>CM057451.1:18632500-19882500 GCA_016271365.2 Neoceratodus forsteri | reverse complement strand
TTGTCTGTCTATGTATTTCACCTGTTGATTCTGACATGGAGCCTTTGGAAATGAGTCCTTGACTCAAAGGGTTGTAATTCTGATGTGATTATAAATAAATAAATAAAGGAATTTTTCTTGCATTAATTATATGCCAGCATATATCTGTGTATGTTGTTCCTGTCAGAATACCTACAACGTTCTTGCCTTTTTTGTGGTAACGGCTGGCACATTTATGATTCTAGAATCCACTGAGATAGTCAAGTACTACTATTGATGCCACGTTTCTATGATCTTAGTTTTCTACAATGCAGAAATGAAGAACCTATAAGTGGCAGTATACACACAAATCTCAGTTACCCTCTGTAACAATCTAATCACCAAACAATATAAAGACATCACACGAACAAACCAGAAGCAGCAACATAGGAACTGCAGTCACCAAAAACAACTAAACAAATCCAAGGATGAATTTTTTGTTTAATTCTCATACGTATCCTGTAGTTTCACCTATCTGCCAGTGCCTTGGTGGCTATACAAGAGAGACTGCATAAAGCTATAGCCATGTGATGAATACACAAATTAAAGAAATGCAGTATTAAACAAATACATCACAGCAATAAAGTGCAGGTTTCAGCCACACACCAGTGCCATGATGGTTATGTGGGAGACACTGTATAGAACTGAAGCCAGGAGATCATTACTAGAATTTTGAAATGCAGTCTCTGATTTAGTTGTCAAACGTGGACCCTGTTGGTATAACCAACACCAGTAACCCGAACACCTCTTAAATCTTATATCTTGTCCGTGATCTCTGCTGAAGGGGTCAAAAGTTACTGAGTTTGTAGTATCATTCATAATTGGCTGAATGTTGGGTGAGAGAAAAAGATAGTAACAGTAGTTCAACCAATGTCAGCGGCATCACAGGCAACATCCCTGCTGCTCCACCAACAGACTGGCCTTATCTCATTGAGTTTTGGACCTTTGCACCTCTCACCTCCTGTCCGGTTCTCTGTCTGCACCTCTCACCCCATGATGACCTAGCTCTTGATACTACTCCTCACAGTCCTGCTTTGATTCTGGCCTAAGCACCTTGAGCAAAGGAACCATGAATATACATTATTTTTAAACAAAACAATATGGCCATCAGTTAAGCAATTTTCCAAGTCTTTCCCTCCAAATCCAACTCACCTTTTGGCTGCCCCCCACCCTCATCCTTTATCCAAGTCAGTCCATTCTAGTTCCAACTCATTCTTTCTACAACATGGCCTTTTGCATCAAAGGACAAGGGACATGGGGCATTCACATTCAGGCAGTCATTGTGTTGCCTGCATTTTATTAATATTCCAAGAGAATTTTTAAGCAACAGGGCTAGTATTATCTAAATAAATACTTAGAATACAAAGCAATACACTACAATAAAATAAACATAAAAATATAGCAGTATGCACCTTAAATATTTTTCACAACAAAAGCAGCAACAGGCATCTGAAGTGTAAGGGCCTTTTTCAGAGAGGGTCCTCACCTTATACCATCACTGGGCTGCCAGAAATATTGATGGTGGCTCCAGGTTCTTTCTTTACCAATAGTAAAGGAGGGGTTCATATCCACAGGGAATAGATCACAGTGTGCCTGCACCCACAGAGAATTTGTTGTGGGTTACATGGCAATTTGGTACAACCCCTGCCCACCTTCCAAAAGTAGTTAGGATCTTCCAATAACCCCCACCTCACGAAAAACAATGACATTCACTGTTACTGACACTCACAGTAAAATGGCAGTCAATAACAATTGCAGTTTTGAGCAAAGAACACAGTTTTTTTAACACTGTAACCCTGCAGATTAGCACAGTACACTTCGGGGAGCAGGCTTCAGTTAGTCTCCCAACAAATGTGAGGCCCGATGAACAGTACTTTCGCTTGTTTAATTTAATAACAAAATATACTAACTCAGTTTCATTTCTTGCATATTCTCTCAAATTGATTTTAACTTTTTCATCAATAAATATATTTGCCATATGGGGTTAGCCTAAGGCTTAAAGAGGTAGGGCATTTCCAAACAGATCACACAGTCATGGAATTGCTGGTTTAGATTATATAGTATTTCTGTATTTGGATTTATTTAAGGTCCCCTCATCATTACCTGTACTATCTATCTGACTAACTAAAGAGCCAGATTTGTATTTTATAGACTAGCGTTCAAATTATTTTTTTCAGCATTATCTTCCTTGTGGAAATGTGACATTGTTTTTGTAGCAGTCCTTTCAAGCCTTCAAAAATCACATGTAAAGAATCCATTACCTCTTCAATAATTTGTTCTCTGACCCTCTGGTTTCAAACTCTTATCTCAACTTTCAAGACTTAAGTGACATCCGGGGACTTTATGTAAGAACTGCATGGGACTAGCTTGATTTAAGGAACTAGATGAAGTATCTCTATGACATTTTTGTCTCCAATTACACTTCTGTTCTGCTTCTGCCAGCCACAGTCTTGATGCTTTTGAGGATTATATGGGAACAGCGCCACTTATATAAGGGAAAGGGGAAATTGTTTACCCAGGAAAGGCCCACTAAGCCAGAACTTGTTTCCAGGTGGGACCTAGGAGCACAGGGAAGTTAAGTGACTTGCTCAGGTCATGCAATATGCAAGTGAGTGCTGATGGGATTCAAACCCTTGTCTCCAGGTCTGCAGCTCAGTGCCCTTAACCACTATGCTATACTCCACTACATGTCCCAAATAAAACCTCCACATGTGCTTATATATAAGCTATTGTTTTGGTGCTCCAGATAATAGTACAGGTAATTGAGTGTGATAGTGTAATCATTTCCTCAATGAAGAAAGAATTTGCCTGACCAGGGTCAGTTTGCAATTTATTTTCAAATCTGTCCCTCATTTGCTCATTAAGCCCATAAATGCCATCATCTTCTTTTAAGTTCCTCCTTTTTTCATATTGTTAAGCCCCATAACTTCACCACACCTCAACTTCATAATAGCAGATATTTAATACTGTAGATGTCTAACAACAGTACAAAAGTAGAGTTGACAGCTATAGCATCAGGTGGAAAATCACAGCAGTCTTGCCAGTCAGAGATGTGTCTACCACAGTCTATAGTACTATAAACACAGAACTGTATTACAGGTTCACATTAATCAGTATTAATTCAAAACCTGCATCAGTTACTGATAAAATGTCTTCAGAAAATCTAATCCTAAGATTAAAAGGTCTGAATGCCATTAAAAGATGATAATTATGTGGTCAAAGAAAAGGTCTGCTTAGGTCCTTGAAGATGACTCAAATAGAGTCAAAGAAGTTCAGAGTATTTCATTTTGAACCAATTAATCAGTCAATTCAGTACAAAGTACACAACCATGTAAAGCTTTTGATAAAGTTCTTCTGCTGAAAGTTGCTCCTATTGTCCAGATCTCTGGTCTCCTTGGTCAATATTTGGTTCACACTTGACTCCGGTATGGGTTGCTTCAAATGAAGAAATTTGATTTTCAGTTTGTCCAGGGAGAGCCATGATTTTAAAATGCTCCAGGGCAGCTGCTGTTTTCCAGGATGCACTGCACTGTCTTAAGTTATTGCATGACAAAAGGGACTAACCACCATTGAAATTGCTTTGCTTATGGTGGTAACTCTATTGCAGTATGCTGCAGTTTTGCATTGCATCCTGGTCACCACCGCTGTATAGTATGATTGAAATGTAGCAAAAACAACCAAGTGCACTTATAAGGTCTACGAGGTTAATTTGATAGAAAATAAATGTCAACATTCCCCCCTAAAATCTTATAAAAATGTTAAACATTTATAAAGGCTCATGAAATTAAAAAAAAAAAAGTCACACCTACTTAAAAAAATTAAAAAGACTAGTAACATATCTAGAATCACCCTTCTTGTCTCTTATTTCAAAGCCGCTTAAAAAGCAAATATCACTTAACATGCTGTAGTCTCACAAATTCAATAAAAAAAACAATGGTGGTCTGATAACTTGCACACAGCCTGAAAAGCTGCCTTGAAGAAGAAGTAATCTCATCTTCTAAACTCAGCATCTTGAAAACACCAGGGTGAGAGCAAGAAATATGCTACAAAACAGAAATTTATCTTTAAAATGTATCCAGGTTAACACAAGCATTCAAATAAATAGCAACTATTAACAAATGCAGGAAATATCAGTTATAATTTATTCATTTATTTATTTAAACTTGTTAACTGGGTAAGGAGTGCTGGACCAACGGCCCTTTTTGAAGCTCTACCCAGACTAATAATAACATTTCCTAATACCAAATTCAGTCCTGTCAAAAAAGAAACTAAATATCGTAATCTGTAAAAGTGTGGTATTCAGCACAAATGACTTTGGCATCTAACATCACATCCTCTGTTACTTGCACCCAGGGATTGCAGTTATTGGTGAAGGAGATCACCTCATTTGTTATAGTGCAAAAAGTCTTAAAGAAAGGCTGTGACTGGTAGCTAAAATGGTTGTTTTGAATTTATTTTTCTTTGTAGTTAATCTTTTCATTAAAGTTTTTACACACATGCAAATCACACTCTTCAGGTCAGTGCTGCATTCAGCACACATGAAGCCTTATAGCATGCTACAAAGTACTGTAACCAGTTACAAAGGGATTAGTTTATGTGATACTTAAGCAATAAGGCATGACAGGGTGTGCATTATTGTGGGATAATGGCACACATTGGGAAGTGAAGCCCGCGCCAAAGCTGAGGGCTTTATGCTCCCAAGAAGTGCTGTTGTTGTAGTGGGTGTTCCTGGGTGTTGGCTAGCCATTGTTGTAGTGGATGTTCCTGGAGGCTTATGCTGTGCTCCTTAATCTGGTTCAGCGCGTAGGAAAGGGCATTGCAGAGCTGGAGATAGCACCAGAACTCAACCTTATCCAGGTGATACCATCCTGGGAGTCCATTACCTGTGAGCTGAGCATGAGGAGGTCTTTCAAAAGCAGGATACCCTTACTTTCCCAATTTTCCAACTGAACCTTGGCTTTTCCTGTCCGGTTATTTGGGTTGTTCCAGACTGGAGTAAGTGCTGGGTGTTGCGTGGGCCCCAAATCTAATTTGTGCTACTGCACAGATGGCTAGGAAGGTTTTAGCACTGGGGTGTTTGATGCTCCTGAAGAACTGATGAGAGAGGCAGCTAAGCTCACTCCACCATTTAGATGGGTTTCAATCTGTGACCAGAGGGGTTTGTGGATGGGGAAACTTCATAATGCTTGAACAGCATGAAAAGCCCAGTAGTAGGCTTTAAACCACAGAAGTCCCTATCCTTCCCCCAACCCCCAGTGGGCTCTTAATTTGGCGTGGCTATATCGAGGTTGCTTTCCTTCCCAAAGAAGCTACGTATAATTTTGTCAATGCATTCAAACGATTTATTAGGGATTTGAAGCAATAGATGGGCTAGGGCATGAAACAGTTTTGCCACCATAGCCATCTTTACTCCAACTGAAGTGGCTTCAGGTTGTCGCATTCAGGGCCCTATGCACAAAGTACACATTGAATGCACATAAATCAACTGCATCACTTCACACCAATACACAGGTGTGTGCATATTAGCATTCTTGATCACTGGCCACTGGACTGCTTCTCTGCCCTCCCAGCATGCAGCTACATGGCAGAGGATTATGGCTGCATGGGGGTGCAGTGTGGGATGCAGGTGGGTACCCAATGCGACAACAGTCCTGGGTAACATAGTGGATTCCTTCCACGCATGGGCAGGAGATACTGGGATGGCACATACCCAGGAGAGTTTAAACAATGGGCATTTTCCCAAACAGATATCCATAGCTCACACAGGCAGCACAGTGGGCTGGGGCAATGGTTTGGCAGGGATCCTGAAGCCAGAACTGCCGGTGTGTGTCTGATGGGAGGGCCACTTAAATGCACAGGACAGTTACAGCAGGGTCTCCCTGGTGTAGCCCTGGCTGGCTCTGTGCACTGTGGTGAATGTGTATAGCACAAGGCATGCCTCCGGCCCACCCCTGGCATGGCACCACACGGCTGGACATGGGATCAAGTATGCATGGTGCTAGAACACCCATGGTGAATGACATTGGGGATGTACAGATTCCACTGTGCAGCAGTCGGGCTTAGGAATGCCTGCTCACTGTCCTTATGTGGTCTGTAGGCATTCATGCATACGCCCCTCTGTGTGTATTTTGTCTAGGAGTGGGTTTAAATTTATATCACAGATTTTGGAAGTTGCACTGGAGATTTTTATTCTTAGATAGGTGATTTGGTCCTGGGCCCATCTTAAGTCCAGGATTTTCACCTGGTGGGAACTGCCATTCTGATTTTGAGGCAGTATTTCAGTCTTGGCTCTGTTAATTTTGAGTCAAGAGAGTTGTGTACAGGACATGAGAAGTGCAAGGAGCTGGGTAATAGATTCTGTGGCATTCTCTGTTACCACTAGTAGGTCATCTGCATATCATATTATAATTACTGGTGACCATAAATATCAACCGGATTACTGTTTTGTTAAAAATGCATATCAACCGGATTTCGGGTTATTATGCTCCATGGGCAATAATAACCTGAAATCCGGTTGATATGACACTTCATAATAACCCAAAATCTGATTTATATGACATTCCCCAAAGAAAAGACTTTAAAACTGAACCATTCCATTGTTTCACAAAAAGTATTTCAACTGCAGTATTTTCAGCTGTGTTTTATTCATGTACAGCTCAATTTCTTCAAAAATAAAATTACACTCTAGCTAAAAAAAATCTTTTTCTTTCATGCAGCTAAAAAAAAGTCTAAACCACCACACCAGCAATTATAAAAAATAAAGCATAGCTAAGTTTGATGTTATGGATTTTTTTTCACACACCATTTTGGTGTGATGACCACATAAATCTCTTAAGCTTCGCTCTTGAGGTTTATGGGTCATCACTCTCCTTAGGTATGTGAAAAAAAATCCATAACACACACTTACCTATCCATTATTCTCTATGTATTGGTTCTTTCCAACCGTAGTCCATTAGATGCTGGTGTTGCCACTTATAAACTGTGCTAGTAGCTCTATGGTGAGTATGAACAGAAGATGGGAAAAGGGGCATCCCTGATGTGTGCCTTTTGAGGGGGCAAGGAGGTGGATAGAATCAAGTTCTTGAGTACTGCAGCCTCTGATGTAGAATAGATTATCTGAATATTGAAGATGAATTCAGGGCCAAAACCCATGTGGTGCAATACCTTGTAGAGGTACTCCCACTCCACTGAGTTGAATGCCTTCTCAAATCAATGGCTGTCACTGCAGATGGAGTGAGGGGTATGTGCAACCATCATTAGGTCTAGAAGTGTTCTGAGGTGGTCAGAGCCAAGTTACGCCTTAACGAAACCTGCCTCAGATGGATGTATTAGAGATGGCAGAAGGGTTTCAAGCCTCAGAGCCTCAGAGCCATAGCCTTGGTGAAAATCTTACTGTTCACTGAGATAAAAGAGATCAGTCGATAGTGTGCCAGAATGGTGGGGTACTTGCCTTTCTTGGGCAGGACCATTTTGGATGCCATTCTTAGGATTTGGGGAATGTCCCTTTGTTCAATGATTCCCTGCAAAGGCAGTGGAGAATTGGGGATATAGTGGATGACATGAGTTGCAGGAGTTCTGCAGGTAGCCTGCCTACCCCCCAGGTGCCTTATGGGGATTCAGGTCTGTGTGTGCTGCCTCTATCTCGGTTAGAGATAGTAGGCTGTCCAGGGATTGTGCTTCGTTGGCTGTTATCTTGGGAAGACAGAGAATCTCCATGAAGTCATATATCTGTCAATCTTCAGGGGGTGATGATGAGCTATAGAGGTCGCTGTGGAAATCTGTCATCACTGTGCTGATGTAGGTTTCTTCAGTGCAGAGTCCTTCCTGTTCATTTCAAAGGGCTGGGATGTGCATCTCAGCTTGGAGCTGCCTTAGGAAGCAAGCCAGGACCTTGCGGCATCTCTCTCCACCCTCCCAGTATTCATGTTTATGGCATAACTTTTCTTGTCAGTTATGCGTCTATTGCTAGACTAAGGCTGATGAGTTCATCATGTAATGGAGAGGGAGTGTTACACTTGCATTGTGCTTTAAACTCATCTTCTTTTATTTTGAGCTTTGCTTTGAGCGTAGTGAGCCCCTTTTTCCTGACTTTTCTTTGTCTGGCAGCATAGCCAATAATAATTCCCTTAAGGGTGGCCTCAAAGGCCTCCCAGAAAATACAAACCATTGTCTCCCCTGTATCATTGATGTATCATTGATCCTGCAAGGCCTAGGCCTTCTCTTTGATCTGCGTCTTCAATTGTGTGTCATGCAGAAAGAGCATATCCAGTCACCATGAGAGGAACTTGTGGAAGACAGGGTCACACACCAGGTATAACTGTACCAGGGTGTGGTCGGAGATCAGCAGGGTTTGTATGGTAATGGCTGTGACCATTGGCAGCACCTGCTGTGAGGCAAGCCAAAGGTCTAGCCTGCTGTACATCTTATGTGCTGCTGAGTACCATGTGTCTTCCCTATTACAAGGGTTGTGCAGCCTCCATAGATCCACTAGGGCCTGATCTTTCAACCAGAGTTTCATGGCTTGTACAGTCTTAACATTGAGCTCTGGTGCCCCCTCCAGGACATGATCAAAGGTGAAGTTAAAATTTCTTCCTATTAGCATAGGAGCCTGATGCTCATTAAACTGTTAGTTTTTCAGCCAGTTTATGAATAAAGGAGGGGGAGTTTTCATTCGGGGCATAGATATTACATATTATGAGTGGGCCAGAGTTTGTGTCAAACATACCCATTGCCCATCTGCCTTCAGTATCTGAAGTCTCCTTTTGGACCGTCTAGTGCAAGGATTTATGAATAAGTACTGACACTGCCCTTTTTTTTGCTGCTGCTGAACTGTGGATTTCTAGTCCTACTCATCCATGTTGAAGTTCTTGCATGTCTGTTGTAATGCATTTTGTCTCCTGTAACAAGGCCACTTGAGTGCAGAGGCATTTGAGGTGTGTCATCACTTGCTTCGTCTTCACAGGGGAATTCATCCCCTTAACATTCCAGCTGTGTACTTTCAGGTCCACCATCATCTGGGTGGTCAGAGCCATGGTGAGTCAGATCTGTCTTGTGCAGAGGAAGCAGTGAGAGACTTTTCCCTCCTGAGGGGAGTCCCAGGAGTACTATCTGCAGTAACATATGAAACTGACAGCAGAAACAAGCCTCAGGGTCTATCAAGTCTTCTTGAGTGTGTATCTAGCCCTTATCACACAGCTGTCCCTCCCGCCTCCCTTCCCAATATCTATTACCCTGTCCCAACCCCTCTTGTGACTGCCCACCATGTTACAGGACACTACCTCTTCTGGTAAGGTGTTCAATTTGTCCACGACTCTTTCCATTATAAAATATCTCATTTCCCTCTTGAATCATCCCCCCTCCACACTCTTTTAATGCCCTCTCATGTCCCTCCCCCTTCTCATTTAAAAATCCATTCTGTGTTGGTCTTATTTATCCCTTTCAGATACTTAAAGATCTCCATCTTATCCCCCATCCCTCATCTCCTCCAGTGAATGCATATTCAACTCTCTCAGCCTCTCCTTATAGGGCTTGCTCTCCAATCCCTGGATCATCTTTGTGGCTCTTTGCTGCACCCCCTCCAACAATCTGACATCCTTCTTCAGGAATGGGTGCCAGTACTGCACACAGTGCTCCAGTTGGGGACTGACCAATGACCTATACAGTGGCAGGATAACCGCCCTCCTTCTAGAGGAGATCTCTCTTGCAATACACCCCAGCATTTTGTCAGCTTTTGCTGCTGCCTTTCTGCACTGAGCAGAGTTGTTCATGCTCCCCGTAATGATCACTCCTAGGCCTGTCTCCTCTGTGGAGCTCCCCAATTGTACCCCACTCAAGTGATAATCCCTCTCCAGGTTCCTGGCTCTGAAGTGCATAACCTTGCACTTCTTGGCTTTGAACCCCAGCTGCCATGTTTCCTCCCCACTCCTGCAGCTTAGTCAGGTCCTCCTGTAACCCCTTCCACCCCTCTGCATCATCAACCACAGCTCCCATCTTGGTATCATCTGCAAACAGACTGATCTTGCTTCAGATTCCATGTGAGAGATCTGCAATAAAAATCCTAAACAGCACTGGTCCCAGTACCGATCCCTGTGGTACCCTGCTCATCACTGCTCTCGGTGATGAGAGGTTTCCCCATCACCATCCTTTGCTCCCTTCCCCTTAGCCAGTTTGTGATCCATTTCACCATTTTTGGTCCCACTCCCACATATTCCAGTCCCCCCCCCCCAACCTCCCATGTGGCACTGAATCAAAGGCCTTGCTGAAGTCCAAATACAGGACATCAAATGCATGACCCTTGTCCAGTTCCCTCATCACCCAGTCATAGTACTCTACAAGGTTTGTCTGGCAGGATCTGCCTGTTATAAACCTGTGCTGTTGACCATCCTGGAGACCATTTTCCTGTAAAAAGCTCACTAGCCTCTCTTTTAGTATGGTTTCCATGAGTTTTCCCATGATCGATGTAAGGCTCACTGGCCTATAGTTTCCTGCTTCATCCTTTAGGTCAGTTTTGTGGATTGGCACCACATGGGCCATTCTTCAGTCCTGTGGTACACATCCCATGTCCAGGGGAGGTATTGAACAGGTCGGACAGTGGCCCCACCAGGACCTCTGCCAACTCCCTTAATACCCTAAGGTGAATGCCATCAGGTCCAGGTGCTTTGTCCACCCTTAATGTCCTCAACCCATCTAGTACATTGCTCTCTGTAATCCCTACATCTGTCATCCCTTCCCCCACCCACCCACCCCTTGCCTGGGGTACTTGTCCTCCCTTCTCCTGTGTGAATACAGAGCAGAAGTATTCATTCAGTGCCTCTGCCTGCTCTGCCTCTTTCTTCATCCACCCTCGTCCTTCTTAATCCTCACCAGCTGATCCTTGCTCTTTCTTCTCGCTCCAATGTAGCAGAAGAAGTCTTTTTCTCCATTTTGATTTCCTGTGCCAGTCAAAGCTCCCTGGATGTCTTGGCTGCCCTGACCAGTCTGGTAACCTCCCTGGACTTCTCCATGTACGTATCCTTATCTTCACCCTTCCCCGATTTCCTGTACTTTCAAAATGATGCCCTCTTGGCCCTCAACCCTTCCATAGTCTCCTGTGTCAGTCAACTGGGTTCCTTTGCCCTTCCCTTCTTGCTTTTTTCCTAGTGCAAGATTCCATTGCCTTTACCAGTCCTTCTTTTATGATGTCCCATTTCTGGTCTGCATCCACGTGTGGTTGCATTCCTGCCAGGTGCCTTTCCCAAATTTCCCCCATCTTCTTAAAGTCTTCCCCCCTAAACTCAATCAGCCTTGTACCCTTGCCCTCTGTTTCCCCCCATGTTAAGCATGAAGCACACCGAATAGTGGTCACTCCCAGCCAGTGGTTCCTCCACTTCCAGGTTCCTTGCAGCTTCCCTGTTATCCAGTACAAGGTCCAGAGTCCTTTCTAACTGAGTCGGCCCCTGGACCAGCTGTGTCAGAAAGCTGTCTTGAAATGCTTCTAGCAGTACCCACTCCCTTGCACTCGTGGTGGATGGGGTGCCTCACTCCAGCCCAGTAGGCTGAAGTCCCTCACCACCACTGTGCTTCCCATCCTGCAGACCCTCCTAATTTGTTCAGCTAATTCCCTATCCAGGTCAATCCCCTGAGTCGGTGGCGTGTACAACATCCCCATCCTCAGTATCATATTCTTTGCATCTTGGAACTGCATCCATAGTGCTTCTGTCCTCCCCTCCTCACCTTCCTCCCTTAAGCACTTTACCCCTTCCTTACATAGATCACCATTACCCCCATTCCCCATAGCCCTATCCTTTCTGAATAACCTGAACCCCGGGATCATCATATCCCAGTCCTGGTACTGGGTGGCCTATGTTTCTGTGATGGATGCAATGTCCATCCCTGCCACCTCCAAGAGAGCCTGTAACTCCACTTCTCTATTCTTTAGGCTTCTTGCATTCAGTGAGACCACCCTCCAGCCTGTCTCCTCCCCTGCTTTACCCTTATTCTTCCTCCCTTCATACCTCCCTGTGCCACTTCCCCACTGCCTTTACCCATGACTAGGGGGGTGAGCTCACTAGTCTCTCCTTTCTGGACCCCTTTCCTAGCAGCAGTTCTCTTGCCACCCCCCCCCAGTTTAAATCCACCTTTGTTGATATATACCCCTCTATTCCCTGTTTTAGTACTCCTTTCCACTCCCTGCTCAAATGTAACCTGTCCCCTGCATATACGTCACTATTGCCCCAGGTCCTGCCCCAGTCTGACACTAATCCGTACTCCTGGCATGGCACCAATCCTCAGCCACTCATTGAACTCCTCTATCCTTTTTTTCCCTCACTGTACTTGCATATCATAATTGGAGTACTTCAGAAAACACCACGGACCTCCACCTCCTCACACTGCCTACCAAGCTTCTCAAACCTCCCCCTTTACCACATCAACCATCTCACCCACCAAGTCATTTATACCCACGTGCATTATTATGTGAGGTTTCTCCTTCCCCCTCCATGTGTACTTGAGAAGTGCCTGCCCTGCCCTGCCCGCAGTCAGCCCTGGAATAGTCTCGACCCAGATGCGACTGTGCCTTTCTCCCCTTCCGCCCCATCAGATCCCTTTCAGTATAGAATCCCCTAGCACTAGTAGTATTTCCTATCTTCATGTCTCGTAATCCCCTTCCTCCTGTTTTTGCTATCTGCGTTTCCAGAGTCCACACTGCCCTGCTCCTTATTACCTCTATGTGCATCATTTGCGACTCCTTCATCTTCCCCCCATTTCAGCCCCTCCCTCTGCCTCTACCCTGCTCTTCCCCTCCCCCTTCTTCCTTTCCCAGCCTCACTCCTGACTCCTTGGCCTTCACTACCCTTCTGCTCCCCTCCCCCCATGATCTCCGACACCTCCACTACCACCTCCAATGCCAACACTGCAAACCTATTGCTTGTTACCCCCACAGTGGTGCCCATCTCCTCCTTCCCACTGCCTTGAGCCTTCCCTCCACTTACTGCCCCTTTGCTATCCTCACTCCCACCACCCCTCTCTACATCCTCTTGGGATTTAGCCCTGCTGTTCCTCCTTTGCTTCTCCCAGCTACTTCACTCCAGGGTCCCTCCTGCCCCAGCCCCCCTCATCCTCTCCAGTTCCCCCCAGAGCGCCTGTACCTTGTTTTCCAGTCTCCTCAACCTGTAACAAATTGGACAACATCCCAGATTCCATAGTATTTTCATCGAAACCGCCACCCCACAACCATTGCACCCCACTATACTCCCTGTGCCTGCCCCCTCACTCCCTGGTGCCCCCCATTCCATCCACTATTTCAATATCTACTGCCACCCTTATTCATGCCCCTCCACCCCTCAGTGTGATCCCTCCATAATGCCCCATTATCATTCCCTCCATAATTCACCCTTAACTTAAGCATAACCTCAGTTCCTTATCACACAGTCTGTACAGCGATAGCTGGATACCATATGTGACCCTCCTAGCTTGCTTCTGAGTCTTTCTTTACTCCAATGTCCCTAGCTTGCTAACTCAGTAACTCTAGTTAACACATTTATACATGAACTTGTCAGTTTGAACTTTAGACTTTCAACTTTAAAATATGCAGTTACCCTTCCTTAACCCAAGCTTGTCAGCTTTGACTTTCATACTTACAACTTTAAAACATTTAAACCCTAAACTCCAACTAGTAAAAGCTTGAGTGTCTGAACATTTTATCACCTGACTATTAGCTTTAGGAGTTAGTTCATATGGGCAGTTTGCAGCTCCCCAAGCTCCTCTCTCACAGCCCTTAAGCCCACCCCCATTGTCTTTTCAGTATTTAAGAAAGGCTGGTGGAGAGAGAGAGAGGGTTGGGGGCTTTTACTCCAGCCAGCAACAGTCCTCCTGAAAATCAGTTAGAGTTTAAAGAAAGCTTTAAACTGATCTTAAACCAACAGCAAACTCACAAAAAAATCAGAGTTAAAGATTTAAGCCAATCCAAAATCAACAGTAAACTCAGAAAAAACAGTTACAAAGTTAAATACAGATTTAAGCTAATCCTGAACCAACAGCAGAACTCATCCTCCTCACTCTCCCCACAACATGCAGAATGAGCAGACAAAATGGCCCTATGAACATTTAACTAGAGATTCAAACTGAATTCCAAACAAACTTGATTGGCTGCTCTGTTTCTGGCAAAGAATCCCTTCCCCCCAGCCAGCCAGCAATAGTCCCCCTGAAAATCAGTAGGACTGCAACATACCCCATGCACATGGGGTCATAATCATATGTAACACTAACTGTGAATTTTCAGTGTCAGTCAGATTTAGTGAGCCAAACAGTGTATGACAATAAAACCATTCCATATACAGTAAGTTAACAATACTGAAACAAAGAACATAACTATGTACATTGACACACTTCTCCAAAGCAGTAGGGATATTATGGGGCTCCTAGATAGTGGCCCAGTGCTACCTAGTTGCTCCCAAGCATGTGGAGCCAATACACATTCACACATAGACTAGCAAAGTCCTCATTCAAATTCCCAGAAATTCAGGCTTGTGTAAGTCCCCTGCAGGTTTTTGAGTGATCCTGGAGGAAGAGAGGGGGTGTACCCACCAGACTTCCTTTGCACTACCTCATTAGCTATGGGAGAGAGAACAATGTGATCCCTAAAATACATAGGAGTAATGGTGCCATGTTGCAAAGAGGAGGAAATGGAGGGTGTGAAGTAGGGGTGATGGGGAAAATCTGGAGGGGGGGCTGAGTCAGTGTATTACAGAGGCTTGTAATTTGTGACCTAGTAAGTAAGTAAGTAAAAATTTATTTTTAAGTGCTTTTCAAAACCAAAGCGCTGTACAAATGGGCAGGCAATTAAAATTTACAAACATGTAACATCAACAATAATAACAATACAATCACAGTAAAATCACAATAAAAATCACTCTCCATATGCTTTTAAGAATAAATAAGTTTTTAATTCTGACTTAAAACTCTCGACGGTCAGGCAGCTTCGTATCCGATGAGGTAGAGAATTCCAAAGGGTGGGGGCAGCGTAGGAAAATGCCCGTGCCCCAGATGTTTTTAAACGAACCCTGGGAATCTCTAGCAATCCCTTGTCAGCAGATCAGACTGAGCAAGAGGGACAGTAGGGAATAAGGAGATCTTGAAGATACTGCGATTCCTGTTCGTGTAGGGCTTTGTAGGTCAGTAACCCGACCTTGAAGGTGATCCGCCACTGAACCGGCAGCCAGTGCAGTTCGTGCAGCACAGGCATGATATGACTTTTCATAGATGTCCCAGTCAAAAGCCTGGCTGCTGCATTCTGCACCAGCTGCAAGCGGAGGATATCAACCCCCGGTAGCCCTAGGTACAGGGCATTGCAGTAATCAAGGCGAGAAGTAACAAAGGCATGGACAAATGTCAGAAGGTCAGTCGGAGGGATTAGGTGTTTAACCCGAGCGATATTCCTACTATGGTAAAAGGAGGATTTGACAGCGGATGACACGTGAGATTTCAGGGTCAAACCGTCGTCAATAATAACGCCCAGGTTACGCACCTGGTCTGAAGTTGAGAGCTGGGCACCATCGATCCATATGCCCGAAGGAAGCCCAGCCCGACAACCTGCCTCAAGGCGACCTGGGTCCACCACCAACACCTCAGTCTTATCCGGGTTTAAACTTAGCCAGCTGGCACTCATCCAATCCTTGATCTCGGATAGACAGCTGTTAAATATAGAGACTGCATCTTCCTGTCCGGGACTAAAGGACAGATACAGCTGGGTGTCATCTGCATAGCAGTGAAAACCAAGCTGTATCGCCTAATAATTCCCAATGGCAGCATATAGACAGAAAACAACATGGGTGCCAAAATGGAACCTTGCGGAACCCCACAGGGCAGGAGAACGGTATCAGAGGAATAAATTCTGGTGATGACCCTCTGTCTCTGCCCTGTGAGGAAAGATCGAAACCATTGCAGAACTGTACCAGACAGTCCACAATAGAGCCGCAGGTGTTCCAGGAGCACACCATGGTCCACAGTATCAAATGCTGCAGAGAGATCAAGAAGGACTAGAATAGTACGAGCCTTTCGATCTCTCACTATCAGGAGATCATTTAGAACCCGGACAAGGGCAGTCTCAGTACTATGTCTTTTCCTAAATCTTGATTGAAGAGTATCATAGATATTGTGATTTGTAAGGTGGTCATCCAGTTGTAGTGCAACTACCTTTTCAATAACCTTACCCAGAAAGGGCAGGTTAGAGACAGGTCTGTAGTTGGCTGGACAGTTCGGATTCAGTGAAGGTTTTTTCAGGAGTGGTCGAACGACCACCTCCTTTAGGGGATCAGGGAAGATCCCCTGCTCCAAAGATTTCCAAACAATTTCAGCAATGAACGGACAGACAGTATCTATGCAACCTAGTAATAGTGGCGTAGGGCCCGGATCCAAACTACAGCTGGTTGGACGTACAGTCTGGACAATCCTCACAATATCCATGAATTCCAGCTTACCAAAGTCAAACCAGGTGACACAGGTGTTTGCTTCCCCTTGCCGATCACCGTAAACCCTTAAAGAGTGAGTCTGGCCGACATCCGACCTAATGCTGGCAATCTTATCTGCAAAAAAACGAGCAAGCTCATCACACTTTATTTGTGAAAAATCTCTTCCAGACTGTAGACAGAGTGGATTGCACAGTCTGTCGACAGTCTGAAAGAGTTGAGCTGGTCGATTCTGCGCAGCAGCAATCTCCCTGGACAGGAATTCTGCCTTTTTACTGGTTATTGCCAATTGATAGATACCATAATGATCCATCAACCTAAGTCTGTCAGCATCCAGGCAAGATTTCCACCAGGCCCTCTCTAGCCTTCGCCCCACTCTCCTCAGTTCCTTCAAAGACTCATTGAACCATGGAGTCTTTGGGCACTGAGTGAGTGGGTGAACATGAACAGGAGCAATTTGGTCCAAGGCCTCGCTCACCGCCTTGTTATAGGCAAGAACAAGGTCCCCTGGACCCATGCTCTCACCTGAAATACCCGATAGGTCCAGTACCGCTAGTAGGACCTCTGGGTTAACTCCCCTTAAAGGGCGATACTGGACCATCTCCATAGAGGCAGGCCTATTAGGGGGTGCCCCAAAGCTGAATCTTATGGTGTGATGGTCTGTCCACACATTTGGTTCCACCCCCAGATGCGTGACATCCAAGTCCAGTAGGAACACCAGATCCAAAGAATGACCGCCTATATGGGTATCAGAGGTAACTACCTGTGACAGGCCCAACATAGACATAAGCTGGAGGAAGTTCTTTCCAAAGTGTGAGAGTTCATTGTCGACCCAGGCATTGAAGTCACCCAGTATTAACCATCTAGGCGACTCCAATGCCATGTCAACGATGAAGTCCGCGAACTCCTTCAGGAATTCTCCACCATCACCGGGTGGACGGTAGATGAGGAGAATCCTAAACTCTGCACCTGCTGCCAGGATACACTCAAAAGATCTGGTGTTACCCACTGGCACCTCCACAAGACTCAGATCTGTTCTATAGAAGATGGCTACTCTCCCGCTCCTACGATCCAGTCTCGGACGGTGCATCACCGAGAACCCAGCCGGAGCAGCAGAGTCTAATATAGGACCTGCGTTCTCATCCAGCCAGGTCTTGGTGATACATGCCAGGTCAGATGTTGCAACAAGATCTGCAATAATTGCAGTTTTGTTCCTAATGGATCTGGCATTACTTAACACCGACCGGGTTGGATGGGTTTTTCGGAGAGGAGCGCAGTACCTGCCCACAATCTGTGGAGCCCTTGGGTATGGGAATCAGGCAAGGAGAACCCTTTCCTGATCCCATTTCACCCCAGGGCATCTCCTCGTCCCAACTATCCCTATCTGCCCACTCCCTTCCAGTCTCCCACTCTGTCCAGACCATCCATCCCTTAAATTCCTTCTCACTATCCCCGCTGCACGACACTTATTAAAAACATCAGTAGGCAAGCGGGGACAGTGAAAAGGACGGAGGCCCCGGAGCTGAGTGGGAGAATAGCGCCTGACTGTCGTAGACCCCATCAAACACAGCTTAACAACCAATATCTAACAAACTATCTCAACTTAGGACAAACCTATCTTAATTAAGCAGATAATATTATACTAACCGGACAAAACCTATAATAAAATAAAATAAAATGAATAATAAAATTATATTAAAATTACTATTAATCCAGTAACCAAATATAGACTCAAATAATATCATAAAGTCTGTGAAAGCATAAAAAGGTGGATAATGAGTCTAAGAACCAGATAGTATAAAGTTTTGCTCAGCAAAAGTTCTCACTATAGTGTAATAGTGGATGCAAGCAGTCACGATCTTTCAAAACCCCAAACTCTCACTGCTAATTGAGATAGGGCATATTCAAGGTCAGAGCACAGAAACTAAAATCATCAAGTGTTCAAATTTAGGAACTCCAGGCTTTCTAAAACCCGGACAATCAGAGTCAGGCTGTCTTGTGGACAGGATGGGCAGGATGGAACTTAAACAGTTCTAGTCCGGAGAAAAAGGTATCACAGCAATCGTGTGATGGAGAATAGACACCCCAGAGTGGACTACTGATCCAAGCCGGACCCTCAGCAATGACCCCCGGAATGGTGTCCGCCCACCAGTAGACCCCTCCGGTAGGTTCAGGAGACTTCCAGCAACTCACACCTGCCCACCAGCAGGTCAAGGTCAGAGTCACCCGCCTCGGGCCCAGCCAGCACCAACCACCCCAGGCAACTGTCCCACAACACACCTCCAAGCCAAGACCACCACAAAAGCCACAAAATCCAGAAGAACAAGTCCTCTTCAAATCTCCTCACAATCAGGCAGCAGAGACCGGGGGGGCCAGCACAATCACACTCTCCTCCCAAAATTTCACCGGCCTCAAACATCCCGATGTGTCATACAGTTCAATGCCACAGTGTTCCAAGACGTCTCCCCTGACAATCCAACAGTTCCAACTAAATAACTCGTCAGGGGCTCAAATAACTCTGATAACAGTCCAGCCCAACTCCCAAAAACCCAGTACAACTCACGTTTTTTTACTGAGTAGTATTACGAGAGCCAAGAGTGTTTCCAGTTGCTATCCACTCGTTGTAGGGAGAGAAATGCAGCCCAACTCCATCAGCAGCAGACGAATCTTCCCCTGACAGCAGCTGTGCCGCCCGTAAATATCCAACCGGCTGTTTCTAGCCCTATGTTTCTAGCCCTATGATGTTGTGACTTCTGAAGCTGAGATACCCTTCAACCATAGCCTAGTACTAGTTCCTCTCCCTGGGTGTGCTCATGGAATACAAAATCTTGTCATATATTCCTCTGCTGGGGTTATTGTTAGGTTCATTATAGTATGCAGGGCTGGCCTACCATTGTGACATTGTGTGGATCACTACTCTGTCGTGCTCGCCTGTCAGACCCCGTCAGAAAACTCTGAGGTCCCTGACAGGGAGGCCTTCTCCATCTTTAGTGTCATGGTACAAGCATTGTGAAGCCCCATGAATTCTTCCCTAGGATCTGAAGATTATACTGGTGTTCATAATTCCAAATCTCACTTTAGCCCCTATTCTGCTTGCTTATTCGGTTCCATTTTCCCACTCACTCCCCCCCCCACCACGGTGGGGAGAGAGCAAGGGAGATGGGGCTATTATGCTCAGCTAAGAGGATAAAAAGGGGGGGGAGAAAGAGGAATTTATAAATCTGGACTCGGGTGAGGCTTACTTCATTATCCTGGGATGTTCACCCTAATGGGCTAGACCGGTATTCTGCTATGTGGTCCATATAGCTAGTGGTGCAAACCATTAAACTCTGTGTGGGTCAGGGCATGACAGTCTCCTTTGTGTGACTGAGCTCATTTGGGCCATTGCTGCACATTGGTGAAGATGGTGGGTGAGCAAGGTGGACTAATGGTGTATTTTTGATGGTCAAACAGGACTTCAGAATCATTGCCACATTTGGGGGGGTGCTGCTGCTCTGGTAGGTGTTTAAAATTAGGAGTCTCAGGGTTGCTTTTCACTGCAAGTGGTTAAGAGGGGTTGGTGCCTAAGGAGCCCTTATATGTAGCCCAGTCATGGGGGCTCCCGTGCCTTCTGGTTAGTCGAGAAACAGAGACAGTATTGGGGGACTCTTTCTCCACTGCATGTTAAATGGTTGTATACTGCTTGCTTGTTGTTTCACTGTCATAACAGATGACATGTTCATATCTCCCCTACCTTCTCCCAGAAACTGTACTTTTATCCCATGGTATTAAACAGAATCAGTCCCTACAAAGGTGCAAACATTAGACCATGCATACAGGAAACCTTTGTTAGAAATCATTACACAGCATAAAGGATATCAGACTGTGCAAAAAGATATACTTTGGAGAGCAGGTCCAGAGGCCGTCTTTGAAGGCATTGCATCATGGTGATTGTCAAGGAGGGGGTTTGCACAGTTGTGAGGTGGTGATTATCCTTCTTGAAAATTGCAGCTGTTACATCACCACAGTCATGCAGGTTATGGCTGCAGTGGCAGGAAAAGTGAAAGTTTGGTGATGCTTGCCAGGTGGCTGTAGGGTGAAAGTCAAGTCTTGAGCCCTAGACAGGTGCTATGTCCTTTAGTCCATCAAAAAAGAAAAAGGCACCAAACAGCACATCTCTTAGACCCATTTCATTCCCCACATGGTTCTCTTGAGGGTGCATGTGGGTCAGTATTGTAGTTCTCTATATTTGATGGATAAGTCCTTGATCATTTGGACAGCCTTTTCCCTGGTAACAAGTGTCTGCATGTGGTTCAGCGGAGAGAACAAGGAAGAGAAAATTGTGTCCAGGGAAAGTGAGGTAGGGATAAATGAGTTGTGGCTTGTTGGGGGATGACATTGGTCACATTATTTAACCCTGCTGTTGTGTTTAAGGAGGTGTTCATAACAAGCCAGGTATATCTGACAGTCATTCATCCCTGTTGCCCTCCTCCACTTTCCCCTCATTTCAATTTATGAAATACACACAGAAAAACAGCACCTGATTCATGCTGGGTTATTTTGGTGTTGTGTGCCCACTCTGACAGATGATTATTATAGGTTCCATAGCTGCTGATGGGGTCCTTTCTCCAGACTAGAAGATTTGGAGGATGGAAGCAGGATTGTGGCCACCGCAGCATTGGCCCAGGATGCCCCTCAGTGTTCTTTTGAAGGATTCACCATTGCAGGCATTGATCAGCACCATTCTGTGGCTCTTGCCTAGGATCAGGTTTAGGATAATCTGATTGCTCTGCCGAGATTGGGTCATATTGTGTTAGCAATAAGTATGGCAGTGGGAAATGGTTCTTTCTCCCCCCCAAGATTTGTCACTACAGCTGTTACTGGTGCTGCATGAATGAACCACTGTTGCAGACAGTGCAGTCTTTACAAGTTTTGTTTTGGTTCTGATTATGCCAATTCTCCTGTGGTGGAAGTAGCCACTGGTCATTGTCTGTGCCTTGTGGTTGAGAGGCTGGGGATGTCATCTCGGGGACAGGAATGGTGTCTATGTGTGCAGCAATGTTCTTGGTTGTGTGCATTTCTAGTGGACGTTGTGGTGGGTGACGGGGTTCAAGAGGCTGTGCAGGGAAGCAGCTAGAGATATAGTCCAAGGCAGCATCAGCAGAGTTAAAAAGGATGGGGACCCCACTGACAACAATCCATTTTGTCACTGAGTATTACAAAGTAAAAGACATCCCCAGCTGGTGCAGCCTGTGTCTGGCTCCAGTGAATGCCCTCCTCCTAATAGTAAGATCTTTGGAGAAGTCTTGGAAGGTCATTATAGGATGCCCCGGCTATTCCAAATGCCCCAGTTCTCACCCTTCAAAGTATATACTCCTTTACTTGATAGCTGAGAAGTCACACCAGTAGTGAACAGGGCCTTTTTCCCTTTTTTGGCATGGGGGCTAACAAACGGAGGGCCCTCTCAATGTCAACTTACATGTCCCCAGGAAGTTTGAGCACTGCCAGTAAGACATGTCATAGGAAGCCAATAGGGTCCTGCAGTTCTGCTGTCTCTGGGAACCCAACAAAGTGCAGATTGTTTTGCCTTCCTCAGTTTTCTAAATCATACATCTTTTCTTGCAGCTGGTGAATGATTTTCATTGCTCTCTTAGTTCTACTTGTATCTCTGGATTGGTGTGTTCCTTATTGAGGTTTCGCTTATCCATAATGTTAAGCAGGTGGTTGAGGGCAGCAGTTGCTTTGGTGTTTGCCACTGAAGTAATCTTTAGTTCATTAATGCAGCAGCCTACATCACCTCCACCCACTCAACAGGGAGGGAATCCACATGATGAGGCTGTATTGTAGATGGACACAGCTGAGTAAAACTTTGTTGTTGCCATACAGAAAGCTTAGCGGTCAGACCAACAAAATTAAAGCCTTAATTGGCTGTACAGATCTCCCAGTAGGAAGTAGCAGCTTTGTTTCTGGGATTTGAGAACAGGAAACTGACAGTTTAAGGAGGGTATTAACTCTGGGAAGCAGTGGTTAGAGACTAAGCAACCATCCTGTTCGAGCCCAGGCCTCTAGTTTAATTTTCAGTTTAAATTTGAAATGAAAATAGTGAACTATATCAAGAGTATATCAAAACTACCTAAAGTGAAAAAAGTATTTTGTAGTCTAGTTGACTTATATACCCACCATATGACAGCAGACTAATTGAAAGAAACTAAAACAAGATCTAGTAAGAGCAAATATGATTGTGGAGAGCTTTTAGAAGCAGCGAGAGAGTGATGAACAGGATATGCTGTGCTCTTGCTGCACAGGAGACAGCCATAATACTGCAGTGATTACAGTACTGCACATGCCTGATACTCACACATGTGCAGATTGCCCCAGACTTGGCCTTGCGCAGTATGGTGGTGCTGACATAACTAAATGTAACAACCCAGCCCCTCAGATTACTAGAATCCTATTAGTACTAGTCTTAGGCAGGTAGGAAAAGGCAGCTGGTGGGGAGGTCATTAGGGGCTTTCTACATAATGACATCATTGTTTACTCAGCTAACCTGAGAGAAGAATGATCATATCATTTAGAACTCTCACAGCAGCATAAACATTTTAGAGTCATCTGCTCTTGGGGAGCTTAGAATGTTCATCAGTAAGTTCAAGTGTGACAGACTGGCAGGAGGTCTGCCACTGGGGCTCTGTCAAAGGGAGCCCTGGTATTTCTCACCCTAGTTTGGTCCTGCAGGACTCTTTAGTTTCTCTCCAGGGGGAGTGAGAGGGAATGCAGTTCTTGTGGATCCAAGGGGCAATCCTCTAAAGCTCCTGAAGTTCACAGTTGCCTTAAGGAAGAACAATAAGTAGAATTTGTCAGCCACCAGAGAAAGAAAGGTGCCTTTTGTTCTTTTCATGACTGGGAGGAAGGAACGACTAATCTGTGAATACAGAGTTTGAGACTGTTCTCTGAGGTAGTTGTCTGAGGTGTGTGTGCCCTAGATAAGGCTGGATAATACCGGTCAGGACCCCTTTCAACACAACTGTGCTGAATTTAAAGTTAAAGTTGGGAGTCTTTAGCAATTCATTGGGGATTGGAGACTCATTTGGTGTAAGCCTGAAGGAATGACAGAGGCTGTTTGGGGCAAAAGGTGAGGAATGCCATCTGGAGTTTCAGGCAGGGCTAAGTGGTTCATGGATAGGCACCAGTGTTACCTGGGCAACAGCCATGCACTAGGAGGATTTTAAAGTGTGTGGCACATCACACAGATATACACTTTAGAAGAGAGATAGCGATGTTTTTTGTGGAAAACAGTACTGCCTAGCAAAGTATCCTGCAAAAGAGAGTGTGCCTGTATTGCAATGATAAACATTTGGGGGACCACCCTTGCTTTAAGTAACATCTGTAAATAAAGCCATACTGCAAAATCCAAGTTACTGTTTTGGACATTCCGCTTATTGCTTCTAGTTGCGAAAGTTATTTTGGCTCCACAGCAGTTAGGTCAAGCATATGCCTACACACCAACACCAGGGGTGGTACCATGAGTGTAGCTCTGCCAAAAGAAAATTGTATGCCATGTAGTTGTCAGCAGTTCTTTTAAGGGAGGTGCCAGCTAGCTAAAGGTGGTGTGGGGGTTACATACATATGCACGATACTAGTGCATGCACAGTTTACATCTGTACCACCAGGTTGCACACAATGACCATCACTCTGCACTTGCAGAAAGGAAAAGTAGTGCACCAGGAAGTGGGTATGTTTATGCGGCCTGCAGAAGGGAAGGGCTGCATAAGCAGAATCACTGGAAACTGTGCTAGAGCACTGAGGCAGAACATCAGACAGCAGTCTGGTTATGTGCTTCCACAGTGCTCTTTTACAAATTTGATGATGGCATATCATCTGTGGAGCTTGGCCCACACAACCATAAAAATCAGACTCAGGAGGAGACCATTAACAAACTAGAGATCTGGTCTCAGGTTTGCTCACCTTCACAGTCACTTTCTCTTTCTTTTCTAAGCAATAATTTCTGGTAAATGTGCCTTAACCATCTTGATCTCAGTGCAGGTAGACTACTTCTGTTTTCCCCAACTGTATTTGGAGAAGGTAGTAGCAGTCTTGATGTGGTTGCTGCCAGTAGTGGCATGCACTGAAAAAAGTGGTCCCCATGCTCATCTGCACATTTTAGAAATGACCCCCTGAGTTAAAGGGGACAGGAATTGATTACTTATGTGCTGCTGTTTGAAATGCCTCTATTTTTATAAATATATTCACACCTCTAAAGGATCCATATTTTAACTGTGCCTGAATAAAAGCTGAAGCTATCAGTTGTTTTTGTTGGTTTTGGTTTTAGAGTTATGGAACTGTTATTTAATACAACAGGAGATTAGGTACATATGGACACACTGACACATAGACATATTAGGATAACAGTATCTCAATTACTGGGGGTCTGTGTTAGGGTTGGGTTTTGAATGTACACATACACTAGTCATTTGTTACAGAATTGCAGATATATCATGTTTAAGATAGTATAAGTATGACTATTCATGAATAATATGGACTTATTATACACAGAGTTTAATAAACATGTATCTGAACAGTATACTGTGTAAAATTTGATTGACACCACTGTGTGAAACAACTGGTAAATGCTTAACTTATAGAAGGGCAGGTTGTCATCTAACCTATTTTTAACTTAACACATACATATTTTCATATTTACAAGACTTTTAACATTATTTACTATGTATTTCTTAAAGAACTACTGACGCATCAAAGAAAAGCTTGAAAAACATAGCAATTAGGTACAATTCTGCTTGTATTCTGTATGTATGTATATATATATATATATATATTTTAGATTTCTTTCCCCATTATTTATTACTGAGAAAATGTGCATGAATACTTGATTTGTATCCCTTGCCGTTACTTTAAAGTTAATCTGTTTCTATAACTTACTCCCTAATTCAAGTCATAATGCTCTGTTGTGACATCACAATCTTCTGCCATGAGAGTAACTGTGATGTCACAAGCAGAGCATTATGACCTCAGGTAGGGAGACAGCAACAGAAATAGATGAACTCTTCAGGAGCAAAAAACCTGTTTTCATTCAAATGACCTCAGCAATAAATAATGGGTAGGAAGAATAAAGAACTAATGTGAAATACAAGCTGAACTTTATCTAAATATTATGTTTTAGTAAAGTTCTCTTGAAGGTTTCTGCTGCTCTTTAAGCTTATTTTTCCTTGTGTTTTTAATCAATGTCATCTGCTAATGCTAGCACAGACATACACACAGGGGTTTTAAAATGAAGCTTCAGTTGGTTTATAGCTTGTGGCAGGGAGTGAGCTTTCAAGTCAGTGAAATTTTACCTTGGGATAGCTTTCTTTTGCTGGAACTAATCCTGTCTTTGTGAAGTAATTTGCAAAGATGAGGCTGTTTAGAAGTACAATAAGAGTTATGCTAAACAAATGTAAATATCTATAAAAGTATACAACTTACAGATTATAAACCTGTATGAAAGTTGTTCGGGACAACAAGACCTTGCAGATGAGCCTATTCATTAAGCTGCACAAATTATATTTTTAAACTTTGGCCATCTGATTACCTCAATTTTCATTTTTCATAGGAGTTATGCCAAAGATTAGTGACCACCCTCATTTGAAAGGTTATTTCGTCCTGAACAACTTTCATGTTAGTTGTATATTGATAACTTGTATACTGTCTGAGATATTTACATTTGTTTGGCATGACTCCTACTATGTTCACTCAGAGAGAGAAAAATGAGGTAGTTTGGAAGACTGTATTTTACAAAATATAAAGAATTCAGATTAGTGACTACCCTCATGAGAAAGGTCGTTTTGCCCTCTTAACAGCTTTCACATTGGTTGTTTTTGTGCACCTTGAATAGTTTTGAAGATATTTAGATTTGTTTGGAAGGTGTGCACATTTGCTCTCAGAGAAAAGCAGCTTGGAGTTCTGTGTCTATCAGTCTAATTTAACAGAAAGAAGGGAGTATTTCTTTAAAGGAGAAGTCCACCCAGAATGTGCAAAAACATATGTTATGTAGAATGTTTTGATATGTGTGTTAAGTCCTAGTGTGTCCCTCCCTTTGTCTGCTATTAGCAGTTTTTCCTAAATTGGCCTGCTAGCTGTATGGTAGTTTTACGACCCCTGGGGATCTCCATCACAATAGGTTTATTGGCTTTCTTTCTCCTACGATGCACCCTGGTTCATGTGACAGTGATGTAGCTATGTCCCTAGATTTAGCAGGGTCTGTCACAGCTCAGCCACAAAGATAATACTTCTTTCAGAGAAGAAGTCACATTGCTACATTTTGGGTGAGTGTAATCATTATTATTTTTTTGATATTAGTACCTTGTCCTGCTATGTTACAACCTATAAGGTGATTTTCAATTTTTGCTACTTAGTACTGGTGCAAAAACTGAAAGTGACTGAGAGGAATAGAGTAAACAGTGACATGATTCACACACACTCACACACACACACACACACACACACACACACAGAGCAGAGCATAGCAGGACAAGGTACTGATATCAAAAAATAATAATGATTACACTCATCCAAAATCTAGCAGTTTGCCTTCTCTGGATGAAGTATTTTCTCTGTGGCTGAGCTGTGACAGACCCTGTAACAAGACACTGGCTTACTGCAGGGGCAATTAGACATCACACCAAAGGGCACCCAGGGAAGACTAGATGCCATAAAAAAAACAGAATGGCAACCTCCAAGGGCAATAAAACAGTTAGGGAAAGTTAGAAAAAACATCTCTCACAGCCAGAGGAAAAGAAAATGCTGGGAACTGGTTAGAACACAGAAAAAAACCACTACTACATATCTTTTTTCTGATTTTAACGTGGAATTTTCCTTTAACTGCCATGGAGATTTGCAGAATGGAATGATACACTGAAAACTCCTAAAAGATTTATTCCACGGAAACACCTTTTTTCAAGTGAAAGCAGGAAAGCTGTAGGCTCTGCCCACAGCCACAAAAAGGGAGCTGGTCAAGTGAGCTAGCAACAGTCTTACCAACCATGAAAACTTAAAAGTCTTAGAATGCACTCAGATATTGAAAGTAAAAAGTCTGGCCCAGTTTCAGTTTTTCTTAAGTCCTGCTAGACCCTGACGCAATTCATGTATATTTCATACGGTGGGCATAGCTCTCTGGTCACTGCTCACCAAACCAATTATAAGATACTCTCCACTGCAATTAGCCAGGTGTGCACACCAGTGAAATCTTCAGTTGCCAGTTGCATAAAACCTGGCTTATTATTAGCCTAAACAAACAGTCTTAGGACTTTAAAATGGTCTTGTCTAAGTCTCAGAGATGAGACTGTTGCTCAAACAAAAAACTGTTTTGACTTACACAAGACAGGGCTCAGCCTGATGTTGCCTAACAACACAGACAAAACTTTAAACTGGACTTAACTGTACACTGCTAAAGAAGAACAAATGAGATGGCTACCAATAACAACAAGATTAGAGAGGCATGCTGAGCATATCAAACAGAAAAATGACACAGAAGAAACTGCTACTGTGTAGTGCAGTACTGATGATACATGTTTTAAAACCTACATTTTTTTAATTATTTTCTGCCTATTTCATGCATTGATTTGTTTCCTTTCTTAATTTTTTCCCCAACCGAGACTGGCCTGGGATCACCTGTCAGATGTTTTAGATGCAGTCACTTGTCTTGTGGCTTTTCTCAGCTCCTCCCATACTCAACAAAGCCAGCCCAGTCTCAGTCACCATATATGCAGTACCACCTCTAATTCTGAGTCCACCTTGTCATCCATGTACCCCCCCATACTCAGCCACCCCATGGTCAGTGGCCCCTTGGGCAGGACAATCAGATGCAGTGCAGTTTCTATGCACTTCAGACACCTGTTATTACCTCTGTGGTATTATTTATGGAAAGAAAGCCCAGTAAGGCACTTAGTTTAAACTGAGCCCCCCATGGACCTGTTTCAGAAACCCCCAAGGTTAGTCTTGATGTGGCTTCTCTACAGTACTTGGTGGTTTATGACATCTGCTCCTGATTCAGAGCTTGTAGCGGCTGCAAGTGCAGCTTACTATATGGGAGCATCCCGCTGACTCTCCTGCTCCTAAACCCTAAATATGTACAGCTGAAGTGAGGGATCACTTAAGTGAAGGGAGATGCTCCTACACTGATCTCCTCCACACAATAGCCTGCTCCCCCAGCTGCCACCCGAATGAGGCAGGCTGCAGCCTGAGCTCCGTACAGGCTGGGAGTAAAAAGCTACTGCTTGACATTTTCTGTTTGTAGCATGGTCGATCACTGCTTGCACTAACTGCAGCAGTACCCAAAACTTGTCCTTCTCTTCAGAGCACATCTTGCTGCCTGTCTAAACAAATACTTCTAAACATTTCACCCCCAAATTGTAGAACAGTATGCCATAAAATGTGGTACTATTAGATAAAAATGTGGGTAATATAAAGTTCAGTACATTGTATAATTTAAGTGTGCTGTTAATATAATAATATGGTTTCATTCACATTCATTGCTAGGGATCTTTGCATTAAGTTTCCAACACGGAATGTGGGACTGTCCTCTCAGTTTGGAACAGGGGGCTCTGATGAGGTAAAATGGGGAACAGATTGGAGTCTATTGACCCCCCCCCACACACACACACACACACATACGACACACCATGGAAAAGATTGTTTTAATACATTGGCCACTAGGAAAACAAGCCCAGTAGTCCATCAGGGTATTATATAAATCTCTAACTCCCTGGGACAACTCTAGCCCCTGGATCACCAATGATGAATTATTTTAATTATGATGGCCTGGTGACACTGAGGGCTGAGGTGCTGGACACCTACCCTCGTGCTATGTCAGTGACCTGGATTCAGAAATGAGCTTGGGTCTCCTGGGAGCTGGCATGGTGGGTGAGAGGGTAGGAGTGGGATTGAGCTGTAGTAGGCAGCTCTCCCATCCCAGGGGTGGTTGTCCACTCCCCCCAGTTGTTCTGCTCCCATCGGGTGGAAGTCCAGCAGAAAGTGTAGGCGAGGGGGAGCGGTGGTGAATGCCAGGGGTGGGACGGAAGGGGCCAAGCCAGTACAAGGTGAGTGCCTCCATGCAAGTGCATGTACATGTCTGCTGGGGTCCTGGGTCTGAGGCACAACAATGGGAAAAACTCATAACATACACATGAAAAAACATTTTTTTAATTATGCTGGGCCACTAGTCCAAAGTTTCCCAACTCCCCTGGGGCTACTACTTATAATTACTGGCAAGTAGGCTATCTAGGTGGCAGTCAGTGGTTTTTCTGAGCCCCCCCAAAACAACACTTTTTCTTCTTTTTTCCTATCTGTTTACTAATTTTCTTTCTTTCCCTATATCTCTGCCTTCCTAATTTTCCTTAATTGTAACGTTAGCAGTTTTAACTCCTATGTTGCCCTATACCCCCTTTGTATGTCTCCACTCTCTGTTATTGCTACTTTATTTTCTCCATATTAACATGTTTTTCTCTTTCCTTTAACAGGTCTGGCATAATGCTGACTGCTTCCCCATCAGATAGGTATTATTCTATGTATAATCTGTCCTTTCCTTCCTATTTACTCCCTAAGAACTATGGATCCATTGTGACCTCTTTCTTGCATTTTATTTTACAGGTCTGATGGACTTCGTCCCTTTAAGTCGTATTTCTGGCTCTATAGCACTCAGGTAAGAGACCCTGTACATATTACCTACACTGGTTGAGTTTACTGTAATGGTTTGGTCATGCCCGCGTGTGTGTGTATGTGTGGTGTGTGTGTGTGTGTGTGAGCAATTTTTTTTCCATAAAGCTTTTTGCCTTTGTGGTCAATGCAGGTGGGCTCTCAGCCCTGTTCCCACCTCTTCCATCCAGCACTCACCTCCCTCATACTGCTGTGCCAAAAGTCCCCCCATGGATTGCAACTCATTGTGGGATCAGGAAGGGAAAGGCTGCCCACCCCCATGTGGAGACTCCCATCCAGAACTGTGCCATGTTCAAGGTGGTGGGATGGGCTGGAGGTTGGCAGGCAGGGCTTTATGAAGCATACACCAACCATTTTTCCATTTACCCCCCTTGTATACCCTGCTGTAGCAGCATATAAGTGTGTATGCATGGAGACTCACACACACACTATGGAACTGTGGTCCCTCCCTTCAATGTCACTCTTGCTTCTGGCACTACCTTCAGGCCTTCACCTGTGGCAGCCAGTTGTCGAGTCAGCATGCCTCCTCACCCTAATAGAGGAGAACTGTCTGACAATTGCTCAATCCTTTCCTCTTCTCCCAGCCAGCCAACCCTAGCAAACTGAGTATGTTCCTGAACTCAGGTCACCAGCTTGGTGGGAGGTAAGATACACAGCGCCTCAGCCCTCCAAGCCACTGGGTCTGCCTTATGTTACAGCAAATATTTCATTGCATGAAAGTTTATCTGTTTGATGGGATGTATGCTATGCTCAACAGTTGCCACAGATGTGTGTGTGTGTGTGTGTGTGTGTGTGTTTGTATATTATAGTGGCACGGTCACGCCACTATATTTAGGGTTAAGAAGGCACTTCTATGTTAAAGTCAAAATTTTGGGTTTTAATAACTTTGGACCCGTTCAATGGATTTGCCTGAAATTTGGTATGCAATAGTGAGGCACAGCAGATCTCTTGATTTGCCAAATTGCATTTTGGTCAGACTTACGGTCTTTGCACATAAAAATGCTGAAAAACGCAAAATTATCCAGTTTTGGAGGCAATTTTGGGGATGTTGTCTGTGTCTCTGTGCGGCCATCATGTAGCACGCCACTCTGCAACATGGCTCATCTGAAAGAGCTTGGCTGCCTGAACATATCGCTTTTTGTTTGGTGAAAAAGTATTAAGGCATTCAAAAGTTATGCCACTTTTAAGTTCCCATTATAAGTCAATGGGAAAATGTATATGGTTGTTTTGCAAACAAAGAATGGGGTTCTGGCCATCTAGTCCCACCTGGTGGTCAAAGAATTTGCAGCCTAGCAGTTCAAGAATCTTTGTCACCAAGAATTCTTTGACAGTGAAGTACACCATCTTGTTTTTGCTTTTCCGACCCTAAAAATTAAAATATCACTCCTCGGGGGTCACTCCTGAAGTAAAATTTGGATGGGTTTTACTCAAGGGGCCTCATTCTATCAAGCCATGCCTTTAGTTTGATGTAAAATGGTCCAAAAATAGACTTATCAGGTTTTAAATTCTTTGATTGCTGCTCACTAACGATCTTTCATCGCAAGCCTGCAAATTCTTTGATCGTGAGCTTCTTTGACCGTGATCTTGCATCGCAAGGTAAAAATACATTTTTCTCAGCTCTGGGGTGGCCTAGGGACACAAACGAGGGTGTGTTTTGTTCAGGGGGCTTCATTCTATCGAGGCATGGCAGTGGTTTTATTCAAATCTTCCTAAAATTCCAGTTTCAGCATTTTTTATTCTTTGATCATGAGCTTGCAATTTATTTCATCGCGAGCCTGCAAATTCTTTGATTGCAAGATTTTTTGATCGCGATCCTGCATTGCGAGCGAGGGATGAAATGGCCCTTTTAAAAATTCAATTTTCTCAGCCAAGGGGTGGCCTAGGAATACAAATGAGGGTGGGTTTTGCTCAGGGGGCTTCGTTCTATTGAGGCATGGTGGTGGTTCCATGTAATTCTGATTAAAACTTGAGTTACAGCATTTTTTATTCTTTGATTGTGAGCTTGCAAATTCTTTGATAGCGAGCTTCTTTGACCGCGATCTTGCATCGTGAGGGAGGGACCAAATGGCCAGATTTTATAATGCTTTAGATAGGAAAATTTTACCAATCTTTAAGTTTAAAGAGAACAGGACATTAAAAATGATACATGTCATGTGAAACGTGTCCTGTCATTAATACTTATACTGTTGGTTTGATCATCAGCCTGAAGAGAACTATTACTTGTTATATTTGTCTGAATATTATTAATTTAAAGGGGATAGAAAAGTAACTGTTGGCTCCAGAATGGTTAATTGTGCAATTTCATGCTGAATAAAATCACTAACATATGATTTATTGTGTCTTGGTATCTATTTGTGTGATCTCAATACATGTTATGGCTACTAACGGTGAAGCCGTGCCTCAAGGTTCAGTTCACCGCTCGAGCCTGCTGCTGACATGATGACAACTCGGTTTATTCATTCTAACTGCACTCAGCTCTCTATTCAAAATCAGCACTGCAAACACGTAGTATGACTAACTCAAAATGAGCGTGCATCCCAGCATGAACCTAAACCGAGACTTGATGGTTTGTTAAAATTGAGAGAGAGAGAGACAGAAAAAAACATAAGGATGCCAGTGTCAGTTTTCCTTTGTGAGTCTCGGTGCTCTGACAGGTAGAACTAAATCAACTGAAAGCCGACTTCCAACTTACATTTTTCAACCCAGAAGGAAACTACCCTGCATGCATCCCTGCACAAATCTAACTGAAAGAGGCAAGGGTGTATTAAATGCTGGAGATGGAGTTGCTCATTTTGTTTTTAAACAACAAGCCGACAGCAGTTACTCAACTAGTACTCTGTTGTGAGGAATTTTTTTTACATTGCAATGCTACTAGTTTAACTGATTTAGCCTCAGGCGGGAGTTTTATTTTTTTTTAATTGTTTTTCTAAAAGACAGAGCTTACACTGAATGGAGTTAAGCACTGCAGTACGGTTTGGAGCAACTCCATCTCCAGCATTTATAGTCTTGCAAAGTAAGTCCAGCAATGCACTTCAAAGTCAAATGTCTCCGCTCCCATTCCTGGTCTGCACCCCACCCCTCACCCCCACTGATGACTAAGATCTACAGCATGTTTTTTTTTTTTAAATACACCCTTGCTTCTCTCAGTTAGATTTGCACAGGGATGCATGTCGGCTTTGAGTTGACTTAGTCCTACCTGCCAGAGCACCGATACTCACAAAGGAAAACAGACACTGGCATCCTTATGTTTTTTTCTATCTCTCGCTCTCATTTTTAACAAACCATCAAGTCTCAGTTTAGGGTCATGCTGGGATGCAGGCTCATTTTGAGTTAGTCATACTATGTGTTTACAGTGCTGATTTTGAATAGAGAGTCAAGTGCAGTTAGAATGAATAAACTGAGTCATCATCATGTCAGCAGCAGGCTTGAACAGTGAACTGAACCTTGAGGCACGGCTTCACCATTGGTAGCCATAACATGTATTGAGATCACACAAATAGATACCAAGACACAATAAATCATATGTTAGTGATTTTATTCAGCATGAAATTGCACAATTAACCATACTGGAGCCAACAGCTACTTTTCTGTCCCCTTTAAATATCTCAGAAACAGTTTGGTCTTTTTACTTGAAATTTTTAGGGTGTTCTCAGCATGTCCTGTAGATGTGAATTGCAGTGTTTACGTGTCTGAGAAATCTTTTTTTGTGGAGATATTACATGACACAATTTACGTGTTGTGGACAGTGTTTTGCATTGTGCTGGTGGCTTGAAATTAATAGGGTACCTAGTCTTAGTGTCATGGATGTAGTTTTCGGTCATTGTGCCTATAAAATGTTAACAGGTGCGGAATTCTGCATCTCTGATGAATGAAAATCTCAAACTTTTACATGTCATATCTCAGACACAGTTTGGTATTTTACATTGAAATTAGGAGGGTGTTGATGGTACACACATGTTTACAAGTTGGTGGGAATGCAGGGCCAGAAGGGTCCTCACTCCCACCAACTTCCGTAGGTTGGTGGGAGTACAGGACCCGAGGGGCCTGCACTCCCATCAACTTCCGCAGGTTGTTGGGAGCACAGGACCCGAAAGGCCCACGCTCCCACCAACTTGTGCAAGTTCTTACTTTTCTACTTTTTCTCAAAAAGACAGGTGACAGGTCCACCTAGGTTTTAGACATCATACAGTGTGCACTGATGTTTTAAAGACAACTTTACTGGTAATTTCTTGTCTATAATGCATGCATTGAAACTTCTTGGAGTCCCAAGACAATCTTAGTATGGCTTCAATCTGGGTGGGGGTTGCTTTTCAGTAATCACATCCTTATACAAACTGTGACACTCATACCTTGATTTAAGAGACATCTGCTCCAGCAGTGTTATCTTATGTCAATTGAATTTATATGCAGTAGGATTCTTTGTATGTGTGTTCCACCCAGTACCTTTGACCCAGTGACCCTCCTGGCTGAAGGTACTATGGTACTGTTAAACTTCTCTGACATCATCTTCTGTATTTTTTAAATGAGTATTTTAAACCAATGGGGATTTTTTCTGTTTTTTTCTGCAAGATCTAGCTGTTAAAAGTATTGTATTTTCTAAACAACTGCCATTAGCTTCTGAAGAAGGACTGGTTGGTCCGAAAGCTAGAGCACTTTGTTCTTGCTGTTACATCTCTGTTGGTCCATTAAAAGGTATCAAATCATTTGCTTCTGGATCAAAAAGTAGGGGAATTCTAAGCAAAAAACTGCATTAATGCATCATTTAGGGTTAATGCACAAAAAGTCAGGAAATGAAAAATCTTTAGGGTTACCCCTCTCCCCCGGACCCGCCAATCATCCCAAGATTGACACATGACGGGGTGTGTCATTGGGGTCATGAGGCCTAAATGTCACCCAATTCTTTTTTGCTATCCCTTGTCAATATGATTACACATGGAATGGGGTGAGATTTAGAGCTCACGAACCCAATGACACACCCTGCCATTTGCCATTCTTGGTATCATTGGCGGGTCCGGTGGGAAGGGGCAACCCTAAAGATTTTTCATTTCCTGACTGTGCTTTATTTTTTTTTGAAATTCAACTTTATTAGTTTTAACAAATATCATGATATAATGGGTCCACACAGAATTGTACATGGAAAAAGAAGGAGGGAAACAACACAATTAACAACTCCTGGGAAAAAAGAACAAGAAAAAAGAAAAACCACAAGCCCCCAATCCCCTCCCTCCCACAAGACAACCCTCTACAACACTTAGGATTCTGTAATGACAGAACTACATTTGTTATTACCCTCCCTAACCCCCCTGGAGTGTGCTTTGCATTTGTTGGCTAGGCTATAATGCCAGGTCGGAATTGATATCATAGGGTAGGCTTGAAGCTGGAAGAAAGAGAAAGTAAAGGAAGAGGTGGGAGCAAAATTGGGTATCAGAGCTCTAACCAAGAGGTCAATGGTGTAGGTAGAGTGCATATAACTTGTCCCATTTTTTGTGAAACAAGTCCATACTATTATGAGAGCTAGCTGCGAGCCTCTCCATGTTAAAGCACATTGATAAGTCTTTTAACCATGCAGTGTAAGTTAAAGTTAGTTGATCCATCCAATGCTTGAGGACTAGCCTTTTGACCACCATAGAGATTAAGGCAATGTGATACCTACGTTCCTGACAGTCTATGGTGGTGTAATTGCCTAGGATACAAATATCAACCGTGAAAAGGTTACCAAGGCCTAAAAGAGGGTCTAGGTTGTCCTGAATAGAGTGCCACAAGGGGGCTACTTTGTCACATTTCCAGAAAATATGAAGTGAGTTCCCCTCAGCTTGTGAACATCTGGAGCAAAGGGGGAGAGATAGTTTATTAAGGAGGAATAATTTGACTGGGGTGTAGTACATATTGTTTAGTATGTGATATTGGGTAAGTCTGAATCTGTCTTGGGTATGGTATTTATGCAGGTCCTTCCATAGATGGGACCAGTTGGGATTGGAGTCCGGTAACAGAGAGAGCCAAATACGAGAGCCTTCAAGCGGGTTCAGGAATTTATGGTCCAGTAGGTAGGAGTACATTAATGAAATAGAATGGGATCGGGGAGCTAAGATATCAATTTGAGAAAGGAAGGGATTAACCTTTGACTCATGAGAAACCGGTCCAAAGCTAGCATTAATGAGGTGCCTCAGTTGATATATCTTGAAAATCATGTTGTTAGGAAGATCAAATTTAGCTAGAATGCCAGGAGAAGAAAGAATGGAGCCTTGGGAGTAGTAGTTTCCTATTGTTGTTTCCTTAACTTGTGGGAGCCAGTCGGGAGCGATTAATGAGCTTCCCAATCTTATATTGGGGTTGAGGATAAGAGGTTGTGCTAGGTCCATTTTGGGTGAGATTTTAAGGAAATAGAGACATTGGGAGAGGGATTTAAGAGATGTGATAATGGTTGGATTTGAGATCCAATGTGTAAGCACCGAGATGGGAGTGAAGAAGATTGTTTTGGGGCCTATTTTGGCCTCTAAGAGAATTTGCCTCTCAATTTGAAGCCAGAGCGGAGGAGGGTCAGCAGTTGAAGTTGCGAACCATCTGCCCAGCTTAGAAAGGTGGGCAGCCCAGTGATAAAATATTAGGTTGGGGAGGCGAAGACCACCCTTGTCCTTAGGGAGGCATAGTTTAGGGAAGGAGCGTCTGACCGCTTTATTTTGCCAGATAAATTGTGAGAAGACAGAGTGGAATTGATGTAGATAAGACAGCGGTAGCCAGAGGCCTAATAAATTGAGAGGGTAAAAGATATGGAGAAGGACGTTCATCGTGATAATGCTAATCCTGCCCCAAAGAGAGATGGGAAGTTTGGACCATCTTTGTAAGTCTAGCTGAATATTGGCCTTAAGGTCATCTAAGTTGAGCTTCTTAAGCAGGGTTGGATCTGAGGTAAAGTGAATGCCCAAATATTTGATTGACTTGGGAGACCATCTCATACCAAACTTGGTGAGGTCTTGTTTATACGTAGAGGAGTTCAGAGGGGAATATTTCTGATTTTGATACGTTCAACTTGTAACGGGAAAGGCGGCCGTATTGAGTTATAATTTGAAGAGCATGCCCCAGTGATGTGGCAGGATGGGCAACATGAAGCAAGATATCATCTGCGTAGACAGATAGGACCAGCTCCTGTTGTATCGGGCAGCCATGGATGTATGGGGAACATTTGAGTTTGAGAAGAAGAGGTTCTAAATACAGGTTAAACAGAAAGGGTGAGAGCAGGCAGCCTTGTCTGGTGCCAGTGTGGAGGTGGAAGATTGAGGAAAAGACACCATTGCAGTAGATCTTAGCCGAGGGGGACTTATATAAAACCTGAATCCACTTGAGGAAGATGGATGGAAAGTCCATTTTGGCCAGAGTTGCCCAGAGGAAAGTCCAGTTGACTCTGTCGAACGCTTTCTCTGCGTCCAAGGAAATCAAGGCCATTGGGGTGTGGGATAGTTGGGCAGCGTGTGAGATGTGAGAAAGGGTTCTGAGGTGATCTGCTGGGGAACGGGATTGAACAAACCCAACTTGTTCTGGGCTGAGGAGGTGAATCCAGACCTTCTTGATCCTCTCGGCTAGGATCTTGGACAGAATCTTCATATCGTAGTTTAGGAGAGAGATGGGACGGTAGCTCACAGGGTCTTTGGGTGGCTTATCAGGCTTAAGGATTAACACAATTGTAGCCTCAAGTAAGGTGGGGTCCATTGTCTCAGCATTGAACGTATGGTTATACAATTTAAGGATTAAGGGGGCAAGTTCTTTAGAGAAAATTTTGTAAAAGTTTGAGGGGTAGCCATCGGGGCTGGTTGCTTTGTCCGGAGCGAGAGAAGTAATAGCATCCTCTATTTCAGAAAGGGTGATAGGAGAAGCAAGGGTGTTTTTGTGAAGTACTGAGAGGTGGGGAAGGTCGAGATCTGCTAGATAAGTCTCTATGTCCAGGGGGGACACCCGGGGGGGGCTGCTATAAAGGTTATTATAGAAGTCCTCAAAGATCTGTGTGATTTCCCTAGGGGTTGTTTTAGTTAAGCCCTCAGGGGTTTGCAAAGTTGGGATTATTCTTGAGCTCTCTATCATGCATAATCTTAAGGAAAAAAGCCTGCCGGCTTTTTCACCTTGCTCGATGTATTTAGCTTGAGTTTTTAATAAGCTATATTCAGCTGTCTCCCTGAGTAGGTCAGCATACTCGTTCTTTGCTATTAAAAGGGATTCAAGAGAGGCCAGGGAAGAGGAGAAGGAAGAGTAGGAGCTTTCTAGCTCCTTAATTTTGGTCAGTAATAGGGATGCACGAGCCTGCCTGTTTTTTTTCCTTACCTAGGCCAACTTAATTAATTCTCCTCTAAGGTAGCATCTCAGGGAGCACCAGATGATATCAATCCTCGGGATGGAGTTCATATTGATCTCGAGAAAATTAGAGATGAGAGTTTTTATGTGGGCAACGGTCTGGGGTTCTTTAAAGAGCTGGGTGTTGAGTTTCCAGACTGTGTCACGTTGAAAATTGGGATCCGGGGAGATCTTCATCCAAACTATGGCATGATCGGACAGTATTATCAGCTCAATGTCGGTCTGGAGAAGGCCAGGGAGGAGAGCTTTGCTAATTAAAATATAATCTATTCTGGACCAGGAGTGATGAGCTTGGGAAAAAAAAGAGAAAGATCGAAGGGAGGGGTTAGTGAGACGCCAAGGGTTACATAGCCCTAATAACTGTATAAAATCCACTAAGGACTTTTGGACCAGAGTTGCTGAGCAGTTAGAGTCTGGAGACCTGTCCAGGGAGTGGCATGGTGGGACATTCCAGTCCCTTCCTAAGATAAGTTGTGAGGGTAGGAGGGCACCTAGTTTGTCCGCTAGAGTCATAAAAAACTCAGAGTTTCCACCTACTGGACCATAAATGGAACCAAGGACTACTTTACAGTTGTTAAGAGAACCTTTAACCAAGACGAATCTACCGTCTGGGTCGGCCAGAGTCTCCTCTGCCAGGAAGGTAACGTAATTTTTGATAAGGATGGCAACCCCTCTACTGGATCCTGATCTGGCCAATGTGGAAAAACTTGAGAGAAGCCAGATCTAACCAGCCATTTTTCTTCATTCTTAAGTAAATGGGTTTCCTGTAGCATAAGTATCTCCACTTTGAGTAAATCACAGTGATTAAACACCTGAATCCTCTTGGTTTCTTTCCTGAGCCCACGCACATTCCAAGTGGCCAATTTAACTGAGTTTAGAGCCATTTCAAAAACAGTAAGATAGTTGGAAACACAGTAAAACCTCTGACATTAATTGGAGAGAAAAAGCACACCCCTACCCCCCCTACCGGTCTGGCTAGAAACTGCAAGACAACCAGTTCAGAGTACTGATGCATAGCAAACCGGCAGTAAAAACCGGTATTAGGATAAGACAACTGAAGTATTGGACAATCCAGCGAAACCAAGCCCCCCCCCCGTTCCTCCCATAAAAGCCTAATGAACTATATACAATCTGGTACCAGACAAGTCCGGTAAGGGAATGGGAAATCCAGTGACTAGAGCCCAGAGACCAGAACCCAATGGCAAACCCCAGGGCTATCATATCTCGATGGTCAGGAAAACTAAAGGTTCTCAAGGGGCGTGGGTACAAATTACAGGCAGATAAAGGCCAGCCATAATTGGCAAGAGAACCCCAGTCAAAGGATTTGGGGTCTCCATATCCCCCCTCAATAAGCTCATGAGGCAGCTTCCTTCAGCCCTGAGCATCTCCAGGAACCCCCCTCCCCCCATCAGCCCTTTTCATTAGACCACAGACAGATAGCGGTTTTGAGTGTCAGTGGGTACCACAGGAATGGAGAGAAAAATTAACCCCCAGGGAGAAATCTCTGTAAATGGTGGCTGCTAGATCAGCTGCGGGAAGAGAACCCAATAGCAGACTTACCCCCTTGTGAAAGAGACTGCAGGCCACGGGAGGTTGAATGCTCAAAATGAGAGTGGGGCAGAGCCAGATAACGAGGCTGGTTCAATGCTGTTTCCCGAGGGACCGATTATGCAGTGGGACCAAAACTGGTCTGCCTCCAAATCAGTCAGGCAGAGCAATAGGACAACCTCCCAGTGGTTCCGGAGCAGTTACAGGGACCAAAGGTACTGCGGCCTACCTCGGCTGACACTGAAATCCCTGGAATACCACAGCTTCCCAGAACATGAGATAGCCATCAACTATCACAGGTAAATAAGGATTACTGGCATAACAACATGTAAAACCAGAGCATAGGCAACGAGCCTGATCACAAGTTAGTGGTAGTCCAGTCATTTGTCCTTAAACAGATTAGGCAGCTTGGAGCTTAAGTCTTTGGTGGCCAGATCAGGAGAGTCATAGGATGAAGGGGAGCCATCGATCGTGACCCTAAGGGTGGCAGGGTATAGCATCCTGAAGGAAATACCTGCGCGATGAGTTTTCTACTATATGGGGTGAAACTGCCCTCTTCTGTCTGGTCTCCAGCTGGAAGGTCTTGGCAATTGAAGTTTAGCAGGGCCCCAGATAATAGCTTGCAGCTAATGAGCCTTTGTGAGAACGTGTTGTTTTTCAATGTAACTGAGGAATATGATTATAATTGGCCGGGGGGGGGGGAGAATCCGGTGAGGCCTTGGCCTCAGAGATCTATGGGCTCTTTCCAGATGATAATGAGGGTTAAGAGGCGAGGGGCTGACGATTTTTATCAGGAATTTCTGGAGGAAGGCAATGGGGTCTGCGCCTTCCTCAAGCTCAGGCAGGCCCAGTATTAGAAGGTTGTTCCGCCTACTACGGCCCTCCAGATCTTCTGCTTTAATTTGCAGTTTCTTCACCTGTTGCTTTAAGGCGACAATTTCGGGATCGATTGTGTTTCTCCATTTTTCCTGGGAATGGATCCTGGCTTCGGAGTCATTTACCCTGGTTGTGAGGGAGGTAAGGTCCCCCCTGATCGATTTTAGCTTACTCGTGATATCGTTCAGTACTTCTTTTAGTGGTGTGATTTCTTGTAGAAATTTTCCTTCAGTGAGAGGGCTCACCGAGGAAGCAGCGCTGCCCCTTTTGCCCAAGTTGTTGTTGAGCTGGCTTCTCGCCTTTTTAGGTACCTTTTCTGGTGTGGTAGGAGGTGTATGCTGCATCGCGGCCTGTTTCATCTCTGCCTCCATCCTTCTTTGTGAAATCAGGATGCAGTGAAAAAATGCCCAAAGGCCGATAGGCAGAGGTTAAGAAGTAGCTTGATGCCGGAATTACCGGAGTTAGTCATCTAGAACCGCTGTAATTAGAGTTTAAAGCTGATGGGTGGTAGGAGCCCAGAGACAGCACAGCCGTTCAGGGAGCTAGCATCACGTGACCTCCCTGACTGTGCTTTAACCCTAAATGATGCATTAACGCAGTTTTTTTTGCATAGAATACATATATATATATATATATATATATATATACACACATTGATGGGATTGCACCAGTATAGTTAGGACTGAGTATGAGTTTTAATGTTAAACTCCATTGTTTGCACCTTAATATCTTTGGTAGCATTCAGTGAAATTGCTCCAAATTTGGCATGTGTTGTCTCAGAGGTATAGTATGTTCTCATGATGTGAAAAGTTTCATGACAGCAGCATGTGCAGTTTCCATGATGCGGAATGTTGATTTATAATGAAAAGGAAAGTTTTATCTTATTCTTTTCTTTGCTCTCACATACAGCCTAGTTGGTACAGAATGTTTTTTCCAAAATATTTAGGGTAGACGTCGCCTGTAGCAAGGTAGCGTCTTTCAAAGGTGTTCTGAAAAAGTTTTATTTGGTTCCAGAGTTATAAGGATTTAAAATCTTTTTTGAGCATGCTCAGTAGAGTTTCTGAATAACCGTCTGATATGACCCCAAAATTTGGGGGATCATGAGACCATTTTGCATTTGCCCAACTTAGCTTTCATGACCCAAAGAAACTGTTTTTTGGGCCACAACAGCTGTCATCTTATTTTTGTAACTCAAAAATATGGAAAAAACATAAAATGTATTAATTTTGAAAGAACAAATACCCAAACCTTGCTAAATGGGATCTGTTGATCTAGATTTTGGTGTTTGTGTTTTTTCCAACTCAGCCTAGAAATACCTTTTCTGGTCCCCCCAAATCTTGGGTTCCCAGTTTAGGAAGAAGAGCTGTTTCTTGTTTTGTGACTTAAGAATTGCCTTACAACACCTAAAGTTCTGTGACAGGGGAAGTCCTTTTTTGGCTTGCACCAAAAAAATTATTTACATCTTCATTCCCCCTCCCAGCTCAGCAAGCCTCCCTGTGTCCTTCCTGATTGCTTTATAATGTATTTCTTTTAATTAAGAAATGTAAGTAGACCAGGATGCTTACCCTAGTACTGGGCTACCCTACTTCTTTCTTGCTTGCCACTTCCCAATACATAGGTGGTGACACCGGGTTGTCCACCCTCACTGCTATCGTACTGTAAATGCTGACACTGGGGTGCCCGAAACTCAGTGTTGGGTCCAGACTCTGTAAAGAAGAAAATTAACCTTCACTGTTTGTTTTTATTAAACCTAAAAAGAAGAAAACTGTCCCTCACTGATCTATACCCCTCCAGCCCCGCACCCAACTCCCCACTTAGTTCCTACCACCCCACACACCCTCACTCACGCAACATGGCCCACAAGGTACTTCCTCATGCTAGAACCATGACTACATAATGAGAAAATAAGGTAAGTTTGGTTAATGTGTTTCAGTACTTTTTAACTTGCATTCATAACTTTGTCATTGTGTAAATTATTTTTACACCAAATTTTCAACTAGGCCTTTTTGGGAACCCACCTTTTGAAGACGGTAGGTGAAATTTTTCAAATCTGCCCCAAAAATTGATTTTGCAGTAACTCCATGAAATCACCATTTGAGCAACATTAGAAAATTTCACTTACCAAGTTTGTGAGGAGTGGCCATAAGAAGACCATGTTGAACATTTAGTGGAAAATATGGTAAAATAATTAAGTTATGAGTGAACATTGAAATATTTCAATGTTCACTCATAACTTCACTAATTTTCAATATTTTTCCCACCAACTTTCAACATGGTCCTATTGGGACTCCAACTGATAAACAAGGTAGGTGAGATTTTTCAAATCCATCCCAAAGGTGATTTTATAGTCACACCCTCAAATCACCATTTTTTTCTATGATCTGTTTTTCCCTTCATGGACATGACAGAGTTATGCTCCCTTCTGCCAGACTGCACCACCCCCATGGTCCAGCATCTCCCCAGGCATGCCTGGTGGCTCGGTACCCCCACATATTTCCCCAGTGGGGTTGGGGACCACCTTCCCCCTGATGCCTGAAATCAGTAGTTGCCACAAAATCCCCGGTGATGTGGTGGGTGGGGTGTGGTGTGCAGACATCATATGCCCCCATTGTGCCTCACCTTTTCCTCCCGATCTTTCTCCTGTCCTCTCTCTCACCACCACGGTATGCTCAGGTGGTGCATGTGCTTGAAGGCATGCATGTGTCCCAGGTTGCAGCTCCCTCCCTCACCTGTGACTTACATCTGCCTCCCGTAGCTCCCATGAGCTATCACTGGGCCTCCACCTGGTGTCAGCCAAGAACTGACATGGCCAGTCAGCCTGATCCAGGAAAGGAGAGTGGTCAGTTGGCAACTTGATCCTCTCTCAGCCCTCCTCCCTGGCCAACCCCTGGCAACCCACGCTCATTCCCAAACAGGGGCCGCTGGCATGACAGAAGGTAAAGTGCTCAGTGCCTTAGCCCTCCATGCCACTGGGCCAGCTTTGAAATCAGGGAATTAGAAAAGTTTCATCTACAGAGTTCATGAGGTAGAGTCATAAGAAGACTGTTAAACATTTGGTGGAAAAATATGTTAAAATGGCCAAATTATAAGTGAACATTGAACTATTTTAACATTCACTCATAAGTTTGTAATTTTCAGTATTTTCCTACCAAACATTAAACATGGCCTTTGTGGGACCCCACCTCATGAAAAAGATAAGTGGTACCACGGTATCAACACAGCACTGGTATGACTCACCACTGAAATCCTCAGAACCAACAATGATAGAAAAGCCACAGGAGCCATCTTCATTAATCTTGCCAAGGCCTTTGACTTGGTGAATCATGAGATCCTACTGACTAAACTGGAGAGTCTTCAATTAGACCAATTTGTAACTACCAGATTTCAAAGCTACTTAGTAGTCTGCAATCAGTCAAATGGAATTCCTTTTTATCCTCCTGCCATGCAATCACTGATGGAGTCCCGCAGGGGTCCATAGTCGGGGTCCATACTCGGGCCACTACTCTTTTCCCTCTTCATAGAATCATAGAAGCTTGATGGCAGAAAAGGACCATACTGGCCTATCTAGTCTGCCTTTTTTTTCCCCTTCATCTCCCCACCCCTGCCCTCCCCCAATGCTCTGCCCCATATGTTTGTCCCATGCCCTCTTGAATTCTTCCACTGATTTAGCCCCCACCACTCCATCTGGTAGTCTATTCCAGGGCTACAACACCCTTTCCATGAAGAAACACCCTCTCTCATTTCACCTGTATCTTTTTCCTTGCAGTCTGAGGCTGTGCCCTCTAGTTTTGACCCCCTCATTCCTCTTAAGTAAACCCTTTTCTCCCTCTTTAATGAGCCTCTTTGCATAGTTAAAAGTTTCAGTCATGTCTCCCCTTCCCTCCTTGTCTCCAGCATGCACAGATCCAGCTCTTTACACCAAATGAACTTTTCAACAGACTACCATCTGTTATGCCTGGGTCCCACACCATCTACTGACCCATGTGTTCATACCATAAGTAAACTTGCTTATTTTCACTGTGATAATTCTGTATTGCACTAACATATATAAATAGGCATCCATCGTACAAGCATGGGTGCTAGGACTGTGCTTGCCACTGATATTTGCTGCTGTATATTATGTTTACATCATTTTATGGTTTTATACATGTTTTATGTTTATTACACCTGGCATTTGTTTATTTTATTTATTGTGTTTACCTAGGTTATGGGTGTTCCTTTTATGTTCTGATATAGTCATATAATCGTGTAATTTGTGTCTTATACCAAAGTATCATGCCATGTGCATTTCTGCTTATGCTGCATTCATAACATATAGCTGACAATGCATTTTCTTTGTTCCGAGATTCTTACTTAGTTTGCAACTTTATTTCCTATTTGATTGCCTTATCCAGTGCTGTATGTTTATCATATCTGCATCTGCACTGTTATCAGTCATATATAATTGCTTGCACACCAGCTCCTTGGAGATAAAGAAGCCATACTTGAGGAATGGTGGGAAATCGGCTCCCTTGTGATTGCTTTGTCACATATCTAATGTATTTGTAATAAAACTGCTTTTTATTACATACTCTTTGTGGTATAATCTTTGGATAGCCAATCCAACATACAAGAATCTGATGGTAAGCTGGACTTACCGTAATGCATCCAACTTTGGAAAAGCAGTTACCCAGTTACCCCCCCCCCCAAAATAAAGCTTAAACTATGCTGTATGCAGATGATGCAGTCTTGTATAGGGAGGGCTCTGATACCACAGAAATGGAAAAGGGACTCAGTGAGGACTTTACCTTACTGGAAAAATGACTTACATCAAACTATCTAATCCTAAACACCAAAAAGAACAAGTCCATGCTCTTTGGGTCTAGAAAACTTGGCACAGAAAGAACTGAACTCCTGAGGATCACCAGTGTCAGAGGGACCAGACTGGAAGTTGTCAGTCATATAAATTACATGGGAATGCTTCTGGACTAAGAACTCACATTTAAAACACACACTGACCATACCTCCAAACTACTATTGTACAAAATTGGCCTACTATACAGACTTCGAGCCTACCTCACAAATGTAGCCTGCCTAGCGGGAGCAAACTCCATCCTGCTCCCCTTGTTGCTATATGGATCTCCCATATTAGCCTCTCTACAGGAGACTGAGCTTACCAGACTCAGAACACTTGATCACTAGGTAGGCAGGTTTGTTGTATGGGCTGATAACAAGGAACACCACAGCACAGACTTTGCATCTCTAAACTGGCCCTCCCTTGAAGACAAACTTAATCACCCTTTACTCTGCCTTACATACAAAATCTTAAACAACCATCTACCTCATCTCCAGAACATAGTGGCACATAGGCAACATGGAAAAACTCTGCTTCTCCTCACAGCCCTTTTGGTGGTACCCAGACTGCTCATGGCTGCTGGTCAAAGATCATTTGCATATAGAACTGCACAGCTCTGGAATAAGTTTTCACCCACCCTGTAGAACTGCCCCTCACTGCCCTCTTTAAAGCATACACTAAAAGTACTCCTGTCCTCTAAAAATAAGTGCATCTGTGCCAGATGATCTTAAACTACTACACTGAGCACCAATTCTGATGTATAATGCACTTCCATTGTTGGTAAATTTGTATAAATTTAACTCACCCCTTAGTGTATGTAACTAATAATAGTTCCTCTGCTACATGTGCTCTCTATGTATAAGTTTACTTGTCTAGCCATGCTGTATTACTTAGTCCTGTGTAAAATGCTGTTAACTGATCATGGTTATGTTGTTCATGCTGCTTTTGATGTCATCATATAACGTGCTCTTGTATATGTAACTTATCCTGGGTCACTACTGAAAAAAGAGACCCTTGGTCTCAGTGGGCCCTCCCAGTTACCAAAATTCAATAAATAAATAAATAAAATGTTCAAATTCAGCCCAAAATGTAATTTCGCAGTCACATTTTGGGTAGGAGTTGATCATTTTTACCTACTGGATTTGTGATATGGGGTCATAAGAAGACTATGTTGAAAATTTGGGATCAAATATAAAAAAAAACCCACAAAGTTATGAATGTACAGTATGTTAGCATTTTTCCATGCTTGCCCATAGCTTTGGTAATTATCAGTATTTTGACTCCAAACTTCCAGCATGTCCATTTTTTCACAATACCTCATGAATGTAATGTGACGCTGGCCAGATGGTGCAGCGGTTGGATTTCTGCTTGTGACGCTGATGACCCGAGTTCAGATACAAGCTTGGGGAGTCAGAGGGCTAGCCAAGAGAAGGAGGATCAAGCATCTGACAGACTGCTCTCTCCTCCGGGGGGAGGGTGGGTAAGCACTCAGTCTGCAACCAACTCCTAGCGGAGGCTGGGGCCAGCACAGGTGAGGCTTGGTTGTTCTGGGAGGTGTGTCAGATGTGGGCGTGTGTGCCCCATGTCATTGCATGCCACACCTCCCACCACAGAGGACAAAAAAAGATGCCGAGGCCGATCGCCGAAACCTCCCATGAAGCCTAGCCTGAGGACTCTCACAGCTACTAGACTGCACGACGTGGCACCGTTTGGAGAAGTATGAAGGGGACCCTCTCAGCAGCCCCACTCGGGGGGGGGGGGAATCTTGGGTGAATGCCTGCGGAGGTAAGCATGGTCCTGGGGGATGGGAGGAATGAGGTGAGGAGGGTGTGTGCATCCAGGAAATAAAAAAGTGATGTGACAGGAGTCCATTTTCAAATCCTAGATGAAACATGTTTTCGGACGTGTGGTGCAAAATGACATTTCGACCACTATTCTAAAAATGCCACATGTCATATTTATAAGGAGGAGTCATAAAATAACTATTGTGAAAATGTGGTAGCAAAATTAAAAAACAACATGATTAAGAAACAATGTTTGTAGTGACAGCCTTTACCTCAATGGGTAGTGTTTTGCAGTCCCAAGCCAGTGAGGGAGTTCAGGGGCGAGCTCAGTGAGCCAACTGGATGGTTCGAGGCTGGGGGTACAGTGTTGCCATGTGGGTTCAAGGCTTATATGGCAAACAGCAACAGAGACAACAGGCAGTCCTGACTTGTGCCCTACCTAAGCAAATAATGATCAGATAGGTGTCCATTTATTTTCAGTTAATCTTGTTTCTCCCCTCTCTCGGATGGCCCTCCGTCCCACTACCCTCCCAGCCCCATCAACATGGCTTCCTTAGTACATACCAGACCTCCAGTTTCATATGGTTTACCCTCCATGGTGGGGTGGCAAGAAGTGCTCACAACCCACCAGGCAAGGACCCAGTGGGGCCATGCTTGAGCTGTCAGGTGTGGGTCTTGGGAGGGACAGCATTCATTCTGCCCCAAAAGGATTCTCCTCTTTCTCCTTGCTCTCCCCTTCCCCTGCTGGCATGGAGGAGCATGCGTGCAATGGTATCAATGACAGTGCCATGCATGTTCCCATGCATGGCACTACTGCTACTCAGCTGCCTGGTGCACTGTCCCCCAACCTCTGTTAGATGTCAATCAAGCATCAGACACTGTGCTTCCCCCTCCCTAGAGGTGGAAAACAGCCCCTTAGATGCTTGATCTCCTTCTCCGGTGGGCTCTCCAATGACTGAAGTGCATTCCCATACTTGGGTTGTTGGCACTGCAAGTGGTAGCACTACTACTGTCTTGGTGGGCCAGCCAGACAGCTGTCCACTGACTTGTGTTGACACTTCTGATTCTCAGTAAAGAGAAGATATCACTTCCAAAAATGTTTTGCCAGTTTGAAACTTCTGCAGAACTGGAAGTAGCAAGGCCAATCGACCGTATCAAAGGCTTCTCAGCATCCATGTTAATGGACAGCTGGAAGGCCCTCCAACCCCAAGCTGTGAGGATATTCAATAAGCAATGGATTTTACATGACAGAAAGCATCCTTTAATAAAATCTGTTTGATTTTAATAAGCTAGTTAAGCAATACAACCTGAAGGTGGTATGCCAATATCCCAGTGAACATTTTTAAAAGTTGTGGGTCATAAAGAAATCAGCCAGTATAATTCACAGTCCAGTGGGTCCTTGCTAGTTTTAACAAGACCGAAATGTGCATCTGCTTCCAGAAGGTTGTTACTGGAACTTCATCCATCAGGACTGCATTGCAAACAGCCATGATGTGCAGACCTACTTCAGATGAAAATAATTTATAATACTATGCCCCTCCAACTTACTAAAGGATTTAATCTTCTCAGTTACCTCCCATTGTGTACTTGGCATATTCCGTTGTTCTTGGTTTAAGGGCTGTAACTGAGGGAGGGGTAACTTCTGTAGATAGGAAGCAATATCCACCTCATGATTCAGCTCCATCTCTGCCCTATATAGGGCACCATATAAATCTGCAAACAATTTTATTTTTGCTGGATGAACTGTAATAGTCTCACCCTGTGAGTTGCAGAGTCAAAAAACTGCCCTACCAGCAGCCTGCTTACATAACCACCCTGCTAACAACCTCCCTGCTCTATTACATTGTTCGTGTGAAAGTAGTTTTGAATAGTGTAAAGGCTAAAGCCCCCTGTATTTTATCTTCTGCTAAACAGGATAGAAACATAGTAACATAGAATTTGATGGAAGATAAGGACCACTTGGACCATCTAGTCTGCCCATTTCTCCCCACCTACAGTATTATATCAGATCGTGCCGATCTACAGCTCTTTCTCCTTCCCCCTTTCCTTTCCACTATGATTCTTTTGTGCCTATCCCATGTATTCTTGAACCCCATAACTGTTTTGGCCCCCACATCTTCTGCTGAAAGGCTGTGCCAGGAATCCACCACTCTTTCTGTGAAGAAGTGCTTCCTCACATCTCTCCTGAAGCTACCCCCCTCCAGCTTCATAGCATGTCCCCACGCTCTTGAGCACCTTTTTCTCTAAAAAATACTCCCCTCCTGTACCTTATTTACCCCCGTGAGGTATTTAAAGGTCTCTATCATATTTCCCCTCTCTCTCCTGTGTTCCGGGGTGTACATATTGAGGTCCTTTAGCCTCTCCTCATAGGGCTTTTGATGCAGACCCTGAACCATTTTAGTTTCCCTGCTCTGGACTGCCTCCTCTCTGTCTATGTCCTTCCAGAGATGTGGTCTCCCACCTCCCTCTTTCTCCTGGTGATGCTCCTTCCTATGCACTCCACCATACCACTTGCCCTCCCTACTGCCTTGTCACACTGCCTGGCCCCCTTCAGGTCATCTGATATGATTACCCCCAGGTCTCTTTCCTGCTTGGTGGTCATCAATACCACTGCACCAATTATGTACTCTTCCTCTGGGTTTCTGTGCTCTAAGTGCATTATTTTGCACTTTTTCACACTGAAACCCCAGGGATTATTCTTTGCTTCATTGGTCCAACCTCTGTTTGACCATAGGGTCTAAAACAATTTTATTTTCAAATTCCAGATCATAAGTGTATTGTTCCAATAACCGTTGCTGAGCCATCTGCTCCTATTTTTGCCTAACAGCATATTTGAAAATATCCCCATGAATTTTCGGTTTCATAGAATCCTAATATAACAAAACTGGGGTATCTCCCCTAACATTATGTGTCTCATATTATTTTTATTGTGTCTGTACCAACACTTTAAAGTTTAAACTCTCATGAATTTAGAAGACTTAAATTCAGTCAGCCTCCTTATTATCTGCCTGGGAATCTCAGCTGTGGACATTTGTAACACTACAGTCAGATGATCCAATGCTGTTAGGTTTTTGATTGCATATGCTAAGGCAGTAAGCACACACAGGGTACAGAGCAAAAAAAGGTCAGTTCTGGAATACCGATTATAACAGTGAGAGTAATAAGGATAATCTTTAACCCATAGGTACAAAAAGCACCAGGCATCCACAAGGCCCAGTTCCAGCGCCAGACGAGTCACAACTTTCCTCTCTCTCTTATGTGAAGATACCCGCAGTTCCAGATGTATCCTGCTTGGGATTAAGGACAGTGTTAATGTCACCCTCAATGATTATTAGACTATTAGGGCCTGCAACTACATTTCCCTTTACTTCTTAAAAAATTGCCCTCTAGGAGCCTCCTCATTTGGAGCTTCAAGGTTCAATAAAATACAAGACTGCCCTCCACAGGTCCAAAACAAGTGTAGAAACCATCCCTCTGCATCCATATCTGCCCTACTAATTTGCAATGGTGTATTTTTCCTAATTAACATAGCTTTCCCCCAACTGTGGGGGTACTGCTTGTATGAAGAAATTCCTCCCAGTCAAGATCTCCTGAGCTTAAGATGGCCAGCTGCTGTTAGGTGAGTCTTCTAAAGGAACACAACTACCACCCCTTGTCTGTGTAATTCCTCCAGGATCCTCATATGATTGATAGGGCTATTAATACCTTTAATATAATTGTATATTTGATTACTGTTAAACAGCCATGAGGATATATGATTACACTAATAAGATGACGTGCATAGAGAGTAGTAGGCATCTTAAAAAACACAAACCCAACATTCTGAAACAGGTAGAAAACCTGACATAAAATTAACCAAGTATAAAGGTTTAATCCAGTAACATTAAACAGCAACATTTGTACAGTAGACCTTCAAGGTGAAACACCCAGACCACCTCCACCTAGAATGTGAAATCTTGGGAGGCAGCTACAGGCCTAAAAATTGAATGCATTTGCTCAATAACACTCCCAGTAGTAATACTGAAAGGGTGTTGTCAGGGCACACAAGGCAAACTGCAGATAACCTAAAATGCCTCATCAAGCCTGAATAGTGGAATTAATGCTCTAAAATTGAGGCATGAGATACCAGTTTGCAACACTACATGGGCGTGCTGCAGAACCAATATGCCCATTGTGGACCAGGCACATGGACCGTAGCCCCAAGGACAAAGGGGCCCAGCAAGGTTGTTTTCACTTAAGACTGCTTTAGAGCAGTGATTTTAGAATGGATTCTTTATGAATGTCATTGTACTGGAATATCATTTATTGTTTTGTAGTTTTAATAAATGTGCTATTGTATTGTTATTTTATTGTCTATTGATATTGTATTGTTTGCAACTGTTGACATACAAGACGGCCCTGAAAACAGGCGCACAACTTATGGTCTCATCCTGTTGAAATATAATAAAATTCATTCTTTCAAGTTCATGAGTTATAGTCCCATACCAGGAACTTGTGCTAATGTCAAGTATAACACAGTAGTACAGCATTAGGTGGTGCTGCATTATTGAGGTGCCATCCTTTGGGTAAGATGTTAAACTGAAATCCCTTCTGTCAGTCTTTGGTGGCTGTCCAAGTAGGTGTTAAAGATCCCTCAGCACTTATTGTAGAGAAGGGGATGTCACCCCAGTGTCCTGGCCAATGTTCCTTCTGCCAGTAAAACAGGTTCATATAGACTCTTTCATCCTCACAGGACACACATGGAAATGAGCTGTTTTTCTTGGCACAGTAAATACAATGAACAAGAGAAGATACTACATTCATATGTAGAAACTAACTCCTTGTTTTAAGCAGTTTGCAAATCTAGAGAATGACAGTATTTTGCCTGTACTAGCTGATGTTTAGATAATTTCTGTACTCGTGTATGAAACATAAGCCATTACTTTTGAAACATAGTGGACATGAGAAGTCTTTTGTTTCTGAATTACAGTCACTGTAAGATAGTTCTGTACTTAAGGGTTGTTTTATCTTCAATTCATACCTGTGATATAGTATGTAGTGCCACCATACTGCAAGCTGACACTCAACTGTCTTTAGGCATTCTAATGCCCTTGCTTTCACATGTGAACTAATTTAAAAAAATGGGTTAGCTGGTTCCTCTCACAATGCTGATAATCAGCTTTCCTTCTTTGTTTTATTTGGACTGCTTCCCACAAATGGTATAAATGTGTTAATACATCTTAAGCTCTTATTATAAGCTTGGAGGGTGATGACTACAATATTTAGCGATGACTGCTCCATCATTCGCTAATCTGACTGTGGCGCAACAGCTGGCCCTTGGTGAAAATCTCAAACAGTAGCACTTGTTATCTTTCAGCAGCTTATGGAGTTTCAGTTTTCCTTACCAATTAAAATTCTTAAGCAAGAAGCTTGTCTCACCCTAGGCCCTGACCTGCCTCATATGATGTACTGAGGTGGCAGTTGCCTTGAATTACGGTAACCTGGACAAGTGACAAATATTCGCTGATCACTCTCCTCAATTTCAGCTTGTAATAACCAACTAGCACGCAAAGGGATAATTAAACTGCTCAGTGTATTAGCTGTATTGCATGCAAACACTTTGGACTAAAGCCAGATGAAAGTATCTAGAAATTATGGAGTTACAATGTCAAAGTTTAGTTTATTTTTAATTGCATCTCTTTTCACTTGCAGTACTGAAAACAAATAACAGACAGACCAAAAGATAAATATGGCTAGATAGGCAAAGAGATAGATGGATTGATGGATAGACAGACAGATAAAGTGGTAGCCAGTGACAAGCTGCACTATATAGCCAAATAGATTGGGAAATATCACACAAAATCCTTGAAATAAGTGTGGATTTCCTGTGATATATGAGACTATTTCTTGATATTCTGTATCATGTTCATTAGCTACTAGAGATGTTGCGATGTTTTACTTCGCGTGCGAAGATTCGGCGGATTCACAAAATCTGACTCCCCAAAGCATTTCGTGAAATTGCCTTGCCAGTGGAAAGTTTGCCAAATGCTTCATATTTGCTTTGGAATTTTTTTAAAGTGCAAATTGCACTTTTAAAAAAAACAAAGCATGCCACCCTCTCAAGCCGGCAGCCCAACTTCCCTCCCTGGTGTCTAGTGGCTCCCCACCAATCCCTGATCACACTGTTTCACTGTTTAGTGCCCCCCACCTGCCACCCATATATCTTCACTGGTGTCTAGTGCCCCCCTGCCAATCACAGGCACACCGCTGCCCCCAATTGCCATCCACTGGTACCCATCCCACCCTGACCTGAATGGCTGTATTCTCCTTAATAATAAAAAATAAATTATTTAATCCCTGGTGTCTAGTGGACCCCCCACCCTGTCAGGTAGTGGACCCAACCCCACTCCCCCCAAACCTGACCCAAAGTGGGCCACCAGCACAGCCCTCCACTCACCACCATGGCCAGCAGCCTGACTGAGCTCAATGAATGAGCGCATGCTTGTAGAAGCACGTGCTCATTCATTGACAGCTGCTGTTCATCTGCGGCAGAATTCAGGGGGTAGAGAAAGGCAGGTCTATGGTCGCCCATGGTGGGGGAGGGCAGGTTGGGCAGAACAATGTTGTGAACACTGGAGGGATCCACAACACCATTTCTCCCATCCCACCACCCCTACTGGCAACCAGAGAAGCCCCCTTCCCTTCTCTACACCCCAGAAAACTGCCACTGATGAACAGGAGCTGTCAATGAATGAGCGTGTTCTTGTACAAGCACGTGCTCACTCATTGAACTCAGTCGGGCTGCCAGCCATGGAGGTGAGTGGAGGGCTGTGCCGGTGGCCCACTCAGGGTTGGGTTTGGGGGGAGCAGGGTGGGGGCCACTACCTGACAGGGTAGGGAGTTGGGGTTGCACTATACACCAGGGATTAAATTATTTATTTTTTATTAATAAGGAGGATAGGGCCGGCCGTGTCAGGGTGGGTCAGGTTGATACCAGTGGTCAGCAATTGGGGGTGGAGGGAAGGCCTGTGATTGGTGGGGAGGCACTAGACATCAGGGAATATATATATATATATATATATATATATTATTTTTGTGTTACTTTGTGTGTGAACACTTAGAGCAGCAAGGTGGGGGGCACTACATAGCGAAACAGTGTGATCGGAGATCAGTGGTGGGGGGCCACTGGTAGACACCAGGGAATTATATTTTGGGGGTGGCATAGGCAAAGTCTCTGACTGTGCAGAGTGTGGAATTTCATGGGTGAAATTCCACGCTTTTCCTTTGATCCTGCACTCTGCGATCCGTGGATTTCACAGATTGTGCTTCGCGGACTGAGCACAATCTGCAAAATTTTCTGCGGATCAAAATTAATGCACTTCGCACATCTCTACCAGCTACCATTTTAGATAACTACAGTAATAGCTGTAGGTTTTCACAGAACTTGTTCTTGTGTAATTGATAGACTGCATTAGATACAAAATTATTACATTTGTCCTAGCTTTTTTACATACTCTACAGTAAATATCAGAATTATTTGACTGTTATAAAAATCTGCAGTGGTATAACTATTATAAGATGGGAAAGATTTTCTGAAAAGATGTAAAATACCCCATGAGGTGTTGCAATGCAAATCCAGTAGAAAGGTAGTCCAAGAATAAGGAGCATAAATGCCTCTACCTAGGGGGAACTCTTAAGATAGGATGGTAATAAGTTTTAAATAATTGGAGGCAGCACTGAGAATAATCAATCAACAGATTGTTTAAGACAAGGTCTTGGGATGACCAATAAGGACTCCTCCTTTGAGAGACTTAAGGAGCTTAATATGTATAGCCTCAAGGAAAGGAGGGAGAGGGGGGACATGATAGAAACTTTCAAGTACCTCAAGGGAATCAACAAAGTCCAAGAGGGTAGCATCTTTCAAAAAAAGAGGTGTGCAAGAACAAGGGGGCACAATTTGAAGATGGGGGCTCAGAGGTAATTTAAGGAAGTATTTTTTCACAGAGAGGGTTGTGGATGCATGGAATGGCCTTCCGGAGGAGGTTGTGGAGTCAAAAACAGTGGTGGAATTCAAGCATGCATGGGACAGTCATAAGGCAATTCTAGGGCATGGGGGCAGGAAGAAGTAGGCTGCTGGTTAACTAGGATCTGCAGCTTATCCATTAGGTAGGGAAATGGGCAGACTGGATGGGAAACGGTCCTTATCTGCTGTCAAATTCTATGTTTCTATGTTTCAGTACAGCGGATCAGGTGAACAGAAGTATAGCGGATGACAAGATATTTTAGGTAGCCAGGGCTCAATTTGTGCAAGGTCCTGTAAGTTAACACAGTCTTAAAAGTGATGCAGATACTATAACACAGGTGTAATTTGCTCAGAATATGCCATTCTAGTAACTAACCTGGCCACAACATTCTACACCAGCTGTTGGCAATGCACCAACCTGTCAGACAGACATTGGTATACAGCATTATAGTTCTCAGGTCTCAAGTTAACAAAGGTATGTACTGGGATAGCAGATCCTTCGGCATGAGACGGGGTCATAATTTGAGTGATATTTAAAAGCTGGAAAAGCCCACTGTAGACCACAGTCGCTACATCATGTTCCAACTTCAGCTTGGAGCTCACAGTGATGACCCCCAGGTTTTTCACCCTATCCACAACTGCCAGTGGAGCAACTCAGACATGGCAAAAGAGGAACACCACCCAGTCCAGTTGACCCATGTGGACCCAGTTTTACCAACAGCAACTCCCATCTTGCCAGGATTAAGATTCACCAACTGGAAACTATCCAGTCAGATTTCTTGAAAGCATCTGACTTTTGGGGGATAACAAGATGTATGTTTATGAGCTGTTTAAGGATAACCTGAATAGAGGAGGTATTTGGCTTTATATAATGCCTTTTATACAGGCTGTATCCCAGAGTACTTTACAATCCCAGAGAGCAAGGGGGAGAAAGTTGTTGCTGCTGTTTCCAGCACCCAGGGAGAGTCAAAGAGCACTGAGAAGGCTGAGGGAGAAATTAAGCACAGGTAGATTAAATGGCCTACACAAGATCACATGCTGAATATATGGCAGATGTGGGATTCAAACTTGGGTCTTCAAACTCACAGCTTTTCACTCTAATCACTAGGCAGAACTGCCACCCCTTTTGTATTTAGTAAACTTTACTGAAAAAGGTTTTGATACATAACATCAGGTTGCAGGAACATACAAAACTGAGAACTGCCACCTCAATAGACGCTGTATTTAAGTTGTTCTATGTGACAATATTGGTTTTGCTTAAAGGATCAAAGAGTTTAGCTGGTTAGCCACTTTGTGAGTCAGATACAATATATAGAAATATATAATGTGGCGGCAGATAAAACCCTACCGGCCCATCCAGTCTGCCCATTCTACCTGTCAACACTCCTTAGGCCCTAGTAGCTGTCCCACCCCCTGTCCATGCCCCCTTTCTTATGTAGGCCAGCCCATGTGTCTGTCACACCCCAGTTTGAAACTATCCACTGATTTGGCCCTTACCACCTTTTCAGGCAGTTTGTTTCACCTGTCCAGCACTCTTTTGGCAAAAAACTGCTTATGGACATCCTTCTTGAATCTCCCTCTGACCAGTTTCATTAATTTCCCCCGCATCAGTGTTAGGGCTCAAGGAAAATATGGCCTTGTAATCTCTCCTGTTAACTCCGTACAGGTACATTTAAGTTTCTATCATGTCCTTCCTCTCCCTTCTCATCTTGAAGGTTTACATGTCGAAGTCCTGCAACCTTTCCTCATAAGTCATAGCCCCCATACTTTGAATCATTTTGGTCACCCTGTACTGTACTGCCTCCACCCTTTCACAATCATTTCTCAGGTATGGACTCCAGAACCTTGCGCAGTATTCGTGATGTGATCTCATCAATGATCTGCACAGTGGGAGAATTACCTTCCGGCTTCTGTTGCTGATTCCCCTACCTAAGCACCAAAGCATCCTATTTGCCTTCTCCACAGCTTTGTCACAGTGAGCCTTGGATATTAGGTTATCGGATATTATGACACCTAGATCTTTCTCCTCTATTGTGCTTTCTATTATCAACCCATTGTGTACTATGCCCTCGGGTAATTTTGTCCTGCTATACAATAGCTGCTAGATATGGGACCATTTCTTCACCCTACCCAGATCCTCCTTTACTTCCCTTGTCTCCTCCCCATGTTTAACCCTGCAGAAACCTTAACGTCATCTGCTAAAAGGCAGATTTTGCCCTGTATGCCTTCACCTAAGTAACATATGAATACAATGAAAAGGACATGGCCCAGTACTGATTCCTGCAGCAGTCTGTTCATGACCTCCTAGAACTGCCCATTCATCCCCTAACCTCAGTGTTCTCCCCTGCAGCCAGCTCTCCACCCAAGTTGCAATTCAGTCATCCACCCATAGATCAATTTGTTTTTTGATCAGTCTCCTGTGGGGTTCATAGGTCTTGCTGAAGTCTAAGTATAGTATAGTATAGTATAGTATAGGGAGGCAGTGTAGCATATTGGTTAAGAGCACTGAGCTGCAAACTGGGAGAACTGGGTTTAAAACCTACAGCCACCACTTGCATACTGCGTGACCATGAGCAAGTCACTCAACTTTCTTGTGCTCCCAGGATGCACCTGGAAACAATCCTCAATTTACTGTGTCTTTCCTGGCCAAACAACCTGGAAACAATACTCAGTTTAGTGTGTCTTTCCTGGCCAGACAACCTGGAAGTAGTCCTCAGTGTAGTGTATCTTTCTTGGGCAAACAATCTGGAAACAACCCTCAGTTTAGTGTGTTTTTCCAGGCCAAACACAATTGTAAATTAAAAAATAAATAAATAAATATTGACTGCCTTCACTTTGCCAGCTACCCTGGTCACCCAGTTAAACTCATTTATCTGGCATGACCTCTCTCTGGTGAACCCATGCTGCCTGGTTTCCTGCATCCCATGCCCTTTGAGAAAGCCCACTGATCTCTTCCCTTACTATCAAGCTCCATTATCTTCCTGACAGTAGGTGTCAGGTTGACTGGTTTATTGTTATCCAGTTCATCCTTCCTACCACTTTTATTCAGAGGGACCACATCAACCATCCTCCAGTCAGTAGATACTACCTGAGTCCAACATGCAGTTTAAAATGACTGTGTAGGTAGGTAACATTTATTTATACAGTATGACACCCTACCCCATAGGCTCTGGGCACCTTACATAAAAACAGACAGGGTAATACAGGTAAAATACATTTCAAAATTAAATTCACTGTGTTGGGATGCTTGATGCCATTTGTGCTTGGTGTAACATAATATTTGGTTTTGGCCTTACTCGTTCCCATCTTGTTCATGAAATGTTTTGATGTTTGATGTTTTGAAGGCCCAGAAGATGGGAAGAGCACCGGAGAAGGAGAAGGGGAGGGTGGAGGTAAACTTGAACGCTAAGCAAAGGAGGCTGGGCGTGTGGAAGTTTTAAAGAGAAATCCCTGCCCACTGAACTATAGGCGGAGACTTTGATTTCACTGTGCGGGGATGCTTGATGCCATTTGTGCTTGGTGTAACATAATATATGGTTTTGGCCTTACTCGTTCCCATCTTGTTCATGGAATGTTTTGATGTTTGATATTTTGAAGGCCCAAAAAAGAATAAGTATCCACCTCCTCCAACTCACGGAGAGTATACCTGGTAGCACTCAGGAGAGGAAAACACTCCTTTAATGGAGGAAACCTCTGTGGAACCATGGCCGCCAAGTTGCCCTCCTTCTGAGCATACTATGAGGAGATGGAAAGAAAATCGGAAAGAAGTTCTACTTCAGGAATCGGAATATAAGTTTCAAAACATGATGTTGTCCATCTTCCTAAGCATTTGATAATATGAACTGGAACTTTCTTTCTTGAAGCAGATATAATGGCACCTATATGAAACGAGTGACCAGAATAGTCAAAGGGATTGTATCCAAGATGTTGTAGAAGTGATCGAACTGAATCCATAAGCTCTTTGGTAGTGAGAGGTAATTTATTGATTGATGGTAGAAGAGGTGATTCTGGTGAAGACTGATGGTGTAGAAGGAGCAACTGGTTCAGGATGACGATAGGGCACCAAGCATTGGCTGTAGAAAAATATAGTATATCAGTACCTTTCATGAATCTGTCAGTTTTTGACATAGGAAGATGTAGAACATATTGGTCTGAACATTTGGAGAGATGTTTAACCTTGAGGTAGGTAGTTAGTTGCAGAGGATACAGAAACAGTAAATTCTCCTGGGTGTAAAAATCCATAGAATGCGAGACAAATGGCTGCAGACAAGATAATGGAAGAAGGGTTTTGAGGCTCACTCTTAAGTAAGTCAATCAGTTTTTTGAATATTGAGTCATCGATAGACAGATAAGAAGGAGGTCGTTTAATGGACAGTTTTTGGATACCTGTGAGCAATAATTTTACTGCTGGATGTGACATGAAAGAGATGGAAGCCGGATTTTGCTGGTAAAAGTTTAATTGAATGCCTACCAGGTATTGGTGGATGGTCGAATAAGATAGTTTACAAGTTGTATGACAATACGTTATATAAGCAATGATAGTAGACAGAGATGCTGGAGAGGAAGGAGAAGACGTCATGGAACAAAAGGTGACGTATTTTCTCCAAGCAGTTGTGTAAGCTGATTTTGTGTGGTTTGAAAAAGCAGACCACATGAAGGTTTGAGTTGTTTTAAGGTAACTTGTTAAGGCATAATTAGACCTTGGAACTGAGGAGCTGGGGTTGCTTAAACGTCTGCTGTAGGTAGCAAGGAGCAGAATTTCTGAAACTGAAAATGTGACAAATAGTCAGCTGCTGAATTGTGATGTCCTGGAATATGAAAACATTGAATGCAAAAATTATGGAGAAGAGATAGCCATATCAATTTCCGCAAGAATAACATGATTGCAGGAGCAGATGATCTGCCTTTATTAATGACATTGGCAGTAGCTTGGTTATCCGTGAATACTGATACAGTAGTTAAGGACCAGAGGTGCCCCCAAGTAAAGGCTGCTGCAACAATGGGGTACATTTTGAACATAGGAGAAGAAGTGGTAGCTGCAGGTAACTGAAGAAAAGATGAAGGCCATGTCGAAGCAATCCAGGCTGTTCGGACTATGGCAGAGAATCCGTGAGCAGGAGAATCATCTGTATATATTTGGGGAGCTTGTTTTGGTGATATATCCTATAGAACATGGAACAACCATTCCACTGATCCAGAAAGAGATACCACATGGCAAGATCAGATTTAGCAGTGGCTGTAAGAGATATGTAATGATGCAAGGTTGAAACGGAAGAGAGTAACTCAAGTAGGTAGGATATAAAGACATAGCCTTGAGGTATTATGCGAGTAGCAAAACTGAGATAGCCCAGTAGGAATAGGAGTTCTCCTTTGTACATGATGAACAGTGTGAAAAAGACAAGACTAGGTCTTTAATCCAAAGTAAATTTATCAGAAGGAAGTCTGCCTTCCGTATGTACTGTATTGAGCGTAATGAGTAGAAATTCCAGTTCGGTGGTAGGACCAACAGTCTTTTCTTCTGAAATGGGTACTGCCAGTTGTTTGAATAGATGGTGCAAAGAAGTCAGAGCTGCTGCAGGAGGAGCTGAGGGAGGTTCGATGAGAAGAAAGTCATCGAGTAAGTGGATGACTGAAGTCACACGGCAGTAATTTAGTAATAGCCAACATAGTGTAGAAGAAAATAAGTCAAATAATTTCAGACTGCTTTTACATCCGAAAGTAACCCGCACAATGAAGTAGTACTGATGATCCCACTTGATACCATATAGATGACAAAGAGATGGATGTATAGGGAGCAACTTAAATGCATCTGAAATGTTGGTCTTGGACAACCAAGTACTTTTGCCCAGTTGTTTAATGGTAATGATAGCATCATCGATTTTAGATAAGCTAAGAAGTCTTGAGAAGGAATGAGAGAGTTGATACTAGGAATAGTAGTAGCATGTGGTGCTGATAAATCAATGATGAGTCTTTTTTTTCCCTGAAAACTTATGAGTAGCCACACCAATAGGGCTGACACGAAATACGGAAAATGGCGGATGAAGAAATGGCCCGATTAGGTAGCCTTTATCCAGTTCTTTCTGAAGTAGGGACTTGATGACATCTGTTTGAGATAAGGCAGTCTGCAGATTTGAACATTCAAAGGACTCATGGGGAAGAGAACATATTCCAGTATGGAATCCAGAAGTAAAGCTGGAGATAAGATATCAGACTAGTGCTTAAGAAGGGTGACAAGCAAGCAACTGGGACAGAGTCTTGACATTAATAGGAGTTGATGGATGTTAGCATAGTCAGGATTTAAGCCTCAAGGTTGGGCAAACAGATTTGGCATGGGCATCCCCGCAATGACTGCAAACATGCAAGAGACAACAGCCCTGAACAGTACAGCCTATGGCACTGAAATTGCTGCAAACAGGTCTACCAGCAATGAATGTGACAGGATGACCATAGTTGTCATGAGAAAAATGAGGAAAGGCATTAAGATTATGAACCGTTCGAGTAATGGTGGGTCCGGAAGTGGTAGTTGTATGTGAAGAGGATGTATCAGGTACTGATAAAGGACAAAAGGTAGCTGCATGGGAAAATGAGCTGCATATTTGGCAAGTTAAGGCTTGTTGCCCAGCAAAGTGGCACCAGAATAGTTCATTATCGAGGGAACCCCAGTGCAAATGAATGTTGAAATGAGATAGGGCAGCAGCAGCTTTAGTGGAGAATGACTTGTGGTAGTCAAAAAAATGAGTACCACCGTAGCGGATGCCAAGATCGACGATCAGGTAAAGGTAGGCATCCAGCTCCTCTCTGCGAGCTGGAAAAGCAGAACAAAGGATGTCTCTGTATAGGCTGAAGGCCAAAATGAATTAAGGAATGGTTAGTTTCTTGGAAAATCTAAGGTCCTTGGAACGTAGAACAACAGAAAAGTCTCCACAAGATATAATCCTGTTTTCTATGGTATCGTAGGAAGCAATAAGCAAAGAAATGAGGTTAACATCCTTTCCGTCAATGATATCCTTGCGGAGATGACTAGATACTAGATGAATAGGAGACACTGCTGGTACTGAGGAGCTGGGGCAGGCATATCTGGCGTGGAGTGAGTATTGAGGTTGGATGGAAGAGGTTCCACAGCAGGATCTGGTAATGGGTTAGGTACATCAGGGGTACGTAAAAGGCTGAGTCAGATGCAAGGGAAGAGGAGTTTGCTGATTTTCAAGAACGTCCAGCCAATTAGAAATGTCTGCCATGGATGCTGCTAGTTGGGAGAGAATATCCTTTAACTCAGAAAAGGCATCTGCGTCTGGGTTTGCAGGAGAGACAGGTAATGAAGGGGGAAGTACGATCTTGATGTTCAAGTAGCAAATCACATAATTCCTGTTTCTTTGCACTAGTATGGAAGGGAATGCCTAATTTCTTCAATTCAGCAGTTAGATGAGGGACAGTCCAGTCTTTCAGATAATGCTTAGTTTTTGTAGTACGTTTCCGTGGAGCAGGGTTAATTGGAACAGGGATGTCAGTTGGAGCAGGCTCGGCCATAGTAAATTTCAATATTGAGGAAAGAGAAAAAAAATTAGTAAGAGCTGAAGGTTGCTCCTCATAGGCACTGAACAGCTGACAGGTGCAGAAACCCCACGTAGGTTCCACAGCCCAATGGAGGTACTAGGATGTGAGCCTGAATTACATGTAGCCAATAATGAATTTAATAAGTTTATAGGAGGTAATGCTGTTTGGCAAGAATGTCATATTGAGGCTTAAGCTGAAAGCTGGTAGGCAAGATTTTGTAGTCCTGAGATATCCTGCAGTGCTGAGGAACATTGTAGCAGGGGCGAGCCCAAGACGTCCTGGGACACTGGGTGTCGGAAGAGCACGGACTGACTGCTAGGATGGGATGGGCTGTGCAGGAAGTGAAGACAGAGCGGACTCAATGCCTGAGTAGTGGACAGGAGGAGACCCCCCAAAAAGAAGGCAAGAGCAGCACAAGGGAGAGGCTAGGCTGGAAAATGTGAAAAGGGAAGGGGAAGGCAAAGAAGAAGGGGAGGGGAAGGGGCACACCGGTGAAACAACCGGTGAGCAGAGGATCGGCACACCTGCGAGAAGGAGGAGGAAGAATGAGCAATGGAGACGAAGGAGAGGAGCAGCACAAGCAGCAGGTAAGGCAAGCAGGCAACAGAAAAAGGCAGTGAGGAGAAAACCACACACCTGGCCCAGCGTCAAACTTGAACGCTAAGCAAAAGAGGCTGGGCGTGTGGAAGTTTTAAAGAGGAATCCCCGCCCACTGAACTACAGGCAGGGCCCTTCATTTATAAATACTTTCATAAATACAAATTAAAACAATTAATACAATCTTTAAAACATAAACATAGTTCTAGTCAGTCTGGGTAGGCTAACTTAAAAAGATGAGTCTTTAGACCCCCTTTAAAAGCCTCCATCGTCGGGTCCTCCCTAACAAAGACAATCAGCGAGTTCCAAAGGGCCAGTGCGGTGACTTCAAATACTCAGTCGCTGGATGTTTTTTAACCTGGCTCTTGGAACTGCAAGAAGGCCCTGGATGGAGGAGTAGAGGGAGTAGACCGAAGTGGCTGGCGTCAGAAGATCAGTCAGGTAGCCAGGGCCCAGTCCATATAGGGCCCTATAGGTGAACAAGCCTACCTTGAAGATGATCCTACACCTGACAGGCAGCCAGTGCAGAGCTCGCAGGACTGGGGTCACATGACAGAACCTAGACAGGCCCATCAGCAGTCTAGCTGACAAATTCTGCACAGAGTTGCACCTGGAGGAGGGTCCCTCCATTGACCCAGAAGTACAGAGTGTTACAGTAATCAAGCCTGGATGTGATGAAGGTGTGTACCAGTGTAGGCAGGTCTTCGGGTGGAACTTGGGGTTTAATCTTGGTGACATTTCTTAAGCAATAAAAACCATTTTGGACCACAGATGACACCAGTGCATCAATTGTCAATCTGTTGTCCAGGAAGATGCCAAGACTCCTCACCCTAGGGGAAGCCATCAACAGAGTGGATCTGAGTACCAATTCTGTTAACACACTGGAGGCACTCCCATCATACCCACATCCTATCTCAATCACTAGGACTTCTGTCTTGTTGAAATTCAGTTGCAACCAGCTGGAGGACATCCAATCATTGATCTCAGCCAGGCAGGTGTTAAGCACTTCCACATCATCCTGTGCTCCAGGGGCAAAGGACATGTATAGTTGGAATCATCTGCATGACAGTGAAAACCCAAACTGTAACGCCTAATAAGCTCACTCAGGGGTAGCATGTACGCAGCAAATAACACTGGCGACAAGATCGGGCCCTGAGGACCTCCACAATCTTGGGGGATGAGGAGACACTCCCCATCACCACCCACTGCTTCCTGCCCAAGAGATAGGACTCAAACCAGTTGATGACAGTACCGTCGAGTCCACAATATTCTCTAAGGTGATCCAGAAGCACAATGTGATCCATGGTGACAAATGCTAAAGAGAGATCTACAGTAGGAGAACAAGAATTGAGCTGTCTCCACTATCTCTTGCCCTCAGTAAGTCATTTTGCACCCTAACCAACATGGTTTTGGTGCTATGCCTAGCTCTGAAACCAGACTGGAGTGGATCATAGATGTCAAAGGCCATGAGATGTGCCTCAAGCTGCTGCACTACTATTTTCTCAGCAACCTTTCCTAAAAATGGAAGGTTGGAAATCGGTCGATAATTAACCAGACATCAGGGTCAAATAATGGCTTCTTCAAGAGAAGTCTCACTAGTGCCTCTTTCAAGGCATCAGGAAAGACCCCCTCTGACAATGAACACCAGGCCAATGGTCCCAACACATTCCAGCAAAAAAAGCGTTGGTGCTGGATCCAGTTCGCAATAAGTTGCTTCCACTTCAAAATCACCCCAATGACCTCAGCCAACTCCACTGGTCTAAAATCCTCCTAAACAATGGGCATACCCTCACTCCTAACTGGCTGATCACTGTGAGGCAAAACATGCCTTGCTGATGAGATTCCCAACCAGATGAAGGACACCTTGACAGAGAAGAACTGATCAAACTCATCGAACAATGCAGCTGAAAAAGCTTTTTTTGACTGAAGATAGACTGGGTGAAATAGTCTGTCCACAATCCGAAAGAGTGGAGATGGTCTTTTCTTCCTGCACTGTAAATGGAACTACTGTTTCCTCCCCTACTTCCTTGATTATCCTAGGATACAGCCCGTCTGGCCCCATGGATTTGTCAGCCTTCGGTCATTTTAGCCCTCCAGTACCTTTTCCTTGTGATATGGCTTATATTGTTTGAGCTCCCACCCTCCCTCCTACTGTCCCTCAACATGCATTCTGGCAAAGTCCCCTCTTCCTGTCTGGAAAATACTGAACAAAAGTATTGGTTCAGTATCTCTGCCTTAACTCTGTCCCCCTTCTCTCAGCCATCCTCCTTTTTCAGTCTAACTATGTTTGACTTTACATTTCTCCCTGATGTACCTGAATAATTCCTGGTCCCTTGCTTCAGCCCTCCCCTTGCAAGTCTGAGATCTGTCTCTGCCTTGGTCCTGCTCTGCCTTCTCTTAGCCTCCCTGGTTGCTGTTAGATACTCCTCCATGCCTTCCTTCCTCTGGCCATTCTTGTACTTCCTGAATGCCTTTCTCTTCTCCCTCATGTCATTCTCCAAGTCCAGCATGGACTACAGGGTGCCTTTCACATTTCTGCCTCTTGTTACCTTCCCGATGCTGCTTGCCACCTCTTATTGCATTCCTGCTTTGAATGACTCTTATTTTTCCTTAGTTTCTTCTACCCTCTGTATTCCTCTCATGATTTCCGTTAGGAGCCCTCACATCTTATTGAAGTTTTCCTTTCTGAAAGCCCACATTTTCACTGAGATTGTTTGCCTCCAGTTGGATCTGCAATCTCACTATTGTGTGGTCACTGGATCCTAGCCGTTCCTGGACTGTTATATTTTGAATCCTCTTACTATTAGTGTGTGCCAGATACAGTAGAGGTGTAGAACACAGAAAGGAACCCTCACTTTCTCTAGCTTTGCACCAAGATACTGAAACTCCCTACCCATTGAAGTTCACTCTGCACCCACTCATGCTGCCTTCAAAAGATTGCATTATACCTGTCTCATCAATCATACCCAATGTACTAGCTTAAACCCCTCCTTAGGTCACCCACAATCACCCTTGCTATTTGTTCCCTCTAAGCTGAAGCCATTATCCACTACAACACTTATCGTTAGACTGTATATGTGGAAATTCCACCACAGCCCTATGACTTTGTGTATTATGCCTATATGTATTCTGAAATGACTGTGCTCATTATTGACTGTATGTTTTCTCATCTTTATTACTTGCTCGTGATTTTGTGTATATGTTTTTTCTTTTGTTACCTGCACAATGTGTTTACCTGATGTGACTTGTCACATTGTATTCCCTGATCTGTATGACAAATCTTTCATTGTTTGTAACCTCCCAGGTCATGCCCGAAAATAGTCGCTTTGTGGCTATGGCACCTACCCGGTCAACAAAAACTAATAAATAAATAGAGTTCCTTCCCTTATTAGGTCCTGAGCTATTTGTACTAGGAACATTTCCTGGCATATTTCTAGCAGGTGCAGGTCCCTCACACTTGCCATGACTTGTTCCTTCCAGTCCACATCCAGCATGTTAAAGATCCCTACTTTTACTACTTCCCCAACCCAGCCATCTTTCTTAATGTCTCCCCTAATTCCATGTCAGTCCCTTATTCAATGTGCAGCTACCACTGGGAAAGTGCTTGTGCTACTGTATTTGAATTACTTTGTGTTGACTCTTTTCCTCTGGATTTCCACCCTTGGTAGATGTGCCAGGAGAAGATTTTCTCTAGGCTAAAGGAAATAGTAGTTGAATGAGCCACGCCAGAGCTGGGTGCTGAAGAAGGAGGAGGGGAGGATGTGAAAATGCACTAGGCAAAGGAGTGTGGGTGAGCTTCTTATTTAGTGTAGGGAGGAGTCTGGCAGCCCCCATTGAGCCATAGGTAAAACCTTTTAATTCAGAGTGGGGCTACCAGCTGAAAAGTGCTTGTGCAACTGTATTTCAGTTACTTTGGTTGACTCTTTTCTCTGAATTGCCCCCCTTGGTAGAAGTGCCAGGAGAAGTTTTTCTTTAGGTTAAATGAAATGGTTGCTGAAAGAGTCAAAGGACAAAGTGTGGTGTAACAGAACCTGCCTCTTCCAAAGCATGGAATAAACCCAATAACACGGAAGAGAGGTAAAAACTCTTTGGGGGACCATCTGAGGAACCAAATTTACTGGGTTAGCCTTCCCTCCATGCTTCTACAGATTATGAGGCTAGCTATTAATAAGCTTGACTGAGTTCAGAATCTGGTCCAGCGATCCATGATCTTGAGTACGTGTGCCGGAATGTTCTTTCTGGAAGCCGTGGTGGCTGTTTCTCTTCTGAGGCAATGGCCAGAAAATGTTGAAGCATCAAAAACCAGATTGGACAATAACACTCCAATATGAAGGATTAACCAAGAAGTAGTCATGAAGCAAACACTTGCACTTGGGGATTCTATGATTAGAGGAGTCAAGTCCCACTTGAATAAATCTACAGTGAAGGTGCAATGCCTCCTCAGTGCCTCGGCCAAGAGAGACACTGAATGAATTGTGAGGATCCTAGACCAGGCAAAGAGATGTTATTTTGTACTGATCCATCTAAGCTGTGACACTTAATTGCACAAACAAAGATCAGAGAGAAGGAAATAAAAGAATTCCACATTTATTTGTGTGAATGGTGTAAGAAAAATGGTTATCATGTCATAGGTGGCTGGGGGTGCTTCTGGGAGAGAAGACATTTCAACAGACAAGGAACGAGTACATTGTGACAGAAATTCGATGTCCACCTTGGGCATTTAAACTAGGTGAGGGGGAGTATGGTGCTAGGAAACCTATCAGTGATAGCACAGATGATGGGAACTTAGCCGCCTCTCCCCCACAATCAAGATTTACTAGTTTGCACCACAAACTCAATCATACTAAGCAGAAAAAGGCTCTAAAGGACTGGAAAGGAGACCAAGAAAACAGGAGACACAGGAACAGACCAGCAGGTGGAAGAAACACTTCAACTCCTGGTTCCTGCACAAGATAAATGACCTTCAGGCATGGACGGCAGAGTCCTGTACGGACCTGGTGACTATCACAGAAACCTGGGCAACAGAAAACAGGTTGGGATCTCTTGGTTCCAGGTTATGTGTTCTTTAGGAGGGGAGCTGGGGGGATAGTGCTTTATGTTAAAGAAGGCACAGAGGCCAAAGCATGTGATGTCTGCATTAAAGAAGGAGTTGGATCCCTGTGGGTACAGCTTAGTTCAACCTCAGGGAAGAGGATCCACATTGGGGTGGTATATAGGCCTCTGAATCAAGCAGAGGACAAGGGCAGGGAGCTTTTGGAAGAAATGAGTGGAGTATCACTGAATGGGGAATTAGTGGTGGTAGGGGACCTAAATATACCTGATGTAGACTGGGGAATCCCAATGGCTAGATAAGCTAGGAATCAATCTGTGGTAGAAGCCTTACAGGATTGCTTTCTCACACAGTCACCGATCTGACTAGGCAGGACACCATCTTGGATGTGGTTCTCACCAACTCAGAAACAGTCAGGGCAGTCAGTGTTGGGGATCCAAAAGAACATAGTGTGAACATTGCTCTCCGGTGCAGGGCTGGGTGACCTGTGCCGAATAACAAAAAAACATCAAATCCAGATGCACTCCTGGAGCTAACAAATATATTGCTCTCAACAAAGACGTCAGACAAAATTCTGCCTTCCAATTGCAATTTATTCTGTTAAACTGCACAAATTCAGGAAGAGCACATACAATTTGAAGATCAGAGAGCTGTTGCAGCTTTCCCAGAAACCTCAGCACTTTGCTCAGTGGAACTTCCCCAGGAGCCCTTATCAAGTCCTACTGTTTGCAATGGGCAAGATCTTTTTGTTTGAGTTGGTGTTTTGTCTGACTCTGTTGTGGTCTGCACTGTGTTGCTTGTGGCATTTGTAGCAACGCTGTTTTTGTCCACAGTGATATGACACTGTGCCTTCTTCAGGTATTTACAAGAGAAGAGAAAGAAAGGAGGAGGGGTAGTTAGACATAAAGATGGGGACAGGATCATGGAAAAAGACAGATACAAGGCCACTGTTCTGAACAAATACTTCTGTTCAATGTTCACCAAGGAACACAGTGGTCCAATGCCTGACAGTAACTTTCGAGTGCATGGCAGGGGTGTCCCACAAATGGAAATGCCAATTATTTTCACAGGCAGGGTTAGGAGGTGCTCGAGCAGATAAAACAAGACAAATCTCCTGGACCAAATGGAATACATCCAAGGATACTAAAAGAGTTGGTAGGTGAGTTAGCAGACCCCTTGACGCATCTATTTAACCATTTGCTTCAGACAGGAGTCATGCCAAGGGACTGGAAGAGGGCTGACGTGGTGCCTTTACATAAGGGTGGAAGTAGAGAGGAAGCCAGTAACCACAGACCAGTTAGCCTCACATCAGTGTTAGGAAAACAAATGGAGGTACTGATTAAACAAGACCTGGTGGAATACTTGAGTAAAAATGGCCTTCAGGATGACAAACACCATGGTTTTGTGATAGGCAGGTCATGCCAAACAAACCTGATAAAAGTTTTTGATTGGTTAACTAGGGAAATGGATAGATGCCATCCAGTTGACCTCCTCTGTTTCAACTTTACCAAGGCCTTTGATTCAGTGCCACATAACTGCCTGATGAAAAAGCTAGAAGATTTGTGCATAGCAAACTGCATTGTTAAGTGGGTGGCTTGGCACAGGAAGCAGAGAGTAGTTATCAATGGGGAGAAGTCAGAGGAGGGAGAGGTGATGAGTGGGGTCCCTCAGGGTTCGGTCTTAGGACCAGTCCTATTTAATGTGTTCATCAGTGACACAGGAGTAGGTGTCCAGGGCAAAACTGCACTTTTCATGGATAACACTAAGCTAGGTGGTAGAGTGGACAGTGAGGAAGCAGTTGGGAACCTACAAAAGATCTGAAAAAGTTGGAGAAATAGTCTAGTGTCTGGCAGCTGAAGTTCAATGTCAAGAAGTGTAAAGTGATGCATCTAGGCAAGAATAGCCCAAGGACAGCCTATTGGCTCAATGGGGTCAAGCTCAGTGCCTCTCAAGAGGAAAAGGATCTTGGAGTTATCATATGTGATACCCTAAATCAAGCCAGCCAATGCAATGCAGCATATAGTTGTGCCAACAAAATTTGGGGGTGTGCAGGGAGAGGATTCAGCAGTAGGCATTGAGAGGTGCTTCTGCCACTGTACAGATCCCTGGTGAGACCCCACCTGGAATACTGTATCCAGTTATGGAGCCCACACCTTAAAAAGGACAGGGACAGGCTAGAAATCATACAGAGAAGGGCGACCAAAATGATATAGGGACTCCAGGGGCTACTGTATGAAGGGCATATTGAAATGTTAAACATGTATTTGTTGGAGACAAGGAGGGAAAGTGGGGCTATGATAGAAACCTTCAGGTACATGAAGGGAATTTTAATGCAGTGCCCTACTCTGAACTATTCATCAGGGCATCCAGCTCAAATACAAGGGGGCATGGATGGAAGCTGAGTGGTGGGAAATTCAAAAGGAATCTTAGGAAACACCATTTTTCAGAAAGGATAGTGGAGCCACAGAACAGGCTTCCCATGGATGTAGTGGGAGCTAAGACCATATCAGCCTTCAGACAGGGTTGGGATAAAGAGTATGTTCGAATAAAATCTGTGGGTAAAAGAATAGGCTTGGTCCCCAGGATCTCCTAGTTTCTCGGGAATTCAAGAGCAGACTTGATGGACCTTTGGTCTCCTTCCATCACCTTTCTATGTTTCTATTAGTTCTGTCAGTCTTTGATCTTGGCAAGGTGAGGATGAAGTGATCTGCTGATGCTTTATTGAGACAATTACTAATTAGGTGAATTGTAGGATTGAAGATGGAAGAGGAGGAGGTAATTATTTTGGTCTAAAAAATCCAAATAAACACAAAATTAGCAGCTCAACTCTAACTAATTCACACACTTTAAATGACTTTCATTAGAGGTGCTACTACTTTGTGGCATACATCAGATAAAAAAGAGAATTCAGTGTGCACACTCCCACACCACCATGGCAAATCCTACAAATACAACATTCTTTTTGCCTGAATTGGCCACTTACCTATTTTATCTCCAGTGGTGGGGGGGGTCTCTTAGTTCTTGATGTTCACATCAGGGCCCTGCTGTGAAGTTACCCAGCTTCCAGACACCAAGGTAAACATTAGCCATGCCCTATTCTAAAATGCAACTGCATGAAATGGCTTCTTTTATACAAGGTGCACTGCCTAAATTGGTTTCCCTTAATTCAGGTACAATCCTCAACCAATGGGTAGGTAACAGGAGAGACACTAGCAATTAAAGAGAGCCACACATCTCTTAAGCATTAAACAAACTCAGAATTAGCAGATCAGATCTTACAAATATAACATTCTTTTTTCCTGATGTGAACACCATGAGACCCCCACTCCTACTGGAGAAAAAGTAAGTAAGTAAGTGGCAAATTCAGGCAGAAAGAATATTATATTTGTAAGATCTGACATGAGGGGGCACTGCATCCTGTTTTAACAAAAAAAAATCCAAAGAAGGCCAAGGTCATGCCAGCTTCTAGATTAAGATCAGAGAAGGCTCCAAAAACTCCATCTTTTAAAAGGCTAATCAGTCAGGAATACATGTAGTAATCTACTGTATACACTTTCTCATATAAGGATCCTGGGGCAGATTTATTCAATCCTTGGAGAAAAGTCTTGCTCACTGGACAAAATAAGTAAGACCATATAGGATCAGGATGGATGGACATAATGGCAAACTGAACATCATAAATATATTGTTTGATTGGTGCAGCTATTAAGCTGAAAGTTTCAGAACAATAAGAAGCAAATGCCAAAACCAGAGGAACTGAATATTGAAACAGATTGATGTTTTGAAGGGAGCAGAAGGTGATGAATTTCTTCCATGCTACTCAGTGGTCAGACTGGGTAGATGTAGCTAGAGAAGTTCAGACAGTAGAGGAAGCATGGTTCAAATACACAGCTGAATCATTTGTAGATCTTGGCATGATGGAGGAGGTGGCATTTCTTTGTCAGCTGGCAGATAAGCAGCTTTGATTTATTTGTTTGTTTATTTATTTGAGTTTTGCTGATCGGGTAGGTCCACTGAGACAATTGCAGTCCCTTTTTCAGAGTCAACCCGGGGTCAAGATACATTGTACTGAGACAGTGCAAGTAATACAGGAGAGCAAATGCAAGTATGCAAACCAAAGAACATACAGCATAGGCATATATACAGCAAGAAGACAAAGCAGGATAAGTATACTTTTCAAATAAATACATATTTACAATGCATTTACAGTAGGACCTAATGGTTTCAGAACTGGAAGGTCAAGAGAAAACAGAAAACTGAGGGATGCAGGGAGGGTCAGATAAGGAGTAGGTAGTAAAAGAGTATAAGGTAACAGAAGGTGGGGATAGGGGAGAGGTAAGAATCAGCAGGGAGTAGAAGGAGGATAGGCAGAGAGGGATATATTGTTAACGGCAGCAGGAGCACGATACAGAGGCAGAGAGATGGGTAAACAGATTAGATTGGAACATAGGGAGGGAGGAACAGGACAGGACAGAAGGGGGAAGGGAGTTCCAGTTGGATACAGCCTCAAACGAGAAAGACCTTCGGGCGATGGCTAGATGAAGTTTAAGTTTTAAGAGAAGGGGAGTGAGGCAGATCAGAGAACACAAGGGGAATGTTGAGGGCATATGATCTCACTGAGGCAAGGAGGCAAGAATTTATGTACAAGCTTAAAAATGAGACTTAGGGCAGAGTACCTTAACTTAGCTTCATAAGATAACCAGCACAAAGAGGACAGAATGTCACAGTGGTGAGATTGGGCATTAGTACCCAGGGAAAACCTTTCCACCCTATGGTTAGCCTGAGATAGGCGAGATAAGGAGGAGGAACTAGTTGATAGCAGCAGAGGAGCACAGTAAGTCAAGAGAGGAAGAAGGGACGAGGGCATGATCTTGAGACATGAAGCAGAGGTGAGGAAAGGATGGACACGATAGAGGAGTTCAAGTTTCTGGTTCAGAAATTTAACAATGTGGACACGTGCTTTAAAGGAGAGTGTGGAGTCCAATGTGATGACCAAGTATTTGAAGAAAAGTGCAGACTCAAGAGTATTACCATTGAGAGAGGTTATGCAAAGAGGAGGGAGAGTGGACTTGGAGGGGGGTCGGTGAGTAAATAGCATACTTTTCATTTTCTTCATGTTGAGGACAAGGTGGTTGTGGCTGAGCCAGCCCTTAAGGGAAGCAAAGTCAGAGGCAAGTTCTCAGTGAATCAGATTAATATCTGGAGAGGAGCAATAGATTATAGCATAATATGGATAGAGGTGTACAGATGCCCCTCTGTAAAAGCTGGGTAAGTCATTGATGAAGAGTGAACACAATATTGGACCCAGAATGGAGCCCTGGGGGACACAATGTGTAATGGGCCTTAGGTCTGAGACAGATCCAGCCCACTGAACTCTTTGGGAATGGCTGGACAAATAGCTCTTGACCCAATTCAGAGCACTGGTGTCCAGATCTAGATGGTAAAGCTGACTGAGCAGTAGACTGTGATTCGCCAGGTCAAATGCCTTGATGAGGTTGATGAAGATGACACCTGTGGTACAACCTCGGTCCATTGCCTGGAATATATCTGTGACCACTTTCATCAGGGCAGTAAGGGTACTGTGATTCCTTCTGAAGCTATGTTGATATGAGGAAAGTAGATTATGATGTTCAAGGTAGTCCTGAAGGTGGTTATATATTATATGTTACTGGATTTTAGCCAATGGGCAGAGGATGGATATTGGATGAAAATTTTTGACAATAGTATTGGGTCCCCCCTTATGCACTGGAACAACCACCACCACCTTCCATTTATCTGGAACAGTGCTAGAAAGGAACAATCTGTTGAATAAGTCATGGACAGGATGAGCAAGGACTGGGGCTCCCAGTTTAAGAAAGGTTGGCTCAAGGAAGTCATGGCCAGGAGAGTGCTCCAATTTTAGGTAAGAAAGGAGCTTCTGCACCTCCTTGAGGGTGGCCAGCTTCAGGTGGAAAGCAGGTTGAGCCCCTTGAGTGCTGTTCATGGGAGATTGAACAGTGGGAGGAGAAGGAGTATAAGACCAAAGCCCATGAACACTCCTATCAGTCACCCATAATACCCAAGGGAATGGTCATGTAATAAGTCATTGTCTAGGTGTTTTTTGAAGATATTCTTGGTTTTACTGATGACAATATCTGTAGGGAGTGAATTCCATGGATTTATAATTCTCTGAGAGAAGAAATATTCTTTTTTGTATTAAAACACTGTCTTTTTATTTGAAGTGGTTGTCCTCTTGTGTTAATGTTTATCTGCTTGAAATCGATGCCAATTTCAGACATTAAGTTTTCATCATTTATAATATCTGTAGTGAGCATAAGGTCAGCCCTGAGTCTTCTTTTTTCAAGAGACATTAATCCAAATGTGTCCAGTCTTTGTTAATAATTTAAAGACTGTGCACCATCTGTATATTTTGTAATTTTTCTTTGAATTTTTTCAATTCTTAAGACGTCTTTCTTATTGTACGGACACCATAATTGAGAAGCATAATCAAATATGGGGTGAATCTATACAGATAAATATGGGATGATCTATACAGTGGAAGAATAACAGATTCATCTCTTGATTTAATATTCCACCAAATGTGGTTTGCTTTATTTATGTTCTTAGTTATTTGAGTATTGAATGTTAATGTATTCTGTATTGTTATTCCCAAGTCTTTTTCAGACTCCACCATTTTAATGGGTAAATTATTGAGTGAGTACGGTGTGATCGAATTTTCAGTTCCAAAGTGCATGACGCTGTATTTATTATTGTTAAATTTGAGATCCCAGTTTTTTGGCCACTCAGTCAATATATTTAAGTCATTCTGTATAGAAACTGATCCAGACAGTGCCTTGCAAGGACCTCCACGTTTGCAGCCATCTGTATATTTTATAATATAATTTTACAGATTATCAGATAAATCAGTTATAAACAGTTGAAATATTAAGGGCACCAAGACTGATCCTTGGGGTACCCCACTAGTAACCGGTCTCCATTCTGAAACATGATCATCTATTAGAAGAAGAAGAATCAGTATTTATATAGCGCTTTTCATACACAGTATCCCAAAGCGCTTTACAAGCAATGCTAGACTGGTAGTGAAGTGACTGAATGTGTTGTGGTGGCCATATCACACATCATCACCCACACACAGCCTGGATAATTGCATGAACCAGTTTATGGGAAGGGGAATGTTGGCCAGGACACCAGGAATGTTCCCTGCTCTTTACAAAGAGTACCCTGGGTTCTTTTACTTCCACCTGGACACCCACCAGGATGGGCAGAAGGGACCTCGATTTAACATCTCATCCGAAGGACAGCACACCCCAGCAGTACAGCACCCCCCAATACTGCACTCGGATGCCAGCAATTTTTTAGGTGCAAGTCTATGCCGGTGTGGGACGAGAACCCACAACCTTCTGGTCCAGAGGTGGATGTGCTACTAACTGAGCCACGCTGACAGGACTCTTTAAGACTGATTTAATAACCAGTTTTTAATCCATTTTACAATGCTAGTGTGTATGTTATAGAGATTCAGTTTTATTAGTAAGGCCCAATGTGAGACAGAGTCAAATGCTTTTTTGAAGTCCAAAAATACCATATCACATGGTATCCTGCTATCAAGATGCTTACTCAGTGATTCATAAAAAGCATAACCAGTTTGTAATACAATATTGACCTTTACAAAAAACATGTTATTTTGAGTCATTTTATAATAAGTTGTTTATTTTGTCCTTAAGTATGCTATCCATAATTTTACAGAGAATTGGGGTAAGGCCTATAGTTATCCATATCCCCTCCATCTCCCTTTTTATATAATGATGTAACATGTGCTTTGTTCAAGGCTGCTGGTACTTCTCCTGTTTTAATGCAGTGATTGAGTACAATTTGTAATGGTTAGTCATATGCACTTACATAATTTTGATCATATCTGCGGAGATGCCGTCCGGGCCTGGGGAAGAACCAAGTTTTATAACTTTAAATTTAGATAGAATTTCTTCATCAGAAATAATAATATCAGATTGAACTGTATCTTGCATATTATGGATATTGGATGAAGGGTTATCAAAAGATTTACAGAAATGGTCATTTAGCAAATTGGCCATCTTTGTTGGTTCTGATATCACATTATCTTCAAATGCTAACGGACCTACTTTACATGACTGTTTCCTTAAGAAGTTTATATAACTGTAAATTTTTTGTTGTTTCCTTTGTTTGCTTCTGCTGCCAATTGTAACTCTGCTGCTTTTTTGTTTTCCTGATTTCACAACAAAGCGGTTAGTACAAGTGGTGCAGCAGCTGCAGCAGTTTGTAGTATGGCGGTTTGCGGCGCACTAAGAATTGATTTGGAAAAATCCAAAATGTTGTTCAGGGTACTGGAGCTGGTATTGTAGATGGCCTGTTTTCCAAAGCAGTGACCCTGGAGTCCAGGTTTGAACTAGGTGAACTGACTTGGGGAAGTAAGCCATAATGTTCAGAAAACTGGGAAGTAATAGGAGCTGTAGTTGGAGGTGGAGTCAGAGGTTTTGAGCATGGAGTGGCAGGAACTGGATCAGCTGACATCACAGCTGCAAATAGGCTGACTAGATCTTGTGTCTTTGCAGATGCTGAAAAGGAGACTTTCAAGGTTTGAAGAGCAGCCACAAACTTAGGTACAGTCCAACAATTGATCCGGTGCTGGAATTTGGCAGCAACCTTTCTAAGGATGGACTGAGGATGATCTATATCTTGATCAGAATGACCGGAGTATACGTTGTTGTTGTGGGACATATACATAAGAAATGATAATACAGCATGAGTAGGAGAGCTTAGAGTTTAGAGCCTGTCAAAAGGATTTAACCAGCATGGGCAGATGACCCCTGGTGTCCTGAGTGATATTTGAAGGTGGGACCCAGTTCCAAGTACAGGCTAAGCACACGGCCACACAATAGCGGTTCCAGTGGCCATTACACTACTACTGCTACACTGCTTATCCCATGAGCGATGAGACTGAATGTAATGAAAACTGATGACAAATGGTAGATGGAAGTGCTCCAAACTGGCCCCCACCAGAATGTATCATAGGAGGTCCAGTGGGACAGTGACATATTGCAACTCCAAGATTAAGGCTATGTTAGAACTCAAAGGATTCCACCTGGAAAATACAGGTAAAGAAAAGTAGAATGAGCAATCAGGGAACAACAGAACAAATATATCAAGATGCAAACAAGGAGAAAAAGGAGGCAGCCACTTGAAGACAGCACTCAGTAACTAACAGGAAGGCCAGGAGGAGACAACCAGGGAACACACACAGTAGGCCAGCCAGGGGCCTGGACCACAACAGAGGCACCAGTGAGCAGGCAGGCAACCAAGCCAAAAGGACAAAAGAAAACAGTCATGTGGTGGAAAGCCACAACAATGAGCTCCCAGAAGCAGGCAGAGCAGCAGGCAGCAGCAGCGGAGTCACACACAGAGTGGCAAGCCGCAGAAGGCACAGCGATGAGCTGGGGGGCAGAACAGAGGGACAGGGAGCAGAAGGAGCAGCAGAGCTGTGAGGGGGAAGGACAAGCTGAGGCAGAGGAATGTTGAGGCCATGGGGGGACTGAGCATGAATGCAGTGGTAAGAAAAGGTTGCAGGAGTGATGAAATATGGCAGAGTCATAAGGAGGGAGGAAGGGGCAGAGGAGGGGAGAAACCAATGGATTGGTAAAACCAAGGGGGGGGTTAAAAAGGAAGGAAAGGTGAAGCAGGCCATGAAGATAGAAACAGCAATGGAGTTGCTAGGGGGTGCAAGTGCACAGAGACAGGGGAAATGGAAGAGCAATTGGAGCACAGAAGAGCAACCCAGATGTGAGAGAAAAGAAGGAATGAAGGGGGGCAAAAGCAGAATGGTAACTCAGAGGAAAAAAGCACACAGGAAAAAAAACAGAGCAAAAATTGCAGGGAGAACAAGAAGGCAGAGGAGAAGGAAGCTGAGCAACAAGGAGGTTAAAGACCACATGTGAAAATGCTCTAGGCAAGGGAAGTATGTATGTGAGCTGCCTATGTAGGACAGGGGGTGGAGTCTGGCAGCCCTCCATTGAACTGTAGGTAAAATCCTTTAAGTTTTGGACTGGTGATCTGTGAACCACTCCATGCTTAAATTATTTTTGTATCCCTGTTCCCGCTAGAACCCACAGAGTCCCTGCCCCCACCCTCACCAAGCCGCCAAGCTCATCCATCTCTGTGGCATCAGTTCCTTCCCTTATGTCGAGTGCTACTTTGCCTCTTGTGCCTTTTTCTCTGTTCTTTCAGAACAAGGAATATCTTGGTATGGAAATGTCCCACTCATGGTTCAAGTTTAACCATGTTTCTGTGACAGCCACCAGGTCAAGATTACCTTCTGCAACCAGGCATGCAGTTGCAGCATTTTGTTGCCCAGACTTCTAGCCTTGGTACACATCATCTTCAATGATCTCTCTTGTCCCTCCTCTTCCTTATCATTCCCAGCATTTCTCAAGTCTAATCTATTATTTGGTGGAGGAGGGAGGCTGGAAGGGACCCCCTGGCTAATGTCATTAGTAATGCTCCTTGCTAAGCTAACTCCTCCTACCTAATTTAAACTGGTTACTATGCATTGTGCCCACTTTACTCCAAGCATTATCCTGCCTTCCTTGTTTGGGTCTAGGTGTCTTTCTTGAATTGCCTCCATCTCTTCCAAATCAGGTCCCAGTCTGCAAGGAAACTAAATCCCTCTTCCCTGTGCCCCCATTTTAGCAATACATTAAAAAGAAACACATGGAACTGTTCCCTTTCATTCAGCTTGACTGCAGCAGTACTTCACAGAAGGTTACCATTCCTGCTCCTTCCTTAGCTACTTTCCTTAGAGCACAGAAGTCTGCTTTTACATGTTCCATGCTTCTCTTGCTCAGACAATTTGTGCCTACATTCAAATCAGATCTGACCTTTCCTCCATTTCCCATGACTTCCACCACCTTAGCTATGAGTCTGTCTGCTGTAGCTGCAGGGAAGCAGCACACCACCTCTTTACCATCAGGTGTTAGATCTATCTCCATCCCAGTGACCTATAGTATGAAGTCCCCTATTATGTGTACCTCGCTTCCTCTTGCCCCCTTTGGGGCTTTCTTCCCCCTTGGCATTTCCTGTGGCAATGCCTGCCAGTTGGGCTTTCTGGTTCCATCTTCCTTTGTGAGTGTAGACTGGGTTCATCTGGCTGCAATAGGGTGAACCTATTACTTCTGCAAAGCCCTGGTTCCACAGGTTGCACTTTTACTCCCACCTCCTTCCCCAAACCCACTGTTAAGCCTCATTCTGTGGCCTGTAAGGGACCTTCTCCGATGGTGCTTTATGGGGTCCAGTGGCTTCAGCCCTCAGAATGCATATCTCGGCCCTTGTAGGTTCCAGCTCTTCTCTCATGAGCAGGAATCTCCTACAATTGCGAGAGTAGCTGAACTCCCTGAGCACCCTCAGATTCATCACTGTCCAACATACCCTGCACTCTGCCAACATCACTTTCCTTCTTGTCCCCCATGCTTCCTTCCTACCTCTCTGCTGCAGTTACCATCCTCCTGCTTGGGAAGTTTTGTCTCAGTTGTGTGGGCTCCCCTTAAACGTATGCATGTATTTCTATTTTTGGATTGTATCTGTGTCTGCACCGTGTTAAATGCACTCTTTTATGCACTTACAATTGTGCTATATGCACTAATGAATTGATGTTTTTTAAAAATGTTTGACTGATGCATTTGTTGCCTTTTCACTTTATACGCTGCTCCTTCCAGTGTTTCTCCACCTTTCTTCTGCATGGTCCTGTCCTGCTGCTTTCAGCTTCCAGAGTCCCTTGTAGTCATGTGACCCACCCCAGATGCCTTTCAGATGGCACACTCCTGCTGTGTGATGCATGTGATTGGATCCTTGTGAAGGCTTTCTTTTCAATTCTCACAGCTTCTAGTTTCTGCCTGCAGATTGGTCACCTCTGTCTTCTGCCCACCCACTCGCTGCATCATTCAGTCTCCAGCTTCCTCTCCCTGGTTTTCCCTCAGAGATGGCCACCTCTGAACAAACACAACCCTCACCTGAAGAAAACCAAAATTTCAACAGTGACCACTATTTCATTTCCTTATTGGATATCTCTGGTCATCTAGCCCACACATTCTATCCCAGCTGTTCCATTTTCTTTAAAAAAAAAAACCTATGTGGAGCCCTTTTAGTCCTCCTAAGCTTGCCCTTGCTGCTTGCCAATTTGTCACCTCTGTCTTCTGCCTGCCCATTTGCTGTGTCACTCTAACTCCAGCTTCCTCTACCTGGTTGCCTTCTCAAAGATTGCTGCTTCTGGCCACTCACAGCCTCCACTTGCAGACAATTCAAATTTCAAAAGTGAATGCTACTTTGTTCTCCTTATCCAATACTCCTTGTCACCAGCCCTATGAATTCTATCCCTGCTGTTCTGTTCGCTCTCATAGTGGATACTACCCAATACCAATACGAAGAAATATCTGATCTAAAAATGAATAAATACCTGACTATTTAATAACTAATCTGCCTAGTAACTATCTATTCTAACATGAATGGAACAGAGTAGATATAGATATGGACAGTGGCACTATGTAGTGAATTCTAAGAGAAAAAGATAATTCACTGCAAATCTCTAAGTTACAATTGCAGGTGTAAACTAATAAACAGTATTAAACTTGTAATGTTTAAGATATGAAAATAGTGTATTTTGTACTCTGATTCACTGCTCCTGTGTTTTTTTCTGATTGTAAAATGGTTTTACAGGAATGAAAATTGATTACCTGAAATGTAACGCTTAAGAAGCAAGCCTCTTTGATGATGGTGTCCTGACAAAAGATACAGTACAGCTGGAAAAACAACCACATGGTGTAATCTGGAAATATTCTTTATACACTGCTTTGGGAGGATCTAAGCACTGACCTGGGAATCAAGACACCCAGGTTGAAAGCCCAACAGAGCAAAGAAACCTTTCTTGCATCTTGCATGTAAGAAGCAGGTAGGGGTAAAACAAATACAGTACTGCCAACAGAATACAACATTTAGAAAATGCAACACAATGCAGACACAAGGAAGTCATTGTTCTCCTAGTTATTGCATATCCAAGGAATATAACTGCAGTAGGGTTTAAACATGATGCTTACATAAATCAGCTTTAAAATGGCAAAAGGCCAACTTTTTTGTTTTTTTGCTAGTAAAAAAAGTATGCTCAGTTTAAAATATGACAATCATGACTTACTGTGTCAGGGAACCGACTTTTAAAAATATTTGTTTTTGAAATTCCAGGTGATGTTTATATAGATTTTCCTTTCATGGAATCTCATTTTGTGTAAGAGAAACATGATAATCTGTCTGAAGAAAAGTAAAACATAAATCAGTTACATAGGTACAAACACTTCATGAGACAAATTAGTTTATTTGTTTAAAATTGCTCTTGTTGTGATAACCCTGTGAGATGTAGCATCTCATTTTCAGGACGATCCTGGCAAAAATAACAGCACTCAACACAGATTAACATAGACATGCCAAGAGTCCAACAAGAATAGTAACAGACAGGAACAAATATACAAAGAAAAAAAACAGTAAAGGGTATAAACTGGCAAATAATCAGGCACCCTCCACCTTTTTTAAGGAATAAAAGTTCAATGCCATTGGGCTTTAAATTACAAAAAAAAAAAAAAAAGATTTATGGGTATATCCATGGGGCAAGTCAGGACAAAGCATATTGACTGTTGTGGGAAGTAAAAAGTGCCCACACTGCTCATATGTCAGTGTGATGCTTAATTTTGGAAAGTGGCATGGTTTAGGAGCAGGACAAACAGGTACCTGGCAGCTGATAAGGTAAGGGTCACTCAGTGGGGGCTGGTGCCTTGTTAGGGAGACACAAACCAAAAAAAGCACTAAGCAAGCAGACAGTCACAGTGACACTATATGGATGGGGTGGAGCAGAGGAAGGCATGGAAGAAAGATTTCTTTAGACAGGGACAATATTGTGGAGGGGAGGAGCAGAGGAAGGCAGGAAAAAAAACAGATCAAAGCTGCCAGTGCTGGGGGTCGAAGACAGTGACTAAACTTAACACAGTGACAGCCACTGCCATATTGGATGAGGCAGAGTAGAGGAAGGCATGGAAACAAGATAAAATACTACTGCAGCAGAGCCAGATGGAGGAGGGAGGACATAGCTGGACAAAATCCTGGTGCAAATTATTAAGATGTACAGATAAAAAAAAATCAAACGCCATGTGTGCACCCCATGGAGACTTGCACCTGGGGCAGCTGCCTCTCTCATCTATCCCTTAAATATGGTACTACCATCTCATGAAAAAGGAATCATGAAAAAAACTAAGTCCAAAATCATTTTTCATGAGTAGGGTGCCTCTTTCATGAGAATAAAAAAGGCTCTCAAAAAAGAATCCCTTCTCACAAAAAAGAAAAATTGGAAAAAAACTAAGTCTGAAATCCTTTTTTATGGGATTGGATCCTTATTTGTGAGAACAAAAAAAGCTAATGAAAAATGATCCTAACTCATGAGAAAAGAATTCGAAAAAAACTAAATCTGAAATCCTTTTTCATGAGTAGGAATAATTTTTCGTGAGAATGAACAAAGCTCACGAAAAAGAATCAGAAAAAATTATGTCCAAAATCTTTTTTTGGAGAAGGGATCCTTTTTGTGAGAATGAAAAAGGACTCACAAAAAAAAACCTGAAAACAACTAAGTCCAAAATCCGTTTTTGTGAGACAGGATCCTTTTTCGTGAGAATGAAAAAACCCTCATGAAAACAGTGTCAGTGAGTCACAAAAAAGGATTTAAAATTTAACAAAAACACACTGAGGGGTAATTTTTCCACCAGAGAACCACATAATCCACCTAATGCAGTGCAGATGAGCAAAATACATGTATTGGTCCATGGGCAGAATAATTTTTGTGCGGCTTTTCAATTTATTTGTTTATTTTTTTGAAATAATGGAAAACTAGATGATAGCTCACAAAAAAGTAATTTTTCCTTACAAAAAAGGATCAGCCCCTCATGAAAAAAGATCCTTTTTCATTTGACCACATTCTTTTTTCATTTCAGGAATCTGTACTTGAGAGTGATCTTCTCTTTGAAAATAATGGGAAATTTAAAATGCAAAAACTGTGGAACAGATTTATATTGTTTCACCAAATGAGGAAAACGCATTTCTGTGACACAATCCCTTTGTTCCCTGAACATTTTAGACCAAAATTCCAAACCAACTGGGTGCAATGCAATAAGGAAAAAAACACCCACAAATGTTGATTTTTAATATTTGTGCACTATCCAGGTATCAGAATACACACATCTAACCAGAACAAAACTTGTTACATCAAGAGACCTACCCCACAAGACTGTGCTTGCAAACTTTTGTGCAAATGCACTGAATGGTTGCAATATTATTAAACTGCAAAATGTGAGGTTTAACATAGAAAATGCTGCTCAACCCTAACTATAATGTTGTGATTTATGGCTCTTTTGGCTCTGCATGTTACTAGGAACACTCATCGCAGTATAAAACAGCCATTACTGATACATTGAAGTTATTGACATGTAATTAATGATACTGTCCAAACAGATATGCAGGAATTTTATTTTGCAGAGATTAATTGAGTTATATGACATATAGAACTCACAAATAGATAATTTAACATTATAAGACGTGAACAGATGAAGGCAAGGCACATAGGTAAGAATGCTTGAGCACTGTTAAGTCTGGGGTTCAGAATGCACTGGAGTGCTGCTGTAGATTAATTTGAGAAAGAATTACTAATTTTGCTGTATAAAAAGTTTCAACAGAACTGTAGCACAATGGGCCTGAGGAAGTGGCCTAGCCATGACATGGTGCCTGACATTTTATGTGGAGTTAAAGAATAAATATATATTAATGCATGGGGAAGCGTGGTTTATGAGGATTTTATGCACACCCAAGGTGTGTGAAACCCTATCTGGGCATCACACACCAAGGGTGTGCATAAAATCTGAATTACCACACTTCCTCATGTTTTATTTTTTATATTTACTGGTTGCTACTGGTTAAGCTGGGTACAGTACCTGTGCTTTGACAAGTATATATCAATGCTTTCACTAATACCTCTTATTGTACAGGGTTTGTAGTTAGAGCTATCTGACTTTTTAATAGTAAAAGTAAAATTGACTAGTAATTTGTCTGGCTGTACCATAGGGAGAGAGATAAAATCTGTTGTCTTGCCCAGTTCCTTTAGGTATTTTGTGAACAGTGCTACATCACTTTTTATTTTTTTCAAGGTGTTTTTATTTTCCTGGTCTTCTATGAACTTCAGCCTTTCCAATTCATTCAGAGGCTCAAAACACGATGTGCTTGTCATTATCTTTTGTATTTTTTAAGAGGGACTTTATTTTTTGGTACACCTGGTTTTCCTGTGAGATTCCTGAGAAGCATGTGTCACCAAGAAGCATATCACTGAGAAGCATGTGTCTCACGTTGGTGGTTTCCTGTAAGGAGCTCCAGCAGACTGCCAGTGCAAGGACACCTTCTCAGGGAATGGATGCGGAAGACTTGCGCCAGTTTGTGGTGAGTGTGGTTTACAGAACTCTGTAATTCACAAGTGTGAATAACAGAGTTTCCAAGGGTCTGCCAGCAGTACTTTATTGTAGCTAATCAGTAAATATAGAATGAATAGCCTTGGATTATATGTGGTGTTCATCCTTCTTTATGATTACCATTTTGGAATTGTCATTTTGGATGGCCCAAGAATTGATATCAGCTCCTTCTAATAAATAAGAAAGATAGTAACCACATCTTATTAGTGGGGGTCCTGTGGTAGCTGTAAACAACATTATCTGCTATGTTCTCACCCCTTCTGTACCACATACAGTATGTGGATAATGTTCCCCTTTGTCTCTCAAAGCTGGCTCAGCATTGATAATGTGCCAGTGTTTTTCAATGATCTGTCTAATTTTGTTGAATGGAACAGACTATGTGGTCAAAACATTTTCCATCCTTTCATGTCTGTCAAAGTGAGTTATAGCATTCCCTTCTACACTTTGGGTATCTTCTGCAATACCTGTATTATTCCTCTCCTCCAACCTGGGTTAATTCATTGTTCCCTGTTAAGGGTTCAACCAGCTGTTGGGCTTCAGTAATACATTTTCTGCTATAGCCCGTAGCCATAATGTATTCTTATAAAGTGCCAGCCTGCATGTTAAAGTCCACTTGACTGTAGAGGTGTGTGAAATTAGCAAATTCTGAATTCACGGAATTTTCATGAAATTCTGTGACATTTTTCAGAATTTTCTGAACTTCTTTAATTGGTCATAACTAAGACCATTTTAAAGACAGACATCTGACATTTTATTTATTTATTTTATTTATTTATTTATTAGATCATCGGTTTACAGACCTTTGAGTCAAAGACTCATTTTCAAAGGCACCTCGTCAAGAGAGCAATGCATCACAGCAAACATAACAGTACAGTACATAACGCTTAGACTAAAAAAGGAACCAGTGTTACAGGCATTCACTGGTGGTACACGCTTGGTAATAGGTAGGTAACAGTAGTCATAATATAGGTACACGAGTACCATGTCAGTTAGAAACCAGAGATATTTTATTACATTAATCAGCAGATGTTGCCTAAGGCCCCAGGTATATACAGCAAAAGTAAACAGTGCAGACCCAGCCTAGGGGTGAGTGTAAGGGGCAGATGGGGGATTATGTGTAGTTGCAGCAGCAAGTGCTTGTCAGATGGCTTCTGAGGGAGACCTTGAAAGGACCAAGCTTAGTGGAGTCAGCTATATTGGCTGGGAGGGAACTGAACCAGGAGGGAGCCCGATAGAAAAAGGATCTCTGGGCCATAGAGGTCCTTTCCCTGGGGACAATAAGGGAGGTTTTGACAGTGCTGTGGGTAGAGACTGAGGGGGAGGCATGCTGCAGGAAGGTGATGACCTCCAGGGGGGAGAGCTCTAGCAGGGTCCTTTTTACAAGAAGGCAGGTTTGGAAGTGGAGTCTTTCTTCAAGGTTGAGCAAATTGGTGGTGGAGTAAAGCAGGCACGTATGGGTGCACCTAGGGGCTCCCAGCATTAGCCTGCAGGTCTTGTTTATAGAGAGCTGGACTCTTGCAAGTGCAGTGTTGTTGGCTGCAGCATAGATGGGCAGCCCATAGTTGATTAGCGACAGGACAGAGGAGGTGATTGCCAATCTAAAGGCCTCTTGTGGTAAGCAGTCCCTATGGTGGTATAACAGTCCAGTCCTGACATTGGTGGCAGCAGAAAGGGCATTGACATAGGAATGAAAGGAGAGTGCTAAATCAAAGGTAATGTCCAGATACTTGTAGGAGGAAACCTGCTCAATGGAGTTTAGTGTGCTAGGCAGTATCACAAGAGGGACACCACTGGCTTTGCTTTGGAGAAGCGAGAAGAGTATAGCTTTTGTCTTTTTTAGGTTGAGGACTAGCCTTCGTGATGTGAACCAATGTTCAGCTCTATCAAAAGCTTGTTGGGGGGTGGTCTGGAGTCTGCTGGGGTTGGGGTCAGAGTTGAAGAGCACAGTGTCATCCGCACAAAAGAGGATCTTACTTGGGCAAGCCAAGGGGAGGGAGTTGAGGTAGAGACTGAAGAGGAGAGGGCCTAAAAAGGAGCCCAGGGGAACCCCAGAGCAGACAGGTCGTGTGTCAGATAGGGTGTTATTAATTTTTACACACTGAGTTCTGGCAGAGAGGTATCTGGTGAACCATGCAAGGGGGCCGGGGGAGAAACCAAGGCATTTGAGGGAGTCAAGCAGGAGGGGATGGAAAACCATGTCTAAGGCCTTGAAGAGGTCAATGAACACAGCACCAGCAGGACTTCTGGCATCAACAGCTGAGTGCAGGACGCTGAAGAGTTCAAGTAGCGCGGTTGTGGTGCTGTGACCTGCATGAAAGCCATGCTGTTCAGGGCACAGGATATTGTGCATGGCCAGGTATTCAGCAAGCTGGTTGACAACTACTTGTATGCATGTTGTCTGGGAAAGACTCTAAAGGTGTGCTAAGTTTCATGACATTTGGATGAATGGTGGTTAAGGTATAGGGGCTCAAAATCTAACAATTTAATAGTAATGTGAAAATTTCTGAAAATATTTCTATGCTTAGAAATTAGCCACCTTTGGAGCTAGATAATTGAAAACATAGATGCATGCTTTCTTGGAAGATTAATAGAAATTGCACAATAGAGACTGTAAGATTTAGCTATGACCTGCCTCTCAACATGACTTCTAGGGGCTCGCTTCTGAACCTGGGTCATCAGCATGGCAACATGACATTCCGATGCTTGACCATGGTGGTTTCCTTGAAGCCTAATATTTAGCATCAATGAATTTAACAACATTGGTTATATCCTGTTCTCTAGCTTTAAACTTATAGGGGCTTAAATTTAGCAGTTTAAGTAATTGCGAAATGTAACTTGTAAAATTACTGAAAGATCAGAGGCTTATACCTCAGTCACCTTTAAAGCTAGAGACCTGAAACTTGGCACACATATGTATGTGCATGGGTAATGGCAGCATACCAAATTCAGTGCAATTTGCACAAATGCTTTTAGTTTACATAGTTAACTGTAATTTTAAAATTTCCAAAACTTTGGAGGCTTGTAACTCAGTCATATTTAAAGAAGAGATCTGAAACTTGGTACACATCTGTATGGGCACTGGAAAAGTCAACATTCCAAATGTGACATAATTCAAATAAACACTTATTAAATTATATGGAATTAACTGAAATCACAAATTTGGCAAAATTTCACAAAGTTTCTTGCAGAAATTCCATGAAATTTCATGGAAGTGAAATCAGCATTTCACCAGATACACTGGTAGAAGAAAAAATTCACTGATCTCTACTTGACTGTTGCAGTTACAGTACTTTTCACACATAAACACTGGCTTTTATGGGCATTTTCAATGGAGTGGTGGGGGTTGAGCTGGTGAAATGCAAGAGACTATTAGTGTGTGTTGGCTTACAGAACAAAGTAGTATCCCCTCCCTTGTTATTAGTTTTGCTTGCTTCCAGACCCAAGAAGTGGATTCTCTCCAAACTGTCAAGGTAAAATTAAGGTTACTGTTTATAGTTTCCAGATTTTTTTTTTTAATTCTCCAGTTTACCCAGTGACCCCCCACCATACCATTATGATGTCAGCAATATACCTTCTCCAGGTATCCAGCTTGGTAACATAGGGATTTACATCTGGGCTCAACACATAGGGCCAGATATTCAAAACTTTGCCCCAGGGCTAAATTAGTACTGCCCAACATGCTAAATTAGCCAGGACCCAATAATCTGCTATATTCAAAAGGGATAGCCCCAGTGCTAAACCTGCTTAATACAGCATGCTAAGGAAGCCAGACAAACTGGTCTGGGAGTGCAGTGCAAACATAGCCCAGGAATAAGACAGCTCTGAATATAACAACCAGGAAGTGCACACCACAAAAGCAGCCAGCTTCACAGTGACGTGAAGGAAGGAAGAGGTGAACTATGTGGCCAATGTGTGTGCCAGCAAAGGCATGGACTCAGTAAAACTGCAAGCAGCAGTGCATGTGAAATTACATGGTGAAAAAATGTACAATATTTCCGAAACGTTTGCATGGCACTAACACATTTGAACAGGTTTAGTGTGGAGCTGAGCAGTTTGCCCGGCGCAATCACGTTTGCCTGGGCCTAAACTTTGCTATATTCAAAAAAAACATGCAAATGAGCCTACTTAGGCAGTCTCTGGGCAAATATCCAGATTAGCATCTCATTATGACATGATTTGCATGCAGTTTGCCCAGTGTTATTGCAGGGTCCTACAGCTCCACCTGTAGGTCAGTCTAGAAGTACAGGGGCTGGCTGGTTCTGCCCACAGCTCCACCTGTAGGTCAGTCTGGGAGTGCATGGTGGTAACTGCAGACTACATGTATACAGTACAGCATAGCATATTGTGCCCCAGGGGACTACACAGCACAAGCACAGGTGTGGTGCTGCATGCAACTGTCAAACTGTAGGTCACGCTACAGTGCACAGCAGACACTACAGTAGCAAGGGGGCTAGTAGTGTGAGGGACACAGCAATGCCTATGGTGTGTAGGGCAGTGATGACCACTGCACTGTACACAGTGACAGGCCCAACTTGCAGTATTTACTGACAGTGGACATTACTGTTATGCTGTTGTGTGACCCACAGATGTGGTACCACTGGCATGGGATGCTCCCAGTGACATATACACAGCTGGCTGTGTGTGCTGTGGTGTCTTTACAGATGTGTGGTATGTGGCTGGGGGGACATATATGATCAGACAGGCACACTGGCCCATGTGCACTGCATTATGTGTCCCACTCTTGTGACCACACCCAGTCTGTGGTGCAGCCTGGCCACTTGTACACCCTCCCCCCTTCATCCTCCATGCTCACAGTGCTGCATGTGTGTGCTGGCATCTGTTGGTGTCCATAAAAGGGTGGTCTGCAGGTGTGTTCTGAATGGCCGCACTGCCATGGAGTCCACTAGGAGCTGGGTCACCACTTACAGCCTGGCATGACTGGAACTGATGGCAGATGATGGCATCATATTGATGCCATCAGTGAGCAGCATGTTTCCTCTATGTCTGGCTTATTTCTATGTGTCATACTTATTGGTTAAGGTCACGCAAAGCCATGCAAAAGTTGCTCAAAATCCATGCAGAGCCACAAAGTCATGCAAAGCTGGTTTGAACAGAGTTAAGACTACCTTTTCCTGGGTGGTAATTTGCAGCACACAAAGTGTTGTGCTAACATCGCACAAAATCACTTTGCATGGTGCTATTCACTGAATATAGCATTGCCCTGACACACACCCTCAGTTTGCCCCTTGCATACATTATACTTTTTCCAGGCGCTACTGCAGTTTGTGTGCACTATTTGACCTTTTGAATAAAGCAGACACGCACTAATCCGGCACTAAACCTGCTCAAACGGTTTGCGCCCAGTGCAAAGTTTTGAATATCTGGCCCATAGTCTCTCTCCCATATACTGAAGTATATGTTGGAATAATTGGGGCCATAGCAGCCCCCATTCTTGTCCCTTGTAGTTGGAAATAAAGTTTGCCATCAAAGAGAAAGACATTGCAGCATAGTACTTTTCTTGTTAGAGTAAGCAAGAAATGAACAAATCCAGGACTATATTGAGTGGAATTAGTTAGAACTCTGTGCAGAGCCTCCTGTCCCTGCTCATGAGGTATATTTATGTATAGGGAACCCACATCCATAGTAACAAGATACCAAGTATCTTCAATGTGAAGTTCCTGTAAGATTCTAACAGATGCCATTTTGCCCTATTGGCCCCCTTTTCCACACACCACTGTGACTTCTACCGCTCCCATGGTTGGCCCTCCTTACAAGGGCACTTCGACTATTCCCTGGGCTGTTTTGTAGATGCCACTCTCAGATGTGGTAATATTTCTCCTCTCTCAACCCTCTTCAACTTCAGAACCCCGATTAGGAACCTCCGCTCCTCCACTATTCCCACCCTTGTAGTACCCAAATCACTCACTAATATGGGCAGGAGAGCTCTCTCAGTTGCAGCCCTCATCTGTGGAATGAATTTCTTGCTCCTCTTTGATCTTCCAACACTCATCTTAGCTTCAAACAAAGTCTTAAATCTTGGCTGCAAGACAAAGATACCTGCAACTGCCCCACCCACTAGATCCGCCTATTCTGCCTGTTCATCTGTCATTATCTGCCTATTGCTCTCTGTGTCCTTACTACCCTTGCTGGACACTAGGTCCCGTTGTTACTTTTTCTAAGGTGGGGGGGCTTGTCCATTCCTGGGCTTGTTTGTGTATCTACTTTATGTTATTTTCAACTGAACTGTTTATGCCTCCTTGAATTTACCATGCAATTGTGATTGTAATCTTTATTGCTATGTGCCTTCTCTATTGTAACCTTATGTTTATTCTGATTATTTAGTTTTTTGTGCCTTGTCTCCTGGGTCACACCTGTAAACTGTCCTCCGGATCAGTACACCTACCCAGTAATCAAAGTCATATATAAATAAATGTCCATGGAGTCTGTAATATATGTGTGGGGGGGGAACTTTGTGCCACTGATTTGATATGGTTATCAATAAATTGAGCAAGGGGCTCTGTGAGATACAGACAGTGCAGACCATTATAAGGTGTCCAGAGGGGGTTGAAAAAGGATTTTTGTATTTTAGGTAATAAATAAAAAGCTGACCTAACATGATGAGCAACTGTTAGAAACTCTGGTGCCTTTTTGGTAATAAGACCCCTTGTACAACTCAATAATTTCCTTTGTAAGGATTCTGTGGAAATAGTGGTCAGCATTGGTAAATGGTCTCCTCATCTCAATGGTGTGCGTTTCAGCTTCAAGAACAACTATAGCTCCTCCTTTATCAGTGGGCTTCGCCACTATTTCAGTGTTATTTCTGAGACAGACAACGCATCTAATTCATTTATTGTTGTTAACATAATTAGCCTTTTTTTATGTTTGGACACATGAGCAAAGTACAGAAACATATTGTTACTGTAGTGTAGAGGCTGTGTAGCTGTGTGCTATAAAAGCCAATGAATGTAGAAATGCAGGATACTTGCCTCTCAAAAGCCACTGCTGAGAAGGTTGATGTTGACAATCTTTAGCTAGCCAATGGGCATAAACTTACTGTAGTTCAAAGGAGAAAGCCCCACCAATTTTTCTGCCCATTAGCTAGGTACCAGATATAATCAGGCTTTGAAAAGAAACATTAAACTGCACAGTGTGTGTGTGTGTGTGTGTGTGTGTGTGTGTGTGTGTGTGTGTGTATAGTTTCCCCTAGTTACAGACAGGAAGCACCTATCTGAATGTTCTAAACGGAGTTGAGAAAACAGCATGCAGAATGCAAATACAGTAGCTTCAGATATGTTAACAGCATGTCAATAATGAACATATTGTCTGTGTTCCCTTTAATGACTTGCATAAATAAATAATTACATAACTAAATAAAAGAGCACCTGATAGCAGTTGGATAACTTGGACAAATACGAGAATTAGAAACAATTCAGTTTATTGTTCAAATATTTTTGTGATCTTTTTTTTCATCTGGAGTTTAACCTCTTGCCCTTCCCCATCGACCATCTTCTGATATCTAACCCCAGCCCCTTTATCCCACCTCCAGGACTTACCCCATCTACTTCTTACCTTCTTGTGTGAGTGGATGCCATGGATAGTGCAATGGCTCACATGTAGGCCATGAAGACAGTGCACACTTTCAATGCCTACCTCTGACTTTCATTTCTGGTGACTGTTGCTGTGACACCTACCATCCACTAGATGGCAGCCATGCAGCAGTACACACTGTCCCCCCATATTGAAGCATGAGATCCGTCGATGGATGTTAAATCCCCCTTCTCCCACCAGCCCCTGAACGACCTTGGACCATTCCCAAACCCAGGTCACTGGTGTGGTGGGAGGTGAGGTGCCCAGTGCATCAGCCCTCCATGTTACAGGCCTAGTAACAATTTACTGTAGTGCAGATTTCCTTAGACAATATTGTTTGTGGCCCTGATGGGGGCTGAACCTGCAGCCCATTGTTTTACAGTTCTGTGCTTTTACCCTCTTAACCATTCAGCCAGAACTATATTTTGTGCAGTCCTTCCCCCTTTTGTTTATTACTGAGGGAAGTGACATTAAAAACAAGATCACTGTTCCTAGGATCTTATTAGCTTTGGTTACTTGTCTCCATGTGACATCATAATGTCCTGTTTGCCACATCATAATTATCTCCACAGCAACAGATTGGGATGTCATAAACAGAACTGTGACTGCAGAAGTAAACAAGCAGACAGAGCAAATAGGGCAGTGATTCTGTTTACATGCAAATACCCCTAGTAGTAACAAGTAAGGGTGACAATTACAAAAAAAGAAGACATTTCATCATATTTATTGTAATTTCCTTTTCTATTAGCTCTAACTTTGTCAATGGGGTTCATCACAAATGGGTAATGTGCACCCCTATTCAGGGAATGGTATGGCCCAAGGCTGTAATCAGCATAGAATCCTGGGCACATGAACATTCAAGACAGCAACAATTTTCCAGTCACTTTTTCCCATGTAGTGCCTCTACATATGTAAAAATAGTTCTCTCTACAGTGGTAGTTAAACAAACATTGATGGGTACCCCAGTATGTCACGCAGCACTAAGGTGGTATGCCAGTATGATGCTTGGTAGTGAGGTGGTGGGATGTTGAATGCGCCATTACAGAAGCTGCTTAATGCAGTTCCTCAGTTCATCACAAGATGGTAATCACCACTCATTACAGAGAGATTGCTGTCCTGAAGTGTGATTTTACTGGTGGTGGAGTTATTCACCAGCAGATGGCATTGTAATAAAATAAAAAAAAAAAACTCTTTCCCTGGTTGTCACTAACCCACCCAGTAATGCCAGAAGTTTTTTTTATTTCTGTGTTTTTAATTTGTGACAACCCTTTGTTTTTGTCATAAATGGAAGATAATACATCCAACTGCTGTCCGAATTGAACCAGTGCTAAAAAAGGATGCATTTCCTCCTGAAGCCGTCTTTTGACCTTATTGACTAAAGTCTTTCATTTTCTTTTTCGTTGTTTAACCTGTTCGTTCAGTAGTACTTATAGTTTGTCGGAGTATTTAAATTGCCTCTTGCCTCAGAGGTTTAATCATAGACATAAAGGCATAAAGGTTACTGTACAGAATAAAGAATTATTTCAAAATTCATTTTAATGCGTGGATTTGAAATTGGTACTTTATGTGATCAATCTCCTCAGTCCCTATTTTGGTGCTGCCGCTAAGTTTCAGTGTTCTGCAAGTAGGTCTTTCCAGCCTGATGCACAGTAAACATGCTAGTGCAGACTATCATGTTAACATACTGTATTTACTAAAATATTTTTTTACCCACACTGACACCTGTCAGTCTAATACTCAGAGACAGGGTTTCTGTAGATATAGACCGGGTCAGCATACAGTACATTATAAAAAAAAAATTTAATTTTGCACCCTCCCTCTTTTTCCTCATCAAGGCACCTGTCCGGTTGAAATAAACCCTACTGCTCCCTCTGTGTGCTGTCCTTCCCCCTCCTGGTGCTGGTAAAAATATCACTGAAACATGGGGCTCATGAGAAGAGCACAATCTACCATTACTGACTGGCTGTTGAGTGTCATGTACACTAGTTTGCGCAGATGTCTGTACTACTTGTTGCAATAATCCCTCCCACTCCCTCCCTCTGTGCTGTACACCCCTATCTTTCCTTCCCCCTCCTGGCACAGGTACCATTCATTTTTTTGCATCCCCTCTGCAACTCCAGTCAACTATGGGCCACCAGTTGTACTGCTTGTTGAAATAACACACCGACAGGAGAGAAGGAAAGGTGGATTGGCGATGGTTTGGCATACCCATAAATCATTTGTCTCTCTGTCTCTTGTTTGCCAGTAGGGTATAATGCACATCCCAAAAAATGACTTGACTTTAATTGAATGCAACAGATGAAAATGAAATTGAAAAGTATTACAAAAAGCACAAAAAATGAAGTAACTGTGGGGAGCTAATTAATACTGGAGAGATGTCCTGACCAGATTTAATGTGATCCCACATAAAAACCATCAGTCAGCATAAAGGTTACTGTACAGTGTTTGGGTGGGGAAATGTGGGAGGGCCTCAAGGAAGCTATCACACAGGTAACTAATCTATGCACAAGGCCAGTAAGAAAAGGAATTCCCTCTGGTTCTCCAAGGAGGTGACAACTATAGTAAGGGATAAAAAGAAGGCTTACAAGAAATTTAAGGCATCAAAGAAAGAAGAAGATAAGGAATCTTATAAGGAAGCACAGAGGGAAGCAGAGAAAGCAATAAGAAAGGCCAAAGCTCAGAGTGAATTGAGGATAGCACAAGGGGTAAAGGGGGGGGGACAAAACCTTCTTCTGGTATATAAGAGAAAAGAGAAAGAACAAGGGGGGGGAGAGTAGTAAGACCTGCAGCTGCAGGAGGGTGTCTAGTAGAAAGGACAGTGACAAAGCAGAAGTCTTAAACCAGTACTTCTCTTCTGTGTTCACTGAGAAGAATGCAGGGGATGGATCAAATCTAATAAGCAGTAGCACCCAGGGACCTGAGGTCGATACTGGCCCCTTCACACAAAGTCAAGTCTTGGAAGCCCTAAATAAACTAAAAGTAAACAAGGCCATGGGGCCAGATGATATTCACCCAAGAGTTCTAAGGGAACTGGGAAGTGTACTGGCAGCTCCCCTAGCAGAACTCTTCACCAAATCACTGGAGTGTGGGATGGAAGTAAAGGGAGGGGATCAGATCAGTTCCAGTACAGTAGCTTCTTCTTACTGCTTTTACATTGTTTCTTGTGGATTGTACTTGGTAGAAGGTTAATTTTTTTTCTTTCTTACTACTTCTAAGGGGTTAGCAGGGTATTGGTTTTGGGCTGTTGGAATTTTGAAACCTATTTTGGTGGTTATAAGTGGACTCATTTGTTTTATGTTTCACTATGTAGCAGGCTGCATTTGTGGAGGCCTATTTCTTCTGATTTAAAACCTATTGGTGTAATTTTATTGGGGCTGTTTCTTTGAATTGGAGACCTATATCTTCTAATTTCAAGACTATTTTGATGTGTTGTTGGTGAGGCTGTTTGAATTGGAGACCCATTTATTTTGGTAGCAAACCTATTTTTTGTGCTTTTAGTGGAATTGTGATTGCTTTTTGCTGGCTTCACTAGCTGCAAAGTTTAGTGCATAGTGGGGGAAGGGTGCTAATGGTCTGACCAGGGGCCTCAGCTACCTGATTGTTTCTGGAAGACAAGGGCTGGTCCCACCCTCCTGCCCTCACCCCACCTGCCCCAGGTTCATGATTTCCTTTATACCAGGGGTTCTGACATCACTTCCTCAAATGGGCAAAGGACAGGCACCTGTCATAGAAGAAGCAGACATCCAGGAAAGGAACAGCAGCGAGTGAAGAGGTGACTGCTATCTCAATGGAAGGGAAGTAACTGCAAATCAAGGAGCTTTCATTGTTACCTCTTTGCATTGCTATTTGCATTGTGGAAAGGAGGAGCAGGAGTTTGAAGAAGGTTGTGCAATAATTACTTAAAGTCTCTTTTTGGGTGTGGACAGGAAGGATAGGAATGTAAAAAGCAGTTGCTCAATCTATCTAGACATGTATGACAAAGGGGGTAAGGGAAATTATGAAAAGGAGAAGAATGTTTTGCACTGATAGAGGAGGGGAGGGGAGACTTGGGGGAGTGTTTGGTATCCTTCTTCTGGAAGGGTGGGGGTAGCTGGTGGGCAACAAGAGCAATGGGTAGGGAGGTAGGCTGCAACAACTGCGGTGCACCAATCTTTCTAAAAATTGCCTGGAGGGTGGTGGGATGTTTAGTGTGCAACCACATAGAGAAACTTAGAAAGGAGATCAAGGGTCTGCAGGAGGAATTAAGGCAGGCAAGGCAGACCGGAAGTGGGTTTAGCCCAATACTGGAGGGAGGGAGGATGGGAATGAGGGAAGGCAATTTGAGCCAACAGTAGTGAGGAGAGGGTCAGAAGAAGGGAAGCGAGACAAAGGGGCCCAGGCCAGGAAGAAAGATTGCTGTGGAAACCAGGTCAGGAGACAAAAGACAAACAGAAGGAGAAGACAGGGACTTGTGAGGGGAGGAGAAGAAATGGCAACAGTCATGAAGTGGAAAGGAGGGAACAGGTTACTATGAAGAGAGAGGAAGTGGGCATTTGTGAAGGGTCTTCAGAAAATAGTTTTGCACTGCTAGAGCAGAAGAAGGAGAAGGGAGGTGATGCAATTGGAGGAGTAATTGATAAATACTTGGACCAAACCGAAGTGGGGGGAAGTTCTGCTGGGAGAATTGCAACAGGTGCAAAAGGGGAAAATAATGTGCAGGAGCAAGAGGAAGAGCCAGGAATGAGAGATGGAGATGAATGGATGCAAGCAGGGAGTAAGAGGGGTGGAATCTTAGTGCTGGGGGACTCAATACTAAGAGGAGTCAGATGGGGTAGCAAGGAGGAGAGGTATAGTTGCATTTGGGTGGAGGCCATGCCAAGAATGACAGCGGAAAGGGTGGGACAATCTGTTCTGAAATATGCTAGAAGGGGTAGGGACAAGTCTCATTTAATTATACATCTTGGGATGAATGACCTGGCTGACAAGACAGTAGATATAGTCCAGAGGAGGTTTGAGGAACTAGGACAACTATGTGAGGGGGCATGAAGATCATTAATTTTTTCAGAGATACATCCAGTTCAAAAGGCAAGCACAACAAGAAAGCTGAGAATAGAGGAATTTAACAGATGGCTAAGAACCTGGTGTCATGCTAAACGGTATGGGTTGCTGAGGGGGTGGGGAGGGACCTGGGAGGACAGTAGTCTCTATGCCAAGGACAGACTACACTTGAGTGAGGGGGGGGGAAGAAAGTATTGAAACAGAGGATGGAGGAGTACTTAGAGGAAGTTAGGCATTTAAACTAGGAGCAGGGGGTGGCAAGTGGGCAAGAGACATGCATAGACCACAGGTTGGGAAACCATATGAGCTTACTCCACCCCCATAACAGTGACAAAGGACAAATGGCAAGTACTATTGGTGATGCTAGTAAAGGAGGGCAGGATGTGGGGGTGAAGGGGGAAAGGTGGTTACCCTTAATGCTATTAGCCTTGGGAGGAAAACTGCAGAGTTACAAGTGCTCATGGCAGAGGGAGAGGTGGACATTGCAGCCATCACAGAAACTTGGGCCACCCAATACAATGACTGGGACATGTCTGTACCAGGGTACAGGTTATTTCATAGAGACAGGGTGATTTGTAAAGGAGGGGGGTGGCACTATATGTGAAGGAAGCACTGAAGTGTGTATGGGAGGAAGGGGAGGAGGGTAGTATGGAGTCACTTTGGATGCAAATCCAGGATTCCAAGAATAGGATTCTCAGAATGGGAGTGGTGTACAGGCCGCCGTCTCTGACGGAGGAGTTAGACAGGGAACTAGCAGGACAGATCAGAAAGACCTGCCAGAAAGGTAGTGTGGTGATTGTGGGGGACTTCAAAATGCCAGGAGTGGACTGGAGTACCCCAATAACCAAGAATAGAAGGGAGAAGGTACTGTTGGAAGCCTTCCAGGACAGCTTCCTGCTGCAAATGGTCAGTGTACCAACCAGGTTAAGGAATACCCTTGACCTTGCACTGGCAAATGGAGACTTTGTGAGAGAACTTACAGTGGAAGAACCACTGTCAGGGAGTGACCACCACTCAGTATGGCTCACATTGGATATGGGCAAGAAAGGAGTGGAATCCAGCACAAGAGTGCTGGACTTCAGGAGGGCTGACTTTGGGAGGATGGGAAGTGGTAAAAGGGTACCTGGCCAGAATTCAACCTAGTATGGACACTAACCAGAGGTGGGAGGTCATAAAGCTGGGGATAGTGGAGGCAACCAAACCCTGCTGCAATGTCCAGAGCAAGAAGGCTAGGGCTAAGAAACTGAGCTGGTTGAGCAGGAAGGTCATGGAAAAGGTAAGGAGGAAAAGAGCTGCTTTTAGGAGGTACAAGAAAACAGGGAGTGGGGAGGACGGGGAGGAGTACCTGATGGAATTGAAGGAGGTGACATGGGCAGTAAGGGGAGCCAAGGCATCTAGGGAGCTCAGGCTGGCACAAGGCATTAAGAAGGGGGAGAAGGACTTCTTTAGGTACATTAGAGAGAAAAGGAGTTATAAGGATCACATAGTAAGGATTAGGAAGGAGGGGGTTGGGTGGAAGCAGGGTGCGATAATGCAGAAGCACTAAATGATTACTTCTGCTCGGTATTTATTAAGCAGAAGAGGGGTGATACCCAAGGGGGGGGGGAACAGCAGAAACAGGGGGGAAGGGTGACAGATGAGGAAATCATGGAGGGCAAAGTTCTGGAGGGTTTGAAGGCACTGAGGGTGGACAAGGCACCAGGCCTAGATGGCATCCACCCCAGGGTACTGAAGGAGCTGGCAGAGGTCCTTGCGAGACCTTTGGAAGACCTAGTTAATGTCTCACTACACTCAGGGTGTGTACCTCAAGACTGGAGAATGGCTCATGTGGTGTTCCTCCTCAAGAGTGGCCCCAAGGATGAACCAGAGAACTACAGACTGGTGAGCCTCACATCCATCATGGGTAAGCTGATGGAGACTATCCTGAAGGAGAAGCTGGTGGCCCTCCTAGAGGCCAAATGACTACAGGACAGCAGACAGCATGGCTTCATATGTGGCAGATCCTGCTAAACCAACCTGGTGGAATTCTATGACTGGATAACTAGGCAACTGGACAGGGTCCATGCAGTGGATGTCCTGTATCTGGACTACAGTAAGGCATTTGACTCGGTGCCGCATGGAAGGCTGGGAAGTAAATTAGAAGGCACAGGGGAGGGTGCAAAGCTGGTGAGATGGGTAGGGAACTGGCTTCAGGAAACGCAACAGAGGGTGGTGGTGGGGGGGAGCTCTCACACCCAAGGGTAGTGACGAGCGATGTTCCACAGGGCTCGAGGTTGGGACCAGTGTTGTTTGGGGTATTCATTGCAGACATATCATTAGACATCAAGAGCAAGATCAGTCTGTTTGCTGATGATACCAAGATGGGAGTGGTGGTGGACAACCTAGGGGGATAGCAGGGGTTGCAGGATGATCTGGCAAAGCTTGAAACCTGGTCAGACACCTGGCAACTGGGGTTTAATGCCAAAAAGTGCAAGGTGCTGCATTATGGGGTGAAGAACCCAAGGAGGAGTTATCAGATGGGGTGAGTGCAGTTAGCCTAGACAGAGGAGGAGAATGATCTGGGGGTGCTCATTACAGGGCCAATGAACAACTTGGCACAATGTAGGAAGGCATCTGCAAAGGCAAACAAAATGCTGGGTTGCATTGCAAGGGGTATATCTTCAAGGAGGGAGGAGGTGATTCTGCCACTGTATAGGTCATTAGTTAGACCACACCTGGAGTACTGCATGCAGTACTGGTGCCTGTATCTGAAGAAGGGCATTAAGTTACTGGAGGGGGTACAGCGCAGAGTGACAAAGATGATCAAGGGGCTGGGGGACTTATCATATGAGAGGAGGCTGAGGGAGTTGAACCTGTACTCGGTGGAGAAGAAGAGGGATGGGGGGACATGATTGAAACCTTTAAATACATGAAATGAATAAACAAGACAGGTACAGAGGGGCTGTTCAAAGTAAGGTTGGGGAGGGCCACCAGGGGCCATGATATGAGACTGATTATTTTGTTTACTTGTTTATTTCAGAGATCAGATATACCTTTGAGTCATAGACTCCTTTACAAAGGTTCCACATCACGTGTAATAGATACAGGTACACAATACAGAATGCAGAATATACAGGACAATAAATGTTACAGAGTAAAGACTTTTTTTTTTTAAAAGAGAAATTAGCTAAAACTTCAGAATAGACAGTTTGAGACAGTTAGAAAGAAATGGGAACTTAACATCCATGAGGAGGTGGAAATTGAGAATATACGAGGAGGCCAGCCAGAGGCCCTTGTCAAGAAGTAGAGGGACAGGGGAACGGGTTCATGTGCAGTCACAGATTGTAGTAGAGTGAAGGTGGGCCCTAAGGTGCAGTTTAAAGTGACCAATTCTTTGATCAAGATGCAAGGAGGAGGGTAGGTTATTCATCCACAAGTGTGCTCTGTAGCAAAAAGATCTCTGGAATTAGGTAGTATGACAGGTAGGAACAGCGGGACGCTGGGAGTCAAAGCTACGTGTGTGCTGAGTTTTTGAGTCCAAGGTGGCTAAATGGGAGAGAGAAGCCGGGGAGAGGCCAAGGGAGATTTTTTTAGCAAAGACACAGGTGTAGAATTTTATCCTGTTGTCTAGGTTAAGCCAGTTGTTGTCCTGGTATAGTACACAGGTATGCGTAAACCTGTCACACCCTAATACCAGGCAGCAGGCCTTGTTTAGAACAAGTCTAAGACTATCAAGGGCTGAGGAGCTAGCTCCACCGAAAGTCAGATGGCCATAGTCGAGCAGGGAAAGTATCGAGGAGGAGATAGCAAGCTTAAGGGCTTCTGGGGTTAGGCAATGTTTATAGCGGTGCAATAGCCCTAGTCTAATATTTAGGGCCTTAGATAATTGCTGAATATGCCCATGATAGGTAAGGCCAGAATCCAAAGTGATGCCTAGGTACTTAAATGAATGCACAAATTCCAGGGGGGTCTGAGACGCAGATAATATTTGAGGAAAACGTCCTAGCCTGGGGTTCTGCTGATGCGCGAAAAGCATAGCTTTGGTTTTTTTGTAGTTAATAGTAAGGCGTTGAGAGACAAACCAGCTTTCAACAGCCTTGAAGGAGGACTGGAGGGAGTGGTGGAGTTGAGAGGGGTCTGGGTTGGAGGAGAAGATGACAGCGTCGTCAGCATAAAGCAATAGGTTGGAGGGGCAGGATGAGGGAAGGGAGTTAAGGAAGAGGCTGAAGCGGAGAGGACCCAAGAGGACAGGCGATTTGGTGGATAGGGTATTGCCGATTTCAACTTGAAGAGACCTATTGGTGAGATAGTCTGCAAACCAGCCCACTACTTCCTGTGAGAGACCTAGGTTAAGTAAGGTTGTTTGAAGTAGTGAGTGGTGGACTGTATCAAAGGCCTTCGTGAGGTCAATGAAGATTGCACCTGTGATATGGCCTTTATCCAATGCAGTATGGATGTGTGACGTCAGTTCAAACAAGGCAGTGGCCGTGCTGTGACCTTTTCGGAAACCATGTTGTTGAGTGCAGAGAAGGTCATATTTGTTGAGGTGATTAGTGAGCTGATCTGATACAATTTTTTCCAATGCCTTGGGGGGGAGAATGGAGATTGGGTGGTAATTGTCAGTGGCTGAGTGGTCACCCCCTTTGAATATGGGCGTGATGGAGGTGGATTTCCAACTGGAAGGGAATTTACCTTGTGAGAGGGAGAGGTTTAGAATGTAGGTAAGAGGAGTTAGGACTTCCTTAAGAGAGAGTCTAAGAATTCTGAGATCAAGGGAGTCGGCATTGGAGGAGGCGTGGCTGAGGGCAGCAGTGAGGTATGGTTCAGCAGACTTGGGAGAGATGCTGCGAAAGTAGAAGGGGGCTGCGGGGTGAGGGGCAGGTATGCTAGGAGCAGGTGGGTCATAGAAGCTAGGGGGGAGGACATGGTTAAGGTTGGAGAAGGTATCACTGAAAACTGCAGCAATAGTTGTAAGGTCAGAGGTCAGGGACCCATTTGCCATGACCTGGGAGGGGACCAGGTTGGGGACCTTTCTGCAGATTTCCTTGATGTTGTTCCAGAACTTACGACCCGAACCCCAGGAGGAAGATAAGGCAGATCTATAGTACTCAGCTTTTGCCCTGCGAATAGCCCAGGTGCAGTTATTCCGAGCCATTCTATAGTTCTGTCTTTCCTGGGGGAGGCCAGACTCTATGGAGAGATGCCATAGTGAGTCTCTAGTATGCATTAATGCCTTGAGCCTCTCGGTGAACCAAGGAACATGATTGCCTTTCACCACTCTTTTCGTGAGCGGTGTATAGCAGGTCGCATATACTATTAAAGGACCACATGAATAGGTCCAAGTCGCTGTCTAGGTTTACGTGTTCGAGATGAAGGACCAGTCAACATCTCTGAGGTGTACTTTTAATTGTGCCAATTTTCCAGGACCAAGTTTGCGTTGCACAATTATTCTGGGAGGTGATCTTGGAATTTTGCAGGACCAGGAGCAGAGCACAGGAGAGTGGTCACTGAGGGCATCTGGGAGGATGGTAACATTGGTGATCTTGCCAGGGCGATTGGAGAAAATGAGGTCCAGCAGGGAGGAGGATCCAGTATGTGGATCAAGACGAGTAGGGGAAGTGACCATTTGAGAAAGGTCTTGGGCTGTGGTGAGATCAATGTAAGGAATGGCATCATTACTTGCCAATTGATATTAAATCCCCAAGAATTAGTAGTTCTGACTGAGATGGTAGTGTGTCCAGATACGACAGTAACGCTAGGAAAGTTGATTTTTGGTCCCTAGGGGGAATGTAAGCTGTTGTTATGTATAAAGGGTTTTGGGCTCTACCCAGGGTCAGTTTGACAGTGAGGGCCTGTGTGCCACCTCCCAGCTGGAGGGTATGGAGAAGGTGACCTTGTAAGGTATCCTTGGTGTAGAGAGCACAGCCACCCCCTCTCTTACCGTGTCGATCAGCACGGTAGAGGGTAAACCCAGGTAGAGATATAGCGGAGTCCGGAGTCTGAGGGGTGAGCCAGGTTTCAGTTAATGCTATGATGTCAGGTTGGTGCATCAGAACCCTACCCTGGAAGGAGTCCCACTTTTTTAGGATGCTGCAAATATTGAGAGAAGCAATGCACAGTTGGCCCTGTTTACGTTGGGGAGGCAACATGACCCTTGGTGGTCCAAGATTAGGATGGATATTCCCCGACAGAAGGAGGAGGAGTATGAGGAATCTATAGGAGGGGTATCTGGGGCATTTCGTCTTATTAAAGTGGGATATCTGGGTATGAGGTTTAGTGGTGGGGACGGTAGGATTGGGTAGTGCTTGTGCATTCAGGTAGGCCTGAAGGAAGTACGGAGAGTAAGGGGTGGCCAACAGTGTTACCAGTTCCGGTCGCTGAGACAGTCCAGCACCTGGGAGAGTGGCCATGGTGGGCTGGCTAGAGAGGCAACCGAGGAGAGTAAGGGAGAAATCTATTGCCAAGCCCTTGAACAGAGTCATGGGGGGCAGTGGGTACCAGTAAATCCCAAGCAGCCAAGCATTCAGAATGTGGGCAGATGTAGAGGAGGGTAAGGGAGTAATAGGATAAGACAGGGAGGGGGACTGGACAGTGGTGATCAAGTGGCAGAGCAGCAGGATAATAGGAAGCATCATGACACTAGGAGGTTGAAGCTGTGGAGTAGCAGTGAAAACAGGAGATAAGCCAATAGAGCAGCCTCTAGTGGCTAAATGATATAAGCTGCTAATGGAGAACTTGGCTGATTGGTTAAGGCAGCCTATAAAAGGGAGTGCTCACCAAGGGTGGTGGTGGAGGTGGTGGGGAGCCGATGCCCTGCGTCAGCGAGGTAAATTCAACACAAGCTGAGGCTTTGTGGTAAGCAGCTGCACAAGGAGGTTCCTCCGATGTCCGTACCTGGTAATGTTCGTGGTCGGGGGTGGGGGAGCCCGTTGTTTCTGGCCCTCACGACCTCTGCCGTCTGGTAACGTTCGTGGTCGGGGTGGGGAGGGCGCCGTGTTTCTGGCCTCATGACCTCTGCTGTCTGGTAATGTTCGGTGGTAGGGGGGGGGAGGGTGCCATTGTTTCTGGCCTCACGACCTCTGCCGTCTGGTAATGTTCGGTGTTCGGGGGGTGGGGGGGTGCCGTTGTTTCTGGCCCTCACGACCTCTGACTGGAGGGAGGAAGGTTCAGGAGGGAGATGAGAAGACACTTTTTTACAGAGGGGGTGGTAGCAGTGTGGAATGCATAACCTGCAGAAGTGTTATCCAGTAGAACAGTGGACTGCTTCAAAAGGGGATGGGACAGGACAAGGGGGAGGGCCAATGGGGGGAAGGGTGGAAGGGAGGGGCAGCTGCAGAACAAGGGGTGCTAGCTGCACATACAAGCAGACTTAATAGACCTCTAGACCTTTATTGGCTGGCAAATTTTAAATGTTCGTATGGTACTGGATGACTGGAAAAGGGCAACAATGGTCCCGCTTCACAAATCAGGGAGCAGAGATGAGGCTGACAACTACTGTCCAGTAAGCCTCCTATTAATGGTGGACAGATTGATAGAGACACTGCTTAAACAGCAGATAATAGCTTTTCTGGAAGCCAGTATATAACAAAACCCAAAACAGCAAGGTTTCATGGTGGGTTGATCTTGCCAAATGAACCTGGTCAACTTCTTTGACTGGGTTACAATGTCAGTAGATCAGGGAGTGGCAGTAGATGTGGCCTATATGGACTTTAATAAGGCCTTCAACTCTGTTCTGTACACAAGGATGTTGTTAGTTCAGCTGTGGCCTTTCTTTCTCAAATTTGGCAGGTGAAAGTAAAAAAAATGCTTTCAAAAATTTCCCCCATTGTAGTCAATGGAGTGTGCCCCGTGCTATTCTGGTACTAACATCACAGAATGTGCCAGCTTGGGGGCATGGCTCCAAGTTGGGAAATGTTACTGTTTTTGATACCAGCTCCACTGAGCTGTTTTATGAGTGTTTTATTTAAAAATATAGCTGGAAAAAAATTGCTAGTTTGGGATGCCTTTCTTAACCGGAGAGTAAGGTAACATACATGTTGGGGGTATTAAGAGTTGAAACCTGCACTTTAAGTGATGAAAAACTGACATAATATTGTCAGGCTAAGAATTAATGACTAAAAGCTCTATGTCACAAGTCTGAATATAATTTGAGCAAAGATGTCTGTCTCAAACAAGGACTCAACTGCAGGGTAACCACTTGGAGAAATGGCTCAAAGCTTCCTAATCGGTCAAAAATACAAAAGTTCTGAGCAGGCTGCTGTGTGTTTAAATCGGTGTCTAAGCAGTACGGCACCAAGTGCCATGAATGTGTGGTCCCTAGTTTGCCATATATCCTCAGCCTGACAATATAATGTCTGTTTTTCACATACTCAATGTGGCAGTTGACACTTACTGTTAAGGGGACCATATCAAATTAATTAAGTTGCAAATATTATAGCAGCAGTATGGTGAGCTGTAATGCAGACAAAACATCCACATGTTTCTTTTGATTGTATTTCATTTCTCAAGAAAGCTATATTTTTATAATGCTGCTCCCTAGCAACAGCTGCCATGATAAATCTGAACATTTGGTGTTAGCTCTATGCCCATTGCATTATTACTCTCAACTTTTCCCATCATTAAAATGTAACAATTGTGCTTTTAGAACTACAGTCAACATTTGTTAAAAAATAAAAATAATCTGATAGGTTGCAAAGGCAGTGGTGGGTTGCTAAGCAGATATGAAAAGTAGGTTCACATCACTAATGAGCAAGTTAATCTGAATGACCAATTGATTCCTTTAGTGCTTCTGCCCTTATGTAGCTGTATAATTGGGTAGACACGGGATGCTGATGAAAATATGATGCTGCATCTCAGATGGGCTATAGCCTGCAGAATGTTCCTATTCTCAATTAACTATAACGTCTGAAGAACTTAGCAGATATAGTAGTTATAGTCCAGCAGCACAATATAAAATAGAGTGCCATGTATCACAAAATCTATGTTATTAGATCTACTGTATGTGGACACCTAGTCAGAGTAATTGCAGGAAGTTTCAACTGATTTTATAATTTTTCATAACTCCTTATTTTTTTTTTGTTCTTTTTTTGGGAAAAAACATCTATTCAAACTTTAATCCTAACACCCACACCTCTCAACCCCCTGCTTCATAAACCAGGGTCAAGGCTTAACAAATAAGGGGCAAAGGACCAAAATCAGGGACACATGTTCAAAACTGGTGAAATACTGTGCACTCTGGAAGCTGTTAGAATAAAGGGGCTCAGGGTACAATGCATTTTCTAATGAAGATCAAGTCTGCAACTTTAGTGTTAAATATCAGGGACATATCTGTAAATCTGGGACAGCAGAGAAGTACGCTGATGCCATCAATTAACAGGCTCGCTACAGTAAATCAAAGCCAAATATAATGTTTAACAAAACAAACAAAAAACCCTGAAGTCATGGAAAATGTTAGAAAACAGTTAAAAACTTCCTGCAATAATTACAACTGCAGTAGGTGTCCACATACAGTGGGTCTGATACTGTAGGTTGTTCATACTTCATTCTCGAGTGTAGGAAAGTGAAGAAGGCAAAGCCCATTTAAGCTTTCCCCACAATTCAGTGGCAGTAACACCTGTCACCAACTTCAGTAAAATACTTGTCCAATCTATCCTCAAAAGTTTTCACATTTTCTGCATCCGCAGCTACTTGAGGCAATCTATTCCACATCCTGATTGCTCTACATTTGAATCCATTTCTTCTTATTTCTGTCCTACATTGCACTCCAGTTTTTATTTAGCTGCTCGACTACAACTACTGTATATGATCAGCTCATCAGGCTTTGTAGTTCTTCACACCTGCCCAGAGGCAATGTTCTTCCCAACAGTGTAGGAAGGAATTAGGATGCAAAATCCACCCATCCCCCAACTGATTAAATGCTTTCATTAGAACAGCCATTCTAAATGGAAACACTGGTTCTTACTGGGGGGAGGGATGCTAGGAATTTAATTCAAGCACTGACCAAGCACTGACCCTTTCACACAACAGGTAATCCATGCACCTCCCATTTGCACATGAGGATCTTTTTTCACTGACAGCTTCTATTATAAACAAATGTTAGCTGCCACAAAGTGACTGAAGAGGGCATCTCACACTGCATGCATATTATCAGGGCATCAATTTATCTGCCAGCCAAGTCACGCCTACGGTATGGCTTGCACTACATTATCAGTGATTTCTGATATTTTTGCCCTTTTATGTATTGTGCCTAATCTGAGATTTTTTGCCTTTTTCAGTTGAAGAGGTGGTTTTCTGTAAAGCCTACCCTTGTAAATGCAGTAAACAAACTGGCATTCCATGGAGCAGGGGTAGAAAGTAATTTCCCCATGCTTATATTTTACAGTCAGTAACACTAGTGATCTACAGTATAATAATTAACGGGTCTCCCCTTTTTGCCATAGGGAGACCATGGCACAGTTTGCCATTATAAAGGAGCATTTATAATGGCAAACATGTGTGGACAGTTCTCCTACCTCTGCGCGTGTGTCTGCTGTAGTCTTTCCCTTTCTGGCTCACCGCTCTCTGCTCGACCACAACCTAGCTGCCAAAGAATCATGGTATGGTGGTAAGTCACATTTTAAAAAAAACAGTTATTTTCTGCAGGATACAAGTTTTAATTATTAAAAAAAAACACACGTGAAACTTCCAAAAATCTAAATGAAAGAACCGGACGACCGAACTGGAGCGCGACCGCACTGAAACTGCTATTTTATATAATTGCTGTGGCCAAAAGGGAGATCAACAATTATATAAAATAAAATATGTGGTGGCATATGTCTAAACTCGAAGTTTACACACACCCTCGGGGTTAGATGCATGTACAAACCCCTCAAGCTTTGCTCTTGGGGTTTATTCAGCATCTAACCCCTAGGGTGTGTGTAAACTTCTCATTACACACACCACCCCATACTTTATTCTATATTTAACACCTAGACAGGAATGGTTGCTGCTGCACAGTACTGTTCCAACAGGTGAGTCTCAGAGGGACTAAGAGATCACTAACATATAACAACACTGTATCTAGTTGTATTCTCTACTTTTTTAGAAATGAACAATTGAGTAATAACATACCTGCAGTGCAAAGATGAATGTATTGATGATATTTTAATAGTATGTTTGAGCAGCAGTATGCAGTGTCATGCTTTTCTGTCTAGGTATTTACATACTGTCACTGCTGTGACAGGGATGATCACTATTGTGACCGATCATAAAGTAATGTACAAGCACAACTCAAAAAAGTAAAAATTAGTGGAACAGTAAATGGTACATTGTTACCTTTCCAAGAGATACAGAATAACTTTTAGGACCTTGAAGGTGTTCATTATACACTGCCACAGTGTTACAAAAACATAGTGCTACAAAAATGTAAAACAATGTAATACAATGTTGCTATTGATTGCCCGAGCGGGGATTTAGAACTGTACAGGTTTCTTTCAGATAATGCAGTAATTAAGGGGCCCAGTAAAATGTCATTAGTAATATCTTTTTAAACTAATTTATGGTAGGAAAGTTTAATGCTATATAAACATTACATTTTCTCTATCTCGGAGCAGCAATCAGAGGTTTAGTAATTTAGTAATTTGCATGGTATAGTAGCAGAGGAAAGAGTGGCTTTCTCATGAGTGACAATGTCCCAGTTTGGTTAAGTGTTTGGTTAAGTGTTCTAAGGAAACCATTAAGTTAGGGGTGGGGTGAGAGGTGATGGGGAGGGGTAGATTTCTAGAGTTTAGAATCACTCCTGGTTCACTGAACGGTAGTGGCTCAGTATCTTTATGTATATTTATTTATTGTCTCAGATTACAACCTTTGAGCTAGAAGTTCATTTACAAAGCTTTCACATCAGAGTGAGAACAAACAACTGGTAGAGCAATTACAGTGAATGGTACAGCAACATGTGGGAATTTTTACATAAGAACAAAAATAAAGCAGAATATAAAACATAGCAGGATCAGGTGGCAATAAACACTAATACAATAAACCAAGGCTGCAGTTATGTTATCCAAACATTTTACAAGACTGGAAATTCTGGCAGAAAAGTGAAAATGGGATTAATATGTAAGGGGAGAGGGAGGGGACAGTAGAGAGAGAGAGAGAACTTGAAGGGGAGGGTGGTTGGGAGTCTGGATAGAGGTGGGGAGAGGAGAGGGTGAGGAATCATTGTACAGACCTAGTAAGAGCAGCAGGTTGAAAGGGAGTTGGGAGGGGTAGGTGGAGGTGGAATGGGGGAAGAGGTAGATCAAGATTAGTAGTAGGGATACAGCAGTAAAGTAGCAAGTGGGGGCAGTGGATGGAGTATGGATATGGGAAAGGAAGGGAGGAGATGGAGGGAAAAGAAAGACATAGGGGGAGAGGCAAGGTGAGTAAAAACATCATAAGTAGTAGGTTGATTGGAAGGGCTGGTTTGGAAGAGGGAGGTAATTCAGAAAAAAAGAAGGGAGGGTATGGGCTGGAATTGAGAGTCAGTACTAAGGATAGGGCAGGATGATAGTGCAAGAGGCAGGGAGTGGAGCAAGAATAGCGGTAGTGGATATCCATACCCATACTATAGGAAGGAGGAAGCAAGGAGGAGCAATAAATCAAAAAGGGGGTGTTTAGTCTGAGCAATCGCATCTCATTCAATTATAAATGTGCCATTTAAGATCTCTTTTGAACGGCCTGAGTTTGGAGTTGTTTAGGATGTTGGCCAGAAGCTTGTTGAGCCAGAGTGGGGCCTTATAGGAGAAAGTTCTTTGGGCAAGAGCAGTGCAACAAAACAGGATATGCAATGGGTTCTTAGCCTTGCTTCTGGCCAATGAGAATTGTGTGCAGGTTTGAATAATTTATGGTTGGTTTTCAGAGTTAGACCTAGTAGGATTTTTTCCCAAGGAGGCAGACTTGGTACTGTATTCTTCCTTGTAAGTTTAGTCACATTTTGGAGGTAAAGGTCACGTGTAAGCTTGAGGGAATCTGCACTTAACACCAGTCTGAAGGCCTTTTTTAACGTGGGTCTTACTTGTTTCAGTGCAGTGTTTGTGGCTGTGCTGTACATGACAAGGCCATAGTCTACAATGGAAAGAATGGAGCTGTTTATTGTTAGGGTGAGGGCCTCAACAGTCAAGTAGGAGCAGTGCCTGTATAACAGTCCTAACCTGATGTTGACTCTTTTTACAACTTGGTCAATGTGCTGTATGTAGGACAGGGAGCTGTCTAGGGTGGCACCCAGGTATTTAAACAAATTCATTTGTTCCAAAGACTCATTCCTGCTGTTGTTAATAGTAAGATAGCTAGATTTTTTCTTGCTCTGGTGGTTGTAGAACAGCATGATTTTTGATTTTTTGTAGTTTAGAAGTTTATTCCAGGTGAACCACTCCTCAAACCAGGAGAAACTGTTGTAATTCATTTGTTAATGCTGTTATGTGGGGGCCACTTGTAAAGATGACAGCATCGTCCACATAGAGGAGAAGCTTGGCTGAGCAGATCTGAGGAATAAAGTTGAGAAAGAGGCTAAATAAAAGCAGTCCAAGGATGGATCCACTTGCTTTCATTAGAGTATGTTTTGTACTTGCTGTGTTTTTTGGGCTAGGTTCGGTAGCTCAGGAACCATGAGGCTGTCTCAGTGGATAAACCTAATGCAAGTAACATTTTTAGGAGGACACTGTGGTTGACTGCATCAAGGCCTTTGTGAGGTCAATATATATTGACCCCACAGGGTTCCCTTCATGCAGGACCTCATGAATTTATTCATTAAATTCTAAGAGGGCAGTAGTGGTGATGTAGGATTTACAAAACCCATGCTGTTCTGGGCACTGGATATTGTATTTTTCCAGATAGTCTAACAATTGGTCTCAGACTATTTGCTCTAGGGCCTTAGATAAAGAGGGTAAGATGGAGATCGGCTGGTAGTCTGAGTGGAGTGCACGGTCACCACTTTTATGAACTGGGGTAACTACATCTGATTTCCATTTTGAGGGGAATTGTGCCAGTTTGAGGGAGAGGTTGATGATTTTTGTAAATGGATATACTACTTCATCTAGTGTGAGTGCTATCATTTTGAAATCAAGGTTGTCATTGCTATACTGTAATTTACCAAGGATTCTACGGAGGTTTTGTTTTGCATCAATGGCAGAAATTTCATTGAAGTAGAAAGGAAGGGTTTGCATTGGCAGGTGGCACATGAGTGGTCTGTTTGTTGTCCATGCTGTCCATATTGAATTCTAGATAATCCGGTGGGTGTACTGAGCTAAGGTCAATGAATGCCAAGTTAAAACACGATAATTTTAGGATCTTGTGTAACATCACGATTGAACAAAAGCATTGAGGGGAGGACTTGTTGATTTTGCCTGTGACCTCCTTGAGATTATTCCAAACATTTTTCCCATCACCCCAGATTTTGTTTAGACAGTCTTTGTAGTGCTGTGCTTTTGCTAGTCTGATTTTGCTGGTGCAACTATTTCTGGCTGCCTTGTATTTCTGTCAGTCTGCAGGTTTCCCGGTTGCCTTGGTTCTGTGCCATAGGTGGTCCCTGTCTCTCATTAGTTCAAGGAGGGATTGGGTGACCTATCCATTGTTAAGATTTTTTAACTTACATTTTTTGGCTGGGGCAGAAATGTCACAGTTTGCATTCAGGGTGCTAATGAAGCACCCCAATGCCTGGTCAACATCACACAGGGTGTCAAGGTACATAAGAACATAAGAATTTGCTGTCAGAAGGGGACCTCTTGATCCATCTAGTCTGCCCAGAATACCTATCCCCCCTCCTCTTAGACTATTTCCTTTTTTGTGGGTAGTGCTTATCCCACACAAGTTTGAATTCCCTAACATTTTTAAGTCTACTACCTCTTGCAGTAGGCTATTCCAAGGGTTGATCACCTTCTCAGAAAAAAAGTACTTCCTGATGTTTCCTCTAAATTTACCTCCTGCCAGTTGTAGATTGTGGCCTGTGGTACAACTCTCTGATTTCATCTGAAACAGGTTTTCCTTCTGCGCCGTGTTAATTCCCTTCATATACTTAAATGTTTCAATCATGCCTCCCCCCCCCGTCTCTTCTCTGTTCAAGTGAGTACAGCTGTGAGTCAGCCAGTCAGGTTTCATATGGCTCCTGGTGCAAACCCTGCACCATCTTTGTAGCCCTTTTCTACACTGCCACCATTCTGTTGATATCCTTCTTCAGGTGCAGCCTCCAAAACTGGACATGATATTCCATGTGTGGCCTGACTAGTGATGTGTAGAGTGGCATTATCACCTCTCTTTGTCTGCTAGTTATACCCATTCTAATGCATCAGAGGATGCCATTTGCTTTCTGTGCTGCCCTTTCATATTGCTTGCCCATACTAAGGTCATCTGTAATGATTACGTCAAGGTCCCTCTCCACCTGTGTTACTTCAAGCTGGTGTCCTAGCAGCATGTATTCCTTCCTGGAGTTTCTTTTACCTAGATGCATGACCTTGCACTTTTTGGCATTGAACTTCAATTGCAAATGTTTCCATCCTTCCAGCCTATTCAGATCCTTTTCCATCTTCAGGACTCCCTCTTGGGTGTCCACTAGGTTGCAGAGTTTTGTATCATCTGCAAACAGGTAAACTTTCCCCTCCAGCTCATCTGTGATGTCACTGATTAAATGTTGAAAAGGATGGGGCCTAATACTGACCCCTGTGGCACTCCACTGGTGATCTTGCCCTCCCCGACTGAGCTCCATTAACTAAGACCCTCTGTCCAATCAAGCTGCTATAGGTGGGTTTTGAAAGCTTTTAGCTGCCCCTTTTTTAGGACTCTGCTAACAGTAAAACAAGGGGCAGACTTCTAAGTTTTATTAGACCAAAGACAGGTGATGGGTGAATGGCCACTGAGTGAGTCCAGGTGTACTGAGACCTCATTTATTCTCTCCTGCTGATTTGTTAGGACCCAGTCAGTCAGGGTGTAGATGCCTGTGTGGTAGTTAAGTCTGGTTGGCTCACTCACCATTTGGGTGAGGCAGAGACTGGCCATCTACTTAAGATGCAGGAGCTACAGGGCCATTTCATCGCTAAATAAATTCATTCTTAATTGTCTGTTCCTTGATGTTCAGTCATTGACTTTTATCAAGGGATTAGAAATATATTCTGTACAAGGGCAGATTTTATTGCACTTTCTAATTTCTATTTACAACAAAGTACATGTTGTTTAAGGTTTTTCATTAAACATTAATCTTGTAATTGATTTAATATTCTAAATCCATACATTCCTGTGGCACGGGGTCAATACTGTGCTCAATACTATGTCGCATGGCACAAATCACGCTGCCTATACAGTGCAGTTCTTGCCATGTGGCATATCTTTCTTTTCTGTGGGGGGCTCTACTCCCCACACCCCCTGTTATGGGGGGCTACACCTGAACCCCCTCCCAATATAGATTCTCAACTCGGGGGTCAGGTCGGGGAGTGCACAAAGATTAAAAAAATAAAATTTCTGGGGCCGGGAATCAAACCTGGTCCCAAAAGCACTGCCTGGGTTCCCTGCTGCTATGGCTTAGTCAATTGAGCCACAGCAGCTGGTCAGTGGAACCCCCTCCCAGCAGAAGTCTCATACTCTGCCTGGGAAAGTGGGAATGGTGCAATACTGCATACAGCAGTATACGCAGTACTGCACGATTCACTCACTAGTGCAGCTCTGTTCCGGGTTAGCCATAATGTCATACGCTATTGAGTGTGCAACATTATGACCTGGTAGGCATTCCTGTGGGTCAGCTGTTGTTCATGATATACAGCACAGCTGATTTATTGTTACAGTATGACACTTGTATTTCTTCTCTGCATGTCTCACGAATGACTCAGTGGAATGTTTCAACCTGATTGCTCCTTGTGGTGGGTTACCTGAATTGTTTTATTTTATTTTTTAGTTAATGATAATGAAAACCATTTAAGCATATGTCGCCCAACCTGACAGATGTGAACGATGCCAGTGAGGAGATTGCACTGACATGTGCCCTGGAACCAGGGGTACTCCTTTGCTGACCTGATAGCAGGCTATGATGAAAAAAAAAATACAAATCCAGTCATTCTGGTGACTGGACTTCAGATAGTGGAGCTCACCTGCAGATAAAAGTGAATAGATATGCAGAATCAGATTTTCAATATGATTATCATTGTTATTATTATTTACATATCTTATGTTACATTGTATTATGTCAGTGTCAGTGGCTTAGCAGGTTGCACACTTACCTCTGAGGCTAGAAGATCAGAAGGTTGTAGGTTCTAACCCCACACCCAGGCACTTGGGATAAAATCCTAACACTGCAGTGCATCAGAAGGGGGTTGCTGCACTCTGGAGGTGCCATGTTTCCAATGAAACATTAAACCAAAGTCCTGTCTGGCTGTTCAGGTGGACATTAAAGATCCCATGGCACTTCTCAAAATGAGTAGGGGAATTTTTTATTTGCAGAAAATATAAAAGGAGGAACACATAAGATATATAAAGAAAACATATGCAAAAATAGTGAATACCAAAATACAAGATGAAAAAAAAACAAAAAAACACCATCAATCCCCATCTCAAAGTGCTACAATATACCTGTGGTGCTTGTGCGCTTAATACAAACTACAATCACAGACTCCTTGTGCCCAATCTCCTAAAAACAAAAACTGAAAATACTCCTTAAACTAAATAACTAACTGTAACACAAATTAATCTAACGTAAGATATGAGCAGTAGGCAGGTTAATCTAACCAGGATGCCATGTCACTCTAGCCGGAATATGTCTCCACCAAGTGGACATGACTGAAGCTGGCAAAGTAAATTTTTCATTATTATAAACATTTTGTATCTCCTTTGTTATTTTCATTATTAGACCTTCAAGAGGAATACATTTTTGCTGAAGGGCATATTGGCAACAGACCTGCCAGATTGATCATATAATAATTACCATCAAGACCTTTGGCATACTTCTGTTAAAATCCTTCCTTACTGCATTAAACGGACCAGAAATCAACACATCGTAAGATATGTGAGAAAGCTGTGGAAAGGCCCACATCTGTGCCAATTTTGTCCAAATGTTCTGTATATAAGAACATTCAAAAAAGAGATGAGGTATAGTCTCTATTATTTTTTGGCAATCCGGCTGTAAACAAAACCTGTCTTGTGTGGATTTGTGGTAATGATTACCCTGTACATTGAATTTGTTGTGACAACACAACCAAAGGGTATATCACATTTTTTTGTGGTACCCTTGTATCCATTAGCTGTCTCTGCAAATCCTTTTCATCATTACTTACTGGACAACTGAAACAAGGGGATACCAAAAAGTGTTTACGGAGCACCTGTTGAGCCCGCCCTTTTCTGATATTAGAAAGGACTTTGGGTTCAGATATTTGCTACTGTTAAAGTTTTTTTTTTTTAAATCTATCAAATTTTATTTATTTATTGAAATGTTTCACCAGGAAGACACTGAGCAGCATGTTGCTCTTCTCCTGGTGTGACCTGGAAAATGACATCATGACCCCATCAAATACAAAGCCATCCCAGTGGCAGTGCCTGAAAAGCCCCCCATCATGGAGCTTCCCATTTTTGCAAGAAATAAACACAGCAGTGTTGTAGTTAGGTAACCCATACCATTTGTTTCCCTTGCAATATTGGAGCTATATTGGTATAAAGAAAGATACAAAAAAAAAGAAAACTACTGCGTTAAGCACATTTAGGCCCCCCTTCTCAATTGGCCAGTATGTGACTGAACATTTGACTGGGTTAAGTCTACTGCCCGATAAGAATTGGAAGCACACATTAAACATTCTGGCTTCCAATCATTGTGGCAACTGAAAAATAAAACTTACAGTCAGAAAAAGCGGGGTAATGAAAGTTTTCAACATGAAAATCCATTTTGTCCTCATTATTGGATATAATTTCCATTTTAACACTTTTTTTTCTGCTTGAGATAGGCAGGGCACCCAATTATCCCTGGCTGGATCAGGACATCCAAACTTAACAAACAAAATCTGCAAGGGTTCCTGCTGAATCTTAATACCTGCTACATCCTCTTCCTGTTGTAGCTGGCCATTTGTGAGTGCCATACCTATATTTTTGGCCTTGTTTAGTTGAGCCATTGCACAAGTGGAGTATCCCTGTATTATTTCTAATGCCCATCTGCCAGAACCCCGATCAGTCACTAGTAAGCAGACATCATCCACATAGGCCAAAACTATAGGAAAATTACTGCCCAATTGGGTTATCATGTGTTGAATTTTCTGGTCTGCATCTAACTTTTGTAATAAGGGGCTGATCATGAAAACGTTCAAAAGGGAACTCAGGGGGCATCCCTGATGCACTCCCTCTTAATGGCCACATGGCTATGTCTGAACCCATTCACCATAGGGATGGTGTGTGCCTTGGCATACATACGCTGAATCCAGTGTATGAATGTCTGTGGTATGCCATAATAAGCTATTACTGTAAAAAGATAATCGTGAGACGCTAAATCAAATGCCTTTGTTTGATCCAGACTCAAGACATAACCCTCTGCAGTAGTACTTTCATAAACTTCTCTCAAAGTTTTAAGATTATCCAACATATTTTGATGTGGAATGGCTCATGTCTGGGTTCTAGAAATGACCACAGCTGCTACCCAAGAGAGCCTGTTGCTAAGGATTTTACTTAAATTTTTCCAGTATACGTTAAGCAAGTTGATTGGTCTCAAAATATGCAGATCCAATCTATCCCCCATTTTAAATAGGTAGATCAAGATACTATCTGCTAGTACAGGAAGTACATCAAATTTCCCAGATAATACTGCATTAAATACAACCATCAGCTGGTGGCTCAGCAGGTCCAACATCTTATAAAATTCCCCTTGTGCCCCATCGGGTCCTGGGGCAGAGTTATTTTTCAAGCCTGATACCACATGTCTGATCTCTTCCTGGGTAACAGGGAGTGTCAGCTGCTGTACAATATCTGCCAACAACGTTGGTACCGACAAGCCTTCAAAGAAGTCTTTTAGGGTGTCAGAGACAGAAACAGCATGTCTGAGTAATGATGTGGTGTGTTGTACCAAAACCTCCATTAATTCCAGGTTCGCATACACTACCTCACTTGTGCTAGATTTTAACTGGACCATATATTTTGCATGTACCCAGCTACTACATCCATCATAAGGACTAAAAGTAGTTGCCACCCCCTGTGTACCGAAGTTTTGTTCCATAAATAAAGAACTCCCACGATCATATTGGTATTAACACATATTTTGTTTAATTGTTGCAATTTGGGAGGTGTAATGCAAGCCACTGTCTGAAGCCAAAGAAGCAGTTTCTGTAGATGTCTACATAATTCTAGATATTTAAAATACTTAGTTCTACTACTAGATTTAGCCATGAGCCGAAAAAGGTTTTGTGTTTCAACCTTTGTGTCTTGCCACCATTAGAGTGGGTTAGTATAGAGCTCCAACATGAAAATTCTGGATTCTTTGAAGTTTTGTAAGCCCAACCCAGACAAGGAGTCTTCCAAAATGGAAGTATTCAGTCTCCACCAATTATGTGAGGCAAGTTTATTTACCGCCACTCCCAACTGTATAAGTACCATACCATGATCCGAGGTCTCAACAATCATTACATCATGTGATTGACAAGGGAGCCATTCCAATAAGAAAAAAAAAGCTATCCTTGTTGTTAAACACCCTTCATTAAAAGTGTGTTTCAGTGGATGTGACCCACATGTATCACTGTCTACTAACTTAGCAGTCTGGTGCATCTCCCTTAAAAACTGGTGTCACTATATAATTTTGTAGTGCTACCTGTCTTAGCAGAGACAAAATACAATTAAAATCACCTCCCAAAATAACTGATTTAGTGGTATGTAAATATGAGGGAAGTTCTTTCAAAAGGCCCTCCCATAAGAATTTGGTCTAAGGATTGTATAGGTTAATTAGTCTATATTCTTGTCTCTGTAAAGAAATATCCAAAATCAAAACCCGCCCTGGTACCAAGTCTAGCAATCTGGACACAAATATGCCTTGTATATTAAGCAAAATCCCAAACCCAGTACAACTCTCTTCCCCCAAGGACCAAAATGATGGCCCCTCAAACAACTCCGTAGTTGCCACATTAATCTCATGAATGGTGTGCACCTTTGTGTCCTGCAAAAATAGATTTATTTATTTAAGATATGTAAGACAGAAAAGGTGGCATTTCTTTTTATTGGGGACTTAACACTGTTTGTATTCAAGGAGCCACAGGTTAGGGTATGTACTGGCATAAATCAAGAATCATAAAAGCCCAGTCCTCATGTCTGAGGAGATTTTAATCTGGAACACTTCCTACTGGAGGATCTGGAATCGCTGGACATGCCCTCGGTGTCAGTCATTGCCTCAGGTTGCGAAGATGCTACTGAGGAGGCATCAGAGGCCTCATCAGATTCCGGTCTCTGTTTCCTTTTTACCAGCACTGCAAATCTATTTCTGGTGCTATATCTGGTGGGGACAGATTTAAGCCCCCCCAGGCCCCTCTAGGGCCCTTATTTCTCTGGGGGGACCTGCCCCTCGACTGTTCCCATGCTGGTTCTGTAGGAGGGGGCATACCACTGCCCTGACCCTTGCCTTGGTCTTGCAGCCCTTTGGAAGAGGACTGATTCAGTTCTCGGTTAGGGGCAACCTCTGTGAGCACAGGAACTTCTGAAAAAGCTTCCTCATGTTGAGTGTCCTTGTGGAATTCTTCCCATGGCTCTGAAAGGCCGCTATGAGTAGATTCCTGGGCTGGTGGGATTAGACTCTCCTGGTGTCCTGCAGCCCTATCTGGAGATTCATGAGTAGTGAGGATATTGACAAGGAAGATGTGCTGTGCCTGGGTATCACATGCTTTTTGTTGGGCCTGGGTAGCCACCTCTTCCTGATCTTCAGTAGTAGCAGAGGGGTTGTTATGTGTTGCCCAGGGGCAGTTCTTGTACATATGATGTGTATCCTCACATAAATTACAGAACTGTGGATTAGGGCAACTAATGCCTGTATGTCCAATAGCACCACACAGGAAACATTTCACTTTATCACAAGCGCTATTCAAGTGGGTATATGCCCCACATCGAAAACAAGACTTAGTCTGACCAGCATAGAAAATAAAGCCTCTGTCCCTGCCAAGGAAACAATTTGGCAGATGTTGTATAGACCCATTAGATTGGGGCAGATGCACCTTAATATGCCATCCCCCTGTCCAAATCTATAAGGAGACCAAAATCTGTTCCTGGAGACCCAAGACAGTACATTTTGATTTTAGCCAGTAAATGATGTCTGCAATAGCCACCACCTCATTTTTAAAAAGCACTGTAATAGTGCAAAATGCAGGCCTGGTAAGGGGGATAGCCACAATAGGAGATCATAATAGTGTGTGTTTAACTTCCGGATATCTTTGTCAGAAAGTTTCTAGTCCATAGGCAGTTTTAAAACTCAGACCAAAAATAAGGTCTCCAGAGGTATGGATAACAGCATATAGCTCAGATGCAGCAAACCCCATACTTCTAGAATTAATTTACTACTAACATACAGTCTATCCGGATATGTCTGTAAGCCCCCTCTGTACTTCAGAACTATGGCATTTCACTGTTTGGCAAATTCAGGTGGGATGTGGAAAATCCATCATAAATTCTGGTATTTGGTTCCATCCGACGTGCAGACCAGAGTGCATCCCCACTAGTATATCTCCCTGCATGATCTGAATTACCGTGCTGAGATGGGGGTCTCCTCATGGTCTGGGGGCTATGCAATAATCTGCCTGAGTCACTCCTTGAATCAAACTCAACTCTACCACCAGAATCATCAGACAAGGGCATATCAGAGGGCTTTTGTGGTAGGACCGGATGCTGTGTTAACTCAAAAGTAGAGGGCAAAGATAATGGGTCTTCCATAACACCCACTTCTGCTTGAACATTAGGCATGTTCCTGGCAGGGAACATCCAAGGTTGTGTCCCATTAGGCCTTACCCACCCAGCAGTACTAAGGTCTTTTGCAACTGTAACCCCTATACAGGAAGTGTTAGCATCATAATTCGGGAGGGGGCGGCAGTCTGTGCCCTAACCCTCCCTGCTGTGGTAGTGACTCTGCCGGACTGCCCATTCTTTCCATGACTGCACTCTCCTTCAAGGCAGACTCTAGGATGGGACTAGTCTGTTGCGCACCAGCACTCACCAGCCCCTCTGGCATAAAAAACGGACACTATAGAAAAATCAACACTGGGACCCTCCAGAGAAATATCTAAGGTAAAGGCATTACCTGTTTGTGCCTGAGTCCCAGGTGTCATCTTCTGATGCAATAAAGACTCCCTTTCAGCAGCCGCCATCTCCACCAGAGTAAAAACAAAGTCAGAGCTATGTTCTGTCATCCGGATAGGAACCAAACCATCGAGGGACCGCTCCATTTGTTCCTTATCAGGCGCTCTATCACCCCATCTAATAACAACATGCAGGGAGCCATTCTGCCTTTTTAAAACTGCCTCCTGCTTGGCAATGATGTTGAGAAACTTCCATTTGTGACCATCCAGCTCCAGGTAAAGGTAGTCTGCTGCATACTGTGGTGTTTTCTCCAGTCCGGTAAGTGGGCGATTCTGCAGTGTCTTCTCCATCTGTAAATTTGTGGTTACACAAAAAGCTTGTCCTAGGGAAGCTGAAACAGAAGGGGTAGACAACCCTCCTGCTTCCTCCAAATCCAACTCCAAACTGGCACCTTCGACCGCCATCCCAACAGACCTCAGTGCCCCCTACTGAAAGAGTATTGGAATTTTTTATTTGTCAACAAGTAACATAAGCAGAAAACAGTATACTACACATACAACAATTCCAACCCATGTGTCCATAAGCAAAACCACCACCTTCAAAACCTTCCACCTTGTGCAATACCACTAACTCCCACAACCATCACTACTGACCAGTTCCCATTATTGCAAACTCCTTGCCTCATCTCTGTTTCCTGTGTCATCTAATATTACCACCACCTCTATAAATCTAAGCCTGTTCTATAGTGAAGTACTCCTATCAGAGTCTTACTCATGCCTTTAATCTAGCAAGGATCCCACGTCACTTGTATGGGGATATGTCTCCATCAAGTGGTCATAACTGGAACTGGCAACATTGTTTTTTCCTTATCGTAAATACACTTCACTTCTTTTGTTACTTTTTTAATTAAGGGAATTATCATCTGTTGTAGGGCAAATTGGCATCAAATCTGCCATATTGACCATTTTAAAACTGCCATAAGCACTCTTAGTGTACCAGGATAAAAAAATCTTCCATGAGTCAGTAAAATGTCCGTAAACAATAATGTCATAGTTCATAGTCAACATCTGCGGAAATGTCCTTCTCCTTGCTAGTGCTATCCAGAATGTCTCAATATAGGAACATTCAAAGTACAAATGTGACATAGATTCTAGTTTATCAATACAATCACTCCATAAGCAAAGCCTATCTTGTACTGATTTATGGAGATTTATTCATTAATGGTATCAGAAATTACAAACCTTTGAGCCTGAGACTCATTTACAAAGGCTCCACGTCAGAGTAACATATAAGTGTAGAAAAAAGTACAGCCAAACAATTAGAATATCCTGTACAGGGTAGTAACTAAAGTAGAGGTGATAATTTCCAGCATTTGAACATAGCATAACAGAACTAAACAATTAATTCAAACTCAGATTCCCTCAGGGATTCAATTTGTTGTGACAACATAACCATAGGGTATCCCACATTTTTTGTGGTACCCTCGAATCTGTTTGTTGCCTTTGTAAATCAGTGTCTGATATTCCTTCTGGGTAAATAAAACAGGGTGTTGTTAAAAAACTGTTTACTCAAAATCAGTTTGTTCATCCCTTTCCTGGTATTGGACATGACTTCAGATTCTAAAAGTTGCCATTGTTTCAATTTCTCAAACAATTTTAGTATATATTGGGCTATGCCACTCGGTACTGCACAAAATGCCCCCCATTGTGAAGTCTCCCATTTTTGAAAAAATAAAGACATCTGTGTTATAGCTGAGTGCTCCACACAGCTTGTCTGCCCTGCAGAATAGGGGCAATGTTAGAATAAAGGAACATGATAAAAAAGAACACCACCGGGTTGACTATATTTAAACCTTCCTTCTCTATAGGCCAGTATGTGACTGATCTCTTGATGGGGTTAAGTCTACTACTCCACAACAGCTGGAAGCACAGGTTATATATTCTGATCTTCTGCCACTGTGGCAGTGGGAATATATGACTAACCATTACAAAAATTGGAATGATAAAGATCTTTATCATGAATATTCATTTCATACTGGTCATAGGATATGTTTTCCATTGTTGAACCTTTGACTCAGCCAGTGTCAGGCAGGGAGACCAATTATCCCTTGCTGGATCTGCACAGCTGAAAAGGATCCCTAAGATTTTTACTGGCCCTTGCATGATTCTAACCCCAATGATATCCATAACCCATTGGGCCTGTCCCCCTCTAAGTGCCATTCCTAAACTCTTTTCTTTATTCAGTTTTGCACCAGATCATTCAGAGTACTCCTGAATTTGCCCTAATGCCCATACTCCAGAGGAATAATCTGTTACCAAGATGCAGATATCATCTGCGTTTGCCAATGTACTGGGGAAATTATTGCCTAACAGTGTCAGCAAATGCTGAACCTTGCATCCTGTTCATGTCTGCATAGTAGAGGGTCTATAGCAAATATGTATAGCAGGAGGCTCAATGGGCACCTCTGCCGAACCCCTCTTCTAATGATCACATGACTCCCTTTAATGCCATTAATCAAAGGACTTGCAGAAGCCTTCTCATATACTGTATGTGTTGAATCATCTAATAAATTCTGGTGGAATTCCATACTATTCAAGAATAATAAAAAGGTAGTCGTGGGACACTGAATCAAATGCTTTGTGCTGATCTAGACTTAGAACACACCCATCTGCAGTATTACATTCATATACTTCTCTGAGGAGTTTTAGATTGTCTGTCATTGTCTGGTAGGAATATCACATGTCTGAGTCTGTGATATAACTATGGCAGCTTCTCAGGAGAGTCATTTGCTATGTATTTTACATAATATCTTCCAATCTACATTAATTAAACTAATTGGTCTCCAGTTATTTAAATTATGATCTTCACCTTTTTTAAATAGATACATCAAAATACTGTCTGCCAACACAGGTGGCTGGTCAAATTGCCCAGAAAAAATAGCATTGTACACCCTTGTTTGCTGGCATATCATACCCTCTATCATTCTTTTATAAAATTCCCTGGGCAGACCATCTGGCCCAGGAGCAGTATTGTTAGTTAAGCTGTTCACCACCTGTTGTACTTCATGTTGTGTAATTGGTAAGATCATCTGATGTACTTCCTCTGCCTGCAGGGTTGGTATCAACAGGCCTTTCAGGAAATTCAGAAGAGTTGTGGAGACTGGCAGCTCTTGCCCAAATACTTTTTTAGTATGATTGACCACTTCTCCCAAAATGTCCATATTGGAATTGACTAAAATCCATTTACTGGTTTTCAAGTTTTCCATATATTTAGATTCCACCCTATCATTACAGCCATCATATGGATTTACTGTCTGGGCTGACCCCTGTGTCCCAAATTTCTGTTCTCTAAAAAAGGAACTCCCTCTGTCATGCTGAAATTTGCATATGTTTTGTTTTAGCATTGTAATCTGTGTGCCATAGTCCAACCCAGTATCAGCTGCCAAAGACATTATTTTTTGCAACTGTCTTCGTACCTCCAAATATTTAAAATACTTATTCCTACCTATGGTCTTACATACAATATGACAACATTTTTGTACTTCCACCTTGGTATCTTGCCACCATAAAAGTGGATTGTCATAGAGATCCAACAAGGCATTTCTGGATTCCAAAAGGTCCCATAAGTCCAAACTTGCCAAGGAGTCTGCCAATAATGATGTATTAAGTCTCCAATTATTGTGCGTCACTGGTTTATTCTGTGCTATACCGAATTGGATACTTAACATGCAATTATCAGAGGACTTTATAGGTACTACCTCATAAACATAACAAGGAATCCATTTTGACAAAAACAGAAAGTCAGTCCTGGCTGACAAACTACCTTTTCTAAAGGTGTGAGCTGGTGGGTTTTCCCCATAAGGTGCTCTATCAACCAATTTAGCGGTCTGATACATTTCATTAAGGAAGTTAGTATCACTATTTGATTTCGGAGTAGTACCTGTTTTATCTCTTAGGGACAAAATACAATTAAAGTCCCCCCCCAAGGTGACAGATTTAGTTGTATAGCAATATGGGCAAATTTTTTTCATTAACCCCACCCTTAAGAATTTAGTCTGAGGGTTGTAAATGTTAATAAAATGGTATTCTTGACCGTGAAAGGCCTAATATTAGGACATGGCCCGGTACCAAATCTATCAAATAGGATAGCCTAAATCCAATGGTATTAATTAGTATCCCCACCCCAGTACAGGTTTCTTCCTCTAGGATCCAGAAGGAAGGCCTGCCATACCAATCCCGGGAAGCCCCAATAATTTCCTGGATGGTGTACAACCTAGTATCCTGTAAAAAATAAACAGGTTTTCCTAAATCCCTTAGCACTGAAAAGGTGGTAAGATGCTTGATTTTATGCTGTAAGTATTCAAAGATCCACAGGTAAAATTAACAGCATGCATTGCTAACAATAAGAGAGCGACAAAGCAACAGGGCTCATGACTTGGGAGATTTCAATTTAGCCCATTTCCTACTTGATAATCTTGAGTTGCTGGACATGCCTTCTGTATCTGTCATGCCCTGATATTGTGAGGATGCCACCAAAGAGGCATCAGAGTCCTCCTCAGAGTCTGACTACTCTAGTAGGGATGGGCCAAAGACCCCACTGGAGAGCTCTTGCCTCCCTGATATGGTTAGATCCTCTGCCCCTCTGTTGTTCCCATGCTGGTTCAGCTGGGGGAGGCGTTTCACTTTCTTGATCGGTGCATGAGACATGAACTGTGTCTTGAGAAGACTGGTCAGATGCATTGCCATGTGCAGTGTCTGAGATGGAATCCTTGGTAGGGGCATCCCCCTCTGCTGCACATCCCCATGAGCTCCCTCCTGTGGGGCTTCAAGAGCAGACTGTAACAAAGAAATGTCAGGCTCCTGGGCAGGTGGGATTAAAACCTCCTGGTCTCCCACTGCCCGGTCATGCGAGTCTTGTCATGACTGGGTGGTAGTAGTGGAACTGGGAATGGGCTGCATGCTGGCCTCCTGGTGTTGAGCCCTGGTACCTACCTCCTCCTGATTCTCTGCAGTATTGGAGGGGTTGTTGTGTGCAGCCCATGGACAGTTTTTGTATGTGTGATGCATGGCATGTCTTCACACAAATTACAGTACATTGGGTTAAGACATGAAATACCAGTATGTCCAATCCCACCACAAAGAAAGCACTTGACCTTATCACACGCACTATTTAAGTGGGTATAAGCCCCACATCAGAAACACAACTTGGGCTGGCCTGCATAAAAGATGAATCCTCAGTCCCTGCCATGGAAAAAACAACTGGGCAGGTGCTAAATTGTTCCATTACATTCTGGCAGTCTCACCTGGATCTGCCAACCCCCTGTCCACATTTGCTGAGAGTACATGATGGGATCTGTAAGTCCCACGACAATGCATTTCATTCTGTGCCAGTATAGAATATCTCCAATAGCCACTCCTTCATTCTTAAATAGGACCGTAATAGTCCTAAAGGCCAGTTTGGTGAGTGGAATTGCTATAAACAGGGACCATAAGAGGGTGTGTTTAACCTCTTGGTACTATTGCCAAAAAGTTCTAACCCATTCACAATTTTGAAGCTCAGGTCAAAGTTTGGGTCTCCGGAGATATGTATTAGCACATAAAACTTTGTTGCGAAGAAGCCCATATTATCTAAAATCAATTTACGGACCACATATCTTCTATCAGAGTATATCTCCAGGCCTCCTCTGTACTTAATCCATACTGCATTTCAACATTTGGCAAACTCAGGTGGCATATGAAACAAGCCTGTATATGTCCTAGCATTTTGCCCAGTTCGAGAGTAGGAGGGGATATGTCCTCCCTCATGTTGGCTAGAAGCATGCCCCGAATGTGTCTCAGGGGATAGGTTTGTCAAGGTCTTGGGACTTTGTCCAGAAGAGATTGTTGGCCCCTCAGTATCGAGGCTAGAAGCTTATAACTGTACCTTTGACTCTGACTCCCTCTGTTCTGAACTTTCAGGGGGCAACTGTAGCGCTGGGTGTTGAGTCAATTCTAAAGTAGAAGGAAGAGACACCGGATCCTCCATGCTGTCAGTATCTGCCTGTGCAGAGGATATTTTCCTAGCAGGGGACATCCACGGCTGGGTTCTACATGGTCACACCCATCCAGCATTTGTGAGGGCCTGGGAGATAGATACTCCAGTTACAGAAATATTCTCATCATAGTTAGGAAGGGGAGGGCATACCCAAACCCACACCCTATATCTGGGAAGCATGCCTCTCAGAGCCTGAAGTCTTTCTGGTATCAGTACTCCTGCCTACAATGGTTCTGTCTGCCCGAGACGTGTCGGGTTCACCCCTTTTCTCTCATTCCCCAGTCTGTCTCCCTTTTGAGCACTGCTTAATTCTACTGGGACTCTTTGGAGGAGTAGTAAAGGTAACAGCATTACCTGTTTGTGCCGGAGTCCCAGTCTGCAGTTGTGGACCTGCTGTAGAATGTGCTGACATTCATTCTGAATCATCTTGTGGTGTGTCTTCATTCATTTCCTTGTCCATCATCTGTGTTGCAAGTGGATCAGCTTTCGACTGATCCTGTTCCATATTCTCCATCACCCTCGAGCACCAGCATTCTTTATGTGACTCTACTTGCAGAGCTAGCACTCTTCCTTCTCTACGATAATATCCAGCAATTGGCATTTTCTGCATTCCAATTCTAAAAAAGGGTAATCAGCTTCATCCATTGATGACTTCTGCCCTGCACTGGTAGCCACAATACCTTGCGGTGTGTTCAGTGTTGCATCCTCCACATGCGAAAGCATTGCTCCTGGAAACCTCAAAGCAGAAGGGGGAGCTGACCCTTCTGCTTGCTTCTCATCCATCTCCACCTCTGGACTGCTGTCAATGGCTGCCATCAACACAGACAGAAGTTCCCCCTACCAGGAGGAGTAGGGGACTTTCGCTGGCGTCCTGGTCAAATTTCCACCATTCACTAAAAAAAAATACCACCAACAGCTTAATCTGGTTCAGTTTCAGTTGATTTCCATCTGTATCTCCATCAACCTTTGGGACAAGGATGAAAATAAGCAGGATTGTCTAGCCCTCCTTTCCTGGTCAACAAAAACAAAATAAATAAATGTTCAAGTTTCCTTACATTCAAGTTTCCCTTATCCTACAAGGCGAAATATGTTTAATGTAAAATATTTATTTCTCATCATCTCAGAAACATACATGTCTCCAAACCTGTAGTTAATAAGCTGAAAGAGTTCAGCCGTGTATCAGTCTACAATCATTCATTAAAAATACCACTAACAGCTTAATCTCGTTTAACAACAGTTTGCTGTACCCACCCCCACAAGGCTGACAATGGGTGGTATTGTCTAGCCTCTCCTTTCAAGGTCAATAACAAATACATTTATAAATACAATTTAGGTAAAATGTGTTACACCTCTCAACATACACATTATAGCTCTCTGTCCATTCATTCTCAATATTCAACAGTGGTGCAAGTCTTTTCTTGGAGTCTTCACTCTTCAACATGGATGCCTGGTCAATACAGTTGTTATGTTATATTTCTTGGACAACCTTCAAGGCACAAGAATCAGTTCTTATATTTCAGTGTGAACGAAAGGTCTGCCATGTGAAACATGATGTGCTGTCATGGTAATTGGGAGCATTGACCACAGCCCAACCCAAAATGACCCTTGCAGAAAGCCAAATGGAGAGTAATCTCCACATTGTGAAAGTGAAAATTAAAAAGTAGGCATATTTGATATACTTATCGATGTTTAGCCCAAAACGATTGAAAATTTTTTATTCTACTTATAAGATAAATATTTCTTGAACAAAACAAAAAGATTGAGATTCTTGCAGGAGTAAAATGCGATGTAAAAAGTGTAACCAAGTAACATCTTTTAATCCCCACCTCTATAATAATACTCATAATGCCATGATCTTGCTTATCCTTCCCAAAGCACATCTGTTTGGCTTGATTCCTTCCGAATCCCTTTGTGCAGGTAAAGGCTCTGAGCTTCAAGCTGGAGACACTCTGGCTTTTATAAACATAAACTAGACAGCAAATCCCAGCGGTAATACTTTGGGGTATTTTGGTGGGGGTGGAGTTTGAATCCTGGAAAAGAGTTCACTGGGTCTGCACTTAGGTTATCTAAAAACTCAGCACTTACAAATTATAAACTTCTTAGCAAATGAAAGCTGAAGTTTACCAACACAAATTTACTTTGTTGAATGAAGTTTTGGTTAATTAAAGGCAAATCTATGCCTGTTTTTCTGAAACACTTGTATCTATATGCTGAAAGAACAGGTTGAATTTTGTTTTTAAAAGGTTGGATTGTAATATGCAAGTGATCAAACTTCAAAAACAAATTAAACTTGATTTTTTTTAAATTTAAGATGCAACGTGTAACTTTATAACATGAAAACAAAATGAAAAAAGATAACATTTATGAATTTATTTACTTTTTGCTGACCAGATAGGTACACTAGACAAGATAAATGCCTATTTTCAGGCACAGCTGCGAAGTTACACTGAAAAAATACTGCAAAGGTGAGAAGAAGGCCAAATGTGAATGCATCTAGATACATAACAGTATTAGTAAGGTACAAATACAGCACTCACATTATATTACAGGCAAACAAAAAAAAAGCAAAGCCACTGCAAATGAAACGAAATTAAACTAATTTCTCATAATGAAGTCTTTAGGAATACATTTATATATGACATCAGTCCTCATTTATGAGTTAATAAAAGCTCAAAGCATTGTGACATAACCACTGAAAAATACAATTTAAATTTTATATTATAGATACAGTACTTCAAACACGTTATCAACCCATTGCTCTTTAATATTCAGGGCATTTAAAGGAAAAAAAGATGTGTTGCCCCTATAAACTTATTCCACTCCTGCTACTGTTGTCCAAATCACTGACTTGTGACATCACAGCCATCACCTTAGCAACAGACTATGACCTCAGAAGCCAAAGACGATGATAAGCAACTGAAACAGCTCAACTCTGAGGGACAAACACTGTGCCGTCAGACATCCTACTAATAATAACTTTATAATAACTTTATTTTTAAAGCGCTTTTCAAAATATCAAAGTGCTTTACATGTCGAAAAGCACAATATAAAATATCACACAAAACATATAAATACAATAAATAAATAACATCACATATTAAAAACCTACAATAAAACCATCCATACTATCCAAAAAATAATATTAATACTCAAGTATCAATTAATCATCCAAGAAGGCGCTCCGTCACAATAAAAGCAAAGAGGTCAGGAATACTTATCTGTTGAGTTGTATATTGTTATTTATTTTTAAAGTTTCCCCTGAAGGACATCAGCTCTTAAATGATATCTTGGAAATACAGTTAATATGTACATCACTAGAAATCTGAAAGGCAATGTATGTTGAGCTTATTTAACATTCTTATTTAGGATAGTTTGGAACCTGTTTAAAATAAATTTAAAAAGAGGAATATGAGTAATAACATGAAAAAAGCATACCTTTTCCTGAGGTGTGCATACTGCATGTAACCACCTCACAGATGTAGCAATAATACTCTGTATGTGTATCCTTGTTGGTTCTTGAATATACAGACAAAGCAGGAGATCTGATACCTGTTATTGAACCAACAAATCATTTTCACGACATAAGCTTTCAGACCTGACCAGAGCCTATCTTCAGGTAAAGGTGTTTAATAAAAAAAGCATTTTCTACAAACATTGAATAGTCCTGCAGGGAGTTGCACAGTCTAAATGTATGTAAGAAATGAGTTTTGTAAAAACTGTCATTACCTGAGGAAGGGTGATGTTTAGGGCTGAAAGCTTGTGTAAAGAACATGACTTGCTGGTCCCAACAAGGTATATAATCATCCTTGTCTATCTGTTAATACACAGCAACATAATTTCAGAAGTCACAAAAAAGTGGCATACTTTATATACTTATGCATTATCTCCAGTATTGAGAAGGGCTTTACTTAGCCTTTACTACCAAACCAATTCAGCACTCTCCCATGTTGTTTAATTGCTTGCTGAATCAACTATTAAAGGCTGAGTAAATGATAAGATGCAAAATTAGACTCCTGGGGAAAACATTGCAGCAGCCTATTTGCAGACAGAATGAAGTTTCTGTTTTAGTCAGTTCTTCAGAAGCTGGTATTTTCGAAAAGATTTATTCTGGCCATTGGCTCTGCCACATTTCCCATTTCATTTCAAATGGGGGAGAGGGTAAATCAAAGAATGACAGTCCTAAATTCCCACTTATTAACAAAGCTATTGATTGAGTTTAGGTTAATAAATATCATGGCAGCTGACTGCTGGAAGTTGGCGTCCTTTCTGGTTCATTTCACTCTCTGTGATGGTGTCTTATCATTATACTGTAGATAGTGTAGCTGGTACTGATGGATGTTTTTTTTTCCATCACAAATACTATTAGCTGTCTTCAGCGATGCATGCCTGACAATTACTTTTAGAAGTGAGAAGTTTAAATTTTCAATTTGTGATTGTGTCACTCCTACTCTGAGCGAATCTTTTTATTCTGAACAACAGGTGAACCACATAAGGCACATAGCTCTCAGAAAAGGGGATCTGACAGTTACTTGCACCCAGCAACCATGAAATGGCACACAGTGCAACAGTGAGACACTATTTCTCCCAGCAGTGGCTACCTGCACTGCACATCTAAGGAGGCACTAGACACTGCGGGAATGGTGAAACTCACAAAGCCATGAAAAAAAAAAATAATAATGCTTTACAACAATTAACCCCCAACTTGAGAAATACTGGTTAAGTCCCCACCTCTGCACTGTAAGTAAAAAACATCCCACTACAGTATCTATGCATGTTAACCACCACATGCAAAAGAAAACACACTATTTTTGTACACCCCATTATTCCCTACTAAACCATGGGTTCTCAATGTATCTATTGCTCTGTGTATATTGAAAATTTCAGGCATGCCAGAAGCTGCCTGCCTGCCTGGGATAAAGCAGTGCCAGCAGTGAAAAACACTGGTGGCCACACTGTATTATGTAAAAAGTTTATATTCCCCTCACACACACACACACACACACACACACACACACACACACACACTATTAGACACTCTTTTATGGATTTAAATTGATTCTTTCTCAAGGTAATACCTTCATGCAAAGTGTTGTTATAAAATGGTGCTTTAATATCCTTGGGAATTACAATTTTTTTTAAAATAAGGAATAATTAAAATAGCCAGTAGAGCGGATATAATTAAAGCACATACTGTACTGTATATCCTATGAGGTGCAGAAAGGCAATATAATATATTGTTGCGAATGTCAATATTTCACAGAACCACAAACAGGACCACAGTATCGCTCTTTAAGTGTAACAAGACTTGATCACTTAACATTACTAACAGTAATACAAGGAACTGTCCCATGTTCCTCGGTTCGAGTCCCCACACTAGTGACTAAAAAAAGGAAAGCTGTCACTGGAGCTAAGTAATAAAGTGCTAAATGACACTGAATTTGACAATAAATAAATAAATAAATAAATAAATTAATGCACAATTACTATGTGATATTTTTAAATGGTCAAGTCATGTTTGATACTGTAATAGTAGTTTGCAGTTCTGCAAAATATTGAACTGATACAGATGTGAGTGATGTGGCTAGTGAGCATGGAGGAAGGGGTAGGGAGATGTGTGATGCAATAACATGCAGAATCTGACATCAGACAGACAGATATTGTTAGATACAGTAGATTTTGTTCACATACTGGGCATTTATTTAAGCTAAAATAGCAGTACACTTTCATCATATTTTAGCTGCCAGGGATTTTTTTTTTATGGGTTGGGAGGGTGATCGGATGGGGGAGGGACCACTAGCCACCAGGGAATTTTTTTCTTTACATGTATGGTGGGTGATCGGGTAGGGGGAGGGACTGCTAGTCACCAGGGATTTTTTTTTGTGGGGCAGATGATTGGGGGGGCACTAGCCAGAGGGGAATTATCATTAACAGTTATCAATTTACTATCAATAAACTTTTAGATATATACGGTATAGTATACTATATATAATAAAAAAAGACAAGCTGTTTGACTGGCAGTGCAATTGCACTGCCAGGGATGCCATTAAGTATGAAGATGCTGTACATACATTATGAACAGACATAATAATACACTGTAATTGGGACCCCTTGAGGACCCTTTGGTTCCAATTGATCCAAACCAGGAATTCCCGGACCAAACATGGCAGCTCCCATAGGAACAAACTAGTGCTACAGTACTGGCAGTCCAAATAATTTATTTTATTTAAACAACAGTAAGGATGTAGAAATAAATATTTACAGATCTTTGAAGGGCTCCCTCTGTACTGTTAGCCACTGCAGAGATGAGTCAATTAGGGTAATGCTGGCTGGTCACGAGCTCCATTGTACTCGGACCCAGCCCAGGCTACTTACATTATACACCAGGCTGGAGCTCTTGAAGGAATAATGTGGTGGCATGGATGTGCGCACACATACACAGCAACAGCAACACAACATGAAACATGGATTTAACTTCTCTTTCTGGATGTCTGGCAGGCAGTGGGCATCAGAGGAGCCCAGGGAGACAGTTAAGGTATGCCCCCTGAAATTGGGGGTGGGGTTACACTACCACTGTACTTAAACGAGTCATCACTCAGCCAATCAGTGAACCTTATGAGCGATACTGAATTCCAAAGTGCAAATAATGTCTTCCTCTAACACCTGAAAAGCCTTTGAAGACAAGGTCAGGACAAAACAAAGCACCATCGCACTATCACTCTGTACCACTTACTGCAGCTGAGACAGAGCGAAGCCCTAAACCCTGAGGCAGTACTGGGACTGGTCTGCCATGTTTGGCTGGAGCTGTAGCTGTAGCTAGGCATTGCCTGTAGAAGCTGTGAGAGACAGAGGTCACTGACATCAGAGTAATTTCAAATTGTAAATGATTCAGAGGGGCTAAAACATGTCACAATGAGCTACAACAAGAAAACAAAGAACCACTCCAGCCACATACACACAGAGATCCCAGTCACAGCTCAGCAGGACAATGTATGAAATCCCAGGCCATCCTCTGTGCCCCATGTGCTGCTTCGAGAAATATATCTCTAAGCTACCCCCAGAGCACCAGCACTGTACCTCCACCCATGGAGAAAAAACAATGAGGAACTTCAAAAGGAAACTATCTGGCACAGTTCTGAACTGATGGGTGTTATTTACCGTCCCAACATGCTGCCTAGAATATGTAGGATGAAAAATCTGGACACAAGCTACTTAAATCACAACCTCTGAGCAACTGCTGTGCAAATCCTTTCAGACACCAGGCTGGAATCATACCAAATAATGGTGGTAACAGGGAACAGAAGTGAATCCTCCCTAAAGAGCTACTGGGGTTCCAGACTTATGGATCGGAGACATTAAAGCTCCATCCTTTCCTGTGCCAACAAGTACAGCACCAAACCAGCACCTGGAAGTACAATCCAGTGAACAAGACCCCAGAACTGCAGCCAGGACAACTGAGAGAACGAACCCCTCCCCTCCATCTCTGATGATCATGAAGCTGCAGACACACCATCAAACTCTGCAAGAAACCAGATGCCAAAAAAAATGCACAAGATGGACACCTTTTGAAAGTCCACAGTGATTCAAGGCAACACAATGTGTGCACCTACAAAAAAAGTTAGAAACAGTTTAACAGTTCTACAGTTAAGACGGTTTGTTTCCTCAATGTTTTAAACCTGTAAAACAGTAAAACAGAACGTTACAAGCAAGTTCAACATTTTTAAACACAATTAGTATTACTAATATATTAAAAACTCTATTTTAAGCAACAGTTACCATTTTAACAGGGACTATTTTATCTGCTTCAAGCATTATTTTATGTGTTTCAACCATTTTAAAACAGTAAAGGTATTTTATTCAACTAAATTACAGTCCATCTCATTTTTATAGACATAGAGCCATTGTATAATAGCAATAATTACACTCCAGGGTGTGTGGGGTCATGCTGGGATAACATCATATCTCTGGTGCTTGACACACTTGGCCTGCAGCCTTATGCCCAACCACCCAAGGCGTGACGTTATCCCAGTACAACATCCATCCCGTCATGCATTATTGCTTAATTCTAACATAAAATATACTAAAGTGATGAAAACTATAGCATGAATTTAAATATCCAGATTAGGACTTCCAGGTTACAGAGGTTTCATCAACTGGCACACTCTTGGGGCTCTTGCCCTTTAACAGACAACTGTTTGTTATGTGTGTTGCCATGCATACTGGTTTCCCAGCATGTGACATCAGACATCATGATGTCAGCACATTCCACCTGCTTGATAGTGTGTGATGCAGTGTCCTCTATTTAAGAAAACCACTCACTTTCTGCCATACAATGGGAAAGGATTGGAAGAATGACATGATGCACCAGCAATAGAATTATTGTTACTTGAACTGTTGTAGAAACAGGCTCCTATTACTGTCATTTACCTTGCAGATACTGTGTATCACACTGCAGAACTTTTTCTCAACTCTCCCCCCATGATTCCCTGCATCCTATCTTGGCAACTACACTCCCTCTTTTCCAGTGGGGGAGCCTGGAGTGTTGAGCATTGGTGCGTCCCATCATCCCCCCCTCTCCTGGTCATCATGTGTGGCTGGTGGGTTTATATCTACCTCCCCAGTGCTCTATTCACCCTCATCCCTGATGATGTGGCGTAGGAGTTCTTCTTCATTGGCAGCATAGGTAAGCACTCTCTGAAAGATGTCAGTAAGCATGCTGATCTCATCCCCCTTCTCTTCTTTTTTTTGTCTTGGTGAAATGTCCTTTACTCCTGTAGTTCAAGACCCACAATGTAGTCTTAATAAATACACCTGTTGCCTGTTTTCAAATCTACTGAATATGCATACTAAGTTGCATACATTTGTATCATGTGCTGCACGTTACTGTGTTCTATTTTTTTTTTTGTGCTTCTGTTGGGAAAAGAATTGAATACAAATTGATTAACAGCAAAAAGAAATTCAAACTCAAACATCTCTACATGCAACTCATTAAATAGCTTATGGAAGTGGGATAAATTGCAGTGTTGCAAAGAAACTAATCTTTTTCCATGACACTATAAACTTTCTCTGCAGGTACACCACATCCCTGACACTTTAAGACATTAGTGAATTCAAAATCCTGGACACTGGATAAAACAGCAACAAACACAAAATCCATAAATAAAGCAGGCTGTACTAATAGCTGAGATGAGGTTCAAGCCCTAGCTCATAAACCTGTCTTGTGACTGAACATACCAGATAAATGCTGGTAAAACTTTTTTTTAAGTGAAAAAAAAAAGAAAGATTACTGTACATACACATTTATTTTCCAGAGGAGCTGCTCATAATATATTCCACACCTAGGTGGCAGCATTGTATAAAGAATTTTAACAGTTCCGAAGTACACCTTTTCACAAGTATACAAAAAGGGGTGAGGGGAGGAGAAGTAACAGAAACATAATGCCACAGCTGCTTGTCCACCGTTGCTCTTAGTGTCTTTGGAGCTATAGATGCACAATCAAAATTAAAGCCCAGACTTCCCAAGCTTGGAACCTGGTACATTATCAAGAGCCACTGCCAAAAATGTTCAGTAGCATATGTCCAGCAGCCAAACTGCTCAATGAACATCTAGGAAATTATCTATGATACCCAATTCTGGTCAAGCAAACCAGTCAAAGTTCAGTGTTCAACAGAAAACAGATCCACTACATAACATTACATGGACCAAGTGTACTTGTCATACCTGAGCACCCCTACACACAATCAGTCAATGGGGCTCTAGGTGGGCAAGCAGTATCACAGAATAAAAACAACAAGCATGCCACCATTCTATAGGGAAAAAGAACCCACCTCTGTGACCAGGACTAAGTGGGGACCTGCCTAGAGCCTGATGTGCTCTGCCCCTCTCAAAAACCAGCCTCACGGCCAGCCCATACCAGCCAGCACAGTGGTGCTGAGGGTTGAGGTGCTGGATGCCACACCTCGCACCACACCGGCGACCCAAGTTTGGGAGTGAGCTTGGGCGCTGGGGGTTGGCAGGGGAGGGAGAGGATTGAGCATCTGATGGGCTGCTCTCCTCTCCTGCAGGGAGGACGATGGGTTGTCCGGCATACCAGCGACCCCAGGTGGAGATTCGGGGTACTGCAGGATGTGGACCACATGTATGGGTGAGCATGGCAGACATGGGCAGGGTTGCCATGTGCCATGACATCAGGGCTTGTCACACTTGGGGGGGGGAGCTTGGGGACAAAGTACAGAAAAGCCCATCCAGCCTGGATAGGTGATGACCCTCCCAATGCTGCTCCACCACATGCCCAATGCTGGTTCCCTGCCTCTGCCCCTTCAGTCTCCTCAGGCCCATATGCCACCTGGGGCTTGAGGAGAAAGTAACATCTTTGAAGAAGACAGGGTCCACAGTGGGCAGTAGAGTGGATCAGGCCAGAGGAGAGGTCCGAGAGAGTTCCGGTGCTGGGGGAGAAGAAACATAGTTAAGAAAAAAAAGAAAAAAAAAGGGAAAGCAGAGCACCATCTGAGCCTATGGGCAAATCAATGCAAGGAGCAGTGAAAATTTCAAAAAAGGTAGTTAAAGCATGTGCAATATGGGAAACCCCTAGTTATTTATGATAAGACATAGCCAGCCTATTGTGTGTTACACTGGGATTCCACAAGTCAAATACTTCCTACTTTCATGTCCCCATGAGGTAGTGCGGTGAACTAAACTGTTTTTCAACCAAACAAGGGGAAACCAATAAGCCTGCAACGTGGTGAATGCAGGTCATGAGGGCACCTCCTTACTCCCAGTGTCAGCGAGTAGCACAACCTCTCTCTCCCTTCTATGCAAGGTTATAACAGTGTGTTAAAGTGACAAATTCACAATAAAAATGAATGAGGTGCCAGATGTACCACGTGCTTAAATCCTCAGGGTCTGCGTGCACATTGCTCTCATCAATAGGCCGTATGAGTTATTCCCCACCTCCCTAGCAGTCAGTTCAAGAGGGACCCACCTCTTGGCCCAGTCTTTCACTTATCTCAGTCCCAAGCACTACTCACTGGCTAGAATGTGTGTGTCCCAATTTTAATTAGCTTCTTTAAGTTGTTGAAGTAAGCTGCTGGTTGGAACCTCTCTGACCCATTTTCAACCAGACAGGAGCTGCATGGAAGTCTGTGCTTGGAGGGTCCAGATTATTGTCATGCTGGCTGAAACTTGCTCATGAACATACTTTTCCTTTGTCACTGAGCCAGTGTCCTAAGTTGTATTCCTCTTTCTGCTAGATCTGCAAAGGCCTGTTCTACGCAACTGGAAGTAACCTGTCCTGTGGGGCATTCAACATCATGGGGGGCTAGGTGCAGCATTTGGAACTTTAGTTTTAGTTCTTGAAGTGTGCAAGAGTTGGAATATAGTTACACCACTTCATTAGTAAATATGTACGCTATTTGTTAGCAAGAAAAGTCTGACTTTGGCCTTAGAACACCATTTTCATTTTCCATGCACTCATTAGACTGTCCTGCTTTGTGGTATGCTTGAGAAACCACATAATGATAGACTAAGGGTGGGCACCAGAATTCATTGACTTAGGGACCAGGGCACAGTGTGCCTGTTCAAGCTATATAACATAGTGTTGATCAAGCTGAAGTACTTCTCTCAGTATGGAAAGAAACAAGGCAAGCATGTTAGGCATTTCTTCACCTTTAGGGAGGCCATATATTCTTAATTTGTATCACCTTTCCGAACTCGATGTCCTTAGTCTTATGTTTTAGCTGTTCATACTTTGCGAGGGTCTGAACCTTCACATCTCTACTATATTCAAATAGCTGTCTGCCTCTGCTATGCACTGCTCCGTATGTTGCACTCTGGCCAAGAGAGGGTAGCTGTTGGTGGTAAGGGTAGCTAATGATGCTTTAGTCTTTGTCTGAAATGTCATTAATTCCTGGATCTGAAAGTCTATTTCATTGTCTTGTGAGGTGGGAAATACTGTCTCTTCTAACTCCATCATTGCAGCCATATTAGATGCATATTTTTTTTTTTTCTATTTTAGTTTTTGTTGACCGGGTAAGTGCACTAGACAAATCCTGCCTATTTTCAGGCATGACCCGGGGGGAGGGGGATACAGATGAAAGCCAACTGACCTTGAACCAGATTAAGCTGTTGGTGGTATTTTTAGTGAGTGAGGGGAAATTTGGCCAGGGCACCAGGGAAATTCCCCTACTCTTTTTCGATAAGTGCCATGGGATCTTTAACATCTACCTGAACTACCACCACAACAGGCAGATGGGACCTCGGTTTAACATCTCATCGGAAAGATGGCACCTCAGAAGTTCAGCACCCCTCTCATGCTGCACTACAGTGTCAGTATTGGGATATTAACCCAAGTGCCTGGTGTGGGGATAGAACCTACAGCCTTCTGATCTCCCAGCCTCAGAGGCGAGTGTGCTACCTCCTGAGCCACTGATACTAGTTCTGCTGCTATCCTCATTGCCCCTGCCACTTTCCACAGCCAACCTGCTCACTGATTTTGTATGTTCTGAGTGCTGAAGCATTGCTGCACACTTACAGTAGCTGACAATATGCCTCTGGTAAGTACATTGGGGGAAATAAGGAGGTCTACAAGTTGGGGTTCCAGGAACTTGTCTAACTCCCTGCTGCTCACTCCATTCCTGAAATGGAGATCTTGGTGTCATGGTGTGGGATGGTAGTAATGGATGCCAAGGCTTGAAGCAAGATTTAAGGCAGTGTGCACTGCATTTATTATGAAGAAAACAAAACGAACAGCAACAAAACACAATGTATGGACTTGCTAATGTGGAGCAACAAAATCTAATCAAAAAATATACACAGGATTGTGAACAGCCAAAGAAGTATCAGGAGAGGGGATCCTTCAGGAATGTCAGTCTCTTAATAGCAGAGCACAGACAGCAGTTCCTTCTCCTTCACTGTCTCCAGGCTAACTATCTTGTATCCAATCCAGGCGCCTTTTCATATACCTAACTGCTGTCCTAGTGGCTGCTTGTCTTGCCCATGAAGCAGTCATGCATATAAAAGAATGCCTGTGAAGTAATTTACATTATACCCAGTAATTTACATTTAACAAAACATTCTATTTCTACTGCTGACACATTCCAATGTGATTATATTTCATGGCATCATACTAAGGCCCAGATACAGAACTGAAAATTAATTGCATTAGTATTCATGGGGGGAGAGCCTCCAACTCCTCCCATTTCGACAGTTGTCTATGCTGCAGATATCTCTTAAGTGTACACAGAGGAAATGGCTGGCCAGCACTATGGGAGCAAAGGAGGAACAAGCAAGAGCAGCAGGAAAGGCATGTGGAAAGGTAAGGGAGAAATGGGAAAGGCCCTTGTACCCACAAAAAAACAAAAGTAAAAGTAGCTGTGCCAACTTTATAATACAACATTGCAACAGTTGTGTGCAGGCACTGTCTCAAAATACCAAAAAAAAGTAGGAGTACTCTCTTTGCACTGTGTTTAGTAAGAGTTAGAACACTGTAAATTAGTTATTTATCTAAGCATACTGTGGTGCAGGTGAAGGCAAGCGAAGTAACAAGGAAAAAAGGAATATATTTGTAATATGTTACAGCACAGGCTGGCGTTGCATATCTTTTGGCTTGGCAAGAACTTCTGCCAACAGACCTATGTAAAATAGTATTACAAGCACTGGCAAGTGTTTTACTGGCAGTGTTTCATAAGTGCTTGCAATAAAAGGCACTTAGTATCAGCTGTGGGTCTGTAGCCTTCTAAAAAGGAAGTGAGGAAGTATTTTTTCATAGACAGGGTGGTGGACGTATGGACTATGGAACAGCCTTCCTGAGGAGGTTGTGGGGTCAAAAACAGTGGGGGAATTCAAGAATGCATGGGACAGACATAAGACAATTCTTGTGGAGGGTAGGAAGAAGTGGGTTTTTGGTTAACTAGGATCTGCAGCTTATCCCATAGGTAGGGAAATGGGCAGACTAGGTCGGTCAAGTGGTCCTTATCTGCCATCAAAGTCTATGTTTCTAATGCAGGCATGCATCACCTGGTTCCCTGCAACAGCTATGCATGGCTATGCCTTAGTCATGGTTTAATGTATGGTTATTTGCGAGCACAGCTACAATGCCCATCTATATGGTGGCACTGTTGCTAGGACTACTTTCCCAAAGTCGTGCTACCTACGCCGTATCTCCTGAGCTCAGGCAGTGAATTGCCCACATGAATGGGGGGGGGATAAAAGGAAAATAAAGCAAAGCAAAAACAGATAAGAGAAGAAAAACAAGGAATGAAAGAATGAGAAGGACCAGCCCTCACGTTCAGATGTCTGGCCGGACAAAGGTTACAAAATACAGATACAGAACTGAACATATACTGTACAGTGTCATCATTCCCTGAGAGATACAGTCTAGACCACTGGATACAAATGTAGCAAATACATGAGAGCCTCAGCATTTATAGTGAGAAGCATATTCTAGCATTTCATTTCTGACACACCTGAGCCATAATGGGATAAGAAGTCAGCATTCTTGTTCTGGGCAACTGTCTGTGCACCATTGCAAATCCATATGGCTGTAGAGCCAGGTACCATCTGGTAATGTGTGCATTTGTATCCTTCATTTCAGACATCCATTTAAGTTGACCGTGATCTGTTATATCAGGATGATCTATGTGCCCAATAAATAGTATCTTAAGGACTCAATAGCCTTTTCAGGCACCATGCATTATTTTTTCTATTGTGGCATAATTTGTTTTTCTCTGTCAAAGAGCTTGTGGCTTAGGTAGATTATGGACTATTCACCCTTCTCCACTTCCTGGCTCAGAACAACCCCAACCCCTCCTCAGATGTGTTAACCTACACCAAAAAGAGTTTGGAAAAGTCTGGACTTCTGAGTACAGAGGCATCACATAATCTAGGCTTTATAGCAATAAAGGCTTTCTGGCATGTGGGGGTCCTTTTCACAATAGTGGGCTTATTTTTCTTGATTAAATCAGTGAGCAGAGCTACCAAGTCTGCAAACCCCAGCACTAATCAGCAGTAATAACCTGACAGTCCTAAAAAAAGAACTGACTTGTTTTTGGTTTTTTTTTACAGGGCACAGAACATTTGGCAACAGCCTCCACTTTGGATGTCTCAGGTTTTACACACCCTTCTCCTAGTACACACCCCAGATACCTGGTCTACTTCATACTCAGTGCACACTTCCCTGGATTGATGGTTAGGCCACCCTGTGCCATTGTTTCCACCACTGTGTCAGGATGTTTCATGTCACTTTGCCAGTCTAGACTAAAGACCACCTCATCATCCAGATAGGCAGCATTGTATCCTGAATGTGGAGACAAAACCATACCCATCAACCACTGGAAGGTGGCTGGGGCACCATGGAGGCTAATTGTCATTATACAAAATTGAAAGAAGCCAATAGGAATGCAAAGGCTGTTTTGTCTTTGGCTGAGTCTGCTAAGGGTATCTGCCAATATCCTTTGATCAGATCTAAAGATGAAATATATGCAGCACCCCCTAACTGGTCCATCAGTTCTTTGATCCTGGGCACTGGGTATCTGTCAAACTTGGATACACTGTTAGTTTGTAGAAATCCATACAGATTTGGAGTCCTGCTTCTTTCTGAGGTACCGTTATCATGGGGTAGCTGCAGGGACTGTCTGAAGGCTCAATAATATCCAATGCCTTCACATTAATTAGCTCAGAGATTACATCTTTTTTCTATTTTTCTGCTATTCTGTAGGGCTTCTGCTTGACAGGTTTAGTATCGCCTGTGTAAATATTATATACCACTTGCAATACTTTTCCAGGTAAAATTGCAAACACTTGGTCATGTTTACAGTAGGGCAGATATATTCATTTTTGGGTTAGGATTCAAGTCAGGATTCACCTTTACCTGTTGGTTAGAATCAGTGCGGATGTCCAGGTGGCTGTAGGCCACCTCCAGGCTACCTTCTTCAGTTTCTGGGGCTACCAGTAAACATTCCGTATTGCTTCAATCCACCCATAGTTTCAGTAAATTGGCATGGAACACCCTCAACCTGGTTTTCCTAACAGAGATATCAATTTCATAATTGACATGGCCTTTCTGTCTCACTACTCTAAAAGGCCCCTGCCACTTTGCCAATATTTTATTGTCATGTGAGAGCAGAAAAGACGACACCTGATCACCACTTTTATATGTTTTGGTACCCATCCTGCATCCTAATGTCTCCTTTGGGTCACTTGGGCATTTATAACATTGTCTTGAACAATCTTGACATATTTTGGTAATCTACATAGAAACATAGAAGTTGACAGCAAATAAGGACTGCAAGGCCCATCCAGTCTGCCCATTTCTTTTTCTACCTTATGAATGTGCCATAGGCCTTTGCTCTGTCAATGGCCTATCTATTCATACTCATCTGTATTGCTCTCTTATGCCTATCCCATGCCTGTTTGAAGCCCTGCACTGTATTCATATCCACCACTTCCTGAGGTAAGCCGTTCCATGCATCCACCACCCTTTCTGTGAAAAAGAACTTCCTCACATTACCCCCTTAATTGGCCTCCCTCTAATCTCATGCTGTGTCCTCTTGTCCTGCAATTTTTCTTATATTGAAACATGTTAGACTCTTTCACCTTGTTAATGCCCTTAAGGTGTTTGAATGTTTCAATCATATCACCTCTCTCCCTTCTTTGCTCTAGGGTATACATACTGAGTTCAGATAATCTGTCCTCATAAGTTTTCTGATACAGTCCCTGCACCATTTTGGTTGCCCTTCTCTGAACTGCCTCAATTTGGTTAATGTCCTTGTGAAGGTGTGGCCTCCAGTACTGCACGCAGTACTCCAGATGGGGCCTAACCAGTGTCTTGTAAAGAGGGATTATTACCTCCCCTCTTCCGACTTGTGATACCCCTACTAATGCACCACAGCATCCCCCTAGCCTCACCTACTGCTTTAGAGGTCTGCTTGGATGATTTCAGGTCATCTGTGATGATGACGCCCAAGTCTCTTTCTTCCCTTGTGACTGCCAGCAACTCCCCTCCCAGCCTATAGGTGGCTTCAGGGTTTCTCTTTCCTATGTGCATGATCTTGCACTTCTTTGCATTAAACCCCAGTTGCCACTCTTCTGACCATTTTGCTAGTTTATCCAGATCTCTTCTCATTCTGCCCACCTCATCTGGATCATCTACTCTGTTGCAGATCTTGGTGTCATCTGCAATCTGTTCTTTAAATGGAGCACATAATTAGCAACAGGTTGTTTTTTCTTTCAAGGTCTCACTTTTCCCAACTTTCTTTGATAAGATCAAGTGGGCCTCTTTGTTGGCACCTATACAACAACTTGAATGGTGAAAGGCCTGTAGAGGCCTAAGGCACCTCTCTATATGCAAACAGCATGTGGGGTAAAAAGGTACAGTATATCCAAATTTTACCTTCTTCACTAACATACTTACATGGCATCTTTTTTAAGGTCTGAGTCATCCACTCTGTAAGGCCATCTATCTGTGGATGATAAGGGGATGTACGCACACTAGCCATGCCAAGGAGTTGGTACAGTTCTTGTAATAGCTGAGCAGCAATATTCATACCCTAGTCAGTTAATATCACTTGCGGGATATACACCCTGCTGAATATTTTGGCTAATTCATCTGCTATCCTTGTAGTGGTGATGTTTCTTAGGGGAACAGCCTCAATGTACCTGGTTGCATAATCGATGATAACAAGAATGAATTTGTTATCCTTTTTACTTTTCCATAAAGGCCCCACTATGTCCATGGCAACCTTAGAGAGGGGGACATCAACCATGGGGATGTTAACCATAGGTGCTTTATTTTTCCTAGTCACATTATCAACCTTCTGGCATTGTTCACAAGCTCTATAATGTGTTTCAACCTACTGATGTACAGTATAACAGGACAGAAGAACTGATGCAATAACTGACTAAGGGTATGTTGTTGTCCCAAATGCCCAGAAAAAGGGGAATCATGTACCAAGCTTTTTCTGATACTGTTTCGGTATCACCAATTGATCGCACATTTCTCCAGTTCTACTATTTGAACACATCCTATACAGTAAGTTGTTTGCATCACAAACATAGGTTTATCTGACTCGGTTTGCTTTCCCATTTATTCAGAGACTGCAAACTTTCAGCACCCTTTGTAATGCCCCAAAATCCTCGCTGTCCTAGTCCACAGGTATCTCAGGTTCTGTTATCTTTTCCTCATTTCTTCTCCAGGCCTTCTCACACTTGACCTCCCCACATGTTTTCTTTCATCTAGTGTTTTGTCCGTACAGTTCATCATCATCATCATAAGGATAAACATCTCCTAGCTCAGGATCTTTTTCCATTTCTGCTTTGCTCTGAGATCTTGCTGTCACTGATGCTAAGTCACTTTTGTTAGCAAATATTCCTTACACTAGTTCCTCAAATCCTAATAAATCTTGCCCCAAGACAACTGGTAAAGGCAGTGTAGGAACAAGCTTGGCTCTTATGGTGACTGCCTTTCCTTTTATGCCCATGGATAGGACAATGGTTGGGTAATGTTTTATGTCCCAGTGGACACACACAACATTTGTGCTGAGGAATCCCTGACATTTAGTGTCCACAATTTCTGCCCTCTCCAGGGTTTTCCTACTACCTGGGTCTATTAATCCTTGCACAGTGTGAGTCCCAATGACTACATCCATGACATAATATCCAAGGTCTACCAGTGCCAATGTTACTTTGCTATGGTGTGTGGTTTTGGCATTGGAGCACTTCTGTTTTGTATGTTCTTTCCCCTGCAAGAATAACAAGTAATACCAGGTTTCTGACTTCAGTTGACTGGTTGTCAGCCATTTTAACAGCTCTATATGTCCTTCCAGAGGTTAATCCCTCCATTCTCCCTCTTCACCCTCTTCCTTTGTTATCCCCAAAGCTCCTAAAGCAGTATTAGAAGGGAAGGTCTCTTTAGGTCACATGACTCTCTCCTCCTTTTCTGCCCCTCTTCTTTGAGGCATACTGCAGGTGGTCACTATAGGAACAGCTGGTGTACCTCTTCCATGACCCCCAGCTGACTCATCTCATGTACACCATCCTTTACTATGTGACAGTACATCTCCCAGTACTGCACCACCAGGATCCACTCCTCAAACCTGGGACCCAGGTAATTCCCATCTCTCACACCAACTGTCAAGATGTGGGATTGCAGTAAAGGACATCAAGACCTGAAGTAAAGTTTAAGGCAGTGTGCAATGCATTTATTACAAAGAAAACAAAGAAATAGCAACAGAAAACAATGGATGGATGTGCTAATGTGGCACAACAAAATCTAATCAAAGAATATACACGGGACAATGAACAATCAAAGGAGTATCGAGAGAGGACACTTTCAGGAATGTCAGTCTCTCAACAGCAAAGCACAGACAGTAGCCCCTTAACTTTCACTGTCTACAGGCTAACTAACTTGGATCCAAACCAGATGCCTTTTTCTATACCTAGCTGCTGTCCTAGTGGCTGCTTGTCATGTGATCAGGCAGTCATGCATATTAATGAATGCCAATGAATTTGCATTATACCTAGTAGAAACATAGAAACATAGAAGTTGATGGCAGATAAGGACCACTAGGCCCATCCAGTCTGCCCACATACCCTACCTGTATCAACGGCCATTGACACCTACTTGGTCATCGGCTTAACTTCTCCTTCCCACCTCTTGGGTTCCCTTATGCCTATCCCATGCTTGTTTGACTGCTGACACTGTTCTTGCTCCTGCCACCTCCTGGGGCAGGCTATTCCATGCATTCATCACCCTTTCTGTGAAAAATAACTTACTCACATTACCCCTTATCCTGCTCTCTTCCAATCTCATGTTGTGCCTCCTTGTTCTTGCACATCTCCTGTACTGAAAGATGTCTTCCTCTTGCACCTTGTTTATGCCCTTAAGATACTTGAAGGTTTGTATCATATCTCCCCATTCCATCCTCTCTTCCAGTGTCTTCATATTGAGATCTTTAAATCTCTCCTCATAAGTCTTCTGTTGCAAGCCCTGCACCATTGTAGTTGCCCTTCTCTGAATCACCTCCTAGTAGTTTAAATGTCACAAAACATTCCAGTATATCTATATCTATAGCTGTATGTTCACTGCAAAAAACATTGTTAATGCACTAACTAGATTTAAAGTAACAAAAGTAGGATAATGTGGTATTAGGGTTTCCAACCCTAACACCCCACCAGCACCCTGCAGACAGCAACAGGAAAAACCATTATGTTTCACCTTTCTTGTGTCTTCACAGATCATGATGGGGGTGTGCACTGGGGTTGTGAAGTCTATTGCTCACCCCATTCCATCAGTAAATAAGCTGAGATGTGTACAGTATATGAGAATGGGGTGAGCATTAGGGCTGACAACCACAAGGCACACCCCACACCTGATTTGTGAAGATGCAAGACAGGTGAAACCATAATAGATTTTCCTGTTACTGCCTGCAGAGTGGGGGTAGGGTGTTAGGGTTGGAAACCCTAATGCCACATTTCCCCTACTGTTGTTGCTTTAACCCTAACTAGTGCATTAATTAAGATTTTTTTTGCAATGAATTTCCTTACTTTGTGAGATAGTATAATCATATCCTTATTTGTCTGTGGGAGCACAGGGCCCTCTGGGCCCTGCACTTTCAACCCTCCATATCTGCATAGAGCCATTTCTGCAAAAAATAGCAATTTCTTTCCTTTGTTGTATAACTTTTTAAAGTTCCAATGTTATCCTATGGGAATTTCCATTTTAAAAAAATATGCTTTTTTATATTACCCCTAAATGTTTATGGGGAATATGTGCTATTATTATGGTAATAATTAAGACCTTTGTTTTGATATATAGATTTCCCCTTAAGTCCAAATATTGAGGGAGTTATAGGTTCTTGAAATTCTAATGTTATCATATGAGAATTTGCATTTTTTAATTATGTTTTTTTTATGTGGGCTCTACATTTTATTGGGTATGGGTTATGTATTATGCTTGATATACTCATTAAGACCTTTGTTTTAATATATAGACTGTCCATTAAGTTCAAATATTGAGGGAGTTATGGCTTGCTGAAGTTCAAATGTGGGGAAAAAAACTAACTCCAAAATCTTTTTTTGTAAGAAGAAATCACTTTTCGCATCAAATGAAAAACACATACAAAAAAGGATGCCTTCATATGAAAAAATTATCTAGAAAATAATAAGTCCAAATTCATTTTTCATATGAGGGCATTATTTTTTTTTGTATGGATGACAAAAGCATATGAAAAAAGAATGTGGAAATAAAACTATGTCCAAATTCTTTTTTTCATATGAGGGAATTATTTTTTGTATGAATGAAAAATGCATACAAAAAAGGATTCCTGCACATGTAAAAAGAATGTTGAAAAGTCCAAATTCTTTTTTTTGTATGATGGCACTCTTTTTTCATATGAACAAAAAAAGCATTTGAAAAAGGATACCTGCATATGAAAAAAGAATTAGAAAAAAGTAAGTCCAGAATCTTTTTTTGTATCAAGACATCCTTTATTGTATGAATGAAAAAAAAATATACAAAAAAGATGCCTTCATACAAAAAAGAATTTGCACTTTCTGTAGTTTCTTTTTCTATTCTTTTTTTTTTTGTATGAAGGCATCCTTTTTCATATGCTTTTTTTGTTCATGAAAAAAAAAAGAATGCCTTCATACGAAAAAAGATCCAGAAAAAAAGTCCAAATTATTTTTCATTTGAAGCCATCTGTTTTTGTATGGACCAATTCTTTGTTCATATGCCCATTCAAAAAAAAAAAGAAAATTGGGTCACAAAATAGGATTTTTAAATGTAAAAAAAAATTAATAAATATCTGGGTTATTTGTCCAGAAACTAAGTGCATAATCCACCTAATGGGGTCCTAATGACTAAGATACATGTGTTGGTGTCTGTCCAGGATGTAATTTTTGTTGATTTTGACATTTATTTTTTAATGGAAACAAGACGGCAGCCATACAAAAAAATTTTTTTTCTTTACGAAAAGGATTACCCCCATACGAATAAAGATCCTTTTTCATATGGACCAATTTTTTTTTCATTCCAAGCAGCTATCCAAAAGACTGTACTGAGCATGTTCAGCAACTAAATTTTAAAATTAAATTACTTTGGAACAGATTCATATTTTTTCACCAAACCAGCAAAAAGCATGTCTGTGAGCAAAGTCTGTTCTACCCTGAAAATTTCAGACAAAAATTTCAAATGGTCTGGGTGCTATGCGGTGACCAAAAAAAAAAAAAAAAAAAAACAGCAAAAGACAGTGATTTTTTTTAAAACTTTTTTCATTATCTGGATCTCAGAATCTGCACCTCCAACCATAACAAAACTTGGCACTGCAAGAGATCTACCCCCTGAGACTGCACATGCAAATTTTCATACAAATGCAATGTCACACAAGAAAAGCGTGGCTCCAAAAATATATTTGCAGTTTCAGTAACTTGCTAGATAGCCAGTATACCAATAATGTGGGTACACCATACCAGGGCAGACACATCCACAACACACTCCATACATGCTGGACATGGAAAGAGAGGTCAGCACTCCACAGTTTGTAGTTCATTAGATATCCACTTTTAATCCATAAATACCACACATAGCAGCAGCAAGTAAGGCACTGGTTCCAAGGCCACGCTGTCAAAGTGTACTGAATCAGTCCACAGTGGTTCCAACATGCAAAGGCAATTTTAATTCCACGGACTATCAGGGATCCAAACACCAGTCACAGAGGATCCGTTAATGTTTCAACTTCAGAACAGAAGTCTTCATCAGAACGTGTGATTGCAGTACCTGAGACTTCTTAAAAATCCAGCATTTTAAGCGGCAGTGCAACAATTCAGGAATATGTGCATATACGTACTTAATAATAAATGGAAAGTGCATAGAATAGAAAGTGCATAAAGTAACCCACCCCAATAAATATATAAAATGTCTAATAAACGCTATGTGCGAGCAATAATCAATACATGGAGACAATATTAAGATGCAGGTAGACACTAATAAATAGTAATACATATGGCACATTATAAATAAGACACATTATGTTAGATTATGTAGTGACACAAAATCATTCAGTCCTCTAGGTTTAACAGTGTCCAGGAATACAATCCAGAATGCTTCCTTTTTTAACATTTTATCACTTAGGCTACCTCCCCTTTGGTCAAGTGTAACCTTTACAAGACCATACAATTGAAGCACTGAGGTAGAGGGGTGATGTGCTTCCTTAAAATGCCTCACTATTGCATAACTTTCATTATTCATTCTTACTGCAGTCTTATGTTCAGCCACCCTTAATTTCAGGACACATTTAATTTGTCCCACATAGTAAATCCAACATGGGCAAGTAAGTGTCTATACAACACCTCCTGTAGTATCCCTGGACACTGTTAAACCTAGAGGACTGAATGATTTTGTGTCACTACATAATCTAACATAACGTGCCTTATTTATAATGTGCCCTATTTATTACTATTTATTAGTATTTACCTGCATCTTACTATTGTCTCCATGTATTGATTATTGTTTGTACATAGTGTTTAGTAGGTGTTTTATATATTTATTGGGGTTACTTTATGCTCTTTCTAGTCTATGCACTTTCTATTTATTATTAAGTATGCATATGTACATATTCCTGAATTGTTGCACTGTCACTTTAAATGCTGGATTTTTAAGGAGTCTCAAGTATTACAGTCACATGTTCCGATGAAGACTTCTGTTTTGAAGTTGAAACATTAGCAGCTCCTCTGTGACTGGCATTTGGCTGCCTGATAGTCCGTGGAATTAAAATTGGTTTTACATGTTGGAACCACTATGGACTGATTCAGTTCACTTTGACAGTGTGGCTTTGGAACCAGTGCCTGTACTTGCTGCTGTGTGTGTTATTTACGGATTAAAGGTGGTCATTTAATGAACTTCAAACTGTGGAGTGCTGACAATTCATACAAATATGTTGAACAGCTGCAAAGATATTAAAGTGCAAAGTTTGAAGTTTAACATAGAAACCCCTGCTCAACACTAACTATGGTGGCACTGCCACTGCACTATATAATATATATTTATATTCCATTTCTACTCCTGCCACATTCCTATGTGATTATATTGCACGGCATCATACTAAGGCCCCTATACAGAAATGCAATCTTTTATTTATTTATTTATTAAAATAATTCACTAGGATGGCATATTGTGCAAATTGCTCATTTCTAGATGCATCCTGGGGGAAGGGGGAAATGGAGATAGCAGTTTACAGTAGCAACACATTTGTGATCACAGAACAGCAGATAGCAGTTAGACATTTTCAGTATTTACAGCATTTCAAGATTACAGTCTTAGACACACAGATTACAATCAATTTATTAGATAATTATTGTACAATTTCCAAAAAAAGGAAGTACTGTACATGTAGGTACCCTAACAAAGCAGGCTAAAGAGTCAGTAAACAAAGCGGATCAACAACAAAAGTGTGCATTTGCTTTGCATAACACTCAACACAAATGAAACGAAACTAGTATTAGTAGGGAGTGGTGATAGTGTTTGACAATGGTCAGGGAGGTTCTGGGACAAGCAGAGCATGAAAGATTAGTGCAGGATGTAGAACAAGAAGTGTCACATTGTAGAGTGTAGAGTGAGAAGAAAGGGACTGTAGTAGGAGTAGAAGGGTATGAGGGGGTTGCTGACCTAGTAGAAGGCAACATGTAATCAGAGGTTGCTGATGGGAGTAGGCAATCAAGGGGAGTTGAGGACAGAGTTGTTGAGTGATTAATGCAGAATAACAGGAGACATGAGGCATGGGAGGGCCTGGAATTAGGGGTAGTGAGAGTTAGTGGCAGGGGCAAGTAGGGTTCATTATATTCAGAGGGGGAGAACCTCCAACTCCTTCCATTTTGACAGTTGTCTATGCTCCAGGTATCCCATAAGTACACAGAGGAAATTGCTGGCCGACCACATGGGAGTAATGGAGGAACAAGCAAGAGCAGCAGGAGAGGGACTTGGAAAGGTAAGGGAAAAATGAGAAAGGCCCTTCTACCCACAAGAAACAAAAGTAAAATAGTTGTGACAACTTTATAATACAGCATTGCCCAGTTATACTCAGGCACTGTCTCAAAATAAAAAAAAAAAAAACAGGAATACTCTGTATGCACTGTGTTCAGTCAGACTTAGAACATTGTGAACTAGCTATTTATCTAAGCGTGCTGTAGTTCAGGTGCAAGCAAGTGTAGTAACAAAGAAAACAAAAGGAATGTATTTACAAGATGTTACAGCACAGGCTGGTGCTGTATATCTTTGTCAGCTTTTACAAAAACTTCTACTGACAGGTCTATGTAAAATACTTTTACAAGCACTGGCAAGTGCGTTACTGGCACTGTTTCACAAGTGCTGGCAATAAAAGGTACTTAGCATCAGCTGTGGGACTGTAGCCTTCTTAAAGGCCTAATGCAGGCATGCATCACCCAATCCAGTGTAACACCTGTGCATGGCTGTGCCACAGTCATGGTCAAATACATGGTCATTTGTGAGCACAGCTGCAATCTGCTTCTATGTGCAGCTTGGTGGCACCATGGTTAGGGCTACTTTCCCAAACTGTACCACCTAGGCTGTATCTCTTTAACTCAGGCACTGAATTGTACACATGAATAGGGGGAAGAAAAAGAAAATTAAGCAAAGCAAAAAAGAGATAAGAGAAGAAAAACAAGGAATGAGAGAATAAGAAGGACCAGCCCCTCCTGTTTATATATCCAGCCAGACAAAAGGTTTATAAGTAAATCAGAGAAAAGAGAAAAAGAAATATGAAAGAAAAAGCAAGCAAATGGGGTGGGGGGGGGCAACATGGTAACAGGGGCAACTAAAACAGCCCCTTCATTCTGGGTCTAGTTTTCATCCTGCATAACAATACATCAAATAAATAATTTATTTATTTATTTTTTTACATATATAAACCCATTTTGTATGCTCAGGAAGACTCCGTGTTATGCATTGTGCTGAGATAAACACTCTTCCAGAGGCCAAAGGCACTAGCAAAAAAAGGAAAAGAGGACACACTGGTGATGTCAACAGTATATAAACCAAGGTGGCCAGTCCTAGACAATCACACACCACACCCCTGAGAAAGCTCTTTTGGAGCAAGACACTGGGGTAATGTGTTTGCTTACCAGAGTTTCATGTTCAGCATATGTTATCATGTATAATAGCATAGCACTGTAATTGTGCTTCATTGAAATCCAAAGGAGAGCCATGCTACAGTGTACATGGAGCTGGTGCAGCTGAGGGGGGCTGGCAAGCACCATATATGGTCAAAACAGAACATTCAAGATCAACTGCACTCGAGAGGACAGTGTGTAGTAAATAATCAGGCTGCATGCAGGTGTTACCCTAAACAGTCCTCCAGAGTTTGGCATTGTACAGTATTTTCAGGAATTCTGCACTGATGTATCAGGCTATTGTATCTGCTGTTTTTTTGCACCACAGGCATTAAGGTATCTTCATAGCCTGCCTTGCATGCAGCCTGATTATTTACTGCCTACTTTCCTCTTGAGTGCACCTGTAATTGAGTTTTGACTACAATAAATGCAGGCTGGTGAGCTATAATTTTGTTTTAGTGCTGTTCTTTTAGATGTCTACCTCAAAAATGGGTGAACAATAGTCCCTTTTTTTACCAAAGTAACTCAGCCTGCAGCCTCGTGCCTTACTACACCCCTGAGCACACATTTACTTCAACACAATCCACTCTCTGTCTTGTCTCATTGCTTGCATGGTGATATAATTAAAAGGACTGGCAGCTACAAGCTGTGCTTGAAAGGTGAAGAACAGCAAAAATATTTAGTCTGCTTAAATTTCATAATTTATTAATGGTAACCATGCTTGCTTCTGTCAAGTAAACAGATCATTTTAAATGTGCTCTCGCATGCCTTAGGGCTACTTGTTCTAATGGGAGATTGCTGACAGAAAGTTTGAATTGTTGTAACTGTGCACACTGAGAGCACAGTTAAAATTATCTGTTTACTTGGCTGAAGCAAGAGTGGTTATCACTAATAAATTATCAAGTTTAAGGAGACTAAGTTGTCCTGCTGTTCATTACCTTTGAGTGCAAACACTTTCGGACTTACTTGTATGTATCTGGGGATAACTGCACCTGTGTTTGGACTGACTCGGCACCAAGATTCGTGGCACTGCTCTATTGAGGCCACAAGCTGTCAGGCCGTGCTGGAGCATATATTATAAGGAAACATGACCTAAATGGTACAGCATGATGAGGAAAAATAATAAGTGAATAATCCAAAGCTGTGAAACAATGCAGACTTGTGTGTACTGGATTTTTAGGGCCATGATTTGGTGTTGGCACCAACTCTTCCAAGGCCTGATTTTATACAAAATTACCAGTTAAAGCCATGGAGTAATAAAACTATATATTTTCTTAAACAAAAGACAGTTGGAAACAACTGAAGTTACTTAATATATCTAAACCTGGTGGACTGGACAACTGTGAGACCAGGTTGTTGAGGAAGGGAGTTGATATAATTGCAGTACCTTTGACAAAATTCTTTCAGGAGTCTTTGCTGTGGGTCCATCCCCACTACTTGGAAAATGATAATAATTGTACCAGTTTTGAAGGGTGGAGATTCATCTGTGGCAAATAATTATTGGTCTATAGTTTTGCTTTGTCTTGCCTCCAAGTTACTGGAAAAAGATATGCACAAGCAATTGTTTGCTTACTTGATGAGCAATGATCCACTCTTTCTCCAGCAGAATGGCGTCAGGCTGCTTCACTCCACACCTAGACCACTGTTGAGTTTCGTGGACATCTTCCAAGCAGTAGAAGAAAGAAAGAAGGTGCATGGGGGCAGTGTTTGTTGATCTAACCAAAGCTTTTGATATAGTGGACCATGTACTACAGTTAATTAAGATGGCTAAGAAAGGCATTGGTTTTGAAGTGTTGAAATGGTTCAGGCTTGTCTAAAGGATAGATCCCAAATGGCAGTGATAAGGAATGCTTTGGCAGATGTTAGACCAGTAGAAAAGAGTGTGCCACAGGGACTGATTCTGGGTAAACTTCTGTTTGTTCTTTTTATCAATGAGTTATCTAGATTGTTCCCAACTAGTACTATTAAGATGTATGCTGATGATGCAGTCCTGCTCTTTCCAGCTCAATATGAAGATCAAAAGTTACTTCAACTCCAGCTCAATAAATTGAAAATTTGCTTATTCAAATGAAATTCATTTTAAATACAGTACAAATAAAAATGAACTCAATGCTATTTAGATTAGGGTCTGAAGGACTGGGAATGTGTCAAGCAAACTGAACATATGTTCACCAAATGGTTTAAAAATTGATCAAGTTAGCTCACGTAAACATTTGACCTTTGGTTCGATTCTGAATTAAAATTTGAAGTGCACATAAATGAACTCTGTACGAAGGCCTCTCAGAAGTGAGGTGCTCTTTGGAGGCATAAGTTTTGTATGGCCAAGGAAATCAGATCAAAACTTGTGTAATCACTTATGCTCACTATAGTAGATTATGGTTGTGTGCTCTATTGGATGGCAAATAAAGGTGGTATCCTGTGAGTTCAGCGACCGCGATTGGGTGCCTACTGAAATGGTGACTGAACTGCGGCACCTCACATCACAGCAATGAGGAAGGGTGGGTGACCAGATGGGGGGGTGTGTGACTAGAGCAACATCCTGTTGCTACATGTATATGCATGGGGGGGCAAGCACACTGAGCGTGGGGTGGAAGGGAAGGGAGGGATTGTGAGGGGTGGTGCCATGGCAAGCTGCTGAACTGCTCCTGTGGTGTGGTGGGTGGGTTCAGGGCTGGGGTGAGAATGGTGCTGGGTTTGGGTCCAGGTGCAGGTGCCTTTATTGTGCCCAGCCGAATAATTATTTTTCAGGTTTTGCACCCTCCCCCGACATGCACCCCCCTGGAGTTGAGAATCCTTAAGTAGGGGGTGCGGGTGGGCGGGCGCAGCCCCTCTGCATTTACAAGTAAAATCTAAGTCCCCAGTGCCCTTTTGCTGTGCACCAGGGACTGCATCACCACATTTTTTTTTGGCAATGTCCATTCACCCTAACGGTGATCACTGTTCTGTGATCGCCTTTACCACATAGATCCAATAAAGGTAGTTTGTGAACGTAGACTGCACTACCATATTGTGAGGTGTGTCACTGGGTTAGCTGGCCCCCCAGCAATGGTTCATTATTGTACATTATTGTTGGAACTTAATTGGACACCCCTTAAGATCCGGAGAGAAAGACATCTATTTTGTTTTCTTACAAATGTATGGCTTGTTCTGCTCCATCTTACCTGCTTGACAAATTAAAGCAGAAGTACTAGTTAGTTAGCAGAAAATGTCTTTCTACATTTTTTAGCTGTAATACATTCATGCTATTCTTGGAGTCTTCATTGGGGTATTTTAATTTCATTCAGTCATTTTTAAGATGTTGTTAAGTTACAAATTTTGTAGTTTGTGGGAATCTACAATGCAGATGGCAGCCTCCAGGATCCTTTAAGAATTTCCTCCCTAGAGATTACATTTTAACTGCATCCACTGTTTTCATAATGCAGATATATGCCTGGCTGTTGCCGGTACATGTTTCGGATGACTACAGCTCAGTACCACCCACATCTGCTTATATCCATGATGGTGGACTTGGCAAAGAAGCAAGAACTTTTAAGAACTTCAAAATCCTCTGTCCTGCCTCAGGAGTGAAATAATACAAAATGAAAATCAAATATATTTATACTTTCTTTTATTCCTAGCTGCCAACTTTGATTACCTTACATCTGATGGGTTACAGACCCAAGGCAGCATGGATTCATGGGAGGGAGATCATGTCAGACAAACCTGATAGATTTCTTTGACTGGGTGACCAGAGAAATAGGTCAGGAGGAAGCAGTGTAGGTAGCCTACTTAGACTATAACAAGGTCTTCGGCACTGTGCCACATAGGAGGGTTATAAAAAACCTGAAAAGCTTAGGCTGGGAACCAGGGTGGTACACTGCATATGAAATTCACTGATGAATAGGCAACAGAGAGTGGTGGTTAAGGGCATTCACTCCGAGGAAGGGAGTGTCACTAGCAGGGTTCCCCAGGGCTCAGTACTGGTTCAGTCCTTTTTAAAGTCTTTACAAGTGAAACTGTGAAAGAACTGGAAGGGAAGGTGTGCCTTTCTGCAGATGACACCAAGACCTGAAGTAGGGTGGACACTTTGGAGGGAGTGGAAAGAATGAATAGAGACCTGAAAAGATCTGAGGAATGGTCAAGGGTATGGCTGCTTGGTTTCAATGCTAAAAAGTGCAAAATAAAGCTCCTTGGGCACAGAAACCCAGAGGCAGAGTACAGAATGGGGGGTGGAAGGTATTGGCAGTCACTAAACAGGAAAAGGACTTAGGAGTAATCATGACAGATGATCTTAAGGTAGCATGGCAATGCAACAAAGCAGTAGGGAAAACCAGTGGGATGCTGGGATGCATAGGGAGGGATGTCACTAGCTGAAGGAGGAAGGTAGTGTTGCCACTATATCAGTCATTGGTAAGACCACATCTGGAGTACTCTGTCCAGTTATGGAGACCACACTTCAGAAAGGACATAAACAGCATAGATGCCATCCAAAGAAGGGCATCAAGTACAGTATGGTGAAGGGGCTGCACCAAATGTCCTACAAGGAGAGACTGAGTGATCGAAACATGTACACCCTGGAAGACAGGAGGGGGAGGGGGACATGATAGAGACCTTTAAATACCTCACAGAGTGCATACGTTATGGGAAGGGAGGATTTGTTTGGAATATATGGTGTACAAGAACTAGGGAGCATGCAATGAAGCTGGCGGGGGAAGTTTAGGAGCAATGTGGGGAAGTATTTCTTCACTGAGAGGGTGGTGGATGCCTGAAACAATTTTCTAGCAGGTGTGGTGGGGGTGAAAACAGTGGTGGGCTTCAAGCATGCATGGAATAGGTACAAAGGAAAACTGGTGTCAAACATGGGGGAGGTGGCCAGAGCCCAGGTAGGGTCTGTGGTGGCAGAATAGGCAGGGAAAAGAGGGGCAGACTAGATGGGTCAAGTGGTCCTTATCTGCCAACAAATTCTATGTTTCTGTTTTTTAACTGGATTATTTAAATAGTTGTTTAGAAGTACTGCTGCTCTAACTCCAGTCACCTCAAAATATTCCCTTCAGGAAGTTACATGTAGGGGCTTGCAAGTCTCAAGAACTAGATCAAGATATGGAACAGTGTCTTTTAATTGTACTGCAGCAACAGCATGGAATTCATTACCTCCAAGGTTACCTAATTTACTCACTTAAAACAGTTTCAAACCAGCTCTTGCAAAGTGGTGTGTGTTTACTTTGTATGTGACTGTGCATAAATTGTAGTTTGTATTTTAATTTATTATTTTATTATTGCATATTATAAGCTTGTTAGTCCAATGTTATTGTAACTTTACTTGTTTGTATACAGGACAGTCCTGAAACAGGCTTTGCCTGGTACCTTATCCTGTTAAAATATAAAGCAAGCTTCAATTAGAACAGGATACCAGGTATGCATCAGTAAGGTGTGAAACACTAGAAGTCACATGTAAAAGGGGGAAATTAAATCATTTTCAAGGAAATAACTCCAGCTCCTACAGTAACTATGAAAAGAAGCCAAGAATGCTAGTAAATGTGGTTTCCTCTGAAACTAGCATGTTTGTAATCGTCAGCTGTGGTGGTTCAGTTTACAGTATATTGACCATTTCCTACATTTAAGAATATTTTTGTGGTGACCATTCTTTGCATGCATTTACTGTACCACTGCTAACAAAGGGAAGTAGTATTATAAGAACGGCCTGTTTGTAAGCACTCAGAGTACAATTTTATTTTTAGATATTGTTATTTCAGAACATTTAGGACTGTAAGCATTGGTCAATACCGAATGTTTAATTGCTTGTATTTGCTGCGTAGTTGTTGTGCATAGACAGTGATGCTCAGCTCCTCAGGAAAGCTGCAGGTCTCTCATGGAGGTCTTCCTGAACGTAATGGCCTGGCTGACAGACTTAGTGACTTGACCACTGTCAGCAGTTTTAATTAATTTTCAGTACCCTCCATGCAGTGGGGGAGAACTACAAAAGAGCAGCACATAAAGCAGCAAACCAAATATTTATTTTATTATTCTAGTTGTTATTCATTTAAATGATGTGCGCATATAGCACCATATCAAAGTGCAAGCATACAATATAAAAACAGGTGCAATGGTGGGAGAGGGAATGGCTGGGACCTTTGTGGTGCATACTAGGGATAAGACTCTTACAGCAACTTGATGACGTATTCCCCTGAGCTATACAAATACTGTGATTTCAAAGCTGTGTTGATTGGCTACCCATTGGTGGGATCTGCGTACCTTGACTGTACTTTCCAGTCCAGATGTTTGCTCGAACTTCAATAAAAAAGTTGTTTTTTTTTTTAAATAAGAACAGTACTTACATTGAACTAAGACAAATGACCCTCCTTGGAGTTTGCCCTGCAGCAACACCAGTAGCACAAAGCCTTCTATCTTCCATTGTTCACCATACCCACTGAATCTCCTGAGACTCATTACCCAACCAGTTCTGTGTCTGATGACTACAAGTAGCCATCAGCCTTCTGAAGTGGTGTGGACACACAGAATTCTGGGTCTGAACAGGACTGGGAAATTAGGAGAGCAAGTAGGTTGGTCTGGTCATGGCAGGTTTGAACAATTCAATTGGTAGCTGATCAGCAAAAAGTAGTCACTTTCCCTTGCTGGCAATACTGGAAGAAGGTTCAGGGGAGCAGCTTGGGGTGAGCTGGGTGGGTTGCTTAAGTCCAGCAAAAGAATGCAGTCCCTGAGTAAGCTCTCACCTCATCTCAGTCCTGTCTGTAAACATAGAAACATAGAAAGAGATGGCAAAAGGGGCCCATTGGTCCATCTAGAATGCCCATTGTGTCCGAGTCCACTAGCCATCTTGGTTCTAGTCCCCCCCCGAGTTTTGTGCTGTTCCCGATTCTGACTGAATCCTGCAAAGACCTTGTCCTGTCCCACCAATGCTTGAACACTGCAACAGACTTAGCTTCTACCACTTCAGCTAGCACCTGTTCCATGGCTCCCCCACCCTTTCAGTGAAGTAGTGCTTCCTTAAGTCCCTCTTGATGTGTCCCCCGTGCAACTTCCATTAGTGTCCTGTAGTGTTTGAGTGCGGTATCCTGTTGAACAGTTCTGAGTATGGTATCTTATTTAAGTCTCTCATAAACTTTAATGTTTCAATCATATCCACCCTCTTCTTCCTGGTCTCCAGGGAGTACATGTCCAGTGCCCTCAACTGATCCTCATACGAGAGTTCGTGAAGCCCTTGTATCATTTTAGTTGCCTTCCACTGAACTGCCTCCAGTCTGACCCTGTCCTTCCTAAGATGAGGATTCCAAAACTGAGCACAGCATTCCAGATGGGGTCTCACCAGAGACCTGTAAAGTGGAAGGATCACTTTCCTCTTCCTTCTGTCAAAGCTTCTTCCTATGCATACTAACATTTTATTTGCCTTACAGTACACTCTGTTACACTGGCTGGATTGTTTAAGGGTGTCTGCAGTAATGAGCCCTAGGTCTCTTTCTTCATGAGTGGTACAGAGCTAAACTCCATCAAGCCATTATTCTGTCCTTGGGTTGCTCTTACCCAAGTGCATCACTTTGCACTTCTTTGCGTTGAACTTCAACTGCCAGATTTTGGACCATTTTTCTAGTCTCTGGAGGTCATTCTGTAGGTCCCTGATGGCCCCTTCACTGTCCACCCTACCACCTTGCTTTGTGTCTTCTGTGAAGAGGGTGAGCTTGTACTGGATGCCTACACCAATATCATTAATGAATATGTTGAAGAGGACTGGGCCGAGGACCGAGACCTGAGGTACACTGCTGGTGACCTCTCCCTACCCCGAACTCATTCCATTCATTACCACCTTCTGCTTCTTTCACTTTAGCCAACTTCCCACACAGCTAATTATATTCTAGACTGTGCTGAGGTCCTCCAACTTTTTAAGCAGATCCTTGTGTGGCATTGAATCAAATGCCTTACTAAAATCAAAGTACAGGAGTTCCTCTGGATGGTCCTTGTCCAATTCCTTTGTAATGCAGTCAAACAATGTAATTAGGTTTGTCTGGCATGACCTGACTGCTACAGACCCATGCAGTGTACAATCCTGAAGACCTGACTTCCCTCGGTATTCCACCAAGTCTTTTTTGATCAGGGTCTCCATGAGTTTCCAAGTACCGAAGTGAGGCTAACCAGCATATATTTTCCAGCTTCCTCCCTCCCCCCACCCTTGTGGAGTGCCACCACATCTGCACCTCTCCAGTCCCCAGGCACGACTCCAGACTGAAGTGATCAACTGAACAAGTGTGCCAAGGGAGCCACTGATTCTTTCCCCAGCTCTTTCAATAGTCTAGGATGTAATCCAATACCTGGAAAGAAGTCCAGTAGAGTGGCACACTGGTTACAGAAGCCAGTGGGACCAAACAACACAGCACAACACTGCCCTCCCCCCCAAAAAAGAGCACAACCTTAATTCGGCTTTCTGATTAATATGCAGACTCTGGCCTGTCAGCACAATGTCCTGCCCCCAAAAAACGGAAAGGAGGAAGCTGTCTGTCACTCTCTCACAGCCTATGAGTTTGTATTAATAGGACACTGCAGGAACTGAAGAGGTATGGCAAGAATGAAAAGAGGAGAAAGCTAGCTATTGAAATTATGTTTTTTTCCCAGTTACGGTCAGCTTATGCTCTTGTATACTGTTTGTCTATTGCAGACTTTATGCTGCTTGCTGTAAGCAGCATCCTCACCTCAGGCTTGGGGCAACAGGGCAGTGGTGACAGTTCCTTGGTGGATCTAGAATAGGTAGGTACTCCAGCTGCAGTGTGGCAGTTCCTAAAACATGAGCCCAGATGCCATCAGACACACACAGTTGAGCAAGCACTGAAATATAACAGGCAATCAGATCAGCTTTCTGTTTTTACCAAATAACCAAGGCCCCAATTTTTCTGTAGCACTTTGGGACCAAAGTCTGTGACAAGGTTATCATTTTCTGCAGAACATCTGCAGCAGTGGTTTGTAATTTCTGTGGAAGTTATGTGGCACCAATGAAGTGCCACATCACAATGTCACCTCGCTGTCCTGACACCGCATCCATGGCAATGACTATGGCAACTAAGGCAACTGCACTCCTGAGGTGCCGTCTTTCAGATGAGACATTAAACCAAGGTCTCATCTGCCTGTTCTGTTGGTAGATCAGGTGGATGTTAAAGATCCCATGGCACTTCTCAAAAAGAGTAGGGGAAGGTTTTATTAACAGAACAGTACAACAGAAAAACAACCAAATACGTAAATACAAAATCAAACAGTGAAAAACTGAGTAGATACAAATCCAGTAAAAACAGTAAAAGAAATAGGGGAGAAAAAAAATAACATTAACAAAAATATACAATCAGAAGCAGAATGCAGGGTAGCAAAAAAAATCATCCTATTTTATCTTTCAGAAAAGGAACTTCTTTCCAACGTGCGATCCATGCATCATAATGCAAAATATGCCACTCATAAAAACATTGGTGGGTCAAATCATGCTCAATACATTCAAGGACACAGGAAGGTGATTGATACATTTGTTGCAGAGTAAACTTACATCTCACTTGCCACAAATGAAATTTAATCATGGCAAATAAAAGTCTCACAATGCTTGCATCTAGGCTAGTATGACGCAATAGAAAACCACCCACAACTTCCACATAAGTAACAGCCTTCTAAACAGAGTGACTCCAGCGAATAGACAGGGCATGCCAAACATCCTGTGCATAAGGACAGTGAATATAAAAATGGGCCATAGTTTCTTCCAGAGCCAAGCATGTATCCCAAGGACACATTCTTTCCAATACCATTTTATGCTTAGCATTGCCCTTAACATTAAGTCGGCCATAGCTACTAAGCCACCAAACATCCCATAATCTAGGAGGTATCAGTTTATCTGTCAGTCCTTGATGTATTTAACCATAATAATAATCAGGGATATCCTTATACACAGGAGTAATAGTGTGAGCTTGAGATTGCAATATCCCATAAAAAAATGTACTCGATCTGGAAAAAACCTGATCTGGAAGCACCTTCCATTTATTAAGTTTCTTAATAGCAGGTCACAAATATGCAGGGAAGGATGAAGACATTGCTGCCCTTCTACCTGGTACATGCCAACTGTTATACAAGGGACCCAACCAATAATCTGCATAAACCAACCACACCACTGGTTGGACAACTAAGGTCAATCAAATTTCGATGAAAAAAAAAAACACTAAAATAAAATGTGATGGGGTTGACGCTATTCAAACCACCTTGTGCTATTTTGGACAGAAGTACAACAATAAAAATCAAAAGTCTTCTGCTGCAAAGCCCAATTAAAATACCACAGGGAGTATTACACTAAGCAAAGGACTACAGGCCTTATAAAATTCAGCAGACCATCAATACCAGGTGCCGTATTATTATGGAGATGTGATATTTCCCATGCCGCCTCAGCACTACTTATTGGGGCAATCAATGGTTGGAAAAGTGTAGCTTCACAAGGAGGAATGTTTAGGGAAGAAAGGAAGCTCCTAATGATATTTCCAGCTAAAGAAGGAGCAGTATACATATCAATGAAGTGTGCAGAAACTACCTGCATCATTTCAGATATGGTAGTACACAGAGTACCATCTCGGCAGAAAAACTTCTGTCAGCAGTCTGTCTGTAGTCCGTCTGTTACTACTTTCAAATACTTCACCCAAACCAGTCTTCCTAGAGGAATAAACCCTATGTTCATGCAAGAGGGAAGCAGCCCTAGAGTATTGTAGGGCTGCTATCTCTTCTTTCACGTCCTGTACTTGTGATGATAAATTGAGATGTTGAGTATTGATATTAGAATACAAAGTTTCCAAATGTGTCCATAATGCCAAATATTTTTTATACTTAGTCAGTGTAGCAGACATGGAAAAACATGTAGCTAAAGACCTCAAATCATACTTAGTGTCCACCCACCAAGTTATCAGATCCCCAGTAAGTCCAGCCAAAAGACATACAGGCTTTTAACAGTTCTTGGATTTGCTGTAAGAAATGAGCACTATCCAACATGATATTTAGTTTCCAATAACCCCTGTCAGTGGAAGCGTGAGGACCCACCTCAAGGGAAGCAGTCAAAACCACATGATCAGAAGTCCCAGCTGGGATAGTCCGAGCACTAAGGACTCTCACCGTGCGAGCAGTGAAAAGAAAATCGATTCTAGTGAATAAAGGGCCTTTAAAAAAGTATGTCCACCCATAGACACACCCTATAAGTATCTTGGAGACATCCTTGAGTAAGAATGTGGTTAAGACAGGTAGTGTTACAAAAGTCCTTATCAGTCATGGCCCCCCCTGTCTTGTTTGTGCACTACACAATTAAAGTCACCACCCCAAATAAGATGTCTAGTCATGAAAAGATAAAGTTTAATAGTATTAAATAGATCAACCCTTCCCTTCTTTGTGACAGGAGCACACACAACAATTAATCTCCAGCAAGTACCTAAAAAGGTGAAATCTAACAGCAGTGCATGTCCTGAAACAACCTCTACCAACTTAGTAACATGAAAACCATCACCCCGAAATAAACCCCCAACACCATCACACGGATCCAACCCAAAAGAAAAAAAGAGGGACCCCAATGCCAAAGTTTCTTTGCCATTGACACCAAGAAAAGGGTATTCAATCGGGTATCCTGTATAAGACAAATATTGCATTTTAAATCCTGCAGTATATGAAAACTAAGAAGCCATCACCGTGCATTCTTAACACTATTGGTATTCAAAGTGGCAACGGTAAGGCAAAGTGCAGAAGTCATGAGCTAATGCCAAGGTACACAAAATAAGAAAAGAAGATCAGGTAATCCTCCCAGACCTGGTGCTTCTGCGTGGGCGAACACCAAGCCGTGGAGGCCTTCTTTCCCTGCTCACCTATTTTGATTTTTCACTTTCAGAGTCAGATGACAAAAGGGGTTGAGAAGAAGTATCTGAATCAGCTCCCAAGTCTGAAGACTGGGATTTCCTGGAAAGGACTTCAAATTTATTACTCAGTGGAATATCCCCACCAGGGGAAGAAGCCTTAGCCAGTTTAGATCTAGTCATAGTTTGTTTTTGCACCCTCTTCTTGGCCTGCATACTTGTCTCAGGAGACAGCATGACCAGTACATCCACAGGCCTCACTGGAGCCAAAATAGCATCCTTCACCACTGAAGCAGAGGCGGGGGAGTACTACCAGCTCCTGGTTGATCAGTACATCCAGTAAAGGAGCTTCAACGGGGGTATCAATGATGGGAATGAGTCCAGGGGATCAGGCACAGGCACCTCCAGTGGTGGGGGGGATCAGGCAACACTACCTCAGGAAAAGGAAGGGGATTTGAGGCAGCAATGTCCTTTTTCTGTGCCTCAATAAGGATCATATCCTGATTAGGGCAATCATCCCTATTAGGGGTAGCCCATGGACGGGACCTAAAACTATGACCAGTTTCCTCACAGAGGTTACATTTAAGTTCAGCAGTACAGTCCATACTGGCATGACCACAAGAGAGAGAAAGAGAACACCTCAACCTATCACAAGCTGCACTAAGATGTTTAGAGGACCCACATTTAAAACAAGTCCAAGGCTGTCCTACATAGAAACAATGCCCCGCTCTCTACCTAAGAACAAGCTATTTAGCAAACAAACTGGGCCTATATTAGGATGCCAAAGCTGCACCCTAAATTTCCACCCACCAGTCCAAAAGTGTTCTGAATCAAAGATAGGTTGAGGTGTTCCCAAAACTTCACATCGTTGCTGCAACCAATGTGAGATATCATGTACAGCAACATTTTCATTGTGAAACAAAATGGTAACAACCCTAATAGCTAGCCTAGTGAGTGGAATTGCCCTAAAGGGCAACCAGGAAGCAGAGTACCTAAGCAATTCATACTTTACCCATAATCAGGCCAACCCTTGTGGGGTTTTAAAACTAATATCAAACAGTGACATGGATAAGGGCAAAGATTTCATTAGTAAAATAACCTAAAGAGTCCTTAATTAGGGTCTTCCCCACATAAAGGCGGTCAGAGGCAAGTTCTAAGCCCCCTAAATATTGAAGACAAACTGCATTCCTCTTCTGAAATGGAGGGGGGGCCACAAAAAGCGTCCCTTTTCCTAAATTCTTCCCAATAAGACCTTGTTTGTTCCCCATGGTCAGTAGAAGGATCAGGCAGCGGTATGTTCGACTCCATACAGTCACCCCAGGTAGACTTTCGGTGACTAGGGCCCTCATCCACTGAGGAAGAGGCCGACAGGAGCGGGATCTTTTGTAGAGATTCAGTAGGCAAAACTGGATGCTGTACATCTTCAGCATTTAAATGCAAATTCATATTAGTAGTAAATTGGGATAGTGGAAAGCAGGCATATCAGGAATAAGGGCAGCAGTAGCTGCAGACTGTGGACCATGTCCAGGAATTGGGCTGTGGGCAGGGTCAGGGATCCAATGGCCTGCAGCACCCGGCTTCCAGCCAGCATCTTGCAGAGAACCTTCTAAGGAACGGGCGAGGCCACTCACCCTGTTTGTAACCAAAACAGATGCTGCCGCTTGTCTTGGCGGGGAAGGCAAGATTACAGGAGGTGGAACCTTACAACTCTGTGCAATAATAGGAGCAGTACTCACGGTTCCAGCAGAGAAAACAGCTACTGTCAGTTTCGGCAATAGCGAGTTGTCAGAGCCAGGAGTGGTTGTCTGTGAAGCCTCTGACTCAACCTGTAGGAATGCCTTTGATGCAGGTGCATCACAAACGGGAGGAACAGGCAGCTGACTCACCTCTACTGCAGGCACCGAGAGAACTGAAGAGGTAGGCAAAACAGTTAGAAGAGGACTGGGAGAAACAGCAGGGACGTTACCCAAACCAATATCAGTAGTATTCAGCTCAGGATGTTGCAAACGAGAACAGGAATCAGCATTAATAACCTCCAGTACACGGCGTCGATTTGAAGCAAGTAGGGACTTTAGTCACGATTCATCCACAGGTATAAATCACGTTGAATCACTGTTGAACAAACTTTGAGCAGTGGAATCCATGTCCATAGCTCAGAACACGCAGACAAGTTAGATAGAATAGGCTGCATAGCTGGACCTGCAGGAGCAGAATTCTGTTCTCCTGCAGGTACACCAGCAGACTGAACAGACTCAGAGGTCGAGGCCATGGTCCAACAGCGCCCCACCATCCAGTAGGGGAAGTTCCCCATTGCCCTGACCAAATTCCCCCCCAGTTACTAAAAATACCACCAACAGCTTGATCTGGTTCAAGGTCAGTTGGCATTCATCTGTGTCCCCCTCCCCCTGGTTGTGCCTGAAAATAGGCAAAAATTTGTCTAGTGCACTTACCCAGTCAACAAAAACTAAATAAATAAACTGGGATGGGGGAATGCACAATACCACTAGCCCACAAAATAAACCCACAAACTTTAAAAGCCAAAGAAAAAAAATCTATCACACAAGGTCCTATCCAACTGTATAAATGAAATATGCAGCTGAGATCTTATGTGTTAAATGATTTATCCATACTCGTGCTGTTTACACCACTTGTGAAGTTAACCGAGGTCAAACAGCACTTGTATAGCGAAATCATTTATCACACAGGTACCCACTACATATAACTTATTTATGCAAGAAAGGTGGACACAAAAGGCTGCTGATTAATTTATCAGAGCAACTATTTGTATAAATCAGAGTCCACTAATTTAAACATATAGTAATTTTGTCATCACCAATTTATACATATAGTTAGTTCATCACCTACTCATGGCTGCCACCCCCCGCCTTCATGTCGACACTTTTTACAAACACTTTCCTTTCCCCTAGCCTGGGGTGTGCAAGTAATGAATAGTATTTCCCGAATACCACAAATAATAGGCTATTCATCACTCGGGAAGAATAATGAATAATCGGCGCTATTCAGGGTTATTCTGCATTTTGTTATTTGGTGGGAGTTCAAGATCTCCCGAGACTTCCTGTCCAATCAGAGGCCACTTTGGAAGCTCACTGAAGGCATATCATGTGACAGGTCATGTGACCCAGCACTCTCAGACGCTTCAGGTTGGAGAGACAGACAACTGGAGCTGCTGCAGAGAAAGAATCTACTTCCATCCACTAGACAAAAATCAGAAATACTGACATTTTTTGTTCCCTCACTAAATTAAAAGCTAGAGATGGTCATTTCTTTACACCGTATAGTGAAAAATGAGGCTTTTAAGAAATGGAAAACAGAAGGGTTATTTAATGTTTGTTGAGATAAACAGGAATGTAGGGCCCAAACAGCAGAGGCACACACACACACACACACTGTGTGTGTGCATGTCCATGTGTATACTTTACTAAAACCAAATGAGATTTAAATCAGCAGTGTTTTGTGTTTTAAAGACTAACAGCTTAAGGGAGTAAGGGAGATTTGTAGGTGTTTCTTTTTATTAGAAATTTAAGGTTTTTGCAACTTAGTTGTTCTCTGGAACAAAGAACAAGCAAGTTGTCTAATTGAAATGAAACTAGCTCTTAGGGACCTATTTTCTAATGTTGTTCATGGCTTGGCTTCGTACCCAAGAAAAAATTAAAAAAAATATTTTTTCAGAGAATTTAGTCTGTCTTGAATGTAGTGAGGGAGGCTTGTCAGCTCAGCATTGCTGAAGTGATGTTAAATGACCTTATTTCATAATAAATGTAATGTAAATGTAATATAAAACATCTTCCTGTGAGGAACCCAAGCTTAGGTCTCTCCATGGCCACTTAAGTAATTGTGAGTGCACCATAGCTGGTAGGGTGGGACTCATACTTCTTAACCTTTTTTCACTGCAATGTGGGATGTGGCCACTCAAAATGAGAGGGGCATATCCTTAAACATAGACATATGAGTGTACAACACTTTGGAAACAAGAGTCTTCACTCATACAAAGTTTATTTTTGATTTTACATCTTAGAATATTACACATTTTTGCTTTAAAGACTGAATTGTCAGCACATTCTCTGTGTTGGCAGCACCTATTCCATGAGGGGCAGATGAGGGACAGAGTAATTTTTAATGGCAAAATCAGGAATGTCCCTCATAATCAGGGACAGTTGAGAGGTATGATTGGGACTAGTAGGCTGACTCCCATTGCTTCAGTTAGCTGATTTTCAATTCTGTGTGTGTGCATGGCTGTGTACTGAAGACATTTTCTAAGTTTGTGACTGTGTAGCCAAGAATAAATTAAAAAATAGTTCTTTTCTGAGAAGTATGTCAGGCTTTGCTATAGTAAGTGAGAGTTGTCAGCTCAGCGTTGCTGCAGTGACCTGAGTGACTAGATTTCATAATAAATATAACTGAATGCTGGCCGCCAGCACAGCGGTAAGGTATCAGCTTGCGGCGCCAACATACTGTGTTTGGAGACAGACTCAGGAGTCAGAGGGTTGGCCAGAGGGAAAAAGGATTGAGTGTCTCAGGGACTGTTCTTCTCCAGGGAGGGTGTCTGGTGCACTGCAGACCTCTGGTAGAGGCTGGGGGTACCGCCGCTGCCGGCGCCGTAACTCATGGGGGGCGGGGTGGATGCTGGCCATCATTGCACATCCCTGCCCCCAGGGAAGTCTAACATATAATAACAATTCTGCCACCTCATGCATGATGCCCACCTCCTGCACTGCCGACCCTGAACTGTTCAATCCCACCAGACAGTGTTCCATGGAGTGGCTTCTCCTGTGGCCCCACCCGGGGGATAAGCCCAGGGAGCACTACCAGTCACAGTGATGTGACCAGTACTCTAGATGTGTGTTCCATCAAGGGGGGTTGTATCTGTGGCCCCGCCTTGGGGGTAAGCCAGGGGGATAGGGGTCGGACACGGAGGAGGATGGTGCCAGGAGTGTGGGAGGAAGAACAAAGGAGGTGACACAAAAATAAATAAATAAGCAAAATTGAAATTTAATATCAGACATTTTCCTGTGAAGAACCAAGGCTTGGGTCCCTCCACAGCCACTTAAAGTAAATGTTGAAGGTTCCCATAGCAAATGGGAGCAGTAAACTGTAGGTGTTGTGAATCAGTCTCCTACCATTCAAATTGCCAAACAGTGCTGTTTTCCATGAAAAAAAGTCCTTTTATTTTGGTACTCTGCATCATTTGCATAACCCACCCCTTTTTTTTCTCAGTGCTGCAACCCCCAACTGTGACATCATACCAGGAAAACAAAGTTAGTAGGCCAATCCAGTGATGCTGGCAGTTGAGGCACTGGTCGCTACACCTCACGCCATGCCAGTGACCCAGGTTCAGGAATGAGCCTGAGCCACTGGAGGTTGGAAGGGAGGAGAGAGGATCGAGCATCTGGAGGACTGATCTCCTCTCTCAGGGGGTGGGTGACTTGTCATCCCACTCATTGATTGCCCTCTGGTGGTGGCTGGAGGGCAATACGGGCCAGGAGGCATGTACGAATGTCACTACATCAGTAGGGGAGGGGGTTGGGAGAAAATGGAAAATAGGAGCCTGACAGGTTCCATGATGGCCCCGTGTCTCTGAGGGCCATCCCGGTGTCTGGAGTGGGTCTCGACAGGGCCACAGCTGGTGTCCTTCCTCCTGGCCCTGCCACAGGGGACAATCCATGGGGGAATTTCTGGGACAGCAGGAGCAGAGACACAAGAGGACAGGAGAAGTGAGCCCCTCTGTGTGAAGGACCACAGCCCTTGCCAGGGCTCCTGAGGAGGATAAAAATATGTATATAAAAAAAAGAAGGAAACAAAGTTATCAAAGGGACACGGTCAGTTTTTAGTTTTAGCTAGACAAATCAGCTATGAACTGTATCCACAACGCCTCATTATGTAAATTAGTATACAGGGTATTATATTTCTGTGCTCACTGCAGAAATAGGAGACTACATCTCTCAGTATTGAAGTCTTGTAGCTAGATATGGTATGCAAAATGCATTATTGTGAAAATAAACATACAAAAGCTTATAAACATACAAAAGCTTATACTGTTGACACCACGACAGAAATATGAGACAGCATCTCACAGTAAGGGAAATTGGAAAACAGGTTCTTATTTTACCCACAATGCCTTGCAATGGACATTTACATATTAGTGCTCACCACTATCATCATATGGGACTGCACTTCTGAGTAAGGCACATTTAAGTCAATGTTATAAATTACCCAGAATTCCTTGTTGCTGTATGTAGTGTTGTACAAAATTGAGAAATTTCATTACGCAAAATATTTCATGAAATGTGCACATTTCGTGAAATATTTCATGGGTGCGAAATGTCACCTGAAAATTATGAACTTTCACCCCAAAATGGTGAAATGCTACTGCAAAATGTGAAATTTCACGATTTTCGGGCAAAAGTTCACACTTTTCAGGTGAAATTTCACAATTTGGGGATGAAATTTCACATTTCACACCCACAAAATATTTTGTGAAATGCACAAAATTCAAGAAATATTTTTGTGCGGTGCAATTGACAATTTCATGGCAATTTCACTGGCGAAATTTAATTTCACAAAAGCTCTACCTACATGTAAAACATTGACAGCTCCCTGATAAGACATCATTTTGGGGGGGGGTGGTAACACACAGAAAACTGGAGAACAAAACATTGATAAAACATTAAAAAAAGACTATGACAGAGTTTTTTACAAAACAAAGTGCAGCTTCAACATCTGAAGCATGTATGGCAATGGCATGCTATGTGTAAAAGGCATTTGGAGAACCTTCAACATTTACTTTAAGCAAGTGCACTGTAGCAGCTGCTGGTAGATGGGACTAGTCGCCTGACTCCCATCACTTCAGTTAGCTGTTTCTCTGTTCTGTGTGTGAAGGGCCATGCACTCAAGATATGTTTCTATGTTTGCACTGTGTGCCCAAAAAGAAATAAAAAAAGGGCTTCTGAGGATTTAGTCATGCTTGACTGTAGTGAGACTTGTCAGCTTAGCATTGCTCCAGTGACTTGTGTGACTTTATTTCATAATAAATATAATTTAGATTTAATATCAGAAATCTTCTGTGAGGAACTCAGGCTTTGGTACCTCCATGTCACGTAAACAAATGTGAGCACACCATAGCTGGTAGGGTGAGACTAGTCGACTGACTCCCATTGCTTCAGTTAGCCGCTTTTCTGTTCTATATCTGTGCACGGCTGTGCACTCATGACATTTTTGTTAGTTTGTGGCATTTCTACCCAAGAAAACATTAAAAAAATTATTTTAATTTTTACAAGAAAGTTTGTAGTTTTCTGTCCAAGAAGAAAATTACAAAATATTTTTTTTTTGTGAAAGGTTGTGGCTTTCTGCTCCAGAAATTAAAAAAAAAAGTTATTCTGCAAATGTTTGTTGCTTTTTGCCCAAAAAGAAATTTCAAAAAGAATGTATTTTTTCTGAGAATTTGACTATAAGTGAGCGATAGATGTTAGCGCAGCATTACTGCAGTGACTTAAATGATTATGTGAGGAATGCAACCATGGCAGACAGAGGATGTAGTACCAGAACATGCAGTTGGTCCAGAAGACCCAACAAAGTTACAGCAGTAGAGGGTGAGCATACTGCAGAGCAACGCACAGGGTGCATTCACCATACAGAATTCTTTTTTACCCCAACAAAGCTTCCAGTCTCCATCAGCACCAATATGGGGGCTGTCACCAGGGAAAAAGTAAAAGTACCATTCAAAGTACTAGCAGTGTTGCTAGGAAGAGAGTGTCATTAACTGCCACTGATACTACCAATAGCCCTATGCACCAAATGTGGACATGCTGCACAAGGTGTATAGATGAAGCATGTAGAGCACTGCGTCAGTGTGACATGCAGAACATGCACATTCAGCAGTCACATATGATGCACAGACGTGGCAACCACAGACGAGCACTGTACTGCAGCATGGTGTGGGTGGAGGGGCATGCTCATGCAGTGTGCAATGCACCCCTCCATGGATGCACATGCATGATAGCCACTACATCGGGAAGGCACAAGGGTCCACACATGCAACATTATGCCAGGTGTTGGGCTGCCAGAAACTACTGGCACAAATTGTGCAGGCAGCCATGGGACACAGCAAGATCAGTGTGGAAACACAGACAGGGACACATGCCCCGGACGCCACCACTGTACATAGGCAGCAAAAGCACACAGGCAAGGGGGTGAGTGACCCCACACTATAAAGCACCATCAGTGGGTTGAAATACAAACACATGTATACCCATCAGGCAAGAGACACAAGTAGAACACTCACCAGGAAGTATCACAGAGGCAGCACACACTGTATCCCTTTAGGGGTAGCAAAGAGCACACAGTACGATGCATGTCATCCCACCACGCAGCAACCAACATAACACACAGCAATGGGAACACCTGCAGAGGCACACACCCCTCCATACACACTATCCCCTGTCCTACAGAACATCACATGCCTGTGGCCCATTGCCAGGCACAGACGATACACAGTGCAAAATGGGCTGGCAGTATAGCCTAGAGATTAGAGGAACGAGGTGTGAATGAGCTTGATACATCCAGTAGACCATACCTGAGTTTGATTCTCACAACCTCCACTTGCATACTGTGTGACTCTAAGCAAGTCACTTAACTGCCCAGTGCTCCCAGGTCACCCCTGAAAACAGGCACTTGTGCCTAATGGGCCTTACCTGGTTACCAAAGACTGAAAAAAAAAAAATTCCCCAACCCCCACATCACCACCCGGCTGGCCGCTGTGCACTGCCAGCTGGAACAAGGCAAGGACATGGTTGTTGCTGGGACAGCAGAGTTTACTCACAGCAGTGCAGTACAGGTACCTCAACCAGGTGTCCTTACCCTCATTTCCCCCCTTCCTCGAAGTCACCAGAGGAGCCCGGCGGTGGCTTGCTGTCACTGTAGGGCCACAGCACCAGCAGACTAGCTATGAAATCCCCAAACTCGGTCTCTTGAACCCCATAAGCCTGAGTCTGGGAGACCAAATTTCGGGAGACCGAAAGGGTCTTAACTGTAATGCGGGGGGATTCACTTCTGCATCCCCCTGTGCGGGAGGCTTTGCTTCCCACACACCCTCTGTAACTAAAATAACCAACTCTGAGGACTTCCAGTGACGTAGCCGGTGGCAATGGCGGCTTAACTCATCGCTCTGATCCCCTAACACAGCTCTAAAGGAGAATCCCACATTCATCGGATGCATCCTGGGGTTTTAAGCAGTGAGTCAGATTGGATTAATGCCCTACGATGGTTCGGATGAAAAAAAGAGGCTCGTTAAAGGCAAAAGTCGTCTCAGAAAATCAGCGAGGTAGAAGTATGGAAGGCCTCAGCCCGGCCCCTTCGCGCTCATCAGCTCTCTCAGTATCAGGAGCTGACGATTCTTGTTCCGATTTGGGCTCGACTAGTACCAGAACTGAATCAAGGAAAATTATTAAGCTGCTTCACAAAATAGATGCTAAAGTTATGGATATTCAGAAGGATTTCAAGAAACTGGAATCGAGAACCACCTCAATAGAACAGCATCTTGAGGGGTTGCAATCAGAACACATGGCTTTTGGAAGATCCTTATCATTTCTGTATGCGAGGGAGAAATTTTTAGCTGCAAGAGCCGAGGATACAGAGGCGCGTTCTAGACGGAACAATATTAGAGTGGTTGGTATCCCAGAGGGAGCCGAGCAGGCAGACATGGTTGCTTTTATGGACTGCTGGTTAAAGACTGAATTACAGTTGGGAGAAGACCCCCCATTAGAAATCGAAAGAGCTCACAGGGCCCTCGCACTGAAGCCCAGACAGGGGGCTCCCCCCAGAGCCATTATCATTAAATTCCTGAGATTTCCGACTAAAGAAAAGATCTTGTGATTGGCATGGGTGAAGAAGGATTTGAATTTTGATGGCATGAAGGTATTTGTTGACCAAGATTTCCCCCCAGATTTGGCCCAGCATCGGAAGAAAGTGTTGGGAGTGATTAAACAGCTCAGAGAGAGGGGCTGGAAAGCCCAGTTACGATACCCTGCCAGATTGTGGTTAGAAACACCTGAGGGCCCAAAAATCTATGATTCATTGCTGGTGGCTCGGGATTTTTTGGCAGCCAACAATATCTCAGTCCCTGACATTAAAGAAGAGATCACTGAAAAAGAAGTCGAACAGTTATTGTGGGCAGTGGTTCCAGGTTCCAAGGACACTAATCGGCCTCGCGCCAGGATGGATTCAGTTTTACCTTTGAATGCAGACTTATCCAAGTGGCTTCTTGGAAAGAAAACTTCAGAAGAGACTGGCTGAATTATTGCAACGTCCACCTGGTGTCATATCTAACCCACTGATGCTTTGACTGTTGAACACTATCTTAGCCTGGCTATGATGTTTTTTCTTCTGTACCATTAGCTAACTTTAATAGGCCCAGTATGAAGAGATTGGGTGGTTAGTGGGTTTACCTGTGGGCCTTTGCCCCCTTTTCTCGGTCTCCTCATCACTGGCTCTGCATCCCTGGTGGCTCTCCTGCTCCGGGAGGGTTGGGGGGGACACTGGGAGCCTACAGGCACAACACGTGGAGTAGGGTTTTGAATGAGCGGACCTTTTTGTCCTGGTGGTTGAGCTCCACCCGACAGAATTCAAGGGGGGACTCCTTCCTGGAGTCCAGCTTATATTATGATCCCCTTGGATTTGTTTGTGTCCTACCGCGCATTCCTCCACACCTGCAGTAGGCGTTATTGCCGGGGTGGGAAGGGGGTTCTGGTGTTGCGATGGGAGGGTATGAGCTCAATAATATAGACAGAGGGGGGCCTCTAGAAGTGGTGGTAGTAGTACTGGAGGGCGAGGGGGACCACCCATCACATAGCAGCATTATTGGACCTTTCAGAGTAATAGGGTTCGATTCTCTTGCCTGGGGCTTTGGTGGTGTAAAGAGGGATTCGGGGGAGTGCTTGGGAACAGCCTGATCGTCTCTGTATCCTCCCTCCGGTGGGTTCACTGGGGGGGGCAGGGGAACGTCAGCATCCCGCATTAGAGATCGGTACCACACGCGGTTTGTGTGTGGGTTGCCTGCACTTTCCTCCCTCCCCACGAACCGTGCTTTTTCGCTATGAGCCATTGGGTTTCTTAAAGGAGCAACCAGCTTTAGAGGCAGGCGACCCTCCAGCTGGATGATGTCATCAACAGGGTGAAGGTTTTTTTTTTTTTTTTTCTCTCCCCCTCCAATGGATTCAATCGGGCTGGACTCTCTTACAGGATTCACATGAGGGATAAGAAAACTGAGGGGACAATAAAGGTCCTGCGATGGAGTTGTCGCCAGATGATAGAGGGGTGTTTTGTTTTCAGAACCCCTCCCGGAAGTTTTTCCAAAACATAAAGAGAGGGCACGGGCTAGGGACTCCCTGGAGAGGGGGAGCCACCTGACCCTTCCACTTCATGTGGAGTGTTGTTCCCTCTAGGGGGGGAAATAGTTGTTCTCCCCTTCACGCACCTGGGGCCGACTGAGCTAACATTTTTTGGTTCAGTCGATGACCCAGGTTGCCATAGATCTCACTTGCAGCAACTGCTGGTTGTTGCACTCCCATAGGGGAGGTTGACCCGGTGCCTGCGGTGCTGGGCACACAAGCCTTTGGATTGAGTGTGCGTTTGAGTGGCTGTGATGTCTGATGTTCTATCTACTTTCCTCTTTCTCTTTCTTTTCTGTTCTTTTTTTACTTTTGGGAGAGTACCTCGTTGTGTGCTTGGGTTCCATTATTTTCTGGTTGGATGCAAGATCAGTAAGATTGTTGTAGTTTGGCTCATAAACAAGGTATGGCTGATTTGACTATAGGCTCCTTGAATGTTAAAGGGATTAATAATGTGATTAAGCGTGCAAAGATATTGGCAGAATTTAATAGGAAAAGGTGTGACATTGCCTGCCTGCAAGAGATGAAGCTTACCCTGAGAGAGCACATGAAATTACGCAGAGACTGGGTGGGCACGGTTCACTCTGATGAACACCCACAACTCAAAAGAGGAGGGGTGGCAATCCTGTTTCGTAGAGTCCTTCCATTTCAGATTCAAAAGGTGGCCAAATCAGGCCGGGGCCACCAACTGACAGTCTCGGGAGTTTACAAGGAGCAAACGATCCATTTAGTGGGAGTTTATGCCCCCACTCCACCCTCGGGAGAGTTTTTCCGGTCTCTCTTTGATTCGGTCACTGGCTTACCTCCTGGTCAGGTTATTTTAATGGGGGATTGGAATTACGTCGAGGATGTGAGTATGGACAGGAGCGCCACCAAAACCCCTGGGTCCAAGTCTTGTTCCCGTCTACTCCACAACCTGGTTGCAGAAGCCGGATTAATAGATCCATGGTGTCAATGTAATCCCTCTGCAAAAGACTTTACTTTCTTTTCTCCTGTCTCGAATACATACTCAAGATTGGATAGATTTTACACTCAGAGAAATGCTGCACATTCCTTCAGAGATAAATCTATCCTCCCCATAACCATTTCCGATCATGCCATGATTAAAGCACAGCTCATCTGGGATGTTGATGGGGGGGGGATTATGGAGGTTTGACCCGGGATTAATTAATGATAAAAAATATACCGAGTCGACGAGGAGAGTTATCCATTGTTACCTTAAAGAAAATATTGAGGCAGTCTCTAGACCTAAATTTCTGTGGGATGCCTTGAAGGCAGTAATGAGAGGTCATACGATTGCCTTTGCTTCCCACAGAAATAAACAGCTTCAGGTTCGCATCAAGGAGGCTCTTGCTTCTATTGCAGACCTAGAGGCAGTCCATAAATGTACTGGATCCCAGAGGGTGCTGAAGAAATTAAGGGAAGCAAGGGAAATGTACAGTTCCTTATTACAAAGGCGGGTGGAAAATTCCCTTAGATATGCTGGGCAACATTATTATGAGAGGGGAGAGTGGGCCGACAAACTGCTGGCACTTAGACTCCGTAAACAGGCAGCTGATAGGTATGTAGCTAGGGTAAGCTCGGATTATCCTAACCTCCCCTGCAGGACCCTCCCTGGTGAAATTGCACAAGAGTTTGCAAAGTTTTACAAACAACTATATAAGAAAGAACAAACACCAGATCATCATAGAAAAATTCAGGAATTTCTGCAGGAGGTAAAGCTCCCTGCATTAGCGGATGTCCAAAGGGCAGCCTTAGAGGCTTCCTTTATGGAAACAGAGGTGCGAGCAGCCATTAAATCCCTGGGTTCTGGGAGGACTCCCGGACCGGACGGATTCACGTCTGAATTTTATAAGCAGTTTCAGGAAGATCTGGTTCCCTTGTTTACTAGAGTTTGCAATGTGGCCCAGGAATCAGGTGCCTTGCCGGATGCATGGAAGGAGGACATTATCTCGGTTTTGCCGAAGGCCGGTAAGGACCCCACTTCCTGTGCAGGGTACAAACCCATCTCGCTACTTAACCAAGATGTTAGGATTTTTGCTAAAATTATCAGCATGAGGTTGCAAGGAGTGGTTCATACCTTTGTCCACCCGGACCAAACTGGGTTCATTCCTGGTAGACATATTCAGGACAATATTAGGCTACTCCTCAATGTAATCTCTTCTGCGCAGCTCCCCATTGATTCTCCCTTTTCAGCAATACTATCGTTGGATGCGGAGAAAGCCTTCGATCGTCTAAATTGGGAATATTTGGATTCAGTATTGGGGGTATTTGGGTTTGGAGAGAGATTTCGTGCCTGGATCTCTAACCTATACATCAAGCCGAGAGCCGGAGTCCGGGTGAATGGCACAATCTCCGGGCAATTCGGGATTGAGCAGGGTACCAGGCAGGGCTGCCCTCTCTCCCCTCTCTTGTTCGCCCTTAGTTTGGAACCTATGGCTGCTTATATCCGGCAATCGGATCTTTTCCGGGGCTTGCAAGTTAGGGGGGTCGAGGTTAAGGTCTTGCTTTATGCAGATGATACCTTACTATATTTTTCAGATCTGGTAGTAGCAATACCTAAGATTTTCAATTTTCTTTCTGAATTTGGCACTCTCTCAGGTTATAAGGTTAACCCAGACAAGTCCGATCTATATCCACTGGGAGGGGCTAAGAATCAACCACTACCAGAGGTGCAGCAAATTAAATGGTGCAGGATGGGTTTTAGATATCTGGGGATATGGGTTCCTAGGGATTTCAAGGCTTTATACAACACAAATCATTTAAAGATTTTGGAGGATATCAGGGAGGATTGTAATAGGTGGAAGGGACATCCTCTCTCTATTTCTGGCAGGGGAGAGTCCATTCACATGAATATTCTTCCCCGACTGTTGTTTGTACTGGGAGCCATCCCTTTGAAGCCCTCCAGGAATTTCTGACACGATGTAAGGTCTACGCTCTCCAGATTCTTATGGTCTGGGTGGAAATCCCGAGTGAAGTGGAAGATAATGGTCACCCCAAGGGAGAGGGGTGGTTTTGGTATCCCGGATATCCAGAAATATTTTTGGGCGTCACAACTATTACCTCTAGTGACCATGACCCATGACCCCCCACCTAGGTGGTCCAGATTGAGATGGCTGAGTCTCCTTTGGCAAACATCTCAGATTTAATCTTCTTGGACACACCTAGGTTGGGTCAGTTGGATTTCAGAAACCCTTTCACAAGATTGATTTTGCAGGTATGGAAAGACATGAACTTAAAATTAGGCATTAGTCTAAAGCTTAATCCACACACGACTATCTAGAGTTGCGTGGATTTTGGCCCACTAAGATGGGATATGGGCTTCCGCTGTTGGGCAAGAAGGGGTCTGGTTAATCTTGGCCAGCTTTTTAATCAGAACTCATTTAAATCGTTTCAGCAACTAAAAATGGAATTTAACCTCCATAATAAGGATTTCTTTCGTTATCTTCAGATTAGACACTATGCCCATATAAACAAACAACAAATTGAGATGGGCACGATGCTTGGGGGTAACCCGGTACTTCAGTCCATCTCTTTCCTGATCAGACAGTCAGCCTACGAAAAGAAAATAATTTACAAGTTGGTCACAGGGATGAATCAGGCTGAAAGAGATTTCTTACAACCGTCAAGGAGAAATGGCATAGGGAAATGGGGATGGTCTTGTCAGATGCTGATTGGAACTCTCTTTGGAGGTCCATTCACACTACGACATCTTTCCTTTTCTGGCAAGAGTTTCGCTGGAAAATAGCCATTAAATTTTTTAGAGTTCCTGTGATGACAAAACATTTTGGATTGCACTGTTCCGATCTTTGTTGGAGACACTGTTGGTTGGTTGGCACCCACCTCCATATATTTTGGGAATGCGATGTTATACAAGAGTTCTGGAGGGAAAGAATAGATAAATTTAAAATATTTTTGAGCTAACACTACCAAGTTCCCCGGAGTACTGGTTACTAGGATTGCCGCCCCCCCAGATGGCTTCTAGATCTGCTCGTCTCCTGTTTGGAATTCTTGTGGCAGCAGCTCTTAAAAGCTATCACTCTCTAATGGCTCACCCCGGATAAGCCTACTCTCACAACATGAATTGGTATCTGTACCAGGATATAGATATGGAATATTTAACAGCCAAATTAAGATTATCTGTAGATAAGTTCAAAACGAGATGGCTACCTTTTTGCATTTCATGGCTGTGCAAGAGGGGAGGCCAATAATGGACTTGCTCGCTAAGTATGCTTAAACTGCATTTGGTCTCTCATAGTCACCATGTTAACATTTTATCTGACATTGTTTTTATGTTGTACAATATGGACGGGGGGACCTGCCCAGTGGTATCTCTTAGGGGGAATGAATATGCCCTGGTGTCCAGTAGGGGGGCATGCTTGGGCCTCCGTATCAACTGCGCTTTTTTCTGTTTTGTTTGTTTGTTTGCTCTCTTTAACTTTCTATTTTACTCCTTCCTTGTCTTCATCTTCTTGTATGTGTTTTTTTGATCTCAGACGGTACTCTCCCACTTTTTGTGTCGTGTTTCTACTTTTCTCTTTAAATAATAATTCCTACCTCCCTTCCTTTGCTTTCTTCTCTTACTTTACCAATCCTTCTCGGACCTCCGACTACTGTTTCCTTTTCTTTTCTTTCTAGTGTCGGATTTATATCTTTCTATCTTTCCCTATAGACATTGATGGTTATTATGGCATTCAATGATTGTGGAATTGCATTGTCAAAATGTTTACTTCCATCTGTATCTTCTTTGAAAATACTTCTCAATAAATTGCTATTTCAAAAAAAAAAAAAATAACCAACTCTGAGGGGGAGCGGACCTTGGAGTAGGTTACAAAATGTTACAGGGGGCAGAAGAGCACCTCGCAAAAAGTTTCACCCTGGGAACAGAACCAAGGTCTAGAACACCATGCTGGCCTAGCTGCTAGTGGCTTAGACCTCCATGCCACGGGAGCAGCTCAGCCAGCTTCTGCATCCTCCCCTCTCTTGTGGTGCCTGACTAGGGGTAGGGTAGCAGTTTGTCACATCCACTACCTTACCCCTATCAGCACCAGCTTCTTCCATGTCAGGCTACTACATTTCAGGATACTGAACTCAGTCCCATGAGTGTCGGGATTCCGAGTTACAGTATCCTAAATGGATACTGCACCAGCACCATGCAGCATAATGGTCCTGTGTACCTCTGCAATGACAGAAACAAACAGGAAACATGGGAAATTAGCATACTGTGCATGAAGGAACACAGTAACACAGACAACACACACAAGGCAACACCTATTTTCAACGGCTCCACCACCGCTCAAAGCTCCCTGACCTCGTTCTTGTAATAGATGTCCCAGCTGCCCACATGGAGGACAGAATGTTGGAGAGCTGTTGGGACCACCTCCGGTGGTGGGCAACCACAGTTGATGTTTCCACCTGGCCCAGCTCCCATCAGTCAAGTCCGAAGCGGTCTTGTCTCCTGCTGAATGCCTGTGGAGACACAACATGGCTCATACTGTCAGACTCGGGAACACATGCAGTGTTGATGCCCTCACGCCAACCCCAATCATCCAGATACCCACCTCTTCGACCTCAGTGACACTCCAGATGTTGCCCCCCCTCCTGGTAATTAAGGGCTGCCATCTGCCACAATTTTTCCTGGGGTAGTCCCCCATCTGCCCCACAGATGTTGCAGTCTGTGCTGCCACCACCATGTTGCATGTGTGCAAAGACGTCACAGGAACAATGCCCTATCACATCACACCACCTGCTGATGTGCACAGGAAGCAAATTCCAGCACTACCCACCAAAGTACATGACACACAAAAGTCAATAAAATACTGATTTACTCACAAAAAGTGCATGATACCTCTTACAGAAGGGAGCATCAGAGGGACCCACAAATTCCTACCAGCTTCACCTTATAGGCATTCACTTCTATCTGTGCACGTGCCAAGGGGTGGTTGCCCTTATATGGCAGCATCACAGGGTGTGCACAAGGATTGTGGCTCCTCTTGCTCCAGCTCTGCACATGTCTGTGGTGCTTCCCCTCGCCTTGTCTGTGCTTGCACCATTGGTAGTGCATATGACAAGCCTGCACACAGGCACACTAGGCTGGGACAGTGTCGACATTGGAAGCCCCTAAAGGTAAATCATCTCCCTTCCCGTGGAATTCTACCAAAGGGTGTTAGCCCATCAGCTGCCCCACCCACCACTGTCCCTTAATTTATTGACCTCATCAGGTCACATGACCTCTTCTACCTTTTTCTAAGTGCCTGTTTTCCCCTCTGCTGATAATCTTCTCTAGCCGCTAGGAGTCACTACAGTCCCCTTGCAACTCCAGGTTTTTTCCCATCATCCCATGCCCTCTAGACCAACATTCCACCTCCTCTCCCCCTAATTCTCTGGCTCTGTTTCCTCACTTGCTGAGTGAACATCTTAGTCTCCCAGACTTGAACCTTGCACCCTCGGCACTGTAGTCCAGGACACTACCACTGCACCAAGTGGACTGTCCTGTTACAAGGTGCCTTTTAGTCTCTCTTGTCCCACGTCCCCATCTTTGTGAATCTTCTTTCTCTGTTGACCCCTTACCCCCACCTCGCATGTTGATTACTATGGCCTCATCCTACCTCACCTCCCCCACTACCCCCCCTCGCCACCTTCTGTATTATACTCTTCTCCCTTATCACCCCACCTGGCCCCTACCACCCTAAACTGCTCACCTGTCACACCCTCCCTAAATGTCAACTTTTATCCACACCGTTCTCTCTCTTGCCTTCTCCCCTACCACACCCCTCCCCTGCCCCTGCAACACCCCCAGACTCACCTCTTCCTGCCTACCTTCTTCCTTGCCATACCCCACCCTATGTGCCCTCCCCATCCCAGTCATCTGCACCAAACCAACCCTCCTCTTCTGCATCGATGCTGGTCTTTACAAGCAGCTCAAGAATATCTTCCTAAGAGCCCTCCTACTCCTGCTGCTAATGTTGGGGAATCTGCACCTGAACCCTGGGCCCCCCTCCGCCCACAACCCAAACTACTTTGACACAAACAGGCTCTGTATCACATCCATTAATATCTGCAGCCTGCTGAAAAATGTTGCTACCCTCCAGGGTGGGCTAGCCCAGCACCAGCCAGACATTTTATCCATTGTTGAGACCTAGCTCTCTAAGGACACCTCCAATTTGGCTGTCTCTATTCCCAAGTACACCCTCTTCTGTAAGGACAGAGTTGGGAAGCACAGTGGTGGCTGTGCTATTTATATCCGAGACTCTTTGCAGAGCCATGCACTCCCCCCTGCCCAGTTGGATTTCAGTGCCCAGGCAATCTCTCTGAAGATCACCACTAGCACAGCCAGGGCACCCCTCTTTATAGCTTCCATCTATATCCCCCTAGGAACCAATCACATGTGTTTCAGTCTCTACTGAACTACCTCTCCCTCCTGCCCCCCAAATTAGAGATCATTGCTCTAGGGGACTTCACTGTTAACTGATTATCTAATACTGCGGCCCCACCCTTAAGGATGCCATTGCTGCCCTGGATCTCTCCCAAATCGTAACATGTCGTACTTGTTTAAATCCCAAAACTGGAACCTCTACGTTAATTGACCTGATACTTACCAATCACCCTAATAAAATCTCTGGCATCTTGGTCCTCCCTGATGCCTTGAGTGACCACTCACCAGTACTCTGCACCTGGTCCTGTAAGACACAAAAAAACATGCTCCTAAAACCATTCTTCAGTGTCAGCTCAAACCGGGTAAGCTAGGTCACCTTAAAAACTACCTAGCCCACTGGGACTGGTCACCCCTTGACCTGGCCCCTGACATCCATACGGCTTTTAACTACTTTATACATACCTTTAACAGTGCCTGCAACATATTTGCCCCGCTCACTAAACATGTTATCAAAGGCCCCAACACCCCCTGGATATCTCAGGCTCTCCTAGATCAAATGTGCCACAGAGACTCTCTATGGCACTTAGCCCTTGAATCAGGCAAACTGTCTGATAGACAACGCTATCGGGTTGCTAGGAATAAATGCACCTAGGACATACAGAAGACCAAAGCTGACCACTACAGGGCAGTCCTCACCACCTCCTGGGGCTCTGGCTGCAAGTTTTGGGATAACTTGAAGGAGCTCAATGGGAAAACTTTATCAGCTCCCCCCACCCAGCTCACTGTCAACGGCAGTATCTCCACTGACCCACAGGCCATCACTGACTCCCTCAACTCCTCCTTTTCTGACTTCAGTAATGTACTCCCACAAATTTCTCTGATCCCCATACTCCAACCCCTCCCCTGTCCATCCCCTCACCTTTTTGCTTCAAAACCCTCACTCCTTGTGTGGCTAAATCCTATATCCTAAAAGCCTTAGATAAGTCATGTTACAGCAGTGATTCGAGGGACTCCTCCACATGACCCTGGATGTAGTCCTCACTCCTCTAACCAACATTCTTATTTGTTCCCTCTACGATAGTAAATTCCTTTCAAAATGGAAAAATGCTGTTATTACCCCATCCACAAAAATGGAGACCACACTTCCCCCGTGAACTACCGCCTCATCTCCATCCCCCCATCAAAGGCCCTTGAAAAAATCATCTCTGATCAACTCACATACCACCACACCAAATATGACCTACTCTGCTGGGAACAACACAGATTTTGCAAAGGGCACAGCACCACTACTGCTCTGCAGGAGTTCTCCAGCACTATCCATACTGCCATGGACAGAGGGTGTCTGGTTGGATTGGTCTTTGTGGATTTGTCAAAAACCTTTGACACCATGAAACACTCCATTCTTTTATCTGCCCTCTCCCACACAGGTCTCTCCCAGGACACCACCAAGTGGTTTGCTGATTACCTAGCCGGTAGGTCACAACAAGTTAAAATTAATGACACGGTCTCCTCCTGCCTCCTGGTTAAGTCAGGGGTACCCCAGGGTTCCATCCTAGGCCTCTTTAGTCTATTTCTGAACACTCTTCCCAAGGCCTGCTCTAGGCAATTGCTTCTATATGCTGACAATGCAGTTCTCTTCTCCACCCACCCCAATCCACACTCACTACAACTATCCCTCCAGAAGTCCTTCACAGATGCCGAATCCTGGTTCACTGACCACCGCCTGGTACTAAACCACAAAAAAAAACAAAGTTGTGATGTTCACTCACAACCAGAGTCAACACAAAGGCTACCCACTCATCATTCACAACTCCCAACTATTACCCCTTGAGCAGGTTGACAACTTAAATACCTCGGGGTCACCCTTGACTTGGCATTCAACTTCCATGAGCATGTACACTACCTTAGCTCTGCTGTCAGTGTCAGAATTGGTCTGCTCCACTGGCTCAAACATTGCCTCCCCCCAGAAGCCCTCTGACTAGCAGTCTCATTATCCATCTTGTCCCTTATCGATTATGGGATTCTGATTTATGGGTCGGCCGATTCCACTACCCTCTGAAGAATTTGTGTTTCCCTAAACAAAGTCTTTCACCTTTCTACGGGCTGCTCTGGCTTGACACACACTTGTGCTTGGTACAGTCTCACCAATTGGCTTGACCTTGATGGGAGACTTAGGTACCAGACATGCCTCATAGCCAAAAAGATCACCATTGTCCTAGCCCCACCGGCCTCACCAACCTGCTACAACCTGCACCCTCAGTGATACCTACTCACAGCTCTACCAAACCCTCCTTCCCTCCTGATTCCCTGCTGTTGAACTACTCAGGGCCAGAGATCTTTCTGCTATAGAGCCCCCATCTGGATGAATGCCCTGCCCAGTGCCATCTCCTCTGAAAATAAAATAAACCACTTTAAAACCACCCTCAGGGAACACCTCCGTTCCTTGAGCACCTGAGACTGCTACTAGCCCACTCCCTGGTGCTCCCTCCAACCACGGAATGTACAACTTCTTCAGGCTTGCCTCTTCCCCCCGTCTGTTTCCCCCTCAGTTCGCTATCCCCCTCCCACTCCCCTTACGGCATGAACCTGGGCCTTTAACCTAAGTCTTTGACTGCTCTTGAGCTACAACAAAGGATCTCCATCCTGCTAACCCTCTGATCGTTGCACTCCTACTGGTTTCCTCCCCCTACTTCTGAATACCTGTATTTTACTTACTGCTTGCTAATGTATAGTTGTATATACGTGTAATTACTGTTCCATCACTGCCTCTGTATTGCATCTCTGAACACTATTTTGTACTGTTTGTAATGTGATGTGGAGCCTTTGTAAATGAGTCTCTGACTCAAAGGTTTGTAATTCCGATACCTCTCATAAATAAATAAATAAATAAAAATAAATATGGCTTTGCTTTCCTGGCATGCATGGGGTGTATGTGCACACTGCCATTCCAACACCTTTTGGTGCAGTTCCCCCATTTTAGTGTATAGGGCCCAATGTAAATGTGTCCTCTTCATGCCCTGCCACTGCCGCCAGCACCACTAGGATGAGGACATCCTCCTTAATAACCACCACTGCTGTGATCCATGACCAGTCCATTCTGACTAATAGCATCTCATCTTCTGCTGCAACAGTGGCCCTGCCAGCCACTCCTGCCACTATGACTGAGACCACTCCTGCCACTGTGACCCAGACCACCCCAGCCACTGTGATTAAAACCATACCTACCTCTATAACTATGGCAACCACCAGTACTACTACAGTTGCACCTGACACTATTACCACTGTGGCTGCAGCCAGTTGCACAACTATTTCCAGTACTGTGTCCACCACTACTGTGACACATCTTGTTTCTTGTCCTGTATCCAGTACTGTAGAACTTGCCAATGCAGATGAGGAGGAGGTGCACTCACTCGGATCTGAGTACTTTCCACCAGGGGATTTGTCACCTCATACAGGTATCCAGTGAATATACCGAACCAATATGGGTGCCTCATCAAAATGGCAACTCATATTGGGTGATATACACCTGGGCCACCCTGCAAGAGTAGCAACCCTATGTGAATGCGAGGGTAGGGAATGGTGACTGGAAGGGGGGATAGCAAGCGGAAGGGGAAGAACAGGGAAGGAGTATGTAGGGGGCTGTTGTGCTTGCTGCTGCTGAGCTAGCCATGTGGTGTGGTGGTGTAGGTGGCTAGCTCTGGCTCAGAAGGTACTGGGTTCAGGGCTGGGGCCTGGGAGGGTAGAAATTTTGCTGCGGCTGTGGGACTTAATTTTTTTTTAGCTCTGGACTGTGCCCCCTCCCTGACATGCACCCCCTGGAGTTGAGAATCTAAAAATCAGGGGGAGGGTGTGGGGGGCAAAACCCGCCACTAGAGGGGGTGCAGCCCCCCTCACAGAAACACTTTTTGTTTTTCAGGATGTCAGGTGGCCAGCATGTGTATATCGCCAATTTGCTTTCTAGTGATATACACTTGCCATAATAGCGATCGCTGTTTTGCAATCACTATTATGACATGGAACCCCTGATACATTATCTGAGGAATCTAACCTAAGCAGCTTTGGTGATGAGGCATAGTATAGCGAAGGGCACCTTGAGAACCATAATGCAAAACCTCAACCTCTCAACGTTGCAGTGGCAGGAGAAAGAAGGATATTGCTCCTCGCCTTTAAAAAAACTCAGCAAACTACCTTTCAGCACTTTGCTCAGCATGCTCCGTCCCAGCCTGAACAGCCAAGTAGAGCAGGTGCAAGGGCACCAGTGGTGCCAGGGGAAAATCCACAAACACAGGTCCAACTAGGAAAGGCTAGTGGGCTCCAAAACAGTGGTGGTGGTACTGGTGACACTAACTGCACGAGTGGTGTCAGGAGCAGTAAGAGCACAGTTTGGTTGCATTTCATGTTACTGAAAGAAGACAACAGAAAGACAGTAAGCCCACTGTGCAGCACGACTACCAGCAGGGAGAATCTCAGGCAAGTTTAACAATCATCTACTTGATGAACCACCTAAAGGTAAAATATCCATAGGTTTTTAAAGCATCAGGGTGTGTGCCTGTGGTTCCATCAGATGCATTTGGCGGTGATGATGCAGGCAGTGGTGCTGGTGGCACTGGCAATGGCACAGAATATTCTACCTGTGAAACAAAGCTCCTACCACTCCTCTCTCTTAACACCAAACAGTCCTCCATGGACCCCCAGTACTTTTGTCAGGTACCAGTCCCCTGCTATTTTCACACCATCTGGCAAGCGTGGAACATACCCCCATTAATGGCCAGGGCCAATAGTAGAAGTGTTCCAGGCCAGAACTAAGTATCAGTCATTCCATTCCACAGCTTAACACATCTCACAGCACATAGGTGAAATGATGGTGTTGGATCTACAACCTTTTTCACTTGTGGAAGACACTGGCTCTTGTAGACTTCTGCAGCATTTGCTGCCACAAACCAGCTCCCATTACGTTCCACATTTTCATGCACTGTGGTGCCAAAGAGCAATCAAATCAAATCAAAATTTTATTTGTCAGTGCAATTCCATTAGACCAAAGCATTTTACATCCTAAATTAAAATTAATATAAACATCAATCATTAAAAACACAATCTAAGCATAATCTTAATAAATATAAAACCAGACAGTAGTACAACTAAGCTTAGCTCTCATCAGAGAATGCCTGGCTGAACAGATATGTTTTTAGTTCAGTCTTAAAACTGTCAGCAGTCAGGCACTTTCTAATCTGATGAGGTAGAGGGTTCCACAGGGTAGGGGCCACAAAAGCAAAAGTACATACCCCAGAAGTCTTTAACCGGACCCTGGGAACCTCCAGCAATCCCTCATCAGCTGAATGGAGTAGGTGGAGGGGGTGGTAGGGGCACAGAAGACCTTGCAAGTAGGCAGGTCCTTGTCTGTGTAGGGTCTTATAGGTCAGTAACCTGACCTTGAAGGTGATCTGCCAATGTACCAGCAGCCATTGCAGACCACAGAGCACAGGAGTGATATGGCAAGATCTTGATAAGCCAGTCAACAACCTGGCTGCCACATTGTGCACTAGCTGCAATTGTTCGATATCAACCCCCAGTAGCCTTAGGTATAGGGCATTGCAGTAATCAAGGCACGAGGTTACAAAGGCATGAACCAGAGTTGGCATATCACCAGGCGGAACCAGGTGCTTGATCTGAGCGATGTTCCTCAGATGGTAAAATGAGGTCTTTACAACTGCAGGCACCTGGGATTTTAATGTCAGGCTGCTGTCAAACACAATGCCCAGATTTCACGCCTGATTTGAGGCAAGCAGCTGGTCACCTCCGATCCAAAGCCCAGATGATTGACTTGCTTGCAACCCCATTCTTTGGTGACCTGGCTCGACTACCAACACATCGGTCTTGTCAGAGTTCAACTTCAACCAATTGGCACTCATCCAACCCTGAGTCTCAGAGAGGCAATTGTTAAAAACTGAGACAGCCCAATCCTGCTCAGGCATGAAGGACATGTAGAGCTGAGTATCATCTGCGTAGCAGTGAAAACTCAGCCCATACCACCTTATAATGTCCCCCAATGGCAGCATATACACTGTGAACAACATGGGGGATAAGATGGAGCCCTGCAGAACCTCACATGACAAGGAGAGATGAGCTGAGGAATAAATCCCTATCACTACTGTGGAGGAAGAAAAATTCTGTATAACAATGCTGTAAAACAACAGTGCATAGAAAGCACCACAAAATGGCTGTAGAACTTAAACAATCTTCATAAAATGGTGAATAGTGGAAAATTCCATAGCATAGCATAGCATGTCCTTGGTAGCATAGTAAGCATGTCCTTGGTGGATGATGGAAATTTTCCACAAGCATGTCTTTGTAGTAATGTAGGCATGCCTTCTAGATAATGTGGCTAAAGTAAGTTAGCATAATAATCAGTATAGCCAGTCAGTAAGTTACATCAGTATTATATGAAGCGTACTGTCTAATAGAATTGTGCCAAGAAACTGTTATGTAAGTAAGGCAGGATATAAAAAGAGAAGACTTACTATTGTAATGGGAGCTATGCCATAACAACATGGGGACCTGGCTCTCCATATGCATATATGAATAAATGGTTTGAACTCTGCACAAGACTGTTTGCTTGTCTCTGTATAACAAGTAAGAAATTTCCATGACAATTCTTGGCGTAGTCGGCAGGATCTGCACAGATATGTTTGGTGGAGTCTACGCTGGAATAAGACCTGAAGTACGCCGGTGGATGTCAAGGGGACATTGCAGGGAGACCACCTCACAAGGATGAGGCAAGGACCCACTTTGGGCTGTTCGGGCGAGGACGCACCAACCAGGATGGCGCAGAGCGGCAAAAAGGTAAGAAAGTTCTTGTGCTGACTCCAAACTAAGTAAAAGTAGTTTAAAGTAGCATAAAAGTAAAGTGGTAAAACAGTGATGTAAAACTCCAGAGATTTAGGCTGTTAAAATAAAAGTAACCTCAGACAAGTTTGAGTCCTTTTAGTAAAAGTGGTCAGAAGGCTTGAGTTGCCAGGGCAAAAGTAACCAAAAACATAGGTTTGAACTTTTGTAGCAAAAGTAGTCCAGGACCTGAACTGTTGGGACAAAAGTAACTTAAAAAGGGGGTTTGAGTTTTAACTGTGATGCTAACCCGGGAACAGAGCTAAGCATAGGGTGTAGAGTAGAGGCAGTATAGCACAGTGGTCTAAGGCTCTGAGCTGCAAATCTGGTGACATCCAGCAGACCAGACCTGAGTTTGAATCCCACAGCTTCCACTTGCATACTGTGTGACCCTGAGCAAGTCACTTGACCTCCATGTGCTCCCAGGTCGCTCCTGTAAAAAAGCTTTCAGCTTAGTGTGCTATACCTGGTTAAACAACTAAAAAAGAAAAAAAAAAAAAAAGAAAATACATAAACTAAACACAGGACAGTGACATGGGAGCGAAACAAAGCAAGGGAAAGTTGCCTGATCCCCTACGTGGACCAGTAAAATGCATGGCTGATAAGTATGGGAACAACTCAATTAGTGAGGTCCCGGAATGGAACCTGAGAACAGATGGATTATTTCCCCTAACAGGAACATTTAGCCTGGATGTCTTACGGGAAGTCAGGAGCATTCTAGAAAAGGTAGAAAGCAAACAAAAGAAAGTAGTAATAGATTGGACAAAGTTCAATAGGTGGGAAAGAGAAGCAGAAAGTAGGTATGGAAGGTCAGTGAAGGGCATAATGGTAAAACAAGAAACAGAGGTGGAGAAAAGGAAAAGAAAGCCGAGAAAGCATGATACACCACCCCCGTATTGGCCCCCGTTTGCTGCCCCACCACCAGCACCAGCTCCCCCACCCTCTGCTCCACCGTTGGAAGGGGCTGTGGGGGCGCAGGTCCAGGATGAATTTGAAGATGCTGTGGAGGCAGTGGCACAAATGGAGCCCAATACAACTAGCGGGGAAAAGGGCTTGCACAGTGGGCAACAAGAAGTCTGGTCTCCAGTAGGTTACATAAAGACCAGATTAAGGGCTAAGAGGGAGGACCCCGCAATTAACATGCCACTAGTATATTACCCCACCCCTAACCCCACTCCTGGTGACCCCATGACCAATAGGATAGGAGTAGAAAGACCCTGGAGCCCCAAAGAAGTGACGGACACAGTAAAACTTATCCCCAACCCTAGAAAGGACATAGATGCATACATAGAGGAGATGCAAGCCCTGTTCGCCATGTATGATTTGTCCACCCATGAAATGACCGAATGTTTTCGAAGAACTCTCAAGTTCCAGTGGAATGAATGTAAGGGAAACTGGGACATAGATAAAAAGAGGGAGGAACGTGACGGACAGTTGCAGACAGTCTGGACGGCGGTCCAGGTGAAGTTTAAAAAGACCACTGACTGGCCCTGCATACATTCTACAAAGCAAAAAACAGGCGAGGCTGTACAGGAGTACAGAGAGAGACTAGAGACTATATTTAAACAGCACTCGGGGGGTAAAGCCTGGTGACCCAGCGTATGGAAATCTGTTGGGGCATGCTTTTTGTAGTGGACTTTTGCCTGAGATAAAAAAGGGAGTTACAACTGCTTGTATCGGATGGGAGACAAAATCACTAGCTGAGATCTTACCGTATGCTGAACACTCTGAGAGACAACAGAGGGAAAACAAAGAAAAAGAACAAAAGAAGCTAGTAAAGGCACAACTGATGTATTATGAAGGTGGCAGGGGGAGGGGTAGAGATGGGCCCCAACAACAGCGAGGACAAGGTCGAGGGGGTCCTCAGGCAGATCGCAGAAGGGGCAACCACAGCCAATATCGATGCTATCGTTGTAACCAGATGGGCCATATAGCCGGGAACTGTCCCCAGGAAGGAGGGGTAGCCCAGTATGAACTACCGCCCCCTGCTCCCAACTTCTCTGCGTACAACCCTTTTCAGCAATAGGAAATAGCGGGACAACATCAAGCAATGCTCTCCCTCACCCCTGACCCCCGTTAAAATACCAAAATTGACACTTACTGTTGACAACAAAGATGTTTCCTTTTTGGTAGGCACTGGTGCATCATTGTCTGTGATATGAACCTGTGAACTTCACCTGTGTCCCAGTGACACTGTGGTGGAAACCGTGGGTGCCTCAGGCATACCTATGTATGAGCATCTAACTCAGCCCCTGACTGTGCAGTGTAACAAGATAACAATACAACATGAATTCTTGTATAGTGAGACTTGCCCTGTAAACTTACTAGGTAGAGACTTATTGGCTAAGCTAAACATGACTATAAGTATAAGTAATGAGGGACTCTCTGTGACCTCGGCCAGAGCTGGTATTTTTCCCTTGACAGTGACTGCAAGTGACTGGCTGTACTGTTGGAAGCTTATAGGTGAGGAGCAAGTGGGTTCATTGATAGAACAGGCTGCTAAATTGACAGGGGGTACGCAGGAACTACAGTACTATTTCCACTGTACTGCTCACTATGCAAAAGGTGAGAGGGATTTTGGGTACGAGACAAGTAGATGGAGTACTCTGCCAGTGCTAGATGAGTTACAAGTAAAAGACCTATATGTAGCACATGACTGCTGCGCTGCAGCTGTAGAACTTACTGCTGAGCAACAACAAGCCTATGTAGTGGATGGGGCAGTCCCTCACATCTCACTTGCAAAGGGAAAAGGGGTACAGTGGAAGGATTTGGGGCTGTGGGTGGTGTACATGAAAAAATTAAGTGACTCGGAGCAAGACAGTGACAGATGGGTGTCCCCATTGACAGGGTGTTACAAGCATGATTTACGTGAGCAAGCGTCAGTGCAACTAGAAATAAAGGCAATCGGATGGGTTATAAGGGAAAAAGAAAGTAAACTAAATGATAAGTTACCCCCTTGGCTAGATGAGCTGCCAGATAGTCTATGGGCCACTTCCAAGACCGATGTAGGATTAATAAAAAATGCACAACCTTTATCAGTCACACCAAAGTCCTCTTATAGGCCCCACAAACACCAATACCCACTTGGAAGGGAAGAAGAAGAGGGAATTGCGCCTGTACATGCAGCATTGGTAGAGAGGGGGATTATCGTACCATGTCCCAATGCTATGGTAAACACCCCTATTCTGCCGGTGAAAAAGCCAGATGGTACCTACCGGTTTGTGCAAGATCTGTGACTGGTAAATGCTGCTGTACATGCCAGAACACCTGTGGTCCCAAACCCTGTTACTGTTCTGTCCCAGGTACCTACAAATAGTTGTTTCTTTACAGTTATAGACTTAGCAAATGCCTTTTTCAGCATTCCCGTGGAGCCTGAGAGCCAAGAATGGTTTGCATTTACGTATAAAGGGAAAAAGTGGACATGAACTTGGATGCCCCAAGGGCATGTTGAATCTTCAGCTGTGTTCTCGGCCCAAATGAGTGACAATTTGTCTGCCTTTGTGCCCCCCAGTGGGAGTGTGTTGATACAGTACGTTGATGATCTGCTACTTGCCTCCCCCTCGCAGGAAGCATGTGAGCAGGACTCAAAGGCGCTGTTACTCTTTTTGGCCGAAAACGGGCACAAGGTATCAAAAAGTAAACTACAGCTGTGCACAGAACAGGTAAAGTACTTAGGTCATACACTGTCGGCGCAAGGGTGCGCCCTAGCCCCAGAATGAATTGAAGCCATTACCAAATTGCCCCGTCTGACAACAAAACAACAAATGATGTCCTTTTTGGGCATGGCAGGCTACTGCAGAGCCTGGCTGAAGGATTATGCCTTCTTGGCACAGCTCTTGCAAGATGCCATCCATGGCAAGGGTATGCAAATGAAAGATGAGGTCAAGTGGACAAACAAATTAATGGAATGTTTCACACAATTAAAATTGGCTTTAGCAACAGCACCTTGTCTAGGACTGCCTGACTTTAACAAGCCATTTGACCTCTATGTGGATGGAAGGCATGGGTTTATGTCTGCTGTACTAACACAATTGCATGGGGATGCACGAAGGCCGGTGGCTTACTACTCTAAGCATTTAGACTCAGTAATCAGAGGAATGGTGTCATGTCTACAGTCTGTTGCCACTGCTACCGAGGCGGTGCTGGCCTGTTCTGATTTGGTGGGGTTTTCCCCTCTAGTTGTACATGTGCCACATGCAGTACACTCAATTATACTGCAGGCCCGCACCACCCATCTAACTCCTGCTCGTTTACTGTAATATCAGAATGTGTTACTAACCATGTCAAATGTTACCCTTAAACGCTGTACTACCTTAAACCCGGCTACCCTCCTCCCTACCCCGGTGGATGGTGACGTACATGACTGTGGCGAAGTAATTGACTCGGACTGCAGACCTCGACCTGATTTGACTGATGTACTGCTGACTAACGCAGACTTGGAACTGTTTGTGGACGGCTCGGCTCAACGAGACGGGCAGGGTCGTCCAATTGTGGCATAAGCTGTATGCACTGACAGCACTACTTTAGAGAGCCATAAGCTGCCATCCCACTTGTCAGCCCAGGCCGCTGAGCTATTGGCATTAACCAGGGCCTGCGTTTTAACAAAAAAACAAACCGTTAACATTTACATGGACAGCAGGTATGCCTTTGGAGTAGTGCATGATTTTGGAACACTATGGAAAAACAGGGGGTTCCTGACTTCTTCAGGAAAGCCCATTGCGCATGCGAAACTAGTAGAAAACCTGTTGACGGCCATTCAAATGCCTAGGGCTGTCGCAGTCATGAAATGCCAAGCGCACACATCTGCTTCTGACTTTGTATCAAAAGGAAACGTCCGAGCTGATGCAGCTGCGAAAAGAGCAGCTCTCCTTGATGTTGTCCCACTATCATTAATGCTTTCTCAAGAAGTAAAACCAGTAAATCTTTTTTCTGCCAGTGATGTATCTGAAATACAACCATCTGCCGATAAAAAGGAGAAAAAGAACTGGCAAACATGTTGCACCTATGACTCCACCGCAAAGCTATGGGTGGTGCCCGATGGCAGACTTTGCCTGCCAGCAGTCACGTTTCCTTTTTGGCCAAGTTGGCTCATGGAGCCGACCATGTGTCAAAAGGGGGGATGGTGGCTTTCATAAATAAATATTAGTATGTTGTGGGTTTCTCTTTGTATGCTGAAAACTTTTGTAAAAAATGTATTATATGTATGCAAAATAATATTGGCAGGGGACTCCAAGTAACCCCCTCTGCCCATCCTTCTCCTACAGGACCGTTTGAGCATATAATGATGGATTTTATTGAACTAAGCACTTGTGGGGGCTACAGATATTGTTTGGTAATAGTGGATATGTTCTGTAAGTGGGTAGAGGCCTTCCCTGCTCGAAGAAGCACTGCTTGTGTGGTGGCAAAGGCCCTATTGAAGGATATTATACCCCATTGGGGCCTACCCTCACGTATATCTAGTGACAATGGTACTCATTTTGCAAACGAAGTTATCAGGTGCCTATGTGAGGTTTTGAAAATTGATTTAAGAACTCACTGTGCCTACCATCCACAGTCTGGAGGGGCTGTGGAAAGGGCAAACCAAACTTTAAAGGTAAAATTAACCAAACTGATGGCAGAAACAGGACTTAATTGGGTGAAGGCTCTGCCTTTAGCCTTAATGAGTATGAGAGGTAGACCAACTCGGATGGGTCTGTCACCACACGAGATTCTGATGGGTAGGCCTCTGAGAATGACTAATGCACCTTTTCCTCAAGGCAGGTTAACATTGCACGGTTTAGATAACGAAATGATTGCCTATTGTTTATCCCTTAATGCTGTCTTGAGATCTTTTTATCCTAGGGTAAAGGCAACACTACCCATGCCGAATGCAAAAGCAGTACTACACTGCATACAGCCTGGAGACTTCGTGGTGATAAAGGACTTTCGGCGGAAAAAGTGGAGTGATCCCCGGTGGCGAGGTCCTTTCCAAGTGCTCCATACGACACCGACAGCCGTGAAAATCGCTGAGAGAGAGACATGGATCCATGCATCCCACTGTCGGTTGGTGACAGCCCCCGAGGACAGATGAAGAAAAAGACTGTTTTATTGACAGCAAGGGTGGCATGCGTGCTGGGAGCCGCTGTGGTTCTTCTGACTCTGATAAGTATTAAAGTAAACCACAAGACTTGAGATGCAGCGCAGCCTTGAACCTCTGCACACTACTAATACCTGGTGGACTCTAATGAAGCTACATGTCGTTAACATTAACCAAAGTGATTGTTATGTGTGTGCGCATTCCCCACTTTCTGTGGCCATAGGGCTGCACTTGCGGCCTGTACCCTTGGTCTGGCATGACACATATTTACTCTTATTTGCTATGGCACATGCAAAGGATAGTGAAGGTAATTGGTCCACGAGCTTGTTAAATAAGGGCAAAGTTACTGTATTTAAAGGACACCACTTCGCCACCTGGTATAAGCCCCCAGACATGGAAACCCCCTTAAAACCCTTGTACCTGGGCCTGCCCGGTGGCGCTGAGGGTTGAGGTGCTGGACACCACACCTCGCTCCATGCCGGCGACCCGGGTTCGGGAGCGGACTCGGGTCGCTGGTGGGCTGGCCGGAGGGAGTTAGGCTTGAGCATCCCATGACAGCTCGCCTACTCCAGGGAGGGTTAAGGCAATAGCCCGAACACTTGCCTGACTCCGAGCGGAGGCTTGGAGTACTGCAAGCCCCTAATGTTAGGGGAAGGGCTGCCTTGATACAGCGTGACGTCGGTGTCTTGCACCTTGACGTCAGGGGTCCTACGCTGTAAGGAGTGGGAGAAAAAGTGGAAAATGCCTGCCGTCACCGGGAAGATGGAGCCTCCGGAGACATGCCCTTGATGTACCTTCACCCGCCTGATGGCCCTTGGACCGATGCAAGTTGATTGATGGGGTAAGGGGACTCTGCGCCATCCCCGCTCGGGGGTAAAACCGAAGCTACATGGGGTTCCAGAGGGTCATACGGGCAGGGTAGAAGGTAGAGGGATGTCTGCCTTGAGGCTCCTGAAGGGTCAGGGATGGCAGGCAGGGAGGTGAATAAATAGAAATTTAAAAAAAAACAAAAAAAAAACCTTGTACCTAGATCACAGACCAAAAAGCCCAGGCCCCCTATTGTGTATGTAGAAATCGGCCACAGGCAGGAGCAGATGTACCAGTGGGAATGTCTAGCTGTTCAGATAACCATTATGATAAAGGTCCCTGCTACAATCACACTTATACAGATCCTGTCATGATGGTTCCCGGTACCTATTGTGTTCCCGGATTCCCAAAGGGATTATCTAGAGGCCAGGGTTTCGGTACCTTGTCCGGCCTATACTGGGTGTGTGGAATAAAGGCGTATGTGTTTTTACCAACAGGATGGATCGGGTGCTGTTACTTAGCTACACTACACCCCTCCGTACAAGTGTATGTACCCCCTCAAAATAATAATAATGTCTTACGGGGCAATGACCTTAGCACGCATCACCAAAAGCGTGCCATAGGTGCAGGAGGTTCTGGAGTACCTAGCAACAAGAGAAGAGTGCCAGTGGGTGAGGAATTAGCTGCAGGATTTTTCCCATTCTGGGGGGTACAACAAAGCATGAAATATATTAATCAACTAAGCTACGAACTTGAAACCCTAGTAAAAGAAACCAATGAAGGTCTAACCCTTTTGAGTGCCGAAACAAAAGCATTAAGACTCGTAGCATTACAAAATCGAGCCACTCTTGATTATGTCTTAGCAGCCCAGGGCGGGGTATGTGCAATAATTGGAGAAGAATGTTGTACCTATGTACCAAATGTGGCTGATAACATGACAGAAGTTTTACACAAGGTACAGCAACTACAAAATAAAATTGTGAGCGAAAATAAGTCTGAGGGTGACTGGAATCCATGGGGATGGATTACAAATGTACTTGGCCAATGAGGATCGACAATAATGACATATGTTGTCGCCGGCATTATCGCCTTATTATGTATATGGCTTGTCGTACTTTGTGTAAGGCTGCTGCTTACAAAAATGTGTAACACAGCCTGTAACCCACCTACACCAACTGTACAATCACCTGTGGTACATAATTATGACATAGTAAAACAAAATGCGCAAGAATTGCCTTACTATAACTGTGATATTGAATTTTAGCAGTTGATACAGAGTATCAAAAGGGGGGAGTGTGGAGGAAGAAAAATTCTGTATAACAATGCTGTAAAACAACAGTGCATAGAAAGCACCACAAAATGGCTGCAGAACTGAAACATTCATAAAATGGTGAATAGTGGAAAATTCCATAGCATAGCATAGCATGTCCTTAGTAGCATAGTAAGCATGTCCTTGGTGGATGATGGAAATTTTCCACAAGCATGTCTTTGTAGTAATGTATGCATGCCTTCTATATAATGTGGCTAAAGTAAGTTAGCATAATAATCAGTATAGCCAGTCAGTAAGTTACAGCAGTATTATATCAAGCGTACTGTCCAATAAAATTGTGCCAAGAAACTGTTATGTAAGTAAGGCAGGGGATAAAAAGAGAAGACTTACTATTGTAATGGGAGCTATGCCATAACAACATGGGGACCTGGCTCTCCGTATGCATACGTGAATAAATGGTTTGAACTCTGCACAAGACTGTTTCTTTGTCTCTGTATAACAAGTAAGAAATTTCCACAACACTACTATCTGTGTCCTGCCAGTGAGGTACAATCTAAACCAACTGAGGACTGTACCAGACAGACCACAGAAGGACCGCAGGTGCTCCAGCAACACCCCATGATCCACAGTGTCAAATGCCACTGAGAGATAGAGTACAATTGAACTGGAATGCCTCCCTTGATCCCTCGCTATCAGGAGATCATCCAGTGCCCGAACAAGGGCGGTCTCGATACTATGCCTCTTCCTGAAATAGATTGGAGAGGATCATAGACATTGTGTGCTGTTAAATGGTCATCCAGTTGTGCTGCCACCACCTTCTCAATAACCTTGCCCACCAAAGGCAGGTTTGAGACAGGTCTGTAGTTTGCTAGGCAGTCCAGATCTAGAGAAGATTTCTTCAGGAGTGGTATCACTACTGCCTCCTTCAGGGGGTCAGGAAACACTCCTTTCTCTAGTGAACATTGGACTATCCTAGCAAGAACCAAGCTGATGGCTTCAATACACCCTACTAGGAGGCATGTTGGGCCCAGGTCCAAACTACAGTAAGTCAGGTGCAATCCCTGGATGACCTGCACAATGTCCACAATCGTCAACTGGCCGAAGTCAGACCAAACAGCCCAGGTGCTTGCAACCTCTTGCCCATCACTGCAGGGCCCATTTGAGGGCATTGACCAGATCTCCGACCTGATGGTGGCAATCTTATCAGCAAAGAACCGAGTAAACTCATCACACCTAATCTGTGAATAGGATCCCCATGACTGAAGGCAGGATGGATTGCACAACCTGTCAACAGTCCAGAAGAGCTGAACTGGTCAATTCTTTGCCGTGGCAATCTCCTTGGACAGGAACTCTTTCTTCTTACAAGAGATTGCTGATTGATAGTCTTTATAATGGACCATCAATCTAAGTTTGTCATCCTCCAGACCAGATTTCCACCAACGCCACTCCAACCTTTGACCCCCTTCACCTCTTCTCCTTTAAAGTCCCATCAAAACATGGGGACTTTTGGTGAAATGAGAGGGAGCGAACATGGACAGGAGCTAAGGAGTCAAGGGCCCTAGCCACTGCCCTAGTATAGGCTAGTACCAGTTTCCCAGCTCCTCGTATACACTTATCAAACCTGATAGGTCCAGTACCTCCATAAGACCATCTGGGGTCACACCCCTTAAAGGGTGGTACTGGATCATTGCCGTAGGGTTGGTACCCTCATGCAATGCCGAGACTCACTGTCCCAACACTGACCTGCCTGGGCAGTATTGCCCCACAGGTTCAGTATCATGACAGTGAGCATCCAGGCATAAGGAATCCCAAGGGACGTTGACAGGGATAAGGTAGCAGATGTGATGGCTTGCTAACTTACCCCGGTCACTAGGATTGAAAGCCACAGAGAATTGGAAGCTAGCTGAGCTGCCACGCTGGTGTTGCAGACTACACCACAGCGGCTTGGCCAGCATTCTGTGTAGATGCAGGTTCTATCCATGCTGCGGGCAAGATGTGTTTTACTGCTCCTACCCCCGTAACTGTTTTATTTCTAACTCTGAGGTTTACTCCCCCTTGTAGTTCGATATTTTAGTTATGGGGTGTTGGGGGCAGAGCCCCCCACATGGGGTGCTCGGGGAAGTGAAGCCCCCTGATATGCCTTGTGATTTTTTCAATCAGATGCCCAAAATCATATTTTGAGGCATCTGATTGATTCGGCAGGGTGCATTTCAGGCCAGTGGGGTCGGTATCCCGAGACTCAGGTTACTGAGTTTAGGGATACCATAGTATATCCGTAGGTGCAGGTCTTTTAGGGGGTGCCTCAAACCTGAACCTTATAGTATGATGGTCCAACCAACTGACAAGTCAGTGATCTCTGTCTCTAGCAGGAAGACCAAGTCCAAGGAATGACCATGAATATGAGTTGCAGAGGTAACCGCCTCTGTGAGGCCAATTGAACTTATTAGTTGGAGGAAGTCTTGTCCAATTGTGAGAGTTCATCATCGATCCAGGCATTGAAATCCACCAGAATTATCCATCTGGGGGATTCCATCACCTGGTCGATGATGAAGTCCGTGACTTCCTACAGAAATTCCTTCCCATCACTGGGTCGACAGTAGATGAGAAGAATCCTGCAACCTACAGCTGCAATCACGATACATTCAAAGGATCTGGTCTCTCCTACCGGGGTGGCAACAGGGCCCAGGTCAGATTTTAAAAAATGGCAACTCCACCACCCCAGCAATCCTTTCTCAGGCAGTGTATCACTGAGTACCCAGCCAAATTGCTGATTCCAATACTGGGCCAGCATTTTCATCCAACCAGGACTCAGTGAAGCAAGCCAAATCAGTTGTACTAACAAAATTAGTGATAATTGCTGTCTTGTTTTTATAGATATGGCATTGCACAACACTGCCTGAGAAGGATAGGTAGACTGAGCACTTTGCCCACTTCATGTGAAGCCCTTGGATATAGGAACCAAGCAAGGAGGTCCCATCTCCTGGACCCATTTTGCCCCAGGGCATCTTCTCAACCCCACCACTCCAACTCGCCCACCTCACTCTACTGCCCCTCCAGGCCCAGTTGACCCCCCCATTTTCTCCTCCTTCTGACTATCCCAAGTGCCCAACAATGCCTGTACACTTCAGCTGGCAAAGGGGGACAGTCAAAAGGATGGCGATACTTGAGCCTGGTGGGACAGTAGTGCCTGGCTACTGATGTCTCCTGCCAGCACTGCACAACTAAACTACTGGGCTAACAGCAGTTAAACAATACACAATCACTCATCCACACACACACCCTACAATAATTCACACATACACTCCCAAATAAGACACTAACACAATAACTTACTACAATTAGAAATAATCCCCCCAAAAAATAACCTCCAACAATATCAAATAATGCCCCCTCCCACCTTACCCAACAAACAAAATGCACACCAAGAATTGATTATTTAAAATGTCCTTTGAAGGTTCAAATGACAATGTTCAACTATCTTAAATAGCTCTGTTTTCCAGCCACTCAAAAGGGAGTCACACAAATCCTCAGGCAGTTTTGATTAAAAGACAGTAGGAACTCTCACTCCCTTTTGCCAAAGGTCCAAGTTAAACACAAGTCAGAATACTCTCACTGTCCTGAACTTCACGTTATCCAAATTTAACACATAAAGAAAATATTTCAGGCACTCTCACTGCTAGACGATTGCCTTGGAAAAGATATATTGCAGACCAACCTGACCATCACCCACATCAGTCCTTTCTTCTCTGTTGTAATACTGATTGCTCCACTTCGCTCCTTATCCTCCTCTACCATATCCACAGGCTGAAGTGATGATCTCAAGGATGAGGAAAACCCCAAACAAGATATACGAGAGTGTGAGAATGGCAATTGCCACATTACTCTTGGAAGCTGTGGATGGAAATTTCCATTGCACCTCAGATATCTGGAGCAGTACTAACTCCATGCATGCATATCTCTCTTTGACCTGGTGTGTGCAAAAGCCGATGTCTTCTGTTGCAGATTCCTCTTTCTCTCCCTGTGTCACTGGCTCCCCCTTCCTCCCTCCCTCCCTCCCTCCACAATCTGGCAGTAAAGGTCTGCTCTTCTAAATGTTCAGCTAATAGAGAAAGACCACACATCACCAGACATACTCATATTCATTCAAGACATCTTACACTCATGGACAGTTGGTACCAATCTACATGTTGTTGTTTTTTATTTTTTTGTTACAGATAAAGGAGCAAATATGCTGAAAACAGTTGCTGATGGAAATTTTGCCACCCTTTGTTGCTTTGCCGACATTTTGAATCTAGTGGTCATATCTGTGCTGTGCACAGTACTGATGCTAGCAATACTGTCTCCACTGCAGGCTCCATCTGTTCTCATTTTCATCACTCTGTAAAGACAACTAACCAACTAAGAAGAGTTCAACAATGCCTTGATCTGTCTCAACATCACTTGATACAGGATGTCAGTAGCAGATTGAATTCATCACAACTGATGTCTAGGCTGCTAGAACAAAGCACACACATTATGACATGGCAATGAAGTGTAACATTAGGGGAGTCCTAGGCCACCATCAGTGATCATTAGCTAATGCCATGGTGAGGGTACTAGGGTCATTTGACAAGAGAAACTGTGGTCTAAGTGTGTTCACTGTCACTGTAAGTCAGGTGATCCCAGCAATGCATAGACTATAGAGATATGTGAAGAAAAACAAGGAGATTACAGATGGGGCAGCTGTGCTCATTGTGCAGCTGCAAGCTGAACTAAATGCAAGGTTTGCTGCAGTGCTGGATAGTCACAGTCACATTTTTGCAACCATGCTGGATCTCTGTTTCAAATGTGAGATTCTTCACATGGCTAAAGATAGCCACAGATTGATTCCTTTTTGACAAGAGCTGTGTGATGAGCTGACTGGTTGCACACACTGACTGGTAACACTGACAGCTGATGCAGAAGGCCATGATGGAGAGGGAATTTCATCTTGCAGAACTGGTTCCATTGGTGGAGATATGGAAGAAATGCCTGTTACTGACAGTAGCACTGATGGGACTGAGTGGGCACTGCTTAGCACATCCTTACATCAACAGCAACAGAAGAGGACAAGCAACCATCTTTTTTCTCCATAAAATATCTTGAACAGCTATTCTGTGGAGTCTCTTGAGCCATTTCAGGTTGATCCATTAGTCTACAGGGCACAGAAGTTGCATTCAGCCCCTCAGTTGGTGCAACTGGCTGTGTGATAGATCAGTTGCCCCTCTATGAGTGTGCCATCCCAGAGGATGTTTTGTTTAGCTGGTGATGTTGTTGAGCCTCATAGTTCAACACTAGACCCTGAACACATTCAGCAGCTTGTTTTCACCAAGCTTAACTTATCATTACTTGGGTACAAATATGAGCTACCTCCATGAAAATAGAAATATAATCTCTGAAGTCTGCTTTCCCTTACAGAAATAATTATATGAAATGTTTTCATGCTGCACACATAAAACTACCCAAGTGATATGCATGCTGTAAGTATGATTTAAATGTTAAATTGGAACTGATTGCATGCATACAGTACGGCATGCATACTGCAAGCAAGTGTGGAAACCATGTTTTTTATGTTAAATTGCGAAAGATTGCATGCATGTGGCATGGGTGCAAAAGCAAGTGGTCACTGAAACTGCACACATAAAAATTAAGTGACTTGTTCAGGATCACACAATACACAAGTAGGGTTGCTGAAATTGAAACCCAGATCTTTATGCTGCCAAGTCTTCTGCTTGCAGTTCAGTGCCTTTAGCCACTAAGCCATACTGTCTGCACACATATGGCATTGCTTGTACTTTAATACATATTGCATCTGACTACATCTGCACACATGCGGCATGCTCGTATCCACTGTTATGCTTTTCAGTTTTCTTTTTCTTCTCTTACTCATCTCAGTTTCACAGTTGAACTGTAGCACACATACCAATGGAAACACATGTGTTTTTTTCCACTCCCAGTACACAAACTTACCCACAAAACCACGTAATTACTTCTGTCTGGCCTGTGCTCCTACTGTTTTCTCTCCATAGTTTTGAATGCTTCCACACAAAAAGACTTTAAAGTGCAAACACAAAAGTAGCAAAACTTACACACACACACACACACACACACACACACACACACACACACTCTCTCATGGCAAGTCTCCTCCCCCATGCACACACACTCTAGCAGGTACAGCCATGCTGCTACAGACAACCCACAAGTATAGATATAAGTAAAGTCTCTTACTTGAGTACTAGGGAGCCAGAGGCAGGAGTCTTTAAGAGATGTTGTCCATAGGTCAGAGTGCTGGGGCGTACCCCTTGAAATGAATGGAGTTATTTTTATTACTATTTTATACATTATGATGGTGAGTTGGAGAATAATGAAGGACACTGTTCTAACAAGGCCCTTGTTAGTCAAACAGTAGCCTTCATTAATCCCAACTCTCAACTGTATCAAAATAATAAATCCCATTCATTTCAATGAGTACACCCTGCAGTCTCCTTCCCTTTGTCATAATGTGTCTGAGTGGGGGATGTGGAGTTCAGCTTCACTGGGGGGGGGGATTGGGGGCATAAGCCTGACTATAGTGAGGATCCTATAGTCTGTGAATACTATACCACTCAACTGTCTGTGAATGCAAGGGACACATCTAGAATGTCTGTAACATCTCTAAAAGGTACAACTTATTTGTTTTGACTGAAAAGTCATATGCAAATCAGGAAAAATTCAAATGTATAAGATTCACCTGTATATACCCCAGATCAGTGCATCAGATTTGGGCTTAAACCCACAAAGTTACTAACCATTTTTTTCCTGGCTGTAGTTCTGCCCCCCAAAAAAAGAAGAACTTTGTCCTGATTTTTCCTCTCTGACTTCATTCCATTCAATAACCATCCCTGGGTCATGAAGCCACCCAAAGGTGAAGAAACATGAAAAACACATTAATATTTCAGTCCTTCCTCCTTTCCCAATCCCCCTGTAAAAAATATATTTACTTTTACTTAACTGGGCATGTGGCCAGAACCTGCAGCCTGGCAGAGCGTGCCACCTATCCAGTTTTCAGTCTGCTCCCCTTCTCTCCTTCCATCAGAAGCTGCATGCTAGAACTGACCATCACAGGTCCCCAACGTGGTCCTCAACCAAGTCACCTCACCAACCAAACCCACCCAACCTGGGTTGCTTGCTTCTTGCTTGGTTGCTGCTGCACTGCACTGATAAAGGCCTATGAAGACCACCCACACTGCTGTCACCACTGCTGCTAAGCCTAGCTTACTGTCATAGGGGTCTGTGCTGTTTTTTTTTTTTTGCATGGTGAGCCTAGTAGAGTAAGTAGGTAGCCTAGTCTTAAGTTAGCTTCTAGCTCACCCTCTGCCCCTTCAGCCACCAGGGAAGATGGAGACTCACTAAGAGTAGACCAACAAAAATATGCTGCCACAACACTGCTATTGAGAGTTCAGTGCTCACGAACTCCTCCAAGCTGTAGTGTACAGTCTGTCTACTCTGTGGTGGGAAAGACAGTGTCGCACTTGCAAGACTCACATGCTTTTTGTTCGCTGGAGTTCATCCACATCACATGTGATTGTGCCACCACTATAAGTGGAGAGTGGAAAACACAATACAGATACAGTTGAGTCTGGAGAGTACCTGCGGCATGAGCACACACAGGCCAGGTGGACACTTATTGTGCCAAAGAATAAATCCAAATTTAATGCCATTATTGCCACACCATAAGAACAACCTGGGAACAAATACAGAGGGGGGTCAATTGCCCCTTCCCTACCTAAATGGCGCCGCTGCTTAATGGTAGAAATTTATTCTCAGGTGCTAACGTAATGGTTTCCACTGTTTTCTGAGGTACTGTGTCACCATGTTTCATGATGTGTCCTGATCATCATGTGTGTTAGTGTCCCTCATTGTCCCTCATTTTGAATGTCCATAGCCCTCATTTCATTGACAAAATGTGAGCTATGGTGCATGCTTCCAAGACCCTACTCAGCACAGAGTGCTGCGCATGCCCATAGTGTATATACTCCATACAGAATGACAAAGGGAAAGTAAGTGAGATGAAACAGTCATGGAGAAACACATTTGTAGCACTAAATTTGTATAAGGGATTTACATGGTCCAAAACAAAAGGATAGGTTTACAACACAGAGGCCCTCTTCATACATGTGGAATGGGGGACTGGCTATATCCTAGGCATTTAATGCAGTAAGCAAACAATACTTTACAAATTAATGGCAATGTAATGACAAAAATCAAAAGCCATTAAACAACTTGCAAAAGGATCAGAATTAATGAGTTTACCTAGTAAGTAAGTAAGTAAAATTTATTTAAAAATGCTTTTCCATAGATCAAGCACTTTACAGGTAACAATAAACGAACAAATATAATATTAACAATATAAAATCATAGGCCATAAGCTTTTAGAAATAAAAAAGTTTTCAACTCTGTTTTAAAACTCTCGACGGTCAGGCAGCTACATATCTATTTGTTATGGGAATCCAAATAAAAATGTATTTTGATGACTCTAATTGCTAGCAGTAGTATAAGAAATAGAAACTGATGTTTTTTTTTTTATGAGATTTGTACCAGCTTAACTGCTGCACAGATGGCAAGTGTGCAGCATGTGAACCTGATGTGATGTTTAAATCACATTCACACCAGCTTAACTGCGGCACTCATGTCAAGCATGCAACATGCAAACCTGATGTAATTTTTAGATGTTCACACCAGCTTACCTGCTGTGCACGTCAAGCTTGCAGCATGCAAACCTGATTTGCTTTTCAGACCCGGTTCGCTTAGGATCACTTTGTGTATGCAAACTGCATACAAATACTGCACAATTAAGCATGTGGCATGCATTCTGCATGTACACAGCATACCTATATTTCTGTAAGGGTTTGCTGACTGGTTTTATTTATAAAGTTAATCCGCATGTTTTCCCCCTATGATTCCTTCCTGCAGAGTTTAATGCATGCAACTTCATTATAATATAATTACATTAACTTTTTCTGAACCAGATACAGCTTCTCTTCTTCTTGTTTTAATACATGTTATTGTGCATGTTAGAAAAAGCAAGGATGTTGAACAAAAACACAGCTATAATAGCCCTAAGGTAAATCAAAACCCAATGGGTGCTAATAACTTGCTTCTCATGTCATGACTTTATAACAATGAGGTTGTGAATCTAGGTGCAACACACAGTGTACCACTCACCACTTCACTTTTGCATAAAGCTTACAAAAACAGCATTCCCCAATCCTTCTTGCTTCCCAGTTCCCACATCCTCCCCAACGTTTCACAGATATGGATTGTTTAGGTGACTGTTTTTGCTACTTTCTTCATTTTGCTTTTCCTTCTTGCTTGTAATTATTAATCTCACAAATAAAAAGGCTGCTTGCTTTTATTGTTCTTTAAAATCCTTTCATTTAATTTTGTTTGCACATCCACTTTGCTCAGCTGCCATCCGCACCCAGCTTACATTAGGGCACCGTGGCAGTCCTATAGTGGGACACTGTCTGTGCTTCCACTTTCCAAGAGAAGAACTGTCCATGAGATGCTCCACCTCTCCCCCAAATGGCCCTCAAACAACCAAGGTCCATTTGGAAACTTGGTTTGTCGGTGTAGTTAACAGTACTGATGGTGCTGTACCGCTATGGGGATGGCTCTTTTTTTTGCTTTTAAGAACCCTTTTCCCTTCTGTTGTCCAACAAGGATATATCCTGTAATCAGATAGGGATACACCCTCAAAAAAGAACAGGGTTTACCCTGCCTAGTAATCAAGACTGGGAGTGAGATATACCCACTTCAGATTCTATGAGCCATCAATGAGGCAGCAGAGAAGTTTTTGCAGTCAGGGCCCCATTACACCACATGGCACCTGCCCTTCTCTGCTCCTCCTGAACCTGGTCCGTTGATGTGACCACACAATTAAAACATTCTGACTGTGTCATGATGGTCTCCTAGTGGGTTGGGGATCCTTGAATGGAGACCAACATGTTGCTTTATAAAAAAAATGTTCTGTAAAGTGTTGCCCTTGGGCTCTCCATGAAAATTAAATGAAAGGATGTAAAAAAAGAGCCATAAATGCAGGCAGCTTTTTTATTTGTGTAATAAATAAATTATTACAAGCAAGAAAGGGATAGAAAAATTATGACAACAGTAAAAGCATTCCCTTAAACAATCCTTATTGGTGATATGTTGGGGTTAATCCATATGGTTTTAATGGGGGAAAAAAACATTAACAACTTGATAATGGAAATGTTCTGTATTTTTTGGCTCTGTGCAAATTGCAACTGCTGACTGAGTGGCCTCACTACACTGCTACACCTAATGAGACCTTCTTTATCATTATGCCAAAATAAGGAGGATTTGTACCAGGACTGTGACTGATTCTTGCTTGCAGAGCAGAAACAGGACTGGCATAGTAGCACTACTATTTTTTTTTTTTTTTTTTAACTTTTAGGGAAATAGGCCTGGTCTAGTAGTACAACTATTTTTTTTAACTTTTAGGGGGACAAAATCTTTCCTAGCAGTTCTTCTGATAAACACTGAACATTCAAGTTATCACACACAAGTGTGAGAAAATGTACCTTCTCCTCAAGCTTGGGATTTAGGAAAGAAGCACAACTGTCAATATTTCTGCTTTTGGTTAATTTTAACAAATGGATGGAAGTAGGTTCCTCATTCACAAGATATAATTGCAAGTAAGAAGGAATAGCAAAATGATGACAACAGTACTCTTCCCTAAATAAGCTCTATTGGTCAAGCTGTGTCTGATTTCTTTTGCTTATAGAGCAGAAACAGGCCTAATATTTACAGAGAAAAACACTGCTTCCACTTCTCCTGAGAAACATTGAAAATTATTATACAAAAGTGTGGCAAAAATTACCCCTCTAGCTTGGGTTTTAGAGATGGAACAATTAAGAACTCTCAGGATTTCTGATTTTTGTATGGTTTTAACAAGAGGATGGAAGTAGATTATTTCTCTTCAGCAGCTGGTTTTCTGTCTCTCCTGTCTGAAGCTTCTGCAAGTGCTTGGCCACATGACCTGCCTTCAGTGAGTTTCCAAAGTGGCCTCTGGACAGGAAGTCTTGGGAGATCTTGTAGTCTCACAGCCAGTTCCAGTAGCTGAATAACAAATAACAAAACAAGAATAACAAATAACGGGAACCCTCAAATTTGAATGATCAGAGAATATTCAAGATAAGGTATTCGCACACACCCATCACCCATTCCTTCCCAGCTCACTGTCTCCCTGCCCTAAACAATTTTCTCTTCTCCATACATTACTATTACGGTCATGCTTCTTTTTCATAACCCCGTCTATTTTCATTTTTTGTATCTTAGTTTTTCTTTGTTTTAACTGCCATCAGCTTCTGCAGTAACTGTGCCTGTTCTTGCTTGCTCAACTAACACCATCCCAAACCCAGGGTCTTCAGCTGCCCTTGACATTCCACAATTTAAAAGCACTGCTTCCTTTTACAAAAGGATGATTCTCCAATAATACCTCCAGCCATTTGCTACTGTATTTGGCCCTTTTTATTTATTTCCATGACAACCGCAGTACTTTTCTCAATCTGGGACCTCCACATGCTCCTTAATCCTTTACCATGGCTGAAACCTGAGCAGTGTGCTCACTTGTTCCACATTGCCCACAACCAAAAAAGGCTAAAAATAAGGCAGGTGCTCAATTAAATTAATATACTGAGCCATGACCATACCAATAGCAAATCTAAGCCTTCCCTCTCCTTTGCTAGGCCCTGCCATGTCATTCAAAACAATTTACAGTAGGCACAGAAAATCAGCAAGTAGAAATACACGTCAGTGCATTAAAGATGTCAGGATGTCAGAGCATCCTTAGCAACCCCTACCAACCATTCCTGAAGGTGTAACAACACAGAACAGCAGCGTGCCTTCCTAACTTTGGTGTTTTAAGAACTTGGTACTAAATTTTCAATATAAGTTTTGTGACCCACTATGAACTGGTAGGTAAATGTTTTCAAATCCTGCAGAAGAGGTCATTTTGTGGAGTGACTGTAAAATCACCTTTCTGGATGGACTTGAAAAACAATACCTGACACGTCATGAGTTGCTGTGAATAAATGGCTATGTTGAACATTTGGGGTCAAATACACTGTAAATTACTAAAGTTGTGAGTGAATGTTGAAAAATGTCAAAGTACCTTCATAACTCTGGTGTTTTGTCAAGATTTTGACACCAGATTTTAAACATACTGTAGTCATTTTATGACCCCACTTCACAAACCTGATAGCTGAAATATTTCAAATCCTGCCTCAAACGTGATCGTGCTGGAGCAACTGTAAAATCTCCTTTGGCAGGATCTGAAACATTTCACCTAGTTTGTTCATGCAGTAGTGTCCAAAGAAGACCACGCTGAAAATTTGGTGAAAAATATTAAAAATTACAAAGTTATGATTGAAAGTTCAAAATGCATTGACATACATTAACTACATTTACCTTATTTCCTCACTTCTGGTCAGCATTGAAGATGAAGGATGTATTTTCTTTGCAGAGTGGATTTTCAACACTGGACTCTTTTCCATGTGAGTGAGGAGTGGAGGATGACGTGATGGGTGCTGAGTGGGGAGTCAAGTGGGGTTGGGGGAATTGGTCGGGTTTGACCACAAAAGACATCAATGGACAGTTTTCTACTTTTTTGGTGTAAACAAAACAAAAAGGAACAACAGTGGGGCAGGGCAGAATGGGGTAGGTAGGCAGTATTGAGCATAGGGATGGAGTGGGGAATAGAGAAAAATTTCTGGGCAGGGCAGAGCAGATTTGTAGTGTGGTATTGAACAGAGGTATGGAGCATACAGGACAGAAAAAAACATCAGGGCAGGGAAGAATGGGATTGACTGGTGGGGCCACGCAGAGGGATAAAGCGGGTGTGAACAAAGAAAACAGCAAGGCACAGCAGAACAGCATTAGACGGTAGTAATGAGCAAGGGATGAAGCAGATGGGGAAGAAAACAAATAGCAAGGAAGGGCAGAATGGGGTAGTTGGGTGGTACTGGGCAGAGAGATGAAGTGGTGCAATAAGAAAAAATGTTAGGGCAGAATTGGGTTGGAGGGTGGTATTGAGCAGAGGGATGGAATGGGTGGGACAGTAAACAAAGAGCAGGGCAGGGCAAAACTGGGTTGGTGGGTGATACTGAGCAGGGGAATGGAGGGGGCAAAGAAAAACAGCACGGCAGGGCAGAATGGTATGGGACCTTCTGGTAATATCGGACCTTCTGGTAATGATGCCACTCAGCTGGTTGCTGGGTGGTGCCATGTAGATGAACTGATCCGATCACCCTGTGATAGCAACTGCTGACTCCATTCAGCTACACAAATTTTCCTCCCATCAACCAGCAAAATAACATCATGATCTGCCTTGCTGGTCATTGACCCGTCACTGTCAAGTACCCTGCAGCCTGAGCTGCATCAGATGCGAAAGTGATACACCTCTGAAGACTGCTACTCTGACAATATGTTTGCTTTGTGCATGCATGCAAGCAAACATAAAAATGAAGGAGATACAGTGATGATATTTGATGGGATAATCCTCTTTTACTCACCTGACCAAGACAGTAGTAACACAAGTCAAAATGTTTGTGTATGGATGCCCACACATTATCTTTTATGGTGTATGGGCATCCAGTTCATTTTCAGACATTCTGCTTCCTTCTGCTGAACTGGCACTTGTGGGGGAGAGACTTGAAGCTTAGTGGAAGGCTCATATTAATGATTCAACATGTGACTAGTGACTGCGGCTGCAGCTGTTTCTGTAAGTTCAAAAAAAAAACATAGCTTCCAACCCAACTGACTAGAAGAAAGCAGCTGCACAATAGCATTCTAAGTTGAAAGACAAAGAACCTCTGTGTGCAAGCACTGAGGCAATGGTTACCTAAAAGGGCATTGGCCAGGAAGCCAAGTTTCAAAGAAATACAAAATCATACATGCCCCCATAATGCAGAGCATCACTGGCTGCTTATGCAAAACACCACAGAATATTATGCTGGTTCAACTTTAAGCAGAAATGCATGATGCCAAAAGGCCTCTCACACAGTTTGCAAAGGGTGCCAACAGAAGACATAGACACGTGTTTCATCCTACCAGGACTCATCAGTATGCTTCATTTGTTTGACACCCCAGTGGAATGAACCAGCTACCCTAAGATGGTCTCTTTGGTTATGTTGTGGTGAATCCAATTAAAACAAAAACAAGTTAAGACAAAGAACCTCTGTGTGCAAGCACAGAGGCAATGAAGTACTCAAGGGCATTGGCCGAGCCAAGTTTCAAAGAAATACAAAATCACACATGCCCCCATAATGCAGAGCATCATGGGCTGCATATACAAATCACCTCAGAATAGTATGTTGGTTCAACTTTAAGCAGAAATGCATGGTGCTGAAAGGTATCTCACACAGTTTGCAAGGGTGCCAACAGAAGACATAGGCACGTGTTTCATTGTACCAGGACTCATCAGTATGCCTCATCTGTTTGACACCCCAGTGGAATGAACCAGCTACCCTAAGATAGTCTATCTGGGTGATGTTGTGGTGAACCCAAATAAAACAAAAAAAGATTCTAGTTGTTGTGGCAGTAGTGACATCTCTACTGCAGCACAACATACTGATGTCACTACTGTACCCACAACAGCCCTATTCTATTCAGTATGTCTTTCCTGGTGAAACTTTTTAAATCAATCAGTAAATCAATCAATCAATCACTCAATTAATTTTAGGCATGGATTTCCTTGCAAACAACATTCCACCATACACTGTCCTAAAATGCTATTATATTATTTTCTTGCATATGTGATTGTCTGACCTAAGCTCACCCCCCAATTTATCATGAAACTGACCCCCCTTAGATCTCAATTTCTCCTCTCCCTTCCTCAATCCCCATTCCCAGTGATCTAAGCATCCCTATTCAGTCTGTCTTATCCCCCTTCCCATAGCCCCCACTCCTAGTCTACCTCCCCCCATCAGGACATAGCCTTTGCCTGGATGCATTGTTATTCTGTATTCTCCTTAAGTTTGCACTTTTTTTGTCTGTCAAGCACTGTTCACCTTACCTGTTTTTTTTTAACTTAGTATGTAACCGTGTTTGTCTTTTACCTGACATGGAACCAGTTTTGGTCCATGACTTTGTGACCTCGCACCTTGACTGCTGTAACTCCCTGTACCTAGGGCTTCCTGGGGTTGATATCCACCGCTTGCAGCTAGTGCAGAACGTGGCTGCATGTTTATTGACTGGGGCATCAAGAGGATCTCATATTACCCCAGTGCTGCATGATCTGCACTGGCTGCAAGTTCAGTGGTGGATCACCTTTAAGGTGAGTTTGTTAACCTACAAGGCCCTACATGGACTGCGTCCTGACTACTTGAAAGAACTTCTGATCTCTTACATCCCTGTCAGAGAACTCCACTCCAGCTGATGAGGGGTTGCTAGAGATTCTGAGGGTTAGATTGAAGTCATCTTGGGCTCAGGCTTTTATGTTCATTGCCCCATCCCTCTGGAATTCTCTACCTCAGTCAGCTATGGAATTGCAAGACTGGGAGTTTTAAGCAGGCACTGAAGACCTTTCTTTGGGTTAAAGCATTTCCTGATTTTCAATGATTTTATTCTTATTTATTATTTAATTGTGTACGTTTGTACTTGTGAAGCACCTTGATGATTCAAAAGGTGGTATACTAAATAAAATTGATATTATTATTTTTAAAAGAGCCTCTGGAGCAAAGTTGATGTAATCTGAGAAATAAATAATTAAAAAAAATCTTCAGTTAAATTTTTTACTATAAAAAAAAACAGAACGAAAATCTACCTGGGGGAAGGGTAAGTTTATTACTTTTTTAATTAATGAAACAAAATAAGATTTTGTGGTAGCACATGGTTCCATGTGTGTGATGAAAATGAAAGCAAACAGCAGATAGTACAAATTTCCATTCTAATTGAAACATCTGTTTTACCACAGAAGGGTATAACAGCAGTCAATGACCTTTGAAATGTATTACAACAGCTTTTTCATCAGGGTAGAAAATCATGCACCACAAGGGTAACCATGTACTAGAAATATCTATCTCAAAATAACATTTATTTCCTCAATTTATTCACCACTACTGTGGTGATATATACATGATACATGGCACATTAAACTAAAAATGCCAATTTGAACATATAACTATGCTTACATTTTCTTTATCGGTAACTCAGGCCCCGGGTCCAGATGGGTTGCACCCAAGGATACTGAGGAGTTAGCAACTGACCTAGCTGATCCACTGGCTGAGCTGTTTAACAGCTCTCTCAGGACTAGGAAGTCCCAGTGGATTGGAATTTAACAGACATAAAGCTGCTACATAAGGGGGCAGGGAGCAACCAGGGAATTACAGGTCTGTTAGCCTGACCTCCATCATGTGAAGCTGATGGCATCCCTGATTAAAGAGGACCTCATAGAATACTTGGAGAACCACAGACTCCAGGATGATGAACAACACAGTTTTGTCACAGGAAGGTCTTGTTAGACCAACCTGATAGTCTTCTCTGACTGGGTGACAAAGGAGAAAGAGGAATGCCATGCAGTGGACTTGCACCTTAACTTTAATAAAGCCATTGATTACAACACAAGAAATTGCTTAAGAAAATGGAGGACCTGGGTACAGCTAAAACTCTGGTGTAGTGGGTGGGTAACCGGCTAGCAGGAAGATGACAGAGGGTGGTGGTCAATGGGGTTAAATAAGAAGAGAGGGAAGTAGTAGTAGTAGTATTTATTGATCGGTCATCTGACTGTTACAAAAATTACATACAAAATACATTATATGATAACTCATAGTCAGTAAAATTGAAGAAGCAGCATAAAATGTAAGTCTTTTACACTAACATCAATTATCACGAGTTCTACGACTTTAGCCATTGCAGTATATAAGCCCACAGAACAGCATAAATAAGGACCCATACCTCTCTTACAATTTCTACAGTCATTTTGGTACAATATAAAGAAAACATCAAATAAATTCAATATTGGATTCAGGAAGCCTTAGTCTTAACATGTCTTGTCCTCACTCTATATATTGCATTAATAAACTTAGATATTGCCATTACAATAATTTCATCACTAGTAGTGACAAGTATCTTTAGTAACTCCAAGTTATCATTGGACAAAATTGAATCACAAATTGGCTTTAACCACTTATTCCTTTAAATAGAATACCATGAACAATTGAAAATAACATGGGACAAATTTTCAATCTGCTGAGAAGTACAAGGACAGAATTTGTCATTGATAACAACACTCTTTTGAAATCTAGTCGTAAGTACTGCACTGGAAAAACTTCTAATCTGTATTTAGTATACAGTGATCTACTATTGGAGCCTAAAATTATATCAAGATAGGGATGCAGATAATGGTCTCTTCTGTTATGTCTAGCTACGGTGAGACATGAAGCAATGAGATATTCTTCAAATCAAGATTATACTTAGCTGCTATCTTATTTGAAACATATTTTTGATATTTCAGACCGATTTCTAATACCCTTCTCCTGATAAAGTCTTAAGTCACCTAAACCATTATCCTCAAAAATTTGAAAGACTTCCGAAGCCATTTGGACTGTAGATGCCCAAAGTTCAATCGTGAATATTTCTCTAGCAAAGCAGTATGGGCTATTCAATTAGAATTGTAATGAAACAACTTAATCTAGTAATTTACTTTTCTGGATGCATAAACTGCACTAATTTTGTCAGACCAATTCTGCTCTAAGGATGGGAGCAGGAACCAACTTACTAAGGCCCAAACTAGATCTCAGTACCTTATTTAAGGAGTCTCCACTAGATTATCTTAAGTAACAGACCATATTTCACTACAAAATGAAGCTTGGGCATAATATTTTGCATTTATTGCTAGTAAAGTGGCCTAATTGTATTTCCTATACTTTCTTTTAAAACAACCAAGTGAGTCCACAGTTTATTTTAACCTAATTCTTAAATTCCTAGAGTGATTTGACCATTTGCCATTCTGTGAATGAATTAAGCCCAAATATACATATTGAGATACAGTATTAAGGACCTGAGACCCCACCTTCCTTGAATTATAATTATGGTTAGAGCCAAACACCATAACTTGACTCTTGGCAGCATTAATTTTAAGATTAAATCCCTCAACATAATCAGCCCAAATTTTTAATTTCTGAAGTAAACCAGATTTTGAAAGAGAAAACAGTACTAAATCGTCTGCGTACACAAGTGCCACAACTTGATGATTCAAAATTTGGGGGGAATTGGTAACAGATAATTGCATCTGATTAAGTAGTTTATCAATATACGAGCAAAAAAGTGTTGGAGTAAGGATACAGCCCAGCCTTACCCCAGTGTTTGTTTCGTGATTAGCAAAAAGTTGACCATTCCTGCCTAATCTAACTTGAGCCCATGTCTGAGTGTAGAGCTCCCTAATTATTGTAATTATTTCCAAGAAGAAACCTTTTTCTTCCAAGCATGACACAAAATAGCTATATCCAAGGTGTCAAAGGCAGAGCTAAAATCAATAAAAGCAACATAACGTTTTTGTTTTCTAATTTGAATATATTTCTCATAAAGTGCATTATTATATAACAATTATCCATTGTACTAAACCCTCTTCTAAACCCAGACTGTAGCTCAGATATCCCACCAATAGTTTTAAGTTGTTCCATTAATCTGTTTAATACCAATTTCACAAAGTTTACCTAGATTATCTAATAAAGAAATAGGTCAATACATTGATGGGTCAGCTTTATCACCTTTTTTATTATTAGATATTATAATAGCCCCATTCCAAGAACTGGGAAAACATAAATGTAAACAGCAGTAATTAAAATAATTCGTCAAAATAAATGCAGAATCTGAAGCTGCCACAAGAAAGACTTCATTAGGAAAAAGGTCAGGGCCTGAAGCCTTAATGCTTTTCAGTGAGGCTATAGTAAAATATACCTCAGATCTTGTAAAAAGCTTAAACTCAGTCATAATAATGGCTTGGCGATTACTTTGACCATCTTAGGTTGAAAAAATTTACTACTGTAATAATTTACCCAACTATCAAGGCTGATATGTGAACTGATCTCAAACTTAAGGTTATTAGTACCTTTAGCCACCATTAACCAGTAGGATTGTGTATCATTCTGGTTAATAACTTCCAACATCCTATCCCACTGAGGTTGTTGAAATTTTTTTCTTTTAGTTTTCAATAAATTCTTATAACTGTCCCTAGCCCTGTTTAATTTCTTATAATTCATACAAGTAGACTTAGCTCTACAATATCTAATTAAGTAATTTAACTGAGATTTGGCAGCCTTACAGTTCCCATCAAACCAACCCCTCCTCTGTTGACCAAAACTGGCACCATTAACCCTGGTCATCAGTAGGTCTCTTATTTCATCACATGACAGTTCCAGGGTACCCTCAATTAGAGAGAAGTCCATTTTGGAAATATCTAGGCTTGTAATATATTCATGAATAATACCTGAAATATCAGAGCTTTTAGACACCTGCCATTTGACTCTAGTTTGATTTCCTATTTCAAAAACAAGTAGAGGGCACATTGCTCAATGCACTCAGTAAACATAGAAGAAGAAGAACCAAGGAAAATGATCACTTTCAGCTCTTACAATCACCACAATCCGCATTGGGGTTGTGTACAGATCCCATGTCAGGGAGGGAATGGACAAGGATATGATAGAAGGCATTCTTAGGATGGCAGAGAAAGGAGATACTGTTGATGGGAGACCTGAATATGCAGATGTTAACTGGACCACATTTGCTGCAGCACATCCAAGAGCAGGGCCATTCTCGATGCCCTACAGGTGGCAGGCCTCAGACAGCTAGTTTCAGAAACCCACTTGTGGGGAGCAATCTTAGACCTCATACTCTCAAATGGGGGCAGTGAGAGGATCTCAGATCTAGAAGTGGGCTGCCATCTGGGAACAAGTGACCATCAAACAGTGTGGTTCACGTTAAACTCAGCTACAGATTCAAGCCATACTAAAGTGAGGGTACTGGACTTCCAGAGGGCTGACTTTGGCAAGATGGGAGAGTGCCTTTAGAAAAGTACTAGCAAACAGGCTAGAAGGAGGGTGGAGCAACAATGAGGAATCATCAAAACTGCCATCACAGAGGCAACAAGCCTTTGTGTAGCGAAATAAACAAATCAAACTGAAAGAAAAAGCCACTATGTTTCTCAAAAAGGTGGCTGGGAAAGTCAGGGAGATAAAGATAGCATTCAGGAAGTATAAGGAAACACAGAAGGAGCAGGACAGAGAGCTGTACCAGTTAAGGCAGAAGGAAGCAGGGAGGGAAGTCAGAATAGCAAAGGCCCAAACTGAGGACAAGATAGCCAACTCAGTTAAGAAGGGGATAAAACCTTTTATAGGTACATCAGAGAACGTAGAAAGACAAAGGGAGGGATAGTGAGGCTGAATAGAATGAATGGTGGGTGGACAGAAGGGGACAGTGAAAAAGCAGGGATACTGAATGAATATTTCTACTTAGTATTCACAAAAGAGGAGAAAGTGCCTAATCCAATCAACAGAAGCACTCTTGATAGGGGGGTTGATCCCAGCCCTTTCACAGAAGAAAGGGTTCTGCAAGAAATCCTAAAACTGAAAGTGGACAAAGCAATGGGGCCTGATGGAATTCACCCCAGAATTCTAAAAGAATTAAGGTGGGGACTAGTTAAACCACTGACTACTCTTTTTAATAAATCATGGGAGGATGGTGTGGTACCCGACGACTGGAGGAAGGCGGATGTGATTCCCCTTCACAAAAGTGGGACCATGACAGAGGCAGGAAACTATAGACCTGTCAGTTTTACCTCTGTGGTAGGGAAAGTGATGGAGCCACTTCTGAAGGAAAGAATTGTTGAGTACCTAGAGGCCAGTGGGACACAGGACCAAAGGCAGCATGGGTTCACAGTGGGAAGGTCATGTCAGATGAATCTAATAGATTTCGTTGACTGGGTAACCAAAGTAGTAGACCAGGAGGGGCTGTGGACATGGCCTACCTAGACTTTAGCAAGGCATTTGACACAGTCCCACACAAAAGATTAATAGTCAAATTAACCAGCCTGGGAGTGGGTCCCAGGGTGGTAGCCTGAGTAAACATTGGTTGGACAACAGGACATAGAAGGTAATTGTAAATGGAGTCCACTCTGAAGAAAGAGGGGTTACTAGTGGGGTACCGCAGGGTTCCGTACTGGGTCCAGTCCTTTTTAATGTCTTTATAAGTGACATTGCAGAGGGACTGGAAGGAAAAGTATGTCTCTTTGCAGATGACACAAAGATCTGCAACAGGGTTGATACACAAGGAGGCATGGAAAGGATGAGAAGGGACTTGGCAAGGTTGGAAGAATGGTCAGAGTATGGCAGCTAGGATTAATGCAAAAGTGCAAAATAATGCACCTGGGAAACAAGAACCAGGAGAAGATTACACAGTGAGGGGGGTAGTAGTACAACAACAGAAAGGAAAGGGACCTGGGTGTAATCATATTAGATGACCTTAAGTTTTGCAAGCAATGTGGAAGGCAGTAGGGAGGCTGGGGTATACTGGGATGCATAGGAGGCATCACCAGTAGAAAACAGGAAGTTGTTATCCCTCTGTACAGACAGTTGGTGAGACCTCATCTGAGTACTGCATCCAGTTCTGGAGACCCTATCTCCGAGGACATAGACAGAATAGAGGCACTCCAAAGGGCAACTAAAATGGTGCAGGGTCTGCAAGAGAAGCCGTCTGAGGAGAGACTAAAGGAGCTTAATATGCTATACCCTGAGGAAAAAGGAGAGAGAGAGGGGGACATGGTAGAAACTTTTAAGTAACTTAGTGGAATCAACAAAGTCCAAGAGGGTAGCATCTTTCAGAAAGAGAGACGGCAAGAACAAGGGGACACAATTTAAAGATAGAGGGAGGGGGCAGTTCCGGGGCAATGTGAGGAAGTATTTTTCATGGAGAGGTAGTGGATGCTTGGAACAGCCTTCCTGAGGAGGTTGTGAGGTCTAAAACTGTGGGAGAATTCAAGAATGCATGGGACAGACATAAAGGCAGTTCTTGTGGGGGTAGGAAGAAATAGGCTGTTGGTTAACTAGGATCTGTGGCCTATCCTATAGGTAGGAAATGAGCAGACTAGGTGGGCCTAGCGGTCCTTATCTGCCATCAAAGTCTATGTCTATGTCTATGTCTATGATTCCCAGAAGTCCATATCTCCATTCCACACAGATAATCAATTGTGAAAGGCCCATTAGCTGAGTAATGTGAATTCACAGTACAGTCACCATTAATTCGACCATTAATTGGTGCTAAAAATGTGATGAGAGTAACTCCAATAATCTGAGACCAGAACTATGAACTTCAGGTCCTTAGGAAAGTCTACACTTGTTATGAGATTGTTGATGTGTGAGCAGGTGAAAACTACAGTCCCCATACCCATCATAATCGCCAATCCTTGCACTGAAATCACCACATAATAACAATTCTTCAGCCAGTACCAGCCCAGACCAAATGTATTGCATCCTTTGGGCCGTCCAGATTTCAGAACTATAATTTTAGTTCTCACTGGCAGAATATAACATAATCAGACAAAGGACTTCTTACAGAATTTAATAACAAAACCTGAAAATTAGGCTTGGACAGAATAATCTCAGCGAAATGAAGGGACTGATCTTAATCCAAGTAACCAGACCCCCGGCATGTCTCCCAAATTTGGCAGACTTATAGCCAGGAACATGATAAGTTACATACCCATTCAAACAAAGCTCTTGGTCTGGCTTATGCCAAGATTCATGTAAACAGATCAAATTATGATTCCTAATGAACTCTATCCATTCAATATCTGCCCATTTTAAACTAAGACCCGCTATATTCCAGGATATTATATCAATAGCTGCTGAATTCCTGATGTTCTGATCAGCTAGTCAGCCCTCCTCAACAAAAATCTGAACTCTGTTTTTGACTGGAATACCATATAACAGGTTGTCAGCTGAGTTAGCATGAGAAATGACATCCAAAGGAGTGTCAGGGCATACCATAGGCCCAAAAATACTTTCAAAAGGTACAACATGCAAACCATTCAAATCTAAAGGAGTTACATTCTCCAGTTTTTATTGGAGAGACTCTTATAAACAACTTCCAACAGAACAAGATCACAGTTAGGGTCAGTACTCTGCCTGACAGCCTTAAGTGCAGTAGGATAATCAATTGACAAGTTCAATAACTGCTCCATTACATTCTGCACTGAGCTTTGTAAAATCCTGTAGCTCTCATTTTTGGAGTGTCCAAGACCATACAAACACAAAGCAACTGGAGACTTGTCAACTGGCACACTACTGGGCCTAATCGATTTTTGCACAGCTAGAGTTTCATTAGCCAATAAATATATGCCCATGTTGTCCAAAATAGAGCCTCTGAACATAATTTAATTTGCCAGGCCCTGATTATTAATCACAAAATCCACTCTACCATATAAGCCCCATGAATCATGTCTATGGACATTCAAAACTTTAAAATTAGTTGTTGACAATTTTAAGACATGGGCTAATGGGTATAAATTGTTTGTTCCAACTTTGGGATTGTTTCATTTGAAGCTGACTTTAATCCAAAAATACTTATATGGGTACACTTAGTCATCTCCTTATATCCAGCATGATTTAAAGAGTCCCTGTTAACAAAATCTACAGAGTTGCCCATCTCTATTAGACCCATATTGTTTAACCATATCTGATTTGCTGTGTGGGGAGCAGAGCAAAAAATATAAAAGCAGTCCCTGCCTGCATGGTCTCTGTCTCTCCAAGCCTGGACAATATCAGACGGACCTATGTCTGTGCCAGCTGAAACTCTAAGCAGGTACACAGTCTGCTCCTTAATAGAATTAGAGCCCAGGTCCCTAGGGAGAACTAGACCATACAGGCAGAGAATAGCACAATCCATTATATCAAAAGACCCACTTTGAATTACTTTTTTGGAGGCTCCACCCACCATCGGTGCTACAACAAGATTAGAAGTATTAGGAGAATTAGGATCACTAACTTCTGGAGCAGGTTGATCTTTCCCCACCTTTGACATGTTATCAGACTCAGCTCCTGAATTATTTATTTTACCAACTATTTTGTCCACTATACAGACCGAAGTGGACATCGGAATAAATGTGTTAACAACTAGTGGTGGGCGAAGTGGGCTCAATCCGCTCCATGAGGTGATTCGCGGAGCAAAGGCGGATTTGTGTGAGTGCTCCACAATGCGAAGCGGAATACTTCGTGTTATAATGAAGAACATGAAGTGCATTCAAAACAGCTACTTCGCGTTACTCTGCCTCCACTGGTCACTTCTCTTTCAATTTTTAAGGCGAAGTACATTGGTGGCAGTTCACTTTGCCTCACTTCACCTTGTTTTTGAGCTCTGAAGGAGGATTTTGCAGTGATTCATGGGAGTTCAGGTCACATGGGCTCTGTATTGATCTGCACAGCCTCGGTTTGTGGTAGTATGAGTAGGAAGGAGTAGGAGACAGTGTGCTCTGATAGCTGCCTGTTGGAATCTTTTAAAAGCTGTTCAAAAAGCATTTTTGCTTTTTTGGGATCAACTGTAGTTTATCGATTATAAGACATACTCCTGTGCTCACATCATAGGCGTTTTGTTTGTGTGTGGATTTTGAATGTAAATTTACAGCATTGAGTGTGTGTGGTGAAAGACAGTGAAGTGTGCTGTGTGGGGGAGGGGCGTATCGGTGTGTAGGTAGATTTAAGTTGGAGAACTAGTGATTTCTTTGTGTTTTGGTAATATTTTTGTTATATAACTGACTGGTACTGTACACATAGTAAAATTGTCAGTGATAGTACAATTTTCTTGCTGCTTGTTGTGTGAATGTGGTGTAGCATTTCATAAGGTCAGGTTGTTTAAATTACAAATTTACATTACATGGCACTGAGTACACTGAACTTTTGCATTTGCATTGCATTCCTCGTTCAGCATTGTACACAAAGTGTTCTGTGTTATGTGTGCAGTGTTGCGTGCATCAAATATAATACACCTTTTAAAATTTGTGACACAGATCAGTGTAAGTGCAACTAAGTGCAGCAGTGTGAACCTGCTATCCACTGCAGCTGCCTGGTTTTGTACTGCAATCATGTTCTCTGTTCTTAGTGTTGCTGCTTGTAGTGCCGTAAAATCAACACTGTCTGTATTCAGTGGCCCTCACCCCACATTGAAAGGCATTTTTACCAGACTGGATTGTTTTGTGACCCCATCAGCACCATTGGTTACTGAAGTTATTATAATTCTGTGACTCTATCTGTTGCTGAAGCCACAGTTGTTTATTTTGCTTACATCCAGCCAGCATCCTCCAGCCAGAAGTGAGCGTACCAAATCTGAATTTGGTAATAATAAGTGTGGTTGATCCCCAAAACGCTGCAGAGAGGCGAGCAAGTAAAGCTGTTTCTGGCCATGGCAATGTTGGCAGTAAGAGGTCCATGGGTGTGGTAGTAGTATCCGGATGGAGAGTGCATTGCTGTTGTGAGGAAAGGTATTTCTCCTGCAATGTTTTGCAGCCCAATCAGTAGCTTCACTGATAGTTGGAGGAGATGATGTTTTCCCAGCCGGTGGTGTTAGTGTTACTGGTGTTAGTGGTGGTGGAGGTAGTATTAGCATTGTTGCATCAAGTTCTAATTCCGACCAGTGTGCGAATCCAAACATACTGAGTGTGAAGCAGTGCAAGTAGGTGACTGGCATAGATGATGTCATACTTTCAGTAACATCCCATTAACTGAACCTGATTCTGATGATCATGTCAACGATAGCACACAATGTGATATTCCAACCACAGTGGCACTTAACGTCACGCATTTTCCATGCAACAGTGATTCACAGTGTGGTGAAACAATATCAGGTGATGGTGGTGTAGATGCTGCTGCTGATGAATGTGATGCTGCTGATGATGAATGTGATGATGCTGCTGATGATGAATGTGATGATGCTGCTGATGAATGTGATGGTGCTGCTGCTGATGAATGTGATGATGCTGCTGATGATGAATGTGATGATGCTGCTGATGAATGTGATGATGCTGCTGATGAATGTGATGGCGCTGCTGATGATGAATGTGATGGTGCTGCTGCTGATGAATGTGATGATGCTGCTGATGAATGTGATGGTGCTGCTGATGATGAATGTGATGGTGCTGCTGATGATGAATGTGATGATGCTGATGATGATGAATGTGATGGTGCTGCTGATGATATGATGTGATGGTGCTGCTGATGATGAATGTGATGATGCTGCTGATGATGAATGTGATGCTGCTGCTGATGATGATGCTGCTGTTGTTGCAACATGCAGTCCACATGTTAGCATCCAAGCAGAAGATGTGAATGTGTGTGACAGTGATGTTGATGAATATGATGATGATTTAATTGACACGAGTTGGGAACCAGAGAAAAACAAATTAAAAGTAGCTGTGTCTGAATCTGCTTGCAGGAATCCCTTCCCCTGTAAAAACTTATGATTTACCAGTTTTAGTTGATGATGATGATGACCGGGTAATCAATATGATAGGTAGTCATGGGGGTCAGTTGCAGTCCAGGTGTGCAGTGCCAGAAACATCACGTTCCCCCCCGCCACTTCAGTGCTTAAAATAACAGACTTAAATAAGCCACATCATCATGGATATGTTAAAATCAGAGCATCACAGTCCTTTGTTTGGGATTTTTGTTCAAGATGCAAATGATGATTCAGTTGCAATCTGCCAGGTTTGCCATGCGTGTGGTCCCGAGGTAAAGGGAGCCATCTGGGGACAGGAGGACAGCATCGCATCTTAGAATAGGCACTTGGCTCTGTGGACCCAGTACAAGCTGGCAGCTGATACAGACTTGGGCATTCACCAGTATGACCCGCAGCAACCATAGCCAGCATGTTATCCTTCCATGACTGTTAAGCGTATGAAATTAAATGTTGTGCAGTGGTGTGGTAATAAGAGCAGAGGATTACTACTGGCATGATGAGATGGAGGACCATAATGACTTTGAAATGTTGTCCAGTGCTGGTGAGAAGTAGCAGTTTTGTGGTGGTGGTGGTGAATGCAGTATGTCTAGTGCAAGTGGTACATCAACCCCCAGTTGGCAAATCTGGAAAAATAACATAATTTCTGGGTTGTCATCATCACCTGTGCAACCGTCTTCATCAAATGTCACCTCCATGCCCTGCCAATGCCATTTATCACAGAGCACAACCATTTGTGATTATACCCATGTAAGCAGCTTAAGTCAGCCCATGTTACAGAGTGTTTTTGCACATAAGCTGAAGTACCCCAATCCATACAGTGTACGTGAACTTAATACTGCTGTAGTGGAAATGCTGACAATCAATCTTTTGCTCTTCTCAATTGTGGAGAATTCTGGGTTCTGGCGGTTTGCTGCCCGTGCCTGTCCAAAATGGAAAGTCCCATTCAGGACATACTTTTCTACCCGCTCTCTTCCCGAGTTGTTCCGCACTGTCTCAGACTCAGCAAGACATGCCCTTCAACATTCCTCCTCTCCATTCATCCATTTAAGTATGAATATGTGGACAAGTGGCAAAACAGCGGGGAGTTCATATCTGTGTATAACTGCACATTGGGCGCAGGTGCCGGGGGTTGTTTGTGATGCTGGTAGTGTGAATAATCAGTGCAGGAAGGTAGACTGCCGCAGTAGCAATCTTTCTGGAATTTGCCAGCATGCAACAATTGCTATGCGCAGTATGAACTGTTCACACACTGGTGAAAACATGTTGGACATGGTACTGTCTGAAATTGACAGATGGCTAAACCCTCTGTCCCTGAGAACTGGGTTCAAACCTAAGTGATAATGGGTCAAATGTGGTGAAATGCATCACAAATGGTGTTTTTATCATGCATGGCCCACTGTTTAAATCTTGTGGTTCAGGAGATTCTGCAGCACCCTGACATAAAGGAAATGCTGACCATTGCAAACGTATCTGCTCTCCTCCAAGATCTGGAAAGGCCCGTGATCAGCTGTGGAAGTTGCAGATACAAAACAGCCTGCCTCAGCACATGAAGCTGGAAGTTGTCACCCGATGGAACTCCACATTATACATGGCAGATTGTATGAACAATACAAAGCCATCACAGAATATCTTATTATGCACACTAGCTGTGACAGTTCTGGGGCCTCCATGTCTATGCGACTGAACAGTGGTGCATCATGGACTCTAATAACAATTTGCAGCCTTTGAACATCCACACAGGCAGTGAGTGGTGAACCTGCCTCCATTAGCCAATCAATTTCACTGCTGCGGTGCTGAGGCAAACATTGGTGAATGTACAGCATAGCCTTGATGTTGCGGAGATTTTGGTAGCAGTATGTTGCTGCAACTCATGCGGACAGTATTCAACCTGAATTGTCACATTGTGAGCATTCAGCATAGGTGACAACTTTGCCATGGCAACAATGCTGGACCCACGATACAAGCGTGGAATTGCATCAGTACTGGAGGAGGGATTGAACAGGTAAAAATATCAGTAGTCAACTGGTTCACTTAGTTCATTAGAACATAAGTCATATGCCAAGGTTTGCAAACCTCAGCAGCATAATCAGCTGAAGGTGTAGCTGGAGGACCAACAAGCATATCATGCAAGGGTAAGGGGACTGTAGTTCTGGTGGTCTGTCATTCAAAGTGGTGAGGCATCAACCCACTTTAGAAGCTTTGTCTCAAGTGGTATTGTGACATCAATGATTCGAGGAACAGGCTGATGTATCAACAATCGGACTTAGTGCGGCACAGAGAATGGTTGAGTCATATTTGTCTGAAAACAGGTATCTAACAATAAGTGAAGAGCCTCTTTTGTACTGGAGTGGAAAGGTCAGTGAATGGCCAGAGCTGACTGCAGTGGCACTGAAGTACCTCACATGCCCGCCCTCCAGTGTAGGTGTTGAGAGGGTATTCAGCTCAGCAGGTGCAACAGTCAGGGATCGTCGGACAAACCTGTCTCCTGCAAATGTTAGTTTGCTAACATTCATTAAAATGAATGAGAGGCACATACCAACACAGACTGCAGTCTTGGTATTCATACCCCGGCCTAGTCATGGTGATCTTGCTGATGTGGAAATGGAGCATTCTGGTGGCACTGGCAATGGCTGCCTGAAACAGCCCATCACTGACATAATGATGACACAATGGAGATAGAAATTCCCAATGGTCAGACTTCAGACATCGATGACTGTAAGGGCAGTTTTCTTTATGAGGATGATGATGTGGTTAATGTTGGCAGGTTTTAACTGCAGTATTTAAAAGGCAGTGTGCCCCCCACCCCAGACCACCACCATCAGGACTGATGTTATCCAAGTCTGCTGCCACCATGAGTCTGTCTGCCCCCCATGGACCACCACCACCACTGGGACTGCTGTTATCCAAGTCTGCTGCCACCATAAGTCTGTCTGCCCACCCAGCCGGGCCACCACCACGGGACAGTGTTATCCAGTCTGCTGCCACCATGAGTCTGTCTGCCCCCATGGAACACCACCACCACGGGACTGATGTTATCAACTCTGCTGCCACCATGAGTCTGTCTGCCCACCCGGACTACACCACTGGGACTGATGCTACTATCAGTCTGCTGCCACCATGAATCTGTCTGCCCACCCCAGACCACCACCACCGGGACTGATGTTATCCAAGTCTGCTGCTACCATGAATCTGTCTGCCCACCCCGGACCACCACCACCGGGACTGATGTTATCCAAGTCTGCTACCTCCATGAGTCTGTCTGCCCCCCCATGGACCACCACCACCACTGGTATTGATGTTATCCAACTCTGCTGCCACCATGAGTCTGTCTGCCCACCCCGCCGGACCACCACCACCACCAGGACTGATGTTATCCAAGTCTGCTGCCACCATGAGTCTGTCTACCCACCCAGCCAGACCACCACCACCACCGGGACTGATGTTATCCAAGTCTGCCACCATGAGTCTGTCTGCCCCATGGAACACCACCACCACGGGACCGATGTTATCCAACTCTGCTGCCACCATGAGTCTGTCTGCCCACCCCGGACCACCACCACTGGGACTGATGCTATCCAAGTCTGCTGCCACCATGAATCTGTCTGCCCACCCCAGACCACCACCACCGGGACTGATGTTATCCAAGTCTGCTGCTACCATGAATCTGTCTGCCCACCCCGGACCACCACCACCGGGACTGATGTTATCCAACTCTGCTGCCACTATGAGTCTGTCTGCCCACCCCGCACTGGGACTGATGTTATCCAAGTCTGCTGCCACCACAAGTGTCTCTGCCCACCCACTGGACCACCACCACTGGGACTGATGTTATCCAAGTCTTCTGCCACCATGAGTCTGTCTACCACCACGGACCACCACCACCCGGGACTGATGTTATCCAAGTCTGCTGCCACCATGAGTCTGTCTGCCCCCCATGGAACACCACCACCACGGGACCGATGTTATCCAACTCTGCTGCCACCATGAGTCTGTCTGCCCCCGGACCACCACCACTGGGACTGATGCTATCCAAGTCTGCTGCCACCATGAATCTGTCTGCCCACCCCAGACCACCACCACCGGGACTGATGTTATCCAAGTCTGCTGCTACCATGAATCTGTCTGCCCACCCCGGACCACCACCACCGGGACTGATGTTATCCAACTCTGCTGCCACTATGAGTCTGTCTGCCCACCCCGCACTGGGACTGATGTTATCCAAGTCTGCTGCCACCATGAGTCTGTCTGCCCACCCCACTGGACCACCACCACTGGGACTGATGTTATCCAAGTCTTCTGCCACCATGAGTCTGTCTACCCACCACGGACCACCACCACCATCGGGACTGATGTTATCCAAGTCTGCTGCCACCATGAGTCTGTCTGTCCGCAACGGACCACAAGTCCACCAGTGCACCACCACCATCAGCTTCTTAATATTTAAACCATAAAGTGAGTATGTGCACTCATGTTTGTTATGCTGCCTCACTTCCTTAAGTTGTCTGTTTTGTTTTCTGTCGCTTTTCAGAGCCGAAGTGGCAAAACACATTCAGTACACTTATTTTGTTTCTTTTACATGAGAACAAAAACAGGCTCCATCACTAATATTACTCGTTGAGAAAGATGCTTTAGCTATATCGTACAGAGAGGAAGTGTTGTAATGTCCATGTGAAATCCATTCTGGCAAGTATGAAGATTTTATTTCATCCATTTCATTGCTTTGTAAAGACTGCTGCAATATTGCACACAACAGGTTGTCTTAGTAGTTGACAAGATGTGTCTCTGAAATGTAACTTAGTTGACAATAGGGACTGAGATTTGAGAACCAGGGAGGGACACATAACAATGAAGTTGTAACTTATAAGCAGTCATTAATTTCTTTTTTCAGAAAAATTTGCGGTACTTTGTTGTTCTGTCAAAGTGGCCTTATCCAAAAAAGTTTGTCAACATGATCAGGCACACCCTCCTCTACCCGAGCTTAGGACACATGCAACATGCAGAAGTCGTTTCATTCGATGACCATGACCATCATTAGAACCGGACTCCAGAAGGATGCTGATGAAATCTGTGAAGAAATAAAATAAAAAACCATTACAGACAAAACTGAAAATATGATCCCCCAAAGAAAAAATACTTACCTTCATGTGCTTGAGAGTTATCCGTTTCCATTTAAGTACAAAAATTGTCATTGAGCACTGGACGGTGCACAGCAGCAGTTGGAGATGGAGTCACCTGTGTGATGCAGAACAATAGCATGAGTACATGTCCATGTCAAGTTCAACCCCCTCATCATCATCTACAAAATATACAACTCTATATATATATACATATATACTCACCAAGGCTACTATTACTGTACATCCAAAGGGCACCTTTCAATCCAGTTGAGATTATCACTTTTCACTTTTCTGCACACAGGAGGATGCATTGTGGGCCTGCAGAAAAATCTGGGAATCTGTGCCACCACTGCATGCATGACTGAGTGGGACATTAATTCTGGGGACATTGTATGTGCTGAAACAGTCTCATTTCATTCTGTCACCACTTGTCAATTTTCCAGACACTTGGAGGATGCATTCTGGACCTGTAGAAAAATCTGGGGACTCTGTGCCACTTCTGTGCACATGACTGAGTGCACCATTAATTCTGGGGACTTTGTATGTGCTGAAACAATCTCATTTCACTGTGCTACCACTTGTCTATTTTCTGGACACATGGAGGATGCATTCTGGGCCTGCAGAAAAATCTGGGACACTGCCACTTTTGTGCATGACTGGTCGCCATTAATTCTGGGGGCTTTGTATGTGCTGAAACAGTCTCATTTCACTGTGTTACCACTTGTCAATTTTCTGGACGCAAGACAGATGCCTTTTACGGATGCAGAAAAATGAAGCACCAAAACAGCGCGCTCACACAAAACACACAGACACTTAACAGAAGGAAGGGGCACCAGAATACAAAGTGTATCACATACTGAGGACAACAAAAAAAGGACATAATTACATACAAGGGTCAGGGATGGTGGAGGAATACATTTAATGACACAGCAAGGAAGGTGTGGGGGGGAACATGGTGTGAGGAAACAAAACTAATGTGGGATCCTATGGTGATCCAGCAGCAGTTCCAGCATGGACATAATTTGGAGCTGATATCCCTCTATGTCATCCAGCCGCTGCTCCACAGCACTCATCCTCTCACTGGTCTCCTCAACAGCACTCCAGAGAACTGTCAAGTCAGACAGTGTTACACGCACTTCTCTGGTGTCCACTCCTTCGACAGGCTGACCTGCTGGTGGTGGTGGTGGTGTTGTGGGGTACTGGTGGAGCAACAGGTGCTGCTGTGGCCTCCTCTTCTTAGGGATGCCTCTATGCACAGCAGCACCCTCTGCCATGGAACATCCAGCAGGTGCAGACATGGTCCGTTCTGTGGCAGCCTGCCGCTCCAACTGGTGGTGATTAAGCAGATGGGTGCGTTGGCCCCCAGTCCCCAGGTGACTCCCCCAGGGGCCACGGCACACCTCCACTGCATATAGGTGACACTTCACCACACTGCTACTCCCCCGACACAGTCAGAAAAACTGCTAAACAACAGAGGTGCGGGGAGGACCAGGCACAGGCAGGGGAGGGCCAGATGAACTGGCAGTAGGCTGCTCACACTGCTCAACAGTGCTGATGGGATCCACACCTGGGCCTGGGGGAACAGGCACATCCTGCTCCAAAGGACCTTGTGCTGGACTTGGTGGTGGTGGTGGTGGTTGTGGTTGAACTGCCTCAGAGTCAGGAGGCAGTGCTGGTCCTGCTTCCGGGGGTTGGACACTCACAAGTTTAGAATGATCCAACACAAATGGGCGCCTATGCCCCCATGCATGCAGCATGGTAGTGACGACATCGCACTACCATCCTCTCCCAGAGGTGCCCCACCCCAGACATTCCCTCACCCTGCTCCATCTCATGACACAAGCACAACACACACACACACACAGTCACAGACAAACAACTAAGTAAGTAGGTAAGAAAAATAAAATTTACAGAAAGAACAAATTAAGTAAAAAACAGTACAGAAAAGACAAAAAAATGCAGCTTTTAAAAAATCTGTTGGGTTAACTATCAAATTTTAACTCTCCTCCTCTGCAATCAAAGCAGTCCTCTCTCCAGTACACACTCCTCTCTCTCAATCTGCACAGGAGAAAGTGAAACTGTCTGTGTGACTCACTTTCTTCCTGCCTAGCTAGAGAGCACGTGACTTACAGTACTGTAAGCCATGTGATGTGTTGGGGGGGCTGCCAAGTCTGAAACACCAAGTGGATCACTTAGAATCATAATGAGGAACGCGAAATCCATTGAAATCAATGACTTCTCCTTACTTCGCATTGTCATTCAGTCCAATGCGAAGTGGTAATGACAAGGCGGAGTGAGCACTTTGCATTGCCTAGTCCGCGTAGTGGAGTGGCAATGCGAAGTGCACACGAGCCAGCGGATTTTAAATTCGCTGCATCTCTATTAACAACATAGCCTGAGTCAGCAGAAGGAGAATGCACATCAACCTCTGCAACTGTCTACAATTCACTTTTTCAGCAATACTAGCTGTTTGTGACCCAATTGAGAGATGAATATTAGGTCTATTAACCTTATATATATATATTTTTTTTTATACATTTTTTGTTTCCTTTGTTTTGTTTCTCCCTTGTCCTGTTTAAATCTCCTATTAACCACAGGGGAGACTGGAAACACAATCCTAGAAAAATCAGGATGCACAGGAGTAGTAGACTCAGGAATTACTGACGAAGAATCAGGATCTGGTACCAATTTATTCAGTTTGAGTAAAATGTCCTCCAACCTGCTACCATTAATAGCCACATTCCATTTAAGGGCGTCAGTTTCATGGTGCAGGTTAACTAAATACTCAAAAATCATAAAATTAGCAATATAAGGATATTTAGCCATTTTTTTAATTCATCACTTAAACTAGTGGGGGAATTGACATTCTTCACAACATGATTAGTATAATTTCTCCTAGGCACCGACTGAGCCACAGTACTCTGAGTTTCTGCACAAGTTATATTCGGTATTAAGATTTGTTTCAGCCCCTCTACGGTTTCTTGTAAATCTGTTACAATGCCTTTTAAATTATTGTTCTACACTAAACAGGGACTAGAATCTAAACAGTGCTCTGGAGAAAATTCCAAGGATACTGAACTGCTTTCCCCATACTCATAGGCTGAGGAGTATGAAGGGTATAAGGCATCCAGTGATATCACATTACTATGCCTGTGGGCTGCTACCTTATTATTATTTAGACCAGAACTTAAATCCAGTCCAACTATGCCTGCATCAGTCTGAGGGGCTAAAATAACAGACAGGTTAGATGGATTATCAATCTCTGTATCGGCAATACTGTGAATGAAATCATCCGTATCTGATAGACAGTTTAATGGGTCCGGCACTGGGGTCACATTAATAGTAATAGCCTCCTCCTCCTCCACATTGGAAGCCACACTAACTTCAACCACTACCAGAGCCACAGGGTCCACCACAGATTGCTCGGCCGAATAACATGCACCCAATATTAAGGAATCAGATTCCACCTCAGTAGAGCAGAGCGACTCACATAAATCAAAGTGATCCGATATTTTTGTTTGTTTTAAAATTGATCTGTTATCTAAAGATTTTTTTGCCCTTATTTACTTTTTTGCCCTTATTGACCTTTTTAACCTTAGAGCAAATATTCCCCTTAGACAGATGATCCAAACTTTGACTCCTTTACTACTGTTTTCAATGAGATCCTTTTTTTTACCCTGTTTTTTTTGCGGTTCTTTACAAGGCTAGCAAACTTTTTACATACTAACATACTAAAATGCCAGCAGAATAGGCCTAATGGTCTTTCATGTCTGCTCGTTTGGTCAGCCCCACCCTGGGTGCTGACCTTGCTGCCCCCCTCACCTTCTCTGGCTTCTCCCTTCCCAGTTCCGGATATTTTTGCTGCGTTGGATTTTGCTTCCAGAACCCTTCCCTGTACCTGTCCCACCCCCTCTTGAATCCTACCACTGTCTCTGCCTCCACCAGCCCCCTAGGCAGTGCATTTCATGGCTCCACCACCCTCTCAGTGAAGTAGCACCTCCTCCTTTCTCCCCTGAATCTTCCCCCCTCCAGCTTCCACCCATGCCCTCTAGTGGCCCCCTCCTCCTTCCTTCAAAGCACCCTGACTGTTCCTCCCCTATTTACCCTCTTAGTGTCCTGAAGACCTCTATCATGTCCCCGGTCCCTTCTCTTTTCCAATGTGTACATATTTAGCTCTTGAGCCTCTCCTCATATGTCCTGTCCCCAAGCCCCAAATCATTTTGGTTGCCTCCTCTGGACCCTCTCCAGGAGTTTAATGTCCCTCTTTAAGTGTGGCCTCCCACCGCGCATGTACTCAAGGTGCAGCCTCACCAAGCAGTTATACAGAAGAGTATCACTTCTCTCCTTCTGGAGGTGATTCCCCTAGTGATGCATCCCAGCATCCTGTTGGCCTTGGCTGCTGCCCTCCTACAAGTCTCCGAGTTGTTCATCTTGACATCCACCACCACCCCCAGGTCCCTCTCAGCCATCAAGACTTGTAGCATTTCCCCAGGGTGTACACTTGGCCCGGTTTCTGGCCCCAGGTGGAGTACCTTGCATTTCCCTGCATTGAACCTCAGCTTCCACTTTCTAGACCATCTTTCCAGGGCCTCCAGGTCCCCCTGCAGAGCCACCTTCCCCTCCTCCCCATCCATCACTGCCCCCAGTTTTGAGTCATCTGCAAAGAGACTCATCTCACTCCTGAGTCCTGTCCTTATGTCAGAGATGTAGGCGTTGAACAGGAGGGGCCCAAGGACTGATCCCTGTGGGACCCCACTAATGACCCTCCTTGGGGATGAGACTATCCCACCAACTACGACCCTCTCGGTCTGGTCCTGGAGCCAATTGCCTATCCATCTGATCATCTGGTTCCCCAACCCCATTTCTCCCAGCTTATCCAACAGGCCCATGTGAGGAACAGAGTCAAATGCCTTGCTGAAGTCCAGAAAGAGGACATCCACTGGTCTACCCAGGTCCAAGGCACTCGTCACCCAGTCATAGAACTCCACAGGTTTGTCTGACACGATTTCCTGGGATGAATCCATGCTGTCTATTGTCCAGGCACCCTGACTTTTCCAGGTCCCCCTAGCCTCTCCTTGACAATGTCCTCCATCACCTTGCCCACCACCGATGTCAGGCTGACAGGCCTGTAGTTCCTGCACCTCCTTGATCCCTCCTTGTGAATAGGCACTATATGCACCACCTTCCAGTCCTGGGGCACCCACCCTGTCCTCAGATAGATGGTGAAAAGCTCCACCAGGGTTTCGCAGGACTTCATAAGTTCCTTCAGCACTCTGGGATGTAATTTATCTGGCCCAGGTGCTTTCTCCATCTTAAGGGAGCTGAGGGCTTCCCTCACTCTCTCTCTCAGCTGTGATTTCTTCCAGTTATAGTTTTCCTTACTTACATCCATTGTTTGAATGCCTTGTTATAGTGTTGAATGAACATCAGAATTAAGATATATAGCCTCAGTGCCATTATTAGTTGATACAGCAGCTAGAAGTATTGGCGAGAATGTTGGTTGCCCAGAAATAACTGAGCAATCAACAGTCTCAGTAGGAGCCATAGCCATAATCCTAGTCATAGCTAAATCTTTTTCATGTAATTGTTTCCTTTGTCAGAACCTTAATACCTATCTCTGCTAAATTTATAAAAATTAAATATAAAGATAGACAAAAGCAGAATCAGAAGTACTAATTAGAACTACTAAAACACTTAGAGGTTAAATAAATAAACATCCAATCAAACAAACAGTCAATTACTCAGTCAGTGGTTGAAAGTTGGAGCCAATATAAACAGTACCAAACGACTTTCTTCAACTTTCTTCAGTCCTTTCAGTTCTTTCCTTTCTTCTGACCTTAAAAACTTTTAATCTCAAGTCCTTAAGTTGCTGCTTCAACAGTGTAGACACGCTAAACCTTAAAAAATCCTGAATCAGCCATGTGACATATAAATGCTAGCCAGGCAGAATCAGCAAATACAAGTTCATACACAGCAGAAGGAACTTTGCTTGTATCTGGTTGATAGAAAATGGATGTTAAAAATCAGACTCCTACAGTATTGGGTCCAGAAAAATAAATCTGAACCAAGTTTGAAGAACCTGAACACAGCCTCTGCCACGGCCACAGCCACCACTCAAATAGAGCACTGGTTCTCCACAATATACACACTGAGGGAGAAGCAGTGGGAAGGAGTTTTAAAAGAGTTTTAAACAAATTCAACTACCTAATAGTATAGATAAAACTTAAAATTAACTAAAGATGCAACCATATGCATGTGCAGCTACTGTGCCCCACATACATCAACACATTACAAAAGTGCTAACAAGTACTATAATAAAAATGTATCTTTCACTAACTGTAAGTCAGGTTTGTTTTTTAAAGAACAGCAAATTCAAGAGTTCATACAAATCATATAAGTCTAAACAGCATACATTATGTAAAACTATGCTAACTCTATAGTTTTAATCTTACTTACACTCCATTGTTGCCATTATGGCCACTTCCAACAGTCAGATAACAACGGCTATTAATGGCTGACAGCTTTGCCCACAGCTCTGAATTTAGGGGCAAAATTTAAACTTCACAGACACACACACTCATCGTAGTTTTATTTCAGTTTGTTCAAAATGAGCAAAAACTGAGAGGCTGTAGTACAGGGCTAAAAGCACCCCGCCACAAAAGCTGCAGCACCAGACACCAAACGGCAACAACTACTGCAGCTCCAGATCTGATTTTACAGATTGGACCAGCACCTAATATAGTGCTCCCCAATTAGATTTCTCAACGTACCACCAAATTGGTTAAGGACAACAGCTGAAGAGCAGTTGAGGAACCAGTGGAAAATTAAAAATAAATTAAAAGCTTTCTAGGCATAAAATTTTAATAGTGGCAATAAATTACCACTAAAAATATACTGTCGACTGTTTAACTTACACATATATGGCACGAATATCACGTTATAACTATGTAGACACTGCAGACAGTGGAATTATACCCCTCTACACTAAACAAGGTCACACTCCCAAAAAGAGCTACAAAAAATACCAAACACCAAAGAAAACACAAACGCAATGACAAGCAAACACAAAAAGGGAAAAAAATCGATAAGCAGAAAAAGTAAAGTGCTTTAACTTCACTTCCCAATGTGTGTAGCTTTCAAGACATGGTGTCTCTTGTGTCAACCTGCTCTCTTCAGCAAGTTCGTATCAGCAGCTGGTTTCTTCCCTTCTCGCCAGCCCGAATGGCGATCTGCTCAAAAGTTCGCTCTTGCCATCAATTTTACAACACTGCAAACAAATGCAAATACAAGGGGACAGCAAGCCGTACAGCAGAAAAAGCAAAAAGATGGTCTGGAAAGACTGCAAATAACAGCATGGATGGCATACCTTTTAAAAAATAAAACAAGCATAGCAGTCCTGCTACCGCTGTCTCCTCCTCAGACAATGGCATGTGTAGCTTCCCCGCTGCTCATCTCCCAGAGGTCCCTAGAGGGAGGTAATGAGTTGGGTTCTGCAGAGATCAGTTCTGAGTCCAGTACTCTTCAACGTGTTGATTAGTGACACTTGTGAAGGACTCCAGGGTAAGCTGTGTCTATTTGCGGATAACACAAAACTATGTGGGAAGGTGAATAGTGAAGAAGGAATAAGGAATATGAAGAAGGACCTGCTAAAATTAGAGGGGTGGACAAAAGTCTGGCAGCTCAAATTAAATGTAAAAAAAGTACAAGGTAATGCCCCTAGGGAAAAAGAACCCCATGACGGAATACTTGATGGCATGGGAGAGACTTAGTACTACAAATGAGGAACGGGATATAGGAGTTACTAACAAACTAGTCAGTGCAACAAGGCCTAAAGTAAGGCCAACAGGATTCTGGGATGCATGGAAGGGGGACTGATAGTAGGAGAAAAGAAGTAGTACTACCTCTTTACAGAGCCCTGGTGAGGCCTCACCTGGAGTACTGTGCCCAGTTCTGGAGTCCTTACTTCAGAAAAGAGAAGGATAGGTTAGAGACAGTGCAACACAGAGTGACTAGTGGGTAGCCATCTGGGAACAAGCAACCACCAAACAGTGTGGTTCATGATAAACACAGCCATACAGTCAAGCCATACAAAAGCAAGAGTACTGGACTTTAGGAGGGCTGACTTTGGGAAAATAAGAGTGCCTCAGAAAAGCACTAGCAAACAGGCAACAAGGAGGGTGGAGGAACAATGGGAGTGATCAAAACAGCCATCACAGAGGCAACAAGCCTTTGTGTAAAGCAAATCAATAAAACACAACAAAGGAAAACAACGCTATGGTTCTCAATAGAGGTGGCAGGAAGGTTAAGGAGAAAGGACAGCATTCAGGAAATATAAGGAAACACAGAAGGAGTAGGACAGAGAACTTTATCAGTTAAAGCAGAAAGAGGCTGGGAAGGCAGTCAGAATAGCAAAGGCCCAAACCGAAGAAAGGATAGCCAATTCTGTTAAGAAGGGATAAGACCTTTATGGGTACATTAGGGAGTGAAGAAAGACCAAGGAGGGATACTGAAGCTTAATAAGGGGAGAATGTGGGTAGAGGGTGACAGTGAAAAAGCAGGTTACTGAACGAATATTTCTGCTCAGTATTCACAAAGGAGAGGAGGGAGTTACCTAAACCAAACAAGAGAAACACTTTGAAGACGAGGGTCGATACCAGTCCATTTACAGAAGAAAGAGTTCTGAAAGAACTAATAAAATTGAAAGTGGACAAAGCAATGGGGCCTGATGGGATTCACCCAAGAATTCTAAAAGAACTAAGGGTAGAACTAGTGACACCGCTGACTATTCTCTTTAGCAAATCATGGGAGGATGGGGTGGTACCCGAGGACTGGAGGAGGGCAGATGTGATTCCTCTTTACAAAAGTGGGAGCAGGACAGAGGCAGGAAACTACAGACCAGTTAGTTTGACCTCAGTGGTAGGGAAAATGATGGAATCACTTCTGAAGGAAAGAATTGTTGAGTACCTAGAGGCCAGTGGGGCACAGGACCCAAGGCAGCATGGATTCATGATGGGAAGGTCATCTCAGATGAATCTAATAGATTTCTTTGACTGGGTGACCAAAGTAGTAGACCAGGGAGGGGCTGTGAACATGGCCTACCTGGATTTTAGCAAGGCATTTGATACAGTCCCACACAAAAGATTAATACACAAGATAGCCAGCCTTGGAGTGGGTCCCAAGGTTGTAGCCTGGATAAAAAATTAGCTAGACAACAGGACGCAAAGGGTAGTAGTAAATGGAGTACACAGTGAAGAAAGGAGGGTTACTAGCAGGGTACCGCAGGGTTCAGTACTGGGACCGGTCCTTTTTAATGCCTTTATAAGTGACATTGCAGAGGAACTGGAAGGAAAAGTATGTCTCTTTGCAGATGACACAAAGATCTGCAACAGGATTGATACACAAGATGGAGCGGAAAGGATGAGAAGGGACTTGGTAAGGTTGGAGGAATGGTCAAATGTGTGGCAGCTCAGATTCAATGCAAAGAAGTGCAAGGTAATGCACATGGGAAACAAAAACCCAGGGGAAGAGTACACAATGGGGGGTGAGATACTGACAACAGTAAAAATAGAAAGGGACCTGGGGGTAATTATATCAGATGACCTAAAAGTGGGCAAGCAATGTGAGAAGGCAGTAAGGAAGGCTGGGGGGATACTGGGATGCATAGGAAGAGGCATCAATAGTAGAAAACAGGAAGTTGTCATCCCTCTGTACAGACAGTTGGTGAGACCACATCTGGAGTACTGTGTGCAGTTCTGGAGACCCCATCTCTGCAAAGACAGAGACAGAGTGGAGGCTGTCCAGAGGAGGGCAACCAAAATGGTGCAGGGTCTGCACCAGAAGACATACGAAAAAAGACTAAAGGAGCTTAATATGTATGCCCTTGAGGAAAGAAAGGGAGAGAGGGGACATGATAGAAACTTTCAAGTACCTCAAGGGAATTAACAAAGTCAAGAGGGTAGCATCTTCCAGAAAAAGAGATGTGCAAGAACAAGGGGGCACAATTTGAAGATAGAGGGGAGACGGCTCAGAGGTACTGTGAGGAAGTATTTTATAACTGAGAGGGTTATGGATGCATGGAACAGCCTCCCTGAGGAGGTTGTGGAGTCAAGAACAGTGGGGCACTTCAAGAATGCATGGGACAGACATAAGGCAGTCCTAGTGGGGGGTAGGAGGAAGTAAGCTGTTGGTTAACTAGGATCTGCAGCTTATCTGTTAGGTAGGAAAATGGGCAGACTAGGTGGGCCAAGCGGTCCGTATCTGCCATCAAATTCTATGTTTCTATGTTTCTATGACCAAAATGATTCAGGGACAGCAGGGTAAATCCTATGATGAGTGCCTCAGGGCACTAAAGTTGTACTAATTGGAAACCAGAAGGGAGAGGGGCGATATGACTGAGACCTTTAAATTCTTCAGAGGAATTAATAAAGTGAACTGTGGGGAATTATTTAGCCTGAGTACCAACTCACAGTCACCAGATCATGAGTGGAAAATGGCAGGCAGGAGGTTCAGGAGAGACACGAGGAAGTATTTCTTTATGGAAAGGGTGGTGAAGCACTGGAACAGTCTGCTAGCTGAAGTGGTGGGAGTGAGCACAGTAAGAGGATTTACACAGCCCTGGGACAGAATGAAGGGAATAGTGGTTACCTGGGCTGACAGGATCAAAGAAAATAGTGTATGGTCTGGGAGGGTTAGTACCTTGGGGAAACATTAGGTTCCAAGAATGATTCCAGGGATTTATGGAACTTGGACAGACTAGATGGACAATGGGTCTTTTTCTGGTATCATTGTCATACCTCTCAACCTCTCAGCACTAAAAATCATAGCACTGGCCTTCAAAAATCATAGCAAAGGGTCAGAATGTGGAGCATTTTCTTATTTTAAACAATATTATGTTTAGGGATATTGGACCCCATATAGTAAGTGATAAGGAATGTTTCTATCACCTTTATTTTTATAGCACCTTTCAAAACCAAGGCACTGTACATAAAAACCATATACATAAAGATAAAATTTTAAAACAGAACATTAAAACAAATCATCATCCGTAGCTAGGAAAAGCTAAACTAAATAAATGCGTTTTTAACTCCATTTTGAATCTATTGACAGTTGGGCATTCTCTCAACCAACGAGGTAGGGAATTCCACAGGGTTGGTGCTGAAAAAGTGAAGGCATGAGATCCTGATGTCTTCAGTCATATCCTGGGAATCTCCAGTAATCCCTCATTGGCAGAACGGAGACGACGGAGGGGGCAATAGAGTACCAAGAGATCTTGTAGGTAACTGGGTCCCTGATCATGTAGGGCTTTAAAGGTTAGCAAGCCAACCTTAAAGGTGATCCACCACCAGAAAGGCAGCCAGTGCAGTTCACGGAGCACAGGCATAATATGACTGGTTCTAGAAGTCCCAGTCAAAAGCCTGCCTGCCGCGTTCTGCACCAGCTGCAGGTGGTGGAGATCAACCCCAGGTAGCCCTAGGTAGAGGGAATTGCAGTAATCAAGATGGGTAGTGACAAAGGCATGGATCAATGTTGGAAGATCACCCAGAGGAATCATGTGTTTCACCTGGGCGGTATTCCTCAAATGGTAAAGAGAGGATTTGATGACAGTTGACACCTGAGATTTTAGGGTCAAACCATCATCAAAAATTATGCCCAGGTTGCGCACCTGATAAGAGGTAGTGAGCGACATACCACCAAGTAATAAGCCTGATGGTTGTCCAGCCCCCAAACCTGCCCTCGGATGACCTGGGTCCACTACCAGCACCTCAGTCTTATCTGGATTCAGTCTTAGCCAGCTGGAACTCATCCAGAGTCTAATCTCAGCAAGGCAGTTATTTAACACGGAGAGTGCATCATCTTGTCCGGGCAGAAAGGACAAATACAGCTGATATCATCTGCATGTCAGTGAAAACCAGACTGTATCACCTGATGATATCTCCCAATGGCAGCATATACACTGCAAACAACATGGGGGCTAGAATGGAACCCTGCGGTACCCCACAAGGCAGGGAGTGAGCACCAGAGGAATAAATTCCAGTGGCAACTCTCTGAGACCTATCTGTGAGGTAAGAATGGAACCATTTGAGGACTGTACCAGACAGCCCACAAAAGAACCTCAGGCGCTCCAACAGCATACCATGGTCTACAGTGTCAAATGCAGCAGAGAGATCGAGAAGGACCAGAATGGTACGTGCCTTTCGATCTCTAGCCATTAGGAAGTCATTCAATACCCAGACAAGGGCAGTCTCCATGCTATGCTTCTTCCTAAAACCAGACTGGAGAGTATCATAGACATTGTGAGTTGTGAGGTGATCATCCAATTGCAACACAACCGCCTTTTCAATAACCTTACCAACAAATAGCTGGTTAGAGATAGGCCAAATGTTGGCTAGACAGTCTGGATCCAAGGAGGGTTTTTTAAGGAGTGGTTGAATGACCGCCTCCTTGAGGGGGTCAGGAAAGACCCCCCTCTCCAAAGACTTCCAGACAATGTCAGCAAGGATCGGGCAGATAACTTCTACACATCCCACTAAAAGGGGTGTAGGACCCGGATCCAAACAACAACTGGTTGGTCGCAATGTTTGGATGATCTTCACAATGTCAGTGAACTCCAGCTGGTGAAAATCTGACCAGACAGACAAGTGCATGCCACTTCCTGTCGACCACTGTAATCCCTCATAGGAGAGGTCGGACTGATGCCAGATCTGATGTTGGCAACCTTATCTGCAAAAAATTGAACAAAGTCCTTGCATCTCAGCTGAGAAAAAGCTTCTCTGGGCTGGAGACAGATTGGATTGCACAATCTGTCAACAGTCTGGAAAAGCTGAGGCAGTCGATTCTGTGCAGCATAAATCTCCCTGGACAGGAATTCTGCCTTCTTACGGGTGATTTCTGATTGATAGCCATCGTAATGTGCCATCAACCTAAGCCTGTCAGCATCACGGCTGGACTTCTGCGGCTCTCTCCAACCTTGACCAACATAACTCCTTCAAGACCATCAAACCAAAGGGCTCCTTGAGCGCAGGGTGAGGCCGAACACGAACAGGAGCAATCTTGTCCAGAGCATCTCCCATAGCCTTATTATAGGCTAGTATGAGATCATCTGGACTCATGCATTCACCCGACAAGCCCAATAGATCCAGTACCACCATTAGGTCATTGGGGTTAATACCCCTTAAAAGGTGGTACTGAACCATCTCCTTAGGGGCAGACCTATTAGGGGGAGCCCTGAAGCTGAACCTTATGGTGTGCTGGTCAGACCAGCTGACTGGTTCCACCCCCAAATCAGCAATCTTCATACCCAAAAGAAAGATCAGGTCCAATGAATGACTTCATACATGGGTCGAGGAGGTAACCACCTGTGTTAGGCCCAGGGTCATCATCAGCTGGAGGAGATTTTGACCAAAGTGCGAGAGTTCATCATTGACCCAGGCATTGAAGTCCCCCAGAATTATCAATCTAGGGGACCTCAACACCATGTCGATGATGAAGTCTGCTATCTCCTGCAGAAATTCTCCACCGTCTCCTGGTGGACAGTAGACGAGGAGAATACCACAACCTACACCCTCTCCCAGGATATAGTCAAAGGATCTGGTACTTCCCAATGGCACATCCACAAGGCCCAGCTCAGTCTTAAACATAATGGCCACACCTCCGCTCCTTCGATCCAGCCTTGGATGATGTATCACCGAGAACCCGACTGTAGTTGCCGAGGCCAGTATAGGGCCTGGATTTTCATCCAGCCAGGTCTCGGTGATGCAAGCCAGATCAGTTGATCCAACAAGATCAGCTATAATAGCTGTCTTGTTTTTGATAGATTAGTTCAATGATTTAATAGTTTGTGTGTCCAGAAATAGCTCTAACATTATGAGGTTCATTGGTAAACTTGTGAGGAGCAAGGGCAAATTTGAGTGTGAAAATCATAACGCTATGCGGAATTCATAGCAGTTGAGAGGTATGATCATTGTCTATTTGTCTAAGTCTCTATGTGCCTAAGGAAAACATATGGCTAAAACGGATTCTACTGCATCTTTATTTTATATTTTCAGTATGTCTGCAATAGAAGCCATACGAAGACAGACTAAAAAAGCTTAATATGTATACCCTTGAGGAAAGTGGGAGGAGACATGATAGAATCTTTCAAGTACCTCAAGGGAATCAATAAAATCCAAGAGGGGAGCATCTTTCAGAAAAAGAGATGTACAAGAACAAGGGGGCACAATTTGAAGATAGAGGTGGGACAGCTCAGGGGCAACATAAGGAAGTATTGTTTCATGGAGAGAGTGGTGGATGAATGGAATAGCCTTCCTGAGGAGGTCATGGGGTCAGAAAACAGTGGGGGAATGGTAGGACTTCCTGGATGGGTTTTGATGGCAGTTATTGCTGAGTGAGTTTCATCTGCATAATAATATATATATATATGTTGCAATATTACATATTAACCCTCTACTCATGGCTTTTTGCATGGATGGGGATTTTGTATTTTGCTGGTGAAACCTCTAGTTTGCTACTATACAGTGCAGTGACTGTGTCTTTGTAGAACAAGAACATTTACTATTATAAGAAAGAAGGGAAAATTGTGACATGGTACCTGTTGTTTGTAACATATTCCTAATACTGTTGTATCAGGAGGGACCTAGGGTCCATCTTTAGTCCCTTATTCCACATGGCAGTGACTATTCCAAGTTTGACTATGGGCATAAACCAAACCTTTAATCTAGAATGCTACCTTACTCATGCTTAGTAATCCTCAGTTCCATTCCTCCTCAGGAATCCATTTAGTCCTGCTTTGAAAGACTGAGAAATGCTAGCTTTCACAACCTCACTAGCTAGGCTGTTCTAGATGTTAACCATCTTCGGAGTGAAGTAAAGTTTCCCCTTAATCTACCTTTCTCAGTATCTGGGTAAATGCCACCCTATTCCTTCACATTAGACTTGAAAAACTATGATCACGTCCCTTCTCCATCTCTTTTCTGGGCTAAATAATTTTGAGTATGTTCAGCCTCTCCTACCTCTTGCCCCTCTAAGGCACCAATCTTCTTGGTGGCCCTTTGCTGAATATTTTTGATCTTTTCAATGCCCTTTTTTGTTCTGCAATGACAGGAACTGTACACAGTACTCCAGATGTGATCTAACTAAGGTCTTGAGCAGAGAATCACCTTTCTTGACTTCCCTCTACCCCCTCCTAATGGAACTAGGTACTGTATTTTTTCTCTAGACTACAGCAGAACATTGCCTGCCAAGCTTTAACTTACAGTGTTTGGGAGAGCCTCATTGCTGATAGAATTCAGTGAATGGAATCAGCTCGTTGTGCTGCACTCACTATGTCATGATGTTGTTGTGCTGCACTGGCTATGTCACTAGTGCAGCACAACAACATAGAATGTCTCTGCGTATGCACGGTAGTGAATCCTCTGCACTTCAAGAAGTGGTCTCAGCAGTGAGCGCTGACCCAGGACATGAGAGATGATTGTAAAAACAGATCAGTAAGGACACATTCCTATCATAATTGGTGCCTATACACCACAAAAGACTGTTTATGTGGTATCATCCACAATATATAGGATAGTGCATGGGGAACAGTTGGCAACAGGGCTATTCTTTCACCGAGTTGGCACTATGACGATGGATTACCTCGAGAGCGCAGCTCGAGAGGTAATCCATCATCATAGTGCCAACCAGGTGAAAGATTAGCCCTGTTGTCAACTGTTCCCCATGCACTGTTCTTTATAGTGTATGGTGGAACGCCGTTTTTTGGGGGAAAAAAAATCACTACAGCATGTTTCTGCTTCAAAACATTTTTACTGGGTTACTAGAAGGAAAAAAGAACTTTACATTCTGAACGTTTTCACGCTTGACATTTTAACTGTTTAAGAACTTTACATTTTGAAAGTTTTAGTGCTAAACATTAGTACTGCAGCCAACATTGCTGCTTTCGCTATGTGTCCTGTCTATGGAGTGAGCCCTAACTGTCAAATGCTGCTCGAGGACACAGTGTGTGATGTGCACAGTGCAGAAGAACAAAAAATCATTCTGCTGCACTGCGAACGTCACTAGTGTAGGAGAACAACATTTCGAAAGCGATGGATTTCGGTGGAGAATGACGTTCCACCATACACTATAATGCTGTTTCAATCTTGCAGTTTCCATGGTAACAAGACCTCTCGTGCTGCACTCTCGAGGTCTCTTATTGCCATGGAAACTGCTCAATTGAAACATATCCTTGTTGTGTATGACAGCCCATACACAATCCTCTATATTGTCCACTGTTGAACTCTTTAATCTGATGACAGTACAGTATGTTATGCTAAGTATATTGCATTACATTGTTTATGATGCACGTATTATTCAAAAATGTAAATGACTGGCAACACTGAAAGTTTACAAAGATTACATAGAAACTGTCAGCAGATAAGGCCGCTTGGTCCACCCAGTCTGCCCAAAATCCCTACCTACTTTAATACTACAGACCCTACTTGGTCTCCGGCTTTACCCCACCTTCCAAACTAAATACAATTCCTTTATGCCTTTCCCTTGAGTTGTTGAACCCTGTTACAATTTTTGCTTAACCACCTCCATTGGAAGGCTGTTCCAGCATCCACCACCCTTTATGTGAAGAAGTACTTTCTAATATTTCCCCTGAATCTATCCCCCTCCAGCTTCATGTCATGTCCTCTTTTTCTTGAGCATCTTTTTTTCTGAAAAATGCTTCCCTCTTGTACCCTGTATATACCCAAGAGGTATTTGAAAGTCTCTATTATATCCCTTCTTTCCCTCTCTCCTTTCCTCTCGGGTATACACATTAAGGTCCTTTAGTCTCTCCTCATAGGGTCTCTCCTCATAATTGAAGCCTTCTGTGTATGAGTGGGGGGAATGAATGCAGCACAGGTTGCCATGCACTGTCTCTACAGTTTTCCACTTTCTAAATCCCTCAAAGGAGTGAGGTTATATGTTAATGTCCATAATCCATATTCATTCCATTCCAGGGAACTTTTTGAGCAGACTAACATTTTGCAATGGATGTACATAAGGTTTACAATATGGACTGCTGCCTACTTGGGAGTGACACGAGTCAGGATTTGAATCTACATTAGGTCAGCATGATTGAAAGAATAAAGCATTATTCAACTATGACACTTACCCAGATACTGTACACCCATTCAGAAAAAATACACTTCTAAAGGGATGTCCATATGAACCTAAGCCTTCTACAGGCACAAAACCCTTTATAAAATACTCTCATTTGTCTGATCATAGCATTAGAAACTGTTACACCTACTTGCTATACTTTTCTAATCCCTCCATAGTACCAAGAACTCCTGTTGGGCCACACCATATTTGGAGTGCCTGGAACCATCCAAGGTTTTATAGGATCTTGGGGCCCTGTAAGTATGATGTTGCACCACCTGGACCTGACCTCAGAAGCTGCAACAGTGCAGCATAGTTGGTGTCTTCCCAGTGTCCTAGTAACACACAGAGGGGGAAGGATAAGGGGAATGGAGAGTGCAGACTGGCTGCTGAACACTCATGCTCACAGCTCAAAGAAATACTGTGACTGTACCAGTTAAAAGCAAAACCTTCTCCAACTGCATGGTCAATGATCCTTACCTCTGCAGTACTGTAAGAGCAAGCAATGAGTACAGAGCAGGGGAGATGGAAATGACAGCACTACCTGCTTAAGACACTGTTCACTCACTGAGACTCCAAATGGCTGGGAAGAGAGATATTATAGTCATGTGTGAACTGTGGCCTTATGGGATATGAGACCTAAAGCACTGCAGAATAAAGAAACTTAACGCAGTAGTCCCCATAGCAGAATAAAGCAGATACAGTATGCTTTTTAAAAATGCATGTTAAGCAAAAACCATTCATGAGTTGCATACAGTGAAGTATAACACTTTGGGGGCTATTGCATGGCATTTACATGCCTGTTGTGCTCCTTTAATTAGCTGATTCTACATTTTGAAAAGAAAGGATACTGAAAAGGGATGTTTAGTTCTTTAAAACCACAAAATAAACAAATATATACATGAATAAAGAAGTCCTGTCGTTTTCTTTTGTATAGTAGAATTGTTTTTACATTTTTCTTTTGGCAAGAACCGGATGCTTTCTATCAAAGGTTACCACAGTTACATGTCCTGAGAGAATTGTAAACCTCATTTAAAACTCTCTGGGAATTGTCAACTTATAAAAATGAGATTTTATTGAAGTAGTTAAGGTCTTTGTTTTGTGTTGTCTTGTTTGCATAGCAGCAGCCTGCTGAAGAGGCAAGCCCTTGGTTCATAAGCACTAAAGCAGATTACAAATGGGAAGGAAGGCTCCTGGTTGTTAGGTCTGCAGTGAATTAGTCTGAAAGTAATAAGGGGGCTCTTTCGTGCAAGCTTAGAGGCAGCAAAGCAGGTAAATCCCTGCCTATCTGCATATTTCAACCAATATCAATCCTTTACTTCTCACGCAAAGAAGCAAAGTTCCACCAGCTGATCCTGGAATTAGCTTCTGCAGTTTTTCAAAGTTGATTTAGCAGATGTGTTAATTTGCTTTACCTATGACCCTTAGTTGTAATTTTGTAAGCAGTTTTTAAAGATAAACTATCAGTTGATCTGCCTCAATCTATACATTTTTATCCCAAAATAGTGTGTTCCAATGCTCAGTAGTTTATTAGATGCACATTCATTTCATTTGTTTGTGATACCAGTCAGATATTCTGTGCTTACAGTGGTGCCCAGTGTCAGGTTGCCAAATGTCACCAGATCTTATGACACTGCCGTCAGGATGCCTTCTGAGATGAGTAGTCATTTGGTTTGGAAACAATAGGCAATTCTAGACAATTAAGCAATTAGCAAGTGATTACTCTGTCCATTCTTGCCAGTTTTTTACTGAAGAGAGGGAGGAAAGTGGAGCCTGTTGCTCTGAGTGAAGCAGATAAAAAAAATTAGCTTTTCAATGACAATATGGCAGGTGATTTGTACCTGACAACATGATACAGAAGCATTTTGACATGGGCTTAAGATTTCAAGCCCTCTGATTGGTAAACAGCTGTGCCCTAAAAGTATCTTGCACCAATATTGGGGAGTAACTAGTTACTTGTAACTAATAACTGTAATCTGATTTTTTTTCTAGGTAACTAGTAATAGTAATGAATAACTGTTAAAATAATTAGTAACTATTTATTGTAATATAAATAGAATAATAGATAGGTGAGAGTGTATTACAAGGCAGTAATACCATCGAGAGGTTCTGGGGACAAGGGAACCTCGAGAGCAAAGTTCTGGAGGTTCCCTTGTCCCCAGAACCTCAAGATGGTATTAATTCCAAGTAATACACTCTCACCTATTTTTAATTTTTTGTAATATATGGATCTGATTTTAAACTTGTGCAGGCACTGCTGCTTTCAGGACTCAATTACTGTGTTTCTGCCACTGCTGCACAGAGGGCTCGCTCAGTGCATGTTCAAGAACTGCCCCTCCATCCCCCCTCGTCTGTCTCTGAACTTCAGTGGTCTGCTTAAGTTTTGTGGGGAGCTCTACCTTTTTGCTGTTTTGATGTGCAGGGATGGCAGGATCCACTGAAAAAATGCCTTTGTTTAAAATAAAAAAATATGACAGAAACAGTGAAGACAAGATACTCTCTCGCTATGCGAGAGACTGCCGCCATGTTATTTAAAATGTTTCGCCCACCCATAGACATAATTCAGCCAATCATGAGCCAAGATTTGAAACGTGTGGATGCTGCTGTCTGACTGACAGTTGGGGGGAGCATGGTAACCATTGAATGGAGTGGGAGAGCTTTCGCTTGCGTTAAGATTTTGTGATAGTATCTTTCGGAGGTCGGAACAATAGTATTAAGGGCTCTGAACGATACTATTATCACCTACGAATGATGGTATTATCACTTTGGCTGCGGTGTATGACCAGAAATTTTTTGTATGCTTTTTGATGGTATTATTTTAACTATCCATATATTACAAATAGAATAACAGATGGGGATCCATCTGTTATGGTTACTGTAATCCATCAAGGGGTTCCTGTGACTTCATAAACCTCAAGAGTGAAGCTCAAAAGGTTTATGACATCACAGGAATTCAGAGATTGTGCAGGTGTCTTTTGATATTCAGATTTCAGTGTAAACAAAGGCTACTCAGCTAATTGCGTGCTTGATTTATTACAATGTCAGGCTAAAAAAACTGCCTTCTGACAAGCACTGCATGAGCACCCAGCATCTTCACCTTGCACATTGAATGCAAGTTGCCTACCATTTATTTTCCTTTTTTCACAATATAAAGTTTAGGCAACATTTCATGGCTGTGAGGTGCCATTATTTCTAGCCTTGCTGATATTCAGGTCTGCATAGTCACAGTGTCTAGATATTCTGAGCTGCCAGAGCTACAGAGTGATGTAAACCCGTGGCTCGACAACTGGAGCAAAGACATGTGGCCTTGCAATGTTTAGCCTAGGAATTTTTATATAATACTGGTTTGTCCTATGAGATCTTTGCTCTAACACAGTGGCTATGACTACAATGTAGCCTCATTTATTGCACCTCTGCTTCTGCATGGTTACAGTCCCACTGCCGTGTTGGGGTTGTTTTCACCAGTTGTCTTCATTACGGAAAATGTTGTTAGGCTGAATGGCGCTAGTGAGATGTTGTTGCACTGGGTGTCCTTGTACCAGTTATTGCAGACCGGTATAATTACTGGCCCCACCAGTTTGTGAATTTCTTTGATCTGTAGAAAATGAAAATGTGTGCACACATAGCTTTCATCTTCCAGCCTTTTTAATAGGTCATGATAATTAGTCCCCAGACTCCTTAGTTCATTTACTTGTACTGTTCCTTTACATACCTATCATCACCGTTTCAATTTCCAGATTCTATTCTTACCTTACCTTTTATCACTTTTTCTCCTATAGCCTCCCCCTTCACATATCTTTCTCTTATTTTCCTTACCTGTTCTTTTTCTGTTTTAGATAATTCCTGAAGAAGACCCATGGTTGAAGCATTAATTCTATCTATATTTTCGGCATGCATTTAATATTACCATTTTGTTCTAGATCCGTAACATGTACTGTGCAAAAAAAGTCAGAAAACACTATTTTATTTGTTGGTTTATTATTAAACATAATTTTGCAACATTTGATATACAAATTATACTACTTATGCATGGTACAGCTAAGAATCAGTATAGGAATTGCTGAAATTTATTTCAGAGGGCAACAGACTGGCCAGTTGATGTACAATTTATCGCTAGCTGGCTACAACCCTGCATGTCGTCAGTCATGGCACTGTATAGTAGCCATTGTTAACTCAGAGGGAATTGGGGCCAGCCTAGCTATTGTAGGGAAAAAGGCAAGTAATGTCTCTGCAGGCAGGGCCCAGGGCCTATTTCCACTAACACCACCTGTGCCAAACTGCCACAGCAGGACGCTTGATCATCCAGCCACCTGCCCACCTGCCAGGTCTATCATCATCATCATCATCTGACCCATCTCAAAGAAAATTATTATTAAAGGGGTATGTACTGGAGTGCAACAAGTGTGTTGTGTTGTGTGATAATTTGATTGTATGTGACACTGTCTGACTTCGGTTGTGGCATAATGGCAGTGGCATAATAGTCATGGCAGACTTAGTTATAATTATAACTGTGTCTCAGTGGCAATGGCAAGTTAAGGTTCAGCTGTGGGAAAGAATGGTTAAATTGTGTGTTGGGGTAAGCAGGTGTGTGCTGGTGGAATTTACTGTATGTGATGTGGGGTGGATCTGTGGTTAGTAATGGCAAAGCTAGGATTCAGACTGCTGTGGGGAAATGAGAAAAGATCACCAAGGCAAGGAAGGGCAGTAGATCTGCAGTGTGTGTGTGTGTGTGTGTGTGTGTGTGTGTGTGTGTGTGTGTGTGTAGGGGAGCTATGTGAGGGTGGGATTTTATTATGAAAATTTAAAGTGGTAGTTGTGACTCTTGTATAGTCAGGAGGAAAATAAAGGCTAGATGTGGGAAAGATTGCCAAGTGCAGAAGATGCAACAGTGTGTGTGTGTGGCAGTGGCGTAAGGGTGGGATGTAAAGGGATAGTTGTGGCTGGCATTATTAGGATATTCAGCTGTGTGGGAAAGACCACCAAGGGTACTGGCAGTAGATGCAGTGTGTGTGTGTGTGTTGAAGGATGGGGGTGGGTGTTATGGAAATGAAAAAGGTCAGGGACAGCAGTGGTTAGCAAAGTCAGGATTCAGCTGTGGGGGGGAAGATTGCGGAGGGTAGCAGTAGATGCAGGGTTTGTGTTTGGGTGTTTTTTTTAATACAGCTCTTATTTATGGAAATGTAAAGGGATTGTTGTGGCTGGCAAAGTCAAATGGGTGCTGCATTATTAATTAACATATTCATTTATTTATTTATAAAATATTGAACAGCACTTTTGAGCCATGGCTCATTTACAAAGGTTCCACGTCAGGAAACAACACAAGAGTGAGAGCCAAGAACAACATGAAAGAAGTTACAGAAAACATACATTAAGGTATTGATTAAGGAGCAGCCAGTGGCTTGTCTGATTACTGCATTGTAAGGATTTACAGCAGGACAGTACACCAGATAATTGAACAACGTATGCATAGGGAAATTCTTGAGTGGTAAGGGCAGAAGCCAGAGGTTATAGGTGCAGAGAACATCATCAATGTTTTAAGGAAGAGGTAGGTGGAGGAGGGCAGCTTGGAAAACATTGTCAAATGGGGGGTAGGTGAGAGCTAGGAGGTGAGTGGGGAAAAGGAAGATGGCAAGGTGTGGATGCATTGACAAAGAGGTGGTAGGTGAGAGCTAGGAGGAGGGTGTGGAAGAGAAGGGGGCAAGGTGTGGATATGGATAGATGGAGAGAGTGAGAGGAAGGGTAGAAATGCATGGAGGGGAGCAGAGAGTAAGAAGGGGTAAGGTAATAAAGGAGGAACTCAGGGGGAGAGGGTGGATAATGGGTCTGTGTAAAACTGGGAGCACAATGAGACTAGAAAGGGGTGAGAATAGTGTGAACAGGAGGGAGAAAGAAGTCAAGGGAGAGGGAGGCAAGAAGGGAGCCATCGTGGAGAGAGTTGTGTGAAACAGTCACAAGAGGCACTGGCCACGAGGTGCTGATGAAGATTGCACTTAAAAGCGCTAAGCGTTGCAATGATGGTGATTTCTGACAGAAAGGAGTTGAACCAGTTTGAGGCTCTAACTTTGTAGGAGTGTTGTCCTGAGTAGTGTGGCTGCAGGGTATGGTAAATGTGAGACATTCAGAAATTCTGGTGTGGAAGGAGACACAGTGATGAGTCAGAGTAGTCTGAGCCCCAGGTGGTACGAGGCCCACTGAAGTCTTCTTTGCTAGAATACAGGTCTGGTACTTGAGTCTGCCAGATAGCTAGAGCTGATTTGCCTCCTCATAGACATCACAAGTGTGGGAAAGGTGAGAGCTGAGGTAAGTAGATGACAGGCCTTGTTAAGGGCTAAGGCTATGTGCTGGAGAGCAGTGTCAGTAGCTGATCCATTGATCACAAGCCCATAGTCGATAATTGTGATAATAGAGCTCTGGATAGCAAGGTTTAGGGCTTCAGTCGTAAGGCAGTGCTTACGTTTGTATAACAGCCCTATGTGAGTATTCACAGTTTAGCAATGTTATAGATATGTTTGGAGTATGCGAGAATGCAGTTAAGGGTCACATCCAGGTATTTGAACAGATGCACCTGCTCCAGTGATATGCGGCGCTGTTGTTGATCATTAGTTCTCAATCTTTATATTTGTTGTGGGTTCAATGGAATATTCATTGTCTTTAGAATCTGTTTTGTTTCTTTTATATACTTCTTGGAGTTTTGTGAGCACATAGCTATGTTCAGTGAGTAAATACAGCCATGTTATCAAAAGTAATAAAAAGTAATATGCATTACAGTTACAGTTACTAATTACTTTGTATATAAAAGTAAAAAGTAACTGTAACTGATTACATTTATTTGATAGCAACTAGTAACTGTAACTGATTACTTTTTAAAAGTAACTTACCCAACACAGTCTAGCACTTGGCTAAAATCAAGCGTTGGCAGCCTGGACACAACACCAAAACAACATAATGCCCATTTTGGAGTATTGTAAAACAATTTGAATGTTAACAGCCACCATTTTGTTTTCTTTAGTCCCATTCAAGTGCACCATAAAAATGATCAGAAATGGCATCTTACAGTGTCATTGCCCATTCAAAAAACCAGCATAATTCATAATATCTTTGAGAATGATCTGTTTCTGTGATTTCATCTCATACTCTTTTTCTGCTATGATATGTCCCACACCTGCCCACCTGGTCTACGGCCCGCCCACTCACTTACTCCTTCTCCAACTTGCCAGCTACTCCCTGGCTCCCTCTTACTTGGCCTGTGACCTCGTGCTTCACTACGCCCATTGCCATGTGTTAGAACTGCTTAACGCACACCCCCATTGTGTCTTATTGCTTAAATAGCCCACAACAGGCCATGCTCTTCCAGAGAATTAACTCACAACCTAGGTGAATAGAAAGGCATAAGGCCGATAGCTGAATGACTTTAAGTGTACTATGGAAGTATATTTTCAAGAAACTCATACCATGTAGTGGGTTATTATGCTTATAAAATGGAAAAATAGTGGATTTAAAAGAAAAAGGTGTAATTTCCTAGATAGAATATTTGAGTTTGGTAACAAAGGCTGTGTGCCTTAAATAAACCTGGGATATACATTTATTTTGAAGAAGCATCCACACTGCTGTGGGGTTTTGCATTTACAAGGTGGGAAGTATTTTATTTTAATGGAAAAATGTTTTATTTGCATTTAGCTAGGCAATTGCTAGGAATATTAAGTTAGATTAGTTACAGATTATGCATATGCCAGAGCATATTCTTGGTCAGGCAATATGTTTAGACAAAAGAAGTTACTAGGATTTTGAAGAATTCTGAAGTCTATTTTATAAAGTTGTACAATTTTGTTTTTGATATATAGGAGGCAGTACAGCCTAGATCTTACTGCACAGAGCCAGGTTTGAATCCCAAAGCCAAGGCTTGCATACTGTATAACCCTGAACAAGTTACTGCACATCCCTCTGCTTAATTCTCTCCCAGCTGACACCAGGAAATTAGTTTTGGCTCAGTGTGCCTTCCCAAACCTAAACATTGTAAGTAAATAATTATACTGTATAGTTTGTATGTGTACAGCTGAAAAGGAGTGGTTAGTGGGTATTTCTGATGCCAGTTTCCATTAACTAGTCTGAGGCATGCAACCTGTTATCACTGTTCTGTAATTACACACCTCATCCCCAAACCTCCATCACTCAACACAGCTAGTGTACATTTGAAGAAGGAGGAAAGGTCTATGGTATCATGAAAGAGCTGCATGCACTGAACCAAAAAAAAAAAAAACCTTTATAGCAGCAAGTTATTCTAAAGTGGCTCTTGTTGTAATCAAGAGCCAATCTAACCTCCTCCTTAACCCTTGCAGGGCCACGGACTGATATATCAGTCCAAAATTCCTATACGTTATAATTCTATCGGCAGCCTAAGGGTTAATACACCCAACTTTTAGTCTGAATTGAGTATGGAGATTTTTTTTCTCCTGGTATGGTGTAAGTCATTTCCACTAGTTATTCATAGCATAGACTGGTTTGAAGTCTTGAAATTAAATGTTGAAAGCAACTTTATGACACCTACTGTAAAGTAGGTATATTTAATGATTCATGAACCAGATATCTTATTATGAAATAATGTAGTGTTATGTATGTAACCTATGTATTATTCTGTTTTCATTGCATTATCTTATTATAGGGGCATGGTATTACCTCTATAGTTAGGGTCACTACTGGCTTCTATGTTAAATCTGTATTTTTTGTTTGCTGATTCCAGAAAGAACATTTTCCAGATTTCCATACAACTTTCAGGATTTGTTGTCCATGGCAGAATGTACAATTGTGGAAAGTTACATGTAAATCAACTCCATCTTTTTTGTACTAATGAAGTGTGTAAAATGTATTTTTTCTGATTTTAGGTTGCTTCTCAATGATGCTTTTGCCTGAATTTTTGCTCATGTCTGGAAAAAAAAAACTATCTTTGAATAGTGAAATTATGCGCTGCTGTGTAGGTTGGCGGAGATGGACTTCCTAGGGGAGATTTAATGTTTGAGAGTTTTGTATTTTTTAAGATAGTTACATTTGAAAAATTGTGTTTTGGCTTTTGTCAGTTGGTAAGGAGACAGTACTGAGTTAACATATCACATGCATAAAAGGGTTTCAGTGCTGTTGAATGGAGAGTGGTGGGGAAGGTTAAGGAGAAAAAGGTAGATTTCAGGAAGTATATAAGGAAACACAGAAGGAGCAGAACAGAGAACTGTACCAGTTAAGGCAGAAGGAAGCAGGGAAGGCAGTCAGAATAACAAAGGCCCAAGCTGAGGAAAAGATAGCCAATTCAGTTACAAAGGGGGATAAAACCTTTTATAGGTACATTAGGGAGCAAAGAAAGACCAAGGGAGGGATATTGAGGCTTAATAAAAGGAAGGAAGGGTGGGCAGAGGGTGACAGTGAAAAAGCAGGGACACTGAATAAATACTTCTGCTCAGAATTCACAAACGAAGAAAAGGAGGAGGTACCTAAATCAAAGAATAGAAGCACTCTGGGTAGGGAGGTCAATACCAGCCCATTTACAGAAGAAAGGGTTCTGAAAGAACCTGTTAAAACTGAAAGTGGACAAAGCAGTGGGGCCTAATGGGATTCATCCCAGAATTTTAAAAGAACTAAGGGAAGAACTCATGACACCTTTTTAACAAATCATGGGAGGATGGTGTGGTACCTGAGGACTGGAGGAGGGCGGATGTGATTCTCCTTCACAAAAGTGGGAGCAAGACAGAGGCAGGAAACTACAGACCTGTTAGTTTGACCTCAGTGGTAGGGAAAATGATGGAATCACTTCTGAAGGAAAGAATTGTTGAGTTCCTAGAGGCCAGTGGGGCACAGGACAAAAGGCAGCATGGATTCACAACAGGGAGTTTGTGTCAGATGAATCTAATAGATTTCTTTGACTGGGTGACAAAAGTAGTAGACCAGAGAGAGGCTGTGGACATGGCCTACCTAGACTTTAGCAAGACATTTGACATAGTCCCACACAAAAGATTAATGTACAAGTTAGCCAGCCTGGGAGTGGGCCCCAAAGTGGTAGCCTGGGTAAACAATTGGCTGGAAAAAAGACGCAGAGGGTAATAGTAAACAGAGTCCAATCTGAAGAAAGGGGGGGTTACTAGTGAGGTACCGCAGGGTTCAGGACTGGGACCAGCCCTCTTTAATGTCTTTATAAGTGACATTGCAGATGGACTGGAAGGAAATAAATGTCTCATTGCACACGACACAAAGATCTGCAACAGGGTCAGTACAGAAGGTGGGGTGGAAAGGATGTGAAGGGACTTGGCAAGGTTGGAGGCATGGTCAAATGAATGGTAGCTTAGATTCAGTGCAAAGAAGTGCACCTGGGAAACAAAAACCCAGGTGAAGAGTACACAATGGGGAGTGACATACTAACAACAACAAAAATGGAAAGGACCTGGGGGTAGTCATATCAGATGACCTTAAGGTGGGCATGCAATGAGAGAAGGCAGTAAGGAGGTCTGGCAGGATACTGGGATGCATAGGGAGAGGCATCACCAGTAGAAAATAGAAAGTTGTTATCGCCCTGTACAGACAGTTGGTGAGACCCCATCTGGAGTACTGTGTGCAGTTCTGGAGTCCCCATCTCTGCAAGAACATAGACAGGATGGGGGCTGTGCAGAGAAGAGCAACTAAAATGGTGCAGGGTCTACACCAGAAGACATATGAAGAGAGATTAAAGGAGCTTAAAATGTATTCCCTTGAGGAGAGGAGGGAGTGGGGGGACATGATAGAAACTTTCAAGTACCTCAAGGGAATCAACAAAGTCCAAGAGGGTAGCATCTTTCAGAAAAAGAGATGTGCAAGAACAAGGGGACAATTTGAAGATAGAGGGACGCCCAGAGGTAATGTGAGGAAGTCTTTTTTATGGAGATGGTTGTGGATACATGGAACTGCCTTCCTGCGGAGGTACTGTAGTGGAGTCAAAAACAGTGGGGGAATTCAAGAATGCAGGGGACAGACATAAGGCAATTCTAATGGGGGGTAGGAAGAAATAGGCTGTTGGTTAATTAAGATCTGCAGCTTATCCATTAGGTAGGAAAATGGGCAGACTAGGTGGGCCAAGCGGTCCTTATCTGCGATCAAATTCTATGTTCCTATTGCACTATATGTTGTAAATGTTTGCTCTAGTACAGAGAAGAAACTATATAAGTTTACAGTTTGAAACTTGGTGTGGTTAAGTAGGTTGGTCAGGAAGAAATTCCTAAAGTGGTTTGGAGTGAAAGGTTCACTTAAATTTTTAGATATTTAACTTTAAAAAAATTAAGGGAATTGTTAAGAATGGGTTTAGAGATGTTGAGGATTATAAAGGTGATCTGAAACAGTATGAGAAATAAAAAGATCCTTTATTGCCTATCACTGTCTGTTGTCTTTTTTTATCCTTTTACGTGATAGTTGTATGATTTCTGTCTGTTTAAAAAGTCTATGTTGCCTATCAGTAATTTTGTGAAACAGCTGAGACAACACTGCAGCAGCCTGGACATCAATACATTGCTCTTTAACAGGGCCCTTGCACAATCTATCCTCTCAATTCATAACTAACCCCTCCCTTTCCATCCACTGTTGAGTACATGTACCTTGTTCCTCCCAAAGCCTTCAAACCCCAGTGGCAAGCATCACTAGAAGCTGTAAATAAAAACGTCCCCTGTTGGAGTGACTAGCACTTCTGTGCTCACCCATTTACAGTACAATATTGATCCCTACACCCCACCATACATAATGAAGTGTCCCGCACCTCTTCCACCCTGTCCCCTAAAACCTTAAATTAAACCCGTCTCCTTCTCTTCCCTTTATTAAATATACCCACCCTCTCCCCTCCAAAGCCCCAGAGCACCACTCACACCATGAACAGAAGAATAGCAGAACTCAAGCCAAGAACATGCTGGATAAGGATTTATGTGAGAGGTTCTTAGTAAGTCAAAGTTCGCCAGTAGCACCCAGTAAGAATTATTTTATTTATCAGCCAGACAGCCACAGTATGGCACAGAAAGTTAAGCAACAACATGTGACACCCCACCCCACTACACACACCTCCTTTAAGATTAAAAGGCTTCTGGTGGCCTGACTGATCCACAGTGCTGGTGCTGAAAATAAGATACAGATTTAAAAAAAGTTAAAGTAACAAATTAATAGAGCTGAAACACAGGCTAGCTGAGCTCTCCATCTCCCCTCCTGTGCCACCATGTTTCCTCTTTTGCCCATCTGCTGCTCCGATGATCTGTTTGCATGCTATAGAAACATAGAAACATTGAAGCTGTCAGCAGAAAAGGACATCTTGGCCCACCCCTTGGCTCAGAGGTAATGTGAGGAAGTATTTTTTCATGGAGAGGGTTGTGGATGCATGGAACAGCCTTTCTGAGGAGGTAGTGGAGTCAAGAACAGTGGGGGAATTCAAGAATGCAATGGACAGACATAAGGCAGTCCTAGTAGGGGTAGTAGGAAGTAAGCTGTTGGTTAACTAGGATCTGCAGCTTATCTGTTAGGTAGGAAAATGGGCAGACTAGGTGGGCCAAGCGGTCCTTATCTGCCGTCAAATTCTGTTTCTATCTACGTACCTAGTCTGCCCTAAAGTCCCTACCTACTGTGTTACCGTAGACCCTAATTGATCTCCGTCCTTACCGCCCCCACCAGCCCTGTTATTAAGGTCCCCCTGTGTCTATCCCATGCATGTTTAAAACCTGTTACCTTTTCAGTACCCACCACCTCTGCTGGGAGGCTGTTCCAGGTGTCTACCACCCATTCTGTAATGAAATATTTCCTCACATCCCCTTTAAATCTCCCCCTTTCCAGCTTCATATCATGCTCCCTCATCCTTGAGCATCTCTTTCTGTGCAATATTCCACCCTCCTGTACCTTTTTGATACTCTTGAGGTATTTGAATGTTTCTATCACGTCTCCCCATTCTCTCTTTTCCTCCAGTGAGTACATATTTAATTCCCTGAGCCTTTTCTTTTAGGGCTTCTGATGCAGGCCATGCACCATTTTAGTTGCCTTTCTCTGTACCGCCTCCATCTGGTCTAGGTACTTCCGGAGATAGGGCCTCCAGAAATGGACACAGTACTCCAGGTGTGGCCTCACCATTGATCTATATAGGGTAACACTACCTCAGATTTATTTGCTGGTGATACCCCTCGCTATGCACCCAAGCATCCTACTAGCATTTCTTACTGCCTTATCACACTGCTTTGCTACCTTCAGATCACCAGATATGATGAACCCCAGATCCCTTTCCTGTTTTGTTGTTGTTAACACCTCCTCCCCAATGATATGTTGCTCTTGGGTTTCTGTGCCCCATTTGCATAATTTTAAATTTTTTGGTGTTGAAACCTAGTTGTCAAACTTCTGACCAGTTTTAACGTTTTTTTAGATCTTCCTTCATCCTCCCCCGTGTATCCACACTGTTGGAGATTATTGTATAATCCATGAACAAGCATACCTTTCCTTCCAGTCCCTCTGCGATGCCTCTAATAAAAACATTGAAGAGCACCAGTCCCAGTACTGACCCATGTGGTACACTGCTGGTTACCTTACTTTCCTCTGAGTAAACTCAATTTACCACCACCTTATGAGTTCTGTTACTTAGCAAATTTTGTACTCATTTTACTGTCTTTGGACTGACTCCCACGTTGTCTAGCTTGTTTACCAGTCTTCTGTGTGGAACAGTGTCAAAGGCCTTACTGAAATCCAGGTAGGCCACATCCACCACTTTTCCATGATCCACCTCCCTTGTAACCCAGTCAAAAACCTCTATCAGGTTCATTTGGCAAGATCTACTCCCTCTAAACCCAGGTGTGCTGTCAGCACAATGACAAGTTACAGCAAACACTACCACAGCGACAAATCGCCATGTTGCTGTGGTGGTCTCTTTCTAGCGGCCTTCTTCCCTAATTTTACCCCACCTGAACCAACTCCAACTCAGAGTTGGTTATTTTAGAGATGGTGTGTGTGGGGGGGGCATAGCCCTCTGCATGGAAGTTGTGGGGGTTGAAGCTCCCTGCAAAAAAAAAATTTTGTCTCAACGGGAACAATGCTGACGGTTGGCATTGTTCTTGTTGCTGTCGGGGATGTCGACAACATTGCTGTCAATATCTTGATATGGAACTGTGAACCCATGCTGCCTCAGATCCTGCAATCCACTGGTGTTAAGGTATTCCCAATCCTTTTTTTAAATATAGTTTCCATAACCTTGCCCACCACCAAAATTAGGCTTACAGGTCAGTAGTTTCCTGCTTCCTCCCTATTCGCACTTTTGTGTTGTGGGACCATATCCACCCTCCTCCAGTCTCCCAGAACTTCCCCTGTATCCAGTGATAGATTGAACAGGGCCATCAGAGGCTCAGACAGTTCCTCCTTTAGTTTCTTCAGTACCCTAGGGTGAACCCCTTCCAGTCCCATAGCCTTGTCTACTTTTAGTTTTACTAGTTCCCTGAGGACTCTCTCCTCCATAAAAGGGCTAGTGTCCACCTCCCTTCCCTTAATGCCCTTCTCCACTATCTGTGGCCCATCACCTACCCCTTCCTTTGTGAATACTGAACAAAAGTACTTATTCAGTATGTCAGCTTTCCTCTGGTCCTCTTCCACATGCCCCCTTTTAGTCTTACTGGGCCCTATGCTCCATTGGGTGTAGGTTACGTGCCAAAAGCACATTTTTTAATTTTTTTTTATTTATTGAATACAATCGGAATTACAAACCTTTGAGTCACAGACTCTTTTGCAAAGGCTCCACGTCAGTTACAGGGGGTGGAGGGTAAACAAAATAAAGTATAAGACATACATAGACAGGCAGTATTTACAGTAACAGTACTGATGGAGCAGTCCAGGCTAAAACTTATATACCGGTGAGGGTATTAGGCAGCAATCTTGGAGTCCCAGGACAGAGACTTGTATGATGCTAATTCATGGGGTCTAGAGAGACCCTGTGTCAAGAATGTGGGAATGGGGGAAAACTGGGTGGGCAATGTTAGCCACAGATACATTTTGCACTCTCAAGTAGTTGAGCCTTGAGGCCTGTTTTAAATGGGAATAACACATAACCCACCATGCAGCTCCACACCTACGGACAGGTATGCACCGACTGGTATTCACTACTGGCCAACACCTGTTCACAGCTCCACCCCCCCAGTGCACAGGTCTGTGCAGGATCATGCAGGGGAGACCATGGGTGGAGTTGCACACCTAGGGGCATTCAATGGGGATGCACATCCTGGATCTCTCAGTGGAACCCTTAGGCAGGGGGCACATTGGCTGCGCTCCCCTGTGGATGTCCGCATGGCTGGTGGCCATGAAGGTGAGCAGTGGGTTGTGTTGCCAGCCATGCCATTTCCCCAAACAGACAGGGAGGTATGGAGTGGGGAGCAGTGACATTAGTGTGTGTGTGTGTGGGGGGGCGGCGTTACAGCTGCCCATCACACCATGCAATGTGGGGCAGATTCAGAGCATGAGGATATGGAAGAGGGCTGGCAGTGCAGTCCAGGGGTGGTCCACAGTCCAGGGGCCGGTGCCCCCATGTGTGTGTGTGGGGGAGTTTGGCATACTCAGGGAAGGTGAGGTGCATAACTAGGTGCTGGGGTGGGTGGCTCTGGGCGGCCTGTCACTAAGGTTGATGGGGTACTATTGTTGTGGAATGGAGGCACGCGGCGCATAGGGGGCTTGAGGCAAGATTCCCCTGGTGTAACTCACATCCACCTCTGCACCCCCACAGACAGCAATACATGCCATTGTGCATGGCATGTAGTGCTAGCATGCCCTCACCGGCCTGCATGTTGCAGTCTCGCCGGGTGAAGTTGAGTGCATAGGGGGGCAGTGCACCTTTGTGCATCCTGCATGGGGCACGCAATAGGTGTGGAGTGTCTCCACACCTCACATATGCGCTGCAGAGGCACTCCGCACCATCGTGCATAGGGCCTACTATCCTTGCCTTGCTTTTCTTCTTTTCACTTATGTACCTGAAGAAAGCTTTATTCCCTTTTTTGCTGATTTGGCAATGTTTTCCTCCATTTGTGCTTTAGCTCTCCTAACTGCCTTCCATGTCTCCCTTTGTTTCTCCTGATAACTCTCACTGTCCTCTTCCTTCTGTGTCATCTTTTACCTTTTGAATGCCTGCTTCATTTCCTTTATCTTCTCTGCTTCTTCCTTGGAGAACCATAGCAATCTCTTTCTTCTCTTGCTCTTAGTAACCTGCTTGACACAGAGGTTTGTTACCTTTTTAATGCCCTGCTTTACTCTTGCCTATTTTTCCTCTACCCCACCCTTATTCCCTATTCCTGCTAGGGCTTCCCTGAGGCACTCTCTCATTTTCTTGACATTGATCCTTCTGAAGTCCAGGACCCTTGTTTTAGTGTGGCTCGGTACTGGCACTGTCCTTATGCTGAACCACACCATGTGATGATCACTGGTGCCCAGGTGGCTTCCCACTGTGACGTCAGTCTCTGTTTGACAGTACCAGATCCAGTAACGCCCCCTCATGAGTGGGTTCTTTAACTAGTTGCCTGAAGTATGCCCCCTGTAGGGAATCTAGGATTTCCCTTCTTTTAACTAATGCTGCATCAGGTAGGCTCCAACCCACATCTCGTAGCTCAAAGTCCCCCACCAGCAGTACCTCACCCTTGTTAGTTATCCCTTGTATTTCATCTGTCCTATCCTCATCTCCTTCCTCTCCTTGTGCTGAGGTCTGTAGGTCACCCCATCCTAATAGCGGCCCCCCTCCCTGTCTCAATGGGTGACCCACAGTACCTCCGTTTTACTCTGTCCCCCTTGTAGTTCTGTGGCCTTTATGTTCTCTCTCACTTAAAGAGACACCCATCCTCCCTTTTTTCCTACCCTGTTCCTCCTGTATAGCGCATACCCTGATATGGCTACCTCCCAGTCCTGGTTTTCATTGCACCAGGTCTCTGTAATTGCTACTATGTCCATGTATGCTGCTGTCATGGTGACCTCTATGTCTGCCATCTTGTTGCCCAGACTTCGAGCAGTTGCACACATGGCTCTCCATTTTAAACTGCCATCTCGCCTCTTGCCCTTTTGCCCCTCCCCTTTTCCTCCATTATTATTTTTCCTCTTTCCTTTTCCCTGTTCCTCTTGGTTTCCTAATTGTGTTTATTCCCTGTAGGACTTCCCCCCTTGGGATTCCCATTGCTGATGCTGTAAGCATGTGGGAGGGGAGCAGATTATGTCTTCCTGCCTTGTTCCATGTCCCTCCCTTGGCTTGTTTAAGTGCTTAGTAATGTAGCATTTAAACTGTTCATTAAGGATCTCAGTTCCCCATCTGGAGGGATGTAGGTTGTCGCCCCTGTACAAGCCTCTATCCCTCCAGGTGGAGCCTCAGTCCCCAATGAATCTGAATCCTTCTTCTCTGCACCACTTCCTCAACCATAAGTTGATGCCCTGGTGTGAAGCCTCCTGTTATCCCTCTTGTCATGGACAGGTAGCACCTCCGAGAAAGTAACAGATTGTGCTACTTGCCTAAGACCCCTCCCCAGTTTCTTGAACTCTTCCTGATAGGCATCTGGCCTCTCCCCAGCCAGGTCATTTGTCCCCAAGTGGGCAATGACATCTAGTTCTCCCTCACTCCTTGCCTCCCCAGTGATCCTTAGGATCCTCCTTCCATCCCTATGAGCTGTGGCACCAAGAATGCACCTTACCACCCTCTCTTCACCCCATCCATCCCCAGCTGTATCCTCCAAACTATCAAGTCCCCCAATAGGATTTGCTTCCTCCTCTCCTCTGGGGTCCTCTGTCACCTCCCTTGGCATCTCAACTATAGAGGATCTCTGCATTCATCCCATTCACTACCTTGGGTGCCTCTGTGGGGCAGCCCCACCCTGCCATTGCAGATTAGGAGTTCCGTAGAGGTATGGGATTTTGGATGTCCTAACATTCCACCACCCTAACCCTCCTCGAGCCCACCATTGTCCATACCCAGCATCCTTTGAGGAAGTGTAGGTGGACGGTAGTCCCAGAGTGGAGGAGTAGGTCCTCCTAAACCAAGCCATCTTGGCCTTGAGTCTGGCAACCTCTTCCCTCAATCCAGACATGTGCCTGCAGATGGGGCAGCACCATATTCTCCAGAAAATCTCCCTGAAGACTGCCACCCCACAGCTGCTGCACTGCACCACTCCCATCATAGTTGCTCCCTATATCTAGACCTTACCCGCTACCTCCTAAGAATTTACCCAATCCAATAGTTAACTTACTGTACCCCCAAAACTTTTACCCAATCCAGTAGTTAACCTACAGGCAAACAACTTCCAGAAACACTATTTGCACATAACCCCTTTAGCACTGCCTACCTCTAAAAATTTACCTGATCCAACAGTTAACCTACAGGCTAACTCTCCCAGAAGCACTATTTGCACAAACCCCCTTTAGAGCTACCTACTACTTTTTCTTCTCCTTCCTTTTCCCCTTTCTCTATCCCTACAGTACCTCCTTCCTCCAAGTCAAGTGTTTTAATGCTTTGGTAGTCTCCTTCCTTGCTGAGAGTCAGACCTCCAGCAGCCAGAGGGGGAGGGAGAGCTACTCTTTTCCTTCAAGGATGGCAAGTCTTATTTGTCTTGGTGATCCCTCCCTTCCTGCTCCCAAACAGGAAGTTCCTGTTGTCAATCAAATCCAGTGCCTATAAAAGTGGAACTGGTTAATGGTGGGAGGGTGGAGGGGCAGGTGGCAGTGTAAACACAAACTACAGTGAAGTCTAAATGCAGACACCTGGTTTACTTCTGCCTAACACCAGCCTGGTTCGGTGTGCAAACACACACCAAGTTCCCACAGGAAAGGACCTTGAACTGTAGTTCATTCAGCAGCCACCCTTTGTGAACAAATACCAGTTCATACTCTGTCCTTAGGGGGCGCTATAATTAAAGTGGATGACACCAGTCTCTGAATTGTGTTGTCATTTGTTTAATTGTTGCATTTTTTTATAAGGCCACATTCTCAATGTTTTGCATATGTATCTGTTTCTTCAGGAGAGTACCTTTAATCCTGCAATATAACCATAAACAACATTTTTTAGTCATCCAACCACAAACATCTTCTCTGAAATTAAATTTCAATCAAGGATCAAGAATTGATTCACTTTCTCAGTGGTGAGCTAACCACCTCACTAATGTGATAAAAACTCCTATATACATTTTTTCTTTCTTTTTGTTTTACCTATATAGACAAAGACACAAATAAGCATCTTAAATATAACATTTTCAAGTGACAATTATACGCCTTTAACACCAAATCATCTGCTCCTGTGTATCATTTCCAGAGAAAACCCCACAAAGTTAATCAATTACTTCACCACTTAAAACCCTCTGTTATTAGTCCATTAGTTATTGAACCTCTTTCAGCTGGTCATCATATACAGCACATGGTTTAATTCCATCGAAGTACTCTACCTCAATTAGCCAAAATATTTTTTAATTTATCCATCACCTCTATTCTCTAAAACTCACACTTATATGAACCTATTGGTCATTTAATAACAATAACATAATAAATACTAAAATCCATAATATTATTTAATAATGTGCAACATTTACCATGAGTGGGCATCAGATGCTTGTCACAGGATATTGTACTCTTGGGTATGTGTCCCATATAATGGTTGCAATTCTGTGGAACAGAAAATCACCTTTAAACATGGCGTTCCCACAAGCGCCACACACTCTCAATTAAGCTGTTCAATATGATATTTATGTAAACAGATGCATACTCTATATTCCCTAGAGCTATCTACCCTTTCTTATGTTAGATAGCTCCATATTCATATGTTCAGAAGTCCGTTCAAATTGATTTCTTTAGAGTGACAGATATGTATACTTTTCAACCTACCCTCTCAGTACAGCATTCACCCCCTCATACATGACCTGCTTCAAATCATCGGCATTTGAATTTCATTCTATAGCTATATCTTTTAACTTCTCTGAGCTGAGAAACCACTCGAATGTCACTGTCTTATTTCTCTCATGTTCACACTTGAACCATGACTTCTCTATCCCTATTTAGGTTACAATTTAATTTATTCGATATTTTTATACTACAACTTTAAACTCTGTTGTCTTCATAAACATTCTGTTACTAAGATCACATTGTGTTTAAGATGCCTTATCTGAGACGCTATCTGTTCAATCGGACATCAACCCCCGAATGGTTCATGCCTTTTTGATACATTCTGCATTTTATACAACTTGGTCTCCCCAAGTGGTGACATCACTGCTTGACTGAACTTAATGACTTTGTCTACTGTTTCCTTGGAAACCTACATGGGCTCTTCTGTGTGTGCTCAGTGTGTTTAAAAACGGACTTAGCATGATTCTTATTTGCAACTGAGATTCCATTGTCTCGTTGTCTCCCTTCAATTGCCCTATCTTATGTATTTATAGTCTAACAAATGTTTTGTTATATAACATTGTAGATGCACTTAAACCAATATCTTGTCTATTTCTTTCCTATTTATGCCATAAAATATGCAAAATGTATATTCATTCTACAGGGGGATACTTGCAAAAGATTTTCCACCAATTTTGAAAAAGATTCTTTCCACAAAGGCCAAAAGGGTTCCTCCACTGACACCCAGGTGGATGAGAGGAACACCAACACTGACCCCCCCCTTTATCTCAAGTAGTCCCCACATGGTTATGACACATTAAAAAATTATGGTTGATTATTGTTTGACATTGTGTTATTTTTTAGTTGATATTATTATAAAATGAGTGTTTAATTATTTTCATTTCAACTTTTCCTGCTTCCTGCACAGGAGTAAAGTTATTCCGGTCTGCTCCATTTACTAATCCCTACATACTTTCACATTTTGTTCTTATTTTTCTGCCTAAGCTATGCCTCCCAATTTACAGCTCTCCTCCTCCTCACCTAGCTAACAGCAAAGATGATAACAGTTCCCTTTCCCAACTCAGACTAGCACACTAAATCTTGTGTGTTTGTTTTTACCCTAATTGAAGGTCCCAATTTACTTTGCAGACCCTACACTTCTACTAAAGTATGTCTGCTTTCCCCCAGTCAGCTGCCTCCTTGGTATAGCTCTGGTGGCCTTGAGTGTCACATAGTACCTATGACTGTCATATAGTACCATATAATAGCCCATCACCGCTAACAGCAGCACACAAATTGCAGTATCATGGGAACCTGAGCTAAGCTCTTTAAACTCAATGAAAGTGAATTATGTCACGTAACATAACACATAAAACTAGAAAAGAATGGGCCCTGTGCACTAATGAGCAGGTAATATGCACAAGAGGTGCATAACCCACCTGCGGAGCTCTGCACCTGTGGACAGGTGTGCACTGGCCAGTATTCACTACTGGCCACCACCTGTCCATGGCCCCACCCACCCAGTTCACAGGACTCTGCAGGGTGGCTTGGGGAGGAGTCATGGACCTGGCTGGGCATCCAGTCAGATGCCTGGATTGGGTCCCTCACTGGATCCCCAAGCGGTGGGGCATTAGTTGGCAGCATGCCTCATGGAAGAACAATGGCCAGTGGCTGTGGAGGTGAGAGGAGGGCAAAGCCACTGGCTCTCCCATGATGCAGAACCAGAGAGGTGCATGGGTATGGGGTTGTGTGCTCTGTTGGTGGTGGTGCTGGGGGGATGTACCCCACCATATTTTTGGGGGGACTGGTGGTGGGGGGAACCTGCAGTGCCATTGAAGGGGCATCTTCCTTGTGCTGGTGCCCCTGTGTGGTGCTTATGTTGGGTGGGGGCGCCTGTTAGGGGCCATGCACCAATGTGTGCTGGGGTGGGTGGTACCGGGTGGCCATAGCGGGGTACAGCTGCAGTGGTCTCAGTTGTCCTGTGAGCTATCTGCCCCATCCAGATGGATCCCTGATATTTGTATGGGGTGCATAGAAAGCTTATTGCAGGGTTCTCCCTGGTGTACCCTGCATCCCCCTCTCAACCCCTGTGGCTAGCACTACGTGCCTTTGTGCATGGTGCATATTGCTGGCACGCTCCCCGCCCACCCCGGCACAGTGTGATCCATGGACCAAGGTGATTGGGTGCATTGGGGCTGCACTCACCTCTTTGTACATCCTGCACAAGGGGCCCAGTGGGTGTGAAGTGTCTCTGCGCCTCACATACATGGTACGGTGGTGCTCCACACTTTTGTGCATAAGGCCCTCTGTGTTTATTCTTAAACAGAACAATCACTAGTATCTTCCAACCATTTTCAAAAATAATCTTCTATGATATTTTATAATGCTTGAAATTATATTTAATAGCTTTAACATTTAAACTGTTACTATAGAAACTTTTTTTAATGAAAGCCTGGGGTCCATTCAACATGAATTGGCCCTAATCATACAGTTATACTGTGTTGCTACATAGAATAATGCATAGGCAATGGTGTGTTATGGTGTTTTTTTTTACCTTACATATCTTTAGGGCATTATAGCACTGGGGCACCACAGTGCTGATGTTTGGATTCGCTGCCCCCTCCTCAAGGTCAGCCCCCCCCCAGAGTTAGAATAATTAGAAAGGGGGGGTGTGGGGAGTAAAATAGAGATCGGCAAACTCATGACTTGGGGCCGTGATGACCTGGCACTCTACCGCTGGTGTCCTGCCATGGTGGAACCGTTTTTTTATACACTGAGCTCATCACTCAAAAAGGGTGTGAGGAAAAATACATCAAAGCACACCTGCCTTTGTTTTATTTCCTTTTTTTTATAATTACTGGTACACATTTGTTCTGTTAGGAAACTGCCAAGTTTATTGAGTGTATTGTGCTGATTGACTGTGAAAGAATGTGCCAGTGGTAAGCAGTTGCAGTCTGTCTAGGGACTCACGACTGTGGCTTCCTGCTGCCGAGTTTAACAACTGTGGAGTGCGAGCTTTCAAAAGCCATAAAAAATGGTTTTTATGGCTTTTGCAGTTTATTGTGGCTTTTGAAAGGGCTTCAAAACTGTGTGATAATGAGGATCAAGAGTCATTTCATGTCTACCATGTTGATATAATATGTTGTTTAAAATGACAGGACCTTAAAAATTCAGTAAACCATTTTATGTTTTTTATATCATTACTGCATATAATATTTGTGTTTTTTTATATCAATATAGTACTATCATATCCTTATTTCCACCTAGCTGACTCTAAGCTTTCATTTAAAAACAAAAACAGTGTCTAGCACTAATGGTTCCAAAGTTATCACATTTTAAAGAAATTACATCTTGAAATGTCTCACTTTGGATCTGTTGGAGCTAGAAACTTATTTTTTAATGATAACATGGAGTCCAGCTGTTAAACATTAGCTTGGATGATACTGTTTTTATGTGTCAATAGTATCTATATGTAGCAATACAATTTGATCCTGCTTTTTCAGCATTTTATCGATACATTTTTTTTTAAAGTTTTGACCTGGCCAGAACAATGGCAGAAACATAGTGTGATGCAGTTTGTAACAATAGAAATGCACATTTTTGTATTGATACATAAAATTAAGAGAGCTTAAAATAATTTTAATAAAAACTATGTTTCAACATTTTTTTGAATTTTATTATTTAAACAATATTTAATTAGTAACTGTATAGTGTTCAACCTCATTTTTAGTCATCTTATTACCTTAAATGCATGATGAACATTTCAGTCTCCCCCAGCAATAGCAAAAGTTTCCTTGCAATGATGCTGTGGTGGAGAGGAAGAAATGGAACCTGTCCTGATGATCACTGTCATGCTGTGTTGTCTGCAGGTAATCAGTACTAGCAGAACTGATTTATAAAAGTGCTTGTGTGAGTGATGAGCAGACAACCAGAAGTAATTGAAGACCCTTCCCCCTGCACCTCCTATGATCAGCTGCTTTTATTACATGAATATTATATCATAAAAACAAATGAATCAGAGCATCATCCAGGCATTATTGTGCACGTGTGTGTTGGGTGGGTACTTACTTTTGTCCTGACTTGGGTGATGTGAGCACGATTTTTCCTTTCCTGCTCTGCTGCCAATGCTGCATCTGCCATGCCACCAAATTAAAAAAAAAATGTGTCACAAATCATTTGGAGTTACAGATGAATTATTTGGAGATGCAGACCCCAAATGTCCACCACTAACAATGCCTAGACCCCAAACCCCTGTGCCACTGCCAAGCATTAAAATATATCTGTAGAAAAGAAAACAGTCTTGCATTGTAGAGAGATGTCCTCTATGACCTGTAAGTATAGGGTGAATGAATGAATAAGCCAATCAGGTTTTAATATAGGCATAAATATAGTTTATTTATTGATATGATACATATGTTCCTGCATTGCAGAGAGATGTCCTATCCAATTAGTAAGTTTACTGACTGGATAGGATGTTTCTCTGCAATGCAAGAACACAGATAATTGAACATTTTCCAACAAACAGCCCCTCAAAATAAAGAGCCCCCCACTTCCCCACCTCTGCCCTCAAATCATAACTGAAACTCCCCTCCTTTCTCTACCCTCTATTGAGTACACTCACCCTCTTCCCTCACTAAGCCCTCAAACCTCAGTGGCAAGTATCATTAGAAACCTGAAATAAAAACATCCTCCATTGGAGCAAGCCTCTCTTCTGTGCACTGCCCTATATGGATATTGATTCCCCACCCTGCATAATGAAGAGTTTTAGTTTATATATGTATTCATTCATTTGTTCATTTATTTCAAATGTTTCACCAGGAAAGACATACCAAGCTAATAACAGCTTGTTTTCAGATGCATTCTGGGGGGTTAGGGTTAAGTGAGATTATTCAAAAGAGAAAAAAATACATAGTATTAACAGCATTACAAACAACAAGACATATATAACAATACGTATATTAAAGGAACATATCCATAACATTGTAAGGCAAATCATTGCAACAGGTACATGTAGTTGATAAAAGATTGAGCTTTGATAGGTAGAGAGAAATTACTCATACAGGTATAGCTGGGGAAGGAGGTGAGCAATATGGCCAGGACAAATGAGTGGAGGTGGGGGCGTCAAGATGTAAAGTGTCATGGACAATTACAGGTGGGAGTTGAAAAGTCACCAAGAAGAGACTTAAGGGAGAAAGGAGAAGAGGAAGAGCAGATTGACAAGGGAAGGGTGAACCAGAGTTTAGGAAAGTGATATGAGAATGCAGCTTTACCAACTGCACATTTCCTAGATGGAACAGAAAGGGAATTGCAAATATTGCTGCAGAGAGGGTAAAAGGAAGCAGGGGGAGAAGATAGTAAAGAAGTAGGGTAAGGGAGAAGGGAACCAGACAAGAATTTGGATATAAAAAAGTCACAGTGGGAAAGCCACCTACTGTAGCATCAAGAGAGGTGAGTAAAAGGGCAGAGTAGAGTGAGCAGTGGTGGATATAAGGGAGACAGTCTAAGGCAAAACAACAAAAAGAGTGAAAAAGGGGGTTCAGTTGGGCAAGGGAGGACTCAAGAACTCCACTGTAAACTATAGTATATCACCATAGTCAAAAATAGGGAGAAAAATATTCAAAACAATCTCTCAGTGGCCAGGAAACAGGATACTTGCTTAGTTCCTGTATAGTGCACCAAACTTGAGGTGGGGCTTATCGTGTATGGCATCAATATGCACCAAGAAATCAAGATGTCAGTCCAGCTAGACCTGGAGCTACTTAAAGGAGGATACATCCTCAATCGTAGCACAATCAAGGGTATAGAATAGAGTGAGGGTGTGAGCCTGATAAAGTGACAGTTCAGGGCTAAAGTTATGTTATTAGCTGCATAGACAGGGGACCAATCAGACACCCATAGGTCATCTAGGAGAGGACAAGTCCAGTCACCTGAAGGACCTGAGATGGATGAATTTGCTCGAGGGTGATTTGTTTCCATAGCATGGTTCTTGGGGCAGAGCTGCCCCTGGAGCAACACTCTTTAGCTCCTCCTCCTCCAGCTTACTCCTATTGGTGAATTTTTCCCACTGGCAGCACTGCCCCGGGGCAGCACCCTCACTGTCTGCCTCCCACCTATCCTTATTTGTGGATTTTGTCCCCTGCACCCGGGACAGCAACCTGCAGGTGTTACTTCACACAAATGTGATTGTTGCAAATCTGAGGAATTGAGGGTTTTAAGTGTAGATGAGAATGTTATGAAAATGCTCCCCCCAGCAATGTGCATTGCTTGTCTTTGAATTTTGGTGGCTCAAGGTGTATGTCTGTCTGCATCTAAAAGAGCCAGACTTCAAGGGTTCAAATCTTAACCAGGGACATTTTTTTGTGCTTTGAGTCAAACTCTGTTGTGAGCATTTAATCATATAAGTGTCACAAATCATTACCTTTTTTTTAATATTGCTAAATTAAGACAGACGTAAGCAAGAGAATATATTTTATTAATAAATTGTAATAAATGTGGCAGTGCCATGATGATTGGTTACTGGCGCTGCCCTGGGGCATTGCCACAATGGTTGGTTTCTGTTGGCTGCCCCTGTAGCAGTTTTCTTGCTGCCCCAGAACAGCACCTGTGTAATCGGTTTGCATGGGCTGCCCCTGGGATAGTGCTCTCACTGCTTCTGGGGCTGTGCCTGTGTAATTGGTTCCCGTGGGCTGCCCCTGGGGCACTGCCTGTGTAATTGGTTCCCATGGGCTGCCCCTGGGGCAGTGTCCTTGCTGCCCTTGGGGCAGTGCCTGTGTAATTGGTTCCCATGGCCTGCCCCTGGGGCAGTGTCCTTGCTGACCCTGGGGCAGTGCCTGTGTAAATGGCTCATGTGGGCTGCCCCTGGGGCAGTGTCTTTGCTGCCTCAGGGGCAGTGCCTGTGTAATTGGTTCCCGTGGGTTACCCCTGGGGCAGTGTTCTAACTGCCCCTGGGGCAGTGCCTGTGTTGTTGGTTCCTGTGGTCTGCCCCGGGGGCAGTGTCCTCACTGCCACTGGAGCAGTGCCTGTGTAATTGGTTCATGTGGGCTGCCCCTGTGGCAGTGTTCTTGATGCCCCATGGGCAGTGCCTGTTCAAATTGGTTCCCATGGACTGCTCCTGGGGCAATGTTATCACTGCCCCTGGGGCAATTCCTGTGTAATTGGTTCCTGTGGGCTGCCCCTGAGGCAATTTCCTCACTGGCCCTGGGAAAGTGTCTTTGCTGCCCCTTGGCAGTGCCTGTGTAATTGGTTCCCGTGGGCTGCCCCTGAGCAGTGTCCTCACTGCCCCTGGGGAAGTGTCTTCCCTGACCCTGGGGCAGTGCCTGTGTAATTGATTCCCATGGGCTGCCACTGGGGCAGTGTCCTCACTGACCCTGGGGCAGTGTCTGTGTAATTGGTTTCTGTGGGCTGCCCCTGGGGACGTACCTGGGTAGTTGGTCCCTCAGTTTGCCCCTGGGGCAGCACCTGTGTAATTGGTTCCTGTGGGCTGCCCCTTGGGCAGTGTCCTCTTTGCCCCTGGGGCAGTGTCCTTGCTACCCCTGAGGCAGCACCTGTGTAATTGGTTCCCATGAGCTGCCCCTGGGGCAGTGTTCTCACTGCCCTGGGGCAGTGCCTGTGTAATTGGTTACCAAGGGCTTCTCCTCTGGCAGCAGCTGTGTAGTTGGTTCCTACTGGCTGGCCCTGGGCCAGTGTTTGGGTATTTGTTCCTGTGCACTGCCCCAGGGGCAGGCAGCAGGCACCAACTACACAGGCACTGCCCTGGGGCACCCCAGAGGAGCCAATTACAAATGCACTGCCCCAGGTGCAGCAAAGACACTGCCCTAAGGGCTGCCCACAGGAACTAACTACACAGGCACTGCCCCAGGGGTAGCAAGGACACTGCCCCAGGGGCAGCTCATGGGAACTAATTGCACAGGCACTGCACCTGGGACAGTGAGGACACTGCCCTGGGGCAGCCCATGGGAACCAATTTCATAGGCACTGCCCCAGGGGCAGCCCATGGGAACCAATTACACCGGCACTGCCCCAGGGGCATTGAGGACACTGACCCAGGGGCAGCCCCCTGGAACCACTTACACAGGCACTGCCCCAGGGGCAGCCCATGGTAACCAATTACACAGGTGCTGCCCCAGGGGCAGCAAGAGCACTGCCCCAGGGCCAGCCAACAGCAGCCAACCATCATCGCACTGCCCAAGGGAAGCACCAGTAACCAATCATCATGGCACTGCACCATTTATTAAAATTTATAAGTAAAATGTATTCTCTCACTTACGTCTGTCTTAATTTAGCAATATTAAAAAAAGATAAAGATTTGTGACACTTATATGATGAAATGCTTACAACTGAGTTTGACACAAAGCACAAAAAATGACCTTGGTTAAGATTTGAACCCTTGAAGCCTGTCTCTTTTGGATGCAGACAGACATACACCTTGAGCGACCAAAATTCAAAGACAAGCAGTGCACATTGCTGGGGGGAGCATTTCCATAACATTCTCATCTACACTTAAAACCCTCAATTCCTCAGACTTGCAACAATCAGATTTGTGGGAAGTGACAGCTACAGGTTGCTGCCCTGGGGGCAGGGGACAAAATCCACCAATAAGGATAGGTGGGAGGCAGATAGTGAGGGTGCTGCCCCGGGGGCAGTGCTGCCAGTGGGCAAAATCCACCAATAGGAGTAAGTTGGAGGAAGAGCTAAAGGGTGCTGCCGCAGAGGCAGCTCTGCCCCGAGAACCATGCCATGGGAACAAATCATACTTCAGCGGTGAATTTAGGGGGCCCTTAGCATGATGTATCTTGCACACACAGTAAACCATATGATGGCCACTCTGGGTGTGAGGAAGGATTCCTGCATTCACAGTATGATGGGGATGAGATGAGAGGACCTAGTCAAACAGAGAGTGATTTGAAAATTTAAGTTTGATGACTAGTGTCAAAAATCAATTGAGTAATTTGTAGTAATGTTAAATTTTGAGAAAGTTCATTTGTATTAGGGGAGAGTCAATTTATATTAAAGTCATCAAGGGTACTGTAAGTAGCTGACCTCTGGAAAAGTTAGAACAGATAGCGGAAAGAAGCAAAGCAACTAAAGCAGGGGACATACCAGGGCAACAGTAAATACCAGCAATAAAGATGGGAACAGAGAAAGGAAGGGAGAGCTTGAGGAGGAGCAACTCATAGGAAGGGGGGAAGAGACAGCAAGAGGAGGCACAAAATTGGATCCTGGTGGATGTGTAAACAGCAATACCACTACTCTTCTTTGTGCAATCTTGCCTGACTAAGGTGTAGCCAGGAATAGTCATGGCAGAGTCCTGGACCTTAGAGGAGAGCCAGAATTCAGATATATTTAGTACATCCGACCATAGGTTAAGCATGATAGGATGTACAGTAGTTGGTCAACTTTTGGGAGGAGTCTTTGGATGCTTAAATGGGAAATCATCAGTTCTTTGGGAAATTGTAAGGATGCAGCTATGATTGGGCCAGGAATAAGTTCAATGTCACCTGCTACCAAAAGTAACAAGGTGATAAGTAGCTTTAAAGAATCTGTTTGCTGTGACTGGAAGAGGTATGTGGGGGAATCTGATGAGGAAAAATGAGGGGAGGGACAGAAAGTGCCAGAGAACTATAAGGTGAAGCCAAAGAACAGGAAGAATTTGACACCTAGGATGTCGGGGGGAATGGAAGAGGGAGAGAGAAAAGGGGAGAGTAAGGGATGAGGAGGGGGAAAGGCTAGTAGAGAGGGAAGAGGGAAAAAAATAGATTGTGGAAGAGAGAAGAAAGGAAACAAGAGGGTGAGAAAAAAAACAGAGATGTTAACAGTATAGTGGAGAAAAAGTGCAAAAATAATTGAAACAAACAAGGTAATATGTAAAAGGAGGGAACCAGATAAGGTAAAAGGAGGACACTAAACAAATAGGGCGAGGAAATGAATTGGGCCTTATCGGACAGTGAATGAAAAAGACAGTTCAAAGTAAAACAGTGAATTACGGGGGGGTAGGCCTGACCCAGAGAGAGAGAGAGATAACAGAAATGATGGCCTGACTCAGAATTTTAGTGAAAAATAGATTGGTAATGGTTAGGAAGTCACAGGTAATGTTAACCAGGCCAAACAGGATGGCAGCAGGGAAGCAGTCTAGCCAGATATACTGAAAAGGCAATGATGACCTGACTCAGAAGGAAGGCCCTAAAAATAAAAGAAGTAAACAAACAAGAAGAAAAGATTAACAGAGAATGGTCTCACCAGTCGTGAGATAACATGAACAATAAATGAATGAATAACTAAATAAATAATACCTAACTAAAATGGAAAAGGTTAAAGCAAGTTGATGGCTGGAATATTCACTATTAACTACACACCTCTACATTACAAGCAGATGGTCAAACTAACACGAGTAAATACCCTATCATAAAATGAAGATAGTAATAAGGATAATAAACAACAATGGTTTAACAGAAGAAAAAAAATCAGGAAAATTGTAAAATAGAAATGCCCAAGTAACTAAGCAGTGTATGTAGAAGAAGAATCAGTATTTATATAGCACTTTTCAAACATCCAAAGCGCTTTACAAGCAATGCTAGACTGGTAGTGAAGTGACTGACGGCCATATTGCACATCATCACCCACACACAGCCTGGATAATTGCATGAACTGGTTTATGGGAAGGGGAATGTTGGCCAGAACACCAGGAATGTTCCCTACTCTTTGCGAAGAGTGCCCTGGGTTCTTTTACTTCCACCTGGATGGGTAGAAGGGACCTCGGTTTAACATCTCATCCGAAGGACGGCACACCCCAGCACCCCCCAATACTGCACTCGGATGCCAGCAATTTTTAGGTGCAAGTCCAATCCCAGTGTGGGACGAGAACCCACAACCTTCTGGTCTAGAGGCGGATGTGCTACCAACTGAGCCACGCTGACACACATGTACAAAATATTCACAATAGGCTGCAAGTTTCAGCAGAGACGTAGGTATAATAATTAATATAAAAACACAAAAGGCTTAGCTAGAAGCAGAACACAAAACAGCAAAATGGAGGGATGATACAATATACTTACAGTGGTGAAATAATGCAATATAGTGTATGGTAGAACGCTGCTAAGCATGGAAATCCACGCTCTCAACGGCGTTGTTATGTTGCACTAGCTACATCATTGGAGCTGTTGTGCTGCACTAGCTAGGTAGCTAGTGCAGCATAACACCTAGAAGATGGGTGGGCATGCGTGGAAGCTGGTTGCGCATGCATTATCGGGTGACCGGCAATGCATGAACAACGGCCGTGGCTGTGAAACGGGCTGGAGGAACAGAAAACCACACAGGAATCTGAAGAAAAGTAAGGGCAGTCTTTTTATGAGTGACCATGCACTATAAAAGACTGTGTATGGTCACTCATACACAACTAGGGTATTTTTCAACTTTCAAGATTTCCATGATAACGAGACCTCTCGAGCTGCGCTCTCGAGGTCTCCAGTTACCATGGAAACCTCTTGAGTGAAAAATACCCTTGTTGCGTATGAGCAATCATACACAATCCTATATATGCAGCTGTGGATAAGAGTGTCACACTGTAAGTGTAGAGTCTTTTGCTGACTGCGGCCCTATGCTGATACCCACAGTGTGACACCCTGTAGCTCTGGTCCTTAGGCTCTGGACCGCAGTGGAGAACTGGCAGGACAAAACCTACTATAGTGTATAGTGGAGTGTTGTTCTGTATAGAATTTTATTCCTTTCAAAATGTTGTTGTACCACAGTTCAAAGGTCATGGAATGTCATTCTGCCCTACTATGGCAGAACAGCATTTTAGAATCTCTAGAGACTGCATAAGTCAGTTTCATTTTGAAAGCAAAAAAAACTCACAAACACATATTTCACACAGTACTATACACTATAAAAAAAAATACAGGATGAGCAACTCTATGCACAACCAGTGTGTTTTGCCACCTCAGGATTCTGATTCTCATGGGCATCTCGAACTTCACTCCTGAGGTCAGAGGGAACCAGAACCCCTCTGTGGCAGAACACACTGGTTGTGCATAGTTGTCCATCCAGTATTCTCTATGTAGAAATACTGTGTATATGCCACACCCCCACAAAGCTGTATACACTCTCAGTTGGCTCCCAGACTCAAAGGGACTTTAACTGAGCTGACAGGATGTTGGCATTTTCCAGACACAAAAAACAGTCACAGTCAACAAGAAAGTAATAGAGAGGGGTCGACTGAGTTTATCCAAGCTGGCCTGAGTGATCAGAAATCAGACCTCTCTCACACAAGTAGTTATTCCCTGCAGAAATTTGGATAGAATGCTGTTCAGACAGTGCACTTTAAACCATGCCCTCACAAGCCTGCATCACTCCCAATTGGCTCCCAGCCTCAACGACACTTTAGCTGGGCTGTTAGGATGTTGGCATTTCCCAGGCACAAAAAACAGTCACAGTCATCAATGAAGCAATAGAGAGGGGTCGACTGAGTTAATCCAAGCTGGCCTGAATGTCCAGAAATCAGACCCCTCGCGCAAAAGCAGCTGTTAGCTGCAGAAATTCGGATGGTGTTCAAACAGTGCATTTTAAACCGTGTCCCCACGAGCCTACAGATGCTCCTGATTGACTTACAGCCTCAAAAACACTTAGCTGGGCTGTCAGGGTGTTGGTGTTTCCTGGGCACAAAAAAGGCATAGTCAGCAGTGAAGCAACAGAGAAGGGTCAGCTGAGTTAATCCAAGCTGGCCCAACTGGCCAGAAATCAGACCTCTCTTACACAAATAGCTGTTACAGTACCTGAAGAGATTCAGAAGGAATGCTGTTCAAACAGTGCACTTTAAACCACTACTCAGACCTAAAGACCTGAGAATTACTCATACCTAAATCAAAACAGGATAATACCAATAGGATTGTTTTTTTTTATAGGAGGGCTTTGCCCAAGATTCGTTGTGGGGGAATCAACTCCTCCCACAATCCAGTTATAAATCAGCCTCTCCCGGAATCCCATGCTCAGAGTGTTTCAAGCACCTGAATGGCTACATGGTCTGTGTGGCTGCTTCCCCCTCCCTCCATTTGCTCAACTTCTTTTTCTGCCTTGCTTGCCTCCCTCTTTTGCTCTCCTGCAGCTTCCGCCCCTCCATGGCTTTCCTTGTTGTCCCAGCCCCTGCTCCTGCCACCCTTCCTCTCTCCTGTTGGTCCCCCCTTTCTGTCTGTTGCTGGCTTTTTGTTTGTTGCCCTTGCTGAGTCCCACTTACAACCCCCCCCCATCTCAACTACCCCTCTCTGTGCTTGCTCTTTCTTGTCCCTTTTGTTGCCCCCTTCTGTCTTCTGTGGTTTCATCACTCATGGCATTATGGTCTGCAGTACGCTTCCCCTCACCTCATACCTCATTTTGCTCACTCCTTGTGTCTCTATGTTTCCTATTGCTTGCTGTTCATGCTTGTCTCTCTCTCTTTTGGGAGGTTTGTCTCATGGCTCGCTCCATACTAACTGCTATGCAGCAGTCATCCCTATCTTCTGGATTCTCATGCACCCATGTCTCTGCTTGGCTTAAAGGCACAATACATCCATGTAGCCCAAGGGCTCCTTTCATTTAAACTACAGTGTACCTCTTAGCTATGTACATATGAACTTGAACAATCTCACCATAGAAGGCAATTGTACCTTGAGCAGTAAAATATACTGCCTTTGGTCAAACGTATAGCCCTTCTAGCACATGTTAAAAAACTCGCAGTAAAGACAACCTTTCCATAGCAGTGTTGAACAGCACAAATTACTTTTAGCTTTCCCCTTATTAGTTGTCATGCAAGTTCTCCTCATACTATTATGTGCCACTGCAAAATCCAATTGGGACCCCAGTTATTCTCCTGCAGGCAGCAGAAGTAGAAAATTAAATGACTAAGAGGGGCAACTAAGTTCATTTGCTGCAGTCTTAATTTAATTTAGAACTCCTCCAGTCATCTGGCATATATATACATACTGCAGAGGGTTCTCAAGGAAACACCATGCTCTGTATTTCAGCAGAGCCTAACTCAGTTTGTTCAGAGCTATCACATTCTCCTCTCCTTTGAGCCTACAAACAGAACCTTAATTAGTTGAAAATCTTACACATTTTGGTCCACTCCATTCACTCAAATACCCAGGGAATTCTAGCAAACTGTTTCCTTTTCCATCCCACTTTCTGCTACCATCTCCCTATCAATTCATTCTTTTCCTTGCAGTTTCTGCTTTCCACTCCTCTTCATCCTGTCACTCATACTTTCCGCCATCAGCCTCCTAGCTTAACAACTCAGACCTCTACATTCCTCTCCTCTGCCTTCATCTTTAATCCTATAGCCAGTCTACTGCCTCTCACGTCCTTTCACAGCTCTCACCAGCAGCATTGCAGGCCTCTTTCTCCATAGCTTGTGCAGTACCTTTGAGAAGTCTATGAGTGTAGGTAGGGTTTGATTCATCTGCCAGAGGTGAGAGTCTACAACTTCAGTCCATCTGCAGTGTATTCAACTCACACTAGGGCTTGACTTGTCTGCCAGCATGTGATCCTGCAACTTTAATCCATCTGTTACATTTCAATTCACCCAGACCTCAACATTGTCCACTAGTTGAGCGACTTTGGAACCACCAGTCCATTAGCAACACATCCGAAGATATTGCATTTCCTTGTTCTAGCAGTTCTTCAACTGATGTGAATTTAGGGCTTGACTCTGCTTGCCAAAAGTGTGACTCTGCAACTTTCAAAACTATGAAGTAAATATAGTCTCATTAAAGCTATTCTTGTCCTCATTAGTGTCTTGCAACTCTTCCTAGCTGCTTGGTGTCAACCTCCTCTTTGGCAACACCAGTGGCAACACTGCTTCATCAATCTGTAACTGAATACATCATTCCCCGGTTCATCAAAGGTCATAAAAGGCTTGAATTCCTCCACCTGGAGCTCATTCCTCTGAAGTGCAATTGCAGAAGCTTATTGGCATACGTCTTCTCCACTCCTATCCATTCTGTGTTTTCAGATCCAAAGAAGATCCTCAGGATTCCCTTGAATTTCTTCAGTCATGCTTCAGTCCTGAAAGTCCTTCACATCCATAAACCATGAAGTCTCTCCGCTCCTACTAGTTGTGCAACTTCAGATCAAAGAAGGTCCTCAGGGTTCCCCTCAGACTTCTTCTGACTTGCATCCATACTCCACGAAGCTGCCACCATTCTACTGTTTCAATATCTTCAAAGTCCAAAGAAGGTTCTCAGGGTTCCCCTCTGACTTCTTCCTACATGCATCTGTCTTACACAGACTTTCTTATCTTTGTTCCATTAAAGGCTGTACTGTCCCATGCATCTGTCAGCTGGAAAACTTTGGTATTCCACCTTCAGCTTGTTCGAAGCAGCCATAAATTATATTTGCTAAATCATAGCCTTCCAGATTGTGTATCCAGTTTGATCAATTCCAGCTATGCCCTGCTGCTTACTTAAAATTCATGGATTTTCGGTTCATCTCATGACATTTGTATCAGAACCACAAATTGTTTCTGCTGAAGCTTACCTTCCTTGAACATACTGCAACCTTCAATGTGGCATACCTGCTGTCTGTCTGACCGCCATCTATCATGCTCTGCTAGTATTTGCCACAATAGGTACTCCATCCATTTCAGCTGCCAACTAGGCAGAACTCAATCTAGACTCAAAGAACTGGACTGGTATTCCTTTCATCGGGTCGATCTAGACATCAATGTGGAGGGATGCACTTCTGTGATTTCACTGATTCCTGTTCACACCTGTGGCTGCCTAATTTATCATGGCCACACTGGGCCATCCTAGATTATGAGCAGTTTGTCATCACCATGCTGGGCAGCAAGCATACTCCTGCCCCTAATGCAGCCTCTTTTTCTATTTACTTCTCAGTGATGCCTCTCCATCTACCATTCAACCAGTGTGCTGGAACTGCTGGAGTGACTCCTTGTCCATTTCCCATTTGCAGCTGAATGAATCCTGCACCTCCTAATGCCTCCTTCTGCTCAGTTGGATTTATGAAGCACTCCTTATATTTTCAGAACTCAAACTGATTGTAAATAACCTGTTTTTTTTCCTCAGTTCTATTTTATTTGATTAGTCTTTTAAAAATGATTATCATAAAATGCAATAAAAACAAATACATTAATACTAAACAGACGGACATAAATAACATAATTGAACAACATAGAGAATAACATATAAAATCAGTGCCAACCTGGATATTGATAGTGTGCAAATAGCAATTACAAAGTCTAACAGTATTCCTAGATTTAGATCAATCAATTATTCTTACAGGGTAGATACTCTCTTCCTTCTTATTTTCCTCATAAGGTATGTGAATTTCCCAACATTATGTATAACCAAAGGGTCCTCAGTGGTAAGAAGTACTTTAACCACCTCTGTCTCGTTAGTGGTAGATATGGAAGTTATAATTGGTAATAACCAAATAAATCTGATTTTGTTATACCAAGGGCATTTTAGAAAAACATGCGCTAAGTCTTCTGGGTTACAATTACATAGGGTGTCTTTGATATCCTTTGATTTTTTTGTACAAAGCAATTTTAACATTTGATTCAAAAAGTTCTAGTCTGAATCTTGTGAAGTTATTTCGCACAATATGGTCCTCTAAGACATCCAAGTAATATATAAGATCATGGGAGACCACATTATGTGAGTGCCACTTGGAATAATTTGAGGCACCAATACAGGCCAGATCAATGTCCTTATGATACTGTGCAATTTTGTTTTTTAAATGTGGTCTATATTGTTCACTTATAACAATGCCATTTTGTCTGTATGACAGGAGAAAATAAAGCATGTATTTGTCACAAAGTCTATCTAAATGTTGGAGCCAGATTGAATTTTTTTTACCCCTGTTTTTCCAGTCTTCTTTTTTCATAAGACATTGCTTTGCCCATCTCTCATTTGGTAGGCTTAATACTCGGATCCAGTAAGTAATGATCCTTGTATTGGCCCAGGCTTGCAACCTTGTCAGACCTAGTTCAACTCGTATGAAATAAGCTGGAGTTGATTTTTGACAGCCCATTATGTTTCTTAGAAGTTTAATAACTGTTTTTTCTAACTGATCAATGTGGCTCAAACCCCAAATTTCTGCACCATAGAGAGATTGGGTGTTACATTTTGCTTGAATAGCGTGAAGAACTAGTCTGACAAAGTGACCTCCATAATCTAACATCAAAGGCTGCATGGGCTGTGTCACTATCTCGTCATCTCTGCTACTTGTAGTGGAGCTCACTTTTAATCTATGCATCAGAATGTATCCTACCCTGCCTCTGGAACCAGTATTTACAAGATCCATCTCAGATCTTTCATCCTGTACTGGAATATGATATATTCCAACACATCTCCAATGTTCAATATCCTGTTATCTCAAGCATTCCTGAATTACTACTTCTGGATTATGACAGCTGCCATTTGGAAGTCGCTGCACTGCATGAAGTCATCTCAGGTCTATGACCATCAAGCCTTTCAAACAATCTACAAACAGAAGGTGACATATAAAGGCAGATGTTAGTCCTATTCCATCTTATTGTTCATGCTTAGATTGGCTAGGCTATGCGTCCTACTTCTGGCTACACAAAAGAAGCAACTAAGCCCATATCTCAGTAGCCCATGACATGGGCATTGGTGATTGAGCACTTGCAATAATGGTAACTCAATGCCGGTGCATGTCGATTGGGCTACTGCTGAGGAAGGGAGACCAGATGGGGGAGGTGGGTGCATATAGCGACAGGACATTGTATATGTATACACGCATGGTGGGGAGCTAGTGTGATGGAAGGGAGGCAGGGTTGGTGTGCTGCTGCCAAGCTGGCCCCATAGCATGGTGAGTGGGTGGGTGGCAGGCTAAAGCTGTGATAGTTCTGGGTTAGGGTCCGGGCTTGCCTACATTTTTGTGCACCCAGCCCAAATTGATTTTTTATCCAGATTTTGCACCCTCCCTGACATGCACCCCCCTGGAGTTAAGAATTCTTTAGTGGGGCGGGTGCGGGAGGCACAGCCCCCCACATAAACATTTAAAATCTAAGTCCCCGGCACTGTTTTCTCATGGGCCAGGGGTGTACATCACCGAAATTGATTTTTGGCAATGTACACCTGCTCTGCCGCCAATCGTGATTCCGCTTTCACCCATATCACATAAATCCCATATCTCAATGTTGATGCTAGCACGTCATCACATCTATATCACATCAGTCAAGATCACGACTTCTCCTCCTTGATTTCACAATATACTCCTAACTTAGCATTACCAGCAAGCTGATCTCTCCCATGGTCCACCTTAGTGCTTCTACCCAAGCAACTCATATTTCTGCAAGAAGACATTTTCCTCATTTATGCCTTTTAATCACTCTGTAGAAATTCCTCCTTGCACCCAGTGGGAGAGCAGGCTGGTTGAAGACACAGAAGGTGAGAAAAGTTCTTTCAAAATGTCCAATAGAAGGCCGGCCCAGTGGAGCAGAGGGATGAGGCACTGGATGCCACACCTCACACCACACCGGTGACCTGCATTCGAGAATGAGCGCGGGCCACCGGTGGTCAGCAGGGAGGAGGAGGAGGAGAAGGGTTGAGCATCCAGAGGACAGCTCTCCTTGTCCAGGGAGAGAGGGTTTCAACAGTTGGTGCTAGTCTGGCTCCCTACCAGCATCTGGGGGCTGGCACACCAAAGCTGCAAAATAGGGAGTTGGGAGAGGCACAGATGCTTGACGGTGGTGCACACGGGAGTGTTCATGGCACCGTTGCAGGTGTCATTGCATGCACCGCCCCAGCAACAAGGAACACCAGGAAAATTGCACCACCTAGGATGAAGGGGGAGCTCACAGACTTTGCACCCGGCCAGCCACGGCACAGGAACACTTTTTTTTTCTTAATCTTTTTCCCTCCAGTCATGGCCCTCGGAGCCTCTCTCAGGTATCCTGCCTGTTCCTGCCCACATGAGGTCCCCTGATCCTGTGCCTGCTCTCTCCCCCCTCCCTACAGCCAGCACCCCCAGCTTAACCCCTCCAGAGTGGGGCTGCCCCTCCTGTTTGGGTGCTCTTACACGTAGATTCTGGCTGTGGGAGTGGGGCCCAGGTGGAGGACCTGGAAGGCCAGGCAGGATAGATCCAGCAGTGGGCATGGTGGCTAGGTGCTGTCTCCTGCCCCACAGAGCTGTTTTTTCCATGTTCTGGTGCGCCTCCCCCTGCGTGGTGCACCCATGACATGCTGGCACATGGCAACCCTGCCCACAGCAACCATACTGCTTGATGTGCAGCTGGCTCACCACAGTGCCCCTGATCTAAACTGGGAGCCACTGGCACATTGAGCTATTCCCAACCCTCCCTCCAGGTGAGGAAAGCAGCCCTCCAGGCACTCAATCCTCACCCTGTCCCTGCCAACCCCCGGCACCTGAGCTCGCTCCCCAACTTGGGTCACCAGTGTGGTGCGAGGTGTGGCATCCAGCGCCTCAGCTCTCAGCACCACCAGACCGGTGGCACAGGAGCACTTGATCAGGTCTTAGAGGGGAGGGCCCCCCCGACCCCACCAGAGGGGTAAGCCTTGGGGCCACTACTGTGCCAGCTGGTAGATACTGGGGTGATGAGGTTGGGGCTCCCCCAGATTGTGAGGGCTATGGGGGCAGGAGTATAAATAATCACACACAACAAAAATGTCCAATAGAGCAGTGCACTTTATTACAGAAGGACTTCAACACACTTTGCAATAAAAACAAAACAGTTCAAATAGTGCAAATCTGGAACTTCTGTGTTGCTTGTACTACTTGACTAGTCAGGATGATCTTGGGCAACTGTGAAAATTTGGCTTAAAGGGCTGTTGGTTCCCACTCAGCCAGTAGGCTCACAGGGACAAAACCAGTACCTGAGGGTGGTCCTACCTGCACCTGGATTTCTGCAGCCCATACTTTAGGTAGACCAATTATCCCTCCAGCTGCTCAGCTCAGCTCTGGTCCAGAACATCCCAGCTTTGGCTAGAACCACCACTGGCCAGCCTTTCTGATACTGCTTCCAGCACCAACTACTCCCTTATTGCATCAGCCAGTTTCACTCCTGCAGAAGACTGCTCACTCCCACAGCTCATGTCTCAACTTATCTCATCTCCCAGATTATGCTCAGCTCCTTTTATAGGACTGGAGATCATGTGATCTGTCAATCATAGCTTAATTGTTAAATAGTTGCAACAATTTTAAATATGACTGTTTCATACAAAAAAGTAATCAAAACATGAAAAAAAATTTTAGACACATATCAGCTTTTAAACAATCCAAAAATAAAGCAATAAGAAAATAAAGAAGGGAACTTCCAGGTAGGAAGTCCCACCTTTCTTGTTCCCAGACTCCCTCATGCTAGAGTTCTATAAAGCCCAAAGAGTTCTGCCTGCTTGAGCCCATAGTAATCCACAAAATGGACGCCAGCAAACTAAAAGAACATGGAGTCAAGCACTTCCCAAAACAGGTAAATTTTCCTCAACATGTAGCAATGTGTGCAGTTTTGGCTTAAAGAAACATTTTGCCTAGTATCAGGAAAATTCAGATAAGACCAGCCATATAATACAAAAGGCATTGCTAATGCATTGTTTGCAGCAGTTTGTAAAACATGTGTTTGGTACATGTCATCAAACAGTAAGAACTTTGGGAGTCCTGATACCTTTATTACCTTCCATGTAAAACTAAAGGTGGTTTATAGTAGTTCTCCTTCAGTATTTTGTTTCATATGATATTTAGGACCAAAAACACATATTCATTTTATGTACTTTCTTCCCCAGGTACACTGTTTTGCAAATGGAAACTTTTAGCAAGGGAATACAGCACCAAAGTACATAACATTTATTTCACCCTAACTGTGCTAGGACAGCACTTGTATACTTAATGCTAGCTGTGTGTGTGTGTGTTGGGGGGGGGAGTTAGAAAGAGAATAATTAGAAAGAGTATTGAAGTTTCAGCATTGGGTGATCAGTCCAGCAAAGATAAGATGGAATATTAGCACAGAAGAAAGGCTGCAGCCAAAAGGATAGAAAAGAAACATTAATTTGCCTGATGTAAGACCATTCCTGCACTTACTGTTTCGGATCTCAGCAGGCTTTCATTTTATTTGGTACCTCAGAACAGCCTTATTGTGACTGGATAGCTTTCTAGTAGACCCTTAGGACATCATCCTCTACTTTTATTAAACAAAAATACAGTGGGAGGATTTCATCCTACCACACACCCATAACCTTTGACATCAAACCTTGAAATCTTCTCATAAGACTTTAAAGCATTAGTCATTGAGAATTCAATACTCCATCTTCATCAGATCCATCTCATGCTTCCCTAGACTCCATCAAATATCATCCACAAAGTTCACAAAGACTTTCATCAATGGATGTCCAATCTTAAACTTGGACATACTACATACTCTCCCATTTGACTTTACATTGAACATCTTAGTCTTATCACCCACTTATTCAGCTTTCTCATCCCATGGAGTTGCTTTCAGCTTCTTTGTTTAAACCCTCTCAGTCACCACTTTAAGATATCAAGCAGATCATTTCATCCTGTTGCTTCAAATTTCATGGACTAACAAGCGCCACATAGGAATTCAGAGCATATATTGTCCATTCCATAATAACTGGTGCCAGAAGCTCTTCAACTACCTCACACATGTTTGCTTCAGGTTCTTCTCACTTCCACAAGGTTAGCATAATGGCCCTCAAGCATCAGAGACTCTTTTGGCAGCTTGGACTGAATTCAGGACATTCTTTCAGATCAAAACTGCAGTATTATCATCCAAAGCACTATTCCTCTCCATTACCAAAAATTTTGGAAGATGAATCTCTTCATGCCTAGAAACATATTTCTCCATTTGGAGGCAACTGGTCATTTTAGGATCATCTCCTCTTAGTATGCCCACAGGATGGCTAGTTCAATAGTCATGGGTCCTCTGAGATTTCCTCCACAGGGTTGTTTTCCTCTCCTGGGTGCTACTGTTCACAGTCTCCATGAGTTGGAGGAGATAATCTCTCTCTCTCTCTCTCTCTTTTGGTCCTTCTATTCCCTATTGCTGCCCGGCTCCTCTACTGAAGATGGGAATAGAGAAAGGCCAAAGTTAAGTATACATAAGCACCATCAACTGTTCAGCAAACACTGATTGGGAGGGCTTTGCCTGAGATTCAATGTGGGGGGGGAATAACTCCTCCCATTATTCCTATAAAAGCCTGCATCTCCCAGCATCCTCTCTCAGAGCATTTCAAGCTTCCTCCATCATCTCCTCCCCTTCCTCCTCCAGCATTCTTCTCACCCTTAGTGCTGGGCCTTCTAATCCCTATTGCTGCCTGGCTCCTCTACTGAGGGTGGGAATACAGAAAGGCCAAAGATAAGTATGCATAAGCACCATACACTATTCACCAAACATTGAATGGGAGGGCTTTGCCTGGGATTCAATGTGGGAGAAATGACTCCTCCCACAATCCATATATAAGCCAGACTCTCCCAGCAATCCACGCTCAGAGTGTTTCAAGCTCCCACCATTCTCCTTGCCTCCTTCTCCTCTGGTCACTCTACTCACCCTTAGTGCTGAGTCTTCCATTCCCTATTTCTGCCCAGCTTCTCTACTGAGGGTGGGAATAAAGAAAGGCCAAAGTTAAGAATATAAAACCACTTCACAATATTCACCAAACACTGAACTACATTTTTGGACTTTCATTGGAAACTGCAGAATACAATATATCAAAATTGAAATATCCTACAATATTTGCCTGAAGGCAAACAGTCTTTAATGACAAATCCATGGTGATTTTGAACTCAACTCAGACCACAAGATGATTTTCCTTGTGGAAATTATGTTCACTGTTCAAACACACACACAAGGGAAAATGCTAAGAAATATAGCAACAGATGAGGACATTGTTATAAAAGAATTAGTTACATGTCAAAGTGACTGTATTGTTTATAGTACATGTTAAAATGTCCTTGTGATCTTGTATATGTAGGGAAGAGACTGACAAGGATAGGAGAGGACAAAACTGCTACAACAAGGAATGACCCTAACTCTCCTGTAGCATGACATTTTGGTGCCATGAGACATACAGTAACACATTTAAGATGTTCTAGTACTGAAAAAGTACCCCTGCCACCTAGAGGGTGTGATTCAGATAGACTACTTCTAATGAGGGAAGGTAACTGGATAATGCAATTGAATACTTTGAATAAACATTGTGGTTTGAATAAAGAAATTAACTGGCAACCAATAATATAAATATTTTAAGTGACAGATATAGTAGAACTTATAGATAGGAATGAGGACAGATATCTGGCGGTTATGTATTAAAAAAGGACTAGGTTGTTTTAAAGTAAACAATAATAACTGATTAAAAATACAGTAACTTATCATCATCAATAATATCCTCCTCCTACTCATGATAGACAAAAGAATTGGTGGATTTTCATACTTTATAATTATTTGGCTAATATACTCGATGAAGCCACTTAATCGGGATGCGGATAATAGGGACATCTGCATTATTGGGATGTCCTGCTGGCAACCAATTAAGTGGTCATTAATATCAATGGACTTAATGTCTCCCACCTACCCTGGATAACCCCCGAGCTGATCACTTGCCAACAAGCCCAGGATAAGGCCTGGTGAAATTACAAATCCTCGCTCCTCCCAGGTGACCATACCTCCTACCGCATGCTCCGCAATAGGTGCACTAAGGCCACCCACCTAGCTAAGTCTGAATATTTTAATAACACACTTAATGCAAACCTTGGTAGACCTTCCAAATTCTGGAAAGTCATTAACTCCCTTTTCTCCCCCCAAGCAGCTAGCCCTCCACCTCTTCTCCTTGCCCAAGGGACTCTCCTTTCTGATCCCCTGAAGGTAGCCTCCGAATTTAATTCCTATTTCACTACCTGCACCCTGGCTCTCCTTGAAGCCCTACCACCCTTACCCACTCCATCTCCTCAGTCTTTTATCCCCCAACCATATAGCATGAACCTCTTCTCCTTTAGACCCATTTCCCCCTCTGAAACCCTAGATGCCCTTCACGCCCTAAACCCCTCCAAAGGCAAATCCCCCGATGGTCTTGATAACAAACTCCTCTTCCTATCTGCTCCCGCTATTGCTACCCCCCTCGCATCCCTACTAAATCTTTCCTTCATTACCGAGTCACTCCCATCAAATGGAAGCATGCCACTGTCCTTCCCCTCCCTAAAGGCCGTGATCCTACCTCTTCATCCAACTACCGCCCCATCTCCCTCCTCCCCACCCTTGCAAAACTCCAGGAACACCTTGTACTATCCCAACTCTCTCACTTCCTCTCTGAAACTAACTTCTTCACCCCTTTCCAGTCAGGGTTCAGAAAACACCACTCCACCACCCCCTCCCTGCTAAGACTCACAGACCACATCCTCACTGGGATAGACAAAGGGCTAATCACTGCTGCTATTTTCATTGACCTAGCAAAAGCCTTCAACACCGTTTCCCATTCTCTCCTACTATCCTGCTTTTCTGGAGCTGGGTTATCTGAATCTGCTACAAACTGGTTCAATGCCTACCTCCTAAATAGAACCCAATCCACTAAAATAGCGGACCACATCTCCCCCCCAATCACCACTGGCGTACCCCAAGGCTCAGTTCTTGGCCCCATCCTCTTCTCCATCCTACTAAACGACCTGCCAAACTCTTGCTCCTCTACCGCTATCCACATGTATGCAGACGACACAGTCCTCTTCACCTCCGGCCGGACCCACGAAGAAGTCACCTCCAAACTCCAAACCGACTTCAACAAAATCCAACACTGGTTCAATAGCAACCAACTCTCCCTAAATGCTAAGAAAACCAACTCTATGACTTTCGGCACCAGACAGCGCCTATCCAAACTCACCTGCCCTCTGAGATTCCACACCCTAAATAACACCATCCTCGAAGAAGTACCCTCCTTCAGGTATCTAGAGGTCGGGCTTGACCGCCACCTCTCCTTTTCCACTCACGTGGATGCAATTATTTTAAAGATGCGCCCAAAACTTGGTACCCTCTACAGAAACCGCTCTAGCCTCCCTCTTCCTGTCAGACGTGAAATTGTCCAGAAAATGATTCTACCCTCCTTTGATTACTGTGATGTAGTTTACAGCTCTGCTGCACAGATCACCCTAGCCAGATTAGACCCCCTCTTCAATGCTTTCTGCCGCTTTGCCCTCGATGCCCCCCCCTTGTACACATCACTGCTTGCTTTATCGTTCCCTGTCCCTACCTTCTCTGAGTAACTGGCATCTAATCCATAGCGCTAAATTCATTTCTAACGTCTGGCTTGGCTCTCTCTCTCCATACCTCGTATCCGCCCTATCCTCCTCACCTACCCCTTCGCACGCCCTCACATCTGCTGACGCTAGGCTACTATTCATCCCTCACCGAAGGACCACCGCCAGCCAATCCACATTCTCTTACCTCTTCCCTAAACTCCAGAATGGCCTGCCCATCCAGATCTGCCATTCTTCATTCAAACTCTCCCTTTCCTATGCCCTCTCTAACTTCCTTGCACCCAATTGCTACTGTCCCTGACCACCACCCCCGGTAGCTCCTCTTCCCCAGCTCCCCCCTGTGCCTGACCAGTGGCCCGGCCATTGCCTAATTGTCTGGCTTATCTACTGCCCTGCGCACTTACACTCTCTCTTTTACTTACTTGCACTCTCAATTTCTCCCTTCCCCCTTCCTAATCAACCTACTCTCCCCAGCCCCATTCCCTTCCTCCTCACCTTACTTCCCCCTACACACCTAGCACCTACTAGACCCTCCTTCACTACCCCCCTTCTTGCTCTCCAAATCCTCCTGTCAACTTGATGCATCTCCCTGTAGCTCAACTTCTGCTTTTGGCACTCAACTTCTGCTATTACTACCCCGTTCTGTAACCTGGCACTTAGGTATGTCATGCTTTACCTTGATGAGTACCCATGATTTGCATACCAGGCCCTTATGATCTTGTTCTGTACTGTTCTTACCTTGTTGTGTAACCATGAATTGTATAACCAGTACTTGTAACCCCTACCCTTACTATCATGTTCTGTACTGTTCATACCTCATTGTGTAACCATGATCTGTATAACCTGTATTTGCTGATCCTGTGCTGTTCTGTACTGCTTTGCCTATGTAACAAGTTCAATGTATTCCCTCCCAACTATGTTCATTATCCTTATTGCACTATTGTATAGTTCAACTACTGTATGTATACTTGCCACCTCTGTAACCCCCACCCCCAGGTCGCACCATGAAACAAGCATCTTTTTGTTCAGTGTGCCTTTCCTGGTGAAACATTTTCAATAAATAAATAAATAAATAAATCTAATAGGGATGGGGATGACGGCTAATTGGGATGATTTTGTCCAAGCCATGCAGCATTAACAGCTGTTAATGGCCCCTTGGCAGGTGCTAATTAGGGTGATTCTGTCCCAGCCATACAGCATTAGCAGCTGTTAATGGCCCCTGGGCAGGTGTTAATTAGAGTGATTCTATCCCAGCCATACAGCATTAACAGCTGTTAATGACCCCTGGGCAAGTGTTAATTATGGCAATCCGCCACTTCCTGGTCATTCTAATATACCACTCTACTGCTTCCAGTAAGCTTCTCACCCCCACCACAAATGCACTCTTATCTGAAAAACAGCCAAGACGCACTACTTCATGTTTCGTGGAACCGACTGCAACCAAGCACATCGCGCCAACTTCCTAGTTCTTATTTATTTATTGAATTTTGTTGACCCCATGCAAGTGAACTGGTGATACAGCCCATTTGCTGGTCTGCAGTAGTCGCTACATTGCCACACTGATCAACTGGACCCTGACTGCGTGAGTCACTATCTTTTTCTTTCAATTTCTTTTTGTTTCTGCCTGCCAATTGTTTTTCCACTCACTTAAGCATGCAGTTGGTGGCAGCCAAATAGAAGAAACACAGCTGATCTGAACACAGCTACTGAGAGACAGAGCCATTATTTATGCAGTACCATATACTGTACTGAATTATAGTGCATAGTGGAGTGTTGTTCTGTATAGAATTCCATCCCTTTCAAAATGTTGTTGTACCACAGTTCAAAGGTCATGGAATATGATTCTACCCTACTGTGGTAGAACAGCATTCTAGAACCTATAGAGACTGCATGAGTCAGTTTTATTTTGAAAGCAAAAGAGCTCACAAACACATATTTCATATAGTACTATAGACTATAAAAACACAGGATAAGCAACTCTATGCACAATGAGTGTGTTTTGCCACCTCAGGGTTTTGATTCCCATGGATCTCTCGAGCTTCGCTCTCGAGGTCAGAGGGAATCAGAACCCCTCTGTGGCAGAACACACTGGTTGTGCATAGTTGCCCATCCAGTGTTCTCTATTTACCGACTGAATCAATGATACATTAAACAGTTTATTACAGAAGGGGGCATGGGGGAATGATGTGACGGCTAAAACACTGCCTTCTGATAATTGGGATGGCTGCATAATAGGGACTAAAGCATGTCCACGCAGCCATCTCTATTAAGCGGCTTCATCTGTATATAAAAATTGGTAAAAATACTATCCAATCCCCTTTTGATAATAATTAGAAAATTTATATTTACACCTGTGGATTTGTAGTACTTCAATTCTTATTCTTATCTATTTAAAAAAAATACACCTTAGGTGTCTCTAGATAGAATAATAAACATTAAAAAGGTCCTGGGAAATTGAGAGATGTGACTAGCTGTTGACATTCCACTAGCCTTACATTAATCTTTCATTAATATACTTCTCAAGCCTCATAACATGGGTATTGTTTTTTAAACCAAGTTCCTACCTTCTAAAGAAAATTCTATTTGTAGAACTCCAAGCCACCATTAATGCTACTGTCTGATGAAAACATCTCTGACAACTTTTCAGTTGGTGGAGCCATTCAGTGGTCGTTGTCCCTTCCCCCCACCACCATACAGGATAAGGGTTAAAAAACATTTATCTGTGATCATTAGAAGACTCAGGATAATAAGGTCCCAACAAAGACCCCCCCCTCCCCACACACTCACATAATAGCAAGTAATGATTACCTGCCATCAGTGTGCCTATTTTGCCACAGAAGAAGTTTGTTTTTTTATGGGAGAAAAAAAAAACATGGTCTGTTTTGTCAGGTTAACAGTGGGTTAACCTTATCAACTGTAAACTGCTGGCTCAGGCAGTCTGCTCTCTTCATGCTTTCTTCTCGCTGTTCCTCTCATTTTAACACAGGGACCAACTGTTACCGACCACTCCAGGAAGTGACCTTACATGCAAGGAACAATGGGGCTTCACTTCACAAGGCAAAGCAAGGGACTTGAAAAAAGATGTCACTGAACTAGTTGTTTTATTAGGTCTTGGATTGTAGACCCTCTGCCTCATGCCTCATTGACTTCTAAGACCAATTTCAAACTAGTTGCCCCAGAACTGTTAGTGTGGATGTGGGAACCTTTCACTGACCAGTAGCATCACACTGCTTAAACAGACTATGCGACATCATAGATTCTTAAACACAATGTCCTCAGCCTAGAAAAGTTGGGGAAGGACTGTTTAAATACAAAGGATGAACAAATCAACAAAAGTCCCATGTAATCAGATTTTTACATAATTTTTAAAGTAACCATTTTTATGTTGGCATGCTTGCGCAGCCAACATCTTGCTTTAGTGCAGATTTGGAGGTGCGGCCACTGTTGGGCGAATGCAGGGCATGCACCAGTAGGTGTGGCCTGCATTCCCCAATCAGTCAGCAGCAGGGGCCAACACCCTGCTTAGCTAATGAGGTGAAGACATCAGACAAAAGGTCCGCTGCAATGAGAGTGAAGCTGTCATGCAAAGTGACCTCAATACGCCTCCTCCAACATTCAGACAACATGGCAGCAGTGACTGCCACTGTTGCCTGTCAACACCTCCATTTATTGTGTGCTGACAGGGGTGCCCAGTCCCCATTGGCATCATGTAACCCCCCCTTTTTTGATTGCCGAGGGGTGCCCAATCCTCTTGGCATCATGTACCCCCCTTTTTGATTGCGAGGGGTGCCCAATCCCTCTTGGCATCATGTGGCCCCCCAACAGTTTTTCTTTGCTGATGGAGGACCCAATCCCTCTCAGCATGTATCCTACCCTCCCCTTGAATTTTTCCAATGGGGGAGCCCACTCCCTGTTGACATAATGTGTCTGCCCCCATTTTTTGCTTGCTGATGGGGTGCCCAATCCCCCTTGGCTCCTGCGGCCTCCCTTTCCTTGTTTGCTGACTGGGGTGCCCAATCCCTCATCAGCTAAAGCACCCACTCACACACACACACACTTAGGTGGCATTCTGGGAGCCCATCCTAGCGTGCCAAAGCACCTATACAAATGAAAACAGTCCTCTGATGTCTTTTTTTTTAACCTGTAAAGCAAAAATAGTCCCTCATACTCTTCCAACCCCCCACCACAACCCTCATCCACCCACTGCACACCCTGCCTCCTCACACCCCCCCACCCCATACTTACCTCTGGAGTCCTGCGCAATGATCTTCAGTGGACCGGGAAAATGTCTGCACTCTTCAAAGCCGACCGCGAACTGAGGAAATGCCGGGTAAGCTGTATAATGGAATAAATAGGGTTTTTTCAACTTTAATGCATATCTCAGGCATTTTGGGGAATATTTACACCACATTTTCAACATGGGGTTTTTGGGACCCCTCCTCATGAGTTCTGGCACTGTCATATTGTTAATCGGTCCCGAAAGATGATTTTACAGTCACTGCGTGGAATCCCCTTTTGGGACCAATTAATGAGATGACAGTGCCACTGTTCATGAGGTGGGCTCTCAAAAAGCCTATGTTGCAAATTTGGTGGAAAAAAAACAAAATGGCTGTTTTACGAGCTTACGTTGCGCAGCTTCTACACAGACTCGTAACTTCACGAATTCGCAATATTTTCATGCCAGATTTTTAACATTGTCATTTTTGTACACCTCCTTGTGAACAGTATAGCTGTTATTTTTTACATCCTGGCCAAAATGTGTTTCTGCACTTCCTGCGCACAATAGCACGGTTGCTGTGAGAAATCAGTGTTTGGGCCAGATTATGAAAATGGCAGTGACACTGTTCATGAGCAGAGGTCCTAAAATGCCTATGTTGAAAATTTGGTGATGATACTCCATAAAATGATTGTGTTACGAGTGTGCGTTGGCAGATTGCATGCACGCTTGTAACATCGTGCATTTGTAATATTTTCACTCTGGATTTTCACCATTGGCATTTTTCCACACCTCTTGATGAACAGTACAGCTGTCATTTCACATATCCTGCCCAAAATGTGTTTTCACACATCTGGTGTAGAATAGCGCGGTCACTGCAAAATCACTTTTTGGGACAGTTTGAGGAAATAACAGTGACACTGTGCATGAGCAGAGGTGCTAAAATGCCTATGTTGAAAATTTGATGCCGAACATCCATGAAATGACTGTGTTACAAGCGTGCATTACGCATTTCCCATGCACCCCTGTAACTTTGCAAATTTGCAATATTTACATGCCGCATTTTCAACACTGGCATTTTTACACCTCCTTATGAACTGTACAGTTGTCATTTTTCACATCCTGCCCAAAATGTTTTTCCGCACTGCACTACCAAAGCCAATGCCAGCGCGACAACATTCGGCATTGACAAATGCTTGTTACAATAGCAATAAGGTACTCCCAGGAGTTATGTTAATGTTCCTGTTAATCACCCACTGCAGGCATGTGGCAGTCAGCTGCCCCTCATGTTACATCACACCCCAGGGGTGATTAACTACAATATTAACATAAATCCTGGTCATATCTTATTGCTTAATTGTAAATCACATAAGTTCTTATATTTGGTTAAGTTCATGGTGCACTAGGAAATTAGATCTTCTGGGACTAATAGGGTCCTTGGCCCTTTAGACAACATTGCTGTTTTGTTACTGTGGCTACTGTTGCCAGCTGGAATGAACCATGGAGCATATGATGTCATGAAGTGGTGGTTGTTCATCAGATATCATTGTGCTATTGTAGGAATTCGGTATGATGGCATCCAGATATAAATAGACTCCAGTGGCTCAGCTGTTCCCTTTGCCTCTGGAGGAGCAAGGACCTTGCTATAGAGAAATTTGGGTACTTTGCCACACTTTTTAACATTCATACTTACTTTTTAATTGAAAAGGAGGGCTATTTGAGAATATTTTTATTTTTAATTTTTCTACCTCCGCCAGTATATCTTTAGACGTGCACCCACAGAGCAGGAGGCTTGATTACTTAAACAACAAAAAGGGGTGAGTTATGATGTTTGACATCTTACTAGAGACTATAGGAAAGGGAAAACATGTTTATTTTGCACTCAATAAGGATAAGATGGAGATCTCAGAAATTGAATATTGAATATTAAAGCCAGATTTTGGCTAGAAGGGAATTCCATATGAAACTAGTGGACCTAACTTTTTTTTATACTTGTGTAACCAAATATTTTAACCCTTAGGCTGCCGCCGACAAGATATCTTGTCCTAAAAACCTATGCATTCTAAATCTTCCCGCAGCCTAAGGGTTAATGGAATATGTCTGAATTTAAAGTGATACTTGCTTCCTTTTAACAGATGAGAAAACTGATGAAATTAATGGGGACAGATCTGATATTGAAATTGGGTGAGTTAATATATAACAACTTTCTTTCCATTAACCCAAGAGAAGTGGCAACCATATCAATTAAATATTTATTTCATAGTTCCTTTTGGTCCGATAGATTCAAAGAAGCACTAGATTTGAGGCAAATGCAAACATTGTAAGAGAAAGGTTCTACTGACTTAAATATTATTTAAGTGGCAACATTTGTAAGTGGCAGTCATATATGATTATAAATGTTAACTATATGAATTTAATTACAATCAGCTGTGGTAGTCACACACACACACATATATATATATATATATATATGGGATATGCAATGGAAGCAAGTGTAATAAATGATTTATCTGCACAAGAGCAAGAGTAGTTTGACCTCGGATAACCTCACGAGTGGCGTAAGCCACAAGTGTGGTGTCCGAGGTCAAACTGCTGAAGTGCAGATAAATCATTTATTACACGAGTTTTCCATTGCATATTCCATTTATGCAGTTCTTTTGTTTTTTCTTTTGTAGGGGGCATTTGTTAGTCAAAAAAGTGAATAAAAATTGAATTTTCTGCTATTTTCTGCTGATTATAGAAAATCTAAAAGGAATCTAGAAACAAAACACATCTCATTTTATAGATATTTTTATGCTGAACAACTTTTGTGCTCAAAGTACCATAATATATTTTTGGTTTTTATGTTATTTGCATTTGTTTAATGAAACAGTGCACAATAATGGAAGTCTTTGCTGTTTTTCACTAATTCTGAAAAAAATGAAAAAGTATCTTTAAATGAAACGTCACTCATTTTGTAGATATTTCTGTGCCGAATAAACATTGTGCTCACAGTACCATGCTATCATTTTTCATTTTATAGTTATTTACATTTGTTTGCAGACAAAATGAATAAAAAAATGAATTTTCTGCTGTGTTTTTGCTAATTATCAAAAAACCTATAAGGTATCAATAAATTAAATACCACTCATTTTGTAGATAATTTTGTGCTGCACAATTTTTATGCTCGTAGCACTATGCTATCTTTTTTCATTTTAACGTTATTTGCATTTGAATATAGCTAGTACTGGTACTGAGGCTGAACATTCTAAATGAGTTCCGGAGTGATTGTGACATATCGACTATGTGAATAAATCTGTGATGATGCATCTACTATCTGGATAAATGTAAAATTTTGAATTTACCACATAGTAGCTCAGATTTATCTCATAGGTTTATGTCCACACCTATTGCATAAATATATTTATATATATATATATATATATATATATATACACACACACACACACATTGTAAAAAAAACTTCATTAATGCATCAGTTAGGGTTAAACCGACAAAAGTGAAAAGTGACTCCGCCTCCTTGGACTGTGTGGCTGGCTGTTTGTGTTTGTCTCTGTCAGTAGTTTAGTTTTGTGGATTTTCATGTGTTTCTGCTTGGAGGAACTAGACAGTTCTTGGACATGACATCTATGAAAGCTTCCTGGACTAAGAAACTTCAGAACATCACCACTAGGTATTGGCATTCTCATTATAAATTGACTGTTTTGAAAGCCATCACAAGCAAAAGTAAGTCCAGCAAATAAGTTTTACAAACTCTGAGTTGTGGCATGCTCCACTGAATCCACATTCCTGTCTGACCTGTTCCTAAAGGATCTGTGCTTGTTTTTGAGATCTATTCACAACCATTTTGGAGAACAAAGGGAAGACACTAACAAAGGATTTTTACAGTCTTCATATGCCCAAGGCCAATGTTCATCATCTTCAGGAATTTAGCACATTCTGGGTCTTTTATCTACAGTGACAACAGTTTACTGGTGTCCAGTAGCTCACCATTTCCTGTGGATTTGGTTATTTTTCATCATTTGTCTCCTGGTGCTTTGGACAAGATCATTATATTACATACCCCTGAACATAACTATCTGCATGGTCTAATATTGCTACATCAAGCATGCAACCTAACCTGTTCCTGCTGCACTCGCTCCTTCTGACCCTACTGGCATCCCACACTACCAATATATTTAAATGACTACTGCAACCAACCTCGGATCACCTGGTTGATAGCCCCTTGCACAGAAGTGGAATGGTTACCAGTAGTCTCAGCTGCAACAGCTCTCATCTCTTCTCCCAAATACTAGGATACATGAACATGCTACTGTGCCCACGGTCAATCCTGCCATCAAATTGTTTCTCCCTTTTCATTCTGTCGGGAGTGGAGTCACTACAGTAAACAACTAAGAATAAGTATAAGGGAAAAAGTGCACATAGCAGTCACAGCAGATATCTTAGGGAACTCCAAAAAAGACTAGTACTGCTACTTCCGCTAATATCAGGCAATGTTCAACCCAACCCAGGACCTCCCCTAGCTACCCATAGGGAGCAATGCAGAACAGGTTTCCTCTCGCTAGCTACCATCAACATCTGCAGCCTTACCAAAAAATTAGATGCCCTCACTGCCTGGACAGCACAGCACAGCTCAGATGTACTATCAGTAGTTGAAACTTGGTTGTCTCCAATTATCCCTGACACTCCTGTGGCAATACCTGGGTATACTGTCTTTCAGCAGGATCGACTATCCAAAAAAGGGTGAGGCTGTGCCCTTTATCTAAAAGATTCTCTGACAGGGCATGCCTTGACCCTACCCATTAATGGTGACAAACGTCAGGTCCTTGCTATTAAAGTCATTCTTGGGGCCCATAACAAAGTTTTGATGATAGCCTCTGTATGTATCCCACCCAAACTGACAACAACAAGCATGAATTCATTCCTTACCTGCATTAGTAGTCTAAAGCTTAACTCAGAAGTTATATTGCTAGGGGACTTTAATGTCAACTGGCTTGCCCCCAGTGCAAGCAGCTACAAGGATGCCTTGGCAGCTGCAAATTTTACACAGTTAGTTACCTCACCCACTAGGATCAACTATAGAAAAGGGACCAGTACCTTACTGGACTGGGTACTCTCAAATCGCCCTGACCATATTAGCCACACTACAGTTCTCCCTGATGCCATTAGTGACCCTTCCCCAGTCCAGTGCATATGGTCAAATAAATTCAATAAACCCCCGGTGAAAACTATCAACAGTCGGATGTTAATTAGGGGACACCTTGCATCACTTAAGGCACTCCTGCAACAACAAGACTGGTCCCCGATTAACACCGCTCCAGATGTTGATGCTGCACTTCAATACTTTATCTCAAAGTTCAGTGCAGTGTATGATATCCATGACCCCTTCAAGAAATGCAAAATTAAAGGCCTTGACAACCCTTGGATCTCAGGCAAACTCCTATACCAACTAAAACCTTGGGATCTTCTATGGGCTCATGCTAAAGCCTCTGGCAACCAGGCAGACTTTCAGGCATACAGGACCACCAGGAATGCCTGTACCAGAGCTATTCACACTGAAAAAGCCAGCTACTACAGGAGCACCCTATCAAACTCATGGTCAGATGGAAGGAAATTCTGGCAAAGCCTCTCTGAAGTTATAGGGAAATAGTCCAAAGCAACTCCTAATATGCTAAAAGTTGATGGCAGCAACACCCTGGACCCCACCACAATTGCCAGTAATTTCAATCTGGCATTCAATGACCTCAGTCATGTGTTTCCCTCTAACTTTTTTGACACCAACCAAACCACAGCCTCCCAATATCAATAAACACGTGGTGCCCAATCTCTAACCTTTCTGGTTCCCAGATGTCGTGCCTCCATGGGTCAGCAGTCCTTTATCTATAGAGCCGCTCAATGGTTCAATTCCCTCAATAAAGAAGCACTTTCCTCTACTACACTTGGACCCTTCAAAAGGAATCTCAAACTTTACCTCATCACTACCACTCAATGTGACTGTTTCTCTGAACAGAGATCTCTCTAAACACCTCCCAGCTCACTCATGTCTCACAGCCCACCCTTTCCCAGTCTCATTCCCCTCTGGCGCTGGGCCTTCCTTGTGACTCCTTTCCTGCTTCACATCTCCACTGGTACAAGACATTTTCCACCACCATCAGACAGTGGCCCATTAGCCTGCCAACTTCCTCTTCCAGTCACACGCCTGCAATACTAACTGTCTATGGTGCCCTCTATCTCTTATTGTTACCGCAGCCAGCTGCCTACTAAAGCTGCTCGTTATATGAATATTATCTCAAAGTATGTTATAACTGAGTATCTTTATTTTTTCTTTTAGTTGTTTTGGTTGTTTATTGTGCATTCTTTTACTACCTCTGTATGTATGTTGACCCTCATCCTTTGATGTGGAACCTTTGTAAACGAGCAGTTTCTGCTCAAAGGTATTTGTAATCCAAGAATTTAATAAATAAATAAATAAAATAAAAAATATCAATGGACTCAGGATACAAACCATCCATATTTCTATTTCAATACAGTTACTGAAAGGGATGCCAAAAAAATACCTCCTCAAGGTACTAGGAAAATCCAGATCAAGTGGGGACACACTTGACTTGAAGCTCATTGCTCTCACCCGTGACAATATCCTGCACCCTCTTACCAAGATTATTAACCGGTCTCTCATGCTCTTCCAGTTCCAGTTCAAGTGGAAGTCCACCCTGGTGACCCTAATACATAAGTCTGGGGATAGGACATAACACCATAACTACAGGCCCATCTCATTCCTACCCCTTTTATCCAAAGCTCTTGAAAAAATCGTTGCAGACCAACTGGTGGAGTACTTGGAGAAATACAACTTGCAATGCCCACAGCAACACGGCTTTCTCAAAGGACATATCACCACCTCTGCCCTCCTTGAATTTACAAGCCACATTCATCTAGCACTGGACGAAGGACAACTTGCTGGTGCCACCTTTATAGACCTCTCAAAGGCCTTCGATACAGTCAACCATCCATTACTACTGGAACAACTTGGCAATGTAGGGCTCTCCTATGATACTCTACAATGGTTCAACAGTTATCTCTCCAACTGGTCACAACAAATTAAGACTGGTCAGTCTCTCTCCTCCAAACTACCTGTCCAGGCTGGTGTTCCCCAAGGGTCAATATTAGGACCCCTTCTTTTCAGCATCTTCCTGAACAATCTCCCTTCTGCCTGTGAGAAAAAACATTATCCTGTATGCTGAATATGCAGTGATTTTCTCTAAGAACTCTGACCCCTTCCTCTTGGAGAAACAATTGCAGGAAAGTTTCATGCTAGTTGAGGCCTGGTTCGTCTCACAGAAACTAGTGCTAAATTACAAAAAAGACAAAGACTATACTATTCCACGGCACACATAACAAACATAAACACCAACAGCTGGCTGTCAAGAACAGCTCGGGTGTGACCCTGGACCAGACACAGACTTTCAAGTACCTTTGTGTAACCCTGGACCCTACTCTGTCCTTCTCCAGCCATATCGATTCAGTTGCAAAATCCATAAATATCCATATAGGCCTTCTCTATAAACATAGATACTGCCTGACACCTGACACCCTTAGACTAGCAATACACAGCTCTATTGTCTCCATCATTGATTATGGGCTTATTGTATACAGAGCAGCCACAGCTACAGCACTACGGTGAATCATTACAGTGCTGAATAGGGCCTGCAGACCCCTTACTGGTGCTACCCACCGCACGCATACCCGCGACCTCTATGAACAGTCAAACTGGCTGCAACTTCAAGGAAGGATTACTTTCAAAACCTGCCTACTTGCAAAAAAGCCATTGATGGGACTTATGCCCCCTGGGATTCAGTCTCTCTTAAGCCCAGCCAATCGCTCCCATTACACAAGTAGCTTTGACAACTATTCTCTACCTATTCCCTGCTGTCAGATCACCCAAGTCCAGTGGTCTTTTGCATATAGAACCCCTAAGATGTTTAACTCCCTGGGCAGGGAACTTACCAACTTAGGCACCCTCTGCTCATTCAAACACAAGCTACATCAAATACTTGTGTCTGAGCCAGCCTGGTGGAACTGAGGGTTGAGGCACTGGATGCTATGCCTTGCACCACACCAGCGACCCAGGTTTGGGAGTGAGCTGGGGCACCAGGGGTCGGCAGGGATGGGGAGAGGATTGAGCTCCCACAGGGCTACTCTCCTCCCCTGGGTGGAGGGCGGGGGATAGCCCGATGCACCAGCAGCTCCTGGTAGAGATTGGGAGTGCTGCAGTACATGGGCTGCACAAAGATCTGTGTGCTAATGCAGGCAGGGTTGCCATGCACCATAGCATCAGGCATGCACATGCAAGGGAGGGGGAAGGCCACCAGAACAAGGAAATAACTGGCTCTGTGGGGCAGGTGATGGCACCTGTCCCTCATACCCTCTGCTGGGTCCACCTCACCTGGCCTTCCAGTTCCTCCATCTGGGCCCTCACCTGCAGCCAGAGACTGACTAGTAAGTGGACCCAACGAGGAGGGGTAGCCCCACCCTGGAGGGGTTAAGCCTGGGGTGCTGGTTGTGGGGAGGGTGATAGAGGAGGCACAGGTCAAGGGGACCTCAGGTGGGCAGGACATGGGCAGGATGCCTGAGAGAGACTCTGCAGGGCCATGACCGGAGGGAAATAAAGTAAAAAAAAACAAAAAAAACACTTGTATCCAGAGCCACCTGTTACTGTTTCTCCTAACATCCCTGGCAGTTGCTCCTGTTCTTTGCACCTCTCTACTGTCCCCACCTCTGCCTGCCACCACCCTCCCCATACCCCTGCCTCTCTCCCTTGCCCTGGTCCACCATCTTCCTCCGTTACCCACCTTCAACTCCCTTTCCCTCTCCATTTTCTAATCTGCTTGCCTCTCCCACTGTTGCACAAGTTCCCGATCCTTGCCTCCCACCCACCTCTCCTTCTTCCTCCCTCCCAGTTATCCCTCTACACCCACTCTCTCTTCCCACTTTCCTGTGCTACCTGGCACAACTGGCAGCAACTCCATTTCTCCACTCCACATTTCCGTTTGACAATCCCCTTCTGGCAGCTTTAATTCATGTAAATATTGTTTGCTGTGACTCATCATTCTTAAATGTATGCATGGATGTGTTGTTCAAACTGTTAAATACATTACCTGTAGCTTTTAGACCATGTTTATCCTGTACTGAAATTTGTATTCCAACTGCTTGCCTGCTAATCTCACACAAATTGTACTTCTATTCCATGTATACTGACATGAAACCTTTGCAAAAGTGCCATTGGCTCAAAGGTATTTATCCAAAAATCTAATAAATAAAGTGGGGAAATGAGACATTAGGGTAAAGCCCCTAAACCCCCCACCACCCCACTTCCCATCCTCCACAGATTAACAGATGTCGGGGTGTGCCATGGTGTCATGAGGCCCAACTCTCACTCCATTCCATGTGTAAACAGGTTGACATGCTACAGTAAAGGAGAATAAGGTAAGAGTTAGGCCTCACTACCCCATGGCACACCCCAGCATCTGTCAGTCTGTGGAGGATGGGGGTGGAGGGGTTAGGGGCTCTATCCTGACGTCTCATTTCACCACTCTTGTCAGTTTAACCCTAACTGATGCATTAATGGAGTTTTTTGCAATTAATTTCTTTTCTTTTCTTTCCAAAAAAGTGTACTATAACTAGTAAATAGCATGTGTTGGTGAGCCCTGTGCTCCCACCAAGCTGCTCACTTCTGCATAACGATATGCGTTTGTGGGAGTGCGGGCACTCCGGGCTCTGCTCCCCCACTTACACATAACTATGGAGCCATACAGCAGCCCTATAGGGCAAGGAACACTTCTAACACTAATTTGCCAATATCTCAGCAACTGTAGCAGCTATGAAAACAATTCAAGTGTTGTTGTAATCATGACAGCGAGACCTCCATGTGAGACACAGGTGACAAAATCTGTATCTCATCGTTTTCGAGTTACAGGCACAGTGGGCACCACAATTCAATGGACACATGCAACTTAGGCATTTTTAGGATTTTGGGGAACCCACCTCATAAACAATGTCACTGTCATTTCATTAATCTGTCCCAAAAGTTGAGTTTGCACAGCGAATGCACCATTCTGCGTCACAGGTGCAAAATCATGTTGTGGGAAGGATGTAAAAAATGACAGCTGTATACTGTTCATGAGGCGGTGTGGAAAAGGGTAATGTTGAAAACCAGGAGGGAAAATATGAAAAATTGGCAAGGTTATAAGCGCGCATAGAAACTGCATAATGCATGGTCGTAACATGGCCATTTTTCAGAATTTTTTAACCAAATTGTCAACATGAGCTTTTTGGGAAATCCCCTCATGAACACTGTCACTGTAATTTTGTTAATCCATCCTGAAAGTTGATTTCACACAGTGACATGCCATTCTGTGGCAGAGGTGTGAAAACACATTTCCAGCAGAATGTGAGAAATGACAGCTATACTGTTCATGGGGAGGTGTGAAAAAATGACAATGTTGAAAATCTGGGGTGAAAATATTAAAAATTGGCAAAGTTGCATGCCTGAGTAGAAACTGAGCAACACACACTTGTAACACTGCTGTTTTGGGGATTTTGTGCACCAAATTTTCAACATTGGCTCTGTGGGATCTCCCCTCATGAAGACTGGGACTGTCATTTTGTTAATCAGTCCTGAAAGGTGATATCACATCCCGAAAGGTGATTCCATGCAGTGACCACAAAATCATCTTTCTGGACTGAGTAATGAGATAACAGTGATATTGTTCATGAGGTGGAGTCCCAAAATGCCTATGTTGAAAATTTGGTGAGAAAATACAAAAACATGGCTGCAATATCCACATTTAAATTCTTTGTATCAGAATCATACAAAGTAGGATCCTAGTTTGTATCGTCATATGAACTAATATCCTAAGTCGTATGATGCCGATAAGAACAAAGAACTTAAATGTTAAATAACACACATTTTAAGGGCATTTTCCAAACAGTAAAGTGCAGAATGCACCTTGAGGGTCACAACAAGCAAGTTACATGTGTTGGTTCCTCCCCAGAATATCATTTTGGGAGGTTTCCAAATTTGAATTTCAAACAAATTGGAAACAAGTCGCTGTCATAAGAAAGAGGAATTTTCTCATACAATGCAGGATTCCTCTTTCGTATCTACACGCTATATTGAAGTGCCTAGTGAGCATGCTCAGAAATGATTTTTTCAAATTTTTAAATTGCAGTAACTTAAAAATGGCATATTGTTTTTTTTTCAAGACTAGCAAAAGACTCATCTGTGTGGTAGTCCCTTTTTGTCCTGAAAATTGCATACCAAACAAACAAACATTCTAGGCTGTAGACAAGTTCAAAGAAAAATCCCAGCAAAGTCAAAGGGTAAAAACATGTTTTTTCACCTCTCTGTAACTTGGAGGCTGCACATCCAACTGGAACTGAACTTGCCAGATCAAGGGAATTGCATCACAGGAAGACGCATACCAAATGTTGTGCAAATCTGTTCAATGGTTGCAAAGTTATTAAAGTGCAAAAGTTTGAGTTTAACATTGAAGTGCCTACTCAACCCTAACTATAGGGGTGCGACCGTGCACCTATAATATAAAATATATTTTATACTTGCAAATGCCTGCTCTGAATGAACCTGCCTTTTTTCCCCATTTTTCTTTTAAAAAGATACAACAACAAAATACATGTTCTCCCTGAAATCAAACCACTGACCTTTTGCTTGTAAGGCCAAAACACATCCACTGTACCACATGAGTCACTTGTTTAAAATGTTGTTCTAATCCTTTTACCATAAGTAACCTGTTACTCAGTACCTAAAATATAGGAATGAATATGGTGAAGGAACTGGTGGCTGGTAAAACCATGAGTATCACCAGTGCATAAAGTTGTGAGCATTGCTGATTGAAGGCAGAACTTGCATTTAGGGGATTGGAAGTGTGACATCTACATGGAGTGATTGGAGGCACTACTTATATGTGAGAATTGGAGGTCAGGCTTTTATGTGAGTGGTGGGGACTGAGAGCAGGGCTTGCATGTGGTAATATTGGAGTCAGGGCTTACATTGGAGGTGATATTTACATGGGGTGAGATTGGAGGTGAGGCTTAAATAGGGTGATATTGGAGGCAGGGCTTACATGGGGTGAGATTGCAGGTGGGGCTTACATGGGGTGATGTTGGAGGTGGGGCTTACATGGGGTGATGTTGGAGGAGGGACTTATATGTGGCGATATTGGAGGCGGGGCTTACATGGGTGATATTGGAGGCGGGGCTTACATAGGGTGATATTGGAGGCAGGGCTTATATGGGTTGGGATTGGGGTGGGGCTAATATGGGGTGGTATTGGAGGTGGGGCTTACATGGGGTGAGATTGGAGGTTGGGTTGCATGGGTTGATACTGGAGGTGATGCTTATATGGGGTGAGACTGGAGGAGGGGCTTATATGTGGTGATATTGGAGGCGGTGGTTTTATATGGTGATATTGGAGGCAGGGCTTACATGGAGTGAGATTGGAGGTGGGGCTTACATAGGATGATATTGGAGGCAGGGTTTACATGGGGTGATATTGGAGGCTGGGCTTACATGGGGTGATATTGGAGGCAGGGCTTATATGTGGTAATATTGGAGGTGGGGCTTTCATGGGGTGAGAATGGAGGTGGGGAATATATGTGGTGATATTGGAGGTGGCGCTTATATGGGGTGAGATCGGATGTTGGTTACATGGGTTGATATTGGAGGTGGGGCTTACATGGGGTGATACTGGAGGCAGGGCTTACATGGGTTGATATTGTAGGTGAGGCTTCCATGTGGCAGTATTGGAGGTGGGATTACATGGGGTGATATTCGAGGTGAGGCTTATATGTGGTGATATTGGAGGTGGGGCTTATATGGGATGATATTGGAGGCAGGGCTTACATTCGATAAGATTGGAGGTGGGGCTTACATAGGGTGATATTGGAGGCAGGGCTTATGTGGGGTGATATTGTGGGTGGGTTCAATTGGTTGATATTGGAGGCATGGTTTACATATGGTGATACTGGAGGGAAGGCTTACATGGGGTGAGATTGGAGGTTGGGCTTATATGGGGTGATATTGGAGGCAGGGCTTACATGGGGTGAGTGTGGAGGTGGGGCTTACATAGGGTGATATGGAGGCAGGGTTTACATGGGGTGGGGTAACATTGGTTGATATTGGAGGCAGGGCTTACAAGGGGTGATATTGGAGGCATGGCTTATCTATGGCGACATTGGAGGTGGAATTACATGGGTTGATATTGGAGGTGGGGCTTACATGGGATGAAATTCCACGTGGGACTTGCATGCTGACTATAAGGCAAAAATCAGATACTCTAACATGTACAGTGGCTCTTTCAGGGGCAATGTGCATCTGGTGGTTGTGGAATTCAAACCTAGAACTATGAGGTCTTTTGGTTCATAACTCAGTGCTCTAACCTCTGCGCTATATTTCGAAGCCTAGCAAACAGCCAATTTTTTTGTAAATAACCATTGGTATCTAAGTATAAACAGTAGAGGAAGTAATAACGGGAAGGGAATGGTGAAATCTAGGATCAAACCCCTGACCTTTTGCTTGAAAATCCAAGACACATCCAGCACACTACCTGACGAGCTTCGTTAGCTAGCTGGTCCAGTCTTTAAGAGCATGCAGTTGGGTAATAAGTGTATATAACATAGGAAGTTATAAGGGGAAGGGGCTGCTACCAGTTAAAAGCATGAGTATAAACACAGCACAATATTTGAATATTGTTCATTTATTATTTGAACAGAATTCTGGGAAACCTGGGTTCAAATCCTAGCCAATGCACTGATTTTTTTATGTCTTCTGTTTCTCTGTGTTCCACTAAGATGTGTATCATTTTTATTAGAGTCATCTTAATTGTCTGCATTCTTTTTTTTTTCATCAGTCCACTTTCCCATCTGCAGTTTATCGGCACCATACACTAGAGGGGGCCTCATCTTCACGTTCTATATATATTTGGTATTTATTGCAAAAAACTTTGTTAATGCATCATTTAGGGTTAAACTGACAAAAGTGGAGAAATTAGACATTAGGGTAGAGCCCCTAATGGCCCCATCACCATACCCCCATCCTCCACAGACCGACAGAGGCTGGGGTGTGCCATGCGGTAACTCACCCCATTCCATGTAAATAGGTTGACATGCTACAGTAAAGTAGAATGGGGTGAGAGTTAGGCCTCTTGACCCCATGGCACACCCTGAGGCCTGACGGTCTGTGGAGGATGGTGGGTGGGATGGTTGGGTTTTAGGTGTTCTACTCTAATGTCTCATTTCACCACTTTTGTTGGTTTAACCCTAACTGGTGTATAAACAACATTTTTTGCAATGAATTTTCTTACTTTTTGAAAAAATATAATATAAATAGTAAACAGCATGTGTTTGTGTGCCCCATGCTCCCACCAAGCTGCTGATTTTTGCATAACTATATGCATCTGTGGGAGTGCAGGCTCTCAGGGCTCTGCGCTCCCACTTACACATAACTACGGAGCCATACAGCAGCCCTATAGGGCAAGGAACATTTGTAACATTAATTTGACAATATCTCAGCAACTGTAGCAGCTATGAAAACAATTCAAGTATAATTGTAATCATGACAGCGAGACCTCTACATGAGACATGCTGGACAAAATCTGTATCTCACATCGTTTTTGAGTTACAGGGGCTGCAGGTGCCACAATTCAACAGTCACACATAACTCAGACATTTCTAGACTTTTTTCCACTCAGTTTTCAGCATGGCATTTTGGGGACCCCACCTCATGAACAATGTCACTGTCATTTCATTAATCTGTCCGGAAAGTTGAGTTCCCACAGTGAATGTGCCATTCTGCGCCACTGGTGTAAAATCATGTTTTGGGCAGGATGTAAAAAATGACAGCTGTATACTGTTCATGAGGTGGTGTGGAAAAGGGTTATGTTGAAAACCAGGAGGGAAAATATGGAAAACTGTCAAAGTTATGAATGTGCGTAGAAACTGCACAATGCACTCTCGTAATGTGGTGATTTTTTTGAAATTTTTTAAGCAAATTTTCAACATGAGCTTTTTGGGAAATCCCTTTTTGAACACTGGTACTGTGATTTTGTTAATTCATCCGGAAAGTTGATGTTGCACAGCGACGAGTCATTTTGTAGGATACTAGTTTGTATCGCCATACGAACAAAGATCCTACATTGTATGACGCCAATACAAACAAAGAATTTAAATGTTAAATAACACATATTTTAAGGGCATTTTCTGAACAGTAAAGTGCAGAATGCTCCTGGGGGTCACAATAAGCAAGTTACAGGTGTTGGTTCCTCCCCAGAATATCACTTTGGAATATTTCCAAATATGAATTTCAGGCAAACTGGAAACAAGATGGTAGCCATACGAAAGAGGAATTTTCTCATGCAATGCAGGATTCCTCTTTCATATCAACCAGCTATATTGAAGTACCTACTGAGCATGCTCAGAAACTATTTTTTCAATTTTTTTAATTGCAATAACTTAAAAAGAAGCTTATTTGTTTTTCTCCAGACTAGCAAAAGGCATATCTATGTGGTAGTCCCTTTCTGTCCTGAAAAGTATATACCAAACAAACATTCCCTCTAGGCTGTAGGGAAGTTCAAAGAGAAATCACAGCAAAGTCAGTAGGTAAAAACATGTTTTCTCACCTCTCTGTAACTCAGAGACCACACATTTGACCGGAATGAAACTTGCCAGATGAAGAGATTTACACCACAGGAAGAAGCATACCAAATGTCATGCAAATCTGTTCAATGGTTGCAAAGTTATTGAAGTGCAACTTTTTGAGTTTAACATTGAAGTGCCTACACAACCCTAACTACAGGGGCACAACCGCTCACCTATAATATAAAATACATTTTATACTATCAAATACCTGCTTTGAATGAACCTGTTTTTTCCCCATTTTTTTTTAAAAAGGTACAAGAACAAAATGTGTATTCCCACTTGGAATTAAACCACTGACCTTTTGCTTGTAAGGCCACAACACATCCACTATACCACACGAGTCACTTGTTTAAAATGCTGTTCTAATCCTTTTGCATCAAGTAACCTGATACTCAGTACCTACAGTATAGGAATGAATACGGTGAAGGAGCTGGTAGCTGTTAAAACCATGAGTATCATCTCTGTTTGAAGTTGTGAATATTGCTGATTGAAGACAGAATTTGCATTTGGGGATTGGAAGTGGGACATCTATGTGGAGCGATTGGAGGCAGCACTTCTAAGTGAGAACTGGGGATCATGCTTTTATGTAAGTGCTGGGGATTGAGTGCAGGGCTTGCATGTGGTGATATTGGTGGCGGGGCATATAAGTGGTGATATTGGAGGCTGGGCTTAAATAGGGTGATATTGCAGGTGGGGCTCTATGCAGTGATTGCAGGTGGGGCTTCCATGCAGTGATATTGGAGGTGGGGCTTACATGTGGTGATATTGGAAATGGGGCTTATACAGGGTGATATTGGAGGCAGAGCTTACATGGGTGAGATTGGAGGTGGGGCTTACATGAGGTGAAATTGGAGGCAGGTTTATATGGGAGGTGGTGCTTACATAGGGTGATATTTGAGGTGCGGTTACATGTGTTGATATTGGAGGCAGGGCTTACAAGGAGTGATAATGGAGGAAGCGCATATATATGGTGAGATTGTAGATGGAGCTTACATGGGGTGGGATTGGAAGCAGGGCTTTCATAGGGTGATCCTAGAGGCGGGGTTACATGGGTTGAGGCTGGAGGTGGGGTTTACATGGGGTGAGATTGGAGGCCGAGCGCACATGTGGTGAGATTGAAGATGGGGCATATATGTAGTGATAGTGGACATGAGGCTTACATAGGGTGATTTTGGAAGAGGGGCTTTCATGCTGACTATGAGGCAAAATCAGATGCTCTGACATGCAGTGGCTGGTTCAGGAGCATTGTGCATCTGGTGGTTGTGGGATTCAAACCTAGGACTATGAGGTCTTTTGTTTGTAATTCAGTGCTCTAGCCTCTGCACTATATTGCAGACCCTAACAGCACACCAACTGTTTTGTTTTACGTAATTGTTGGTATCTAAGTATAAACAGTAAAGGAAGTAATAACAGGAAAGGCATGGTGAAACCATGATAATAGTGACTACATAATTCTTTAGTGTTCTTGATAAAGAAGTGCAGTACACAAGTGCCGTCATCTAGGCTCAAACCCCTGACTCTTTGTTCATAAAGCTAAGACACATCCCATGCACCACCTGAGGAGCTTGGTTAGCTCACTGGTCTAGTCTTTAAAGAGCCCCTGACGCCATTAGAGAAAGTTGGAAAACATTTTAGATTTAGACAGTTCAGTTTATATTTCATGTATTTTCTATAATTATTTACCTTTTTTCTTTGTTACCAAGGACAGCTGTATGAAAGAGGCGTACTGTCCCTTAAACTTAATCTGCTCTTTCCACTATCCTACATATGACATCATAATCCAGGTTGCACCTGGAAATGAGCTTCTGATCATGGTGCTTTTCCCAGTTAGCAACTTTTAAATAAATAAAATAAGAAATCCCTGTTTATGGCATCGTAATTATCCCCACAGCAACAGACTGTGATGTCATAAACATAACTGTGATGTCATATATAGGCAAGCAGCCAGAACAGATAGGGCAGTGATCTTGTTTACATGCAAATGTCCTTAATAATGAAGAAGACTGAGAACTACAGAAATTATATGAAAATATAAGCTTACGTGTGCAAAACATTTGATTTTCACAAAGTTGTCACAACGGTGTCAGGGGCTTTTTAAGAGCATGTAATTTGGTAATAAGTGCATATAGCATAGGAAGTTATAAGAGAAAGGGGCTGCTACCGGTTACAAGCATGAGTATAACCACAGCACAATATTTGAGTATTGCTCGTTTATTATTAGAACAGAATTCTAGGTAGCCTAGGTTCAAATCCTAGCCAATGCACTGATTTTTTTTATCTCTTCTGTTTCTCTGGGTTCCACTAAAGATGCATATCATTTTTATTAGGGTCACCTTAATTGCCTGCATTCTTTTTTGTTTATCAGCTCACTTTCCCATCTGAACTTTATTGGCACCACACACTAGAGGGTGTCCCATCTTCACGTTTTATATATAAATGATATTCATTGCAAAAATCTTAATTAATGCATCAGTTAGGGTTAAACCGACAAAAGTGGGGAAATAAGACATTAGGGTAGAGCCCCTAACCCCCCACCACCCCGTTCTCTACAGACCAACAGACTTTGGGGTGTGCCATGGGGTTGCATGGCTCTGCTCTCACCCTGTTCCATGTTTAAACCGGTTGACATGCTACAGTAAAGGAGAATGGGGAGAGAGTTAGGCCTCTTGACTCCATGACACACCCTGGCATCTGTCAATCTCTGGAGGATAGGGGGTGGGGTGGTGGGGGGTTAGAGGTTCTACCGTAAGGTCTCATTTCCCCTCTTTTAACCTTAACTGATGCATTAACAAAGTCATTTTGCAATGAATTTCATTACTTTTTGAAAAAGTGCAATATGACTAGTAAATAGCATGTGTTGTTGGGCCCCGTGCTGCCACCAAGCTGCCGATTTCTGCATAATGATATGCATCTGTGGGAATGAAGGCTCTACGGGTTCTGCACTCCAATTTATACATAACTACAGAGCCAGCAGCCCTATAGGGCAAGCAACACTTGTAACACTAATTTGCCAATATCTCAGCAACTGTAGTAACTATGAAAACAATTCAAGTGTCATTGAAATCTTGACAGTGAGCCCTCCATGCAAGATGTTGTTGACAAAATCTGTATCTCGCATCATTTTCGAGTTAAAGGCACTGTGGGTGCTGCAATTCAACGGACGCATATAACTCAGGCATTTTTAGGATTTTTCCACCCAATTTTCAACTTGCCATTTTGGGGATCCCACCTCATGAACAATGTCACTGTCATTTCATTAATCTGTCCCGAAAGTTGAGTTCGCACAGCAAATGCACCATTCTGCGCAACAGGTGAAAAATCATATTTTGGGTAGGATGTTAAAAATGACAGCTGCATACTGTTCATGAGGCAGTGTGGAAAAGGGTAATGTTGAATACCAGGAGGGAAAATATGAAACATTGGCAAAGTTATGAGCACGCGTGGAAACTGCACAATGCACGCTCGTAACATGGCCAGTTTTTGGACTTTTACATAGAAACATAGAATCATAGACGTTGACAGCAGATAAGGACCGCAAGGCCCATCCAGTCTGCTCCTTTATTCTACCTTATGAATATGCCATAGGCCTGTTACTCTGTAATGGCCTATCTATTCATACTCATCTTTATTGCTTCCTTACGCCTATCCCATGCCTGTTTGAAGCCCTGTACTGTATTCATATCCACCACTTCCTGAGGTAGGCCATTCCATTCATCCACCACCCTTTCTATGAAAAAGAACATCCTCACATTACCCCTTAATTGGCCTCGCTCTAACCTCATGCTGTGTCCTCTTGTCCTGCTATTTTTCTTATATTGAAACATGTTAGACTCTTTCACCTTGTTAATACCCTTAAGATGTTTGAATGTTTCGATCATATCACCTCTCTCCCTCCTTTGCTCTAGGGTATACATATTGAGCTCCTTCAATCTGTTTTACCAAATTTTCAACATGAGCTTTTTGAGAAATCCCCTCATGAACACTGGCACTGGGATTTTGATAATCCATCCCGAAAGTTGATTTCGCACAGTGACATGACATTCTGTGGCAGAGGTGTGAAAACACATTTCTGGCACGATGTGAGAAATGACAGCTATACTGTTCATGAGGAGGTGTGACAAAATGGCAATGTTGAGAATCTGGAGTGAAAATATAAAAAATTGTTGACGTTATGAGCGTGCATAGAAACTACACAATATGCACTTGTAACACAGCCGTTTGGGAATTTTTTGCCCCAAATTTTCAACATTGGCTTTCTTGGGACCTCCCCTCACGAGGACTGGGACTTTTCTTTTGTTAATCAGTCCCAAAAGGTGATTTCACATCCAGAAAGGTGATTCCGTGCAGTGACCAAAAATCACCTTTCTGGACTTAGTAATGAGATGGCAGTGAAACTGCTCATGAGGTGGGGTCCAAAAATGCTTATGTTGAAAATTTGATGAGAAACTACCAAACAATGGATGAGATATCTACATTTAAATTCTTTGTATCAGAATCATACAAAGTAGGATCCTAGATTGTATCATCATACGAACTAAGATCCTAAGTCGTATGATGCCGATATGAACAAAGAATTTAAATGTTAAATATCACACATTTTAAGGGCATTTTCTGAACAGTAAAGTGCAGAATGCACCTAGGGGGTCACAATAAGCAAGCTACATGTGTTGGTTCCTCCCCAGAATAACATTTTGGGAGGTTTCCAAATCTGAATTTCAGGCAAACTGATAACAAGATGGTGGCCATATGAAAGAAGAATTTTCTCATGCAATGCAGGATTCCTCTTTCGTGTCAAACAGCTATACTGAAGTGCCTACTGAGCATGCTCAGAAATAATTTTTTCAAATTGTTAAATTGCAATAACTTAAAAATGGCTTATTGTTTTTTCTCCAGACTAGCAAAAGAAGCATCTGAGGGATAGTCCCTTTCTGCCCTGAAAATTGCATACCGAACAAACAAACTCTGTAGGCTGTAGGCAAGTTCAAAGAAAAATCCCAGCAAAGTCAATGGTTAAAAGCATGTTTTTTCACCTCTCCGTAACTCGGAGACCGCACATCCGACCTGAAAGAAACTTGCCAGAGCAAGAGATTTGCACCACAGGAAAATGCATACCAAATGTCACGCAAATCCATTCAAAGCTTGCAAAATTATTAAATTGCAAAATTTTGAGTTTAACATTGAAGTACATACTAATTTGAATTGTATTATGTTTCTTTTATAGTTCTTTGGGATACGTTTTATGTCAGATGTATTGTATGTGATTGTAAATGTTTTCTTGTATGATTCTGAATACTGTATGGGACCTCATTGAAAATGAGCTTTGCTAAATCGAGCTTATCCATTATTCATACGAATTTTGATGAATAAAAATATTTTACTACTACTACTACTAGGCAACTCTAACTATAGGGGCATGACCGTGCACCTATAATATAAAATATATTTTATACTAGCAAATGCCTGCTCTGAGTGAACCTGTTTTTTTCCCCATTTTCTTTTAAAAGCTACAACAACAAAATGTGTGTTCCCACCTGGAATCTAACCACTGATGTGTTGTTTGTAAGGCCAAGGCATATACACTGCATCATGAGTCACTTGTTCAAAATGCTGTTCTAATCCTTCTTCATCAAGTAACCTGATACTCAGTACCTACAGTATAGGAACGAATATGGCGAAGGAGCTGGTAGCTGATAAAACCATGAGTATCACCACTGCATAAAGTTGTGAGTATTGCTGATTGAAGGCAGAACTTGCATTTGGGGGATTGTAAGTGAGACATCTATGTGGAGCGATTGGAGGCAGCACTTCTATTTGAGAATTGGGAGTCAGGATTTTATGTGAGTGGTGGGGAATGAGGGCAGGGCTTGTATGTGGTGATATTAGAAGTAGGGCTTATATGGGGTGATATTGGAGGCAGGGATTACATAGGGTGACACTGGAGGCAGGGCTTACATAGGGTGATATTGGAGGTGGGGTTGCATGGGTTGATATTGGAGGTGGGGCTTACATGGGGTGATAATGGAGGAGGGGCTTATATGTGGTGATATTGGAGGTGTGGCTTACATGAGGTGATATTGGAGGTGGGGCTTACATGGTGTGAGATTGGAGGCGGTGCTTACATAGGGTGATATTGGAGGCAAGGCTTACATAGGGTGATATTGGAGGCAAGGTTTACATGGGGTGATATTCGAGGCAGGATTTATATATGGTGATACTGGAAGTAGGGCTTATATGGGGTGATATTGAAGGCATGGTTTACATGGGGTGAGATTGGAGGAGTGACTCACATGGGGTGATATTGGAAGTGGGGCTTATATGTGGTGATATTGGATGCTGGGCTTACATAGGGTGATATTGTAGGGGGCTTACATGGTGTGAGTTTGGAGGCAGGGCTTACATAGGGTGATATTAGAGGTAGGACTTACATGGGGTGATATTGGAGGTGGGGCTTATATGTGGCAATATTGGAGGCGGCTTACATGGTGTGAGTTTGGAAGCAGGGCTTACATAGGGTGATATTGGAGGTGGGGCTTACATGGAGTGATATTGGCGGTTGGGTTACATGGGCTAATATTGAATTAGGGACTTATATGTGGTAATATTGGAGGTGGGGCTTACATGGAGTGAGACTAGTGGTGGGGCTTGCATGCTGACTCTGAGGCAAAATCAGATACTCTGATAGGTGTAATGGCTGGTTCAGGGGCAATGTACATCTTGTGGATGTGGATCCAAGCCTAGGACTAAGAGGTGTTTTGGTTCATATCTCAGTGCTCTAAACTCTGCGCTATATTGCAGACCCTAGCAAGCAGCCTTTTTTTTTTTTTTAAGTAATCGTTGGTGTCTAAGTATAAACAGAAAAGGAAGTAATGACAGAAAAGACATGGTGAAACCATGATAATAGTGACTGCATAATTCTTAAGTGTCCTTGATAAGGCAGTATACAAGTGCTCTCATTTAGGATCAAACCCCTAAGCTTTTGCTCGTAAAGTCAAGACTCATCCAGTGCACCACCTGAAGAGCTTGGTTAACTAGCTAATCTAGTCTTTAAGAGTATGTCGTTTGTTAATAAGTGCATATAGCATAGGAAGTTATAAGGGGAAGGGGCTGCTACTGGTTAAAAGCATGAGTATAACCACAACACTATAATTGAGTATTGCTCACTTATTATTTGAACAGAATTCTGAGTAGCCTGGGTTCAGATTCTAGCCAGTGCACTGATTTTTTTTTATCTCCTCTGTTTCTCTGGGTTCCACTAAAGATGCGTTTCATTTTTATTAGAGTCACCTTAATTGCCTATATTTTTTTTGAATGATCCCACTTTCCCATCTGCAGTTTTTCAGCACCACACATTAGAGGGTGCACCATCTTCATGTTCTATATATAATTGATATTCATTGCAAAAAACTTTGTTAATGCATCAATTAGGGTTAAACTGACAAATGTGGGGAAATGAGACATTAGGGTAGAGCCCCTAACCCTCCCACCACCCTGTCACCCATCCTCCATAGACCAACAGACGCTGGGGTGTATCATGGACTCATGAGGCCCAACTCTCACTTCATTTCATGTGTAAACAGGTTGAAATGCTACAGTAAAGGAGAATGGGGTGACAGTTAGGTCTCATGACCCCATGGCACACCCCGACAATTCATCATACAAACTAAGATCCTATGTCGTATGACACCAATATAAACAAAGAATTTAAATGTTAAATGACACCCATTTTAATGGCATTTTCCAAACAGTAAAGTGCAGAATGCAGCTAGGAGGTCACAATAAGCAAGCTACATGTGTTGGTTCCTCCCCAGAATATCATTTTGGGAGGTTTCCAAATTTGAATTTCAGGCAAACTGGAAACAAGATGATGGCCATACGAAAGAGGAAGTTTCTCATACAGTGCAGGATTCCTCTTTCGTATCAACCAGCTATATTGAAGTGCCTACTGAGCATGCTCAGAAATTATTTTTAAAATGTTTTAAATTGCAATAACTTGAAAATGGCTTATTGTTTTTTCTCCAGACTAGCACAGATGCACATCTGTGGGTAGTCCATTTCTGTCCTGAAAATTGCATACCAAACAAACAAACCCTCTAGACTGTAGGCAAGTTCAAAGATAAATCCCAGCAAAGTCAATGGTTAAAAACATGTTTTTTCACTGCTCCGTAACTCGGAGACTGCACATCCAACTGGATCAAAACTTGCCAGATCAACAGACTTGCATCACAGGAAGATGCATAACAAATGTCGTGCAAATCTATCCAACAGTTGCAAAGTTGTTGAAGTGCAACATTTTGAGTTTAACATTGAAGTGCCTACTCAACCCTAACTATGGGGTGACCACATCCTATATATATATATATATATATATATATATATATATATATACATATATACACATACACACAGTCACAGTGAAAGACATGACCAGATATATATTTCTAGAAATCTCTTGCTTTCTTCATTTCCACAGTAAGGGCAGCAGAGAAACTCTTTGGAAATTTTATGAAATATCTGAAAATATCTGGCCATGTCTGTGGCTACTACTGTATATATACATTATATATATATATATATATATATATATATATATATATAGATAGATATAGATATAGATATAGATATGTCATGTGATTTCTGACAACTTTATTTGAGAAAAATAACTAATGAATAACACCAAATATCATGCACAGAGTTCTAACTAGGTTATGTTAAGTAAAGTCATAAGAATATAATTTTATGATTTACATACTGTTATGTTATATATGTCAGTGTACATTTCTCCCTGTTGAATTGCAGTAGCACAAAATGTTGATAGTTAATTAACTATGAAAAATAAAGAAATACTAGAAATATTTTGGTATGTGGTGAGTGAGCCTTGTTTCCAACTTTTTTTGTGCAATTTTTATTTTGGCTTGATCTTTTGCCAGCCATTCTATACATCTACAGCAAATCAGGCCCAAATGGTCAGACATGCCCACCTGGGGCCATGTCTTTCCTCTGGACGTTCCTCCATCTGCTGGATTTTTGAAACCTCTAGAACCAGTGAGAGGTCAGGGTGGGAGTTATTCCTCTGGAAGCATCTGACTCTTAACACTTACTATACTGACCAGTCCCTAAACACTGACCTGGCTTTAAATGCTCATTAATGACAAATATAATTTTACATGTGAGAGTTTGCAGAATTAAAGTAGAATTTCTGAGCACTAGACTCAATTTAGTGAGAGAGGTTTGTGCCAGCATGTGCAACCCCTCTATTAAGCATTGTCTGAATTGAGCAGCATTTCATGTTATGGTGATAACATTGTAGCTATAACTTTTAATTCCACTTTAAAGCGCCCATTTCCTCCTATCTATTAAGATACGCCCCTCATTTTGTGTCTGCATTACAATTTATTTTTAGATCTGAAATAACAGTAAGCATCATTAAATGAGACTGCCACAGAGTTTTCATCAATATTCTAAGTTATTACTGAACACACATCATTTATCATCACTTTTCTTATGTGGGAGCTAAATCTTTTACATTATAGTTACTGACAAAAGGGAGGGTGTCTTTATAGGCTAAGAGAAGCCTGCTTTCATTTAAATGTTCTATGTTCCTATGCTCCTGTGGCTAAAATTAACCAGCAGACAACATAGAAACATAGAAACATAGAATTTGATGGCAGATAAGGACCGCTTGGCCCACCTAGTCTGCCCATTTTTCTACCTAACAGATAAGCTGCAGATCCTAGTTAACCAACAGTTTACTTCCTCTTACCCACCACTAGGACTGCCTTATGCCTGTCCCATGCATTCTTGAAGTCCCCCACTGTTCTTGACTCCACAACCTCCTCAGGGAGGCTGTTCCATGCATCCACAACCCTCTCAGTGAAACAATACTTCCTCACATTACCCCTGAGCCATCCCCCCTCTATCTTCAAATTGTGCCCCTTTGTTCTTGCACATCTCTTTTTCTGGAAGATGCTACCCTCTTGGACTTTGTTAATTCCCTTGAGGTACTTGAAAGTTTCTATCATGTCCCCTCTCTCCCTTCTTTCCTCAAGAGTATACATATTAAGCTCCTTTAGTCTTTCTTCATATGTCTTCTGGTGCAGACCCTGCACCATTTTGGTTGCCCTCCTCTGGACAGCCTCCACTCTGTCTATGTCTTTGCGGAGATGGGGTCTCCAGAACTGCACACAGTACTCCAGATGGGGTCTCACCAACTGTCTGTACAGAGGGATAACAACTTCCTGTTTTCTACTATTGATGCCTCTTCCTATGCATCCCAGTATCCCCCCAGCCTTCCTTAGTGCCTTCTCACATTGCTTGCCCACCTTTAGGTCATCTGATATAATTACCCCGGTCCCTTTCTATTTTTACTGTTGTCAGTATCTCACCCCCCATTGTGTACGCTTCCCGTGGGTTTTTGTTTCCCATGTGCATTACCTTGCACTTCTTTGCATTGAATCTGAGCTGCCATACATTTGACCATTACTCCAACCTTGTCAAGTCCCTTCTCATCCTTTCCACTCCATCTTGTGTATCAACCCTGTTGCAGATCTTTGTGTTATCTGCAAAGAGACATACTTTTCCTTCCAGTTCCTCTGCAATGTCACTTATAAAGACATTAAAAAGGACCGGTCCCAGTACTGAACCCTGCGATACCCAGCTAGTAACCCTCCTTTCTTCACTGTGTACTCTGTTTACTACTACCCTTTGCGTCCTTTTGTCTAGCCAATTTTTTATCCAGGCTACCACCTTGGGACCCACTCCAAGGCTGGCTATCTTGTGTATTAATCTTTTATGTGGGACTGTATCAAATGCCTTGCTAAAATCTAGGTAGGCCATGTCCACAACCCCTCCCTGGTCTACTACTTTCGTCACCCAGTCAAAGAAATCTATTAGATTCGTCTGACACGACCTTCCCATCGTGAATCCATGCTGCCTTGGGTCCTGTGCCCCACTGGCCTCTAGGTACTCAACAATTCTTTCCTTCAGAAGTGATTCCATCATTTTCCTACCACTGAGGTCAAACTAACTGGTCTGTAGTTTCCTGCCTCTGTCCTGCTCCCACTTTTGTGAGAGGAATCACATCTGCCCTCCTCCAGTCCTCAGGTACCACCCCATCCTCCCATGATTTGTTAAAGAGAGTAGTCAGTGGTGTCACTAGTTCTACCCTTAGTTCTTTTAGAATTCTTGGGTGAATCCCATCAGGCCCCATTGCTTTGTCCACCTTCAATTTTATTAGTTCTTTCAAAACCCTTTCTTCTGTAAATGGACTGGTATCGACCCCCGTCTTCAGAATGTTTCTCTTGTTTGGTTTAGGTAACTCCCCCTCCTCTTCCTTTGTGAATACTGAGCAGAAATATTCGTTCAGTATCCCTGCTTTTTCACTGTCACCCTCTACCCACATTCCCTCCCCTTTATTAAGCTTCAGTATCCCTCCTTTGGTCTTTCTTCACTCCCTAATGTACCTATAAAAGGTCTTATCCTCCTTCTTAACAGAATTGGCTATCCTTTCCTCGGTTTGGGCCTTTGCTATTCTGACTGCCTTCCCAGCCTCTTTCTGCTTTAACTGATAAAGTTCTCTTTCCTGCTCCTCCTGTGTTTCCTTATATTTCCTGAATGCTGTCCTTTTCTCCTTAACCTTCCCTGCCACCTCTTTTGTGAACCATAGCATTTTTTTCCTTCATTGTGTTTTATTGATTTGCTTTACACAAAGGCTTGTTGCCTCTGTGATGGCTGTTTTGATCACTCCCCATTGTTCCTCCACCCCTCCTTCTTGCCTGTTTGCTAGTGCTTTTCTGAGGCACTCTCTCATTTTCCCAAAGTCAGCCCTCCTAAAGTCTAGTACTCTTGCTTTTGTATGGCTTGATTGTATGGCTGTGTTTATCGTGAACCACACTGTTTGGTGGTCACTTGTTCCCGGATGGCTACCCACTTCTAAATCTGAGATTCTTTCTCCATCCCTATTTGAAAGTACCAGGTCTAAGATTGCTCCCTCCCGAGTGGGTTCCAATACTAGCTGTCTGAGGCATGTCCCCTGTAGGGCATCCAGAATGACCCTGCTCTTGGATGTGCCTGCAGCAAAGGTGCTCCAGTTAACATCTAGCATATTCAGGTCCCCCATCAACAATATCTCCCCTTTTTCTGCCATCCTAAGAAAGCCTTCTATCATTTCCTTGTCCATTCCCTCCACCAGAGATGGGGGTCTGTATACAACCCCCATGTGGATTGTGGTGCCATTTCCTGTCTCCAGGGTGACCAACAGGTACTCTTCCCTGGTCTTATGGCATACAACAGACATTAGTGCTAACTGCAGGTCTTATAATGTAACCTTTAACATGATTAACAAAAAAAATGAAATTTAGCACTATATGTATTGTATATATTCTGCTATAAGTCAACCTCATGTATGAGTCAATCCTCTTTACCATGTCAGTTCTGGCAAAATTACAGGCATTATTTTGCTACCCAAACTGGATGGAAAAATGTGTTTTGTGACTACCATCAGGCACACAATATGTCTTTGTGGCCAGAACAGGACACAAAATGAGGTCACACAGTTGCAAAATGGTTTGTATTTGTATGTATGTATGTATTTATCAGGAGGAAGTTCCACTGAGCATGCTCATTTACAAGGAGATCCTGGGTAGAACAGAGTACAAAAATAATACAGCAGTGTAGACAAGGTACACTAAGGACACTTGTCACAGTGTTAAAAAGGAATACCAGTACAGATTCAGGAAATTAATAAAAACACAAGATACAATAAAATTCAGTTCAGAAAAACAAACTGTAAGTTCCATGGGAGAAATGAATCCCAGGAAACAGAAGCATTCACAGTTATCAGCACAGCGATCAACCTTCTGAATAAGTTAAAGTAAACAAGTGAGTTCAACTTGAATGATATTTGTAGGTGTTCCAGTGGGAAGGGGCAGTCCAGATGAAGGCTTTTTTTCTATAGGTGTTAAAAAAAATCTGTGAATGCTGAGAATGAGCAGGTCATTTTTCCTGAAACTGTACAACCCAGTTGACCTTGTTAATAATGACCCAATCTATGGTGGGAGCAGATCCATGAGGGCTTTAAGAGTCTAGGAGCTGGATTTTCAAAGGGCCCTTAGAACAACGCAAGATGTGGCAAACATCCAGCTTGCATCAAATCCATGTGTATCAAATACTGTGTGCCATATTTTGCAAGAAAAGCGTTCACTGTTGCAAAGTCCCCTAAAATAACACAAGAGGTCTGTTGCATCAAAAATATAATGAATGGAATGAAAATGACAGAAGCTGTGTCACAAAATATGAGGCATGGGGCAAGAATGACGGAAGTAGCGTCAAAAAATACAGTTGAGAAAATTGCCTAGACAATGGCATTTTAAGCCCCAAAATGCTCTAGTTCTATGTGAAAATGGCACTGACCTAAACAGTGGCAAGCAAAATAGTGCAGAGCACTACAACGTGCTCCAAAATCAGTGCTGCTACTGTTGCTTTTTCTGCAGGGGGCTATGCCCCCAAAGCCCCCTTTTTGCATAGGACTTGGTCCCCACACCCTCCATCTTTTATATAACTATCACGGGGGTGACATTGCAGGACATTGAAATACTCGAGGGGCTACTACACAGGGGACACAGGTTGCAGGGAGAACATTGTGGTAGCAAACTACCGGTGGGGAGGCAAAGTTGGGTGGGCGGGTGGGCAGGCAGAACAGAGTCAAACAACCCCTCCAAAAATAAATTAAACAACAACAACCAAAAAAAGAAGTATATCACCACCACCACTCCCAAACCTGGGTCCACCAGCCACAGACACTAACCACTACACCAGACAGCCAGCTCACTCAAAGCTGGCATGACAAACAGCTTCCTATAATCTTCAAACAATACCTACTCTCTACCACAACGAAAGTGCTGAATTTACATGTGCTGTTAATACCACATAGCCCATTTCACACTTGCTATTTTTACCTCACCCAAATTAACTCACTATAATTGAGTTGCTATATTCACGGGACACCAAATGCTCTAACACCACTGAATGGATGTACCATTAAAGTGCCAGTAAACATATCCATTAAATTCCCATTAAGAGGTACATAAATAATGGGTGACAACACGCATTAAAATCTTAAAAACTGTTAACACCCTATTAATTTTAATGTGTTTGATTGGGATGAGAAGATCATTAAGATTTAATGGGCGTTAAACATTTAATGGGAACATGGGTATTAATGTACACACCCTTAATGCTGTTTAAATCCAATTAAGGTAATTTAATGCAGCCTTTAAACTATCCATTAAAAACCCATGAAGTTATCCAGCATTTTACTGGGTTTTTTAATGGGCATTGCTTAATGGCCATTAAACTACCAACATTTCACCCATTAAAACGTCCCAATTATGTACTATTAACCGGTACATAAATAAGAGTGCCACTACTTTTCCTGCAAAATGCAATTAATTACTTTGTAACCAACATAGACACAAAACATATTCTGCACCCCAACCTGCAACAAAGAATAAGGCTTTCTGTTGTCACTCACCCCACTATCCTGATGATCACACCCTCTACCCTTCCCCATCCCCACAGAACAGTGCTGTGCCATCCATCCGTGCCCCAATGTATAAAGCTCTATCTCCCCTGCACCCCTGTTAGTACAGGCCTCTGTTTTAAGTTTTCTCCCTTCCCCCCAATCCAGGTAACAGATGCGGATGCTCCATTCTAAGATTATCTTATAAATCAATAATAAATTCTTTACCTGATCTGTAGAATATAGGTAGACATCTGGTATTGGTGGGAGGTTATGGAGATGAGATCTGGTCAGCACTATAAAACAAAAAAAAGTGGAAAAATGTTTGTAAATTAGGGTAAAGATAAAATGTGTACATACTGTAGCAAAACACCAGCAGCTGTGGGTGTGCACATCCTGAATAATAATTCCAAATACCACAAAATCGCAAATAATAGCATCCCAAGTATTTCCCACTATTCGTGGTACTCGTACTTGGGAATTCATTTTTAAAAATTAAAAAAGACCCGTGTCCTTTCCCACATGGCAAAGGCTAGTCCCTAGGCCACACCTTCCACACTGCTGTGATTTACCACCCTCACCCTTTCTCTGTTCTTTCACATGAATTAAAACAAGATTGCATACTCCTGGAATTTTTAAAAGCCCACTGCCTTAGCCAGAGCCCCATCTCCAAATCATTATTACTTAGATGTTAGACCCCCCTCCTAAACCCCAAGCCATGATTTGGGTACCACATGTTACAGGATATCTAGAATAGCCCGGTCCTCTCCCCTCCCAAACCCACAGCACAGTTGGCCACCAGCTCTATCAGTCCATAAGCTGAATGACAGAGTGCAATAGTGTGCATGACTGGGAGGGAGGCGGTAGAGCAGTGTAGGTCATTCATGAAGCTATGCAGAAATCAATCTCCCTAGCATTATCAATGATACTCACCACTCTGGCCACTCCCTCTCACTTTCTGGTGCCTTTATGCTGTATTGAGCAGCTGACTGATAGAGCAGGTGACCATGCTGCAGGTTGGGGGGGTGGCAATTAGGCTATCCTGAATATCAATATAAAGCAAGTATCTGCAGTGGTTTCTAAAACCAGTATCCAAATTTTCAGAATGTTCAGAGAAATAATTCAGCATTTAGAACATGAGTTATTTCTTTGAACAGCTGCCTAATAACATTCACATGCCAGTAAACCAGACACAGGGCCTACAGTGCAAGCTGATTAGGACAGGTGACAGGTAACCCCCCTCACGCGCACTGATTTCAAAACAGCACCCAGTTACAATAAAAAAATTAAAAAAAGGGTGCTGTTTTGAAATCAGTGCTCATGAGGGGGTTTGCCTCTCAGCTGCATGTATTAGAAACAGCCTTCTCATATCATTATATATAATGAATCCATGTCCTTGTAGAATGCACTGGTAACCTCACACCTTACAATGTTAGTAACATCATAAGGGCACTTGAGCTTTGCTCTCATGCTCTCATAATGCATGGAACCGCCTTCCTGGGGAGGTTGCTTGGGCTAAAACTGTGGGGGAATTCAAACATGCATGGGACAGACACAAGGCAATTGTAGTGGGGGTGGCAGGAAGTAGGCTGTTGGTTAACTAAAATCTGCAGCTTATCCAGTAGGTAGGGAAATGGGCAGACTGGGTGGGCCAAGTGGTTCTTATCTGCCGTCAAAGTCAAAGTCAAAGTCTATGTCCATTATGTCACTAACCTCAGTCAGTGTGAGGTTAACAGGTTGTTCTGCAAGGAGGGGGTGGTTAATTATTCGCTATATGTGCCTGCAGCCTTACCACCTTGGAGCCTTCATATCTCATAAGTAAGCAAGATCAAACCTAGTCAGTGGAGACCTCCGACAGACATCAGGTGGGGACAAGGCTGAAAATATCTCTCCTTTCCAGGCCAAAAAATAAATAAATAAAGTTGCTACACATTACAAAAGTGTGGGCACCGTGTTACCCTACAGGGCAGATAGGTAATTAAATAGAACTTACCAGCTGGCTCCAAGGTGCCAAGCAAAGGGGTTCGCTCAGCACGCTGGCGACCCAGGTTCACACCCTGAGCCTGGGTGTCAGAAGCAGAGTCTGGCAGGGGAGGGGTTCCATAGGCATCCATTAGACGCCTCCCTCCCAGGGGGCTGGGCTCAGTCTGGAGACCTGTGGGCATATTGGTGAGTGTGCTTTGGGAGATGTGCTATCTCAACACATACCCCACATGCTCTTGACCCAGGATCCGCCATGCTCTTGCATGGCTGAGAACTGCAGTGGGTGAGGTACAAGAACAAGGAAAATGCCTCCCAACTAAGACCTAGATTCTGAATGCCCTAGGTCCCTACCACCTGAAACCCCGGAGCCAGCCCAGATCCAGTCCCTTGGCACCTGAGAAGCTATGTCATGCCATAAGGCAATTTTCTCCCAGAGCAGAGGGACCCACCCTGTACAGGGATATACCAAGACTGCTCTCAGTTAGGCCACTATAGGAGCTGGTGGAAGGTGTTAGAGTGTCGGAGGGTGGTAGAAGGCACTGGTGCTCTGAAGGAGTGGCAGGTGGGGGGCAGGAGAGAGGTGCAAAATTAAAAAATAGGACTTAACTACTCCATTAGAGTCAGGGAGTCCAGAGTTGGGGAGTTGGGGGGTGTCCTGGGTTTGTGGTATTCTGGTTGGATCTGAAAAGGAAGAAGAGAGAAGACTGAGAAGACATAAAGGGTCAGAGGTCCTAGAGGAGAGATTAGGGGGTTAGAATTAAACAAAGATACTTATTTGATTGGTGTACCATCTGGCCAGGAGTGTAGAAATAAAGGTAAAAATAGATTAGTGTGGGGAACTTACAGTAACAAGAGTACAGACAGAGCATGGAGAGATAAAAAAGGGTACAGTACAGTGTAGGAGTAAAGGATGGGGAGTGTTAGAGGAAAAGATACATGTAAGGTCAAAGTAAGGAAAACAGACCAAGAAAAAAAAATACAGCTAAGAAAGGAGAACAAAATGATATTGGGGCACAGCAAAACACCCTTACTGCCCCTAGATGGCCTGCTGGTGGCCAGCATATTTAAGTAATAGCCCTGATGGGCTAGTGGAGATGCTTTTGAGTTAGTGATCCCTGCATTATTTAGAAAGGGGACACTGGTGGTTCAGGGATCTTGAGTTGTTCCAGGAGGCCAGTATTTCAAAATAGGGCTTGGCAGACTGTTCCGCAGGAGATCCGGACCCCTGGATTGAACCCATAATCCATGGACCCAGATAAATACGGACTTTGTTGCAGAAGTTCAATTCCGGGTCCGTGAAAGTGCCATTTGTGCCATTGTGTGTATTGTTGCCATGGGGATGCTGTCTGCATGCTTTGATCCACGTACAGGTGGCCGATGGCATCCAATCAGGTAATGGATGGACATATGATGCACTCATGGTATATAACCATGCTGATTGTGCAACGTGGTCCAGGTGAGAGGAGGATGGGTCAGACGAGCACCCCATTTATTGCTGCAGCAGCTGCCAGAAGAGGTTGCTAAGAAGCAAAACAAACCACACAAACTGTACATATATATATATATATATATATATACATTTTGGATGGGAGGGAAGAGAAAAGGAGAGAAAAAGGACTTGATTTACAGGTGGGGGGAGTTTATCATCAGAGAGGGTGACAGGCTGGGACTGGAGAAAGGAGGACTCCAGAGAGGAAATGGGGAGATAGTGGTGGTCTGAATGCTTCCAGGAGGAGGCAAAAGGCAGGCAGTGTGGCAGTGTGACTGTGTACATGAGCAAGGACAGACTGGCAAAATCAAGGACAGACTGGCAAAATCTTTGACTTGTGGCATAAAGATCCAGAGGAGAGAGGGAGAGACATCTGGAGGCCCAAGAGAAATTTTACAGTTACAGACAGTCCCAAATGAAAGGTTTTTTTTCTTTTCTTGGCCTCAGACAGTGTAGCTATGTGTACATGAGCAAGTGAGGGCAGCCTGGTAAAATCTTTGACTTCTGCCATTCCAAATTCATGTCTAGAGGAGAAAGGGAGAGATTACAGGGGCTTCAAGAGAAATTTTACAGTTACAGAATATCCCAAATGAAAGTTTTTTCTTTTCTTTTCTTTGCCTCAGACAGTGTAGCTGTGCACATGAGCAAGGGAGGGCAGGCTGGCAAAATCTTTGCCTTGTGCCATTCTAAATCCAGATCCAGAGGAGAGAGAGAGACAGACTACGGGGGGACCAAGAGACATTTTACAGTTACAAAAAATCCAAATGACTTGTGCTATTCCAGATCCAGATGAAAGAGGGAGAGACTACTGGGGGCCCAAGAGAAATTTTACAGTTATAGAAAATCCCAAATGAAAGTTTTTTCCTGGTTTCTGTGTGGCTGTGTGTACAGGTCAAGGGCAGCAGGCTGGCAAAATAATTTTTTGACTTGTGCCATCCAGAGGGGAGAGAGAGGGAGAGATACTGCAGGGGGGCCCATGAGAAATTCAACAGTCCCAGAAATTCCAAATACATTTTTTCTTGGCTTCAGTGTGGCTGTGTGTACAGGGCAAGGGCAGCAGGCTGGCAAAATAAATTTTTGACTTGTGCCATCCAATCACAAGTCACAATCACTTGTATATGTACATTCATGATTTCATGTCTTTAAAAAAAAATACTGTACAGACAAACAACATACAAGTTAATGTGCCTGTGCTGCTGGCTGTGGGTGGCCCAGGGGATAATCTGACTTTGTGACTTGTAGCAAGCTGTTTACAGTACAATACAAGTAAAGTACAAGCACTACACACAAGTGTCATCATCATCACTCATTCCCAATTATTCTTCCTTATTAGCATTAGTTTTATAGTATATTGCATTACATTATGTGTAAGCATTAACAAATCCCCTAGTGTGGGACTGTGCTGTGTGTGGCTATGCACTAGATGTGTCTGCATCTATAATTCAAATTCTGAGGTACACTTAACAGTTGCTGAATTTGGTCACTTAACAGTAATTAACTGTACTGTAGGAGTCAGTCAGATAATCTTGGAAGGAAGTGGTGGTGGATTGCTGTGCTGTCTGTGTACTGTATACAATCACGAGTCATGACAGTAAATTTGTCCCTGGCCTGTGAGTGGGAGTTATCAGAAGGACATCAGTTTAGTTAGAGGGATCTTTTTTACAGGTTAGAATACTAAGAAAAAATGGATCAAAGTGTTGATGAGACATATTCTATTTCTCAGGTAGGCAGTGACACTGCAAAAGACAGCAATCGGCCCGAAAAGGGAAAACAAAATCAAACGCCAAAAAGTGATTTTTTCATGACTAAGGTTTGATCTTCCAAGCAAATGCTTGAATCCAAGAAAGATGAATGCCTCAGATCATCATCAGTCCCAAGTAAAAAAAATAAGTTTTGTAGTTAAAAAACTAAAGGCTTGGTGGGTACCACCCACAGAGGCACCCAACAGCATGGAACAATTGCACACTATGCTACTGCCAGTCCTTCACTCTCATATGATTCTTCTGAGGATGAACTCCACAAGGGTAATAAAAATAAAGATGAAGAGAATGATCAGGCAGCACAAGGTTTACTGGAGGGGATGGAAATTGCAGATGAGGAAGAAACAGGCAGAAATATTTTGGTTGTGGAGTTGGGGCAATGGGAATAAACCACAAGATGAATAGGCCCAAGAAAATCCATGAGTGGACACCCAAAAAAGGTGACAGAGGTGCCGTGCCTTCCTGGGACAAATATCATCTTTTGTTTGGTCATACTTCTCCATTTGTGCTTTCAATGAGCTGGTAGCAACATGGGCTATTTGTAAACAGCCAATCAGCAGGGGTAAAAAGAAAGGAGCATTGGGAACTTCAGCACTGAAAAGGCACCTAGGCAGATGTCATAATATTACTGAGAACTTCAGTTGTGAGTCTCAAAGAGAAAGTGACAGTGATAGCTCACTACACTCAACGGTAACTCCCATAGATGAAAGCAGTGGTAGCCCCTGCAGCACTACTGAAACACCTCCACCACCACTTCCTCCCATTTAAAGGACTCCTCCTACAATTTTTGAAAGTGACCATGTGTTCACAAGCCCTCCTTCTTCAAGGAGACAGCTTACCATCTCAGAAACATATGTGCATAAAGCCAAATATGCCTTGACTCACCCTGTTGCTGTTACAATAACCAAAGAAATTTCCAGACCAGTTGGGAGATAAGCCCAACTGCGCATGTTGTGGCATTCATGCTGAAACCTGCTGTGTGGTGAAGAACGTGGACTTTCTGAGGGAGAGTTGTTGGTAAAAAGAAAAACGTAACTTTTTTTAAGAGAAACTTTGCTGATTTTTTGGTCTCTTCACCTCTCTTTCCCCCTTTTGGCGCTCCCCTTTTTTCTCGGCATTTGTGGCGGTATTTGGTTTTTTCAAAGATAAAGTTGGTGACAAACGGTTTACAAGCAGTTTTATAAATGTTCAGCTATTGAGTTTTTTTTAGCTCTCTGTAATTTACAGTAGCAGAGTATGTCAAAACAGTATCACCATGTAGCAGATTGCAAGAGTGTTACGCGACTGAGAGAGAACCGTTTCATCCTCTAGCAGACATAATTCAGATTTTGAAGAGCCCTCTGTGAGAACTTCATTTAATCAGCAATGGAGGCCCAGGAAAGATTCTTCAAGTACAGCTGTTAATGGAACAGGTAACCCCCCTGCCTTGGAAAGCCCAGGACAGGGGTTCACTTTATTATAAAATCTCTTTTCATAATATTGCTGTATCCCTGGATGACAAGAAAAAGCATACCCTTATGCCCAGTATAAAGGCAAAGAAAAAAGGGAAACAAAGCAAAATAAAAGCAAACGATTCTGGAGAAAATAAATTGAAAAGTTTGCATACAGCTGAAATTCTCGCATCCCTGACTTGTTTTTATGATATTTTTGATACAGGGGGAAAGGAAAACACAGTTCTTATGGCTTCCACATTGAAATCTAAAAGATCTTAGAATAAGGATAGGGAGGGGGGATTACAGAGTTGGAGAAAGGGGGGAATACTAACACGGCAGATGAAACCCATAGTGAAAGTGAAGAGAGCATAAATGAAACCCTTCTAAAAGAAATGAAGCAGGGGGTTCTTTTCAGCCAATTTGGCTGTTTCTTCATTATCAAATAAACTCTTGAAAGCTGTGGAGAAATTTGAGGCATTGGTCTTACGAACTACAGAATGCGAAGACCGCATAGAGAAAATGAAAGATATTATACCTGGTCTCATTAAGAATGTGGAAAAAGGTAGTAAAGAACTGGAACTGCTGAAAGTTAGATTAGAAGATCTGGAATCTAGATCCCGGTGGGCAAACTTAAAGATCGGAGGTTTGCCAGAGGGGTCAGAAGGCCTAGATCCACTCTCATATTGTGAATAACTTTTAACCACAGCTATGGAACTTCAATACCCCCAACAAAAAATCGAATTGGATAGGGCTCACAGAGCTTTTGGATTAAGAAATGATCAAACCAGACCCGGATTTGTGTATGTTAAAACTTTAAAATATCAGGCTAGAGAGACATCCTTTTGAAAGCAAGGATACATAAGGGTTTATATTATAGAGGTTTGAAATTGCAGATCTATCCAGATATTCCCCCAACAGTTTTACAAAAAAGAAAAAGTTTTGATAATATCAGAGATAGACTCAGGAAGAAAGGTATTTTGTTTATGATGTTGTATCCTGCAAAACTCAGGGTAAACTTGGATGGTAAAATTATGCTGTTTTGTTCCCATGAGGAGGTAGAAGAGGCTTTAGCTTCTAGAGCAAAACATTCTAATAACACCTCAGAACAGGAACCTCAGAACCCAACATCATAAATTAATTAAAGTCAGGTTTGGTTAGTGCAGTTAGTTTGCTGGGGGAGTATGAGGGGGCTTGGAGGAGGAGTGAGGTGGGGAGAAAAGTTTCAGGTGAGAAAAACATTTTGTGTAGAATGACCCTTGGAGAGGCTGAATATAAGTTCTTCAGTTTTCCTTTTCTGATGCTCAGCGAGGTTCTAGCAACTTCAATGGGGGAGGGTAAGGGATGTCCGTTTGTTTTTAGGACATCTAAAAGGGAGGGGGGGAAGGGATTTGTTTCAATAATTTTTTTTCTTTTACTGGCTAATTTAGCTTCTCTGAAAATAGGTTGGAATAAAAAAAAGAAAAGAAAACAAGAAAAAACAGAGCGTGGGTGCATTAGTTTAATTATTTTTGGTTTTTTTTTGTCTCTCCGGCCTCGTACTTTTGTCTACCCTTTGAAGCTGTTGATAAAATAAAATAAACTTTTTCTTCTTTTTTCCCTTTTGGTCATAACAGAAATCAAAATCTATAATTATAAAAGGGAATTATTAGTAGAGGTTATGGGTCCTACCAGAGGCATTAACAATATTAGTAAGGGAGGAATAAATAAAGATATTAAGGTACAAAGAAGAAAGGGTCTAAATCTCTTTTTTGAAGAAAGACTTTAATGTGTTGTCTTTGAATTTGAATGGGGCTAGGGATAGAGAGAAAATTAGAAAGATAATCAAAATTGCCAATAAAAAGGATATTGATTTTTGTTTCTTCAAGAAACACACTTCACAAGTGCTGATGCAAAGTTTTTTGGAAATAAGTTTAAAGCTACAGGTTATTTTACTACTTATTCTGCTTTGGCTAGAGGGGTGGCTATGTATCTGAAAAAAACATTTAAATTATAAGCTTTGTAAATCGGTGGTGGACCAAAAGGGTAGATTTGTAATACTTGAGCTAATATTTTCGGGAATGAAATATACATTGGCTTCTATATATGGTCCAAACACTGAAGATCCAGGTTTTCTTCAGATTTTATGTTGGAAGCAGTTCAATTTGGCTCATCACTTACTATTGGGAGGTATTTTAATTTAACCCTTCAGTATTTGGATAGAGTACCTCCTGCATTAGATAGAAAGAAAAGGACATTGAGTCTGTTAAAACAGATTATGAAGGATCAACAGCTTCAGGACCCATTTAGATCCCCTTTTCCAACATTAAAAAAGTTCTCACACTTTATAAAAGTATACAATACTTATTCCAGGCTGGACATTTTTCTAGTTTCTCAGTCCCCTAATTAAAGATGTTGTACGTATAACATATGAGCCTATTAGGGTATCAGATCATGCACCACTTTGGTTAAAAATGAAGATATCGTCAACACATCCATTACCTATGTATAAATGGTTTATGGATAATTCTTTGTGGCACTACCCAGGATTCATAGAAAAAAATAAAACAGGAAATAGAATGGTACTGGGAAATTAACACATTCCAAGAACAAAATTTACTGATGGTTTGGGACTCGATGAAAGGTTATATTAGAAGTTGGATAGCAGCACAGGAAGGGGTAAGGAAAAAATTCTGGGTATCACAGGTACGGAGATTAGAGCAGGAATTACTTTCAGCTCAAGATGAGCATGCATTTAGTAGATCAGAACAAACAGAATTTAAGATGATGATAGAGATAAACTGGAAAAATTATTACAGGAACAAGTGGATAACGAAACATATTGGGTAAGGGCCAAATACTATTATACAGGAGATCTTCCGGGTAAGCTTTTAGCTTACCAACTTAGAAATGATGCAAAGAAGAACTTGATTCCAGAAATAATGGATGAAAAACAAGTCTTAACAACAACAGAACAAGGAATCAATGAGACCTTTACACAGTTTTATAAAAATGATATACCCCTGAGCAGCAAATAGATAATATTCAAATTAGAGAATATTTAGGAGCATTAAAATTACCACAATGGTCTGAACAGGAGATGGAAGGGTTAAATAAAGATCTAATGGAAGAAGAAATTATTACTATGATTAAAAATTCTCCAAATGGTAAGAGCCCAGGCCCTGATGCATTACATTTTAAATTTTATAAATATTTAGTAAATTCATTAATACCAAAACTCAAGGAAGTTTTTTCTTGTATTTGTAAAAGTAAAAGGTTACCACCATCCTTTGACCAGGCAGATATTATATTAATTCAAAAAAAAAGGGGAAACCTCAGGATCAATGTGGCTCTTACAGTCCTATTTCTTTGTTAAATAGTGATTATAAAATCTATACAAAGATATTATGAAAAAGACTGGCAAAATATATGGGTAAAGTTATACATTCAGATCAAATATGGTTTATGGAAAACTGGAGATTATATCATCATATGAGAAGGGCAGTTAATCTGATCTAGGCATATGCAGGAATGGAAGCTGCACTTCTTTCATTAGATGCAGAAAAATGCATTCAGCAGAGTGCAGTGGCCGTTCCTGATTGAAACTTTGAAAAGTTATGGGATGGAGGGAAATTTCATGGATCAGATAAGGTCACTCTATAAAAACCCACAAGCAAGAGTTAAGACAAACAGAAATTATTCATCATTTTTTCAGTTATTTAGAGGGACTAGACGGGGTGCCCATTCTCCCCATTATTATTTGCTTTATTTTTAGAGCTGTTGGATATTAAAATTAGATCTCAAGAGTCATTGTTGGGCATACCAATAAGAGAGGTATTTAATATTATTTTGCTTTATGTAGATGATATTCTGCTTACAATAAAACATCCTAATAATCAATTACCCACTATTATGGGGATTTCACAGGAATTTGGGGGCTCTGGATATTGAGTGAACTGGGATAAGACAGAAGCTTTGTATCTTGGGACTCCCTCACATATAACTAATCCTCAGTTGTTAATAATAAAGAAAATATAAAATATTTAGGGGTACAGTTAACTCAGAAAATGAATATAATGATTCAGTTGAATTATGATCCATTAATAGATGCCCTAAAAAAGATCTTGATAAATGGCAACACCTTCCATTAACAATAAAGGGTAGAGTGAGCATCCTTAAGATGAATGTGTTACGTAGATTGCTATTTTTGTTTCAGACTATCCCAGTAATCCTGAAGGAAACCTTCTTTTTAAAACTAGATAGAATAATTAGAAGTTTTCTTTGGCATGGAAAGCACCCTAGAATTGCATTATAAAAACTATATTTGCATCAATCTGGGGGGGAGGGGGCTGAACTGTCCAAATTTTCATTTTTATTATGTAGCAGCTCAATTGGAGATTGTTTATCATTGGTTTCATAAGCCAGATAACCCTTTAGTGGCTAGTTTGGGAGTAGAGCAGAAAGCTCTTAGGGGATTAGAGTTAGTAAATTCTCTTACTGCATTTTTTCAGAATGACAAAATGCTGGAGACAACTAAAACACTTAAACATGTCTGGTCTAAGACTCTAAAATATATGAAAATTCAAGACAGATTATCCAAATTAATCCCAATGTTTAATAATAAACTTTTTCCTCCTTCAGGAAATATTACTTATCAGTTGTGGTATTTTGGAAATGGAACCCATACTATTGAGGACTTTATCTCTCAAAATTCAATAAAAACATTAGATCAATTAAAAATAGAATTTGATCTACTGGATAGGCATGTACGGCATTATTTACAAGTTAAGAATTTTATCTTTAAAAAAAATGAAAACTCCTTCAAGGTAGAAGGAATACTATTGGAGGATCTTTTTTAGGGACTTAGATTCAGATAAACATTTGTTGTCCAGAATCTGTGGTATTTTGAGAGGGAAATCAGTACTTCCTGACCCTTCCCTCAAAGTTGCATGGGAAAAAATAATTTTTTGTTCCTATTCCTGACCATGAATGGACTCAGGTTAGTAATTTGGAGGCCTTGGGTATAAAGAGTAATAAGCTCCTTCAGATTCATTTCAACACATATCATAGGACTTATTTGACCCCTATTAGGTTACATAAAATGGTAACTACAGTATCACCATTTTGTCAAAGATGTACCAAGATTAAAGGCACTCTTATTTACATGTTGTGGGACTGTGATAAGATAAAACTTTACTGGGATAAGATAAGAACAACTATGGGAATAGTAATGGGACAAGATACCCCCTTTGATCCAGGAATAATTATATTTGGTCATCAGATACATCAGAGGGATAATAGGAAATATCAGAAGATATTTTTGAACACAGCTTTGACTGTGGCAAACAAAGTATTGTTGCAGCATTGAAAGGACCCAGGGCCTCCGGACTATAAAGAATGGGTTGGTCAGATGTTAGATATTAGTAAGACTGATAAATCATTGTATTTTTCAGAAGAAAAAAAAGAAAAATATAATTTGATTTGGATACCCTTTATAAATAACTTGGAAAATAGGGAATAATAGGGAATTTAATTTGGTGGGGAAAGTTGACTATGATGAAGAGATAAGACTTCAGGAGTGGATATGATAATTGAAGCACCTACACTCTGAGCCAACAAAAAAATGTCAGAAATGATAGCTGTTGATTTGCTACTATATAATGCTGTTGAACATGAAAGCAATAAGACATGATGGGGTGTGTGTTAGACAGTTCTAATGCATGGCTAGGGGGGTGTAGTGAGGCACAAGGCTGCAGGTCGAGTGTGTCCAGCCCCCTAGCCATGCATTGGAACTGTCTAACGTACATTCCGGATTGCCTTATTGCATTTATGAAATGGGGCTGTATATTTTACATGGATTTTAAAATTAAGATTTGTATGTTTTAATAGTGCAAAAATGAAATCTTTATTTTCTTAATGTAAAATAGTTCCTCTGCCTTATTCTAATTGTTTTTTGAACTTAACAGTTTTGACGTATTGTGGCCACCATAGCTGTCCTTGCAGCAAGTTGTCATGGCTCCTCACTGCACACACGCTGTGCTGCAGTTAAACATTACAGTAAATAGTGTGCTGTTTACATTTTATCCCCCCCACACACACAGTCTGAAGTAGATAAACATACAACAGTGTGCTGTTTATTTAACATGTAATAAGATGCGTCTTAATTTTTTACATACGACATCTCAAGATCTGGAATCCCTGTTTGGGCAGAGGATGGATGGAGTGAGCAAGTGGGCAGATGGAGGAGTGCCGAGTTTAAAATAATCTTGAGCACTTTCTAAGGATATAAGATGCTGCTAGGACACTGTGACAGGCAAAATTAAATGTACATTTTTGCCAGTTTCACCCAGACAGCACACAGTGCTTTTTTTGTCCCCTGGGTGTGAGTAAGACAGGATACAGAGTGGGAGACTGGAAATAAAGCACGTGGGCTAGTGGCTTTGGCGAAGAAGCTTAACACATGCAGAGAAAGCTAAATGAAGTACTGGTTTTCCACAATTTTTTTATGGCATACTGTGAGTGCACTATTGTTATGAAGGGTTTATGTATATGTGAAAATTACTCTGGAGGACCAATGAAATGACAGGTGGGTGGAACTGGAGGTATAGTAATGGTCGTGAGGGGGGGATCGGGCAGTATAACAACTGTTGGGATTACGCCTATGAGAATGTTTGTGGCTCATACAGAAGAGCAGTTTGCCAGAAAAATTTGCATTACCTACATAGTTTTGCACTATGTGAGCCACAAAGTAAGTGATCCATGTATAGCTAATTACTGTTTATGTACCGGGAGGAAAACGGTGGTTGGTCAGATTTCAAAAGTTCTAATGGCATGAGGATTTCAAACATGTAATGTGTCCTTTTTGGGAGGACTAGTTTTAACCATGTGTTAGACACTTCTAACGCACAGTTAAGAACCAATCAAACTGCTGGAAATCCTTTGCCTATTTTATAAATGGGATTCAGATGGCTGCTTGAGTACCTCGAACCTTGACATACAGTAGTAGCCACAGACATGGCCAGATATTTCCAGATATTTCATGACATTTCTGAAGAGTTTCTCTCTGCTGCCCCTACTGTGTAAATGGAGAAAGCAGGAGATTTCTCCAGAAATATCACAGAAATTTTGGGAAATATCTGGCCATGTCTTTGGCTATAACTGTAGTATACCATTGCGGAAATACTTCTCGGCAACAGGGATTCCAGATCTTGAGATGTCGTATGTAAAAAATTAAGACGCATCTTGTGCAATGCTGTTGGGAGGGTGGTGTATTTCACAACAGATACTGTATCTGGACAAGCTATCAGCCTGAACCCTTCATGTCTGTCGTGGCACATTGGGCATGTATTGAAAATTCACCTGGGACTGGGGACAGTGAAGCAATGCAGTTTGCTGTTCTAAGAATATTTTATTTTCCATCTGAACATACCTCATACAGCATCAATGAAGAGCTCCAAAAACCAATACAGCAATAGCTCCCTTCACAGGGACTGTCAATTGGTTTTACAGTTGCAGATAATGGATCCAATATAAGGCAGACCTTGGAGGAGGGGGGCTTGGTTCACATCCGCTTCTTTGCACATTGCTCAAATTTAATAGTTCACGGTTTTCTCGATGACGACAGGGAGATTAAGGCTCTCATTAGCGCTGCTATAAGAATATGCACTCATTTCAGTCACTCAAGCAAAACCCATCACTTGTTTGAAAAAATACAGCAGTAGCACAGTTTACCTTTGCACAGATTAATCCAAAACATTTCCACTCAATGGAATTCAACCTTTTATATGTTCCAAAGGCTGCTGGAACAAAAGAAAGTTGTCAGGCAATACACCTTGGAAAATAAAATTGGTGATGCAGACATCTGTATAACTCCACCACAGTGGGCCATGCTGGAGTTTCTAATTTTCCTGCTCCATGCATTTGAGAAAATCACCAGGGAGGTTAGTGTAAACACAACTCTCAGCCAGGTGATAGCCAGAATAAAAATGTTAAAATTAAGACTGAATCTGATTAGGGGAAGGTTAGAGAAGCAAGACAGTTCCATGATCACACAGGCTGCCAGTGGTGCTCCTGACACATGCAGGGATCCCCCAACAATACAAGATCTAATGAGACATATGATCAAAAAAGTTAAAGAAGATGACAAACTATTGTAAAATGTTTCATTATGAGTACTACATTAAAGCAACAATCTCAGACCCATTATACAAATCAAAGCAACTATTGAATGATGATGACACTTGTTTCGAGATAAACAAACAAGAAATAATTGATGAAGTGCATGCTGTCAAGGAATACAGTACAACAGCAGCACCACATTCAGAGTCTTCTTCACAACATAGCACAGCATCAGGTGGCCCATCCTCTACTGTTGAGGCATTTTCTCCCTCTTCCTTCTCAGCCACTGCAGCTGAATCTTCTTCTTCACCACCAACTAAGCATAGTACTGTCCCACAGTCACTTGGTTCAGTTTCATGTGTTTGGAGTCACTTACAAGTTGTAATTGTGACATCTTCTTCATCTGCCTCCTGTAACACAGCCTTAGCACAGACCATCAGCAGTGGAGTCATCATTGGACTCTTGTCCCTTTCGGGCAGTGTTATGCAATGCCAGGTCTGTTAGGAACAAGACCGCAGTAGTTGCAGATCTTGTTGCCTCAGTTGACCTGGCTTGCATCACCGAGACCTGGCTTGATGATAATGAGGGCCCCATTTTGGAGTCCGCGGTTCTGTCTGGGTTCTCGGTAATTCAACGCTCGAGAGTGGACTGTAGGGGCGGTGGGGTTGCAGTCTATTTTAGACAGGAACTGGATCTCAGGGAGATGCCATCTGGATGTACCAGCTCCTTTGAGTGTATAGCGGGTGCAGGTGCAGGCTACAGGATCCTTCTCATCTACCATCCACCAGGTGATGAGAGGGAGTTTCTGAGGGAGGTTGCGGACTTCATCGCCGAGATGGTATTGGAGTCCCCCAGATGGTAGATTCTGAGGGACTTCAATGCCTGGGTCGATGATGAACTCTCGCCTTTTGCACAAAACCTCCTCCAATTAATGGATTCATTGAGCCCTTGACATGTGTTACTACTGCTGCAACCCACAAGGGGGACACACATTGTACTTGATATTCCATTTAGGGATGGAGATCTCTGATGTGGAGGTGGAGCCAATTGGTTGGTCTGACCATCACACCCTAAGATTCAGTTTTGAAGCCCCTCAAAAGAGGCCTGCCCCTAAGGAGTTGGTACAGTTCCATCCTTTGAGAGGAGTTACCTCGGAAGGCCGAATGATGGAACTGGACTTCTCACTATTGCCAATGGATAGTACTGACCCAGGGCCCTTGGTGTTGGCCTATATTAGGGCCATTGTGGGGGCCCTGGATGTCATTGCTCCAACTTGAGTATGCCACCTTACTCTGCACCAGGGGGCTCCCTGGTTTACCAGGGAGATCCGTGAGCTGAAGAAAGGGGGGCGAAGATTGGAAACACGATGGCAGAAAACTCACCTGGAGGTGGATAGGCTTAGATTGTTGGATCATTATAAGATCTACCAATCAGCAATTTCCCATAAGAAGGCAGAATTCCTGTCCAGAGAAATTGCTACAGCGAAGAATAGACTGGCCCAGCTCTTCCGGACTGTGGACAGACTGTGCAATACAGCCTGTCTTCAGACTGGTTGAGCTTTGTCACAGGTACAGTGTGAGGAGTTTGCGCAGTTCTTTGCTGATAAGGTATCCACCATCAGGGATGAGATCAGCCAATGTCTTCCCATTGGGCCTTGCATTGATAAATTGGGTGGTACTGATGCCCAGTCGACTTGGTTCACCTTTAGCCAACCGGCAGTCATGGACATAGTGAGGATTATCCAGACTCTGCGACCTACCTACCTACTGTAGTTTGGATCCAAGCCCTACTCACCTCCTAGTGGGGTGTGTAGAGGTTATTGGCCCGATCCTTACTGGGATAGTGATGATTTCATTGGAGAGAGGGATCTTTCTGGATCCCTTAAAGGAGGCAGTAGTTCGTCCCCTTTTGAAAAAGCCCTCCCTTGATCCCAACTGCCCAGAAAACTACAGGCCCATCTCAAATAGTGGTGGGTAAAGTGGGCTCAATCTGCTCCATGAAGTGATTTGCAGAGCAAAGGCGGATTCGCGGAGTGCTCTGCAATGCAAAGCGGAGTATTTCGCATTATAATGAATAACATGAAGTCCATTGAAAACAATGACTTCATGTTACTCCAACTTCCCAGACCACTACTCCACCAAATTTTAAGACGAAGTGCATGGAGAACAATGCACTTCACCTCACTTCATCTTGTTTTTAAGCTCTGAAGGTGAATTTTGCAGTGTTTCATGGGATTTCAGGTCACATGGGCTCTATATAGATCTGCACAACCTCAGTTCAGGGTAGTGTGTGTAGGAAGGAGTAGGAGACAGTGTGCTCTGAGAGCTGTCTGTGATTGAAACCTTCTAAAAGCTGTTAAAAAAGTGTTTTTGCATTTTTGGGGGGCTCAAACTTTAGTTCATCGATTGTAGGAAACCCTCCTGTGCTCATATCATTGTGCATTTTGGTTTTTGTGTGGATTTTGAATGTTAATGTACAACATTGAGTGTGTGTAGTGAAAGACAGTGAAAGTGTGCTTTGGGGAGGGGTGTATCTGTGGTGTAGGTAGATTTAAGTTGGAGAAATAGGGATTTATTTGTTTTTTGGTTATATTTTTGTTATATAAGTGACTGTTAATGTAAACACAGTAACATTGTCAGTAATTGTTGAAATTTTCTTGCTGATTGTGTGTTGTGTGGATCTAGTTCAGCAGTTCATAATTTCAGGTTGTTTACATTACAATATGTGACATATTACTGAACTTTTCAATTTGCTACGCATTACTCGTTCACCATTGTAGGCAAACTGATCTGTGTGTGTGGGTGTGTGTGTGTGAGTGTGTGTGCGGTGTTGCGTGACATCAAATAATTCACCTTTTATTGTGCCACAGACTAGTGTAATTGCAGGGGCAGCAGTGTGAACCTGCTATCCCCTGCAGCTGCCTGATTTTATACCGTGATTGTGGTATCTGTTCTTTGTTTTGCTGCTTGTACTGCCATAAAAATCTGCAGTCAGTGCTGCCCCCCACCCCACCGGCAAAAGGAATTTTTTGCCAGATTGGATTGTTTTTGTGACCTCTTCAGCACCACAGGTTACTGAAGTTGTTTTAATTGTTTGACAGACTAGTCTCTTATCTGTTGCTGAAGCTACAGTTGTTTTTTTGGCTTCACATCCAGCGTCCCCCCAATCAGAGAGTGAACGTATCAAAATCTAAATTTGGTTATAATATTGTGGTTGATCCCCCAAAATGCCCACAAAGAGACATGCAAGCAAAGCTGGTTCTCGCCATGGCAATGCTGGCAGTAAGATAGTTTGTGGGCATTGTAGGACGCAGATGCAGAAGTGCATTGCTGATGTAAGGAAAGGTATTTCTCCTGCAATGTTTTTTACAGCCCAATCAGTAGCTTCACTCATAGTTGGAGGAGATGATGTTTTCCCAGCTGCTGGTATTAGTGTTACTAGTGCTAGTGGTGGTGGTAGAATTAGTATTGGTGCATCAAGTTTGAATTCCGACCAGTGTGCCATATCCAAAAATATTGAGTGTGAAGCAGTGCAAGTGAGTGGCAGCATAGATGATGTCATACTTCCCAGTAACATCCCAGTAACTGACCTGAGGATTCTGATAATCATGTCAAAGATAGCATACAATGTGATATTCCATCCACCGTGGCAGTTAATGTCACGCATTTTCCATGCAGTGATTCACAGTGTGGTGAAAAAATATCAGGTGATGGTGGTGTAGATGCTGATGATGAATGTGATGATGACGATGATGTTGCTGTTATTGAAACATGCAGTTCACATGCTAGCATCCAAGCACAAGATGTGGATGTGTGTGATGTTGATGAATATGATGATGATGTAATTGACCCCAGTTGGAAACCGGAGAAAAAGAAATTCAAAGTGGCTGTGTCTGAGTCTGTTTGCAGGAATCCCCCCCCCCCGTAAAAACTTGTGATTTACGGTTTTAGTTGATGATGATGACCCAGTAATAAATATGATAGGTAGTTGTGGTGGTCAGTTGCAGTCCAAGTGTGCAGTGCCCGAAACATCACGTGCCCCCTCCACTTCAGTGCTTAAAATAACAGACTTAAATAAGCCACATTATGGACACATTAAAAGTAGAGCATCACAATCCCTTGTTTGGGATTTTTTTCTTCAAGATGCAAATGATGAGTCAGTTGCAATCTGCCAGGTTTGCCAAGTGCGTGTGAGTCGAGGTAAAAAGGGGAGCCAACTGGGCACAGGAGGACAGCATATGCATCTTAAGAATAGGCACTTGGCGCTGTGGACCCAGCACAAGCTGGCAGCTAATACCACAGAGGGGCATTCATCCTCATCACCAGCAACCATAGCGAGCATGTTATCCCCTTCTATGACTGTTAATTCCAGTAGTAAATTAAACATGTGCAGTACTGAGGTAATAAGAGCAGAGGATTACTACAGGCATGATGAGGTGGAGGACCATAATGACTTTGAAATGTTGTCCAGTGCTAGTGAGAGTAGCAGTTTTGGTGGTGGTGGTGGTGAAAGCAGTATGTCTAGTGCAAGTGGTACATCAACCCTGATTGGCAAATCTGGCAAAATAACTGCATTTCTAGGTTTTTCATCATCACCAGTGCAACCGTCTTCATCAAACACCCACACTCCACCCCCTGCCAATGCCATTCATCACACAGTACAACCATTTGTGATCACACCCCATGTAAAACGTTTAAGTCAGCCCACGTTACAGAGTGTTTTTGTGCATAAGCTGAAGTACTCCCCCATTCATACAGTGTCATGTGAACTTAATGCTGCTGTAGCAGAAAAGCTGGCAATTGATCTTTTGCCCTTCTACTTTGTGGAGAATTCTGGGTTCTGGCAGTTTGCTGCACGTGCTTGTCCAAAATGGAAAGTCCCAGTCCGGCCCGGTGGCGCTGAGGGCTGAGGCACTGGACGCCTTACCTCAAGCCATGCCGGTGACCTGTGTTCGGGAATGAGCACTGGTCATTGGAGGTCGGCAGGGAGGAGAAGGATTGAGCATCCAAGGGACTGCCCTCCTTCTCTGAGGAGGGGGATTTCAGTTGCTGGTGCTCCACTGGCCCCTAGTGGCTACTGGGGGGCAGCGCACCTATGCTGCAGCTAAGGGGTAGAAAGGAGGCTGACACTTGGGGAGAGCACGTGTGGAAGTGTGCGCACTCTCTATGCAGGTGTCATTGCACGCCCCATGTCCACATGGGAGTAAAATGGAAAATAGCCCCAGATTAATGAAACTGTCCCCACAGCGCCACCCCTGAGAAGGCATCTCCTTGGCAATGATCCACTTGGGGTGGGTCGAGTAGTTCCCCACCACCCTGCCATGAAGGGTAAGTCATGGGTGCTTAAGGGAGAGAGTCTGACCTTCGGGGGTTGGCGCTGGGGTGACAGATGATGGCAGGAGTGCCTCCAGAGCTCCGGAAGAAATACCATAGCAAAATGGAAAGTCCCATCCAGGACATACTTTTCTACCTGTGCTGTCCCCGAGTTGTTCTGCACTGTGTCCGACTCAGTACGACATGCCCTTCAACATTCCTCCTCTCCATTCATCCATTTAAGTATGGATATGTGGACAAGTGGCAAAACAGTGGGGAGCTCATATTTGTGTATAACTGCACACTGGGTGCAGGTGCTGGGGGTTGTTTGTGATGTTAGTGTGAATAATCAGTGCAGTAAGGTGGATTGTTGTGGTAGCAATCTTCCAGGAGTTTGACAGGTTGCAACGTTTGTTATGCGCAATGTGACCTGTTCACACACTGGTGAAAACATGCTGGATGTGGGACTGACTGAAATTGACAGATGGCTAAACCCTCTGTCCCTGAGAGCTTTGTTCATAGCAAGTGACAATGGGCCAAATGTCGTGAAATGCATCACGAATGGTGTTTTTTTTGTGTTCCATGCATGGCCCACTGTTTAAATCTTGTGGTACATGAGTTTCTGCAGCATCCTGATGTAAAGGAAATGCTGACCGTTGCACAACATATCTACTCTCACTTTTCAAGATCTGGAGAGGCCCGTGACCAACTGCGGCAGCTGCAGATACAAAACAGCCTGTTTCAGCACCGCTTGAAACTGGAAGTTGCCACCTGATGGAACTCCACTTTATACATGGTAGAGAGGTTGTATGAACAATACAAAGCCATCTCAGAATATCTTGTGATGCACACTAGCCGTGACAGTTCTGGGGCCTCCATGTCTATGAAGACCGAACAGTGGTGCCTCATGGATTCTGTAATAACAATTTTGCAGCCTTTTGAACATGCCACACAAGCAGTGAGTGGCGAGTCTGCCTCCATTAGCCAATCAATTCCACTGCTGCAGGTGCTGAAGCAGACATTGGTGAATATACAGCATGGCCTTGATGTTGCAGGAGACAGTGGTAGCAGTATGTTGCTGCAACACATGCTGACAGTATTCAACCAGAATCATCACGTTGTGAGCATTCAGCATAGTGACAACTTTGCCATAGCAACAATGCTGGACCCACAATACAAATGTGGAATTGCATCAGTTCTGGAGGGAGGGCCTGCACAGGTAAAAAATATCAGTGGTCAACTAATGTGCTTGGTTCATGGGGCACAGAGGACACGTGCCAAGGTCAGCAAACCTCAGCAACATAATCTGGCTGAATGTGTACCTGAAGGACTATCAAGCATATCCTGCAAGGGGAAGGGGACAGCAGTTCCAGGTGATCTGTCATCCAAAGTGACTGGTGTCAAGCTGCCTTGGGAGGCTTTGTCCCAAGTGGGTATTTGTGAAATAAATGATTCGGGAGAACAGGATGATGCATCAACAACTGGACTTACTGCAGCTCAGAGAATGGTTGAGTCATATTTTCTGAAAACAGGCATCTGACAATAACTGAAGATCCTCTTTTGTACTGGAGTGGAATGGTCAGTGAATGGCCAGAGCTGACTGCAGTGGCACTGAAGTACCTCACATGCCCACCCTCCAGTGTAAGTGTTGAGCGAGTATTCAGCTCAGCAGGTGCAATAGTCAGGGATTGTCGAACAAACCTGTCTCCTGCAAATGTTAGTTTGCTAACATTCATTAAAATGAATGAGAGGCACATACCAACACAGACTGCAACCTCTGTATTCATACCCCGGCCTACTCATGGTGGTTTTGGTGATGTGGAAATGGACCATCCTGGCGGCACTGGCAGTGGCTACCTGAAATGGCCCACCACTGACGTAGATGATGACACAATGGAGAAAGAATTTCCCAGTGGTCAGACTTCAGACATAGATGACTGTGAGGGAAGCTTTCTTTATGAGGATGATGATGTGGTTAATGTTGGCAGGTTTTAATTGAAGTTGTTAAAAGGCAGTGTGCCAGCCTGGACCACCACCACCGGGACTGATGTTAGTCACTGCCACCACTGAGCATGATTCTGTCTGACCCCTGGACCAGCACCACTGGGACTGATGTTAGCCACTGCCACCACTGAGCATGAGTATGTCCACCCCCCAGACCACCACCACTGGGACTGATGTTAGCCACTGCCACCACTGAGAATGAGTCTGTCTGACCCCTGGACCACCAACACTGGGACTGATGTTAGCCACTGCCATCACTGAGCATGAGTCTGTCTGACCCCCAGACCACCAGCACCAGGACTGATGTTAGCCACTGCCACCACTGAGCATAAGTCTGTCCACATCCATCAGCCACAGACACAAAGCTTCTTAATATTTAAACCATAAAGTGAGTATGTGTACTCATGTTTGTTCCTTTAGTTGTATGTTTTGTTTTCTGTAGCTTTTCAGAGCCACAATCATAAAATACGTACGGTACACTTTTTTTTTTAACAGGTTAACAAAAAAAATATCCATCGCTAAAACTCGGTGGGAATGGTACCGCAGCTGTACTGTACAAAGAGAAACCTATGTAATATCCATGTGAAATCCATTCTGGTAAGTATGAAGATTTTATTTCATCCTTTTCATTGTTTTGGAAAGACTGCAGCAAATATTGCTCACAGTTTGTGTTAGTTGACAAGATGTGGGTTTGAAATGTAACTTGACTTGAGAATGAGAACCAGAGAGGAACAAATAACAATTAAGTTGTAAGAAGTCATTCATTTCTTTTTTTAGGAAACTTCCAGATGCTTTGTTGTTCTGTCAAAGTGGTCTTATCCAAAAGAGTTCTTCAACATCAAGCACCCCCCTCCCCCGGGTTTAGGCACACATGCAACATGCAGAAGTCATTTCATTAGATGACCATGACCATCATTAACAACCAGACTCCAGAAGGATGCAGATGAAATCCGTGAAGAAGTAACAAAATAAGAAACCATTAAAAACAAACCTGCAGATATGATTCCCCCACCCTCCAAAAAAAAATATTTACCTTCATGTGCTTGAGAGTTATCCATTTCCAATTTCAACACAAAAAATTCTCATTGAGCACTGGTACAGAACAATACCATGAGTATATGTCTATGTCAACCCTCCCCCTCACCTACAAAATACACAGACATATATCTATACATATCTAGTCACCAAGGCCACTATTAGTGTACAGACAAAGGGCACCCTTCCATCCAGTTGAGATGATCACATTGCATTTGCTTGAATCGCCTTGCAGAACACATTGAACCAGCAACAGGATGCTCATGGTCATCATTTTATTCTGGGGGACTTTGTATGTGCTGAAACACTCTCATTTCACTGTGTTACCACTTGTCAATTTTCTGCACACAAGGAGGATGCATTTTGGGCATGCAGAAAACATCTGGGGACTCTGTGCCACCACTGCACCCATGACTGAGTGCGTCATTAATTCTGGGGACTTTGTATGTGCTGAAGCACTCCCATTTCACTCTATTACCACTTGCCAATTTTCTAGACACAAGGCATGACTGAGCGAGCCATTAATTCTGGGGATGCATTTTGTGTGTTGTGTGATTGTTGTGAGCTCATGATGTCATACTGACGTTATCAATTAAAGCAGCATTGCAAGAATGCTGTGACAATTTTGATCTGTACATTTTTATGCTACTTTACATTCCCACAGCCACTAGTTACCTCAGAGTCGTGACTTGAATGATATGCTTCTTTTCACAATTTCTGTCTGCTTTACTTAGTTGACTACTTTTTTTAGTGTATGAAAAAAAAATGAGCACGCCTTTCAATATTGTTCTGACCAGGTTTGTAATTATTTGCAGCTGCTTTTCAATAAATATTGTTCCATGGTGCCATAAAACACTGCCTGCTGCATAACTGTTAATTTACAACAGAAGTGATATATAACAACTAACTGATGTGATGGAGAAAAGCAGAAGAAAACAATGACAAAGACCTGGTCAGCACCAATTTAAAAGCAATGATCCTTTCATTATTTCACACATGAAAAAAAGGTAGTACAGCAGATTCAACTACTGGAAATTCTCATATCATTCCAGTCAGGATGTAAGTAAAGGAAGTTGTAACATATCATTAAAAAATATAGGTCAGAGTTCTCAACAGATTGTTGTGCTACTGTTTTACAGAGATTCACCAGGTTACATAGTTATGTTGATGCAGGCAACCTAATATGTGGACGTCTTACTTCCAGGAGAATATTTCTTGTTCCGCATAGTGCAATACATTTCTGAGAAAACCACCCATAATTTCATTACAGTGTGTCACGTGACGGAGGAATTCCCGTTAGAAAAGCCTCCCACATTCTGCCCCCTTTCTCAGCAGTGTTAGGATGTGATGCCAGCGGGAGCGCAGGTGCATGCTCCACTATAGTGAATGTCCGGCAGCTATCCCAATGTTTCATTAAGTTATAAGGTTCACTTTGTGGTGAAATGTGGGAATGTTTCCACTAACAAGGCTCTTCTTACTGGAAACGTGCCCACACGTTTCACCACAATCTGACCATTATAACATAAAGAAACATTCAGAAAGTTGCCAGACAATCAGACATTCACTGTAATGGAGCATGCACCCACGCTCTCCCTGGAATTACATCCTAACATTGCTGAGAAAGGGGGTCAGAATGTGGGCGGCTTTTCTGAATGGGAATTCCTCCATCACATGACACACTGTAATGAAATTACGGGCGGTTTTCACAGAAATGTATTGCACTATGTGGAGCAAGAAAGATTCTCCTGGAAGGTAAAATGTGTATTATTAAACAACAACAAAAAAAAAACCACACAAAAACAGTACAGCACAGTAGTGGGGTGGGGGGGTTCAGAAAACAATCCCTTAATCTGGCCATGGGATGCCATGGTGGTCCAGCAGCAGGTGAAGCATTCTGAGTATTTGCTGCTGCTGTTGTTGGATTATGTTGACCTGCTGCTGCACAGCACTTACCCTCTCATTATTCTCCTCCAGGGCCGCCCACACCAGGGCAATGTCAGCGTCTGTTACAGGGACAGTGGTGGGGTCCACTGCAGGTGGAAACCCAGGTAGTGGTGGTGGTGGAGAGGGTGGTGCTAGTGGCTGTGGTGGTGGTGGTGGTGCAGCTGCTGTACTGGCCCTCCTCCTGCTGCAGTGGTGAGGCACAACTTCAACCCCAGCAGCACCCTCGGCCACTGCCTCAGAAAGGCCAGCAGGTGGACGCCTGGCCCCTTCCGTGGCAGCCTGCCACTCCACCTTGTGGTGGTTCAACATGTGGGTGCGCTGGCCACCAGTCCCCAAATGTGTCCCCCAGGGGCCACGGTGCACCAGCACACCACACAGAAGGCACACCTCAACTGTGTTGTCTCCCCCCACAGAGTTAAAAAACTCCCACACTGGGGAGCTGTGGGGGGGGGACCAGATACGGTCTTTGCACCACCTATGTTTTCCTGGGGCACCTCCTGTGGCTATGGAGGTGGTGGAGAGGGTGCTGCTGGAGCCCCTACAGCTGCTACCGGTGGTGGTGGTAGTGGCGGAGTAGGTGGATGCACAGCAGCCACTGGTGTCACTGGTGCTGCTGTTGTTGCTCCCACAAGGGTGGGGGAAGCAACACCCAAGAGTCAGGAGCGGTCCAGCATCACATGACCGCCCCCATGTGTCCACACTCCACTCCTCTGACCGCACCCACAGGCCAGCGACTCTCCTTCTCCAGGGTCCATCCTTCCCACACAAGTCCCCGACCCCGACTATAAAAAAGTCCAACCACAATCAACGCCTAGTCTTCACCCGGCGACTGCATTCATTCTCACACTCCCAGACACACACACACTGACACACATAGTCACACACACACAAAACAAAACAAAACTTATAAAAAAAATTTCACTACCAAAAAAACAATCACAAACACAATACAAAAACTAAATAAAGATATAACTTATAAAAAAGCTGTTGTTTTCTTCAGACACAAAGGCAATAAAGCACTTTCTGCCAGTGACTCAAAACTGCTCTCCTCTCCACAAAGCCTTCTCCCTCTGCATTTGCAAAGGAGAAAGTGAAACTGCTTCTCTGACTCACTTCCTTCCTGCCTGGCTAAAGCATGTGACTTACAGTACTGTAAGCCATGTGATGTGTGGGGAGCTGCCTATTTACTTGTCACTTTGCCTTACTTCACGTTAAGGCATAATGACAATGCGAAGTAATAATGAGAACGTGAAGTGAGCACTTTGTGGTGGCAACTTCGCATTGCACTCCACCAATGTGACATGGCCACTTCACATTCACTTCACCAGCAGATTAAAAATTTGCTGCGTCTCTAGTCTCGAACTTACCCTTTGTATGGAAAGTTATCAAGAAGGTGGTCACTTTGCAGCTGGAAGATCATTTAACTAGCCACAATATCTATGACCCTCTCCAGTCCGGCTTCAGGAAACAGCATAGTACTGAGACAGCTCTTGTTTGGGTGCTAAATGACCTCCTGTTGGTCAGAGATCAGAAAGCCTGATCCATCTTGGTTCTCCTTGATCTCTTAGCAGCATTTGACACCATGGATCATGGGGTGATGATCGAATGGCTGTGGTTTTTCTGTGGATTGAGGGACGCAGTCCACAGTTGATTTCAATCATTCCTGGAGGGCAGATCTCAGAGAGTGGTGTCGGGGATTTATTCCTCGGCCCCTCACTGTCTGCCTTGTGGAGTCCCACAGGGTTCGGTGTTGTCTCCCATGCTATTCACAGTGTACATGCTCCCACTGGGGGACATTATAAGATGATATGGGCTGAGTTTTCATTGCTATGCTGATGATTCTCAGCTCTACATGTCTTTTGTACTGGAACGGGAGTCTGACTCAGTTACAGTGTTTAGCAACTGCCTACTGGAGATTCAGGATTGGATGAGTACCAGCTGGCTTCGGCTGAACTCAGGTAAGACAGAGGTATTGGTGGTGGATCCTGGGGTTAGGATGTTGGGGTCATGGGTGGGGAAGCCCTCAGGTATATATTTGGGGGATCCCGCTTATGGCCTCCAACCAGGTGCATAACCTAGGTGTTATATTTGATGAGGGCCTGACCCTGAGGGTGCAGGCGTCAGCTGTAGTCAAGTCTTCCTTTTTTCATCTAAGGAATATAGCCCGGGTGAAGCACCTGGTTGGCCTGAAGATCTTTCTACCTTGGTCCACACCTTAGTTACCAGTCATTTTGACTATTGCAATGCCCTCTATCTAGGGCTACTGTGGGTGAATATCTGCTGCTTGCAGCTAGTGCAGAATGCGGTGGCCAGGTTGTTGACTGGGGTCCCTAGATCCAGTCATATAACACCTGTGCTGCCAGATCTGAACTGGCTGCCTGTGCAGTGGTGCATTACCTTCAAGGTCACGTTGCTGACCTATAAGGCCCTACACGAGTTGGGACCCCACTACCTGAAAGAACTCCTGTCTTCTTATTGTCCCTTCCCCTTACTCCGATCCTCTGATGGGAGATTGTTAGAGATTCCCAGGGTAACCTTGAAAACATCTGGAGGAAGGTCTTTTGCCTTTATGATACCTACCCCTGTGGAATTCTCTACCCCATCAGAACGAAATAGCCTGACTGTAGAAAGTTTTAAAAAATCCCTTAAAACCTTTTTGTTTCATCAAGCCTTTCATGACACTTGAATTGATATATATTCATGTATGTTTTATAATGATTGTAGATTCTAAATTATTGTGATGATCATTATAAGTGTGCCCTGAGCTCAGGAAGTGTGCCTTATATAATTAAATTTTACATTACATTACCATTGTTGAAATGTACCTGGCAGAGCCCAATATCAGCTGGAGTGCTGATCCTTTGCAATACTGGAAATCCAAACTATATATTTGGCCTGCTTTAGTAAACATTGCAATGAAGTACATGAATTGCCCTCTGACTTGCATCTGTTCAAAACGATTGTTTAGTTCTGCTGGTAACATCATTACTGACACACAGTCCTGTTTGACACCAGAAAATGCTGAGCGCCTCACATTTCTCAAAGTGAACATTCCTCACTTTAATTTCAAATATGATACCCGAATAAAACATACACTGACTGCTCTGAGCATCCCCTATCCACAAAACACTTTCAAAAATATGTGCCTATCATGAAAATCTTTTGTGAATGGGGTCTACTACATGAGGAAGCAATTAATCTCAACAAGTCAAGTCAGGTCAGGACAGACTAGGCCAGGCCACTATTACTTGAATGATCATATAAACAGCACAGAAAAGAAAAAAAATAATAACATCAGTGGGTTCAGAGTCCAAATACAGCAAGCAATTGTCCCAAACTTACTTGGTAGTACCTTTTACCATAATCTGATGTAGAAGGTAGGGGTACTGCTGTCTACTATGACTATCACTTTTTGTCTTCATGAGTCACAACTACTACTTACCACTTTTTGTCCTTACTCCAGTCCTTACTACTACTACTACTTGTCACTTTTTTGCCCTCAGCAACTGATCCTGACTGTACTGTTTTACTTTTATACCGTGCGTGGCTTAGCAGATGCCTGGAACCCAGAAACTGAATACTCTTTGTATATTTCTCATGTCCCCCCATAGTTTGCTATGATTATTTCACAGAAATAAAGGCTACTAAATTCAAAATTTATATAATTTCATTATTGTTTGTGTGTGCTTGGTATGCTAGCCTGGTTATGTTTCACTTACAGTGACTGGGCTAAGACTATTATATTACTAAATTATATTTTTGATTCTTAAATTTCTTGGCAGTGGCTGACAGCAATTGTGGAACTAGGAAGAATGTTATTGTGGTGTGCATCTGTCATCAGGTCAGTGGCAAACTTTTTTATGACTGCACTGCTCTTGGCCAATGTGATTTGTGACCGGCTGCCTGCCTGGGTAATGTTGATCATTATGTCTTTCATTTTTCTTCTTTAAGGATTCGGCGTGTTGATCAGATTCAGTAGAAGTAGTCGTAGTACTAGAAAACATTACCACCTCTTGGACCAGGTAGTGTACTATATACCATAGTACACCTGGGCATGCAAACCAGTTGCATCATTCACATGGGTAGGGTGGGTGGGCTCTCTCAGTGCTGCTCAAGTGATCATTCATATCCATTTCTTTGGCCTGTTCAGCTCTGACTGGATCATCCATCAAAATAACACCCACACAGCACCATTAATAAAAAAAATCTTAGCTGCCTGGCAGTGCCTGCAGTGCTTGGTGGTGCTATGATATAAACATTTGCATCTGTCTGTCTGTCTCTCTCTCCATTTCTCTCTATCTCTCCCAGCACACTCATGTCATGAACCCGAACAGGATATACCACCATTATAGGCCAGCTATCAAGGGGCTGGCAGTGAGTGATTGCTTTTTTATTTAGCAGTTTTACATTAATTTTTATGCAAATAATCCATTCAGTTATTTCCTTTGGGCCTCTGTGTCAAATGTGACCGACTTTGGACACTTTTATGCATTTTTGTTTTCATTTTTTCAAATATTTGTCAATAAATCAGAACTAATCAGAACAAATTAGAACTTCACCGTGCCCCCATTCTTATTTAATAAGGATCAGAACTTCACCGAGGTCTCCCAGCCCTATTTTAAAGGTATAGCCCTGGTGGTGTAGTGGGCTAACTTCCTCATGACCAGTGGCAAGTGGTGTTGCTGTTTTATTAATTATATTTAATCTTTCCCTGGTATCTAGTGTGGTTGTATGTAGCAGGCAGGTAGGCTGGTCAGAAAACTGCCGAACAGAAAAACTGCTGCTGCTGCTATGCAGCCATCAGTTTAGTGCTACTGTGCTAGAGTAATAGTCCTGGTGGTCACGTTCAATTCCCAGCCAGGTGAAAGAGGCTAGGGCACATATGCCTCCCATTACCAATCAGCCACACAGTGGCTATGTGAAGAACCCCCAAGAGGCTTGTTAAGAGTGGCCAGAGGGTAGGCAGCCAGCAGGAGGTGGCAGAAACCACCAGCTAAACCACATGGCAGCTGAGTGCATGTGCCCTGAGGGGCTTGGTATAAAGGGACTGGGACAGCAAATGCATTGGATGAAGGCCACAAAGGAAAAGCCATACTGCAACTGAAGGCCAATGTCCAAAATGTAGTTGTGGGAGGGAGGCAGGGGAATCAGCGGGTGCCCTGAGGGCTGCATGGAAGCAGCAAGCACCACATTCAATAGAGCTTCACGGCTGCTGATGTCATAGCAGATGGGGCTAACTTAAGGATCAGAGGGAGGAAAAGGGCAGCATAAGGGCAAGGAGAGTCCATAATAAAAAATGCACAGCAGCAAATAGAAGGAGCCCTGATGGGATATAAAGAAAAATAAATATATTTACCTGGGAAAAAACAAGCAGTCCCTGAAGGGATAGGAGGTAGGCCAAATTGGAGCCTGATGTATCTGTCTTCTTGTTCCAGGTCCTCTATATTCCATGATTTGCTTTATGAAGGTTTGTAATTGTTTGTTCCAAGTGGATCCCATGTGGATCCCAAGGGAACTGCCCATCATTTTAAAGTGTGGGTGATCACAGGACTTATAGCATGAGACACTGAATTTAAACTGACTTCTGCAAATGCTTGCAATATTAGGGATGCTAATATTCCTACAATAGAATAGTTTGGGATTCATTTGGTAGGGTTTTTCATTGTCACTTATCTTTCTGTGCACATAAGGGTGTGATAATGAATAAAGCAGTCTATCTAAGTGCTGATTGGTATTTTTAAATAATGAGGTGATAGTGACATGATATAAAATGGATGATGCAACCGTAAGTCTCCACCTCCTGACAAAGCCTGTAAAGGTGAAGCTCTGAGGTGTAGCTGACTTCTTGTGGTGATATAATTTGAATGGACTTGGATTTCTCTACTAAAATTTCGATTTTTCCATACAATTTGATCGAGTCCTCAAATATTAATTTGTTTGGTGTGCTACTATGATTTGGAACAGACTATGATTTGGGGTTGCCAGCACCTTAAGAGCACCCTTGCCATTCCTTTTGGTGCAACGGAGGTTTAGGAACTGGTAGGAAGGATGCTGATGTAGGAATGTCCTGACATCATCAGGAAGCAGGATCAAGATGATATGCAGTGAAAGATGGGGGGCAGGGGGTGTTAACTTTGTTTTAATATAGGGGATGGATATTTAGCAGTGGGTGGTGGGGTTGGATTTTAAATGCTTTAGCAGCATTTTCTAGTGGCTTTTATTTGTGTATTTATTTTAAGTTGTTACAAAATGTACACGAGCTTGAGGGAGACCTAGGTTCAAATCCTACCAGAGTCATTACTCACTGTAGGATCCTGAGCAAATCCTTCTTGATGTTTCAGGCCTCCCACTATTATAATGTAAAAATGACCTCACTGTAAACAAGGTATTGCATCTCTGCTGCACTATCCTGAGTATACTGCTGTGCCTGCTCTTGCAGCTGTCATGCCCCACCCCACCCCAGTGGGCCAACTGTTCTTCCTTTTAGTCAAACCTCTCCCAATATTTTCTTCATTTCTGAATCTCACAGGCTTCCCACTATTCTTATTTTGTCATTATATTGTTGCCTTCCGCCTTCCCTTCCTCTCCTCATCATTCCATCCTAATTCTGTTCTCGCCTTCTTTATCTACCATGTAAAACATCTGCTCAACAATCTGCCTTTTCCATCCACTTTTGTAATCTCTGGAACAAACTTCTGCTCACCATTTATCTGCACTTCTCCCCCTCATTTCTGAAATCTCTCCTTAGGGCTCATTTTAGCCTCTCTTGTGCCTGTTTCTCCACACAAGCTCCATGTCTTCCCTACTCCTATCACCTGCCCCCATCTAGTTGTCTCCCCTCCATGCCTTTTGTGAACCCCCCCCCACACTCTCCCTAGGGGTGTTCAAAATTTATTTTTGAGAATATTATTCATCTTCAGCACCCCAGATACTTGGCTGTTCATTACTGAGTATCCAGCCTAGGGTCATACAATAAAAAAGGCATAAACATCTGTATCATTTCCCAGGTGGCCAGGGCTAGTCCCTTAATTGGTCACACCCTCCCCAATCCACCAGTCCCCAAAGATCAAAAATTTAGGTGTTGGCCCACCATTCTGACCCCCCAAACTACCACAACAATGGGGGGGGTGGACATTTCTTGAATCCCAGTTTGCCCAGTTGTCTTCCCCTTCCACAATATGCCCAGTCCATAGTCAGTCAAATGGATAACTAAGCATATGTAACTGATCCACCAACATTATGTTGGGCTTACCTGGTGGGCTCTCAGGCCTTCAGCTGATCCCGCCTGATGGGTGTCTCCTAATATGTTCAGACATCTGTTTAGGAGTTTTTTAATGTGAGTATGGAGTATGTGTCCAGATTATAGCTAGCTTGAGGTATAAGTTGTGGCCTTCGGGGGATCAAACAACAGGAAGGTGTATTTTAAAAGGTAAAGGACCAGCCTGCATCAGAAGTCTGCTGAAGATGAGTGGAGTGGCCTGGCTCCATCGTGTGTGTCTGTGTGTGTGTGTGTGTGTGTGTGTGTGTGTGTGTGTAGGTGGAGCCATATGTAGTAAGTGCTTTGGTTTTAATTGCTATTATTTTTTATATGTCATTATTCCCCAGATGTTTCACCTTTGGCCAGGGCCAGGACCTTCTTCCCCATGCCAGCTCTTTGTGACTAACCATGCTAACAGGGATGGTACCAGGGTAGGGACACAGTGGGGAATCAGGATGAGGGAGGAATCAGTTAAGGTAAGGAAAAGAACTGGGTGGAGGGTGGTCTCCCTGAATGCAAGGACCCTGGGGAACAAAACAGCTGAGTTACAGGCTCTCTTGGCCTTCAGGACAGTGGACATTGCTGCCATCATGGAGACTTGGGCTTCACAATACTAGGACTGGGATCTGATGATCCCAGGATATAGGAAAGATAGAAAAGACAGAGGAATGGGGAGAGAGGGAGGAGTGGCAATTTATGTTAGAGAAGGGATAAGGTGTACAAGGGATGGGGGGGAGGGTAAAACAGAGGCATTATGGTCAGGATGCAGTTCCTTGATTATAAAAGTAAGATACTGCGGATGGTGGTGGAGTACAGACCACCAGCTCAGACAGATGACTTAGACAAGGAGTTAGCAGAGCAGATTAGAAGGGCATGCAGGAAAGGGAACATGGTGATAGTGGAGGACTTCAGTCTACCAGGAGTGGATTAGAGAACCCCAGGCACCTCAAGTGCAAGGGAGAAGGTGCTACTGGATGCATTCCAGGATAGCTTCCTGGTGCAGATGATCAGCGGACCAAGTTGGTTGGAAAACACTCTGGACCTAGTGCTAACTAATGGGGAGGCAATGAGGGATCTGAGGGTGGAGGACCCGCTAGCTGGGAGTAACCATCAATAGGTGTGGTTCATGCTCAGCATAGGCAGGGAGACTGTAGGTACAGGAACCAGGCTGATTGACTTCAGGCAGGCAGATGTTTTGAAGATGGGGGAAATTCTGGAAGGCACCTGGCAGGAATTAGGCCTGATACGGATGCAAATCAGAAGTGGGATATTATCGAACTTGGGCTGATTGAGGCTACTGGGTCATGTACCAAGATGCTGAGCAAGAAGAGTAGGGCTAGGAAGCCAAGCTGGCTGAACAAGGAGGTTTTAGAAGGGGCAAGGGCAAAAAAGCTGTTTTTTGGAGGTTCAAGAAGTCTGGAAGGGTGGACGACAGGGAATTGTATGCAAAGAAGTCCAAGGAGGCAACCGGATTGTTCAGGGCAGCCAAGGCTTCCAGGGAGCTGAGGCTGGCACAGTACATCCGGGAAGGGGAGAAAGACTTTTTCAGATACATAAGGGAGAGAAGGAGCTGCAGGGACCAGATAATGAGGATTAGGAAGGATGGGGAGTGGGTGGAGAAGGGGGCAGAACAGGTCAAAGCACTAAATGAGTACTTCTGTTCTGTGTTTATGAAGGAGAAGGGTGGACAGCTACCTCAGGTGATGGGGATGGTGGGCAAAGGGAAGGGGTGACAGGTGGGGTAATTACAGAGGGCAGGGTGCTGGAGGGTCTGAAGGCAATAATGGTGGATAAGGCACCAGGTCCAGATGGCATTCATCTCATGGTGCTGAAATAACTGGTGGGGGTATTGGCAGGACTGCTGGCAGACCTATTCAGTACCTCCCTGGACACAGGCTGCGTACCACAGGATTGGAGGATGGCTCACTTGGTGCCCCTCCACAAGTGTGGCCCAAAGGATGAACCAAGCAGTTACAGACCTGTAAGCCTGACATCCATTGTAGGAAAACTTATAGAAGCAATCCTGAAAGAGTGGCTGGTGACCTTTATGGAGGAAAATGGACTCCAGGGCAGTGAGCAGCATGGATTCATCTCTGGAAGGTTCTGCCAGACCAACCTAATTGAATATTACGATGGGGTAACAAGGGAACTGGATAAAGACCATACAGTGGATGTGCTATATTTAGACTTCAGCAAGGCCTTTGATTCAGTGCCTCATGGGGGACTGGGGAGTAAGTTGCAATATGTGGGGGCAGTGACAAAAATGGTAAACTGGATTGCGAGCTTGCTGAAGGGAAGGCAACAACCGGTGGTGGTGGTAGGTGGGGGCACTCTCTTCCCCAAGGGCAGTGACAAGCGGGGTGCCACAGGGCTCAGTCCTGGGTCCGGTGTTTTTTTGGGGTATTTATATCGGATATCTTTCATGGCATTCAAAGCAAGATTAGTCTGTCTGCAGATGATACCCAGAGAGATGCAGTAGGGGTGGCAGGGGCTACTGGAGGACCTGATTAAACTGCAGGAGTGGTCGGAAAAGTGGCAATTGAGCTTCAGTGCGAAGAAGTGCAAGGTTATGCACTTCGGAGCAAGGAACCCAAGGAGGAGCTACCAGTTGAGAGGGGTTCAAATAGAGGTCAAAGAAGAGGAGAAGGACCTAGGGGTGATCATATTGGGTAACATGAAAAACTCAGCTCAGTGCAGTAAGGTGGCAGCTAAGGCCAACAAGATGCTGGGGTGCATTGCAAGAGGAATCTCATACAGAAATAACGGATGTGATCCTGCCACTATACAGGTCACTAGTCAGGCCACATTTGGAGTACTGCGTGCAGTTCTGGAGTCCGTTTCTGAAAAAGGATATCAGATTGCTGTAGGGGGTGCAGCGTAGGGCAACTAAGATGATCCAGGGGCTGTAGAGCAAAGCCTATGAGGACAGGCTGACTGAGTTGAATACGTACACCCTGGAGGAGAGGAGGAATCACAGGGATATGATTGAGACCTTCTAATATTTGAAGGAGATTAATAAAATGAGTACAGAAGGGATATTTAAGCTGAAGAGAGGAAGGGACATCAGAGGGCATGGTCTCAGGTTGGAGGGTGGAATATATTGGAGAGAGATGAGGAGGCATTTTTTCACAGAGAGGGTTGTGGAAAAATGGAACACTCTACCCGAGGAAGTGGTATCCTGTAGCACAGTAGGCAGTTTTAAAAGGGCATGGGACAGGGTGTGAGGGGGTAAAGGTGAGGGGGGGGAGAGAAGGGGGAAGCTGCAATATAAAGGTGCTAGCTGTGCATTTGAACAGACTAGCTTGATAGACCATAGGGCCTGTTTCTGCTGGCAAAGTCGTATGTTTGTATGTTCATATGCTTGAGTAACTTGCTAACCAGCACTGCCTGGGCACATCTACTCCCCTTCTTTCATTAGGTTCCACCTTGTACTACCCCTGTTGGTTGTAACAGTGCATGTCAAACAAGCTTCATGGGGGGGGGGCATTTTCAAAATAATATGGCAGTGGACGGGATACCTAAGGGTAGGTGTCATTTCAAAAATCTTAACTTTCTATAGGTGTCACAAATTTGAAAATTTAATGGCACATACTGGTTGCTTAACGGCCACTAATGTATAAACAACTGACATACAAAATATATTAATGGTAAGGAAAGACCATTAATTTCTACAGGTGGTATTAGTTAGAAAATGTAATGGCCATTATTGTATTTGCAACAAGTGGAAATATGCTTCATAGTTAAGGAATGCTCATTAAAAAATTTTTAATAGGTATGAATTTGTCCATTAAAAATGACTTTTACAAGATTTTTTTCATATTTTAAATTTTTATTGAAGAAATATGAGAGGAATACATGACAAAACACAATAGAGCATACTGGCACAAATCCATAAAATATGATACAAATAACAGTAAAAGTATTAACAACCATATAAAAAGACTCAGGGCCCATCTCTCATAAGATTCAAAGTTGCAAAGCAATAGGAGCCAGAGTAGTTATCAAAATAACAAAGACAATTGAAGTCCAATACACCAGTGAAGGCCGGTGAAGGCCAAATGTCCAGTAGCTCCAGAGGAACCACTCCAAAGGAAGTTTATAATTGTTGCAGCCACACCAGTCTTGAAAATCCTGAGGCAAAGTAAGGCAAGGAAAATTTTATTTAAAAGAGACACCCATATCGGAGGCTCTGGGTGCCGTACAATTAAAATCACATACCGATTCTGGCCCATCAGTGCAGCAGTTGGATTTCCACTTGCAATGCCGGTGACCTGGGTTCATGAATGGACCTGGGACGCTGGAGAGAAGGCCGGGGAGAAAGATCAAATGTCCCAAGGACTGCTGTCCTTCTCCGGGGCGGGAGGAGGGTGAGTGACGGTGCTTGATGGACCTCTGGCGGAGGCCGAGGGTACCACAGCGACTGGCATCAGAATGACGCTCGAGGGGCGGGGTGGACTCTGGCATCATTGCATGTCCCTGCCTACAGGGGGGAAACCAAGCTGCCAGATGCCTTAGATGAAGCCAGCCCTTGGCTTCAGTCAGCTTCCAGAATGGACTCTTTGACCTATCCCATTGTCTGCAGCACTGGCCCTGGGGGGTAAGCCAGGGGGTATCGAAGGGGTGCATCTAATGTGGAAGCGGGAGCGATGGTCCATGATCTGGCTGAGGTTCCGGGTGACTGGCGGCCACAAAAAGTATAATAAATAAAAAAAAATCACATAGACAAAACCAACAATATAGAAATATATAGAATGACACCACAATATAGAACCTAATACTAAATATGTTACACTAAAACTCACTATTATAATTTTTTTAAATAATATACTCAGCAGTAGCTATGCAGCCAGGGACAAAAGTAAGCATTAAAGTCAGGTAACAGATAGAATTATAAAACAAAGTCCGGGAATGCCTGATTATACCGGAAGGCCTTGAGGCAGACTTTAAAAACCTCAGCAGAAGGGGCCTCTCTTACAGCTGGAGACAGCGAATTCCACAGGACGGGCAGCAATACTAAATGCTCTGTCACCTGCTGTTTTTAACCTCATCCTGGGAATCGCGAGGAGGCCCCTAGAGGAGGAACAGAAGGAGTGGACCGAGACAGCAGGTGTAAGAAGGTCCTTCAGGTGACCAGGACCCAGTCCATGTAGGGATTTAAAGGTGAGCAAGCCCACTTTAAAGAGGACCCTCCACCTGACTGGCAGCCAGTACAGATTACGCAGCACCGGGGTGATATGAAAGTACTTAGACTGCCCAGTCAGCAATCTAGCAGCTGTGATCTGCACCTGCTGGAGCTGGCGGAGCATCCCTCCAGAGACCCCGAGATAGAGTGCATTACAGTAGTCAAGCATATATGTCACGAAGGCATGAATCAAGGTGTGGAGGTCCAGGGGCGAAACTAGGGACTTTATCCTGGTGTTATTCCTCAGATGGTAAAAATTGGTACGAACAACAGATGACACCTGAAACTCAAGCGTCACTCCACTGTCAAGAATAATGGCAAGATCCCCCACCCTAGAAGAGGCCTTCAATGGTACAGGCTCAAGAAAAAGCCCTGTTTCTGCACCAGAGGCCAACCTATCACACCCTCTGTTCAACTCCACCACCAGTACCTCCATCTTATCAGGGTTCAGTTGCAACCAGCTGGAGGCTATCCAGTCATTGATCTCTGCAAGGCAGATGTTTTGCACTTTCACATCATTGGATGTCCCCAGGACAAAGGAAAGATACAGCTGGGTATCATCATGAGGGGCATGAGTCCTTGAGTCAGTCCTTCCGTATGCAAAATTGGTAATTGCGGGCCCCAAATAGAGGCTTGAAAGTCATTGACTAGTATTATACAGGCACAAATAAAAACAGTTTTTACAAAATTTAATGGGAAGAAAACCATTAAATAGGTAATCTATACTTTCCATGCTTAATTAATGACATATGTTAGACATTTAATGCTGTAAACAAAGCAAAAAAATACTTTGATACTTAATGTCAATTTAATGGGAATTTTTTTTTTGAACTTGCCCTTGCTCTCAGCTTACTTTGGCGGGAGCCTCGTACACCCCCCCGACTCATGGGTGTAGACAGGCATACTCACTGTACACATTTGTGTACAGTTTTGTTGAGTGACTGTCACAAACCATAAGCCACTCAGTTAATATTATCATTATAATCTGTAGTATTTGGGTTAGTGTAGGCCACTGAGGAGTGTCTGATACATGTATAACCTCTTTAGAGAGTAGAGGAATTATCTGACAATAATCTGACTTGTTTGGAAGGGGGTGCCATTTGGAAGGGCGTGCCATATGGAAAGGATGTGTACATTTTTTAATGGGGGGGGGGTGTAACTGTTGGAGATTGTGTACAAAACAGAAATTTCTGGCTATTCTCCTGCCCGACTCCTCCACCGGTTCCTGAAATACCAGGATCCAGGAGTCATAGTGCTCGGTGTCCGGGGGTGTTTTGTAGTTTTACCTTGTATTTGTCCCCATCTCTCTGTGGGCACCGGTGCAAAGGACATGCGAAAGCATTAAGGCATAACAAAGGAGTGTTCTGTGGAACTAATGCATGAAGGAGGATGGGCTTGTATTCCGAGCCTGCAACCACCTCACCACGCCTTAATTCTACAGTAGATCACTCTTTCAGAGTGCCTTAATGCACTTGTAATATGACAAGTGCTGTGTAACCTGGAAGTGCTGTGGGATATCTGTAGCATTGTTGAACAATTATTCAATTTACAGCAGGCACAAATGTCACAGAGACAGGATTTCATGCAACATTTGCTATTCAATGAAGTACGACTGTGTGCCACGGAAACCAGGCACAATACATTGTGGTTGCTGATAACCAAACAAAACTGTATGCAACATTAAAACAACTCTTGCTTTTTAAGCCTGACTATCTTAATAAAACAGTAACAATACTTAGGAATACAGAATTATGTTGCTTGATAAACGCAGTGAACAATAATATGTAGTGCCGAATTGTGGATAAAATATCTTACCGAGCTTTCTCTGCACAGTGCAATGCGGTCGACATTACAAGTATTATTCAAATACTGCGTCGTAAACTCTATTATACAATGGCAAGAACATTTCCTGCACTCTGATTGGTCAATATAGGACTCGACCCGTGATGTTATTCTAGCATAACATCACGGATCTAGTCCCAACACAAACAAGACCACATCAAAAGTAAAACGAATCCCTGCACTTGCCATGTCCAAGCTGCCCACACTTGCCATGGCCACTGTACACTTTGCCAGAACTTCATCTTTTTTTTCAAATAAACCCCTCCTCCCACATTCACAAATACAGCCCCAAATGACAAAATCCTAAAGTACTGCATCACAAAACTAGAAAACCCATAATTTGTACTAATGGCACTATTTATAATTCAAAAAGACAAAGGAAGCACAGCCGCCATCGTGATCGGCTTCAGACAGTGGTACCCTACTATACTTTCAAATTTCCTCTCACCAGCCAACTTCAGTGACCCCGCTCGGCTTCCCAAATCCCTGTTGCTACAAACTCCTACCGACATCTGCACAAACCTCTAAAAATCATCCTCTCCCCTACCATTTCTAATACTTTTTAATAAAAGTATTTCAACAGAAAAAACAGCCGCTTCTCCATGCAGCTCACGCTCGCTCCTCAGTGCACCTCAAGCCTTAACCATTTTTCAGGAAACGTCACCCGTGAACGGTGATTGTGGGGCTGCTCTTCTCGCTTTGTTTTCACCTCACATCCACTTTTCAGACACCGATCCGGCTAAATGTTAACTGTGTGGGACATCTAAACTGTGGCAGCAGGCAGACAGTGGCTGGAACGTACCGGAGCAGCAGCTCTAAACAAACATTTTATCTGTTCTCATAATCTCCCGGTACAATATTAAATTGCAAACTGTACTGGAAGAACACCAATCAAGGAAGAGTTGGCAAGCCGGGGTTGGGGGGCACAAGCCATATTTAAGGAAATCACACATAAAACAGGCAAGCATGCAAAACACAACAAAATCTATTTACTATACAGGCTGCGCCACCTATTGGATAGACATAAAAAGGAACTTTTTTTCTATAAATACACTTCCACTCACAAAAAAAAATAAAAAACTTTTACAAAAAGACTTATTTTTTATTTTCTTTCTTGTACTTAAACATTAGCCATTGTATAATAGGAATAATGCACTCCAGGGTGTGTGTCGTGCTGGGATAACATCACTTCTGGGGTGATTAGTCGCACTCGGCCTGCGGCCTCGTGCCTAATCACCCCAGGCGTGACGTTATATCAGCACGACACACACCCTGTACATTACAGTTCTACGTGTTACATTTAAACTCTATATACATTTCAATAGAAAAATTATATTGTTAGAACGTTTTCAAGAATTGTGTGCACCTAGGTCCATTATACTTATGAAACATGTAACACAGGGTATACCATGGCATAAATCTAAAACTTTTAACTACATACTTGATATTTATGCAACATTTAAGGCAGGGCTGTGCCATGGTGTACAACTACAACTTCTCACTATATAACTGTCATATCACACCATTATGGTTACACTTTTTTTACTTCTCTCGGTCCTTCGGACTACTGTAGTAGTTAAAATGCACAAGCCCATTGATAGTAAAATTACTCATATTAAGGGGGCTCTGGCAAATATTTCCTGTGCTACTGATGGGGACTTCACAATCTGACACAGGATTTGTGTTGTGTATGGTGTACAGTGGATCACTGCTATTGACATTTCTGTCATGTGGAGAACCTGTCTCCTGCTTCTCTAGTTCAGTTTTTCTAGTGCTTTCTGGCTGGGGAGGATCTGTGCCCATGCTGGCAGTTGCTTTTACCACTGGTTGTTTACTTACCTTTTTTTATGGCTGATGAAGATGTGTACCAGTGGGTACAGTTGTTATCCCTTTTGGCAATACAGGGCACCATTTCGGCTGTGTGCTACCAGGGACTGCTTTGTCAGTTTCACAGCTTGCTGGTGTTTCATTGATGCACTGATAGTCTACTTCTGTTGCAGTTTTCATTATTTTGTCTTTTGATGCACAATTAATGCTGGACGATTTTGTGAGAATTGATGACCATTTCTCTCTATCACTGCTAGAGGGAGACCAATAATTTTTTAAGCTACTTTCACATCAGTGCCCAGTCACTGACATTATTTCCCAAGTAGCTAGCTTGGCTTCAGATAGCAGGTGAACAGCTATACTTCTTATGCTGTGATTAGTGTATTTCTAGCTTAAATTAGCATTAGCATCTTTATTTTATGTATTTATTTTATTTTTTTATTTAGTTTTTGTTAACCGGGTAGGTGCACTAGCCATAAAATGACTATTTTCAGGCACGACCCGGGAGAGTACAACAAAAGGAGAACAGTTGAACAACAGCAACATGGGTACAATAGTACAAATAGAGGAACAGTACAGCAGTGCTGCAAAAATACAATGGGTAGAAACAACAAAAAATAATGGCAAGCATTATACAGATAATGGCAGTAAGATATATAATAAGTGCAGAAACCATGGACCCGACCTGTGGAGTGAAAGGGTTAATAAGATAGTAAGGTTATATAGAGAGAAATGTGAGGAATGTTCAAATATAACAAGAAAGACTGACAGAAAGGAAGGTCAGGGGTAGTAATTGGCAAAACAACAGTGGATGGTCAGCAAAAAGGTTCAAGAAGGAAGAGAGCTAGTAGTCAAGAAGTTATTTACAAAGAGAAGGAAACATACGGGGAGCAGAAGAGGAGACAGTCTTGGAGCTGGATTAGAGCAGGGGTGACATTACTGGTAAGTCTCAGGAGCTTCAGGTTGGGTCAAAGCATGTGCAAGCATCAGCTAAGGATAGATAACGACGATATTCACTTTTAAATCCAAAGTGAGACTGAGACAGCCGGAGGTTGAGTGGAAGAGCATTCCATAGCCTGGGAGCAGAGAATTGGAAGGCCCCTGTGCCTTTAGTGGTCCGACATCTCAGAACATAGAGCAAGGATTTGTCAGCTGATAGCAGGCCATGGGAGGATGGTTGAGGGACCAGCAACGCCGCCAGCTGGGACGGGTTTTTTTCCCGGATGATCGAGTCCATTAGTGATCCAAGGTAGTATTGTCTACTGGCAGAGGGTGAGAGCCAATTCAGATCCTTATAAAGAAGGCAGTGATGTTTGAGTCGAGGTGACAAAGAGGCAAATCGGCATATATTGTTATAAGTTACGTCCCATTTTAGTAGGGAGGTTTTCTGGGCAGAGGTAAGAATAGAGGCACCATAGGTAAGGGTTGGGAGCAGAATACCTCGGGCAATTGCTAATTTGGCCGAGGGTGTAAGCATGTAGCTCGTTTTGTAAGCTACTCCTAGTTTCGAGTTTACAGCTTTGCACGAGGACTGAATGTGAAGATTAAAATCCAGGGACTGGTCCAGGAGGATCCCAAGGTACTTGAAGGAAGTAACATTTTCAAGTGGAAATCCTCCTGGGTGAAGAACCTCCAGCAAACTAGAACAGGTCTTAATCTTCGGTGCAGAACCTAGGAGCATGGCTTTCTACAGAGATTTGTGCCATTAGATTGCCAAGGTGGTTCTGTCCCATTGGCTGCTGACCTTACCAGCACTGCTTTTTTGCATACAACATGCTGTGCTGTCTTTAAGGGATGAAGACAAAATGAGGATGGATTTGGAGGGCAATGGAATATATATTCCTTGAATAGGGTGACAGGGCAACAATCAGTGTCTTGCTGTGCAAATACAATGCCATGTAGGACATCTCAATTCCTTTTTGTGGTGGAGTTATGATTTTTGGTTGCTTCATTAAAAGTCACAGTGATACTGTATATTCTCGACCACTGTCGTCTGCTTTAGACAAAAGGAATCTTGTCTCAATATTGCAAACCCCTCTCTGCCCCTTTGGGCAAGCTCCAGTTGTAATTCAAACCAGAGACATCTCACTAGTCCATAGGGAGTCTCAGAATTTAGCTTGTCACATTGCCATATAAGGTTCAAATTTGCATCTGAGATGTATGGGTGGTGGGATGACGTATCTTGCCCTGCTCTGTGATACTCATTGAGTACTACAACAAAAACACTGTTTGCACCCTTAAAGTCAGAATCAGTAGTAATATTGATTTTACACTTTATTTCTATGCTGTTCAGATATCTGTTGATTCCTGCCCTTAGTCCTATATATAAGCTTATGCTGTAGTGTTTCCCGTCACTAGTGTGAACAGATGCGTAGAAACAGCACAAAAGCTGTGCTAGCCTGGGTGTGGTAATGGTGGTAAAATCAACACTACTATTTGTCCTCTTAACCAAACCATAAAGACATTTATAGCCCATGATGTATTTTTGTGGGTGTTTGGTTCATTTTTCTTTCTCTCTAAATCATCTAGGTCTTTCTCAGTCAGGTGGAGATGTCTGCTTGTATTTGATTTTACTTTCCGTATCTGCTGTATACTTTCTTTGTCTTTTACTGCTCCCCAACTAATTTCAATATTTTTTTCTTGCAGGTATGTTTTCTTGGCACCAGACCTTGCCTCAAAATATCTATTTCACCTTTTCCACTGGTACACAATACTTTCTGGACAGTAGAAGTGACACCACCCCTCTCATCATCGTCATTTAGATCGGTACAGTAAGTATCCACCTACCTACTTATTCCCATCACTCCACATATGGAGAATGTTGCTTTGCACTTCTCTAGTATGCTGCCCTGCCATATTATTTATTTGTTTGATGATTCAGAAACAACCGTTGAGTATGAACTCTTTTACAAAGGTTCCATGTCATGTTACAGAAAAAGACAGGTACAGACAAATGCAGTTTGCAATAAAAACAGTATCAGGAATATTATCAGACAGTGTCATATGGTAAAATGCTATGCTTAACAAGAACCAGTTTAATAACATAAGGAAACTACTAATCAGGAGCAAAGTTAGCAGCCACAGGGGTCTTGTCAAAAGGGAATGCAAGAAGAGGAGGGTGATGCTTTGCAGTGTACTTGGGGGTGTTTGAGAGGAGCTGGAGCAGGGTGGGTACAGGGCATGGAAGGGGAAGGGCAGAGACTAGAAAGAGTAGTAAGAGATGGGCCATGGAGCATAAAGGTGGAAGAACCACTCCCCCAGTGATGGAAGGGGATACGAGAGGGTACAGAATTGGAATATGTAGGTAGAGAATGAGGTGGTTCAGGTGAGCTAATCAAGGGTTAGACAAGGAAGGTGGGGGAAGGCAAGTGATGAAGAGGACATTGGGGTACAAGGACTAGAAATTGGTGTTGGTTTCCTGAGAGTATAAGGAGATGAGGGTGGGTCAGGTTAGTGCAGAACAGCCCAATAGCAATACTCAGCATTGCAATGAAGAAGTGTCATCATTGAAGGGAACATGGTCAATTAAGGCATTCACAGGTGCTCAAGCTCAGAAGAAATTAGTTCAGTTTGGTTTTAAAAGCCCAAAGACTAGTGGTGCTTACAGCAGATGCCAGGATCTCATTCATCCAGAGTGATGCTTGGTATGTGAAAGAGTGCTGACCCAGAGCAGTCTTGTAAAATGAGACACTTAGCAGAAGCATGGCCGTACTTCTGATATTTGTACCTGGAGTTAGAAACCTTAACCAGGTCAGAGATACAGAGTGGTGTGGATGATCATGGCCTTCCTACCTAGTAAGCAAGTTTGATATCTTATTCTTTTTCTGAGAGATAGAAGATTGGACTGCTCATACAGAGTGCGGGTGTATGTGAGGCAGTCTGTGTTTAGAAGTAGCCTGCATGCTTTTTTAAGGGCAATGCCAATCCTTTAGAGAGCTGAATCTGTGGCCGCTCCATAAACCACAAGTCCATAGTCAGCTATGGATAGGATAGAGCTGGAGACCGTGAGCCGGAGGGCATTTGGAGATAGGCGTTTCCTGTGCCTAAACCGAACACCTAGTTTCGCATTCATTGCCTTCACCACCATGTCTAAGTGTTGCATGAATGAGAGGGTGTCATCCACTGATACTCCAAGGAATGCACCTGCTCTAGTGGGATCAATCTGTTCTTTGTGATTGTCAGGTCAGGGTACCTCTTTTTTAGCTGAGGGCTCAAGAGGAGCATGGTTTTGGTTTTCTTACAGTTCAGAAGTAACCTTTGTGAACAAAACCTGTCCTCTAATTGGTGGAAGGAGCTCAGCAACTCAATCTGAAAATGCTGAATGTGGATGTGACTGCCCAGTATGACTGCATCATTGGCATAAAGAATAAGTTTACTGTTACAGGCAGCCAGGAGATTGTTCAGGAATAGGCTAAACAGCAGGTGTCCAAGAATGGACCTTTGAGGTACACCAATAGAAACTTCTTTTGGGTTTGATACTGAATGGCCAATTTTGACTCTTTGGGACCTAGAGGTAAAATAGTCATGGACCCAGGAGACTGCACTGGGAGCTACCCCAAGGGTTCGAAGTTGGCTAAGAAGGAGTGGGTGGTAGACCATATAGAAAGCTTTTGTTAAATCAATAAAAAGAGAGAGTCAACCAGTTTACCCTCATCTAGGGTCATGTGGACATAATCAGTGAAGTCCACCAGAGCAGTGGCTGTGCTATGGCTTCTCCTGAAATCATGCTGCTGGGAACATTGCAATTGGTACTTCTGAATATAATCAGTGATCTGGTCCACCACAATCTTCTCCAGAGCTTTGGAAAGTGGGGAAAGTATAGAGATGGTCCTGTAATTGGAAGAGAGAGTCCTATCCCCCTTCTTGTGAATAGGGGTCACAAGTGCTTGCTTCCATAGTTGAGAGAATTTGGTGAGCATGGGTGATCTAGTAAACATTTTGGGGATGGGAACTATTACCACATCAATGGCCAGCGCAATAATTTTCAGGTCAATGCCATCGCTGCCCAGTCTGGTTTTCCCCAAGGCATTCTTGACATAACCCAGGGCCTCTTTTAGAGTGACTTTCTTAAAGTAAGAATTTGATGTGGGTTAGACAAAGGTGAGCTAACCTGGCCAGCATTAAGAAGCTTGAGGTAGTCATCCAGGAGGACTGGACTTAGGTCCATAAAGGCAGAATTGAACTCTTCAGCTATGGTGAGGGGGTCCATTGAGTTCAATCCATTTATATTGAGCAGTAAAGGGTGTTTTTATCATCCTCGCATGTGAGTTTTTTAATATTGTCCCAGAACTGCCTCCCATCCCCCCAGTTTCATTCTAATTGATCCTTGTAGTAGCCGGCCTTCTCATTCTGGATGTGATGAGTGCAATTGTTTCTTGCCTCCCAATACTTTTATATGTCAGTACAGTCCCTGGTTTCCCTAGCTCATCTCCATAGGTTGTCTCTTCCCCTCATGAGATCAAGGAGTTCCCCGGTAATCCACCCATTATTGTAACCCCATGCTTTCCTTCTTCTAACTGGGGTGAATCTGTCAGAGATCAAGTTTAAATTGTCAATAAAATATTGAAGGGCTTTGTCAATGTCCTGCAGTACCTCAATGGGAGTCCAGATGATCTGGGAGAGGGCCCCTTTGAATGCTGTAAGATGCCCACATTTCAGAGTTTTGTTTTTTTTTTTTTACTCAGTATACTTTTACTCTTTTGGTTGCTCTGCTACTCAGCCCCTCCCCAGGCACATGCCTCACTCCCCTTTGGCTGCCTCCATAGATGCTCCCTGGCTTACGTCTCATGGCAGGGCCACGGCACCATGTCATGCCCATCTATGATGTGGAAAGGTGTCAGCAGTAACTGACATTGCCTCCCTGGGGCCCCCCCATGGTGGGGTTCAGGGCCTTGGTGGCACCCTGCAGCCTTAATTTGTCAGTGGAGCGGCAGAGAGCCATAGAGGCCAGGTGCTGGGGCAGCATCATACTGAGCATCTGGCATCTGTTTTTGATCTACCCCAGGGATGGGGACATGCAATGACATCCAGCGTCCACCCCACCCCTCAACGTGCTGGCACCGGTTGCTTGTGGTATCTCGGCCTCCGCTAGGGGTCCATCAAGCACCGGACATTCACACCTCCCTCCTCCCGGAGAAGAAGAGCAGTCCATGGGATGCTCAATGCTTCTCCTCCGGCTGGCCCTCTGACTCTGTGGGTCCATTCCCGAACCTGCATGCCAGCGTCACAAGTGGAAATCCAATCACTGTGCCGGTGGGCTGGCATGTTTCAGAGATTTGCAGTTCATGAAGATTGGGGAGCTTTTTTAAATTTATTGGACCACTTACAAGTGATTGGGGAGTAGTCGCTCAGTGAGTCGGGTAGCACATTGACTTCAGATATCCTTTTCGGGGTGCTTGCAAGTAATCACTCTTTGAGCAAGTGATTGCCAGATTTAGGGTTCATTCTGGTAGGCTGACTGATTAATTGAGAGAGACAGGAGCTTGCCACAGCATCTCACAGAAGGGACGAATCATTACTGAACCAATTTAAGTTGAAGTCACCTGCCATAATAAGCTCACCAGTCTGATAGATGTCATCCAAAGCCCTGAGCACTTTGATTAAGCCTTCCTTTGCTTTTTGGGGTGGAAGGTAGACACACGTAACTACTAAGAATTTATTGTGGGCTCCAAAAAAACAGCCTAACCACTAGTAACTCATAAGCATCTTCACTTGCAGAGATGGGAAGTGTAACCCCTTGCAAAGAATCCCTTATATAGATACGACAACCCCCACCCCTCTTACCTATTCTGTCATTTTTAAATGCCTTATACCCAGGTAGCCCTATCTCACAAGCCTTAACCTGAGAGGTCAGCCAAGTCTCCATAATGCAAATAACATCTGGGCTATATAGGGTTGTTAATGTCTGTGACCTAGCCATCTTTGGGAGTATACTGCAAATGTTCATGACCGCTAGTTTTAGGCCATTGCACTAGGCCCATTAAACCCGGACATACTCGGTGGACCAGGGTTGGGGTGAACATTACCTGAGAGGAGAAGCAGTATCAGTAGGAATTTGTTTAGTCAAGAGGGAAAAGAAAATTAAGGATTTGCACTTCCTTATTCAGTGTCTGTCAAGGTATGGTAGATTCCTTTTTATGGACACTGTGGTAGATAAGTAAGGTACTAACTGAACCTTTACCTGACAAAAGGGTAAACGTTCCTGGTGAAGCAGGGGTGCCTGATTGATGGGACTACTGGAAGGTAATCATGAGAGCCTTCAGTTGCCAGCATGATGAAATGCTGGGTACAAAGGAGTCAGGAGGGAGTTGAGCATTGTTAAATCCCACTAGAGATGTACCTAGTAATAAGGATAGTAGCAGTGAGGGGGATGTGCAAGCCATAATCCACAGTACCTGACAGTGCTTAAATCAACAGTACTTGTCAGGGATTAGTACAGTCAGTACCACCAAATTAGCCTACACAGGTGAGTGTGTAAGTTCCTGTGTCACTAATTGACCAGTCTGAATAAGGTGCAGAAAGCTAGCTATATACTGGCTCACCAGTGAAGTAGCACACTGAAAGGTAGTATCATCTTATGGATCGTGCTACATTTTGGAGACTGCTTATAGTTTTAAGATTGTGAGAACAGGTCCTATCCCTTTAAGGGGAGGTAGGTGAGTGAGGAGGCTCAATATAATAGAACAAGAAGGTGGTCCCCTGTGGGAGGAGGGTACTATAATAGAGGTCATGGTTGGGGCGGGTGGTGGGAGAAAATATACTGAGCAGTTAAAGTCAGGGCAGAGAGAGATATAAGGGAAAAAAAAATTTGAAAGCGAGTGTTAAGCTCCATGTTTCAGTCTTTGGCAATAATTTCCAATCTGGTATAAGCTGTAAGGTGAAACCAGCCTATCAGGAGCTGGAATCTGACAGGGGCATCGAATTGCAAATGTGGGCTTGGATTCTGGCTGCCAGAGTTAGTAGGGGTGTACTTTATCCTGGCTGGGCGGGCAGTGGAGCATTGCATGGCAGGCTATGAACAGGGTCAGGCCGTGGGCATCAATGTGCCCGTGTCAAAGGGTGGTCACCTGAAAGGAAAGGAAATAGAGGAGTCAGCACTATGAGTGGCTGAGAATCAGGCAGCTTAAACAGTGGGCTGGACAGTGGCAGAAACAATGGGAGGGGGTGTATCTGCGAAAAGCAGATGGGGAAGGTAGTAACAGTTTAGCTTGATCGGTGGTTGGGGGTGCTCCTCCAAAGGTTAGGCACCAAGAGAACAAAGCAGCAGAGTAAGCTTGGAAGGGAAGGGGAAGATGGTGCTAGCAAGGTAGGGCGAGTAAGAAGACAGGAGGCAGAAAGAAAATGGAGGACAGGTCGAGGAGCCTTACAGGTCGGGTAGGGTTTATCACCTGGTAAGGGCATGAAGACTAGGTAGGGGAAAAGCAGAACAAGAGTGAGAATGAGGGTAAGGCAAAAATGGCCAGCCAGTCAAATCAAATGCACAACATTACACAATCCACAAGTTTCCCAGAGAGAAAAAAAACCAGAAACTAAACTGAGTACACCATGCAGACCTTGGGCTAGTTTACTAAACAATATTTTGCATTAAAGTTCCTGTTTTCAATAAACAGTATAGCAATATAGCATTAAAATATAGTAAAATGCTAAAAATATACTGAGCAGTTAAAGTCAGGGCAGAGAGAGACATTATAACTGCCTTGTTAGACTTATACAGTACTTCTCCCGTTACTTGTGCAAACGTAACATGATTTTGAGGTGATTACCACTTTAAGACAGCCATAGCTGCTGCACCACATGGTAAGTTCCAAATCGCTTCCTGCAAACAATTCAACCAGAATAATACTATTCACTGTGACTTCTGTTTCACTCGCAATCACCCGACTCAAAGACATTTGTAAGTACAGCTCTAGATAAGAAGGCCAATGTAATTTCCTGCTATTGAAGCAGTACTACTAAAACAGCCTGTATTGTGCAAAAGGAGAGTGAATTGTGTTGCAGGTTCATCATGGTTCTGTGGATGGGTGGGTGGGAAGAAGCAGTGCTTTGATGGTTTAGCTGGTGATGTATAGTTCTTCTATGGCTACTGTGCATTACTAGGGAATTAATGCATAGCAATTTTGTATTTTAGAATCAGTCAGAGGAGCCTATTTCACTGATTGCTTCTGTGCCATGTTACAAATCTAGCTGTATGGTGTGCAGACGCATGCTGCAGTCAAGCGTCCAGCAGCGCCCTCCCCTCCCTGACTCTGTAGAGCCATGCACCCTACTACCTGTGCTTTCACTGGCGATAGTGCTACAGGTGCATTCGCTACCCAGTAACCCACCCCGCCTTGGAGGAGAAAAGCATCTGTTGGAACACTCAGTCCTCCTTCACCCAACTGACCCCCGATGATCCGGGCCCGTTCCCAAACCTGGGTCACCGGCTTAGTGTGAGGTGTGTCATACAGCGCTTCAACCCTCAGTGCCACTGGGCCAACTAATGGGAATTTTTAATGGACTGTGCATGCAGTAAAGAAATATATTAATGGTATAAAAGACAATTTCTACAGGTGGCAAACAGTAACAGTATTTAAAGGTGAATATTTGTTTTTGTAACATGGCACAGAAGCAATCAGTGAAATAAGCTCATCTGATTGGTTCTAAAATACAAAATTGAAATAGATATTTCGAGGCAAAGTCTAGTGCCGAGAAAACATATCTGCAAGAAAAGAAAATTTGAAATTAGTCAGGAAGAATTAAAGGACAAAGAAAGTATGCAGCAGATACGGAAAGTAAAATCAACTACTAGCAGACATCTCCACTTGCCTGAGAAAGACCTAGATGATTTAGAGAGAAAGAAAAATGAACCAAACACCCACAAAAATACATCATGGGCTATGCATGTCTTTACGGATTGGTTAAAGGGGACAAATAGTAGTGTTGATTTTACCACCATTAGCATACCCAGGCTAGCATAGCTTTTGCATCATTTCTATGGGTCATTTCACACTAGTGATGGGACAAACTACAGCATAAGCTCATATACGGGACTGAGGGCAAGAATTAACAGATATCCAAACAGCATAGAAATAAATTGAAAAATCAATATTACTACTGATTCTGACTTTAAGGGTGCAAACAATGTTTTTATTGCAGTACTCAAGGAGTATCACAGAGCAGGGCAAAATACGACATCCCAACACCAATACATCTCGGACACAGATTTGAACCATTTACAGCAGTGTGACAAGTTAAATCCTGAGACTCTCTATGGACTAGTGAGACATCTCTGGTTTGAATTACAACTGGGCTTGTCTAAAGGGGCAGAGAGGGGTTGGCAAAATTGAGACAAGATTCCTATTGTTTAAAAGCAGATGACAGTGGTCGGGAATATACCACTTTGACTTTTAATGAAGCGACCAAAAATCATAACTCTGCCACAGAAGGGAATCGAGATTAGAGATGCGGCAAATTTAAATTTTGCCGTCGAAGTGCCTGCAAAGTGGGCACTTTGTGTTGTCATTCCACTATGCGGAGAGGCCAATATGAAATGCTCACTTCACCTTGTAATTGTTACTTCACGTTGTCATTCAACCTTAACGAGAAGTAAGATGAAGTGACAACAATATTGGCAGCTCCCCACACACACAGTCACCAGAATTAATGTGCATCCCCAAAATGCTAGTGTCTTGTGTCCAGAAAATTTCCCAGTGCTGACGAAGTGAAATGAGAGAGTAACAAGAAATGCAAAGTTTCCTAGAATTAATGGCACACTCAGTCATGTGTGCAGTGGTCACACACAGTCACCAGAATTAATGTGCATCCCCAAAATGCTACTGTCTTTTGTCCAGAAAATTCCCCAGTGCTGACAAAGTAAAATGAGAGTGTAACAAGAAATGCAGAGTCTCCCAGAATTAATGGTGCACTCAATCATTTGCTCAGTGGTCACACACAGTCACCAGAATTAATATTCATCCCCAAAATACTACTGTCTTTTGTCCAGAAAATTCCCCAGTGCTGATGAAGTGACATGAGAGCATAACAAGAAATGCAAAGTCTCCCAGAATTAATGGTGCACTGAAATCACACAGATAGATTGATTGCACTGTGCACTCAAGAGATGCAGACGCAAAGGCACAACAACATCTAACCAGTGCTCACAAGTCACAAATCCAAACCTGGAAAATAATACCTTTTGCTGGTTGAGGGGGTAGTACAAGGCAGTAACAGTCCACTACCAGTAAAGATACCACAAAGCAGTACAAAAAATTCATGCAGGTGCGGTGGACAGCGGGTTCACACTACTGCAATTACTTTGTGGCACAATAAAAGGTGTCTAATTTGATGGCACGCATTGCACACACTGACACACAAACTACAAGTATGTTAAATGATTAAATAATGGCATATGTTAATAACTTAATGTTGGTCACAAAAAAAAAATCAATAATTAAAGACCATTTAATGGGAATATGTGCCAACCATTAAAAATTCTGGTACAAAATGTAATGGTGAAAATTAATGGATTTGCTGATAATAATGGGAAATTAGTGTCATTGTAATGGATTACATGTGCAGTAGTGTAAACTAGTCCCACAGGTGAATATTGACTCTATGACCAAACCTCTACATAAGTTATCCCCTCCATTCCAATCATAGCACTCACAAGACAATACTGACGGGACTAGGCTTGTCTTTTGTCTCTGGAAGCAATATTTTACATGCTATGGTACGTTAGACAGCATTACGTGTACACAGTGCAGGACTCTTGCAGCAAAATACCATTCATAAATAGCCAGGTCTGCTTACCTGCCATGGACTTCTTTATATATTTGTAAGCCTTCTCTCATTTGAGAGGTGTTTTTTATGCTCACTTTAAGATCCCCTTTCCCTCTTCCCTCAGGGTTTAGTTTCATTTGGTAGGTGCCTGGGGAAGCAATTTCTGATGGCTGCCACTGTATGGTAGCAGGGATCCAGGCAGTATAAAAGGGTAGATAAGGAATCGAGAGGTGGAAAGCAACAGGGTGGAGATAGGAGAAAGGACAGGAGTTCATTGGTACTGTGAGGGCAGTACGAAGGGCTCCCCACCTCCATTTAGGCAGGACAGCTTTCAGCAATGAAGCACTGGCTCCTGGGTCAGGGCTTTCCTGTGGGTGGTGGAAGGTAGCATCATTTGGGGTCTCAGGGAGCTTGAGTGGTAGTATGGGAGTGTAGGCCTTGGAGGTGCTTAGGGGGCTCCTGTAGGAGGAAGGGTACCTAGGTTTCCAGGGCTGTGAAGGCTGTGGCAGGGCCTTTGCATGATAGGGACTAGTGTGAGGGGTCTCCCTCTTTTCCACATGGCAGTAGCAGCTCAGGGAGTAAGTTAGGTGGATGGAAGGGGAGCCTCTACCCATTGTATGTGTCTGTTTTGGAGGGACAGGCCCAGGAGCTGCTGGATTGGCCGAGTGGGCCACAGAGAGTCTCAGAAGTTGTTCCTCCCCATGCCAGATAGCTTAGCTGAAGCACAGGTGGAAAAACTGGAAGGGAGACTGTTTGGGGCTGGCATTTAGGCCACCTCTTGAACCTGTAGCAGCATCCAAAAGCCAGGAAAGCACAAGGGCAATGTAGGAGCCTCGGCTTCAACAAGGCCATGTGGACCAGGTGGTCAAGATAAAATTCTAATGGTCACAGTGGTGGTGTGCTGGAGGAATGGTGGCAGTTGAGATACTGGCAGACTGTACCAGCCACGTCCAGGGGGGCCAGTTTAGAGTCCTGGTGTGGTGTGAGGGAGAAGCTGCTTGCTTCTCACCAGGAAAGAGCACTCCAGTGAAGATGAGGGCGAAGGGCCCTAGAAAAAGGAAACTTGAGGTTCACTTGTGGGTTGGTACTTACCCATGCCAGAGAGTGTTCGGAACTTCACACTTCTGGTTACAGTCATGTTTGCCTTCAGGATGCATCAGCAGCTGTCTGTTACAACTCATTTAATATCTGCCTGTCTGAGATGTCTTCCCTTGCCAGCTCTTCTTATTAGTCTTGTACATAGCAGATAGTTAGCTCCATGGAGCTGATTTATGAGTTATAAGCAAACGTGACCCCTGGGCTCTCTGAAAATAATTGAGGGCCCAGGTGAATAAATGTGCTTGTTTTAAAGAGAGAGGTTTCCCTTGACTTGATGTTTTAATCTTCTAATGAAATTAATCTTAAGTTTTAGTAGAAGCCAGGAGCCCTTAAAGAACTTTAATCATAGTCCCAGCTAAACCTTCTTGGGAGCCAGGGCCAGAGGAGCAAACAGATATTCCAGCTTCAGCAATGAATTTGGTTACTTCTCTGGTACAGTGTCGTGGAGGTGAAGGGCCTACAACTGCTCAATAAGATCTAATTCATTTATTTATTGCAATGAAATTGTCATTGAGAAAATGTTCAGATAGAGTTTTCTATGGCGTAGCCAGCCTTCTTCTAGAACACTGTGCAGCCCTAGACTTATGAGGAAGGTGGGGGTTAAATGTTCTAGTGTCAGTTAGATCAGCTCTGGCTGGTCTAATCACTGACTTCCTCTCATTTATTTCATTTACTTTTTGTTAACCATGTAAGGCCCACAAGGCACAAGTGCCTGTCTTCAGTAGTCACCCAGGAGCACTGGGGGGTTAAGTGACTTGCTCAGAGTCCCACAGTATATGCAGGTGGACATTGTGGGAATCAAATCCAGGTCTGCTGGTTGTACCAAGGTCATTCATGGCTAGTTACTCTAGCCTCTAGGTTATGCTGGCTGCCTCACTGGCAGGACCTTCATGCTTTGAAAACTTCATGCTTACACGCTTCATGCTCCAGAGTAACCTAAACTCCCCAGCCAAATTCTGGAAAGTGACCCATACACTTTTTGACCCCAGGACCTGTCTGCTTCCCCTGTCCTCAGGATTATTGACTCAACATTATCGGACTCTTCTTCCGTTGCTGTTTATGTAAATGATTTTTTCACCACTTGTGCCCTTCCATCTCTCCCTGGTACTGGCTATACCCCTTTGCCTCTTGCATTGTGTTCCTCTCCCCTCCAATTGATACTTGGTTTCCACTTTCATCCTACTGTATCATCATTCATGAAACACTGTTTCTGTGTCCTCCCTTAATCAGTCTAAGTCCAGTTCTATAGGGCTTGATTCTAAACTCCTCTACATCTCCTCTCCTGTAATTGCTCTTCTACTGACTCAGCTGCATAGCCTCTCATTCTCAATCAGTTCCGTTCCTCAGTCCTGGAAGATTGCCACAGTTCTTCTGTTTCAAAAAGAGAGGGATCCCATCTCTTCTGAAAATTCCAGCCTTATTTCCCTTCTCCCTTCCCTTGTTAAACTGCAGGAGAAGCTAGTCTACCCTAGACTTATTGATTACCTGTCCTCCTCCAGTTTCCTCTCACTGTTTCAGTCTGGCTTCCAGAAGTATCATTCCACCATCTCTTCCCTGCTGGGTGTCACTAACTCCATCCTTTTTGAAATGGATCAGAGCATATCACAGCTGCCATTTTCATTGATATGGCCAAAGCCTTAGACTCTGTATTCCATTCCTTCTTCCTCTATACACTGAGCTCAGCATGCCTCTCAGCTCCCTCTACTGACTGATTCTGTTCCTACCTAACAGTCCACCAGTAGCTGGTTCAGGTTGGTGGTATGTTATCAACTCCCATCCCCATCCAGGCTGGAGTGCCACAGGGTTCAATTTTAGGCCCCCATCCTGTTCTCCATTTCATTTAATGATCTTCCCTCTGCCTGTGTCAACTCGCATATACACATACACCAACTGATTACATGGACTTAATTATTAATGACATTTCTTCTGTTTGTAGCCTGGGTGATATTGTATTAACTGGTGATTTTAATTTAAGTGACATTGATTGGACTGGACTAACAGCTCTAACAAATTCCAGTAGAAAATTAATTGATATCTGTCAACAATGTAATTTAAATTGGGGGTAACACAACCAATTCGGTGCAACAACCTCCTTGATCTGGTTCTTTATAGCAGTAAGCTTTTAGTTATTTGACATTAAAGTACTTTCACCCATTGGTAACAGCGATCACTGTTAAATCACTTTTGCTAGTTGTCTTACTGTAACTAGATCTCATAATTATACAAAAATGTATCTTTATGATAAATCAGATATAGTTAGTATTAAAGATGACCTGGGTAGTATAAATTGGGATCAGATTATGTAGAAAAAGGGTCTTGGAGAATATAATAACATACTTTGTAACAAATTGCATGATTTAAGAGATAACTTCATACCTTTCAGATATAAAGACATAGCCTCTCAATATAAACCAAAATGGATGACTAAAGATCTAGCCAAATTAATTAAAAGGAAAAAGCGGCGTTATGATACTTATTTTAAAAAAACAAAACTATGCCAATTGGAATTCATGTCTGCATATTCAGAAAAAATGTACACATAGTATAAGAAAATCAAAAAAGAAATGGGAATACAAACTTGCAACAAATGCTTCCAAAGATAATAGCAAGTCATTTTTTGCATACATAAATTCCTTAAAAAAGCCAACTTGTCAGGTAGGTCCATTAATATCAAAAGATACTTTAGTTCATGACCCCTTAAAGATGGCTAACTTATTAAATGATTCTTACTATAGTATATATATCAAACACATTGGATAGAAAACACTACTAATACGTCAATAGGTTGTCATATAACAATCTCTATTTTGGATGTCCATACTAAGCTCATTATGCAAAAAGGTAAAATTAGTGTATCCCCTGATGATATTCCAGGTCATTTTTTACACTTGCTGGCCAACGAATTATCATCTCCATTACAATTATTATACGAACATTGTCTGAATACAAATTATGTACCTGATTCATGGAAAAAAAATGTATGCTATTCCAATATAGAAAAAAGGGTCCTAGAAATCTTTGTGACAAATACAGACCCATTAGTCTAACATCTTCAATTTGTAAAATACTGGAAAGCCTAATTAAAGATATGCTTACTTCCATCTTGCAAAATATTGATTTAGAACAGCACAGGTTTAAATCTGGTAGAGGATGTTTAACCAATTTAATGTGCTTTTATGAGGACGTCAGTATTAAACAGGATTGTAGGATTTCATATGATGTGATGTATTTGGATTTCAGTAAGGCTTTTGATATTCTCCCTCATTGGGCTTTAATAAAAAAATTGTATCAAATAAACATCAATCCGACTTTGGTTCAATGGTTAGCTATGTGTAACTGGTTGAATATGCGCTCACAACAAGTCCTAATAAAGGGTCAACTCTCACATCCGGGATCCATTACCAGTGATGTACCTCAGGGCTCTGTTTTGAGTCCCTGCCTTTTTCATTTATTTATATATTTCTAACCCTTGTTTTTCTAATATCATTAAATATGCAGATGATATTAAGATTGGAGGACCATGTGAAAACAGTAAGCAAATAAGTACAATACAAAAGGATTTGGATAGTATTTCTTTATGGACTTCAAAATGGGGTGTGAAATTAAATCATGCAAAATGCAAGATATTACATTTTGAGGCTAATAACCCTAAACATGTTTATACACTAGATAATACACTACTTCTTGACACAGAAATAGAAAAAGACTTAGGGGTCATTATATCTAACAATTTTCTTCCTGACCTTCAGATTAATGAAGTTATACGTAAGGCAAACAATGTTATCTGGGCAATTAAACGGAATATTAAATCAAGGGAGAAAGAAGTACTTATGCCACTTTATAGGGCATACGTTCTCCCACATTTAGATTTCTTGTCACAGTTTTGGTGTCCCTATAAGAAACAAGATATTGTTAAACTTGAAAAAATTCAGAGATTTACTAAACTGATAAATGGCTTTAAAGATGTGTCATATGAAAATAGATTGCAATCTCTTAACCTAATGTTGTTATTTACTAGAAGATTAAGAGGGGATCTCCTTTTAACATACAACATTATTAATGGCCCTCTTTTATTGGAAAACCTTGGGTTTTCTTTCAAAGAAGATGCCCACAACCTTAGTGGACACCCATTACAGAGTCAGCAAATATGTTACCAACACTTACCAAGAAAGTATTTTTTCACTTTATGTGTTGCAAAGATCTGGAATGCTCTTCCAAATGATGTTATTGTCAGTAGCTCTAAAATGACTTTTAAAAATCAGTTAGATAAATTTATTATGACACATCCAACCTTAGACTACTATTAATAAATAGGAGAAATTATAAGCCTCACTGCTCCCTAGCTCCTAACACAATCTTAGTATGAATCTTAGTATGAATGTACTGTATGCAGATGACATGTTCATCTTCACCTCTGATCCTTCTACAGCTTCAGTGGAAAACCTACAGTACTCCAATAGGAGTTCAACAATGTCCTATGCTGGTTATATTCCTGCCATTTTAAGGTCAACACTAAAAAATTAATGTCTATGACCTTTGGTTCAAGCCAAAAATTGGTCAGGCTCTCAAGACCACTGATCTTTTCCACGCTATATGGCTCCCCTCTTGAAGTGCTCCCATCCTTCAGGTACCTCTGTATGGGGCTTAACAGTAAGCTTGACTTCTTTGCCCACATCCATGTGAAACTCCGCCCTAAGCTTGGTGCCTTGTGCCATAATAAAGACAGTCTATTCCTCTTGGTCCATCATGAGCTGGTCACCAAAATGTCTGCACTTTATCTGCATCATGTAAAGTACTGTACTGTTAGACTGTTTACTCCTGTAACCCTTTCTGGAGGTCACACCTGGAAAAGAGCCTCAGCTCAGTGTGCCTTTCCCGGTTACCAATTTTCAAGTAAATAAATAAATCAATACATAAAAATCCCAAATAAGGGGATGGTGGATTATTTTTTAAATGCAGTCCCCCTTTCTGACATGGTACAACCATTGTTTTGATGTAAGCAATCATAGCACAGTGGTTTAAGGCTCTGAGCTGCAAATCTGGATACCTGGGTTTGAATCTCACAGCTTCCACTTGCATACTGTGTGACCCTGAGCAAGTCACTTAACTTCCCTGTGCTCCCAGGTCACACCTGTAAACAAGCTTTCAGCTTAGTGTGCTACTCCTGGTTAAACAATTTTTGGGGGAAAAAGCTAGTCTAGTGCATGCAGACCAGACTTTGATGCAAGCACCGTTAGAAAATCAGCATTGACACAAGGTCTGATGCATCCTGCCCTTTGAGTAATTTCTTTTTGCAAAATATTTTTATTAAAATGTTATAAACAGTAACATATAACATATATAACACCAACATTTCATTTTTCTTCGAAAAGAAAACATACCAAGCACCATGCATCTTTCTCTGTCTTTAAATGTCCAGCCCCATAAATTTAATTTTAGAATCATTGATCAGTAGTCTAGCAGAACTGAGGTTATACTGGAGCAGATCAAAGGCCTCCTGCACATTCTTTACTGCTGTGCTCTGGGAAGGCCTAGCAACATAAAGAACAGTATAATCAACACAATAGTGGATTAGGGCTTTATCAATGTTTTTACCAAAATAATTAGTGTAGACCAGTTCAGTTCTGTTTATTTGATAAATCATAATGGAACAAACATCATGATTATTTCAATAAAAAACATCAATTACATACATTTTACATACATAGAATCATATATGCTAAAACAACACTTTTTAAATAAAAATGCTACCACAGTCAGAGACATGATACTTTATAGTCAGGGTTTGCTTAATACAAAAGAGATTTATGGAACTTTAACCTTCTCTATTTTTCAGGATCCTAAATCTCTTTTTCTAAGCTTTAACCAATGATGCCAAGAATCTAGAGATTCGATCTGCATCTTCCTAAAGTTTGAAGGTGTATAAAAACACATAATAATTTGTACTTGCATATATTTCCAAATAGCTTTGTAGAAAGTGTAGACCATGAAGAGAAGTTGACCCAGAACAGACCCTTGGGGGACACCGTTATTAATGTATATATTGATGACTGGATAGGTAGTTTTCAAACCAATTCTCTACTGAGTGACTGCTACCAATGTTGGGGAGCTTAGCTGGGAGACTATTATGGTTGATAGTGTCGAAAGCCTTACTGAGGTCAAGGAAGACAGCAACATTCCTTAGTTTCTGGTCAATTGCCATAAGCCACTCTTTAGTGAGTTTTAATAGTGTTGTAGAAATACTATGTTTGGTGCAGGGTTATGCAGTTCAGAAATAGGAATAAAATAAAATAAAATAGCAAAATATACTCTTAATGGGAACAGTTAGAAGAGATTGAAAAAGAAAGAGACCTCTGTATTATAATAACAAATAAACTGAAATTGATGAACACTGTAGAGATGTGGTGAAACAAGGAAACACAAAATTGGGATGTATAACAAGAAACATTAGAAGCAGGGAGAAAGACGTCATAATCTCATTATGCAGTGCCCCCCATTTGGAATACTATGTGCAGTTCTGGACATTGTGTTCTAGGAGCTGCATTGATGTTCTGGAGAGGGCGCAGTGGAGAGCCACCAAAAAGGATAAAGAGATAGCTAAATTGCCATACAAGGACAGACTGACTGAGCTAAATATGTATTCTCTTGAGTACAGAAGACTTAGGGGACATCTATGTTGGGTGTATTGGTCTTTCAGTGAAGATGACTTTTGGGAATGTATAGGGTTAGTAAAGAAATCACTAGAGAGAGGACATAGACTCCAAAAATGCCATCTAAAAGGAGAATTATGCAAATCCAACAAAAGGGGTCATTCATTAACCAAAGGGTGGCGTCACTCTGGAACAGCCTCCCAAGGCAGTAATCAGTAGTATAACTATGGAGTCTTTTAAAAGGGCCCTGGATGGGGGTGTGGCTTGGTTCCTACCACAATGGCCACTTGATCCAAGCGCTCTGCTTACCCAGAGTCTAACCTTGCTCATATACACCGCTTAACATAATATAACTGTACCTAGAACAGTTTGTACTATCTTTGAAATGTCGCTCACAAAGGACAAGGTTGAGAATCCATTTTATTCTCCCAATCCAGCATGATGCACAGCAGGGTCACAGAAGCCCCTACAGGCCTTAACATTCAGCAAATAAATGAGATGTTTGTGGCTCTGATGCAATGAATGAAAGAGGTCACTTCGGCATCTAACAATACAACGATGGCCATCCAATAAATAGATGCTAGAATCTTCAAAGCAGAAGTAAGAGTTAAAACCAATTCAGAGGCTACTGATTTACTTACTGCAATTGTAAGAGATCAGAAAAGAGTCATTCAAGCACTTCAAACAAAAGTAGATGATATTGAAAACAGGAGCTAGCGTAACATTCTCCAGCTCCTAGGGTTCCCTGAAGGTGTGGAATGGGGGAATCCTTTAGAATTTCTTTATGTTGTATTACCAGAGGTTTTGAAACATGAGATGCCTCCTGGTTTAACAATCGAATGGGCATATAGGACACTGAGCTCAGAACTCAAACCAGGGGAAATTCCTAGGCCAATTATGGCCAGAATCCTAAACATAGCAGATAAGGAGTGGATTTCCACCAGACCCCGAGAGTTTGGAGCCTTATCCTGGCAAGGCCAAAACATTTTAATTTTTACTCTCGCCAGCTGGCAAACCAGAAGAAAGAATGCAGTGAGGCCCATTGCCTGATGCACTCCTTGGTGATTAGGTTCTCCCTGCACTACCCTGCCACAATGTGCCTGGATGTGAATGGCACCTCCATCTCTTTTTTGATTCTAGAAGCCCTCATGGAGTACTTGCATTGTAACTGGCCCTCCCTCTCTAGAAGTGAACCCTCCTCTCACCAGTCTAATGCTCCTGGTCCTATACAAAACCATGGCTTACCAAACAACACACAAAGCAACCAGGGGAATCTTCAACATGGCTTCAGTTTTACAGGGGCAGGCCCAGGCCTCCCAGCCAGATCCTGAACGAGGCAACAGTAAGGCCGACATATCAAAAGGAATCACCCTCAGGATCGCACCTCCGAATCCAGCCAGCAGCAAACGACCATACCAGAATCGCCTGAAACTAGCTTGAGCAAATTTGCATCCCTAAACCACTATACACTACTGGCCACTAATGAACAGGCTGAAACAGGAGAATTTCCAGAGTACTGGAGCAGGAAATCATGCTCAAGGCCTCTGCTACAGAAGTGGAGTTACATCAATGGATAACTGAGGACCCACTGAGCACAGCCTCCCCTCCACTTCATTCCTCAGCAGACCTTGTGGATTATGGCCCAGAGAAGCGGGCACAACATGTTACAATAGCTTAAGTGGCTCTTCAAGCAACACTATTACAGGAGCATACTTAGATAAGTGTAGTTAGAATTTTTCTTGTAATCAGTGCATGGGTATGGGCTTTGCGAGGTAGTTCCCAGAGTCAGTGTTATACATCAGCAATAACTAGGGAACTAGCTACTTATACCCCCAAGCTTAAAAGGGTATATTTCACCTAATGCCTCTGCCCTGTTTAACTGAGAAATGTTTCCTGGGCACACACTGTACTTAATGCTAATGTTGTTTCAGGCTTACCAACAAAATTGTTAAATGATGTATTAGTTGCACTAAGCCAGTGTGCAATACTTACTCATAGGGCTAGATGGGGGGGGGGATGGCTATACCCCATCTTAATCCTGAGTTCAACTAAGGCTGGATCTGCTGGCAGATATGTCCCTCCCTTCCATAAAGGTGCTTATAATCCTTCCAGTTGGAACGCACCTACTGTATGGCCCTGGATCCCCTGGGATACTATGAAAACTTCTGAGATCTATGACAGAAGATAGCTGCATTTTATTTTAGAATGATGCCCTCTATAAATTCCCCTTGCTCTACATTTAAGTGATATTTATTGAAATGCATGGAAAGGGAAGCTGATAGGGCAGCTTTTACACCTAATGGTATGGATCCCATACCAAAGGCCTACCGCCCTTTCCATTAACATGAGCACTACCCTTAAGTACCGGTGCTCTTAGGGATAAGGAAAATACAGGTGTAGGCACCTGTACAGTTGATTACCCAGGGTCAGTGTGGTTCAAAGCGGCCTACCTAAGCCCCTTGTGCTATAACTTAGTAATCAGCTGAACCGACTTTTGGATCATTTTGATACCACGTTGAGACCCACCCCCAACTAAAAAGCAGATTAGGACTATGCTTCCTCAGCCTGCCATACCTACTTTGACCACTGCGTGATATTGCTGACTTACTGTAAGTAGTTTATTTCTCTTTACTGTTCTATGTTTGATACTGTCTGCATATTATGGACTGTGGTCTACAAATGGATCACTGTATGGATGCATTCCTAGCTTTAATTGTTACTTCATAGCCTCTCCTTCTGGGAAATTGCCAACTAATATAACCTGTAAAAGTTTTCATCTGTTTAATACAGATAGGCCTTCACCCTCGTCAGCTGCATGTGCCCCCCATCATTATTTTCCGCCATGCCCTTGAATATGGATGAAATTTCATTTATCACATGGAATGTTAGGGGGCTCAATTCTCCCCCCAAAAAGAAAAAAGTGTTGATGCAGCTGAAAAGGATGAAAACTCAGGTTGCTTTTTTGCAAGAAACACAGTTAACTAGACCATGCTTATTTGGCAAAAGACTGGCTAGCAAAAAAAGGCATGCTAATGCTCCTACAAAAAGAGAGAAATGCGGCTATCCTCTTACATAAGTCCCTCCCCTGGTCCATTTTAAAATGTAAATCAGACACGCAAGGTAGATGGATGATTGCCCTCTTCGATACCCCTAATGGTCAGGTTTTATTAGCAAATGTATACGCCCCTAATGAGGATGACCCCACCTTTTTCCTTGGCTTAATGACCAAAATTGAGGCCATGATGGAGAGTGACACCCCCATTACAATGGGGAGAGATTTCAACCTCATGCTGGTACCAGTACTGGATAGGAGCAATCAAGGGTAAGAGACCAACACCAGAGGGGTGCAAGCCACACTAAGGCTAAGCTCTGAGTTTCAGCTGGTCGATATTTGGTGCCTCATATACATCAACGACCGAGACTGTACTTTTCAGTCCGGGCTGCATGGCACATTTAGTCGATTAGATTTTTGGCTATCTACAATACCTTATCCAATATGCCCAGGATTCCAGCATCCTCCCCACTATCATCTCTGATCATGCCCCAGCCCAATTGTTACTCTCCTGGAGCTCCCCAGCACCACATTCTCCCACCTGGAGGCTGGACCCTTTCCTCATGCAACATCCAAAATTTGTAGAGTGGGCCAAGTCCAAAACCAAGTTGTTCCTGCAAAAGAACCCAATCTCTGAGACCTCAGCCCAAACCACATGGGAAGCATATAAAGCAAGTATAAGAAAAAGATCATAGGGTATGCTGCACACAGGAGAAAAAAAAGAAAGGAGGAGAAGACCAAACTTGAAGACAAATTAGCCATTGCTGAACAAGTACTCAAAAAATTGTGTCACCCATCTCCCCATTCTGCTTGTGGTCGTCAGGTCCTCCTAATTCGTATGCAGCTAAATGAGCTCATATCTAGGAAAGCTGATCTAGCTCTCCTTAGAGTGTGCCACTTATACTGGGTGGGGGGAGATAAAAGTGGAAAAATACTGGCTTACCAACTCCGCAAACAACAAGCAAATAGACATGTTGCGGGGCTTAAAGATCCCCTGTCTGGGATAGTCAGAACCAAACCACAGGAGGCGAACAATATCATTGCTGGGTTTTATTCCCAACTCTACACCTCTAGGACAAAGACTAAACCTGAAACATGAATTTCTAGATACTGTACAACTTCCCAAACTATCCCATACCCAACAGGCAACCCTCAAGGTACCACTAACCCCAAAAGAGGTATCTTAAGCTTTGCAGTCTCTCAAAAATGGAAGGCACCTGGAGGAGAAGACTTTCCTATAGACTTCCTTGAAGCTATAGCACCTCTGATCATCCCCCTACTCTCCTGGGTATTTACTGAATCTGAAAATCAGGGTGTATTGCCACATACCCTTCACGAGACAATAATCACTTTCCTTCCCAAGAAAGGGACAGAGCCTACCAAAGCGGCAAGCTATAACTCCATATCCCTGATTAACTCTGATAGCAAGGTGTACACCAAAGCACTGGCTAATAGAAAGAATCCACTGCTGCCATCCCTGATCCATTCCTCGCAGGTCAGTTTTGTAAAAGGCAGATATAGTACTGGCCATCTGTGACTGCTTCTCAATCTCATTTATATTGCCAGGCAGTTAAAGACCCCTGCCGCTGCCCTGGCAATCAATTTTGAGAAGGCTTTTGACTTTGTCAAGTAGGATTATCTCCTCACTGTTCTTGAGCATTTTGGGTTTGGCCCCCATTTCAGATCTGCCATAACAGCTATATATGCCTCCCCCATAGCTGAGGTACTAACTAATTCAATATTATCGGTTCTGGCAGTTGAACCCTTGGCAGCAGCAGTCCGACAAAACCCCCATATTAAAGGGATAAGCCTAGGACAGTCTCAGTACCCAACTTTGAGGTATGCAGATGACATGCTGGTTCCCCTAGGAGATGCACATGAATTAATCCCCCTACTGCTTGCCCTCCTAAACCAATTTACAAACATTTCTGGCTTCAAAGTTAACAAAACAAAAACTGAGATTCTGCCTCTTAACACACTCTGTCAACCTCAGACTATGCCTCGTTTAGGTCTTAAATGGGCACATGATACCATTACATATTTGGGCATTAAAGTAGGGGCAAATATTGATAAATGGTGGGACAACAATCTAGGCTTTTTGATGTCTGAATGTAAAGGTGAATTGGATCAGTGGACCCGGTTACACCTTATTATGGCTGGCAAGATTGCCACCTTTAAAATGTCCATGGTTCCCAAATTCTTCCACATTTTCTCACATATTCCCTTGTTCTTACTCCCTGCACTGGTACCAGAAAATAGATAAGATGATAAGCAAAGTCCTTTGGGGTACTAATATACAGTACCTCAGTATAGCAGGAACACCCTCAGGGGGCACTGGAAACAGGGAGGGTGGGGTTTACTATGGATGGAAGGATTTAAAATAGCATACCATTGCTCTCAATCCATAAAATGGTTTCAGCCTCAGTCAAAGGAATCTCCCCAATGGTTAGAGATCGAGCAGAATATTGGTAAAACCTCCCTCCTGGCTTCCCTGTTCTGGTCGGGCCTATCCCCTGAGTTCAAACTCCATCCCAGTTTGAGCTCTACACTTACATACTGGAAAGCTCTATACAAGATACTAGGCACTCCTGAACTCCCCCTTTCATATACCCCCCTCTGGCATAACCCCACTATTACAATAGGAAGTTACCCAGTGCTATGGAATAAGTGGAGGGAGAAAGGCATTTTATTTGTTAGAGACCTTATGGTCCCTGACTCCACAGCTGTTGACACCTTCCAAAATCTGCTCTGCCAATGGTCGCTACCCAGAAGTAACCCCTGGTGATGTTTACAGGTAAGGGATGCACTGAAACCTATACTCCCGTTGGATAAAAGTAAGGCTGGACCTCCTTCCCTACTTCACAGATGGCTGGACCCTCCCAAAGGGATGGAAGGGGTCATCTATGCCTCACTCGGGGATGCCCTACCCAAGTCAGCTCTCCCATCTAAGGCTAAATGAGAGAATGTACTACAAATTCAGATCTCAGACCTCCAATGGGGACAGCACTGGCAAACTTGGCATTTAGCACATAGGGACAACTGCAGTCGGCTCATACTTAACAAAATGCTTCATTCTTTATATAGAACCCCGGTAGTGCTTAAGAAAGTGAAAGTACTATCCCATGATAACTGCTGGAGATGTCAACAACCTGGAGGGAACTTATATCATATCTTATGCCTGGTAATATTTCCCATATGGCAGAGAACAGCCCAAGAAGCCAGTGAGATTCTGTGTCACCATATCCCACCCCTTGCCCCCTTGATGTTGCTGGGCATGAAATCAGAAGCCTAATTTCTCACCTCACGAGAGTTCAGATGGGTAGTGTTACTGTGTATGCAAGTCAAACGTATTCTTTTGAGAAACTGGACAAACCCTACCTCACCATCCATGAGTGAAATTCTCCTAGCATTTATCCAGGTGTATGAAATGGATAGGAGTTCTCATTTGGTATTAGGGCAGTTACGAAAACTCCAAAAGTGCTGGGCACCACACATGGCTTACCTGGCCCCCAGAGCTGGCATAGGTTGATTAGAAATGTAGTAACCCATTGACTACTTTACGTTTATGATTTACTACATGTTCTTGACCACTTCTTAATATGTTATGTTAATTTGGCTGCAATGCTCAACAGAGACAGTATGTAAATAGTTGTAACCAAGATGTTTTAGCTGGTGGCTTTTCAGCTTAAACCCTTTTACCCATTTTAAATATCTGCACATGTTGCTGAGTTTACTCTGTGGTGACCTTCCTTTTCAGATGTATACCTGAAGTGACCACTGGAAGGTACATCTTTCCGTATACATGAAGCCTTGACGGATCAGCAGCGGTACTTCCTACTTGGTCCTGGCAATTCACCATGGAACAGAGGTAGGTGCCCCCCCATGGAATGGGACAGTCTTAATCATTATTTAGTGCTATATGCTTGTACATGTAAAGTGTGGTACATGTGAGGTAATCCTCCTATGTACACTTAAATTGCTGAACACAAGTCTGTATAATTCAGACATAGATACAATTTTTTCCTTTTCCAAATGTATCTATATGTTATGCTATTGTTTGTGTTGGGTTTTGAAAATCAATAAAACATTTAACTGAAAAAAAGGACCCTGGCTGTGTTTGTGGGAAATAAAAACACTAAGTACAGTGCCGGCCCGTCAGCACAGCGGTTGGATTTCCGCTTATGACACCAGCGACCCGGGTTCGGGAACGGACTTAGGTCGCTGGAGGGCCAGCTGGGGGGAAAAGGAAAGGAAAGGAAAGGAGCATCCCTGGATAGCTCACCTCTTCGGGGGAGACGGGAGATGTATCTTGGCACCTGCTGACTCCTGGCGGAGGCTGGGAGTACAGCACGGTAGCCTGAGCTGAAACATTGGGGAGTGGCAGACATCAGCATATGCCTTGATGTCATGTGGCTCACCACTCCCCTGGAAAAAACCCAGGAAACTACCCTGGCTGACTGGATGATGGTTATTCCAGTCCCTTGCTGCCATCAGGCCTCGAATTCCAGCACTCCCTCAGTGGCACCATGGCTAATGTAAAATAGTGTGCTGGCTGTCCCCTACTGGTGCCTTCCCTCTCAGAGAAGGGGGACCCACCCGGTGAAGGAATACGCTGGGATTCCCAGGGGGCCATGATGTAAGGCTAGTGGCTGGTGTGAGGATGTGCGAGCAGACAGGATGGATCATGAGGAAAAACGAATGCGTGGATGACCAGGGGTGTGGAGAAGGGTTAAAAATCATAATACAAAAAAAAATTAAAAAAACACTAAGTATGTCCACTGAGAAATGGTGAGCCATATAGGCTAACACTAACAAACTCATATCAATCCTATGAATCCTATTAATCCTGTGACTCTGAACTCAGATTGTTCTGGGGTAATGATGCCAGAGTTATTCAGGGAGTCACAGATCTGATCGTTTTCTAATTTTTCCAGAAATTTAGATAGAACTGGAAGAACTGAGATATGTTTGTAGTTATTGTGGAAAATATTGTCACCAGATCTGTGGAGAGTAATTATGTGGGCTGTTTTCCATATAGAGGGGATCTCACTGCAAACCACATTAAAATGGAAAAGATGAGTGATGGCCTGGGTGCTATGAGGACAGGATTACCAAGTTTTAAGGACAGTTACTCAATGTTATCGGTCCCAGCACTTTCTGAGGTGTTCAGGGCAGAGACCAGTCTTTCCATTTGCAGGTAAGTGAAAGGACATAAATGAAAGGAGTCTTTGCTGGTAGGGGAAAGGTCAGATTACAACACATCTGAAGCAGGAAGTAACCAGCTACATTATTTATCAAAGACTATACCAGCAGAAGCAAAACAGGAATTTAACTGCTCCACTATTAGTTCTTTATTGGATATGGTTTTGTGACCAAGTTTTAGTTGCTTAGGCAGGAATGATGGGGCAGTGCAGACTTCCATGGTTTTTATGGCCTTCCAGAATTTGGAGCGATCATTTTTGTTTGTTTCCAGTAGTGCCAAATAATATGAGGCCTTTGCAAATCGAATGAATTTGGTGCAGAAATTTATTTTTTGCTTGAACAGTGACCATTCAGTGGATGATTTAGTAGTTCTGGCCCTTGCCCAGAGAAAATCTCTGTCCTTCAGGGCTTGCTTTAGTTCACAGTTGAATCAGGGAGCAGGTTTCTTTCTGTTCTGCATTTTACCAGGAGTGCGTGCTGACTGATCACATTAAGAGGTAGCTTATTTAAGCAATAATGACAAAGAAGCCAGTCATTTCTGAGGGATTAATGACCGGTTGGGGGGATGGGTGGCCCGAGGAGCAGCCTCAGGCCACTCCCCTCCAGCCAGTCATTAATCTAAGGAAATGACCAGCTTCGAGGTTGTTATAGTGATTACAAGTCATCGCAATAACAATTTTCTTTTTCTCCATTTATTTTTTTCATTTTCAAGCATGGTGGCGCGAGTGTTCAGTTGAGGGTCTCTGCCGTGCCGGGCATTTCTAAGAGATTTCAGACCAGCACCGCAGCCAATCAATGAGCTACTTTAGCTCATGAATATTTAATTAGACTTATAAAAAAGACTACAACTGCTTCATTTACCAAAGGGGCAAGATAGAAATCCTGCCACCTGATGGATGCAAAGTGACTGAAGTAATTAGCTTTCACTAAAGTGGAAGAAATGCCTTTTGTAAGTAAAGGTTGGCTTGTTAAATGACTTCTTGGGTCCCGTGATGCAGGCAACCAAACAGTGGTCACTGAATTTGTTGTTAAAGATGGATGAGATAGAGATATTCCATGGTCTGTTGGTGACTACAACATCCAGAAGAATTTGCTGGTTTTTTTTTTTGGGGGGGGGGGTGTAGTGGATTCCTGCACCATTTAAGTGAGGCCTAGTTCATCACATAATAGTTTTAAAGTAGCTGATTTTGTGGTAAGCCAATCAAAATTTGGATCACCGAGAACTATAATTTCATTATTGTTTATCACTACAAATCACACAACAGGTCAACTTCATAGATGAGTCCCCATTCTTGAGGCCCTATTGATAGCATCAAAAAGTAGACTTTCACGTGAGTATATATCAGATTTAGAAACAAAAATTAAACAAAAGGGATGAACAACAGGGGTTGCAGAGAAGTGCAGAATGAATTAGGAAACATTATTTTAACAAGAACTGCTACTTTAAATGTATTTTTCTGTAACTTGCATTGTTGTTTTGTGCCTCTGTATTTCATATACATGAATGTGCAGCTGTATATGCGACCATAACTGGACACAGTCTTAGCAGGGCCACACTGGGAGAAGGCAGATGTTTTAACTCTATGCTCTTTCCTTACTATTTGTTATTTCTTATTCATATCTTTCTTGTGGAACATACCGTAGAGACTCCATATATTGCCTTCCTGTTTACAAAAGATAGGGCTTGCAGGTTTTGACCCTTAAGGCCTATCTGGGAAACCTAGAAACGTGGTACCCAGACCAGGATTGTTCTTGATATTACTTATAGCAACTATTCTTTTTGACGGTGTTCTTCCTGCTTGGCTGTGCCAATAGTACATTCTCAAATATATCACATGTAGAGAGCAGAGCTTACACCTTGTCATTTTATAGACTACGTTAAAAAGAATTGCTTCAGTTCTTTGGAAGATTCATTATGCACCCCTTGCATTGGTAAGGCAGTTTTGTAGTGAAATACATGGAAGCTTTGGTGTAAGGCTGTCCTGAACAGCACATAATCTTTTGAATAGCACGTTTGTTCACAGACATGTTGGCCCATTGGCAATGAGGGCTGAGGATCCATATGCACCTTACCTTGTCCAACGCCAGTGACCCAAGTTCAGGAATGGACTCGGATCAGTAGGGGTAAGCTAGGGCTGCAGAGAATTGAGCATCAGATGGACTGCTCTCCTTTCCTGGGAGAGGGCAGCTGCCAACTGCACCATGCAACTGCCACGAGGTGCAGGCTTGGTAGTAGGACAGCCAGGAGTGACACATTTGGGTGTATCATGTGGGACTCTGTAGTGCATGCATGCCTCCACATGCACACTCTTATGTGCATGCCTTCACACACATGCTACGATGCACGTGCCCCAGTATCAGGGAGGTATAGAAAATTTGGAGGATGCCCTAAATGAAGCCCTGCCCTCTTCCTGCAGCCTGCTGCACCAAGCCATAGACCTGAGACATCTGGATATGCTGCCGGGGGGGGAGAATAGCCCTCCCCCTCCTAGCCCCACCATGGGGTGAATCCAAGAGAGACCATAGCTAGGAACCCAGCTGGTATAGAAGCTGGCTGCAGGTAACAGGTACAGGGTTGAAAAGCTGTCCATCTGACGTGGTGGTAGAAAAACTTCTAAGACAAAAAAAAGTGTGTCCATTGTCCAGAAACCTTATAATTGTGTCTGTCTTTGGGCTGTCTCCAAGTTGTCATGAACTAGTTGGTATAGTTCTCGTTGATGACTATTTGAGTTATACTCAATAGTACCAGCCTCATCAGGATTAGCTTCCAGTACAAGATTCATAAGACTTTTGAACTAGAGCAGTGCAAACCTTCCAAAGTTTGACCATACAAACCTTGTCGGTCAAACCCCAGAAAGTTAGTGAACATTGCAAACTAGTTCTCCACCCAGTACCATTTCATGCTTATCAGGTGGCTTTTGTTGTGCAGGGTACACTAATGAGGGTTACCAACCCTTCCACTGGTTGGTAGCCCTCATTAGTATACCCCACTCAAGAGTAGCTGCCTGGTGTGCACAAGATGTCCATGGGCTGCTCGGCAATGTTGCATGGGTCTTTTTTTGGATTAATGTTGGAGTCCATGGGTACCTGTCATTTTTGGTGGTGGAGTAGAGCACCAGAAACTCGAGAAGCAATAAGAAAGTAGACGTATTAACAACTACTGGCACTGATGCAAGTTATGAGCCAGGGGAGATGGCAGCAGCATTGGTGGGAACTGCAGCTCTGGTGGGAATGTGGGAGGGAAGAGACTCTAGCAGGGCTGCCAGGCATTGAGGAAGCCTGCAAAGGTGCTATTAAGGGGTGTGTTGGCCATAAGATTTGCTGTATAATAAATTATGTATATTATATTTTAATTCCTACAGTGGTGTACATGCCACTTTTCTTTTTACCATTAGGTTACGAACTGTAGCAGTTCAACTGCTTTGCCTGGTCTGTCCTATTTGGACCACGACGAACTAGTCAAACCAAAAGTCCACCTAATGTATCTCCCTAAAATGTTTGCCACAGTCCAAAAGAATAAAACATCAGAAGTTTGAGGTGTTCAATTCTTTCAGAAAACTGAACTTGCAGCTCTGTTTTGAACTGTCAACCAAGTTCTAGTTCAATCACTTGTGGATACATACCATGCAAGGTGTAGTCATTTAATTATATTTAAATTTAAATTTGTGATTACCTGGGCAGCCTCATTGCTTACATCATCTTGTTTTCATGGTACTCCTGAGCAGATATTAGGATGAAGCGCAGGAAAATTTTAATCTCATAGCTAGTGTTCCTGTTGCATACAGACAGTAAACACAACTTTCAGGGATTCATTACCTTAGTCTGCTATGCTAGAGTGCAGATGATCTGATATGGTATGTCTCCACAATATGTTATAACTGCAGTACTGTACTGTAAAGCTTGCATCATTTCTGAGAAGAACTGTATTTTGCAGTTGGTCATCATCAATATCCTTCAGAAAGCCACCACTACAGGACGTGCTCATGTATTAAGAGTTTGTCAGTTTTACAAGTGATGGCATAATAATTAATGGGCAGTACTTGACTAACTGTACAAATGTAGTGTTACAGATAAGTGTGTTTCTTGACAGATATATGAGCAATGGGCTGGTGATGTCCAGATTCTGTTTTTCCCATGGGTAGTTAAGTATAGCTGTTAAGGTTTTGCCTGATTGCAATTTTTCAGATTTTGCTAGTTTGAGTCCCTGTACACTCCTATGCATACCAGCTGACTTCCAGACCACATTAACTTTAGGCCTTTCGATGAGTACCAAACTATTCCACAAAACATACTTTGCACTATGGTAACATGGGCCTGTATTTGAGACTGTCTAATAATGTATTTTCTTTTTGCACCATCAACTATTAATAGATATGCTGCAAGACTGGGGCTTTTGATACTCCTTGAAAATGCAAGCCTTGCTAAGATGAAGTAGATTTATGCTTCGTTCCCTAGTAACAATTTTTCTAGCTTGCAATTTTACACAAAGGGTTTCTAAGTCTGTTACCAAAGTGCAAAAGGAGAAGGTGTTGGAGTCTATTACCATTTCGGTCACTGACAATCTATGGTGGAATAAAAATCATGTAACATCTAAGCCCACCTGATGATATACAAGATCTAATTGACTGGACAAAAAAAAATCATAGGGAAGTGTGGTTGGTGGTTACTTTAAAAAGCAGGCCATTTAGATGACACTTTAATTTTGCTAAAACCCAAATAACTGTCAAACATACTGTAGCTCTTAGCCTGTCAGCATTACAAGGCATAGCATAGCACTGTTGTTTAAAATGCAGAGCAAATGAATTAAATGTGTGGCAAATTAAAAAAATTAAAGAAAAATAGAAATAGTGTATGGCTATCATATGTCTGATAGTAACTCAGCAGTATGTTAGCAGAAAGAAACATCACTGTATAGTTTTTTTAGTTGTGATGTTGCTCTGGCAAAGCATCAACATATCCATTGTTCATGTCATTGCATTGCACTCCTGAGCTGAGATACTGTGGGCTGGATTTTCAAAAGGCCAAGGAACTAAATCCACTGCCACAGTCTGCCACTGCAGAAAAAAATCTCTGCACTGGAAAACAATTATATTTTCAGCCTGCTCTCTGCACAGGCAGCAGTTGCAACTGTGGAGGATGTTATGCCTGGTCCAATCAGGCAAATCATTTTGGCACAGCTGTGACAAAACAAACAGCTGCAAGTTGCTGGAAATTGAGGAGCCAGCTGTAAAACAGCTCCTTCTTTGAAAATCCTGTGCATGTGGGAAATACTGTGGTTCCACAAGTGAAGACCTACCTGTGCAAATTTTTCCCACACCTGCACCAGATCCTGGGGGGGTTAAAAGTCTCTGCTCTCGTTAGTCCTACTATGAATACATTAACATTTTGTTGTGGTATCATGCAGTTTACTATCAGAAATGTGTACATTATATCAACAGTGTGATTCCAGCATGTAAAGTCAAAAAGTAGCTTCTAGAGCAGGGATTTAGAAAAATTGCTAGTAAAGGTCATCATGAGTTGAGTCATTAATTACGTAATTAAGTAATAAATGCTGTTTTAAAACATCCGATGGAAATAAAATATAATGATGAAGAATCTAGGTATGCTAGAAATTATTATGGCTAAAAAAACTATATGATGACATTTCTCTGACTAGCATATGCTGCTGCTTTAAAGAACAGTACTATCAAGTCTTCTTAAATTTTTAATGATCTTTATGTCCAAAAATAGCTGTAATAGTATAGAAACAGAATCTGACAGCAGATAAACACTGCTTTAGCCCACCTAGTCTGCCCATTTTTCCCTGTCTATAGTATCACTGCAGATCCTACTTGATCTCTGACCCATTTGCCCCCCCTTCCCTTACCTTAAGATTCCCTTATGCCTGTCCCATACATTCTTGAACCTTACCACTGTTTTCTCCCCCACCACCTCCACTGGAAGACTGTTTCAGGAATCCACCACTCTTTCTGTGAAGTACTTCCTCACAGGGGGCTGTATAATGTTTTAAAAAGAAAAAAACTTGCTGTGGGTGAAGAGGGGAGTATAGGGGACAGACAGATCAGGAAAGATACAGGAACTAGGCAGGGAGGCGCAACGTTAAGGTGGAGGGTGGTGTCACTCAGTGCAGGCAGTCTTGGTAATGAGATGGCAGACATGAAAGCCCTTTTAGCAGAGCGGAAGATAGACATAGCAGCTGTTACCAAAACCTGGGCTACAGCACACCACAACTGGGACCTCTCGATCCTGGGGTAAAAACCGTACAGAAGGGACAGAGTGACAGGCAAAGGGGGGGAGTGGTGGTATACAACAGGGAAGGGATAATATGTGCTAGGCAGGAGAATGAATAGGGGAAAGTGGAATCACTATGGATCCAGCTCCAGATGAACAGGGGAGGAAGGTCAGATTGGGGGTAGTCTACAGACCGCCCAACCAGGAGGAAGAAAGGGACAAAGAACTAAGTTTGGACCTGATGGAAGCAGCAGGTAAAGGGAAGGTTATAGTGGTGGAGGACATTAATATGCCTAGGGTGGACTGGTGTACACCAGCCACATCCTGTGCCAGGAGTCAAGTGATCCTGGATGTGATACAGGGAGGGTTAATGACCCAGGGAGTTACGGAACCCACCAGGGAGGACAATCCTTGATCTAGTGCTCACAAATGGGGAACACATACATGAGATAATGAACAAGGAACCCCTGAGAGGTAGTGACCACAGCACAGTGTGGTTGAGTTTGGATATGGGAAGGGAAAACTACTCCACCAAGACCAAAACCCTGTACTTCAGGAAAATCAGATTTCTAGAAAATGGGGGAGGTGCTAATGAAGCAACTAGAGGGCATCAAAGCACACTTGGGGGGTAGACAGACAATGGGCCATCATCAGGGTTGCAATACTAGCAGCCACAATGAATTGTGTTAAACTTAGGGGGAAGAAATTGGTGGCCAGATCACCCATCTGATTCAACTCTAGGATTGTCAAGGTGGTAAGGGACAAGAGGACTGAGAGTCAAGCAGGTAAGGAGGAATACCTGAGGTAAGCTAAAGTGGTAGGCAAGGTGGTGCAACAAGAAAAAAACACAAAAAGAACTGCAAATAGCAGAAGTGATTAAGACTGCGGAAAAGGCCTTCTTTCACTACATAAGCAAGAGAGACAGGAAGGATGGGATAGTTAAGCTGAGGAAGGGGGATGGATGGGTAGAGGAAGAAGTGAGCAAAGAGGAGGTACTGAATGAGTATTTCTGCTTGGTCTTTACTAGGGAAAAAGATGGGCAGGTACCACCTGGGGGGAGAAGGAGGGGGAAGGGGCAATAGACATGGTAATAAAGGTGGACAGAGTGAGGGAGGGGCTACTGGCACTGAAAGAGGACAAGTCCCCAGGACCAGAGAGCATACACCCAAGATTACTGAAACAGCTAGCAGAGGAGCTTGGTGGGCCACTGGTGGACCTCTTCAATGCATCACTGGGGTTGGGAGTAGTGCTGCAGGACTGGAGAATGGCACATGTGGTGCCTCTCCACAAGAGCAGACCCAGGGATGATCCAGGGAACTATAGCCCAGTCAGTCTGACATTGATCATGTGTAAACTCATGGAGCCCATACTCAAGGAGAGGTTGGTAAGGTACATAGAAGAGAATGGTTTCCAGGACAAGAGGCAATATGGGTTTGTGGGAGAAAGATCTTGACAGAAGAACCTGATTGACCTTTTCAGCTGTGCCACCAGGGCATTGGATGCGGGCAAAGCGGTAGACGTCATTTACCTGGGCTTTAGCATAGCCTTAGATTCTGTGCCGCATAAGAGGCTAATCAGCAAATTGAAGAATCTTGGGACTGGGGAGAAAATGACAAGGTGGGTAGAAAGCTGGATAAGTGACAGAATCCAGAAGGCGGTGGTGGGGGGAGAGTTATCCAGTACCAAGGAGGTTGCCAGCTGGGTACTGCAGGGATCAGTGCTGGGGCCGGTGTTGTTCAATGTCTTCATAAGCAAAATTGGGGAAGAAAAAAAGGGCAAGATGTGCCTGTTTGAGGATGACACCAAACTCTGTGGGATGGTAAGACACAGATGAAGGGATACAGGACCTAGGACCTTCCAGAAGATCTCAGGAACTTGAGAGATGGTCAGGGATCTGGCAACTTAGCTTCAATGCCAAGAAATTCAAAGTGATGGACATTGGAGCCAGAAATCCTAGGACGGAGTATTATCTGGGGGGGGGGTTCGAGTAGCAGCATTGGAGGAAGAAAAGGATCTGGAGGTGGTGGTGATTACCAGTGATCTGAAACACTCCTGGCAATGCAAAAAGGCAGCAGTGAAGGTGAACAGGATGTTGAGGTTTATAACCATGGGATTCAGCAGTAGGCAGAGTAAGGTTATACTGCCCTTCTACAGAACACTGGTGAGACTGCATTTAGAATATGGGGTAAGGTACTGGAATCCATAACACAAGAAGGACATCAGCTTGTTAGAGAGGGTCCAAAGGAGGGCAACCAAGATGATAAGGGAACAGCAGGGAAAGTCTTATGAAGAGAGGCTGGGAGCCCTGCTAATGTTCTCCCAGGAGAGGAAGGGGGGATATGATAGAGACCTTTGGATACCTGAAGGGAATAAATAGAGTAGATAGGGAAGGTCTCTTCAAGCTAAGTGAGAAAAGAAGCATGAGGGGGTACAGTTGGAAGTTAGTGGAGGGGAGGTTTAGAAGGGATATTAAGAAACATTTTTTTAAAGAGAGGGTGGTGGACAAATGGAATGCACTGCCAGAAGACGTGGTCTCAGTGGAGACAGTAGGCAGCTTTAAGGGTCATAGGATGGGCATAAAGGGGAACCCATGGGACTGGGGGGGAGTTATTAAGGAAAGGTTGACAGGGGCGGGGGACCAGGGTTGATAGTGTAAGCCAAGGACACGGCATTACTAACGAGCAGACTTGATAGACCAGTTTGTCCTTCTTCAGCTGGCTCTTTCGTATGTTTGTATTTCTCCTGAATCTACCTCCTTCCAACTTCTTATCATGCCCTCTTGTCCAAGAGCACCTTTTTTTTCTGAAAAATACTTCCCTCTTGTACCTTGTCAACCTCTGTGAGGTATTTAAAGATCTCAGTCATATCTCTCCTTTCTCTCCTGTCTTCCAAGATGCAGATCATTTAGGTTCTTTGATCTCTCCTCATAGGACTTCTGATGCAGACCCTGCACCATTTTAGTTGTCCTCTTCTGTACTGCATCCACTCTGTCTACCGTATGTCATTTCTGAGATGTGGTCTCCAGAACTGAATACAGTACTCTAGATAGGGTCTTACCAGAGAACTATGCAGAGACTATACCACCTCCCTCTTTCTGTTGATTATACCCCTCCCTATGCACCCCACATCTTCCTAGCCCCTCCCAGCTGCCTTGTCACACTGCCTGGCCATGTTTATGTCATCCGATATGATCACACCCAGGTCTCTTTCTTGCTTGATGGTCATCAATACACTCCCTCATCATTTTGTACTCTGCCTTGGGTAATTACTGTATATGGAGCATTAGTATATCATTGTGAAGCAAGGGCAAATTTACTGGAGGATCAAAATGTGTAACGCTATGTATTATGTCTAAAATACAATAGATACACTGCCAAATGTTCCTTTTACTTTGCTCAGTAATTCTTCTCAGTTAAGTGTTAAAGCTCAGCTGTAATATGCAAGCACTTTCTCATTTAAGAAGGGCTGCCAGCAACTCTAGGCACATAATTGATTTCATCTGTATATACTTCCAATAGTGTTGCATCTTTAACTTCTAGCGGTCTGCAAGTAAGGTGGCTAGGCTGTTTACCATATGAACCTTCAACCACTCAGACCACTCACTATCCCCAGCTGAGGTATGGGTCTTGTCCCCTGCCCCATGGCTGGGTGTAGCCCCCTCTATCCTGGACCTAACCCCTACTATCTATAGGAGTGATCTACAGACCTCCAACACAAGGGGAAGAGTTGGATAAGGAAATGATGGAAGCAATCCAAAGGATGCCTTGCAAGGGTGAGGTGTTACTACTGTAGTAGGAGACTTCAGTCTACTGGAAGTGGATTGGAGCCTTCCCCACTGCAGCAACGGCCAGGAGTAGGGACATCCTGGAGTCCCAGCAAGGTGCATTCCTCAGGCAACTAGTGTAGGAACCCACTCATGAGGGGGCATTACTGGATCTGGTTTTGACAAATGGGGACAGTGTTGCAGACATCACAGTAGGGAATCACCTGGGGACTGGTGATCTCCATATAGTATGGTTTAATATAAGAACTGGATCAGAATCAAACCACACAAGGGAGAGGGTCCTGGACTTCAGAAGGGCTGATTTTAGGAGAATGAGAGAATGTATCAGGGGCACCCTAGCAGGGATAGGGAATCTGGGGGGAGTCAAGGAACAGTAGGCAAAAATAAAAGAGGGCATCAAAAAAGGTACAAATCTCTGTATCAGACAGGTTAGCAAAGATAAGAGAAAAAAAGTGACCACTATAGTTCTCTAAAGAAGTAGCGGAAAAAGTAAGAACAAAAAAATAGCATTTAGAAGGTACAAAAAACTCAGAAAGTGGAGCATAGGGAGATTTACCAACTGAAACAAAGGGAGGCAGGGAAGGCATTAGGAGCACAAAAGTGTAAACAGAGGAGAATATTGTCAAATCAATAAAAAAAGGAGATAACATTTTTTAGATACATAAGAGAAAAGAGAAAGACCAAGGGAGGAATAGTAAGGCTAAAAAGGAAGGAGGGTTTGTGTGGAGGAGGACTACTAAAAGTAGACATATGAACAAATCCCTCTGTTCAGTATTTACAGAGGAAGGGGTAGGAAATCGACCTGTGATGAAGGACAAGGGTTTTGAGGGACAGAAGGTGGTCACTAGTCCTTTTACAGAGAAAAGAGTCCTTAAGGAACTAGGACAGTTAAAGGTAAACAAGGCAATGGGACCAGATGTGGTGCACCCCAGGGTAACGTAAGTAAGTAATCATTTATTTATATGATGCCCAATTGGAAGGGCTCTGGGTGCTTTACAGAAAGTGCACAAGTTAGCAGGATAAAAACATACAAACATACAGGGTATAAAATACAGTAAGTTAATAAGTTATTAGCTAAAATAATAAATAAGTCATAATTACTGACTGAACTAAAGGAGGTGCTGGGGGAACTAAAGGAGGCACTGGCATCACCTCTGGCAGCCCTGTTTAACCTGTCACTAGAAACAGGGGAGGAACTGGGGACTGGAGGAGAGGGATGGTCCCCCTCCACAAAAGTGGTAATAGGAGTAGGACTGGGCAGACTGTTCTGTCTGAGATCCTAACCCCTGGATAGAACCCATAATCCATGGATCTTGATAAATATTGACTTCATGGCAGAAGTCCAGTTCTGGGTCCATGGGATGCCATTTCGTATATAACCATGATGAGTGTGCAATGAGGGCCCAGAGTGAGTTGGAGGATGGTTGGAGGAGCTTGTGCTGCTGCAGCACAGAACCAACAGAAGTGGTGCACTCCAGAGAGAGAGAGAGAGAAAAGAAAGAAACTAAATAAAATACAAAATAAAAAAAAATTTATTTCCGAAGTAAAGCCAAAGGGAAATATAGAAAGAGATGAGAGAGAAAGTAGATTTACTAGGGTTAGAGGGGGAGAGAAAGTTATCATCGGAGGAGTAGGAAGACTGGAGAGTAATCCAAGGAGGGACTGCGAGAGAGGAGAGATAGTGGTGGGTGACTGCTGGGGAGGAAGCAAGTAAGTCAAATAAAAAAGGCAGTGTGGCAGTGTACTACAGGCAAGGGCAACCTGGCAAAATAAATCTTTGACTTATGCCATCCAAAATTGAATCTGGAAGATCTTCCAGATGAGAAAAGAAAGAGAGAGAGAGTGAGAGACAACTGGGGCCCTAGAGAAATGTTACTGTTACAGAAAATCCAAAGTAAATGTTTTTTTCTTTTCTTGGCCTCAGACAGTGTTGCGTGTACATGAGCAAGGGCATGCTCTCAAAATCTTGCACTTGTGCCATTCCAGGTTCAGAGGAGAGAAGGAGAGAAGGAGATGAATTTTACAGTGCCAGAAATCCATATAGAGGGAGAGGGGGGACATGATAGAAACATTCAAGTACCTCAAGGGAATCAGCAAAGTCCAAGAGGGTAGCATCTTTCAAAAAAAGAGGTGCAAGAACAAGAGGGCACAATTTGAAGATAGAGCGCGCTCAGAGGTAAATTTACAGAAGTATTTTTTCACAGAGAGGGTTGTGGATGCATGGAATGGCCTTCCGGAGGAGGTTGTGGAGTCAAAATCAGTGGTGGAATTCAATCATGCATGGGACAGTCATAAGGCCATTCTAGGGGATGGGGGTAGGAAGAAGTAGGCTGCTGGTTAACTAGGATCTGCAGCTTATCCAGTAGGTAGGGAAATGGGCAGACTGGGTGGGCCAAGCGGTCCTTGTCTGCTTTCAAATTCTATGTTTCTATGTTTATGTTTCTATGATTCAGGTGGCTGCTTGAGTACCTCGAACCTCGATATAGCATACCATCATGGAAATACTTCTTGACAATAGGGATGCCAGATCTTTACGATGTCATATGTAAACAATTAAGGCGTGTCTTGTGCAGTGCTGTGGGGAGGGTGGTGCATCTCACAACAGATATCTGGACCAGCTGTCAACTTGAATCCTTCATGTCTGTCATGGCACATTGGGCATGTTTTGATAATTCATGTGGGACTGGGGACAGTGAAGCATCAGAGTTTGCTGTTCTAAGAATGTTTTATTTTCCATCTGAACATACCTCATTCAACATTAATGAAGAGCTCCAAAAACCAATACATCAATGGCTCACTTCACAGGGACTGTCAGTTGGCTTTATAGTTGCTGATAATGGATCCAACATAAGGAAGGCCTTGGAGGAGGGGCTTTGTTCACATCCGCTGCTTTGCACATTGCTTAAATTTAATAGTTCAGGGTTTCTTGATGATGGCAGGAGATTAAGGCTCGTAAGCACTGCTAAGCACTGCAAAACACAAAACATGGCAGGTAGTAGGGTAAACACTGAGGTACAGAGCTCAACACAGGGCAGGACGGGGGTAAATGGTAAAATAGACAAGAGCAATAAGAGCAGGGATGGGGGAAAAAAGGATAAAGCCAACATTAAATAGAGGGCAATGACTACCAATGCCCGTAGTCTGGGAAACAAGCTTTCTGAGCTAGTAGCTTTGATGGAAGATGAACAAATGGATATTGTGGCAGTCACAGAAACATGGTACACCAAGAACCATGACGGGGATGTCAACATACCAGGGTACACAATCTACAGAAGGGATAGGGAAGGTAAAAGAGGAGGTGGAGTAGCTCTATACATAAGAGAAGGGATCAAAGCTACAGAACTAAAAAGTAAAGGGGGAGGACAAGAGGCACTCTGGGTCACCTTGGAGATGGGGAATGGCATCGCAATCCGCACAGGGGTTGTATACAGATCCCTGTCTCAAGGGGAGGAAATGGACAAGAAAATGATAGAGGACATTCTTAAAATGGCTGAAAAAGGGGAGATACTGTTGATGGGGGACCTGAATATGCCAGATGTTAACTGGAGGACATGTACTGCAGCCACATCCAAGAGCAGGGTCATTCTCGATGCCCTGCAGGGGGCAGACCTTAGACAGCTAGTGCTGGAACCCACTCGGGAGGGAGAAATACTAGACCTGGTACTCTCAAATGGAGAGAGGATCACAAATTTAGAAGTCAGTAGACATCTGGGAACAAGCGACCACTGCACAGTGTGCTTCACAATGAGCACAACCATGGAGATAAGCCATACAAAAACAAGGATACTGTACTTTAGAAGGGCTGACTTTGGCAAAATGGGTGAACACCTGAAGAATGCACTAGCAAATGGCCAAATAGGAGGTGGAAGAACAATGGAGAAAATCAAAACTGCCATCATAGAGGCAACAAGTCTTTGTGTAAAACAAATAAAGAAAACAAAGCGAGTAAAAACCACTATGGTTCTCAAAAAGGTGGCAGGGAAGGTTAAGGAGAAAAAGTCTGCATTCAAAAAGTATAAGGAATCACAGAAGGAGCACGACAGGGAACTGTATCAATTAAAGCAGAAAGAAGTAGGAAAGGCAGTCAGAATAGCAAAGGCACAAACCGGGGAAAAAATAGCCAACTCGGTTAAAAAGGGGGATAAAACCTTTTATAGGTACATTAGGGAGCATAGAAAGGTTAAGGGAGGGATAGTGAAGATTAATAAAGGAGAGGGGAGGTGGGCAGAGGGAGACAGTGAAAAGGCAGAGATACTGAATGAATACTTTTGCTCAGTATTCACAAAAGAAGATGAGGAGCAGTTACCTAAACCAGACAATAGAAGCATTCTGGGTAGGGGGGTTGACACCAGTCCATTCACAGAAGAAAGAGTCCTGAAAGAACTCCTAAAACTCAAGGTGGACAAAGCAATGGGGCCTGATGGGATTCACCCCAGAATCCTAAAAGAACTAAGGGGGGACCTAGTGACACCATTGACCACACTTTTTAACAAATCATGGCAGGATGGGGTGGTACCTGAGGACTGGAGGAGGGCAGATGTGATTCCCTTACAAAAGTGGGAGCAAGGCAGAAGCAGGAAACTACAGACCTGTAAGTTTGACCACAGTGGTAGGGAAAATGATGGAATCACTTCTGAAAGAAAGAACTGTTGAGTACCTAGAGGCCAGTGGGGCACAGGACCCAAAGCAGCATAGATTTACAGCAGGAAGGTCATGTCAGACTAATCTAATTGATTTCTTTGACTGGGTGACCAAAGTAATAGACCATGGAGGGGCTGTGGATGTGGTCTACCTAGACTTTTAGTCAGGCATTTGACACAGTCCCACACAAAAGATCAATAATCAAGTTATCTAGCCTGGGAGTGGGTAGTGAACTGGCTGCACAACAGGACACAGAAGGTAATAGTAAATGGAACACATTCCGAAGAAAGGGGGGTTACTAGTGGAGTACCTCAGGGCTCAGTACTGGGTCCAATCCTCTTTAACATCTTTATAAGTGTCATTGCAGAGGGTCTGGAGGGAAAGGTATGCCTCTTTGCAGATGACACAAAGATCTGTAACAGAGTTGATACACAAGAGTGGGTAGAAAAGATGAGAAGGGACATGGCAAGGTTGGAGGAATGGTCAGACATATGGCAACTTAGATTCAATGCAAAGAAGTGCAAAGTAATGCACCTGGGAAACAAAAACCCAGGAGAAGAGTACACAATAGCAGGGGAGGTACTAACAACAACAAAAATGGAAAGGGACCTGGGGTAGTCATATCAGATGACCTAAAGGTGGGTAAGCAATGTGAAAAGTTGGTAAGGAGAGCCAGGGGGATACTGGGATGCATAGGAAGGGGCATCACAAGTAGAAAAAGGGAAGTGGTTATCCCTCTGTACAGACAGTTGGTGAGACCCCATCTGGAGTACTGTGTGCAGTTTTGGAGACCTCATCTACGCAAGGACATAGGCAGGATGGAAGCAGTCCAGAGGAGGGCAACTAAAATGGTGCAGGGTCTGCAGCAGAAACCATATGAAGAGAGACTGAGAGAGCTTAATATGTATACCCTTGATGAAAGGAGAGACAGGGGACATAATAGAAATGTTCAAGTACCTTAAGGGAATCAACAAAGTCCAGGAGGGTAGCATCTTTCAGAAAAGAGATGTAAGAACAAGGGGGCACAGTTTAAAGATAGAGGGGGGACGGCTCAGGGGTAATGTGAGGAAATTCTTTTTCACAGAGAGAGTGGTGGATACATGGAACAGCCTTCCTGAGGAAGTCATTGGGTCTAAAACAGTGGGGGAATTCAAACATGCATGGGACAGACACAAAGCAATTATAGTGGGGGGTTGCAGGAAGCAGGCTGTTGGTTAACTAAACTCTGCAGCTTATCCAGTAGGTAGGGAAATGGGCAGACTGGGTGGGCCAAGTGGTCCTTATCTGCCATCAAAGTCTATGTTTCTATGTAATATGCACTCATTTCAGTCACTCAAGCAAAGCCCGTTACTTGTTTGAAAAAATACAGCAGAAAAGTTTACCTTTGCACAGACTAATCCAAGACATTTCTACTCAATGGAATTCAACCTTTTATATGTTCCAAAGGCTGCTGGAACAAAAGAAAGCTGTCATACAATACACCTTGAAAAATAAAATTGGTGATACAGACATTTATATTACTCCACCACAGTGGGCCATGCTGAAGTTCCTCATTGCACTGCTTAAGCCATTTGAGGAAATCACCAGGGAGGTTAGTGCAAACACAGCAACTGTCAGCTAGGTAATACCCTGATAAAAATTTTTAAATTCAGATTGAATTTGATTAGGGAAATGTTAAAGAAGCAAGACAGTTCCATGATCCCACAGGCTGCCAATGGTGCTGTTGACACATGAAGATTTCCCCCCAGAATACAAGATCTAACAAAACATACTGTATGATCAAAAAAGTTGCAGAAGATAAACTATGTAAAATGCTTCATTCTGAGTACTACTTTAAAACAACAATCTTCGACCTACGATACAAATTGAAGCAACTATTGACCGATTATGATGACACTTGTTTCAAGATAAACAAACAAGAAATAATTGACGAGTGCATACTGCCATGGAACAGAGTACAACAGCAGCACATTCAAGAATCTTCTTCTCGAAAGCACAGCATCAGGAGGCCCATCCTGTAGTGTTGCAGCATTTGTCCCTTCTATTTCCTCAGCCACTGCAGCCAAATCTTCTTCTTCACCACCAGTCAAACATAGCACTGTCCCACAGTAACTTGGTTCAGCTTCATGTCTCTGGAGTCACATACAAGATGTAATTGTAACATCTTCTTCATCTGCCTCTTGTAACACAGCCTCAGCACAGATCATTGTTGAAATGCACCAGGCAAAGCCCAATATTAGCTGGAATGCTGATCCTTTGCAATACTGGAAATCCAAACAAAATATGTGGACTGCTTTAGTAAACGTTGCAGTGAAGTACATGAATTGCCCTCCGACTAGTGTCTGTTCAGAATGATTGTATAATTCAGCTGGTAAAGTCATTACTGACACACGATCCTGTTTGACACCAGAAAATGCTGAGCGCCTCACATTTCTCAAAGTCAACATTCCTCACTTTAATTACAAATATGATACCTGAATAAAATGTACACTGACTGCTCTGAGCAGGCCCTATCCACAAAACACATTCAAGAATTCATGCCTGTGGTGAAAATCTTTTGTGAATAGGGTCTACTACATGAGATAGCAAATAGCAATTAATTGCAACAAGTCAGGTCAGAACAGACTAGACCAGGCCGCTATTACTTGAATGATCACATGAGCAGCACAGAATAAAAAAAAATAACATCAGTGGGTTCAAAGTCCAAATACAGCAAGCAACTGCATTTCATGTCACAACCCTACTTCGTGGTACCAGGTATGACTATCTGATCTGGAAGGTAGGGTACTGCTGTCAACTACAACTATCACTTTTTGTCCTCACGAGTCACGACTACTACTTGTCACTTTTTGTCCTTACTCCAGCAACTGATCCATTTCTGACTGTACTGCTTTAATTTACGTAGAGTGCATGGCTTAGCAGATGCTTGAAACCCAGAAATTGAATACTCTTTGTTTAATATATTTCACATCCCCCATGTTTGGCTGTGAGTTGTGGTACTAGTACTAGTACTAGAAAATGTTACCAGCTGTTGGACCAGGTAGGCAAGGCAAGTTTTTATTAGGCACCCAATCCCGGAGGCTCGGGCACTGTAAAAATAGAAAATACGCAAGAAACAGTAACAAAAATAAAATAAAATAAAACCAGGATAAAACCAGAATAGATATAAAGCAACATGCTAATAATAGTTAAAATAGAGTGAAGCCAGAACAGCAACACCTAGAGGCTAACAGTATTGCCTAGAAAGGTAGGTCTGGGAAGGCCTGACAAAACAGGTGGGTCTTGAGATGGGCTTTGAATGCTTCAACTGAAGGGGCCTTCCTAATAATTGGAGGAAGAGAATTCCACAGGACAGGTCCGTGACACTAAACGCTCTTTCACCTGCAGTTTTTAACCTCATTATGGGAATCACTAGGAGACCTCTAGAGGAGGAGTGAAGGGAGCGGGCCAGAGCAGCAGATGTAAGAAGGTCCAACAAATAGCCAGGTCCAAGACCGTATAGGGCTGTAAAGGTGAGCAAACACACCTTGAAGAGAATCCTTCACCTGACCGCCAGCCAGTGCAGTTCACGCAAAACCAGAGTGATGTGACTGTACTTAGACTGCCCAGTCAACAGCCTAGTGACCACATTCTACACTAGCTGCAGCCAACGGAGGGCCTCCCCAAGACCCCAAACAGGAATACATTACAGTAGTCAAGCCTAGACATGACAAAGGCATGTATCAAAGTGGGGAGGTCCTCAGGGGGAACTAACGGCTTGATCCTAGCGATATTCTTCAGATGATAGAAACTGGTATGGACAACGGACGCCACCTGAAATTCAAGTCATAGCCCATCATCAAGAACAATGCCCAGATCATGCACCCTAGAGGAGGCCTTCAATGGTATATGGTATATACCATGTACCATATACAGTACACTGGGACATGAGAAACAGATGCATCATTCACATGGGCAGGGTAGGTAGACTCTCTTAGTGATGCTCATTTGATCATTCATATCCATTTCTTTGGCCTGTTAGGCTCTGACTGGAGCACCCATCAAAATAATACAGTACCCACACAGCACCATTAATAAAAAAGAAATCTTAGCTGCCTGGCAGTGTCTGCAGTGCTTGGTGGTGCTATGATATAGGTATTTGCATCTGTCTGTCTGTCTGTCTGTCTCTCTCTCTCTCTCTCTCACGCCATCTCTCTCTATATCTCCTAGCACCTTGTTCATTTACCTGAGCAGGATATGCCACCATTACAGGCCATCCATGAAGGGGCTAGAAGTGAGTGACCGCTTTTTTATTTAGAAGTTTTACATTAATTTTTATACAAATAATCCATTAAATTATTTCCTTTTGGCCTCTGTGTCAAATGTGACTGACTTTGGCCACTTTTATGCATTTTGTCACATTTTTTCAAGTATCTGTCAATAAATCAGAACTAATCAGAATAAATCAGAACTTCACCATGTTCCAGTTCTTATTTAATAAGGGTCAGACCTTCACCGAGTTCTCCCAGCCCTAATAGGGAAGAGGCAGGAAATTACAGGTCTGTCAGCCTGACTTCGGTAGTAGGCAAGGTAATGGAATCACTACTGAAGGAAAGGATGGTAGAATACCTTGTTGACAGTGGCCTACAGGATCTGAGGCAACATGGTTTCATTGGGGGAGGTCTTGCCAGACAAACCTGATTTAATTCTTTGACTGGGTGACCAAGGATATAGATCTGGGAGGAGCAGTGGATGTGGCCTACCTGAATTTTAGTAAGGCCTTGGATGCCATTCCACCTAGAAGACTGGTGAGCAAGCTGGGTAGTAAAATGGGCAGAGAGTTGGCAAGGCAAAAGGAGCCAAAGAGTGATGGTAAATGGCATCCACTCTGGTAAAGGTGAAGTGACCAGTGGGGTGCCACAGGGGTTGTTACTGGGCCCAGTCCTCTTCAATGTCATTATTAGCAGCATTGCAGAAGGGCTGGAAGGGAAAGTATGCCTGTTTGCAGATGACACAAACATTTGCAACACAGTAGACATGCAGTAGTAGTAGTAGAGTTTATTTGTATGGGTGCTCATCCCCTTAGGATCAGGGCACCCTTACAGTAAAAATACAAACAGTACAGAGCAGTCTACATAAATTCCATAACATTTTCCATAACCACTAAAAATCTAAATCACAGGGAGGGGTGGAAAGAATGAGGGATGATCTAAAAAAGCTAGAAGAATTGTCACAGGTTTGTCAGCTGAGATTCAATGCAAAAAAGTGCAAAGTCATGCACTGGGGGCAACGTATCCACTGGGAGGATAGGTATTAGCCATCACAAAACAGGTAAAGGACCTGGGGATAATCATTTCTGATGACCTGAAGGTGGCTAAACAGTGTGACAAGGCGGTGGGAAGGCAAACAGAATGCTAGGAGGCATAGGCAAGGTATTACCAGCAGAAGAGGGAGTAATAATCCCCATATAGCTCAAAGGTGAGATCACACCTTGAGTACTGTGTCCACTTCTGGAGGCCACATCTCCAAAAAGACATAGAAAGGGTGGTGGTGGTACAAAGGAGGGCACCCAACATGGTGCAGGCCTGCATCAAAAGCCCTGTGAAGAAAGGCAAAAGCAGCTGACACCTTCAGGAGAACTTTCCAAAACATAATGTTTGGACTCAGTTCTGCTTATATTTCACATTAGTTCTGTATTTCTCCTCCCCATTACTTATCACTGAGGTAATTTGCATGAAAACAGGATCTTTGCCCCTGAAGAGTTAATCTATGCCTGTTGCTTTCTCCCTACCTGAAGTCACAGAGCACTGTTTGTGACATCACAGTTACTTCCATGGCAACAGACTGTGACATAACAACAGAAGATTATGACTCGAAGTAAGGAGTAAACTATAAAGGCAGATGAACTCTACGGGAAAATTATCATGTTTTCATGCAAATTTCATTAGTAATAAATAAAGAGGAGGAGAAATCTATAGAACATATATGGAATGCAAGCTGAATTGTACCTAATTATTATGTTTTTCAAACTTTTATCTGCGGTTGCAGCAGCTCTTTAAGGAATAAAATATGTACTACCTAGAGGAACAGAGGGAAAGGGGGGGTATGACAGAAATATTCAAATACCTCACAGGAATAACCAAGGTACAGGACGGTAGCATTTTTCATAGAAAAAGATGCTCGAGAGCAAGGGATCACAATATGAAGCTGGAGGGGGGAAGCTCAGAGGAAATGTGAGGAAGTACTTCATGGAGAGGGTTGTGGACCGATGAAACACGTTTCCAGTGGAGGTGGTGGGGACTAAAATGGTTACAGGATTTAAGAATGCATGGGATTGACAAAAGGGGATATTAGGGGTGGAGGATAAACCCAGAGACTGAATAGATTCTGTGATGGCACTGTAGGTAGGGATAATAGGGCAGACTAGGTGGGCCAGGGGGTCCTTATCTGACAACAACTTCTAAGATTCTATCGTGGATGTGCAATCACCTCAGGCCCACTGTGGTCTTTGGTGCAAATGAAGAAGTACTAGGAAAATAATTATGTTAGTAGAGGGCCATAACTGTGGGCTGGCAGTTTCTTTCAGGTTCATCTTTTGTACGTTTTGGCTCTGAGTCTGCTGTAGTTCTGTCAAGGAACCTTGGGCTCTTAAGGCACAAGGAAGCATGTTATGCTGTGACTCTTGCCTGCCAATAGCAGTATGATCTCCCATCAGAAGCAGGCTGCAATGCTGCTGCCTAAGGCAGCTGCTGTCCTCAGCAGCATTGGGGGGGGGGTGCTTTCCACAGCCTGCTCTATGGCCTGATCTCTCTGGGGAAACAGTATCCATCTCCCCTCCCCATGGTGCCAATGTTTTCAGTTCTTCAGGAGTTCTTATCTAGCAGTGGAAGACTTGGAATATTTTTTCTCCCATCACGCCATCGTCTTCTTCATCTCAATCTATACTCCATTTATGTATCTTCTGTCATATATCATCTTGCTTCCCCTTTCACAAACTGATGATTTAGCAGAATATGTGCAACAGTATGCATTTCTTGGCCATCTATGATTAGTTGGTGCAGCTACTGTCATGCATGTTGTGCGTGTTAATGACTATATAGTGTCATTTAGTTCCAATCTACAATCTCATTTCAGTAGTAGTAGTAAAATATGTTTATTGTGTAATTTCAGGAAATCCAACCATTGAGGTAATTTACTGTACAAGAATACCATAGTCTGTGACACACAATTTACATAGATCCCTTACAGAAATATAGGTGTGCTGTGTACATGCAGAATGCATGCCACATGCTAACTTATGCGTAATGTTTGCATGCAGTTCGCATACACAAAGTGATTCTACATGCATCAGGTCTAAAAAGCAAATCAGGTTCGCATGCTGCAAGCTTGACATGTGCACGCCAGGTAAGCTGGTGTGAACTTCTTCTAAAAATTACAGCAGGTTCGCATGTTGCATGCTTGACATAAGTGCAGCAGTTAAGCTGGTGCGAACATCATTTAAACATCACCTCACTCGACCTTGGAGCACCCTTAAATGACCTATCAAATGTTGACTGGTCTTGCATCCCATGGGCATCCTCCATTGACACTGCCCTTGAGCTCTTCAAGTCCAGATTTCTAGCCGTCTGGGATTACTATGCCCCACTCAGAAGGACTAGAGTAAGGGGTGCTCACCTGCCCTGGGTCACAGCCAATATTATAGACCAACTCAATGCCAGGGACCAGGCCTGGAAAACATATAAGTCAACCGGGACCCCAATGGCTCTCCAACAATAGTGGTCACTCCGTCACTCCGTCACTCCGTCACTCCTGCACTACACTTCTACAGCAGGCCAAAGCCAACTACTTCAAGGCTTCCTTTCACACAAAAATAAACCACCCAGCAAAATTCTGGAAAACAATCAAATTGCTTTTCTCCCCCCTGCCCAGCCCCCCAATCCAGCCCTCAATGTAGAAGGCTCTATCGTCACTGAATTGGACGCTGTGGCCTCAGTTTTCAACACCTTTTTCACTAGCTGTGTGTCCCCTCTCCTATCCTCCCACTCTTCCCACCCCATAAGTCCCCCTCCGTCCACCCACCTCTCCAGCCTCCAGCTTCACCTTTCACCTGGTTACTCCAACTGAAGTGCATAAAACCCTGCAGGCTGTCAATCCTTCCAAAGGCAAATGCCCTTCGGGTCTGGACTCCAAAATGCTCCTTCTATCTGCCTCTGCCATCGCCAACTCATTGGCTGCTCTCTTCAATCTCTCTTTCTCGCTTGGTGAAATCCCATCTGACTGGAAGTGTGCCACCGTCATCACCCTCCCTAAAGGTGGAGACCCCTCTTCACCAGGAAATTACCACTCCATATCCCTACTCCCCATCCTAGCTAAACTGCAGGAGCACATTGTTCTTTCCCAACTTGCCTCCTTTCTCAACTCCTCCTCTTTCTTTACACCCTACCAGTCTGGATTTAGGAAGTCACACTCCACCATCACCTCACTTCTAAGGCTCACCGACACCATCCTCACTGGAATGGAACATGGGCACACCACCTCAGCTATCTTTATCGACCTTGCCAAAGCCTTTGATACTGTCTCCCATGCCCTTTGCTGTCCAAACTCTCCGAGCTGGACTTTCAGGAGCAGCCACCAGCTGGTTCCAATCCTATCTGGTAGGCAGGTCACAAGCTGTAAGACTAGGCTGTTGCATTTCTGTCCCTCTCCTTGTCACCTCTGGGATCCCCCAGGGCTCGGTCCTTGGCCCATTACTGTTCTCCATTTTTCTAAATGACCTGCCCTCTGTATGCCCACACACATCCATTCACATGTACGCTGATGACACTGTACTATATGCATCAGGTCCCTCCACCTCTAAAGCGGCCACTAGACTCCAGGAGGACTTCAGTGCTGTTCAGCTTTGGTTTCTCTTGAACCAGCTTTTTCTTAATCCCAAGAAAACTGTCTCACTAACCTTCGGCATGCGGCAAAGACTCTCCCATCTCTCCGCAACTCCCACTTTCTACATCACTGATGGATCCCCCTTGGAAGATTGCACCTCCATCAGATACCTCGGGGTCTGGCTCAACCAGCACCTCAATTTTTCTGTTCATATCAACACAATCCTCAAGAAACGTCATCCCAAACTGGGCACCGTATATCACAACAGGGCCTGCCTCCTTTTGCCCACCCACAAAGCTATCATACAGAAAATGATCCTCCCAATTCTTGACTATGGGGACATAGTCTACAATGTGGCCCCTAAATCCACCTTAACCAGATTAGATCCCCTCTTCCATTCCTTCTGACGATTTGCCTTGGACTGCCCACCCATGACACATCACTGCATTCTTTACAAGTCACTTGACCTGCCGTCATTACAGGAATAGAGACAGGCCCACTGTGCCAGGGTTACAGCAAAATTCTGGACACAGTCCTTCCCTTCCTACCTCGAGTACACCCTCTCAGTTCTGCCTCCCTCTGCGTATGTGCTCAGGAACATAGACTCCCGGCTTCTTCATGTCCCACATATGTCCACAACTAAAGGCCAAGCTGCCTTCAAATTCCATATGCCCAAGTTATGGAACTCCTTGCCAGCAGACATTCGGCACTGCAACAACACTCAGCATCTCAACTATCTCCTCAAGGAGCATTTCTACTCCACCTGCTCATGCACCTAGCTCCTTCGAGGATCTTAGTGCACCCCTTTTAATAGAAAACAATAACTTCTATTTACCATGCTATGTGGGTACCCCAGCTCACAACTAAATGTGCACAGATATCTGCCTCAGCAGAGTACTTGATATAAGATCCTCTGCAGCACTCCCACATCTTGTTGCAAGTGTACACAGACCCTGCCCTCAGTAGAGTACTAGTTATAAGGTCCTGCGCCTGGGGCTCATCTAGCTGCTCACATCCATCTGTAATTCATGGTGCTCTAAGTATGCACCTCTAATATGTATTATATAGGCCTAATGTATGTAAAGCACTTAATTTCTTGTAAGAGTTGTAGTGCTAATCTCCTGCTTGTCACTCTAATCTCCCATTTACCTTATAACCATTTGGAATCTCGGCTCTGTAGCCTATTATACTGTAGCTGCCACTGTTTATTGTATATATTCCTTTCTTCCCCTCCCCCAAGATGCATCTGAAATTGAGTGGCTCTCCACTCAGTATGCCTTCCTGGTAAAACTGTTAAATAAATAAATAATAAATGAACATGCTGCATGCTTGCCATGTGTGCAGCAGCTAAGCTGGTGCAAATCTCATCTAAAAAACACATCAGTTTCTATTTCTTATACTTATACTACTGCTAGCAATTAGAGTCATTAGAATTCATTTTTATTTGAATTCCCATAAAAATTAGGTAAACTCATTAAATCTGATCCTTCTGCAAGCTGTTTAATGGCTTTTGATTTTTGTCATTAAATCACCATTAATTTGTAAAGTATTATTTGCTTACTGCATTAAATGCCGAGGATATAGTCAGTCAACATCCCCCATTCTAGATGTACGAAGAGGGGCCTCTGTGTTGTGATGCCTATACTTTTTGTTTTGGACCATGCAAATCCCTTATGCATATTTAGTGCTAAAAATGTGTTTCTCTATGATTGTTTCATCTCAGTTACTTTCCCTTTGTCATTCTATACTAAGCATATACTCCATGGCCATGCTCAGCACTCTTTGTGCTGAGTAGGATCTTGGAAGCATGCACCATACCTCACATTTTGTCACTGAAATGAGGGACACAGACACTCAAAATGAGGGACAATAAGGGACACTAACTCACATGATTATAAGGACACATCACGAAACATGGAGTTACTGTATCTCAGAACACAATGGGAACCATTGCATTAGCACCATGGGAATGACTTTCTACCATTAAGCAGGGGTGCCATTTAGGTAGGGCAGAGGGAGAGCAGTTGCCCTCCACCCCAGTATTTGTGCCCAAGTTGTTCTTATGGTGTGGCAGTAATGGCATTAAATTTGGATTTAATCTTTTGCACAATAAGTGCCCACCTGGACTGTGTGTGCTCATGCTGCAGGTACTCTCTAGACTCGACTGTGGCTGTATTGTCTTGTCCACTCTTTCCATCTATTAGCAGCGGCACAATCACATGTGATGTGGATGAGCTCCAGTCAAGAAAGAGTGCATGAGTCTTGGGAGTGCAACACTGTCTTTTCTGCCACATAGTACACAGACTGCACACTACAGCTTGGAGGAGTCGGTGAGCACCACTTAACTCTCAATAGCAGTGTTGTGGCAGCATATTTTTGTTGTTCTACTCTTAATGAGTCTCCATCTCCCCTGGTGGCTAAAGGGACAGATGGTGAGCTAGAAGCTAATGCAAGACTAGGCTGCCTATTAAGGAAGGACATTCAGAGATGGACCCTCTTGCCATTGTCTACATATTCCAAGGCACAAGCATTGAAGATGAATGCCTGATTAGAAACATAGAATTTGCGGCAGATAAGGACGCTTGGCCCACCCAGTCTGCCCATTTCCCTACCTAATGGATAAGCTGCAGATCCTAGTTAACCAGCAGCCTACTTCTTTCTACCCCCCCCCTAGAATTGCCTTATGACTGCCCATGCAAGCTTGAATTCAACCACTGTTTTTGACTCCACAACCTCCTCTGGAAGGCCGTTCCATGCATCCACAAACATCTCTGTGAAAAATACTTCCTTACATTACCTCTGAGCCGCCCCCCCCATCTTCAAATTGTGCCCCCTTGTTCTTGTACACCTCTTTTTGGAAAGATGCTACCCTCTTGGACTTTGTTGATTCCCTTGAGGTACTTGAAAGTTTCTATCATGTCCCCTCTCCCTCCTTTCCTCGAGGCTATACATATTAAGCTCCTTTAGTCTCTCTCCATATGTCTTCCAGTGCAGACCCTGCACCATTTTAGTTGCCCTCCTCTGGACAGCTTCCATCTTGTCTATGTCCTTGCGGAGATTGGGTCTCCAGAACTGCACACAGTACTCCAGATGGGGTCTCACCAGCTGTCTGTACAGAGGGATAATAACTTCCTGTTTTCTACTGGTGATGCCTCTCCATGCATCCCAGTATCCCCCACCCTCCTTACTGCCCTCTCACATTGCTTGCCCACCTTTAAGTCATCTGATATGACTACCCAAGGTCCCTTTCCATTTTGTTGTTGTTAGTATCTCACCCCCATTGTGTACTCTTCCCTGGGTTTTGTTTCCCAGGTGCATTACCTTGCACTTCTTAGCATTGAATCTAAGCTGCCATACATTTGACCGTTTCTCTAACCTTGCCAAGTCCCTTCTCATCCTTTCCACCCCACCTTGCGCATCAACTCTGTTGCAGATCTTTGTGTGATCTGCAAAGAGACATACTTTTTCCTCCAGTCCCTCTGCAATGTTGCTTATAAGGACATTGAAGAGGACCGGTCCTAATACTGAACCCTGCGGTGCCCCACTAGTAACCTCTTTCTTCAGAGTGGACTCCATTTACTATTACCGCCTGTGTCCTATCTCCAGCCAATTCTTTTACCCAGGCTGTCATCTTGGGACCCACTCCCAGGCTGGCTAACTTGTATATTAATCTTTTGTGTGGGACTGAGTCAAATGCCTTGCTAAAGTCTAGGTAGGCCATGTCCACAGCCCCTCCCTGATCTACTACTTTGGTCACCCAGTCAAAGAAATCTATTAGACTCATCTGGCATGACCTTCCTGCTGTGAATCCATGCTGCCTTGGGTCCTGTGCCCCTCTGGCATCTAGGTACTTGGCAATTCTTTCCTTCAGAAGTGATTCCATCATTTTCCCTATCACTGAGGTTAAACTAACAGGTCTATAGTTTCCTGCTTCTGCCTTGCTCCCACTTTTGTGAAGGGGAATCACATCTGCCCTCCTCCAGTCCTCAGGTACCACACCATCCTCCCATGATTTGTTGAAGAGGGTAGTCAGTGGTGTCACTAGTTCTACCCTTAGTTCTTTTAGAATTCTGGGATGAATCCCATCAGGCCCCATTGCTTTGTCCACCTTCAGTTTTAAGAGTTCTTTCAGAACCCTTTCTTCTGTAAATGGGCTGATATCAACTTCTGTATCCAGAGTGTTTCTATTGTTTGTTTTAGGTACCTCCCCCTCTTCATTTGTAAATACTGAGCAAAAATATTTGTTTAGTATCTCTGCCTTTTCACCGTCACCCTCTGCCCACCCTCCCTTTATTAAGCCTCACTATCCCTCCCTTAGTCTTCCTTCGCTCCCTGATGTACCTAAAAGGGTTTTATCCCCCTTCTTAACTGAGTTGGCTATCTTTTCCTTGGTTCAGGCCTTTGCTGTTCTGACTGCCTTCCCAGCTTCCTTTTGTTTTAACTGATACAATTCTCTGTCCTGCTCCTTCTGTGATTCCTTGTACTTTCTGAATGCTTTCTTTTTCTCTTGAACCTTCACTGCTACCTCCTTTGTAACTAAGGTTACTTTATTTATTCCAATGTGTACCCTTCTTGGTTTCACAGAAAGATTTAAATATATGGCAGAACATGTTTTTTAAATTTCTGTGGACTAAAGATCGGCCTAGGATCCATAGAGCTCTTCTTTATGCCCTAAGGCCCATGGAGGTTTAGCTTTTCTAACTTGCAGGGGTATTGGGCAGCCCAAATGTGGTGGCACTCCTATGGGTAGACCAGGCTTCGATTCCCATTGGAGAAGAATGGACATGGCAGTTAGGGACCAAACCACCCTCCAGGCCATCTTATTTCAGAGTGGTGCTGGATTCCCAGAGAGGTGCTATATAAGGACGAGGGCCGTCCTGGAGGGATGGAGTCAGGGTGTAATTCGTGGTCCCAATAGACACTAGTTGTGGAGGTTTAGATGGTGGGCTTATTACCCTCTTTTCCCGGCAGCCACTTTAGACCCTGTTTAAGAAATGGGCCAAGAAAGGATTCCACTCTCCTTATCAGGTCTTAATAACAGACAATCTTATTTCCTTTGAGGCAGCCAGGCAGACATTTGGTCTGTTTCCATGGGATAAACTGAGATTTTTCCAAATCACAGATTATGTCCATACCCTTCAGAGAACCTGTGCCCGAGTATGGGAGGACACCATGGACAGCCCTTTTTGAGGCATCTGGTCATCTGGAGGAGGCAGAGGGGCTATATCCCTATTATATCAAAGATATTTATTGGATATGTCCCTACCCACAGAACAACTCAAACTTAAGTAGAATTGGACCTAGAGTTACCCTCCTAGAGAAACAATGGGCTAGCATATGGCACATTACATGGCAGACAACAGAGACCCCATTTTGGCGGGAATATGGCTGAAATGTGAGGTCTCGGTATTTCCATGTTCCTGCACAGGTGGTGCATTATGCACCAGCAGCTGGTTCAACCTGTTGGAGAGGGTGTGGTCATGATCCATCCTCTCAGACCCATATTTTCTGGACATGCCAGATGCTTAGGAGGTACTGGATGGATATAGAACATCAGCTTAGGGGATTTTTCAATTTCAGTCTCCTCTGGGTCCAGAGCATCTTTTCTGGGTCTGTGGCCAAGGGAGGTGAGGGAAGAGAAGCAACATATCTATGGATCAGTTCTGATGATAGCTGCTCTTAAGGCTATTATTGTGAAATGGCTTAGAGGGCTTCCATTGGAAGACTGAGGGTTATTATAGAGAGTATTCATTTAATGGAGAGAATTACATTTGGCCTTCACCAACAAACCCATTTATTTCAGAATAGGTGGACCAGGTGGATCTTGTATGAGCCTAATTTACATGCAGATGCTTGGACACTCACCTTTGGACCCCCTCTCCTCTCTCTCTCTCTCTCTCTCTCTCTTCCCATAACCTCAAAAGCATTTTCTCAGTCAGTGCAGTGCATATTTTTAAAGTTTCTCCATTGAGTTCAAGTAGATAGAAAAATTTATAAAGTCAGCTGACAGAGCTACAGGATTTGTCAGGTCTGTTTATTTAGATCATATATGCTTTATTCAGAAGAAAGCTATCTCATAAGTGCACACTGTGTTGTCATCAAGATTTATCTTATGTACCTATGTAAAGGATTTATGATCTATATGTCTGGACATGATGTAATAAGCCATTGGGGCCTACCACAATAAAGGAAGTAAAAAAAAAGACCAGGCTACCTACTTACTCTGCTAGGCTCACCTTGCAAAAGAAACAACAACATAGGGCCCCATGGCAGCAAGCTAAGCTTTGCAGCAGTGGTGACAACAGTGTGGGTGGCTTCATAGGCCTTGATCAGTGCAGTGCAGCAGCAGCCACAGCAGCAACCAAGCAAGGAGCAAGCAAGCCAGGTTGGGTGGGTTCGACAGGTGAGGTGACTTGTTCACAGACCATGTTGGGGACCTGTGATGGTTGGTTCTAGCATCCAGATTCTGTCAGAAGGACAGAGGGAGCAGACTGAAAACTGGGTTGGTGGCACACTGTGCCAGGCTGCAGGTTCTGGCCATATGGATGGGTAAGTAAAGTAAATATTTTTTTACAGGGGATTGGGAAGGAGGAAGGACTGAAATAGTGATGTGTTTTCAGGTTTCTTCACCTTTGGGTGGCTTCATGACCCATAGGATGGGTATTGAATGGAGATGGAGTCAGGGAGAAAAATTGGGACAAAGTTATTTTGGGGGCAGAACTTCAGCCAGGAAAAATTGGTTAGTAACTGGGTGGGTTTAAGCCCAAATCTGTTGCACTGCTCGGGTATATGCAGATGAATCTTATACATTTCAATTTTTCCTGATTTACATATCACTTTTCAGTCAAAACAAATAAGCTGTGCCATTTAGAGATGTTACAGACATTCTAGAGCTGTCCCTTGCATTCACAGACAGTTGAGTGGCATGGTATGCACAGACTATAGGAGCCCCACTATAGTCAGGCATAGGCCCCGCACCCCCAGTGAAGCTGACCTCCACATCCCCATGCTCAGGCACATTATGACAAAGGGCAAATGAGACTGCAAGGATGTGACCCTTGAAATGAATGGGGGTATTTTTTTATTACTATTTTATACATTATTGATGGTGAGTTGGAGATTAATGAAGACCACCACTCGACTAACAAGGGCCTTGTTAGTAGAACAGTGGCCTTCATTATTCTCCAACTCACCATCATAACATATAAAATAGTAATAAAAAAATAACTCCATTCATTTGAAGGGGGTACACCCCAGCACTCTGACCCATGGACATTATCTCTTAAAGACTCCTGCTTCTGGCTCCCTAGTACTCAAGTAAGAGACATTCTACTTTTATCTATACTTGGAGGGTTGTCTGTAGCAGCATGGCCATACCTGCTACAGTGTGTTTGCTTGGGGGGGGGGGGGGGACTGGCCATGTAGGTGTGTGTCAGGTTATTGCTACTTTTGTGTTCGCACCTTAAAGTCTATTTGTGCAGAAGCATTCAAAGCTATGGACAGAAAATAGCAGGAGTACAGGCCAGACAGAAGTAATTAAGTGGTTTTATGAGTAAGTCTGTGTCTGACTATATCTGCATGTATGCAGCATGTTTGTAGCCACTGTTATGCTTTTCAGTTTTCTTCTCTCCCTCACCTCAGTTTCACAGTTGAACTGTAGCACACATACCAATGAAAACACATGTGGTTTTTCCCACCCCAATACACAGACTGCATGCAAAAAGCAAGTGGTCACTGATAGCTGCACATGTAAAAGTTAAGTTACTTGCTCAGGATCACAATATACACAACTGGGAGTTGATAAGATTCAAACCCAGATCTTCATGACTCCAAGTCCCCTGGCTTGCAGTTCAATGCCTTTAACCACTAAGCCATACTGTCTGCACACATATGGCTTGCTTGTACTTCTGTGCAGACAGTATTAACTTTACATGTGCAGCTATCAGTGACCACTTGCTTTTTGCATGCAGGCTACATGCATGCAGTCTTTCCAATTTAACTTAAAAATCATGGTTTCACACTTGTTTGCTGCCGCATGCCATATGCATCAATTGGTTTCAATTTAACATTTAAATAATACTTGCAGCATGCATATCACTTGGGTAGTTCTTTGTGTGCAGCATGAAAACATTTCATATAATTATTTCTGTAAGGGATTAAACAAAAACACTAAAAATAAAAAAAAAACAACACAGGATTTAAAGTCACCTAAACATATCGTAAACAGCCATGCAATAGTGCCACAGTTTGGATACTTTTCTAGCAAACCAGCTAGCCAAACAATTAAAGGATGAAAGTGGGCCAGAGCATGGTCTTAATTCAATTGAGAGAGTTCCAGACAGCTAGAATGTTCATAGCAAAGACAAAAGTTCCACTAAGGAATCAATTCCTACATTTGTTCTTCTCCAGATCACATGCTGACAATAGGCCTTCCTTAAAGAAACTCTCAGCTCCCTGTAAGTCCTAATTAAGCAAACTGCAGGTAAATAACATTTTTAAATGACTTACTTGTTTAAAGTAATATTTCCTTTCTAGTTGATTCTGTGCCTACCTCCCTACCTGCAGTGACCCCCAGATACCATTTTCAGTGTCTCCCATGGTCAGTCCTCTGATGACATACATGACTGGTTAAGCTGTGAGGGACACCTATGTGCCTTTAGCTCCATGTCATATTAACAGCATCATACAGCACATTGTCACCGTTATGCTGCTGGTACCAATCAGGTGAGGAGCACACATTCCTCATCTCATTGACACAGAAGCATGATAATGTGCTGTAGTGTATAACACTGTTAATATAACACATAGTTATAATGCACATAGGCATGTCACATGGCTTTGCCCATTGTGTGCATCATCAGAGGGCTGGCCCAGGGGACACTGGGAATGGTGGATGGGGCTCACTATGGTGGGGGGGAGGGTTTGCATGATCAGCCTGATAAACAGCATTACTTCAAACAAAAAATGAGATCTACAGACCCCACTGTATTACCCCTTGGGAGCTGAGGGTTCCCTTTTAAAGGTGATGGGAAACAGTTTTTACACCTCAATGCTGCCTTCCCATTTTCCTTTTAATATTTATGCACTTTTTGTTGCATGTTTTGACCTTTTTTGTTACATTAATAACCTTTCTTTTTCTTTTGTAACTACTTTAAATCCCTTTCTCCTCAGCAGCTATTGCTCTCTCTTTTCATACTACTTGAACTTTATGTGACATTAGTAATATCATTTCAGACCATTCAGATGAATAGCATGGCACGTTGTAATGGATGTCAGGAAATGTCTTAGAAATATGGAAAAAAAGAGCAGTAGCTGCTGAGGAGAGTGGAACTCTATAGAGATCTGTGGATACCCCAAAGCTAGTTTATTTATTTGATCAAAAATTAGTTGAAGCATATCATAATACATAACTAGCATGGAAAGAAAAATGAGAGGGCATGTATTTATTTAAAAATAATTTCCTGTCACCTTTAATTGACCATAACTGTAACAGCTCAGATATGTTCACTAGAACCCCTTGATTAGTGCACTTGTGCATAAGCTGCAATAGATGTACAGTAGGTGCTTTTGGTCAGTGAAACAGACAACCAGAACTAATGTAAAGGTTGCAGTGGTTGGTGTCATAAGTGCATCATAAATGGACCATGTTATGTTTTTTATGATACTCTAGGTCAGGGGTGTCAAACCTTTTCTTGAACGTAAGCCACTTTTAAATTTCTGACCAAGACGTAAGCCACAACAATGTGAGGCCCGTACCATACCTGTACCATATTTAGGGGTTAAAATAATAACATTGTCAGTAGTCAGTAATCAATAATCATATTTATTAATTTATTGTATTTTTAAAAAATAATTGTAGTTTTAAAGTAGTTATTCAGAGCAGCTCATGCACATGAGTTACTTAGTGGTGATGTCTGGTACATGGGAGGATGGATGATTGGGGTAAGTGTATCACACCGGAAGAAAATAAATATGTTTTTTGTTTATCAGAGAGGCCACTGTAGCCCCTTACACAGCAAACAAACAAAAAACACATATGCATTGAGTTGCTGTCCATGACCTTGTAAGTACCAGCATAAAACTGCAGCAGAACTTGCTACGGCGATGAGGTTAAGCTGCATCTGCTAATGGTAAACATTTTTCATATGCCCTGGCTATAACTGAGGCAGCTGAGAGGGAGAATCTAGTCAGGATGGGAGACGGGTTGAGTCGAAACAGAAAAAAAATAGGAGCATAAAAAATGTTGCTGAATGCATTCAACATTTCAACACACAAGGAGCAGGGGCACAGGGGAAGCTTGTTTAAACAAGCAAGCAGTACAGAAATGCAATAACATTAATAGGCAACATGAACATCAAATACATCGCTGGACAAACATCAGATGCACTGCCAGTTGAACATCAAATGTGCCGGCAGAGACAGTGATGGGTAATTGACATGTAATTGACAAATTACTAATTTAGCCTGTGCCTTCAGTGGGCTCTCATGATCCACGTCAAACTGCTTCATGAGCAACGCATGGCTCATGAGCTATGGGTTGGACACCCCTGCTTTAGGTATTGGTTGCAGTTTGTAGACAAGATTACCACTGCCTAGATGTAGGACTATCATGGTGTAAACTACATTATCAACCTGGTTAGATGACTCTCCCATTTAAGATGGGAGTCAACACAGATATGCTTAAATTTATAGTGGGAGACAACAAAAGTGTTATATCTTTCCAAGTCTTTATTTTAAGTGGAGGAGGCAACCGTTTTAATTTTAAAAGGACAGGAAATAATTTTTAACTGCCAGTTTGTAAAGTTCTTATTTTCAGAAATGATATTCATTCCTGTAAATTATCCACACGTAACTGTACCTGAATAAAAGTGACATGAAAAAATGAGTGTTGCATTGTTTTGTTTTATTGGCAGCAATCTGCCACAGCTCTCTTCATGGAGCTGGTAATCTGGAGTTTTATTTGTGTCACGGTTAGTGTACACACAACTCTGAGCAAGGTTCTGATAGGTCAGCAGCTCATAATTACCATTCTGTACACAATATGCGACATAACAAAAACTCCAAACTACAGCTTCAATGAAAAGAACTGTGTAGCATGCTGTCATAAAACTACTGAAAAAATGAGATTCTAATTAATGTTTTCAGGTACACTTGAACATAAATCATTTGGGGATATGATTTTCATTGCTGTAAACAGGAACATAATCAATTGCTGCCATTTAGCTACAATTTCCTGTCCCCTTTAGCTCTGATGCAGATATTATTAGCTTGGTTATATCAGTGTTCAAAGTTTGTTTGAGATGCTGACTGCATTAAATCCACTTCGAAGATGGGGTATGGACTGTGCACATACTAAGCCCATTATAGTATGGAGTACAGTACAATTCACATTAAACTGTTATGTGAGTAATTTGAATTTGTAGTGTCTTTTTAAAGTTAGCGATGCGTTTGCAACTCACATTGTACTGTTTTGCAACACTTAACTGAAGAACCAATTTTTTAAAATGTTTATGCAACTCAACTGGAATGAATTTGCTGTTCTTTCACAATGAAATGCAAATCTGAATTACACCTTAGGCAATAGGTTTTGCTTTTTGTTGGTCTCAGCAGAACTTATTCAACATATTAGGAAATGCAGCATCCTATTGGCATGGCAGTTCAATGCAAACAGTACTGTATTATTATCTACATAGTACTGTGTCTGAACTGTACTAAACACTTTAACCATATCATTAATATGGAAAGTGAAATGTGTGGGCCCAAGAGTGAGCCTGATTGACCCTGTTCAAATCATTAACATCCCCATTATAGTGCCCCCCTCAAGGTGATCAATTGGAATCTGTCAATAAACTGCTGATCCATTCCAAGGCAGCCTGACCCTAACAAATTTTACCTAATTTATACAACAGGATATCATGGTTAGAGATGCTGCAATTTAAATTCCACCGGTGAAGTATGAGCATGAGTGGGCAATGCAAAGTGCTCACTCCACCTTATCATTACCACTTGAATTAAGGTGGAATGGCAACGAAATGAGTGAAGTCATTGTTTTTAATGGACTTCGTGTTCCTCTTTATATTCTAAGTGATCCACTTGGTGTTTCAGATTTGTCAGCCCCCCATACACCACATAGCTTACAGTACTGTAAGTCACATGCTCTTTAGCCAGGCAGGAAGGAACTGAGTCATACAAACAGACAGTTTCACTTTCTCCTGTGCAGACTGAGACAGAGGAGTGTGGAGAGAGAGAGGAGTGTGTTGACTGCTGATACTCTGAGATCAGAGTGAGGAGGAGAGCTAAACTTTGATTGTAACCCAACAACTTTTTTAAAAGCTATATTTTTTTTTTTCTGTACTCCTTTTACTTAATTTGTTCTTTCTGTAAATTTTGTTTTCTTACCTTTATAACTTAGTTAGTTGTTTGTCTGTGTCTGTGTGACTGTGTGTGTGTGTTGTGCTTGTGTGAAAGTGATTGCTCAGACTGGGGGCGCAGTAGGAGAGATGGAGCAGGGTGAGGGAATGTCTGGGGCGGGGGCAGCTCTGGGAGATTGTGGTACTATGGGTCATACTGTGCACATGCGTGGGGGGTATGGGTGCCCATTCCTGTTGGACCACTCAAAACTTGTGAGTGTCCAACCCCTGGAAGCAGGATCAGCACCGCCTCCTGACTCTGAGGCAGTTCAACCACCACCACCACCAAGTCCAGCACAAGGTTCTCTGGAGCAGGATGTGCCTGTTTCCCCATGCCCAGATGTGGATCCCATCCATGTTCAGTAGTGTGACCAGCTGGCTGCTAGTTCATCTGGCCCTCCCCTGACTGTGCCTGGTACTCCCCGTACCTCCGTTGTTTGGCAGTTTTTTGACTGTGTCAGGGGGGACAGCAGTGTGGTCAAGTGTCACCTATGTAAGGTGGAGGTGCACTGTGGCCACTAGGGGAGTCATTATATTATATCAATCAATCATTCTTGATTGTTCAGCAAAGCTATTACAATTTACTAATTATAGTCACAAATCATGTTAGTACAGGTATTCCATAATCATACAATTGACTGCTTGTGGGCATTTATAAAAATCTGAAAAATATAAAACCTTACATTTGATAATTTATTAAGTTTAATTTTCAAAGAATATTGTTAGTAAAAACTTTGCTACATTTTGTAATACAGTTTTCTCAGAGCAAGTGAAGAGGTAGTCAATAATCTCATCTGGTGGGAGATTAAGGCCACTAAGTATGGAACCCAACCATTTTCTTCTATTTTGTTCAAAAAGAGGGCATAATAAAACAACATGTTTCAAATCATCCTTATAAGGTTTGCCACATTTACAAAAAGGAGACATAACATTGCTTCTTTTTTGCCTATATAGAATGAACTGAGCGTTGTAACTTTCAGTTCTAAATCTCGAATAATCTCTCCTAAATTTTGGGCATGTTAAATGTAATAAATATGACTCAAAACCCCAAAGACCCTTGAATCGTTTGTAGTCATTATGCAATTTAGACTGAGCCAATTTAGAAAATGTTTGATTTAAATCCAGATCTCGTATTCTGTGTTTAACTATGGAAGCAATCTCATCCCAAGATTTTATGTATATATCATAAAGAATATGTCCCAAACCCAAGGGAAAATAATTTTCCTAATTAACTGTATGAGGGGATGTACAAAACCCAAATTTTCCATCTTAATCTCTTCCTCAAGACACTTTCTAGGAAATCGATAGTCCTGAAGTGAGAAAGTTTTAAGTAAAAACAAAATTTGTCTTTCCTTTATTAAGGAGCTCAGAGAATATTGACCGAGTTCCAATCTAAGGATACAATTGGGGGTGCCTAGTGGTAGCATAAGAATATAGTGGTATAGTTTGTTAAGTAAGGTTTCTAATGGGTTAATATTAGTAAACCCCATACTTCTCCTCCATATATTATACTAGCTTTAATTTTAGTATTAAGTGCCCTTAGAATCCCTTTTATCGAGGTCTTCCCCATTTTGGCGTGGAATATTTTGAATGCATTCACAGACGACAATGTCTTATTTTTAGTGTATTCTATATGCTTGTTCCAATTTAAGTTGTAAGAAAAACGAACACCCAAATAGTCGTAAGTTTTTACTATCTCTAATTTCTCACCATTTAATTCAAATTTGGGTTCATATCTGGAAAAATTTCCAAAAATCAAAATTTTGTTTTTATTTAAGTTTACGTTCAGATTTCTCTCTCTGCAGAGGGTATCAAAACATTTCACTTTTCTTTTGAGTCCCAGTGCAGAGGTAGATAATAAAACCAAATCATCTGCATATGCTAGGCTATCAATTCTACTTTCATTAATTTTTGGAGCATGAAATTCTGTGTTTTTAATTTCAAGTAGAATAGAGTTTATGTATATATTAAAGAGTGTGGGCACTAAAATACAACCTTGTCTAACTCCAATATTTGTCTGAAATGCCTCTGTAGTGTGGCCGTATTGATTGTATTGAATCTTTGCCCATGTATATTCATGTAGTCTTATGATAATGTCCAAAGTGCCTTCTCGTGTCCAAGTTTTTCCAATATGGCCAAAGAATTGTCCTACTAATACTGTCAAAGGCTGCAGAAGTCCACAAAACAACAATATAATTCTGATTTCCGTATTTTGTATATTACCATGCTAAATGGTGTAAAACATAGCAATGGTGGATTGTGGACCTATTTCCTCTAAATCCATTTTGAGCCTCGTCCAAGATTGAGTTCTCTTCTAACCATGTTAGTAATCTGCCAAGTATAATTTTTGAGAAGACTTTTTGAGACACATCAATAAGGCTAATGGGTCTATACAGCCCCGGTTCCTTTACATTACCCTTTTTAAAGATTGGAAATATAATATTACCAGCCCAGCTCTTAGGGAATTTTGAGTTCTGAACAAATCCGTTAAACATTAAATAAAAGAATGGAATCCACCAATCTTTAAAAGACTTATAGGCATCGCCGATAATTTTTTCAGGTCCGGGTGCTTTGTTAGATTTTAAGGAATTAAGGGAGTTAAGAATTTCCAATTCTGTAATCACAAATGGCTTTGGAAAATTTACATCATATCTTGTATTTATTTCCATTTCTTCTTCACCTTTGGAAAAATATAGCTCATAAAATAGTCAATCCAAGTTTGTGGTGTAATATGACATTCTATTTTCTCTTGATATTTATTACAGCCTTGTGCTATTTTCCAAAATTGTTTGCTATTTCTTTCAATATCCATTGATCTTAGTTTTTCCTATAGAAGAAAAGAGTTTTATTTCTTTCTTCTTCTAAATCTTTCTTATAAATCCCCTTTCTTTCCTTAAATTCTGATAATCCATTTTATTTTTATTTGTATTCTTCCTATGTTGTCTTAATATTTTGAAAAGCTGGCTTTTGCTTTTTACATCTTTAGTTGAACCATGATTTAACATGATTTGGATGTTCTTTTTAACTATGTTATTTTTCCTACAGAAGGCACTCAGTTTTATTCAGATATTTTCCTGATGTCATAGATATCAGAGTTATAAAGGTTAGCCTTATCTTGGGAGGAGATTGCAGTTATTTCTCCAGAGTAGAGTATTTCCTGCAATTGATTTTGATAAATTAGGTTCCATCTAATTATTTTTCATTAATGATTTCCATGTATTCAACTGTATTCTCCACATCTTGAATTGTTCCTATAAAATTATTATCTATAGTGAGGGACAGGGGAAGATGAGAGGATTCTGAACGCTCAGTAATTTCCAGTTGATAAGTTATTTTTAATTCCTCCAAGTTTGCCCATATCAAATCAGGAATAGAGGATCCCAAAGGACCCTGAAGGTTAATTTTCCGTACTGTCCCTTTAGTTCTTCCATTTAAATACAAAATTCCCACTAGCAATGCTGTAAATAATTCTCTACCCCTATAATTAAATATTTTTCCAATGTTGATCTTAATGAGGACAGTCTAGGGTTAATTACTCCAGAGCATCTGCTAAAGTTGAATATAAACTCTCTGAGAGTCCTCCTTAATTCTTGCATTAAAGTCTCCCAGAATGAAAATGGGCCAGTTTCCTTTTGTTTCACTAATAACATTTAGTTGTAGTTTGAGATTGAAATATAGGGATCCTCTGTTTCTGTAGAATTTGGCCCTGGCAGAAAATAAACATTACACAATATCATTTTCTGGGAATCCTTAGAAAGTTCAAGGGCCAACATATTATAGGTCTTAGGCAGTAGCTCTCTTATCTTCAAATTTAAACCAATATTTACTAATAATATTAAGCCCCCCTTATATCTACCAAATTTATTGTCTCTAGTTGCTGGAAAAATATAAGGTGCATAGCCAGGAAGTCTAGGAGTTGCCTCTTTCATACACCAAGTCTCTTGGAGGCCAATTATATCAAATGTTTCCAGGAAACTAACTACCTCAGGGTCCATAATTTTCAAATGAAGACCTTCAATATTCCATGACAGGATGGTTAGTTTTTTCTCTTTATTATTATTCCCCCAGACAAGTGTATCAGATTCTGACTGTCATTCTGAATCCAGATTTATTAGAGTTTCAAAGCCATTTGGATCCTTCCAATTCTCAAGCTCTATAAGGGGATAATCTGTATCCTTTTCAGGTTTTCTGGTGGATTCCTCCCCCATTCTCTTCCCATTTCTTGTGGGTAGATAATATGTATACCCAATTTGTCTAAACTTTTCACCAGATCCAAAAGTATTTTGGCCTTTTCTGGTTTTTGAAAGTACAGTCAATTTAACTAGAACTGGATGCATCTTTATAAATTTTGATGTGATCTACCATATTCCTAGAAATTTAGATCAGAGATTCTTGAAAGAAAGGAGAGCAGTTCCTCTCTAATACTAAATCAGAATCCTGCCTGACTGTCTCCCAACCAAATATTACCACTGTTCTACACAGCCAACTCTCATTTTGTTTTCCCATATTTATCAATTATTTCAGTTATCTTTGCTATTTCTCTTACCTCATTCCTTTCCTTTCTTGTCCTTTTGGGACTTATTCTGGGAAGCCGTTTCAGTGGAATTACTAAGATTTTTAGCTACCCTGGATCCACTGTTATCCGATTTATTTTCTAGACTAGTACTTTTGGGACTAGGAGGTAACTTAATTGCAATTCCTTTTCCTCTAGAGACATTTCTTTATCCATGATCAGTTTGACCATTTCCTCAGTTTCACAGTATAACAAAACTGTATCATAGAAGGCCATATTTGGTGGCCTCATAATAAATATCTCTTCCTTCACTAATGATGGTATAATCTCCAGCATATGTAACACTCTCTCCTTTAAATCCTCCCTAGTCTCTGTTATAGGTCTTAAAATTCCTGCTATTTCAATCAAGTATTCCACTTCCCCTTCTATTAACTTAATCTGAGATTTTGTTGCCTGAGACAGATTAATCTTATTATCTTTGTCCATTCTGCTTACTGATGTTGACATCATAGAGCTAGACACATCCTCATAAGTAAGATTAAATGTCTCATTTGTTTCTGCTTTGTTTTTTTTTTTTTTTTTTGCTTAGATTCTATTGTCTCCATTCCAACATTTCCACTATCTTTTTTTGGCACTAGCAAGGTTTTCCCTTTCTTTGCTCCCTTGCTATTGTATTCTGTAGACTTAGCTTTCTTTTTGGTTGTTCTTTTCCCTTGCTTGCTTTTTCCATTTTTAAGTACTGTAGGAATCACCTTTTTATCGGTGTCTATTGTTTTGTCTGTTGTTTTAATTTGACAAAAACAAAAACTGTTTTTATTTAAGTCAAAAGGTGATGGCAATGAGACTTGAACCCCCGTTCTCCTTTTTTTAGTTTTAGGTGACAGATTTGTTTCATTTATGATCCCCTCTTGTGTTCTCATGTCTTTACTAAGGTTTTGAATAAGTACCTGATTATGAAATATATCTGTCCTAATATTAGTCAGTTCTTCTTTCAAAACTAAGATATTCTCCAGTACAGTTATGTCTGCATGATATCTGTGTTTAATTGTTTCCAGCATTTGTTTTGACAATGAAGAACTGGCTATAAAATTTCTCTTATTATAAGAGTGTTCTTCCTCATGATTGGCAATTCCAATCTGAGGGGTATCCCTAATTTCTGAAGTATTTAATTCAGGGCAGTGACTTTCTATGAGCATATTCCCATTTTGTTTAACCATTTTTTAAGACCTTCTATAGTTGTACTTAATTCTTGAATAATCCCCTTTAATTCCATATTACCTTTGTTCCCTTTATGTGATACATCCAAATTAAGAGGATGAAAAGATGGTCCCTCAGTCCTCAAATCAATATTATTTTTTGATCTTGAGGTAAAATAGCTATCCATATTGGAAAGATTAAGGGAACCATCAGAGGAAAGGGCTACAATCGAATGATTTAAACTATTATTACTATTCCTTTTCCCACTTCCTTTCTGAGAAAGGGTTTCCCATTCATAGTTGTTGAAAGAATTTCTTCTGAATTATTAAAGTAGTTTTGGGAATGCTCATTATACACCCTTTCAGAGAACAATAATCTTTTCCCAATTTGCTAACTCCATTTATTTCTAATGAGGTAGAACATTTTGGGGTAGAAAGGTACCTTGGGCCTCCTTTCTTATCAGCCCATATAGCTGTTATTTTCAATTGTTTCTTATTTGTACTACTATCCATATAATTTCTGTCCTGAATTACAGAGGTATTTTTTAAGTTGGATGTAAAATTCAATGATTTAGACTGTGGACTGGCTTTATTTTCCAGTATAACAGATTTGTTTCCTCTATTATTGCCTTTAATTTTCTGATCTTTAAGGGCTAATTTTATTTTCGGGCCCAAAATACTGTCGCTACCAATTATTTCCCTGGCTTCAATTTCAGTAGAAGTTGTCCCCAGGATCAAACTTACCTTACCACTTCTAGTTTGTACCATAATGAAACAAACAAAAAAAATGCAAGTACAAATTCAAGTTCAAGTTCAGGTTCAATCTCCGTCAATAGAAATCTATAATTTAGTCCATGCCAATAAATCAGTAGTCTGAAAGTGTATTAATCCGATGAAAAAATTCCAAGCTCCAGCTCCAGGATATACCAGCATGATTTAAAATGATTTGAAGTGTAGATCACAGAAAGGGCTTTGTGAATCTTTATATTCCTATTGTAGTAAATCACTGAGGGTAGTAAAAGTCCTTATCAAGAATTAGAGCGTTGGACTTGTAATATCTTTGAATCCCCTTTTAACTGTGGCCATGGAATAGTGAACCATGTATGAAGGAAGAGTTCTTGTGCAGGGGCACCCCCTGTCCTTTTCTGCACTAAAAAGGGGTAAAAAGGAAAAGAAAAGAGGCTAATAAGGCAAATAGGTTTGCAGGAGTATCAATGTTCAACACAGTTTTCAGAACAAATTTTTAGTGCATATCAATACATAAGATAAATGTAAGATTATACCAAAATTTCTCAATATACTGTATCTAGCAGGAGAGATATTACCACCTAAAAGTGCTTCACTGCTAGTTTAAGATAAATCCTATGTACTGACATATGCACTTAAAGTAAAAAATACACACTTTCCAACGATTTCAGATAGTTCCCTCAATACCCAAAGATATAATGCCTTCTTTTCTGCTCCTTATAATTATTTGTAAAGAGATTCCAAAGTGCTCACCATCCACTCAAACGGCGTACTCGGACATTTTATTGATTTAAGAGTTATTTTAAAGGAAAGCAGAGCCCTCTCAGCGCTAACACACAACGCTGAAGTCCGTACACCAGTTGCAATTTTGTATATGAAATAGACAAAAGCAGTACTATAATTTAAACTTAAGGTACAAATCTACACACAGCCATTAACTTCAGTCTCCGTTGCCTCAGTGACTGCACAATGCCGTATATGCGCAGTGCAAAGTGCGACCGTTAACACCCAAATTGAATGAACTCAGTGAGTACAATTCAATTAAGAAAACTTGTCAATTAATCCGCTCACTCAGGAAATGGCTCGTGTAGATTAATTACCAAAGGCGGGACACTTGGTGTTTCCCTTCCCTAATTAGCTAATCAGCAGCAATTCAGAACCTCTTTACCAGTCAATGATTATTTAATCAATTAGCAAGTGTTTTTAGAATTTTAAATTTGGGCCAAAAATAAGTATAAAGAAGGTTAATATAATTTCAAGTTAATTTAGCTCAATTTAATCCAATTAAGCTCAATTAACTTCTTGGACTCATAGATAACAATATGCAAAGGTTTCTAAGGAACACCACATTACTTTTCTAATGAGGTTAGATATATAACTATCTTCTATTTAACAATAAAACCATAAAGTAAGAAGTTAAAATGGTATGACTGAGTTAGTTGATATATGTCCCCAAAACAAACAAATCAGCCACCACGTACATACAGTGTTAAATACTAAGTACAAAGATACAATAAAAGTGAAAATATAAAGCAGCCAAACAGTTTAAGTAAATCTCAAGTCAGGATCTAGGTACATCAAACCCAGACCAAAACCCCTGTGCTTTACCAGGATAAAGACAGCTGGCTAACCAAACAACCGATAGTTGTATTAGATAGCGAGTATTCAACAAAAGGGAGCAAACTAATAAAAAATAAAACCAATAAACTATAAACTGTAAAATACATAATATAAAAATTCAGTTAGGTAGCTTATAAATGTTTTGGTCTTCCAACCTCCATGGTTTTCTCCGTTATAAAATTATAAGTTTTAAAAGTTATTGGCGAGCACGACAGGTATCAGACACTGATGAAATGGAGGATCGTACAGATGAAAATCTATAGTTTCTATGGTTACTAAGCCGACAGTGCCTACGTTTGAAGGTACAGAACTTTTGAAGATACCGATCCTCCGCAGGACAGCCCAACTGTCCCTCCTCCAGTATGGCTCCCCACCTGGACTCCCTAATACCAGGGAGAAAAAGGACTCACAAATAAGCCTTTTTGAATCTACAGCACAAGCTGGCCTGGAAAGGCACCAGAATTAAAGCACTACTGCCGCTTCTCACTGTTCCACAGTTGTACAGACTCTCAATAAAAATTAAGCTCTGTTCAGGCAAGTGGCATACCTGCTATAGAGCAGTGGCAAGCGTTCTGGTGCTCCTGCTGGAGTGCTCCTCCTCAGCCTCTCTAGCATGCAGCAGTGCAGTCTGATCCTGTCTCTACTAGGGGAGTCACCTGGGGACTGGGGCCAGCCCACCCATATGCTTAATCACCACCAGTTGGATGGCAGGCTACCACAGAGCGGACCATGTCTGCACCTGCTGACCATTCCGTGGCAGAGGGTGCAGCTGTGCATAGTGGTGTGGCATCCCTAAGAAGAGGAGGGCCACAGCAGAACCTGTTGCTCCATCAGTACCAACCCCACCACCACCACAAACATGAGCAGGTCAGCCTGTGAGACATGTGGACCCCAGAGAACTGTATGTAAAACAGGCTGACTTGGCAGTTCTCTGGAGTGTTGTGGAGGAGAACAATAAGAGAATGAGTGCTGTGGAGCAACAGCTGGAATACATAGAGGGACATCAGCTGCAAATTATGGCCATGCTGGAACTGTTGCTGGGTCACCATTGGATCCCACATTAGTTTTGTTTCCTCACACCATGTGCCCCCCACACCTTCCTTGCTGTGTCATAAAATGTATTCCTCCACCATTCCTGACCTTTGTATCTAATTATGCCTTTTTTGTTGTCTTCTGTATGCATGACACTTTGTATTCTGGGCCCCCTTCCTTCTGTTAAATGTGTGTGTGTGTGTGTGTGTGTGTGTGTGTGTGTGTTCGCTGTTTTGGTGCCTCATTTTTCTACATCCGCAAAAGGCATCTGTCTTGTGTGCAGAAAATAGACAAGTGGTAACAAATTGAAATGTGAGCATTACAGCACACACAAAGTCCCACAGAATTAATGGCGCACTCAGTCGTTCACGCAGTGGTCACTCAGAGTCCCCATATTTTTTCTGCATGCCCAAAATGCATCCTCCTTGTGTGCAGAAAATTGACAAGTGGTAACAAAGTGAAATGAGAGTGTTTCACCACATACAAAGTCCCCCAGAATTAATGGCGCATTCAGTCATGCACGCAGTGGTCACACAGAGTCCCCATATTTTTCCTGTAGGCCCAAAATGCATCATCCTTGTGTGCAGAAAATTGACAAGTGGCAACACAGTGAAATGAGAGTGTTACAGCACATACAAAGTCCCCCAGAATTAATGACACACTCAGTCATGCACACAAAAGTGGCAGAGAGTCCCAGATTTTTTCAGTCGGCCGAAAATGCATCCTCCTTGTGTGCAGAAATTTGACAAGTGGTAACACAGTGAAATGAGAGTGTTTCAGCACATACAAAGACCCCCAGAATTAATGGCACACTCAGTCATGCGTGCATTGGTCACACAGAGTCCCCATATTTTTTCTGCATGCCCAAAATGCATCCTCCTTGTGTGCAGAAAATTGACAAGTGGTAACAAAGTGAAATGAGAGTGTTTCACCACATACAAAGTCCCCCAGAATTAATGGCGCATTCAGTCATGCACGCAGTGGTCACACAGAGTCCCCATATTTTTCCTGTAGGCCCAAAATGCATCATCCTTGTGTGCAGAAAATTGACAAGTGGCAACACAGTGAAATGAAGTGTTACAGCACATACAAAGTCCCCCAGAATTAATGACACACTCAGTCATGCACACAAAAGTGGCAGAGAGTCCCAGATTTTTTCAATCGTCCGAAAATGCATCCTCCTTGTGTGCAGAAATTTGACAAGTGGCAACACAGTGAAATGAGAGTGTTTCAGCACATACAAAGACCCCCAGAATTAATGGCACACTCAGTCATGCGTGCATTGGTCACACAGAGTCCCCATATTTTACTACATGCCAAAATGCATCCTCCTTATGTGCAGAAAATTGACAAGTGGTAATTCAATGAAATGAGAGTGTTTCAGCACATACAAAATCCCCCAGAATTAATGGCGCACTCAGTCATGCATGCAGTGGTCACACAAAGTCCCCATATTTTTTCTGCATGCCCAAAAAGCATCCTCCTTGTGTGCAGAAATTTGACAAGTGGTAGCACAGTGAAATGAGAGTGTTTCAGCACATACAAATTCCCCCAGAATTAATGGTGCACTCAGTCATGTGCACATAAGTGGCACAGAGTCCCAGATTTTTTCTGTTGGCCCAAAATGCATCCTCCTTGTATGCAGAATTTTGACAAAGTGGTAACACAGTGAAATGAAAGTGTTTCAGCCATACAAAGTCCCCCAGAATTAATGACACACTCAGTCATGCACACAAAAGTGGCAGAGAGTCCCAGATTTTTTCAGTCGACCGAAAATGCATCCTCCTTGTGTGCAGAAATTTGACAAGTAGCAACACAGTGAAATGAGAGTGTTTCAGCACATACAAAGACCCCCAGAATTAATGGCACACTCAGTCATGCGTGCATTGGTCACATAGAGTCCCCATATTTTTCTGCATGCCAAATGCATCCTCCTTGTGTGCAGAAAATTGACAAGTGGTAACAAAGTGAAATGAGAGTGTTTCACCACATACAAAGTCCCCCAGAATTAATGGCGCATTCAGTCATGCACGCAGTGGTCACACAGAGTCCCCATATTTTTCCTGTAGGCCCAAAATGCATCATCCTTGTGTGCAGAAAACTGACAAGTGGCAACACAGTGAAATGAGAGTGTTACTGCAAATACAAAGTCCCCCAGAATTAATGATACACTCAGTCATGCACACAAAAGTGGCAGAGAGTCCCAGATTTTTTCAGTCGGCCGAAAATGCATCCTCCTTGTGTGCAGAAATTTGACAAGTGGCAACACAGTGAAATGAGAGTGTTTCAGCACACACAAAGACCCCCAGAATTACTGGCACACTCAGAGTCCCCATATTTTACTACATGCCAAAATGCATCCTCCTTGTGTGCAGAAAATTGACAAGTGGTAATTCAATGAAATGAGAGTGTTTCAGCACATACAAAATCCCCCAGAATTAATGGCGCATGCAGTCATGCATGCAGTGGTCACACAAAGTCCCCATATTTTTTTTTGCATGCCCAAAAAGCATCCTCCTTGTGTGCAGAAATTTGACAAGTGGTAACACAGTGAAATGAGAGTGTTTCAGCACATACAAATTCCCCCAGAATTAATGGTGCACTCAGTCATGTGCACATAAGTGGCACAGAGTCCCAGATTTTTTCTGTTGGCCCAAAATGCATCCTCCTTGTATGCAGAAATTTGACAAGTGGTAACACAGTGAAATGAAAGTGTTTCAGCCATACAAAGTCTCCCAGAATTAATGGTGCACTCAGTCATGCGCATAAAAGTGGCAGAGTCTCCCAGATTTTTTCTGTCAGCCCAAAATGCATCCTCCTTGTGTGCAGAAAATTGACAAGTAGTAACATAGTGAAATGAGAGTGTCTCAGCACATACAAAGTCCCCCAGAATTAATGGCGCACTCAGTCATGTGCACATAAGTGGCACAGAGTCCCAGATTTTTTCTGTTGGCCCAAAATGCATCCACCTTGTATGCAGAAATTTGACAAGTGGTAACACAGTGAAATGAAAGTGTTTCAGCCATACAAAGTCTCCCAGAATTAATGATGCACTCAGTCATGCGCATAAAAGTGGCAGAGTCTCCCAGATTTTTTCTGTCAGCCCAAAATGCATACTCCTTCGGTGCAGAAAATTGACATGTGGAAATACAGTGAAATGAGAGTGTTTCATCACATACAAAGTCCCCCAAAGTTGATGGCACACTCAGCCATGTGCACAAAAGAGGCAGAGAGTCCCAGAATTTTTCTGTTGGCCCAAAATGCATCCTCCTTGTGTGCAGAAAATTGACAAGTAGTAACATAGTGAAATGAGAGTGTCTCAGCATACAAAGTCCCCCAGAATTAATGGCACATTCAGTCATGCATGCAGTGGTCACACAGAGTCCCCATATTTTTCCTGCATGCCCAAAATGCATCCTCCTTCTGTGCAGAAAATTGACAAGTGGCAACACAGTGAAATGAGAGTGTTACAGCACATACAAAGTCCCCCAGAATTAATGACACACTCAGTCATGCACGTAAAAGTGGCAGAGAGTCCCAGATTTTTTCAGTCGGCCGAAAATGCATCCTCCTTCTGTGCAGAAAATTGACAAGTGGCAACACAGTGAAATGAGAGTGTTTCAGCACATACAAAGTCCCCCAGAATTAATGGCACACTCAGTCATGCGTGCATTGGTCACACAGAGTCCCCATATTTTACTACATGCCAAAATGCATCCTCCTTGTGTGCAGAAAATTGACAAGTGGTAATTCAATGAAATGAGAGTGTTTCAGCACATACAAAATACTCCAGAATTAATGGCGCACTCAGTCACGCACGCAGTGGTCACACAAAGTCCCCATATTTTTTCTGCATGCCCAAAAAGCATCCTCCTTGTTTGCAGAAATTTGACAAGTGGTAACACAGTGAAATGAGAGTGTTTCAGCACATACAAATTCCCCCAGAATTAATGGTGCACTCAGTCATGTGCACATAAGTGGCACAGAGTCCCAGATTTTTTCTGTTGGCCCAAGATGCATCCTCCTTGTATGCAGAAATTTGACAAGTGGTAACACAGTGAAATGAAAGTGTTTCAGCCATACAAAGTCTCCCAGAATTAATGGTGCACTCAGTCATATGCATAAAAGTGGCAGAGTCTCCCAGATTTTTTCTGTCAGCCCAAAATGCATACTCCTTCGGTGCAGAAAATTGACATGTGGAAATACAGTGAAATGAGAGTGTTTCAGCACATACAAAGTCCCCCAAAGTTGATGGCACACTCAGTCATGCACACAAAAGAGGCAGAGAGTCCCAGAATTTTTCTGTTGGATCAAAATGCATCCTCCTTGTGTGCAGAAAATTGACAAGTAGTAACATAGTGAAATGAGAGTGTCTCAGCACATACAAAGTCCACCAGAATTATTGGCACACTCAGTCATGTGCGCAGTGGTGGCACAGAGTCCCAGATTTTTTCTGTAGGCCCAAAATGCATCCTCCTTGTGTGCATAAAATTGGCAAGTGGTAACACAGTGAAATGAGAGTGTTTCAGCACATACAAAGTCTCCCAGACTTAATGGCGCACTAAGTCATAGGTGCAGTGGTGACACAGAGTCCCCATATTTTTTCTGCATGCCCAGAATACATCCTCCTCATGTGCAGAAAATTGACAAGTGGTAACACAGTGAAATGAGAGTGTTTCAGCTCATACAAAGTCCCCCAGAATTAATGGCGCACTCAGTCATGCGCGCAGTGGTGGCACATTGTTCAAGATGTTTTCTGTAGGCCCAAAATGCATCCTCCTTCTGTGCGTCAATTTGACAAGGGGTTGCACAGTGAAATGAGAGTGATTCAGCACATACAAAGTTCCCCAGAATTAATGACGCCCTCAGTCATGCACATAAAAGTGGGAGAGAGTCCCAGATTTTTTCAGTCGGCCGAAAATGCATCCTCCTTGTGTGCAGAAAATTGACAAGTGGCAACACAGTGAAATGAGAGTGTTTCAGCACATACAAAGTCCCCCAGAATTAATGGCACACTCAGTCATGTGTGCATTGGTCACACAGAGTCCCCATATTTTACTACATGCCAAAATGCATCCTAATTGAGTGCAGAAAATTGACAAGTGGTAATTCAATGAAATGAGAGTGTTTCAGCACATACAAAATCCTCCAGAATTAATGGCGCACTCAGTCACGCATGCAGTGGTCACACAAAGTCCCCATATTTTTTCTGCATGCCCAAAAAGCATCCTCCCTGTTTGCAGAAATTTGACAAGTGGTAACACAGTGAAATGAGAGTGTTTCAGCACATACAAATTCCCCCAGAATTAATGGTGCACTCAGTCATGTGCACATAAGTGGCACAGAGTCCCAGATTTTTTCTGTTGGCCCAAGATGCATCCTCCTTGTATGCAGAAATTTGACAAGTGGTAACACAGTGAAATGAAAGTGTTTCAGCCATACAAAGTCTCCCAGAATTAATGGTGCACTCAGTCATGCACACAAAAGTGGCAGAGAGTCCCAGATTTTTTCAGTCGGCCGAAAATGCATCCTCCTTGTGTGCAGAAATTTGACAAGTGGTAACACAGTGAAATGAAAGTGTTTCAGCCATACAAAGTCCCCCAGAATTAATGACACACTCAGTCATGCACACAAAAGTGGCAGAGAGTCCCAGATTTTTTCAGTCGACCGAAAATGCATCCTCCTTGTGTGCAGAAATTTGACAAGTAGCAACACAGTGAAATGAGAGTGTTTCAGCACATACAAAGACTCCCAGAATTAATGGCACACTCAGTCATGCGTGCATTGGTCACACAGAGTCCCCATATTTTTTCTGCATGCCCAAAATGCATCCTCCTTGTGTGCAGAAAATTGACAAGTGGTAACAAAGTGAAATGAGAGTGTTTCACCACATACAAAGTCCCCCAGAATTAATGGCGCATTCAGTCATGCATGCAGTGGTCACACAGAGTCACCATATTTTTCCTGTAGGCCCAAAATGCATCATCCTTGTGTGCAGAAAATTGACAAGTGGCAACACAGTGAAATGAGAGTGTTACAGCACATACAAAGTCCCCCAGAATTAATGACACACTCAGTCATGCACACAAAAGTGGCAGAGAGTCCCAGATTTTTTCAGTCAGCCGAAAATGCATCCTCCTTGTGTGCAGAAATTTGACAAGTGGCAACACAGTGAAATGAGAGTGTTTCAGCACACACAAAGACCCCCAGAATTAATGGCACACTCAGTCATGCGTGCATTGGTCACACAGAGTCCCCATATTTTACTATATGCCAAAATGCATCCTCCTTGTGTGCAGAAAATTGACAAGTGGTAATTCAATGAAATGAGAGTGTTTCTAGCATACAAAATCCTCAGAATTAATGGCGGACGAGTCATGCATGCAGTGGTCACAACAAAGTCCCCATATTTTTTTTTGCATGCCCAAAAAGCATCCTCCTTGTGTGCAGAAATTTGACAAGTGGTAACACAGTGAAATGAGAGTGTTTCAGCACATACAAATTCCCCCAGAATTAATGGTGCACTCAGTCATGTGCACATAAGTGGCACAGAGTCCCAGATTTTTTCTGTTGGCCCAAAATGCATCCTCCTTGTATGCAGAAATTTGACAAGTGGTAACACAGTGAAATGAAAGTGTTTCAGCCATACAAAGTCTCCCAGAATTAATGGTGCACTCAGTCATGCGCGCATAAAAGTGGCAGAGTCTCCCAGATTTTTTTCTGTCAGCCCAAAATGCATACTCCTTCGGTGCAGAAAATTGACATGTGGAAATATAGTGAAATGAGAGTGTTTCAGCACATACAAAGTCCCCCAAAGTTGATGGCACACTCAGCCATGTGCACAAAAGAGGCAGAGAGTCCCAGAATTTTTCTGTTGGCCCAAAATGCATCCTCCTTGTGTGCAGAAAATTGACAAGTAGTAACATAGTGAAATGAGAGTGTCTCAGCACATACAAAGTCCCCCAGAATTAATGGCACATTCAGTCATGCATGCAGTGGTCACACAGAGTCCCCATATTTTTCCTGCATGCCCAAAATGCATCCTCCTTCTGTGCAGAAAATTGACAAGTGGCAACACAGTGAAATGAGAGTGTTACAGCACATACAAAGTCCCCCAGAATTAATAACACACTCAGTCATGCACATAAAAGTGGCAGAGAGTCCCAGATTTTTTCAGTCGGCCGAAAATGCATCCTCCTTGTGTGCAGAAAATTGACAAGTGGCAACACAGTGAAATGAGAGTGTTTCCAGCATACAAAGTCCCCAGAATTAATGGCACTCAGTCATGCGTGCATTGGTCACAGAGTCCCCATATTTTACTACATGCCAAAATGCATCCTCCTTGTGTGCAGAAAATTGACAAGTGGTAATTCAATGAAATGAGAGTGTTTCAGCACATACAAAATCCTCCAGAATTAATGGCGCACTCAGTCACGCACTCAGTGGTCACACAAAGTCCCCATATTTTTTCTGCATGCCCAAAAAGCATCCTCCTTGTTTGCAGAAATTTGACAAGTGGTAACACAGTGAAATGAGAGTGTTTCAGCACAAAGTCCCCCAGAATTAATGGCACCCTCAGTCATGCGCACAAAAGTAGCAGAGACTCCCAGATTTTTTTCTGTTGGCCAAAATGCATCCTCCGTGTGTGCAGAAATTTGACAAGTGGCAACACAGTGAAATGAGAGTGTTTCAGCACATAGAAAGTCCCCCAGAATTAATGGCACACTCAGTCATGCACACAAAATTGACAGAGTCTCAGATTTTTTCTATTGGCTCAAAATGCATCATCCTAGTGTGCAGAAAATTGACAAGTGTTAACACAATGAAATGAGAGTGTTTCAGCATATACAAAGCCCCCCAGAATTAATGGTGCACTCAGTCATGTGAGCAGTGGTCACACAGAGTCCCCATATTTTTTTCTGCATGCCCAAAATACATCCTCCTTGTGTGCAGAAAATTGGCAAGTGGTAACACAGCGAAATGAGAGTGTTTCAGCACATACAAAGTCCCCCAGAATTAATGGCACACCCAGTCATGCACACAAAAGTGACAGAGAGTCTCAGATTTTTTCTATTGGCTCAAAATGCATCATCCTTGTGTGCAGAAAATTGACAAGTGGTAACACAATGAAATGAAAGTGTTTCAGCTGATACAAAGTCCCCCAGAATTAACGGCACACTCGGTCATGCGCGCAGTGGTGGCACAGACTTCCAGATTTTTTCTGCAGTCCCAAAATGCATCTTCTTTGTCTGCAGGAAATTGATAAGTGGTAATAACACAGTGAAATGAGACTGTTTCAGTACATACAAAGTCCCCCAGAATTAATGGCGCACTCAGTCATGTCCACATAAGTGGCACAAAGTCCAGATTTTTTCTGTTGGCCCAAAATGCATCCTTCATGTGTGCATAAATTTGACAAGGGGTGACACAGTGAAATGAGAGTGTTTCAGCACATACAAAGTCCCCCAGAATTAATGGTGCACTCAGTCATGTGCACATAAGTGGCAAAGAGTCCCAGAGTTTTTCAGTCAGACCAAAATGTATCCTCCTTGTGTGCAGAAAATTGACAAGTGGTAACATAGTGAAATGAGAGTGTCTCAGCACATACAAAGTCCCTCAGAATTAATGGCGGACTCAGTCATGCACACAGTGGTCACACAGAGTCCCCATAATTTTTCTGCATGCCCAAAATACATCCGCCTTGTGTGCAGAAAATTGGCAAGTGGTAACACAGTGAAATGAGAGTTTTTCAGCACATACAAAGTCCCCCAGAATTAATGGCACAGTCAGTCATGCGGGCAGAGGTCACACAGAGTCCCCATATTTTTTCTACATGCCCAAAAAATGCATCCTCCTTGTGTGCAGAAAATGGACAAACGGTAGCACAGTGAAATGATAGTGTTTCATAACATATAAAGTCCCCCAGAATTAGTGGCACACTCAGTCATGCGTGCAGTGGTCACACAGAGTTCCCATATTTTTTCTGCATGCTCAAAATACATCTTCCTTGTGTGCAGAAAATTGGCAAGTGGTATCACAGTGAAATGAGAGTTTTTCAGCACATACAAAGTCTCCCAGAATTAATGGCGTACTTAGTCATGCGCACATAAGTGGCAAAGACTCCCAGAGTTTTTCTGTCGGTCCAAAATGCATCCTTCTTGTGTGCAGAAAATTGACAAGTGGTAACATAGGGAAATGAGAGTGTCTCAGCACATACAAAGTCCCCCAGAATTAATGGTGCACTCAGTCTCGCGTGCAGTGATGGCACAGAGTCCCAGATTTTTTTCTGTTGTCCCAAAATGCATCCTCCTTGTGTGTATAAATTTGACAAGTGGCAACACAGTGAAAACAGAGTGTTTCAGCACATACAAAGTCCTCCAGAATTAATGGCACACTCAGTCATGCACACAAAAGTGGAACTGAGTCCAAGATTTCTTCTGTCAGCCCAAAATACATCATCCTTGTGTGCAGAATATTGACAGGTGGTAACACAGTGAAATGAGAGTGTTTCATAACATGCAAAGTCTCCCAGAATTAATGGCGCACTCAGTCATGCACGCAGTGGTCACACAGAGTCCCCATATTTTTTCTGCATACCCAAAATACATCCTCCTTGTGTGCAGAAAATTGGCAAGTGGTAACACAGTGAAATGAGAGTGTTTCAGCACATACAAAGTCCCCCAGAATTAATGGCGCACTCAGTAATCACGCTAAAAGTGGCACAGAGTCCCAGATTTTTCTGTAGGCCCAAAATGCATCCTCCTTGTGCAGAAAAATTGACAAGTGGTAACACAGTGAAATGAGAGTGTTTCAGCACATACACCAGTATAAATGATGACTGTGAGCATCGTGTTGCTGGTCCAATGTGTTCTGTGAGATGATTCGAGCAAATGCAATGTGATCATCTCAACTGGATTGAAGGGTGCCCTTTGGCTGTACACTAATAGTAGTCTTGGTGAGTTGATTATATATATATATATATATATATATATATATATATATATATGTAGATAGATATATGGTTGTGTGTGTTTTGTAGGTGAGGAGGGGGTTGATATGGACATTGCTCATGGTATTGTTCTGCATCACAGGTCACACAGAAACAGTTGGTGTGCACATTCCAGTGCTCAGTGAGAATTTCTTGCACTGAAATTGGAAATGGATAACTCTCAAGCACATGAAGGTAAGTATTTTTTTTGGGGGGGTGGTGGGGGGAATCATATTTGCAGGTTTGTCTCTAATTGTTTCTTATTTTGTTGTTTCTTCACAGATTTCATCAGCATCCTTCTGGAGTCCGGTTGTTAGGATGGTGATGGTCATGTAATGAAACGACTTCTGCATGTTGCACGTGTGCCTAAGCTCATGGGAGGTGGGTTCCTGATGTTGAAGAACTTTTTTGGATAAGGCCACTTTCACAGAACGACAAAGCATCTGGAAGTGTCCTAAAAATAGAAATGAAAGACTTCTTACAACTTAATTGTTATGTGTCCTTCCCTGGTTCTCAAATCTCAATCTAAAGTCAAGTTACATTTCAAACCTACATCTTGGCAACTAACACAACTTGTGTGCAATATTTGCTGCAGTCTTTCCATAACAATGAAATGGATGAAATAAAATCTTCTTACTTATCAGAATGGATATCACATGGATATTACATCACTTCCTCTCTGTACAGTACAGCTACAGTACCATTCCCAATGATTTTTAGCAATGGAGCCTTTTTATTACCCTGTAAAAGAAACAAAAGAAGTGTACCTTATGTATGTTACCATTACGGCTCTGGAAAGCTAGCAGAAACAAAACATACAACTAAAGCAAATGAAGCAGCATAACAAACATGAGTACACACACTCGCTTTTATGGTTTAAAAATAAAGAAGCTTTGAGTCTGTGGCTGATGGACGTGGTGGTCCAGGCAAACTCAGGCTCAGTGGTGGCAGTGGCTAACATCAGTCCCGGTGGTGGTCCGGAGGGCAAACAGACTCATGGTGGCAGTGGCTAACATCAGTCCCGGTGGTGGTGGTGGTGGTCCGGGGGGCAGACAGACTCATGGTGGCAGTGGCTGATATCAGTCCCTGTGGTGGTGGTCTGGGGGGTAGACAGACTCAGGCTCAGTGGTGGCAGTTTGCTAACAGCAGTCCCAGTGGTGGTGGTAGTCCAGGGGGCACACCGCCTTTTAAAAACTTCAGTTAAAACCTGCCAACATTAACCACATCATCATCCTCATAAAGAAAGCTGCCCTCACAGTCATCGATGTTTGAAGTCTGACCACTGGGAAATTATTTCTCCATTGTGTCATCATTTACATCAGTGGTGGGCTGTTTCAGGCAGCCACTGCCAGTGTCACTAGGATGCTTCATTTCCACATCAGCAAGACCACCATGACTAAGCCGGGGTACAAATACCGAGGCTGCAGTCTGTGCTTATATGTGCCTCTCTTTCATTTTAATGAATGCTAGCAGACTAACATTTGCAGGAGACAGCTTTGTCTGCCAGTCCCTGATTATTGCACCTGCTGAGCTGAATACCCTTTCAACACATACACTGGAGGGTGGGCAAGTGAGGTACTTCAGTGCCACTGCAGTCAGCTTTGGCCATTCACTGACCTTTCCACTCCAATACAAAAGAGGATCTTCATTTATTGTCAGATGCCTGTTTTCAGACAAATATGACTCAACCATTCTCTGTGCCACACTAAATCCTATTGTGATGCATCATCCTGTTCTCCTGAATCATTTAGTTCACAAACACCCACTTAGGGCGCAAAGCTTCCCAAAGCGGGTTGATGCCAGCCACTTTGGATGACAGAACGCCTGGAACTGCAGTCCCCTTCCCCTTGCAGGATATGCTTGATGGTCCTCCAGGTACACCTACAGCTGGATTATGCTGCTGAGGTTTGCTGACTTTGGCATGTGACTTCTGTGCCCCATGAACCAAGCGCACCAGTTGACCACTGATATTTTTTACCTGTTCAGGCCCTCCCTCCAGTACTGATGCAATTCCACGTTTGAATCGTGGATCCAGCGTTGTTGCTATGGCAAAGTTGTCACTATGCTGAATGCTCACAACATGATGATTCTGGTCAAATACTGTCAACATGTGTTGCAGCAACATACTGCTACCACCGTCTCTGCCAACATCAAGGCTATGCTGTACATTCACCAATGTCTGCCTCAGCACCCATAGCAGTGGAATTGATTGGCTAATGGAGGCAGACTCACCACTCACTGCCTGTGTGGCATCTTCAAAAGGCCACAAAATTGTTAATACAGAGTCCATGAGGTGCCACTGTTCAGTCGTCATAGACATGGAGGCCCCAGAACTGTCACGGCTAGTGTGCATAACAAGATATTCTGAGATGGCTTTGTATTGTTCATACAACCTCTCTGCCATGTATAAAGTGGAGTTCCATCGGGTGACGACTTCCAGCTTCAAACGGTGCTGAGGCAGGCTGTTTTGTTTCTGCAACTGCCGCAGTTGGTCATGGGCCTTTCCAGATCTTGAAAAGTGAGAGCAGATACGTCATGCAACGGTCAGCATTTCCTTTACATCAGGGTGCTGCAGAAACTCCTGCACCACAAGATTTAAACAGTGGGCCATGCATGGAACATGAAAAAAACACACCATTCGTGATGCATTTCACAAAATTTGACCCATTGTCACTTGCTATGAACCCAGCTCTCAGAGACAGAGGATTTAGCCATCTGTCAATTTCAGTTAGTACCACATCCAACATGTTCTCACCAGTGCGTGAACAGGTCACATTCTGCATAGCAATCGTTGCATGCTGTCGAATTCCTGGAAGATTACTACAGTGACAATCCTCCTCACTGCACTGATTATTCACACTACCAACATCACAAACAACCACTGGCACCTGTGCCCAGTGTGCAGTTATACACAAATATGAACTCCCCGCTGTATTGCCACTTGTCCACATATCCATACTTAAATGGATGAATGGAGAGGAGGAATGTTGAAGGGCATGTCTTACTGAGTTGGACACAGTGCGGTACAACTCAGGGATAGCATGGGTAGAAAAGTATGTCCTGGATGGGACTTTCCATTTTGGACATGCACTTACAGCAAACTGCTGGAACTCAGAATTCTCCACAAAGGAAAAGGACAAAAGATCAATTGCCAGCATTTCCGCTACAGCAGCATTAAGTTCACGTGACACTGTATGATTGGAGAGCACTTCAGCTTATGCGCAAAAACACTCTGTAACATGGGTTGACTTCAACGTTTACACGGGTGTGTTGATCACAAATGGTTGTGCTCTGTAATGAATGGCATTGGCAGGGGGTGGAGTGTGGACATTTGATGAAGACGGTTACACAGGTGATGATGACAAACCCAGAAATACTGTTATTTTGCCAGATTTGCCAACCAGGGTTGATGTGCCACTTGCACTAGACATACTGCATTCACCACCACCACCACCACAAAAACTTCTTCTCTCATCAGCACTGGACAACGTTTCAAAGTCATTATGGTCCTCCACCTCATCATGCCCGTAGTAATCACCTGCTCTTATTACCGCACTACTACACACATTTAATTTCCTACTGGGCTTAACAGTCATGGAAGGGGATGACATGTTGGCTATGGTTGCCGGTGATACAGGTGAACGCCCCACTGTGGTATTAGCTGCCAGCTTGTGATGGGTTCACAGTGCCAAGTACCTATTCTTAAGATGCGTATGCTGTCCTCCTGTGCCCAGATGGCTACCCTTTTTACCTCGACTCACACACACATGGCAAACCTAGCAGATTGCAACTGACTCACCATTTGCATCTTGAACAAAAAAATCGCAAACAAGGGATTGTGATGCTCTGCTTTTAACATGTCCATGATGTGGCTTATTTAAGTCTGTTATTTTAAGCACTGAAGTGAGGGGGGGGGCACGTGATGTTTTGGGCACTGCACACCTGGACTGCAACTGACACTATGACTACCTATCATATTGATTACTGGGTCATCATCATCATCAACTAAAACTGGTAGATCACAAGTTTTACGGGGCGGGGATTCCTGCAAACAGACCCAGACACAGCCACTTTGAATTTCTTTTCTCCGGTTCCCAACTGGGGTCAGTTACATCATCATCATATTCATCAACACCACCCACATCCATATCTTCTGCTTGGATGCTAGCATGTGGACTGCAGGTTGCAAGAACAGCAACATCATCATCATCATCACATTCATCATCAGCATCTACACCACCATCACCTGATATTTTTTCACCACACTGTGATTCACTGTATAGAAAATGCGTGATGTTAAGTGCCACGGTGAATGGAATATCACATTGTATGCTATCGTTGACATGATTATCAGAATCCTCAGGTTCAATTACTGGGATGTTACTAGGAAGTATGACATCATCTACGCTGCAACTCACTTGCACTGCTTCACACGCAATATGTTTGAATACGGTACACTGGTCAGAATTAGAACTTGACACAACAATACTAATACCACCTCCACTACCACTAACACCAGTAACACTAACACCACAGACTGGGAAAACATAATCTCCTCCAACTATGAGTGAAGCTACTGACTGGGCTGTAAAAAACATTGCAGGAGAAATACTTTTCCTCACATCAGCAAAACACTTCTGCGTCTGCTTACTACTACCACGCCCACACACAACAGTTTTGCTTGCACATCTCTTTGCAGGCATTTTGGGGTATCAACCACAATATTATAACCAAATTCAGATTTTGATACGTTCGCTCTCTGATTGGAGGGACGCTGGATGTGAAGCCAACTAAACAACTGTGGCTTCAGCAACAGATAAGAGACTACTTTGAGACTGTCACGGAATTAAAACAACTTCAGTGAGTAACCAGTGGTGCTGATGAGGTCACAAAACAATCCAATCTGGTAAAAATACCTTTTGAACATGGGGTGGGGGAGCACTGAATGCAGACAGTGCAGATTTCTATGGCACTACAAGCAGCAAAATTAAGAACAGATACCTGATTGCAGTACAAAATCAGGCAGCTGCAGTGGATAGCAGGTTCACACTGCTGCGCCTGCAATTACACTAGTCTGTGGCACACTAAAGGTGTATTATTTGATACATGCAACACTGCACACACACTCACACACAGAACAGTTTGTGTACAATGCTGAACAAGGAATGCGTATCAAATTCTTCTGTCAAAGATGGCGGCCACGCTGGGCTAAGCTATCTCCTCACATCTTTTTAGAGAGCACAGTAGTTAATTTTAGAAAGCACGCGATATTGTAATTGTATATTTTTAGAGCAGTTAGTCAGAGTCGAAGAAGTGAAGTATTTAGTATTAGGATTGTCTTTTTATTTGATTTTGTTTTGTTATGTATAATAGTTGTAGAAGCCGTGAATTTAGCCGCCGCGTTTTGTGCGGGTTGTATTAGTCAGTCCTCACATTTTGCGCTAAATGTTTACTGATATTTATTAATTCTCATTTGGATGCACCCTGATTTGTATTCATGGCAATTCTCTCCTGAATTGGGCTTGAGGATGAGGAAACTGATATTTGAGAGCTGATATCCTCTGAGAATGGAAAAGAGGTGCCGTGGTTTTGGACTGCTGCTTTTCGATTGCTGAAATAAAGCAGAGCTGTGGTTTTGGCAACAGAGTGGAGGTGTTGTGTTGGGACTGGGCTGTTGGGCTTCGGTGGAGTCTCTGTGATTATTGGAGCCATTCCTGCTATTCTTGCCGCTCGACTTCGGTGAGCTAGTTGATTGGTTTGCCTTTCATTTTTTCTCGCATTTAAGAAGTTTGGTGACTTTCTCTGACCTTGTTATCTTGAACCTGAACCAGGGGGATACTACTGGTGGGATTTGGTGTGAGGACCAGACCTGGTGTGATGAGCCTGGTGTATGAGCTGTGGTTGGAGCAGGTGGCGAAGAGCTTTTCCCTCACCTAGATCTAGTACACTTAGGTCCTTGTTGGTGTTCCTCTTGGGAGATGGTTTGTTGGTTGTGCTGGGAGAAGATTGGAAGGCCAAAAGTGGAATAAAGAAGCAGCATCTGGTTTGGAGGCCCATCGACTTTTGAGCTCGGTGAGAATTGATGAGAGAGTGAACTGTTGAGATGCCCACAGCCCAGTAAGAATGTTGTCTCCATTCTCCTGCCTGATGGACAGTGTGAGTGTTCTCCTCTTTTACAGACAGTTTAAGGACATATTTTTTTATTCCCTGCCTGGTGGACAGTGTGAGTGTTTTTCTCTCCTACAGACAGCTTAAGGACATATTGTGAACATTGAAAGTGTTTTTGCTTTCTTTTAAAGATTATTTGATTGATATGTTGTATCCCGAATTGTACTGCTGAAGTGAGAGTTTGGTGGTGGGATATTTTTTTCTGGTGAGGTGAGAGCTCCCAGAAGTCATAAACTGTGTTTGGAGAGAATTGTGGTAACTTTCCCCTCATACCGATGTTGTAATTTATAATTTGCTCTGTTTTGTTCATTTTGTGTTATTTATTATTGTTTGGTGTGTGGTGCATGATTGAGAGTTGAGTGGTTGGGTGTGTGGTGTTGTGTTGTTGGTCTGAATTTATTGTGTGTATTTTGAGTGTGTGAAGATGTGTTGGGGAGTTATTCAGATGGTCAGGCATTATTCCCCCCCTGGCTTAAGGACCTCCACCTTTTTAGTTGTCCCCCATTATCTCTGGAGGTATATAGATGGTGTAGGGCTCTGGGTATTGTGAGGAGGAGGAAGTTGGAGGCGGGGCCTGAGGGGAATGGAAAGGAGAGGACTGATTGGGATAGTGGGAAGAGAAGATGCCCTGGGGTGAAATGGGTTCAGGAGAGAGTCCTCCCTGCCTGATTCCCATACCAAGGGCTCTGCCTGTGGCAGGCAGGTGGCTCGGTCTTCACCGGCAACCCAGTCAACTCGGACGGTGTTATGTAATGCCAGGTCCATTAAAACAAGACTGCTATAATAGCTGATCTTGTAGGATCATCGATCTGGCATGCATCACCGAGACACGACTGGATGATAATGCTGGCCCTGTTTTGGCTTCAGCTGTACCAGTTGGGTACTCAGTGATACACCATCTGAGATTGAATCATAGGGTTGGGGGGTGGCAATCTGTTTTAGAATGGAACTGAACCTGATAGAGGTACCAGTAGGAATTATCAATTCCTTTGAATGTATCTTGGGTAAGGGTGTGGGGTACAGGATTCTTCTCATTTACCGTCCACCAGGTAATGGGAATGTTTTCCTGAGGGAAGTTGCAGACTTCATTGTTGATATGACATTGGGATCCTCCAGATGGCTGATCCTGGGGGATTTCAATGCCTGGGTCGACGATGAACTCTTGCAGTTTGGTCAAAACTTCCTCCAGCTGATGAATTCGCTGGGCTTCTCACAGGTTATTTCCTCCTCAACCCATATAGATGGTCATTCATTGACTTGGTATTCATCCTGGAATGGAGATATCCGACTTGGTGGTGGAGCCAGTCAGATGGTCTGACCATCACACCATTGGGATCAGTTTCTTGGCCCCCCCCGGTAGGTCATCCCCTACAAAAATGGTCTGGTATCGCCCTTTGAGGGGTATTACCCCGGAGGGCCTGATGGCGGTGCTGGATCTATCGAGTTTGCTGAGTGAATGCATGGATCCTGGGGACCTGGTTCTTGCCTATAATAAGGCAGTAGTAGGGGCCCTGGATTCCATTGCTCCTGTTCATGTTCGACCCCTCACCCTTTGCCCCAAGTCTCATCAGTTTAATGAGACTTTGAGGGAGTTGAGGAGAGTGGGAAGAAGGCTTGAGAGATGTTGGCGGAAGTCGGGTCTGGAGTGCTACAGGCTTAGTTTGATGGACCATTATCGTGTCTATCAATCAGCAATTACCCGTAAGAAGGCAGAATTCCTGTCCAGGGAAATTGCTGCTGCACAGAATCGACCAGCCCAGCTCTTTCGGACCAAGAACAGACTGTGCAATCCACTCTGTCTTCAGCCTGAGAGAGCGTTTTCACAGGAGCGGTGTGAGGAGTTTGCTCGATTCTTTGCGGATAAGGTTGACACAATGGGGTCCGATCACCTTCTAACTCTTTCAAACAGGAGGTTTGGTGGTCTGCAGGAGATGTTGGACACCCAGTTTGTGTGGTCTGACTTCGACCGGCCCACAATCAATGACATAGTGATGATCATCTAATCGCTGCGACTGACCAACTGTAATTTGGACTCAGGCCCGCCCGCCTCTTAGTAGGATGTGTGATAAAATTGGCCCGATCCTTGCCAAGATAGTCTGGTTGTCATTGGAAGGAGATCTTTCCTGATCCCTTGAAGAAAGCCATGATTAGGCCCCTGACTGTCTGGCTAACTACAGGCCTGTCTCTAACCTACCTTTTGTGGGTAAGGTTATTGAGAAGGCAGTTGCATTGCAGCTGGATGATCATTTGACCAGCCACAATGTCTATGATTCTCTCCAGTCTGGATTTAGTAAGAGACATAGTACCGAGACAGCCCTTGTTCGGGTACTAAATGACCTCCTAATAGTGAGAGATCGAAAGACTCGTTCCATTTTGGTCCTTCTTGATTTCTCTGCAGCATTTGATACCGTTGACCATGGAGTGCTTTTGGAGCACCTGCAGTTTAACTGTGGACTATCGGACTCGGTCCTCAGTTAGTTTCGATCATTCCTGGAGGGTAGGACTCAGAGGTGGTGTCTGGGATTTTTCTTGGCATTACTCCCTACCCTCTGGAGTGCTGTAGGCTCTCTATTTTGGCACCATGTTTTTATGTATATATGCTGCCATTGGGAGTGATTATTAGGCGGTACTGCTTGAGTTTTCATGGCTATGCAGATGATACTTAGCTGTACATGTCCTTCGAACCCGACCAGGGTGATGATGTCTCGGTCTTTAAGAACTGTCTCACTGAGATTCAGGACTGGATGACTGTGAGCTGGTTGCGGTTAAGCCCCGAAAAAACTGAGGTGTTGGTTGTGGACCCAGGTCATTGGGGGGTGGGTTTGCTGAATGGGTCACCTTCAGGTCTTTGGCTTGGGGGGAACCCAGTTGGCAACCTCAGATCGGGTGCAGAACTTGGGTGTTATATTTGATGACTGTCTGACCCTTAAACATCAGGTGTCAGCCGTTGTCAAAACTTCCTTTTACCATCTGAGAACTATAGCCCGAGTGAAGCATCTGGCTCCTGCTGATGATCTTCCAATGTTGGTCCATGCCTTCATTACCTCCTGCTTGGACTACTACAATGCCCTGTACCTAGGGCTACCGGGGGTGGATATCCGCCACTTGCAGTTAGTGCAGCATGCAGTGGCCAGGCTTTTGACTGGTACGTCAAGGACCAGTCATATAGCGGCTGTCCTCTTCGGACTGCACTGGCTGCCACTGTGGCTGGATTACCTCAACGCTGGTCTTCTGACCTATAAGGCCCTACTTGATCAGGGACCTAGTTACCTGTAAGATCTTATTCGTCCCTACTGTCCTTCCCATCGGCTCCAATCCACCGATGAGGGATTGCTAGAGATTCCCAAGGTTCATTTAAAGACATCTGGGGCAAGATCATTTAGTTTTATGGCCCCAACCCTGTGGAATTCTCTACCTCATTGGGTGAGAGATTGCCTGACCATCCAAAGTTTTAAGTTAACCCTAAAGACGTATTTGTGTGAACTGGCATATTCAGATTTTTAAATATATTTACTGATTGATTTTAGGATGTTGTTTTAATTTTATGTATTGATTTGTTGTAAAAGAGCCTTGGTTTTGGAAAGGCACTTTTTAAAAATAAAGCATTCATTCATTCATTCATTCGAATGCAAAAGTTCAGTACTATGCCACGTTACTTATTGCAAATTTGTAATGTAAACAACCTGACCTTATGAACTGCTGCACCACATCCACACAACAAACAGCAAGAACATTTCTACTATTACTGATAATATTACTGTGTGTACAATAACACAGTCAGTTATATAACAAAAATATAACCAAAAAACAAAGAAATCATTCTTTCTCCAACTTAAATCTACCTGCACCACAGATCCTTCACCCCAAAGCACACTTTCACTGTCTTTCACCCACACACTCAATGTTGTAAATTAACATTCAAAATCCACACAAAAACAAAAATGCTCGATGATATCAGCACAGAAGGGTTTCCTACAATCGATGAACTAAAGTTGGATCCCCAAATAAAATGCAAAAATGCTTTTTGAGCAGCTTTTACAAGATTTCTATCACAGTCAGCTTTCAGAGCACACTTTCTCCTACTCCTTCCTACTCGTACAACCCCGAACTGAGGCTGTGCTGATCAATATATAGCCCATGTGACCTGAAATCCCATGAATCACTGCAAAATATGCCTTTGGAACTCAAAAACAAAAGGCGAAATGAGGGCAAAGTGCACTGCCTACAATGCACTTCCCCGCTTTTAAGCATTTGGCAGAGAAAGTGGTCTGTGAGGTGGAGTAATGTGGGAAGTCATTGGTTTTAGTGGACTTTGTGTTCCTCGTTAAAATGCGAAGTACTCTGCTTCACGTTGCAGAGCACTCCATGAATCTGCCTTTTCTCCGCAAATTGCTTTGTGGAGCAGATTGAGCCCACTTCGCCCACCACTAATTATAGTGTATGGCCTCTAATGCACATTTCTGGTATCACTTATCACTCTCAACCCCCATCCTAACTCTGCCTTCAACCTCCTAACCACCAAGGCAATCTCCTTTCTATACTTACTGTGACAGAGGTGGTCTTCTGTCAGGCAGCAGCACTACAACTGCCTCCTCAGGCACTATGGAATTACTCCATACTTGCACAATTATATTGTATTTACTATGTCCTTGTTATGACCAATTGTAAATTGTGTCCTGTTGTAACTCCTCCAGAAGATTTGCCTGTTAGTTTATTTACTTATTTATTTATTTATTGAAATATTTCAACAGGAAGGCACACTGAACAACAAGTTGCTCATCTCATGGTGCAACCTGGGGGAGGGTACAATGAGGACTGGCAATGAAGAATACAGGTGAAGCATTTGATTGAAATAATACATAACACACTAGTGAGTAGTTCAGACAATTACAACATGAGACAACTGAATACATTAGAGGGTGGACACAGACACATGAAACAGTAAACCAGTCACACAATAATGCATCAGTACAATCATAGTGCTATGATGTTTACAGTGCTGTACACAGAGATAGGCAAACAAGTGATAGGTGCAAACAAGGGCAGGAGGCAACAATTACTCAAGATAGAGAAGTGAGGGAGGAGGCTAAGGGGAGCTGGAAAGGGTAACATAAGAAGAGGAGGAGGGGGGTGGGAAGACTGATGAGACCGAGTACCCCTCCAGGGTTTAGAGAACCCTGCAAGGGGGCAAGATCTGAGAGCAGACAAGAACAGTGAAATTAAGAAGAGTGGAGAGGAAAGACTTCCATGACCAAAGTACCCCTCCAGGCAATAGAGAACTCTGCAAAGGGTGGGATCCAGCAGACAAGAACAGTGTGATTAGGAAAGCTGAAGGCAAGCCAATACATGTTTCCCTTCAGGATGTATGAACCCTGCAAGGGGCACTGTGAGATGGACAGGATAAAGAGGGGTTGGGGATTGAAGCAGGTACAGCTGGAAGAGAAGAAGTTGTAGAGCAGTACCAAGGAGTAGGTGGATGAGACATGACATATTTGTGGGGAGAGCATTCCATGATTTGGGAAAGCGTGGAAAAACCACTTGGCCAATGAGGGTAGATGCATGGGACCAACAGGGTGGAGTGCTGCAGATCTCAGGGAGTGAGAGGGTTGGGGTGGTGTAGTAAGGGAAGATTGGAGGGGAAGGGAGTTCACAAAGCTAGAATTTGGAGGTCAGTTTGACACAGTGGGTTAGCTGCCAGTTGGACAGTGGAGAAAAGACTAGTGCATGATAGAGGTCACAGTGGTGAACATGGGGGGGAGGGGCATCAAGGGCAAAGCAGTAGAAGGCATTAAAGATAGCATCCAATTTGGCCAGGGAAGATTTGGGAGCAGCACCATAGGCTACGTCACAGTAGTCAAAAATGGGGAGTGTCATCTTCTGGACAAGTTCACGCCTCACAGTTAGCAGGATGCAACTGCGGTTCCTGTACAGGGTTCCAAGCTTGCAGCACAGTTTCTTCAAGATGGCGTTGATGTGTACAGAGAAGTTGAGGTGTTAGTCAAGCCAAACCCCAAGGTATCTAAATGAGGATGTGTTCTCAAGGATTGTCCAATCTAGGGTGTGAAAGGAGGGCATGACAGAAAGTCTAGAGAGTCTCTGCCTGATGCCGAAGGTCATAGAGACTGTCTTTTTGGTGATGAGGGAGAGCTGGTGTGAGGCAAAGCAGAGCTGAATCTGGTTGAAGTCGTGCTGTAAACTGGTTTCTATGACTGCAGGGTTACTGCCGGAGCTATACAAGACAGTGTCATCGGTGTACATATGAATGGAGGAGGAGGAGCAGGCTATAGGAAGGTCATTTATGAAGATGGAAAAAAGCAGAGGACCCAGCACTGAGTCATGGGGGACACCAATTTTGATAGGAAGAGGAGGGGAGGTAGAATCCGAGATTCTTACTGACTGAGTCCTACCGGTGAGGTAAGATTTAAATCAATTTGTGGTAGATGAGGCCAGGCCTGCAGCAAAGAGGGAGCCAAGGAGGAGGGTGTGGGAAACAGTGTTGAACGCTTTGGCTAGGTCAATAAAAATGGCAGAGGTGATCAGGACATTGTCCATCCTGGTAAGGATGGAGTTGGTGAGCCTGAGGAGGGAGGTAGTAGTAGAATGGTTCTTCCAAAAGCCGGATTGGAACAGGGTGAAAAAGGAGGTATCAGAGAGAAAGGAGGAAAGTTGGGAGAAAACCAGGTGTTCTTGAAGTTTTGCAAGGGTAGGGAGGAGAGAGATGGAGTGATAGTTGCCAGGAACAGAAGAGTCACCACCCTTGGGGAGGAATAACTACTGCATGCTTCCAGGAGGTGGGGACCTGCGCTGACATAAAGGAAATATTTAGGATTAAGGAGATAGGGTGAAGATAGCAGAAGCAGAGAGGTAAAGAAGTTTAGGATCGAGGTCATCTGGACAAGAACCTTTGATTGATTCAGGAGAGCTGGGCACTTAGAGCATTGATGGGGGGAGATGGGAGAAGGAAAAGAGTGGGAGTCAGCGAGGGATTGGGAGGAGAGGAAAGCGATGAGGATGGTTGGGGAGGAAAGGAGAGACTTAACACAGGATGTGTAGTTTGCATTAAATTCACTAGCCATCAAACATGGATCTGACACCAGGGAGCTGTTGATTTTGAGAATGGGGGGGTGAGAAGGAGAGGAGAAAAGAACATTGATCACTTGTCAGAATTTGCAGGGCAATTGATGTTTGTAAGGAAAGAAGATTTAAAATACTCAGACTTGGCCAGTCTGGTAGCTTTGGTACATGAGTTGCAGAGCATTCAGTACGTGGTATAGTCACTGGGGTGCTTAGATGTTTTGTGTTGTTTCCAGGCGCGGTCATGCTCACATAAGCAGGCCAGTAATTCAGGGGTAATTCAGGGGAGGTGTAAGCCTCAAACTCTGGTCCGCCTGAAGGGAGCAAAAGTGTTCTTGGTGGTGATGAATTTTATCCTGGAAAAAGGCAATGGCGTGGTCAATGGAGGGAGCAGAAGACAGAGGGGCCCAGTCAGTGGAGGCAATCTCAGACTGAAGTGGAGCAAGATCTAGGGATTTAAAGGAGTGAAGTTGAATCATTCTATGAGGAGGTTTGGGACAGTGTACCTTGTGAACCAGGAAGATTGGATTGTGGTCACTAAGTGACTGATTTATTGTTTTACATATACTCCCCTCCCCCCCTCACACTGGGTCACACCTGGAAACAAACCTTGGATCAGTGTGCCTCTCCAAGTTACCAGTTTTCAATAACTAAATAAATAAAGGGCACAATGTTACAGGTTTTAGAATGGTCAGTCTACAAAGATTAGCAGCAGGTGAGGATATGTTGACATTCCTTCCCTTGGACACCTGCACCTAGTAGGCATAGATAAAGTAGTTTTCTTCAGATGGGGGGTGGCCAGGTAGGTTGGGGAGCAAGGGGCTTAAGGTGCTATGTGTGGGTTCAGTTTCTCTCCTTGCTCTCTCCCTTCAGACCGAATTCTTACCTAGCCACCCTTGTAAAACAGGGCCTTGGGCTGGCAAGGTTAGTGTAGGAAACCCTCCTGCCCCACTATGGGATATCACCTTAGTAGCTGAGGGAGACATTTTTCCAGGTTTTTCTCACAGGGGTTTCCCAGGTTTTTCACCTCCTCCTGAGGGCACAATAGTGTCTTAGCAAATAAATTGTCTTCACAGTCATTGTAAATGAGCTGTGACATAAGAGTCTCACAAGGAGTTGTACAAGGGGCAAAACAGCGCTGCTGACCTGTGTTTCCTAAAAAAAATCATTTACTCAGATAAAGTGCTTATGACATTTGCTGCTGTGTGACATTGTCTATTCCTGCTTCTGTGGTTGATGTCAGCGCATTTCTGGTTCAATGTACTCTGCTTACATACATAGCTACCTGCCCCAATCCCAGGTGGTTGCAGTGCCAAGTAGGGAGTTTCCATCTGGTTTAAACTGATTGCTTTCTAGATGAGATAGCATCATGAGTGGCTGGCAAAGGTTGACAAAGTGCAGTAAGTCAGTTGGAGACACAGGTGCAACAGGGACCAGGGCCATAATCTTTGGTGGTTGCTTTCTTTATTGTAATTAATATTTCAGAAACAAATGGTAAAATGCAATTTAAAATATTGTTGCCTTTTTGGAAACCTTGGTATAACTAATGCCATAGGTGGTGGGAGTGTAAGGGGTTTGCCATCTGATTATGTTGCTTAGTTTTTAGTTGATTTAATATAAATTTGCTTAATGATGGAGTTAAGCTAACAGTGGAGTATGTGTTTTATAATGAGGGAGTTAAGCTAACAGTGGATTATGTGTTTAAATGTGGACTATTGCTTATGACAGGTACTTAGAGTATGGAGGCAGCAAAATCAAGCTTTTGTTGGGTAATTACTTCTGTCTGCATAGCATACAAAGGACAACAAAATGGTAGAGTCATAGGTTGTTGCGATAAAAAAGTGTGCCTTTATTAATCTACTGTTATTACAGTTTTGAAAACACTTATATGAACCCTGAACTGAATGTTAATGATTATTCTAGCAGGGAGGACACATTTTTCCTTGAATTGCCAAAAGATGTGAAGGATATTAGTGTGGTTAATATACAATACCTATAAACTATTTAGCTATTTAGTTAACTTTGACCAGCTTTCAGTTTGGACACAGCAAACTGAGTCAGACATTTTGGCTTGACAAAAACTTGGCAGACAGAGAAAAACACAGGATGCCTGTCTTAATCTTGATTCCTATAATATGTTCAGGAGTGACTGAATTGGGAAGGGGGGTGCATCATTTATGTTAACTCTTGGATGGCGGCTAAAACTGATGTCAATGATAAGCCAACTGAATGTGAATCTTTTGTAGTCAACTTATTGTTGGGGAGTAATAAAAACATAATAATTAGAGTTGTGTACATCCTAAAAGAGCTGCATATCTTAAATGAATATGTTAGTTACCAAATAACAGAGAAATGATAACTTTGTGTGACTTAATAATGATTGGCAAACTATAAAATCACCAAAGGCTAAGGAACAAATACTGAATGTGAATTTAACAAAGATAATAAAAACACCTTCAAGAGTTGATAATAAAACAAAAACTCCTATTATTATTGATTAGATACTTGTGTCACACCTAGAGAAAGTTTTGTTAAGTGGAGTTATAGTTGACGCATCAAGTGATCATACAGTAGCCCAGTTTTCTGTCTCTGGTCTTTTAAACAAAACACTAAGACTGAACCAGTGCTTATTTATACATGTACTGTAATCTGAATACAGACAGTGAGGATACATTCAAGCAGGATGTTGCTGCAGTTGGTTGATTATACATGGAGGCAATTTCTGAGACTAAATTGGCTATAGATTTCTTTATAGCATAAGTTACCAGAATTTGTAATAAGCTTGCCCCATTGAAGTAATATAGAGTGCAAGGAGAGTCAAAAGTTGGATGACGTCCATTTTGTTGAAAATATGTAGAAATTGGAACATAAGAGCTTGGCTAAAGTACATGAAAAGTGGTGAGCATCATGATTTAATTAAATATAAAGAGCTCGTATCTAATGTAAAAAAAAATGCACAACAAACAAAGGCATATTTTTCTAAACAAAATCAACATAAGACACTTTCAAATCCATGGACATTTGACAAGGGTTTAAGAATTAATTAATGGGCAAATGTAGATCTGTGTCTGCCATTCTGCAGTCTCTGAGTAAATTGTCTTGATATGTCCCTTACCCCTTCACCTGAACAAAGAGACATACACACAGTATTTTGGCATAAATGGCCACAGTTACATGCTTATTTAAAAGAACCACATATGGTAATAGCATGAAGTGAGCAGCTTGGTAGTGTCAGCATGCCTCTTATTGTGTTGTCTGCCATCTTCCAGGGTGGAACTGCTATTTCTTGAAAAGGGACCCAGCTTCTTCTCTGAGGCATAAGGGGTGACTCCTGAGCCATGTACTGTGTGCCTCTCCACTATCAGAGGGCGCTACAGACACAGGCTAAAACCTGAGGCAGCTATCCACTGACTGGCTTGAACAGCTTCTCATCACTGGGGGCTCACCTCCTGCCAGCATTGAAAGGAACCCATCTGTGACAGTGGCAGGTTCCTCCCATTACCCCTTTTGTAGTCTACCTTCAAGACTTCCATGCTGCCACACTTACATGACTGTGATATCCTACTCTTCCTCTACCCCTATCCTGTTAGAGGAGGTGAAAAACCCAGAAAAAATCTTATGGGAAAAAAACAGAAAATTCCACCTTGACCCATAAGGCAATACCCCTTAATAGCATGACAGACTCCCTACCTGCCCCCAGCCATCTTCCCCCATTTCTAGGGTGGTCGGATGGGATTCAAACTAGACAAAGGAGCAAAGAGGCTGGGCTCACATGTGTTGGCCCTTAAATAGTCTCTTAGCTCCTTTTGGGCCAGTCCAGATTTGGATCATCCCCTGCACCCGACCCTGCACTACACCTCCCCTGGGGCTTACCTGGTGGTGTTCGCCACTGAGTAAGTGCACCTCCGATGAAATTGAAGCTCAGTTCGAGCAGACACCTCTGCTGGTGTTCCTCCTGGCTTATCCCCCCAGGTCAGGGCCACATGGCTGGGCCATTCCTGAAGAAGTTGCTGCTCATTCCCCAGCTGAGTGCCACTGTCAGTGGTGCAGGACTCATGAGGCAAGGCATCATTCTGTGGGCTGGCATTTTTCAGTTTTTTCCATGGGAGGCATGACATGTGATGACGTAGGGCACATGAGTGCCAAAGTCCAGCATGCCTCCCCACAATTCAAGCTCCAGTAGCTGTTCCTCCTGGCCTCTGCCAGAGTTCAGTTACACCCCAAATGCTTGCCACCCTCCCCAGAGGAGGAGAGCAGTCCATGAGATGCTCAATCCTCCTCATCTGGCCAGCCCTCTGACTCCTAGGGTCTGTTCCCAAACCTAGGGCATTGATTTTGCAAGTGGAGACACTATCATTGCACTGGTGGGGTGGATTTCACTCCCCATCCTAGCCACCTTCTGCCATCCACCAAGGGCAGGGCCCACAGACAAAGGCTTGCAGTCTTCAAGGAGCCTTTTGCCTGCTGTCTATTATCATAATAGGTCCCTTATCATCATCCCTGAACAGAAGAAACACACACAGTGTTTTTGGAATAAATGGCCACAGCCATGTGTTTATTTTAAAGCACCCACATATAGTAATAGTGTGACATGTGCAGATCAGTAGTATAAGCAAGCCTCTAAATGTGTAGTCCATCCTTCCTCCAGGGTGGAACTGCTATCTTTAAAAGGAGCACAGCCTCAGAGGGACCCTGGCCTCTGAGGCATAAGAAATTGGTTTCTGAGCCATGTTCCATGCTTACTTTCTGGCAGCCTGGAGAAAACCATCTGTGACAGTGGCAGACTCCCCAATACCCCTTTTGAACTCTCGTGAGAAACTACAATGCTGCCACATGTTGACTATAGTCAATCCCCAAAAAAGCATGCCAAGCTAACAATTTTTATATATCTGCCAAGAACCACGCCAATTGCTCTGTAGACAAATTTATTCCATCCTTTATGTACAGTTGCAGCAATTTCGTTACAGTGTCATCATGTTGCAGTACCATTCCCCCTATTGCACCAAAAAATCTGTGCATTGACATGTTAGCCACTCTCTGGGTTTTCTCAATTGTGCCACTGCATGATATGTGACCATATCAGCATAGTCCCAGGCCAACTTCGCTGCAAAAGTAGAGATAATCTTTCACCTGGCAAATCAAACCTAACAATTTGATCAGACCCAAATCAGTTCTGCCCAAATGGATCAGGAACACTCCAGGAGGGCCACGCCACTGACCTCTGCCATGACCCACAGCACAAAGTCTCTCTACCTGCTTCCTCTATTCCCCATCCACTGCTCTTGTTGCTGACGTGGGTCCAAGAAGATGTTCTCTCCTCCTGGTGCCTGTCTGGCCCTTCTGGCTGTCCAATGTATAAATGAATGTTCACAGAACAGATCCAGATCTTTCTCAACTGTGACTTGCCACCTGCTGATAGACAAAAAGAAAGTTACAACAAATGTGGATACAAGTGCCCTTTAAAGGTCTGCGACTTCTGTCACCTCAAGGCCTTTATCTGGGTGTTTGCCAGCCCCTCCACCCTTGCATTTCTTGCTGCCCCAGTGTGAAATTAGTTGGTATTGAACTCAACTGTGTTCAGTCCTAACCCCTTCATGGCCCTGTCCAAAACATAATGGAACTGAAATACTGTAAGAGGGGTGCCATTTTTGTGTTGAAAGAACGCCTCACCAGATCCCTGGGCTATGTACTTTAGTATTTCCTCATGCAAATTCCACCTGATCCATACAGGTGTTCATAAGTTGCCAGGCAATCTGTTTTGTGTCACAGCCACCACATCATCCACCCAAACCACCTCTGCTTCAGGTGCCTTGTTTGGCCAGCTCTGGGACCCAAAATGCCCCACAGAATGCCACTGGAAGGCCATCCTGAATTATCTTACCTTAGAGATGTCTGAGCACACCCCTCCAACACTTCACACACTTCATCCAAGAGGCTGGGACTAACTGGCCACCAGCGGACCATCCTCCTAATTGTACCTTGCACCCATCTTTTCTAACATTTTGTGAGGCCCAAATGCTTGCATGTTGTCTTAAACTCTGGTGACTTTTGAAACCATACCATGCCAACCAGCTGTTGGCTCATCATTCTAGGTGCACCCTTGTCACTTCCTTAACAGCACATATTGGCATAACTGGTCCACTGGGATGGGCCAAGCATTTGTCCACCCTTGTGTTTCCCTGGCATGCAAGAAACCCTCAACCCCACTTCTGTAGGCTCCATTGTGCTAGGAGCTAGAGCATTCCTCATTAGCTTCCAATCTTCTGGCTCACCAAATTATAGGGGAAGGATGGAACTACCCTGTGGTGCTACTCCTCATCAGGTGATAGCTCCTGGAATCTCTGCCACTGCAAACAAGAAAGAGCATCAGCGATGTCATTATCAACCTGGGCACATGCAATGCCCTAAAGAGCTAGTGTACTGCCTAAAACTAATTAGTTTTTGAAAGCAGTCTGCCATTACTTTTTATATCTGAGGTACTTTTTCTTTTCCCTTAGGTTGGTTAATTAGAAGATTGTTTACCTGATGTTAGTAGGTGTTATGTGTGGAACAGCTCTCTGCCTGGCAGATGACATATTTACAGGGTAGATCTGTTCCCCCATTACCTATTAAGTATTGTGACCTCATTGACTGTGACATCACCCTTGCTTAAGAACAGCCACTCAGTAGCTGCCAGGTCAGTCACCTGTGATGTCACACTCAGTGAGATCACAATGTTGTTGATGTGGTGGAGGAAATAGAGATAGATATGTCAGTGGCAAGGCGGACAGCTGTTCCATACAGCCAGTGCAGTATATCACATGAAAACTTTCTAATGAGCAAAAGGAAAAGAAAAAACGTTAGAAGTAAAAAGTTGCAACTGACTACTTTTCAAAATTTGTATAATTTTCCTGTCTGTTTGTTTTGGTTCCACTAGCTCTTTAAAATAAATGTTCAACATTAAGCATTTTATCAAAAACACCTATATCAGACTTCTAACTGGCCGCTGGCCCACCGGCGCAGTGGTAGGATTTCTGCTTGCGACACCAGTGACCTGGGTTCAGGAACGGACTCGAGGAACTGGAGGGCCAGCCGGGGGGAGAAGGATTGAGCACCCCATGGGCTGCTCTCCTTCTCCAGGGGGAAGGATGGGTGGTGTGTCCGGTGCTCGAGAGACTCCTGGTGGAGGCTGAGGGAACCGCAAGCAACCGGTGCCTAGATACAAGAGGGGTGGGGCAAATGCTGGATGTCATTGCACGTCCCCACCCATGGGGCAGCTCAAAAATCCTATCGGCTACCATGGATGACCCGGCCTTATTGGCTCCTGGCCTCTCTGCCAACCTAATGCAGCTCCACTGCACCTGACCAGCCCTGAACCCCACCCTGGGGGAGCAGCCAGGGAGGTACTACCAGTCGCTACTGGCACCTTTCCCCATCAGAGATGAGCTGGATCGGGGCATTGGCCCCACCCTAAGGGATAAGTCAGGGGGTATCGGTCAGGGGTACAGCATTAGGGAGAGAGGTAGGGTGCTCAGGAAATGAGCCAAAGAGAAGTTGGCCGTGGTAAAACAGACTAAATAAAAAAGACTTCCAACTGGCTCTTTGCCCCCAGTTGATCATTAATAAAGCACACCACATCCATGTTGTCTGACAAGAAAATGACCTTCTCATCCCAAAACCTGAGGTCCTATACCCAGAGATCCACAACAGTCTGGACAGATTCTAACAATGTGGCATTTTTTTTTGTCAGCCATGCCTCCTGCCAACTTCTTGACCACTGTTCTGTGCACCAAGCTCCTTGGCAGTATGCCCCAAAGCCAGAGCAGCTGTGTAAAGCTCTATTTCTTGGCTGGTAGTGGCTGATGGCCATAATGAAATGCCACTAAAGCAATTCAGAAAGGCCATCCAGGCCACCATATCCTCCCTTGTACTCTCTGTTACCCAGAGTCTATGATGTGGCTTTGGGAACTGGACCCAACCTCCAAAATTCTGCACAGAAAGGTCCTTCCCATCAAAATCATGTTATTATTATTTTAAGGTGCTCCAACAATTGTTGTAGCTCCCTCAGTGTTATTTTGGATGCACCAGACACCCTAGCAAGTAATTCCTCAAAATCTGCACCTTATCTTCAGGTAACCAGAACACTGTGGCTTGAGTATCTAGCTCAATACCTAAAAAGCAATGTGCAGGGGCCCTTGGTCTTGGGTAGAGATGGGCAAAATCAGCAAATTTCGTTCCGCAAAATATCTTGCGAAATTCTCACATTTCGTGAAATATTTTGCAGATGTGAAATGTGAAATTCCACTGGTGAAATGAGGAATTTCACCTCTGAATGGCAGAATTTCAACACTCACAGGCAAAATTCCACCATTCATGAGTGAAATTTTGCATTTCACATAATGTGTGAATTTCGCAAAATATTTTGCGTGGCAAAATTCACGATTTTGCTGGAATTTCCCCAGTGAATTTAAATTTTGCTGCATCTCTAGTCTTGGGCTTCACCAGTCACTCCAAAGTCCATGCACACCCCATGAAAAACGTTCAGCATGTGTCTGCATTCCCCAGTGCAGACTCTTTCCACAAACAAAAACTTGTCTAAATAATGGATGACCTTAGCCAATTCTGCTCTTGTCATTATTATCCACTGCAAGTAGGTGCTGAAACACTCAAATGCTGTGCATGCCACTGTGAAAATCATGGCATGCATCAGTTTACATAATACTGCCCTTCATATTTTATCCTAAGTAAATCTCTATCCCCCCTTATGGGCTGGTAATAACCTGAAGGCAAATTCAGTATCTGCCTTCATAAGCAAAGTCCTTTTTCCCACCACCTTCACTACTTCTGCTGCCCAATCAATTATGGTGTACAACCCTGCCATGAAGTATGGGTCATTGTAATCACTGACAGAGTCCCCTTCCGGATAACACAGGTGACTGATCATTCTGAATTTACCTGGAGCTTTTGGGGCACCTACCCAATCAGGGATAACTTCAGCAATGGTAATATTAGACTAAAAAGGCCACTAATCCTCCTAGCCCTCACTTCTTTTGCAATCTTTTCCCTAACCAGCTCTGGTCACTCCTGGTAGATTTTAAATTCTCAGCTTCATAATACTGTTGTGGGCCCTAGTGCAGAATCCAAACCCAACAGTGAACATGTCTGCCAGGGATCGAGCAGCCTGCAGTCAGGGTATTGGGAAAGCCATGGCCTAATTTGGTCCACCCTTATTAGGGCTGGGAGGCTAGTTGCACCACTTCTGACAGGGCCTTGGGGCCACACCACCTGGTTTACATGGGGGAAGGTTGAAGCCAACCATAGGCCATGCATTCATGCTTAAACCATCACCTCTTCATATTGCACACCCCCAATTATAATTGTAACAACACCCTGACCCAATCCTTCCCCAGGAAGCCACCCCTTGTGCCCCTGTACTAGGGGACTGGGCCCTTCTGACCAGGAAACCACAGTATGTGTGTTGTAAGCAAGTAAATCTTCTTTATTGTTTGACTAAAAGTCTTTCACAATTTTTGAAATCTGCCAAAATTATGGACAAATAAATACAATTAAGTACAGTACATTTACAGTGAATACATTAAGAAAATTAAGCAATAAACCATGACAGGGTGTTGGTGATGCTGGTTTTACCCACACCAGGGTGGTTTAGTCCGCGAGACGCTGGGCAGTGAAGTGAGTCTAAGTCAGGCGATGCATCAACATCTCTTACTACCAATTGGTATTATACATGATCCTTGATTTTTTGTAACAAAAATGAAAAGAAATAGAGTTTTCCACTTATAATAATTTTATAACATTTGTCATTCCACCAAAAAAATAGTTTCCTTATTAATCCTAATGCAACCATATATGAGAAGTGCTGTTTTGTTTGGGTGAGTTTGTTTTTTGGCATTAAAAAGAGACTACAGTTGTGGGCTAATTATTATTTTTTACAGAGACAGCATGGGAGATTTAAGTAACGTCAGTGCTGAAAGCAGTAACAGGTGGCACCGGAGACTGTGTGCTTCCGGTTCAACTGTTCAGGAAGGAGACAGTAACTGTAGAGGTCGAGAAATTTGTTTCCACCTCTTTTTACGTTTTTAAATTTAAAGTTAAAGTATTCGGAAAGTGGCAGTAGGAGTTCAGGTAGAGAACAGACCACGAATGAAGCGGAGGAGGAGTGACAGACCGGGAGAATGGTAGCGAGTAGGAGTGGAGTGAGAGATCGTGGAAAGTAGTGATGAGAGACATACAAAGGAGACGAGTACAATGAAAATTACATTTGTGGTGTGGTGAAAAATTGTCCCTAGCTGTTGTCTGCTGCTCGGATGCAGTAACAAGTATGCGGTGTTTTTGAGGGTTCGGAAACTTAGCTGCATGTTTGAGTTGAGCTGGTTGGGTCGGGGTAAAAAGTTCTCCTGGGAATTTGAGCGGCAACGGCTGCATGTTTGAATTGACTTGAAATGTATTGGGCTGGGTGGGAGCGGCAAGCTGGTAAGTGTGGAGCAGCCATAGATAAAAAAAAAACAAAAACATTATGTGCTGTTTGGCGGGCATTCAATATCGCAGTTTCTCACCCCTGACATTTGGTGTTGGATTGATTTTAGAAAGACGACTGGCTGGCACTTGTTCCTGTTGGTGATGCTGAATTTTACAACAGGGTGATAGTGCCAGCTGACCAATGAGAACAGGGTATTTTAGTTGCCATTGTATAATATAAAATATGAAACACATTCAGAGAAAAACCCATGTTATTTAGAAACATTTCATCATAATATTAATTTTTGTACAAGAGCTTTGCAAAATTATTCCAAGAGTATATGAACTCCTGTTGGTCCAGTTTAGAACACACTTTTCCTATACCCTTCAAGGTTAAGTAATACCTTTCTTCTCATATCTTACATACTGTACTCTAACATTGTTTTTGTTTTGATCTCTTTATTTTTTGTCCTGTGAGAAATATTTAGCCATTTGAATTATGGTTTGATTATCATTAGCATGCAACAGTATACTAGCTAGCATGTCATCATCTAGGTCCTTCCTAAAGTTAAGATATGGACCAAGGTAAGACTGTCTTGGTCTTATATACCAAGGACATTTCCAGAGTACATGGAGTAAGTCTTCCTTTTCATTATTTGTGCAAGTACAAAGTTGTGCTTCCAATGGAGAGTCAATTATGTCGTGCAGTAAGCACATTACTTACTGCTGTCTTAAATTTGTACTGGGTAAAGGTTTTTCTTAAATTTGGTTCTAGTAGCACATCTAAGTATTCCTTATATCTGTAAACTTAATTTCTTCCATCCATTCAATTGTATCATCTCCGTTTTCTTATCCTCTTGTTACCCCTTCCCCCAGATAACACCGTGAGATGAGCAACTTGTTGTTCAGTGTGCCCTCCTGGTGAAACATTTCAATAAATAAATAAATTCTGTCAGTGTCAACCAGAGATCCAGCCTGGAGTAGGTGTTATAAGGGTTGGAGAAGAAGGAAAAGTCCCTTCCTTTCAGATGGATAAGTCTTCAGATGTCCATCCTGCCAACTCCTGAGCCACCTCCTGCAGAGCACTGAGGTAGGGTTTTGGCACCCATCGGGGTTTACTTCTACCCAAAAAGTCATCCATGACTGTGTCATGTCATCACTGACCAGAATACGCTCTATACTGTCTCCACCAGCTTCTGAGTTAAGGCATTAAAAATTGTCATCTGGTTGATTGGGCCCATACTCACAGCATAAAGTAGTGTCTCTACCCTGCAACTGACCACTGACTATTATAAATCTTCCCTCTGGGTCTCTGTGTGAATGAGGCTTTAAAGTCTGCATCCTTGTGTACCGGAATGGTCACCCTCTGCTTTTGTGTTGAAGGCATTGCTGAATACCTGCACCACTCACCCTTTTAAGTTTCTCTGCTTCAAGTCTAAGAAGGTAGTTTCTTGCAAAAAACTTATTATATCCCTGTCCCCAATCTACGTAGCTGGTCTAATATTTTCCTCCCTTTACTGGAGAGTTCATACCTTTAACATTCCATGAGGTAAATTTGATAAGCTTATTAGTCATGTTTATAGGTTTGTGAAAAGCAGAGGGTTGTCCAGTGGAGTGTGACAATACTGGCCAGATTGGTCAGCCATCCATGGTACCTCTTATTATCAAATTTGCCTCCTTCCCTATAAGATGTTGCTCTATGTAAAATACTAAAGACATTTAACATAACATAAATAACACAGTTTCCTAACTTTAGAAAATTAACTTGCCATATCTTTACATTGCAAAGAGACCCAGTACAGCAAGGAGCATTGTTGGGGCAAAGGCAGGATCTAAACCTGATGGAAAAACATGACACAGGGACAGGTGTTGCAGAACAAAAGATTTATTACCCAATACATGTAAAAAGGACAGCTTACCATGGCTGGGAGTCCAGAACCTCCCAACATCCGGTGTTGCCATAGGAAAAACTCAGAGAACAACAGTCTTACACAAAATGATATACTCAGAGATAAAAAGGTCCGTTACCTGGTAACAGTCTCATCTGCATAGTAGAAAAGCTAAACAAAGCGTTTCTATTGGTGGTTAAGGTGGGCAGCTTGCACCCAAGGCTATTAGGTTTGCACATACGCAGCGATAAGCAATTATGCTGACTAAAACTACTTTTGGGTTGCAATGGACTGATTCATAGAATATGCTGATCTTAGCATTATGGCTAATAGCTATAGGTGGCATGCTAAGACCTCAAATATAACATGGCATAGTACATCATAGGAAACATAAGTAAATACTGATATCCCTTATATTGTAAAATGGTGGTCCACATGAGGGACTGTAGGTCAGGCAGGTCTACATATCCCCCCATTGCCTGCATAAAGGGGCAACACAACAAGGGAAAGTTGGTTGGTGCAGTCCCAGTCCCAGTTCAGCTGAACGAGCAGTGTAGAGAAACTTCAGTAGTGCACGATGTTGTTTGAGAGTGCGTTGTAAACAGTATAAGGTAACAGTCATGAAAAATATCAAGAACGCTTGAATAATAACAAAAGCTTTAAAATAAAGACCCAGCCAGTTCTTGGACAAAGCAGTAGTTAGATCACCATCATGAAATAAGTTCAATGTTTGTGGAATAGCAATAAGGAGAGATGGGGTATTTATTTATTTTTGAAAGTCAGATTTACAACCTTTGAGTCAGGGACTCATTTACAAAGGCACCTCGTCATAGGGAGGGTAAACATGGTTGCGGTGTGAGATACAACAGTGGTAACATACAGGTGCAATACAGATAACAAAAAGAACACAATATAACAGTGGTTTACAGGATAAAGTTACATGCAGTAAATAGCAATTGTATAAAGTATAACGATAGTAGAAGTCACAACCCTGGTTGTACCGGGGAAATACCTAAGTGGTATATAGTGCTTGTGTAACTTGTAGTACTTTTTGTGGCTTTACTATTCCCTCCCTTGGTAGTAGGTAGGTATGTAGTAATTTGTAGGAATAGAAGGCCCATGAGCAAGGGTGAGAAGAGTGCCAGAGAAGGAGGAGGAGGGGACGGTGGAGGATAAAAAACACTCCCTAAGCAAGGGAGGTGTGTTAGAGGGCATATGTAGAGGTTGTGGGAGGAGCTGTTCCCCACTTTGAGCCTCGGGCAAGCCCTCCCATTCAATGTTTGTGGAATAGCAATAAGGAGAGATGGGGTATTTAGTGCTTGTATAACTTTTAGTGCTTTTTGTGGCTTTACTCTATCCCCATCCTTGAGTAGTGGTTAGGTAGGTAGTAGTTTGTAGGGATGAGAAGGCCCACAAAGAAACCTCCTCCAACTCATGGAGAGTATGACCCCCCTGGCACTCAGGAGAGGAACCCCCACAGCTTGAGAAAATCTCTGAAGACCAATGCCCGGAGGTCTGCCTGTCCTTCTGGGCATACTGAATGGAGAAGGATCTAGGTTCTAGTAACCAAAGTTAATTTGAGGTTGGTGAGTAGCTTGGAGAGATGATAATCCATCTTGATCCATGGATGATGCCGATCACATGATGATCTTGAAGTTGAAGAAAGATCTGTTCTGAATGAGTGATAGAATCCTATGTATAAAGTAAATCTGAGTAAAGGAGGACGAATGAAGTCCCAGTATCCAAGATGATGAATGATGCTTGTACAATGGAATTGTAATAGGCAGAGGGATCATGACCAGATTGATAAGGTACTAAACTGGGAATGGTGGAACTGCAATGGTAGAAGAATTCATTGGTGAATGATCCAGCTTGTGAGAGGCTTGAATGTAAGGGTTGGTCAGGAGGCTAGGAATTCTGTATTGAACAAGAAGTCGCTAAGGAAACATCCATAGAGTAGAATGTGTAGAAGAGTCTTTGAGTGCCCTGGAGATGATGGTTCATTCTCGATCCAAGGATGATACAGCTTGAATAATGATCCTAAAGATGAAGGGTACATCGTTCTGTAGGGATGGTAAAATCCTATATGTAAAGCAGATCCAGTTAAAGAAGGGCTAATGTAGACCACATTCCCAAGGTGACAAAGGATGGTTGTCCAAGGGATTGCATGGACCTTATGAGGTGGGAGAGCAAGATTAGATTGATACAAGACCAGACAGTACACTGTGGTAGTTGTGATGATTAATAAAGTTATGAGTGACTGCTCCAATTCGTATAGGTTTAATATTCAAGGTAGTCTGAAGGTAAAGAATCGATTAGTGAGTGAAAGTCACTAGGTCAGCATCCCAGAGTAAAACAAGTAGAAGTTTGAGTGCCTGATAAGAGTAATGCCATAAGTGATTAGTAAAGCCCAGAAGATGATTTACAGAGCCATCCAGATGGTAACCTAATGTATATGAAGAATGATTGGAAATGCGGTATAAGGAATAGATGGCTTCTTTGGTCATGATGTTCATAACTTTGTGCTTAATCTTCTGCTGGTACACTGCCTGAAGTAAGTATGGGTATTCCTGTGATGTGATCATTTAGGAGATGCACTATGGTGGCATAGGTGGTTAAGTTTACTGGTAATCCTGATGCTGAATTACATGAGAGGAGCTTGGGGCAGATGAGAGGAAGACTCTGTAGGCTGGATTGGTAGTGAGATTGATAAATGCAGGATGACATAGGATTTAATGTTACAGCTGATTAATACCGATTGGGATGCAAGGCTGAGTTGGTGAATTTGTCTTGGCTGTTACAGATTGCCAATTAGAATTCAGGAGAGCCAGTTCTAGGTGATGGTGTTTACTGTAGAGATTAATGAAGGTACTTACAGAAGAAGAGGCTGAAGGGTCTGCTGGAAGAACGGTTGACCCGGCTGAAGATACTAGGTGAAAAGGTGTAGATGATAGTATAAGGAATAATGATGTCCAGAGTGAAATCAAAGGTGCGGATGGTGTGGAGTCAGGAATCAGCAGGCAGTGAAGATACCACGATGAATATTCTGGACCATATCTGTGCAATTCCTAAAACTAGCAATGACTGTTTGGGAAGTAGGAGTCGAGTAACTTGATCATCAGAGTGATTGTTGAAATAAGAGGTGGCATAAGGTAAAATGGATGATGTCCATAGTTGAATGGGTGATCTTGTGAGTCACGGTATCTGTAAAATCAATGCTAATTATGAAGTCTGAGTATAACAAAAGGATTTAAGTCCTTTCCATGTATAAGGATGGCCAATGAGACGAGGGATGCAGGGAGTCATGCTGATTGGATGGACAGGGATCAGAGGGTATATCCAATAGAGATGGAGGAGATTTTCCTATTGTACAGGTGAATGGGATTCTGTGAATGATTGCAAAGAACTGAATGGGTAGTGTGAGACTTCAATGATAACGTAAGAGTCTATGGGGCACGTGAGCCATGGAATGTTTGCTGGCAGTAGTATTACTCCAGAATAATGAATAAATGATTGAGTGAGTAGTGGAAGGGTACTATTGTAAGGGCAGGAGTAGAAGCAGGGGATGGAACATATGGAAAAGCAGATGACTTGTTAGGAGTACTGTCGGAGATAGGATAGAAGGACCAAAAGAGCCACAACAAATAGTACGAAGCCCCAAGCCAGCAAGGCGAAGAGAGGGCAGCCATTCAAATGTGAAGGAAGTATGGAGTGGATCCTGAGTAACTGAAGGAATAAGCAGAGGAAGCTAAGGGCTGGGTGAAGCCGGATGACATCCAGAGCAGGAAGGAGCAGGACAACGTCAGTTCCATGGTGAACAGCAGTGAATTGCAGGAAAGCTGAAACAAGGCATTGGATGATGAGCCACAGAAGGCCAAGGAGCCAGCTGAGAATGATGAGCAACAGGTGTCCCTCATCTGACGAAAGCTGGAAGCAACTAGAGAAAATGATGGATGGTGCTGGAGCGACGAAGGCAGTGGCGGAGGAAGAGAAAGATGGGCCCCAGTGCAGGTTGTAATTTTGGGCCCCTCTCCCCACCACAGCACATCAACTGCCCGCCACCCCATGTTTTTTTTTTTACCTGTTTATTTTACACACCTTTCACCCACTTCCTCCCTCACTCATACATCAAGGAATATACGGCAATACATAACAGTGTAATATGTTCTACTAATCTATTTGAATCGCTTTCTTGCCTTTGTTCTGCAAATTCATCAATGATCTGCTGTAGGTTAATTTTTCTTGCTCGTTCATTTTCAATAGATAAGATCTCAATCCACAAAGTCTCTCTTGTCCCATACTACTCCTTAAGTAGTTCTTTATAAGTTTAAGTTTTGAAAATGAGCGTTCAGCACTGGCTACTGTTACTGGGTTGGTGAGAAACAGCAGAAGTACAGTACAGACTTCTGGAAAACTGGATGCTAATACACTATTGTCAACAATGAACAGTTTTGCAAATCTTTCACTGATGATTGTTTGGATATTTCAGATTTCAAACAAGATCTGAATGCAAGCAACTGTCCAGGAAAAGCAAGTGAAATGTCTTTGTTGAAATAATGGGCCAGTTTTTCAGCTCCTTTATGCAGATCATCATCACTTGCAGAAATCAGGGTGCTTGGCTGGATTATGCTGAATCTATCAATGATAGCCTGCAAGCTTTGAAATCGATTTGAAAGCTGTGCAGTTATTATATCAAGGCACCTGTAAAACACATTCACTTTGAAAAATTTTTCTGAGTCGGCAAGTCTTTCATCTTCACATAGCTCATCAAAATGGCATTTGACCTTTCTCATGCGCTTTTCTTCAAACTTTGCTTGTACACCCCATTTTTCTGATAATGCAGTTGCTGAATTTTGGGCTTCATCAAACTCATTTCGAAATGTGAGTAGGTCTTCATTGGCTTTGTGAAGTAAGTTTGCTGCTTTGCAAAGGTCTGTGTCTTTAGACTGTAGCAGTTTTGACACAGCATTAACTGTTTCCAGAGTCTTTGTTTGGAGCACAACAAAGAAAACAAAACTAAAATTTTCCAGTAATTTCTTTAATTCCAAAGCCTCATTGCACTCATCTCCATTTTTGCTCTGAAGAACTATTTTTGTGAGTGCCTTCATAATATCTATATACCGAAATCTTAGAGCAAGGAGTGATTCATATCGGGATGACCATCGGGTAGGGCAAAGCTTTTTCAAAGTAATGTTGCTGGAAAGCTCTGATGTGGAAGCAAATGAAGATAACATGGCCCAGCGTTTCATACTGTGGCCAAAAAAAAGTGTATAGTCTTTGATCACATCATAAAAATTTTTCAGTTCTGGTATTCTCTAACGGAATCATTCAGTGTGAGATTTAAGTTGTGAGCGGCACAGTGAATGTATGCAGCTTCATTTCCTTCTGGGATATTCTTGCTTGCACACCAGGTACACACCACTCATATTAGAGGCCCCATCATACCACTGACCACGATATTTAGATAACTGTAAACCTTTCTGTTTGATGCAACCGATTATTATCTTCTCAAGTCCACTAGCAGACTGATCACTAATTTCCTGAAAGCCAAGGAAAGATTCATTGATTTTCACTCTGTTGCCATGTCCCTTTCATCCCTTTCTATTGTGACATACCGAAAAATATGACTAATTGGTCAGTCCTTGCAATGTCTTGGTGGTATCCATTATTACAGAGAAAAGGCGCAGCTTTTATTTCATCAATAATATCTTGCTCAATAGCTTTGACAAAACTTCAATGAGTTCATCCTGTATAGTATGACTAAGATAGCGAATTGATCCACTGGGCATGGAAATGAGTTGCTTTAACACGGGATCATACTTGGCCAACAGTTCCACGACTGAAAGAAAATTCCCACTATTTACTTGCCCTAAAACCTCTCTGTGTCCCCTGAAAGGTAAATTGCACATAGCTAATGTAAGAGTCACATTGATCAGACGCTCCAAAACTTGTCTCCAAAAGTTTTTCTCCTTTTGTATTTGAGTTTCAAAATCTTCATTGATTGTGCCATGTAAGCGCCTCTGCTCATACACTAGGCAAGATTCTAGATGAATTGTTGATGTTTCAGGATATTCAATTTTGCTGCTTAGGTGACGCCAGTCTCGAACTCCTTTAACCCATGCAACATTATATGCAGGTGCAGTACGATCAGCAAACGGCCAAGATGGCTCACAATATGCACAGTTTAATTTAGAGGAGTAACAAAGCCAAGTCACTGGTAATGTAACTCCTGCCTTTGTTGTAATATTGTAATTGCTTCTGGAGAAACAGCACCCATCTTGATTTTTGTCTCGTGGAAATGGTCCATCGGGTTTACACGAACCTTGTGATATGATGTATCTTTTTATTTGGCTATCCTTTATATCTAACGGAAAATGACCTTTGTCTGTGGGGTTTTTGTCATCAACAGGAGGAAAACTTGGAAAATCAGGTTCTTCTCCTTCTTCTTCACTGTTAAAAGCAGCACTGGCTGTTTCGTCAAGTTCTTTCTCCAATACACTTTCAATGTCCAGTTCTTGTTCAGATTGTTTAGCAAAGTTAGTTTCAGGATCAACATGATCAGCACAGGCCATCTCAGCCAAAGCATTAGGTCCACTGCCTTTCTCTGTGTCTGTGTCATTTTCACAAATTTCAGTTTCAGTCTTATTGTCCAATTGAGAGTTCATCATCGATCCAGGCATTGAAATCCACCAGAATTATCCATCTGGGGATTCCATCACCTGGTCGATGATGAAGTCCGTGACTTCCTACAGAAATTCCTTCCCATCACTGGGTCGACAGTAGATGAGAAGAATCCTGCAACCTACAGCTGCAATCACGATACATTCAAAGGATCTGGTCTCTCCTACCGGGGTGGCAACAGGGCCCAGGTCAGATTTTAAAAAAATGGCAACTCCACCACCCCAGCAATCCTTTCTCAGGCAGTGTATCACTGAGTACCCAGCCAGAATTGCTGATTCCAATACTGGGCCAGCATTTTCATCCAACCGGAGCTCAGTGAAGCAAGCCAAATCAGTTGTACTAACAAAATTAGTGATAATTGCTGTCTTGTTTTTATAGATATGGCATTGCACAACACTGCCTGAGAAGGATAGGTAGACTGAGCACTTTGCCCACTTCATGTGAAGCCCTTGGATATAGGAACCAAGCAAGGAGGTCCCATCTCCTGGACCCATTTTGCCCCAGGGCATCTTCTCAACCCCACCACTCCAATTCGCCCACCTCACTCTACTGCCCCTCCAGGCCCAGTTGACCCCCCCATTTTCTCCTCCTTCTGACTATCCCAAGTGCCCAACAATGCCTGTACACTTCAGCTGGCAAAGGGGGACAGTCAAAAGGATGGCGATACTTGAGCCTGGTGGGACAGTAGTGCCTGGCTACTGATGTCTCCTGCCAGCACTGCACAACTAAACTACTGGGCTAACAGCAGTTAAACAATACACAATCACTCATCCACACACACACCTACAATAATTCACATACACTCCCAAATAAGACACTAACACAATAACTTACTACAATTAGAAATAATCCCCTCTAAAAAAATAACCTCCAACAATATCAAATAATGCCCCCTCCCACCTTACCCAACAAACAAAATGCACACCAAGAATTGATTATTTAAAATGTCCTTTGAAGGTTCAAATGACAATGTTCAACTATCTTAAATAGCTCTGTTTTCCAGCCACTCAAAAGGGAGTCACACAAATCCTCAGGCAGTTTTGATTAAAAGACAGTAGGAACTCTCACTCCCTTTTGCCAAAGGTCCAAGTTAAACACAAGTCAGAATACTCTCACTGTCCTGAACTTCACGTTATCCAAATTTAACACATAAAGAAAATATTTCAGGCACTCTCACTGCTAGACGATTGCCTTGGAAAAGATATATTGCAGACCAACCTGACCATCACCCACATCAGTCCTTTCTTCTCTGTTGTAATACTGATTGCTCCACTTCGCTCCTTATCCTCCTCTACCATATCCACAGGCTGAAGTGATGATCTCAAGGATGAGGAAAACCCCAAACAAGATATACGAGTGTGAGAATGGCATTGCCACATTACTCTTGGAAGCTGTGGATGGAAATTTCCATTGCACCTCAGATATCTGAGCAGTACTAACTCCATGCATGCATATCTCTTTGACCTGGTGTGTGCAAAAGCCGATGTCTTCTGTTGCAGATTCCTCTTTCTCTCCTGTGTCACTGGCTCCCCTTCCTCCTCCCTCCCTCCCTCCACAATCTGGCAGTAAGGTCTGCTCTTCTAAATGTTCAGCTAATAGAGAAAGACCACACATCACCAGACATACTCATATTCATTCAAGACATCTTACACTCATGGACAGTTGGTACCAATCTACATGTTGTTGTTTTTATTTTTGTTACAGATAAAGGAGCAAATATGCTGAAAACAGTTGCTGATGGAAATTTTGCCACCCTTTGTTGCTTTGCCGACATTTTGAATCTAGTGGTCATATCTGTGCTGTGCACAGTACTGATGCTAGCAATACTGTCTCCACTGCAGGCTCCATCTGTTCTCATTTTCATCACTCTGTAAAGACAACTAACCAACTAAGAAGAGTTCAACAATGCCTTGATCTGTCTCAACATCACTTGATACAGGATGTCAGTAGCAGATTGAATTCATCACAACTGATGTCTAGGCTGCTAGAACAGAAGCACACACATTATGACATGGCAATGAAGTGTAACATTAGGGGAGTCCTAGGCCACCATCAGTGATCATTAGCTAATGCCATGGTGAGGGTACTAGGGTCATTTGACAAGAGAAACTGTGGTCTAAGTGTGTTCACTGTCACTGTAAGTCAGGTGATCCCAGCAATGCATAGACTATAGAGATATGTGAAGAAAAACAAGGAGATTACAGATGGGGCAGCTGTGCTCATTGTGCAGCTGCAAGCTGAACTAAATGCAAGGTTTGCTGCAGTGCTGGATAGTCACAGTCACATTTTGCAACCATGCTGGATCTCTGTTTCAAATGTGAGATTCTTCACATGGCTAAAGATAGCCACAGATTGATTCCTTTTTGACAAGAGCTGTGTGATGAGCTGACTGGTTGCACACACTGACTGGTAACACTGACAGCTGATGCAGAAGGCCATGATGGAGAGGGAATTTCATCTTGCAGAACTGGTTCCATTGGTGGAGATATGGAAGAAATGCCTGTTACTGACAGTAGCACTGATGGGACTGAGTGGGCACTGCTTAGCACATCCTTACATCAACAGCAACAGAAGAGGACAAGCAACCATCTTTTTTCTCCATAAAATATCTTGAACAGCTATTCTGTGGAGTCTCTTGAGCCATTTCAGGTTGATCCATTAGTCTACAGGGCACAGAAGTTGCATTCAGCCCCTCAGTTGGTGCAACTGGCTGTGTGATAGATCAGTTGCCCCTCTATGGGTGTGCCATCCCAGAGGATGTTTTGTTTAGCTGGTGATGTTGTTGAGCCTCATAGTTCAACACTAGACCCTGAACACATTCAGCAGCTTGTTTTCACCAAGCTTAACTTATCATTACTTGGGTACAAATATGAGCTACCTCCATGAAAATAGAAATATAATCTCTGAAGTCTGCTTTCCCTTACAGAAATAATTATATGAAATGTTTTCATGCTGCACACATAAAACTACCCAAGTGATATGCATGCTGTAAGTATGATTTAAATGTTAAATTGGAACTGATTGCATGCATACAGTACGGCATGCATACTGCAAGCAAGTGTGGAAACCATGTTTTTTATGTTAAATTGCGAAAGATTGCATGCATGTGGCATGGGTGCAAAAGCAAGTGGTCACTGAAAACTGCACACATAAAAATTAAGTGACTTGTTCAGGATCACACAATACACAAGTAGGGGTTGCTGAAATTGAAACCCAGATCTTTATGCTGCCAAGTCTTCTGCTTGCAGTTCAGTGCCTTTAGCCACTAAGCCATACTGTCTGCACACATATGGCTTGCTTGTACTTTAATACATATTGCATCTGACTACATCTGCACACATGCGGCATGCTCGTATCCACTGTTATGCTTTTCAGTTTTCTTTTTCTTCTCTTACTCATCTCAGTTTCACAGTTGAACTGTAGCACACATACCAATGGAAACACATGTGTTTTTTTCCACTCCCAGTACACAAACTTACCCACAAAACCACGTAATTACTTCTGTCTGGCCTGTGCTCCTACTGTTTTCTCTCCATAGTTTTGAATGCTTCCACACAAAAAGACTTTAAAGTGCAAACACAAAAGTAGCAAAAACTTCACACACACACACACACACACACACACACACACACACTCTCTCATGGCAAGTCTCCTCCCCCCATGCACACACACTCTAGCGGGTACAGCCATGCTGCTACAGACAACCCACCAAGTATAGATATAAGTAAAAAGTCTCTTACTTGAGTACTAGGGAGCCAGAGGCAGGAGTCTTTAAGAGATGTTGTCCATAGGTCAGAGTGCTGAGGCGTACCCCCTTGAAATGAATGGAGTTATTTTTTATTACTATTTTATACATTATGATGGTGAGTTGGAGAATAATGAAGGACACTGTTCTACTAACAAGGCCCTTGTTAGTCAAGCAGTGGCCTTCATTAATCTCCAACTCACCAGCAATAATGTATAAAATAGTAATAACAAAAATCCCCATTCATTTCAATGGTACACACCCCTGCAGTCTCCTTTGCCCTTTGTCATAATGTGTCTGAGTGTGGGGATGTGGAGTTCAGCTTCACTGGGGGGGGGGATTGGGGGCATAAGCCTGACTATAGTGAGGATCCTATAGTCTGTGAATACTATACCACTCAACTGTCTGTGAATGCAAGGGACACATCTAGAATGTCTGTAACATCTCTAAAAGGTACAACTTATTTGTTTTGACTGAAAAGTCATATGCAAATCAGGAAAAATTCAAATGTATAAGATTCACCTGTATATACCCCAGATCAGTGCATCAGATTTGGGCTTAAACCCTAAAGTTACTAACCATTTTTTCCTGGCTGTAGTTCTGCCCCCCAAAAAAAAAGAAGAACTTTGTCCTGATTTTTCCTCTCTGACTTCATTCCATTCAATAACCATCCCTGGGTCATGAAGCCACCCAAAGGTGAAGAAACATGAAAACACATTAATATTTCAGTCCTTCCTCCTTTCCCAATCCCCTGTAAAAATATATTTACTTTTACTTAACTGGGCATGTGGCCAGAACCTGCAGCCTGGCAGGCGTGCCACCTATCCAGTTTTCAGTCTGCTCCCCTTCTCTCCTTCCATCAGAAGCTGCATGCTAGAACTGACCATCACAGGTCCCCAACGTGGTCCTCAACCAAGTCACCTCACCAACCAAACCCACCCAACCTGGGTTGCTTGCTTCTTGCAGTTTGCTGCACTGCACTGTATAAGGCCTATGAAGACCACCCACACTGCTGTCACCACTGCTGCTAAGCCTAGCTTACTGTCATAGGGGTCTGTGCTGTTTTTTTTTTTTTGCATGGTGAGCCTAGTAGAGTAAGTAGGTAGCCTAGTCTTAAGTTAGCTTCTAGCTCACCCTCTGCCCCTTCAGCCACCAGGGAAGATGGAGACTCACTAAGAGTAGACCAACAAAAATATGCTGCCACAACACTGCTATTGAGAGTTCAGTGCTCACGAACTCCTCCAAGCTGTAGTGTACAGTCTGTCTACTCTGTGGTGGGAAAGACAGTGTCGCACTTGCAAGACTCACATGCTTTTTGTTCGCTGGAGTTCATCCACATCACATGTGATTGTGCCACCACTATAAGTGGAGAGAGTGGAAAACACAATACAGATACAGTTGAGTCTGGAGAGTACCTGCGGCATGAGCACACACAGGCCAGGTGGACACTTATTGTGCCAAAGAATAAATCCAAATTTAATGCCATTATTGCCACACCATAAGAACAACCTGGGAACAAATACAGAGGGGGGTCAATTGCCCCTTCCCTACCTAAATGGCGCCGCTGCTTAATGGTAGAAATTTATTCTCAGGTGCTAACGTAATGGTTTCCACTGTTTTCTGAGGTACTGTGTCACCATGTTTCATGATGTGTCCTGATCATCATGTGTGTTAGTGTCCCTCATTGTCCCTCATTTTGAATGTCCATAGCCCTCATTTCATTGACAAAATGTGAGCTATGGTGCATGCTTCCAAGACCCTACTCAGCACAGAGTGCTGCGCATGCCCATAGTGTATATACTCCATACAGAATGACAAAGGGAAAGTAAGTGAGATGAAACAGTCATGGAGAAACACATTTGTAGCACTAAATTTGTATAAGGGATTTACATGGTCCAAAACAAAAAGGATAGGCTTCACAACACAGAGGCCCCTCTTCATACATGTGGAATGGGGGACTGGCTATATCCTAGGCATTTAATGCAGTAAGCAAACAATACTTTACAAATTAATGGCAATGTAATGACAAAAATCAAAAGCCATTAAACAACTTGCAAAAGGATCAGAATTAATGAGTTTACCTAGTAAGTAAGTAAGTAAAAATTTATTTAAAAATGCTTTTCCATAGATCAAGCACTTTACAGGTAACAATAAACGAACAAATATAATATTAACAATATAAAATCATAGGCCATAAGCTTTTAGAAATAAAAAAGTTTTCAACTCTGTTTTAAAACTCTCGACGGTCAGGCAGCTACATATCTATTTGTTATGGGAATCCAAATAAAAATGTATTTTGATGACTCTAATTGCTAGCAGTAGTATAAGAAATAGAAACTGATGTTTTTTTTTTTATGAGATTTGTACCAGCTTAACTGCTGCACAGATGGCAAGTGTGCAGCATGTGAACCTGATGTGATGTTTAAATCACATTCACACCAGCTTAACTGCGGCACTCATGTCAAGCATGCAACATGCAAACCTGATGTAATTTTTAGATGTTCACACCAGCTTACCTGCTGTGCACGTCAAGCTTGCAGCATGCAAACCTGATTTGCTTTTCAGACCGGTTGGCTTAGGATCACTTTGTGTATGCAAACTGCATACAAATACTGCACAATTAAGCATGTGGCATGCATTCTGCATGTACACAGCATACCTATATTTCTGTGAAGGGTTTGCTGACTGGTTTTATTTATAAAGTTAATCCATGTTTTCCCCTATGATTCCTTCCTGCAGAGTTTAATGCATGCAACTTCATTATAATATAATTACATTAACTTTTTCTGAACCAGATACAGCTTCTCTTCTTCTTGTTTTAATACATGTTATTGTGCATGTTAGAAAAAGCAAGGATGTTGAACAAAAACACAGCTATAATAGCCCTAAGGTAAATCAAACCCAATGGGTGCTAATAACTTGCTTCTCATGTCATGACTTTATAACAATGAGGTTGTGAATCTAGGTGCAACACACAGTGTACCACTCACCACTTCACTTTTGCATAAAGCTTACAAAACAGCATTCCCCAATCCTTCTTGCTTCCCAGTTCCCACATCCTCCCCAACGTTTCACAGATATGGATTGTTTAGGTGACTGTTTTTGCTACTTTCTTCATTTTGCTTTTCCTTCTTGCTTGTAATTATTAATCTCACAAATAAAAAAGGCTGCTTGCTTTTATTGTTCTTTTAAAATCCTTTCATTTAATTTTGTTTTGCACATCCACTTTGCTCAGCTGCCATCCGGCACCCAGCTTACATTAGGGCACCGTGGCAGTCCTATAGTGGGACACTGTCTGTGCTTCCACTTTCCAAGAGAAGAACTGTCCATGAGATGCTCCACCCTCTCCCCCCCCAAATGGCCCCCAAACAACCAAGGTCCATTTGGAAACTTGGTTTGTCGGTGTAGTTAACAGTACTGATGGTGCTGTACCGCTATGGGGATGGCTCTTTTTTTTTTGCTTTTAAGAACCCTTTTCCCCTTCTGTTGTCCAACAAGGATATATCCTGTAATCAGATAGGGATACACCCTCAAAAAAGAACAGGGTTTACCCTGCCTAGTAATCAAGACTGGGAGTGAGATATACCCACTTCAGATTCTATGAGCCATCAATGAGGCAGCAGAGAAGTTTTTGCAGTCAGGGCCCCATTACACCACATGGCACCTGCCCTTCTCTGCTCCTCCTGAACCTGGTCCGTTGATGTGACCACACAATTAAAACATTCTGACTGTGTCATGATGGTCTCCTATGTGGGTTGGGGATCCTTGAATGGAGACCAACATGTTGCTTTATAAAAAAAATGTTCTGTAAAGTGTTGCCCTTGGGCTCTCCATGAAAATTAAATGAAAGGATGTAAAAAGAGCCATAAATGCAGGCAGCTTTTTTATTTGTGTAATAAATAAATTATTACAAGCAAGAAAGGATAGAAAATTATGACAACAGTAAAAGCATTCCCTTAAACAATCCTTATTGGTGATATGTTGGGGTTAATCCATATGGTTTTAATGGGGGAAAAAAACATTAACAACTTGATAATGGAAATGTTCTGTATTTTTTGGCTCTGTGCAAATTGCAACTGCTGACTGAGTGGCCTCACTACACTGCTACACCTAATGAGACCTTCTTTATCATTATGCCAAAATAAGGAGGATTTGTACCAGGACTGTGACTGATTCTTGCTTGCAGAGCAGAAACAGGACTGGCATAGTAGCACTACTATTTTTTTTTTTTTTTTTTAACTTTAGGGAAATAGGCCTGGTCTAGTAGTACAACTATTTTTTTAACTTTTAGGGGACAAAATCTTTCCTAGCAGTTCTTCTGATAAACACTGAACATTCAAGTTATCACACACAAGTGTGAGAAAATGTACCTTCTCCTCAAGCTTGGGATTTAGGAAAGAAGCACAACTGTCAATATTTCTGCTTTTTGGTTAATTTTAACAAATGGATGGAAGTAGGTTCCTCATTCACAAGATATAATTGCAAGTAAGAAAGGAATAGCAAAATGATGACAACAGTACTCTTCCCTAAATAAGCTCTATTGGCCGGGCTGTGTCTGATTTCTTTTGCTTATAGAGCAGAAACAGGCCTAATATTTACAGAGAAAAACACTGCTTCCACTTCTCCTGAGAAACATTGAAAATTATTATACAAAAGTGTGGCAAAAATTACCCCTCTAGCTTGGGTTTTAGAGATGGAACAATTAAGAACTCTCAGGATTTCTGATTTTTGTATGGTTTTAACAAGAGGATGGAAGTAGATTATTTCTCTTCAGCAGCTGGTTTTCTGTCTCTCCTGTCTGAAGCTTCTGCAAGTGCTTGGCCACATGACCTGCCTTCAGTGAGTTTCCAAAGTGGCCTCTGGACAGGAAGTCTTGGGAGATCTTGTAGTCTCACAGCCAGTTCCAGTAGCTGAATAACAAATAACAAAACAAGAATAACAAATAACGGGAACCCTCAAATTTGAATGATCAGAGAATATTCAAGATAAGGTATTACGCACACACACCCATCACCCATTCCTTCCAGCTCACTGTCTCCTGCCCTAAACAATTTCTCTTCTCCATACATTACTATTACGGTCATGCTTCTTTTCATAACCCGTCTATTTTCATTTTTGTATCTTAGTTTTCTTTGTTTTAACTGCCATCAGCTTCTGCAGTAACTGTGCCTGTTCTTGCTTGCTCAACTAACCCATCCCAAACCCAGGGTCTTCAGCTGCCCTTGACATTCCACAATTTAAAAGCACTGCTTCCTTTTACAAAAGGATGATTCTCCAATAATACCTCCAGCCATTTGCTACTGTATTTGGCCCTTTTTATTTATTTCCATGACAACCGCAGTACTTTTCTCAATCTGGGACCTCCACATGCTCCTTAATCCTTTACCATGGCTGAAACCTGAGCAGTGTGCTCACTTGTTCCACATTGCCCACAACCAAAAAGGCTAAAATAAGGCGGTGCTCAATTAAATTAATATACTGAGCCATGACCATACCAATAGCAAATCTAAGCCTTCCCTCTCCTTTGCTAGGCCCTGCCATGTCATTCAAAACAATTTACAGTAGGCACAGAAAATCAGCAAGTAGAAATACACGTCAGTGCATTAAAGATGTCAGGATGTCAGAGCATCCTTAGCAACCCCTACCAACCATTCCTGAAGGTGTAACAACACAGAACCGCAGCGTGCCTTCCTAACTTTGGTGTTTTTAAGAACTTGGTACTAAATTTTCAATATAAGTTTTTGTGACCCCACTTCATGAACTGGTAGGTAAATGTTTTCAAATCCTGCAGAAGAGGTCATTTTGTGGAGTGACTGTAAAATCACCTTTCTGGATGGACTTGAAAAACAATACCTGACACGTCATGAGTTGCTGTGAATAAATGGCTATGTTGAACATTTGGGGTCAAATACACTGTAAATTACTAAAGTTGTGAGTGAATGTTGAAAAATGTCAAAGTACCTTCATAACTCTGGTGTTTTGTCAAGATTTTGACACCAGATTTTAAACATACTGTAGTCATTTTATGACCCCACTTCACAAACCTGATAGCTGAAATATTTCAAATCCTGCCTCAAACGTGATCGTGCGGAGCAACTGTAAAATCTCCTTTTGGCAGGATCTGAAACATTTCACCTAGTTTGTTCATGCAGTAGTGTCCAAAGAAGACCACGCTGAAAATTTGGTGAAAAAATATTAAAAAATTACAAAGTTATGATTGAAAGTTCAAAATGCATTGACATACATTAACTACATTTACCTTATTTCCTCACTTCCTGGTCAGCATTGAAGATGAAGGATGTATTTTCTTTGCAGAGTGGATTTTCAACACTGGACTCTTTTCCATGTGAGTGAGGAGTGGAGGATGACGTGATGGGTGCTGAGTGGGGAGTCAAGTGGGGTTGGGGGAATTGGTCGGGTTTGACCACAAAAGACATCAATGGACAGTTTTCTACTTTTTTGGTGTAAACAAAACAAAAGGAACAACAGTGGGGCAGGGCAGAATGGGGTGGTAGGCAGTATTGAGCATAGGGATGGAGTGGGGAATAGAGAAAATTTCTGGGCAGGGCAGAGCAGATTTGTAGTGTGGTATTGAACAGAGGTATGGAGCATACAGGACAGAAAAAACATCAGGGCAGGGAAGAATGGGATTGACTGGTGGGGCTACGCAGAGGGATAAGCGGGTGTGAACAAAGAAACAGCAAGGCACAGCAGAACAGCATTAGACGGTAGTAATGAGCAAGGGATGAAGCAGATGGGGAAGAAAACAAATAGCAAGGAAGGGCAGAATGGGGTAGTTGGGTGGTACTGGGCAGAGAGATGAAGTGGTGCAATAAGAAAAAATGTTAGGGCAGAATTGGGTTGGAGGGTGGTATTGAGCAGAGGGATGGAATGGGTGGGACAGTAAACAAAGAGCAGGGCAGGGCAAAACTGGGTTGGTGGGTGATACTGAGCAGGGGAATGGAGGGGGCAAAGAAAAACAGCACGGCAGGGCAGAATGGTATGGGACCTTCTGGTAATATCGGACCTTCTGGTAATGATGCCACTCAGCTGGTTGCTGGGTGGTGCCATGTAGATGAACTGATCCGATCACCCTGTGATAGCAACTGCTGACTCCATTCAGCTACACAAATTTTCCTCCCATCAACCAGCAAAATAACATCATGATCTGCCTTGCTGGTCATTGACCCGTCACTGTCAAGTACCCTGCAGCCTGAGCTGCATCAGATGCGAAAGTGATACACCTCTGAAGACTGCTACTCTGACAATATGTTTGCTTTGTGCATGCATGCAAGCAAACATAAAAATGAAGGAGATACAGTGATGATATTTGATGGGATAATCCTCTTTTACTCACCTGACCAAGACAGTAGTAACACAAGTCAAAATGTTTGTGTATGGATGCCCACACATTATCTTTTTATGGTGTATGGGCATCCAGTTCATTTCAGACATTCTGCTTCCTTCTGCTGAACTGGCACTTGTGGAGAGACTTGAAGCTTAGTGGAAGGCTCATATTAATGATTCAACATGTGACTAGTGACTGCGGCTGCAGCTGTTTCTGTAAGTTCAAAAAAAACATAGCTTCAACCCAACTGACTAGAAGAAAGCAGCTGCACAATAGCATTCTAAGTTGAAAGACAAAGAACCTCTGTGTGCAAGCACTGAGGCAATGGTTACCTAAAAGGGCATTGGCCAGGAAGCCAAGTTTCAAAGAAATACAAAATCATACATGCCCCCATAATGCAGAGCATCACTGGCTGCTTATGCAAAACACCACAGAATATTATGCTGGTTCAACTTTAAGCAGAAATGCATGATGCCAAAAGGCCTCTCACACAGTTTGCAAAGGGTGCCAACAGAAGACATAGACACGTGTTTCATCCTACCAGGACTCATCAGTATGCTTCATTTGTTTGACACCCCAGTGGAATGAACCAGCTACCCTAAGATGGTCTCTTTGGGTTATGTTGTGGTGAATCCAATTAAAACAAAAAACAAGTTAAGACAAAGAACCTCTGTGTGCAAGCACAGAGGCAATGGTTACTCCAAAGGGCATTGGCCGGGAAGCCAAGTTTCAAAGAAATACAAAATCACACATGCCCCCATAATGCAGAGCATCATGGGCTGCATATGCAAATCACCTCAGAATAGTATGTTGGTTCAACTTTAAGCAGAAATGCATGGTGCTGAAAGGTATCTCACACAGTTTGCAAAGGGTGCCAACAGAAGACATAGGCACGTGTTTCATTGTACCAGGACTCATCAGTATGCCTCATCTGTTTGACACCCCAGTGGAATGAACCAGCTACCCTAAGATAGTCTATCTGGGTGATGTTGTGGTGAACCCAAATAAAACAAAAAAAAAGCATTCTAAGTTGTTGTGCTGCAGTAGTGACATCTCTACTGCAGCACAACATACTGATGTCACTACTGTACCACAACAGCCCTATTCTATTCAGTATGTCTTTCCTGGTGAAACTTTTTAAATCAATCAGTAAATCAATCAATCAATCACTCAATTAATTTTAGGCATGGATTTCCTTGCAAACAACATTCCACCATACACTGTCCTAAAATGCTATTATATTATTTTCTTGCATATGTGATTGTCTGACCTAAGCTCACCCCAATTTATCATGAAGACTACCCCCTTAGATCTCAATTTCTCCTCTCCCTTCCTCAATCCCATTTCCAGTGATCTAAGCATCCCTATTCAGTCTTCTTATCCTCCCATAGCCCCCATCCTAGTCTACCTCCCCCCATCAGGACATAGCCTTTGCCTGGATGCATTGTTATTCTGTATTCTCCTTAAGTTTGCACTTTTTTTGTCTGTCAAGCACTGTTCACCTTACCTGTTTTTTTTTAACTTAGTATGTAACCGTGTTTGTCTTTTACCTGACATGGAACCAGTTTTGGTCCATGACTTTGTGACCTCGCACCTTGACTGCTGTAACTCCCTGTACCTAGGGCTTCCTGGGGTTGATATCCACCGCTTGCAGCTAGTGCAGAACGTGGCTGCATGTTTATTGACTGGGGCATCAAGAAGATCTCATATTACCCCAGTGCTGCATGATCTGCACTGGCTGCAAGTTCAGTGGTGGATCACCTTTAAGGTAGGTTTGTTAACCTACAAGGCCCTACATGGACTGCGTCCTGACTACTTGAAAGAACTTCTGATCTCTTACATCCCTGTGCGAGAACTCCACTCAGCTGATGAGGGGTTGCTAGAGATTCTGAGGGTTAGATTGAAGTCATCTTGGGCTCAGGCTTTTATGTTCATTGCCCCATCCCTCTGGAATTCTCTACCTCGTCAGCTATGGGAGTGCAAGACTGGGGAGTTTTAAGCAGGCACTGAAGACCTTTCTTTGGGTTAAAGCATTTCCTGATTTTCAATGATTTTATTCTTATTTATTATTTAATTGTGTACGTTTGTACTTGTGAAGCACCTTGATGATTCAAAAGGTGGTATACTAAATAAAATTGATATTATTATTTTTAAAAGAGCCTCTGGAGCAAAGTTGATGTAATCTGAGAAATAAATAATTAAAAAAATCTTCAGTTAAATTTTTACTATAAAAAAAAACAGAACGAAAATCTACCTGGGGGAAGGGTAAGTTTATTACTTTTTTAATTAATGAAACAAAATAAGATTTTGTGGTAGCACATGGTTCCATGTGTGTGATGAAAATGAAAGCAAACAGCAGATAGTACAAATTTCCATTCTAATTGAAACATCTGTTTTACCACAGAAGGGTATAACAGCAGTCAATGACCTTTGAAATGTATTACAACAGCTTTTTCATCAGGGTAGAAAATCATGCACCACAAGGGGTAACCATGTACTAGAAATATCTATCTCAAAATAACATTTATTTCCTCAATTTATTCACCACTACTGTGGTAGATATACACATGATACATGGCACATTAAACTAAAAAATGCCAATTTGAACATATAACTATGCTTACATTTTTCTTTATCGGTAACTCCAGGCCCCGGGTCCAGATGGGTTGCACCCAAGGATACTGAGGGAGTTAGCAACTGACCTGGCTGATCCACTGGCTGAGCTGTTTAACAGCTCTCTCAGGACTGGGGAAGTCCCAGTGGATTGGAATTTAACAGACATAAAGCTGCTACATAAGGGGGGGCAGGGAGCAACCAGGGAATTACAGGTCTGTTAGCCTGACCTCCATCATGTGGAAGCTGATGGCATCCCTGATTAAAGAGGACCTCATAGAATACTTGGAGAACCACAGACTCCAGGATGATGAACAACACAGTTTTGTCACAGGAAGGTCTTGTTAGACCAACCTGATAGTCTTCTCTGACTGGGTGACAAAGGAGAAAGAGGAATGCCATGCAGTGGACTTGCACCTTAACTTTAATAAAGCCATTGATTACAACACAAGAAATTGCTTAAGAAAATGGAGGACCTGGGTACAGCTAAAACTCTGGTGTAGTGGGTGGGTAACTGCTAGCAGGAAGATGACAGAGGGTGGTGGTCAATGGGGTTAAATAAGAAGAGAGGAAGTAGTAGTAGTAGTATTTATTGATCGGTCATCTGACTGTTACAAAATTACATACAAAATACATTATATGATAACTCATAGTCAGTAAAATTGAAGAAGCAGCATAAAATGTAAGTCTTTTACACTAACATCAATTATCACGAGTTCTACGACTTTAGCCATTGCAGTATATAAGCCCACAGAACAGCATAAATAAGGACCCATACCTCTCTTACAATTTCTACAGTCATTTTGGTACAATATAAAGAAAACATCAAATAAATTCAATATTGGATTCAGGAAGCCTTAGTCTTAACATGTCTTGTCCTCACTCTATATATTGCATTAATAAACTTAGATATTGCCATTACAATAATTTCATCACTAGTAGTGACAAGTATCTTTAGTAACTCCAAGTTATCATTGGACAAAATTGAATCACAAATTGGCTTTAACCACTTATTCCTTTAAATAGAATACCATGAACAATTGAAAATAACATGGGACAAATTTTCAATCTGCTGAGAAGTACAAGGACAGAATTTGTCATTGATAACAACACTCTTTTGAAATCTAGTCGTAAGTACTGCACTTGGAAAAACTTCTAATCTGTATTTAGTATACAGTGATCTACTATTGGAGCCTAAAATTATATCAAGATAGGGATGCAGATAATGGTCTCTTCTGTTATGTCTTAGCCACGGTGAGACATGAAGCAATGAGATATTCTTCAAATCAAGATTATACTTAGCTGCTATCTTATTTGAAACATATTTTTGATATTTCAGACCGATTTCTAATACCCTTCTCCTGATAAAGTCTTAAGTCACCTAAACCATTATCCTCAAAAATTTGAAAGACTTCCCGAAGCCATTTGGACTGTAGATGCCCAAAGTTCAATCGTGAATATTTCTCTAGCAAAGCAGTATGGGCTATTCAATTAGAATTGTAATGAAACAACTTAATCTAGTAATTTACTTTTCTGGATGCATAAACTGCACTTAATTTTGTCAGACCCAATTCTGCTCTAAGGATGGGAGCAGGAACCAACTTACTAAGGCCCAAACTAGATCTCAGTACCTTATTTAAGGGAGTCTCCACTAGATTATCTTAAGTAACAGACCATATTTCACTACAAAATGAAGCTTGGGCATAATATTTTGCATTTATTGCTAGTAAAAGTGGCCTAATTGTATTTCCCCTATACTTTCTTTTAAAACAACCAAGTGAGTCCACAGTTTATTTTAACCTAATTCTTAAATTCCTAGAGTGATTTGACCATTTGCCATTCTGTGAATGAATTAAGCCCAAATATACATATTGAGATACAGTATTAAGGACCTGAGACCCCACCTTCCTTGAATTATAATTATGGTTAGAGCCAAACACCATAACTTGACTCTTGGCAGCATTAATTTTAAGATTAAATCCCTCAACATAATCAGCCCAAATTTTTAATTTCTGAAGTAAACCAGATTTTGAAAGAAAACAGTACTAAATCGTCCTGCAACAAGTGCCACAACTTGATGATTCAAAATTTGGGGGGAATTGGTAACAGATAATTGCATCTGATTAAGTAGTTTATCAATATACGAGCAAAAAAGTGTTGGAGTAAGGATACAGCCCAGCCTTACCCCAGTGTTTGTTTCGTGATTAGCAAAAAGTTGACCATTCCTGCCTAATCTAACTTGAGCCCATGTCTGAGTGTAGAGCTCCCTAATTATTGTAATTATTTCCAAGAAGAAACCTTTTTCTTCCAAGCATGACCACAAAATAGCTATATCCAAGGTGTCAAAGGCAGAGCTAAAATCAATAAAAGCAACATAACGTTTTTGTTTTCTAATTTGAATATATTTCTCATAAAGTGCATTATTATATAACAATTATCCATTGTACTAAACCCTCTTCTAAACCCAGACTGTAGCTCAGATATCCCACCAATAGTTTTAAGTTGTTCCATTAATCTGTTTAATACCAATTTCACAAAGTTTACCTAGATTATCTAATAAAGAAATAGGTCAATACATTGATGGGTCAGCTTTATCACCTTTTTTATTATTAGATATTATAATAGCCCCATTCCAAGAACTGGGAAAACATAAATGTAAACAGCAGTAATTAAAATAATTCGTCAAAATAAATGCAGAATCTGAAGCTGCCACAAGAAAGACTTCATTAGGAAAAAGGTCAGGGCCTGAAGCCTTAATGCTTTTCAGTGAGGCTATAGTAAAATATACCTCAGATCTTGTAAAAAGCTTAAACTCAGTCATAATAATGGCTTGGCGATTACTTTGACCATCTTAGGTTGAAAAAATTTACTACTGTAATAATTTACCCAACTATCAAGGCTGATATGTGAACTGATCTCAAACTTAAGGTTATTAGTACCTTTAGCCACCATTAACCAGTAGGATTGTGTATCATTCTGGTTAATAACTTCCAACATCCTATCCCACTGAGGTTGTTGAAATTTTTTTCTTTTAGTTTTCAATAAATTCTTATAACTGTCCCTAGCCCTGTTTAATTTCTTATAATTCATACAAGTAGACTTAGCTCTACAATATCTAATTAAGTAATTTAACTGAGATTTGGCAGCCTTACAGTTCCCATCAAACCAACCCCTCCTCTGTTGACCAAAACTGGCACCATTAACCCTGGTCATCAGTAGGTCTCTTATTTCATCACATGACAGTTCCAGGGTACCCTCAATTAGAGAGAAGTCCATTTTGGAAATATCTAGGCTTGTAATATATTCATGAATAATACCTGAAATATCAGAGCTTTTAGACACCTGCCATTTGACTCTAGTTTGATTTCCTATTTCAAAAACAAGTAAGGGGGCACATTGCTCAATGCACTCAGTAAACATAGAAGAAAGAACCAAGGGAAAATGATCACTTTCAGCTCTTACAATCACCACAATCCGCATAGGGGGTTGTGTACAGATCCCCATGTCAGGGGGAGGGAATGGACAAGGATATGATAGAAGGCATTCTTAGGATGGCAGAGAAAGGGGAGATACTGTTGATGGGAGACCTGAATATGCCAGATGTTAACTGGACCACATTTGCTGCAGCCACATCCAAGAGCAGGGCCATTCTCGATGCCCTACAGGTGGCAGGCCTCAGACAGCTAGTTTCAGAACCCACTTGTGAGGGAGCAATCTTAGACCTCATACTCTCAAATGGGGGCAGTGAGAGGATCTCAGATCTAGAAGTGGGCTGCCATCTGGGAACAAGTGACCATCAAACAGTGTGGTTCACGTTAAACTCAGCTACAGATTCAAGCCATACTAAAGTGAGGGTACTGGACTTCCAGAGGGCTGACTTTGGCAAGATGGGAGAGTGCCTTAGAAAAGTACTAGCAAACAGGCTAGAAGGAGGGGGTGGAGCAACAATGAGGAATCATCAAAACTGCCATCACAGAGGCAACAAGCCTTTGTGTGAAGCAAATAAACAAATCAAACTGAAAGAAAAAGCCACTATGTTTCTCAAAAGAGGTGGCTGGGAAAGTCAGGGAGATAAAGATAGCATTCAGGAAGTATAAGGAAACACAGAAGGAGCAGGACAGAGAGCTGTACCAGTTAAGGCAGAAGGAAGCAGGGAGGGAAGTCAGAATAGCAAAGGCCCAAACTGAGGACAAGATAGCCAACTCAGTTAAGAAGGGGGATAAAACCTTTTATAGGTACATCAGAGAACGTAGAAAGACAAAGGGAGGGATAGTGAGGCTGAATAGAATGAATGGTGGGTGGACAGAAGGGGACAGTGAAAAAGCAGGGATACTGAATGAATATTTCTACTTAGTATTCACAAAAGAGGAGGGGAAAGTGCCTAATCCAATCAACAGAAGCACTCTTGATAGGGGGGTTGATCCCAGCCCTTTCACAGAAGAAAGGGTTCTGCAAGAAATCCTAAAACTGAAAGTGGACAAAGCAATGGGGCCTGATGGAATTCACCCCAGAATTCTAAAAGAATTAAGGTGGGGACTAGTTAAACCACTGACTACTCTTTTTAATAAATCATGGGAGGATGGTGTGGTACCCGACGACTGGAGGAAGGCGGATGTGATTCCCTTCACAAAAGTGGGACCATGACAGAGGCAGGAAACTATAGACCTGTCAGTTTTACCTCTGTGGTAGGGAAAGTGATGGAGCCACTTCTGAAGGAAAGAATTGTTGAGTACCTAGAGGCCAGTGGGACACAGGACCAAAGGCAGCATGGGTTCACAGTGGGAAGGTCATGTCAGATGAATCTAATAGATTTCGTTGACTGGGTAACCAAAGTAGTAGACCAGGGAGGGGCTGTGGACATGGCCTACCTAGACTTTAGCAAGGCATTTGACACAGTCCCACACAAAAGATTAATAGTCAAATTAACCAGCCTGGGAGTGGGTCCCAGGGTGGTAGCCTGAGTAAACGTTGGTTGGACAACAGGACATAGAAGGTAATTGTAAATGGAGTCCACTCTGAAGAAGAGGGTTACTGGTGGGAGTGCCGCAGGGGTTCCATGACTGGGTCCAGTCCTTTTTAATGTCTTTATAAGTGACATTGCAGAGGGACTGGAAGGAAAAGTATGTCTCTTTGCAGATGACACAAAGATCTGCAACAGGGTTGATACACAAGGAGGCATGGAAAGGATGAGAAGGGACTTGGCAAGGTTGGAAGAATGGTCAGAAGTATGGCAGCTAGGATTAATGCAAAGAAGTGCAAAATAATGCACCTGGGAAACAAGAACCCAGGAGAAGATTACACAGTGAGGGGGGGGGGGTAGTAGTAACAACAACAGAAAAGGAAAGGGACCTGGGTGTAATCATATTAGATGACCTTAAGTTTAGCAAGCAATGTGAGAAGGCAGTAGGGAGGGCTGGGGGTATACTGGGATGCATAGGGAGAGGCATCACCAGTAGAAAACAGGAAGTTGTTATCCCTCTGTACAGACAGTTGGTGAGACCTCATCTGGAGTACTGCATCCAGTTCTGGAGACCCTATCTCCGCAAGGACATAGACAGAATAGAGGCACTCCAAAGGAGGGCAACTAAAATGGTGCAGGGTCTGCAAGAGAAGCCGTACGAGGAGAGACTAAAGGAGCTTAATATGTAGACCCTTGAGGAAAAAAGGGAGAGGGAGAGGGGGACATGGTAGAAACTTTTAAGTAACTTAGTGGAATCAACAAAGTCCAAGAGGGTAGCATCTTTCAGAAAGAGAGACGTGCAAGAACAAGGGGACACAATTTAAAGATAGAGGGAGGGGGCAGTTCCGGGGCAATGTGAGGAAGTATTTTTTCATGGAGAGGGTAGTGGATGCTTGGAACAGCCTTCCTGAGGAGGTTGTGAGGTCTAAAACTGTGGGAGAATTCAAGAATGCATGGGACAGACATAAGGCAGTTCTTGTGGGGGGTAGGAAGAAATAGGCTGTTGGTTAACTAGGATCTGTGGCCTATCCTATAGGTAGGGAAATGAGCAGACTAGGTGGGCCTAGCGGTCCTTATCTGCCATCAAAGTCTATGTCTATGTCTATGTCTATGATTCCCAGAAGTCCATATCTCCATTCCACACAGATAATCAATTGTGAAAGGCCCATTAGCTGAGTAATGTGTGAATTCACCAGTACAGTCACCCTTAATTCGACCATTAATTGGTGCTAAAAAATGTGATGAGAGTAACTCCAATAATCTGAGACCAGAACTATTAACTTTCAGGTCCTTAGAAAGTCTACACTTGTTATGAGATTGTTGATGTGTGAGCAGGTGAAAACTACAGTCCCCATACCCATCATAATCGCCAATCCTTGCACTGAAATCACCACATAATAACAATTCTTCATAGCCAGTACCAGCCCAGACCAAATGTATTGCATCCTTTGGGGCCGTCCAGATTTCAGAACTATAATTTTTAGTTCTCACTGGCAGAATATAAGCATAATCAGACAAAAGGACTTCTTACAGAATTTAATAACAAAAACCTGAAAATTAGGCTTGGACAGAATAATCTCAGCCGAAATGAAGGGACTGATCTTAATCCAAGTAACCAGACCCCCGGCATGTCTCCCAAATTTGGCAGACTTATAGCCAGGAACATGATAAGTTACATACCCATTCAAACAAAGCTCTTGGTCTGGCTTATGCCAAGATTCATGTAAACAGATCAAATTATGATTCTAATGAACTCTATCCATTCAATATCTGCCCATTTTAAACTAAGACCGCTATATTCCAGGATATTATATCAATAGCTGCTGAATTCCTGATGTTCTGATCAGCTAGTCAGCCCTCCTCAACAAAAATCTGAACTCTGTTTTTGACTGGAATACCATATAACAGGTTGTCAGCTGAGTTAGCATGAGAAATGACATCCAAAGGAGTGTCAGGGCATACCATAGGCCCAAAAATACTTTCAAAAGGTACAACATGCAAACCATTCAAATCTAAAGGAGTTACATTCTCCAGTTTTTTATTGGAGAGACTCTTATAAGCAACTTCCAGCAGAACAAGATCACAGTTAGGGTCAGTACTCTGCCTGACAGCCTTAAGTGCAGTAGGATAATCAATTGACAAGTTCAATAACTGCTCCATTACATTCTGCACTGAGCTTTGTAAAATCCTGTAGCTCTCATTTTTGGAGTGTCCAAGACCATACAAACACAAAGCAACTGGAGACTTGTCAACTGGCACACTACTGGGCCTAATCGATTTTTGCACAGCTAGAGTTTCATTAGCCAATAAATATATGCCCATGTTGTCCAAAATAGAGCCTCTGAACATAATTTAATTTGCCAGGCCCTGATTATTAATCACAAAATCCACTCTACCATATAAGCCCCATGAATCATGTCTATGGACATTCAAAACTTTAAAATTAGTTGTTGACAATTTTAAGACATGGGCTAATAGGTATAAATTGTTTGTTCCAACTTTGGGATTGTTTCATTTGAAGCTGACTTTAATCCAAAAATACTTATATGGGTACACTTAGTCATCTCCTTATATCCAGCATGATTTAAAGAGTCCCTGTTAACAAAATCTACAGAGTTGCCCATCTCTATTAGACCCATATTGTTTAACCATATCTGATTTGCTGTGTGGGGAGCAGAGCAAAAAATATAAAAGCAGTCCCTGCCTGCATGGTCTCTGTCTCTCCAAGCCTGGACAATATCAGACGGACCTATGTCTGTGCCAGCTGAAACTCTAAGCAGGTACACAGTCTGCTCCTTAATAGAATTAGAGCCCAGGTCCCTAGGGAGAACTAGACCATACAGGCAGAGAATAGCACAATCCATTATATCAAAAGACCCACTTTGAATTACTTTTTTGGAGGCTCCACCCACCATCGGTGCTACAACAAGATTAGAAGTATTAGGAGAATTAGGATCACTAACTCTGGAGCAGGTTGATCTTTCCCCACCTTTGACATGTTATCAGACTCAGCTCCTGAATTATTTATTTTACCAACTATTTTGTCCACTATACAGACCCGAAGTGGACATCGGAATAAATGTGTTAACAACTAGTGGTGGCAAAGTGGGCTCAATCCAGCTCCATGGAGGTGATTCATGAGCAAAGCGGATTTGGGTGAGTGCTCCACAATGCAAGCGGAATACTTCGTGTTATAATGAAGAACATGAAGTGCATTCAAAACAGCTACTTCGCGTTACTCTGCCTCCACTGGTCACTTCTCTTTCAATTTTTAAGTCGAAGTACATTGGTGGCAGTTCACTTTGCCTCACTTCACCTTGTTTTTGAGCTCTGAAGGAGGATTTTGCAGTGATTCATGGGAGTTCAGGTCACATGGGCTCTGTATTGATCTGCACAGCCTCGGTTTGTGGTAGTATGAGTAGGAAGGAGTAGGAGACAGTGTGCTCTGATAGCTGCCTGTTGGAATCTTTTAAAAGCTGTTCAAAAAGCATTTTTGCTTTTTTTTTGGGATCCAACTGTAGTTTATCGATTATAGGAAACACTCCTGTGCTCACATCATAGAGCGTTTTTGTTTGTGTGTGGATTTTGAATGTAAATTTACAGCATTGAGTGTGTGTGGTGAAAGACAGTGAAGTGTGCTGTGTGGGGAAGGGGCGTATCGGTGTGTAGGTAGATTTAAGTTGGAGAACTAGTGATTTCTTTGTGTTTTGGTAATATTTTTGTTATATAACTGACTGGTACTGTACACATAGTAAAATTGTCAGTGATAGTACAATTTTCTTGCTGCTTGTTGTGTGAATGTGGTGTAGCATTTCATAAGGTCAGGTTGTTTAAATTACAAATTTACATTACATGGCACTGAGTACACTGAACCTTTGCATTTGCATTGCATTCCTCGTTCAGCATTGTACACAAAGTGTTCTGTGTTGTGTGTGCAGTGTTGCGTGCATCAAATATAATACACCTTTCAAAATTTGTGACACAGATCAGTGTAAGTGCAACTAAGTGCAGCAGTGTGAACCTGCTATCCACTGCAGCTGCCTGGTTTTGTACTGCAATCATGTTCTCTGTTCTTAGTGTTGCTGCTTGTAGTGCCGTAAAAATCAACACTGTCTGTATTCAGTGGCCCCTCACCCCCACATTGAAAAGGCATTTTTTACCAGACTGGATTGTTTTTGTGACCCCATCAGCACCATTGGTTACTGAAGTTATTATAATTCTGTGACTCCTATCTGTTGCTGAAGCCACAGTTGTTTATTTTGCTTCACATCCAGCCAGCATCCCTCCAGCCAGAAAGTGAACGTACCAAATCTGAATTTGGTAATAATAATTGTGGTTGATCCCCCAAAACGCCTGCAGAGAGACGAGCAAGTAAAGCTGTTTCTGGCCATGGCAATGTTGGCAGTAAGAGGGTCCATGGGTGTGGTAGTAGTATGCGGATGGAGAAGTGCATTGCTGTTGTGAGGAAAGGTATTTCTCCTGCAATGTTTTTTGCAGCCCAATCAGTAGCTTCACTGATAGTTGGAGGAGATGATGTTTTCCCAGCCGGTGGTGTTAGTGTTACTGGTGTTAGTGGTGGTGGAGGTAGTATTAGCATTGTTGCATCAAGTTCTAATTCCGACCAGTGTACCGAATCCAAACATACTGAGTGTGAAGCAGTGCAAGTGAGTGACAGCGTAGATGATGTCATACTTCCCAGTAACATCCCATTAACTGAACCTGATTCTGATGATCATGTCAACGATAGCACACAATGTGATATTCCAACCACAGTGGCACTTAACGTCACGCATTTTCCATGCAACAGTGATTCACAGTGTGGTGAAACAATATCAGGTGATGGTGGTGTAGATGCTGCTGCTGATGAATGTGATGATGCTGCTGATGATGAATGTGATGATGCTGCTGATGATGAATGTGATGATGCTGCTGATGAATGTGATGGTGCTGCTGCTGATGAATGTGATGATGCTGCTGATGATGAATGTGATGATGCTGCTGATGAATGTGATGATGCTGCTGATGAATGTGATGGCGCTGCTGATGATGAATGTGATGGTGCTGCTGCTGATGAATGTGATGATGCTGCTGATGAATGTGATGGTGCTGCTGATGATGAATGTGATGGTGCTGCTGATGATGAATGTGATGATGCTGATGATGATGAATGTGATGGTGCTGCTGATGATGAATGTGATGGTGCTGCTGATGATGAATGTGATGATGCTGCTGATGATGAATGTGATGCTGCTGCTGATGATGATGCTGCTGTTGTTGCAACATGCAGTCCACATGTTAGCATCCAAGCAGAAGATGTGAATGTGTGTGACAGTGATGTTGATGAATATGATGATGATTTAATTGACACGAGTTGGGAACCAGAGAAAAACAAATTAAAAGTAGCTGTGTCTGAATCTGCTTGCAGGAATCCCTCCCTGTAAAACTTATGATTTACCAGTTTTAGTTGATGATGATGATGACCGGGTAATCAATATGATAGGTAGTCATGGGGGTCAGTTGCAGTCCAGGTGTGCAGTGCCAGAAACATCACGTTCCCCCCCGCCACTTCAGTGCTTAAAATAACAGACTTAAATAAGCCACATCATCATGGATATGTTAAAATCAGAGCATCACAGTCCTTTGTTTGGGATTTTTTTGTTCAAGATGCAAATGATGATTCAGTTGCAATCTGCCAGGTTTGCCATGTGCGTGTGAGTCGAGGTAAAAAGGGGAGCCATCTGGGGACAGGAGGACAGCATACGCATCTTAAGAATAGGCACTTGGCTCTGTGGACCCAGTACAAGCTGGCAGCTGATACCAGACTTGGGCATTCACCCGTATGACCGGCAGCAACCATAGCCAGCATGTTATCCCCTTCCATGACTGTTAAGCCCAGTATGAAATTAAATGTTGTGCAGTGGTGTGGTAATAAGAGCAGAGGATTACTACTGGCATGATGAGATGGAGGACCATAATGACTTTGAAATGTTGTCCAGTGCTGGTGAGAGTAGCAGTTTTTGTGGTGGTGGTGGTGAATGCAGTATGTCTAGTGCAAGTGGTACATCAACCCCAGTTGGCAAATCTGGAAAAATAACATAATTTCTGGGTTTGTCATCATCACCTGTGCAACCGTCTTCATCAAATGTCCACACTCCATGCCCTGCCAATGCCATTTATCACAGAGCACAACCATTTGTGATTATACCCCATGTAAAACGCTTAAGTCAGCCCATGTTACAGAGTGTTTTTGCACATAAGCTGAAGTACCCCCCCAATCATACAGTGTCACGTGAACTTAATACTGCTGTAGTGGAAATGCTGACAATCAATCTTTTGCTCTTCTCAATTGTGGAGAATTCTGGGTTCTGGCGGTTTGCTGCCCGTGCCTGTCCAAAATGGAAAGTCCCATTCAGGACATACTTTTCAACCCGCTCTCTTCCCGAGTTGTTCGCACTGTCTCAGACTCAGCAAGACATGCCCTTCAACATTCCTCCTCTCCATTCATCCATTTAAGTATGAATATGTGGACAAGTGGCAAAACAGCGGAGTTCATATCTGTGTATAACTGCACACTGCAGCGAGGTGCCGGGGTTGTTTGTGATGCTGGTAGTGTGAATAATCAGTGCAGGAAGGTAGACTGCCGCAGTAGCAATCTTTCTGGAATTTGCCAGCATGCAACAATTGCTATGCGCAGTATGAACTGTTCACACACTGGTGAAAACATGTTGGACATGGTACTGTCTGAAATTGACAGATGGCTAAACCCTCTGTCCCTGAGAACTGGGTTCATAGCAAGTGATAATGGGTCAAATGTGGTGAAATGCATCACAAATGGTGTTTTTATCCATGCATGGCCCACTGTTTAAATCTTGTGGTTCAGGAGATTCTGCAGCACCCTGACATAAAGGAAATGCTGACCATTGCACAACGTATCTGCTCTCACTTTTCAAGATCTGGAAAGGCCCGTGATCAGCTGTGGAAGTTGCAGATACAAAACAGCCTGCCTCAGCACCGCTTGAAGCTGGAAGTTGTCACCCGATGGAACTCCACATTATACATGGCAGAGAGGTTGTATGAACAATACAAAGCCATCACAGAATATCTTGTTATGCACACTAGCTGTGACAGTTCTGGGGCCTCCATGTCTATGACGACTGAACAGTGGTGCATCATGGACTCTAATAACAATTTTGCAGCCTTTTGAACATGCCACACAGGCAGTGAGTGGTGAGCCTGCCTCCATTAGCCAATCAATTTCACTGCTGCGGGTGCTGAGGCAAACATTGGTGAATGTACAGCATAGCCTTGATGTTGCCGGAGATTTTGGTAGCAGTATGTTGCTGCAACTCATGCGGACAGTATTCAACCTGAATTGTCACATTGTGAGCATTCAGCATAGTGACAACTTTGCCATGGCAACAATGCTGGACCCACGATACAAACGTGGAATTGCATCAGTACTGGAGGGAGGGATTGAACAGGTAAAAAATATCAGTGGTCAACTGGTTCACTTAGTTCATGGGGAACATAAGTCATATGCCAAGGTTTGCAAACCTCAGCAGCATAATCCAGCTGAAGGTGTAGCTGGAGGACCAGCAAGCATATCATGCAAGGGTAAGGGGACTGTAGTTCCTGGTGGTCTGTCATTCAAAGTGGTAGGCATCAACCCACTTTGAGAGGCTTTGTCTCAAGTGGGTATTTGTGACATCAATGATTCCGGGGAACAGGCTGATGTATCAACAATCGGACTTAGTGCGGCACAGAGAATGGTTGAGTCATATTTGTCTGAAAACAGGTATCTAACAATAAGTGAAGAGCCTCTTTTGTACTGGAGTGGAAAGGTCAGTGAATGGCCAGAGCTGACTGCAGTGGCACTGAAGTACCTCACATGCCCGCCCTCCAGTGTAGGTGTTGAGAGGGTATTCAGCTCAGCAGGTGCAACAGTCAGGGATCGTCGGACAAACCTGTCTCCTGCAAATGTTAGTTTGCTAACATTCATTAAAATGAATGAGAGGCACATACCAACACAGACTGCAGTCTTGGTATTCATACCCCGGCCTAGTCATGGTGATCTTGCTGATGTGGAAATGGAGCATTCTGGTGGCACTGGCAATGGCTGCCTGAAACAGCCCATCACTGACATAGATGATGACACAATGGAGATAGAAATTCCCAATGGTCAGACTTCAGACATCGATGACTGTAAGGGCAGTTTTCTTTATGAGGATGATGATGTGGTTAATGTTGGCAGGTTTTAACTGCAGTATTTAAAAGGCAGTGTGCCCCCCACCCCAGACCACCACCATCAGGACTGATGTTATCCAAGTCTGCTGCCACCATGAGTCTGTCTGCCCCCCATGGACCACCACCACCACTGGGACTGCTGTTATCCAAGTCTGCTGCCACCATAAGTCTGTCTGCCCACCCAGCCGGGCCACCACCACCGGGACTGATGTTATCCAAGTCTGCTGCCACCATGAGTCTGTCTGCCCCCATGGAACACCACCACCACCGGGACTGATGTTATCCAACTCTGCTGCCACCATGAGTCTGTCTGCCCACCCCGGACCACCACCACTGGGACTGATGCTATCCAAGTCTGCTGCCACCATGAATCTGTCTGCCCACCCCAGACCACCACCACCGGGACTGATGTTATCCAAGTCTGCTGCTACCATGAATCTGTCTGCCCACCCGGCCCCACCACGGGACTGATGTTATCAAGTCTGCTACCTCCATGAGTCTGTCTGCCCCCCCATGGACCACCACCACCACTGGTATTGATGTTATCCAACTCTGCTGCCACCATGAGTCTGTCTGCCCCCCCCGCCGGACCACCACCACCACCAGGACTGATGTTATCCAAGTCTGCTGCCACCATGAGTCTGTCTACCCACCAGCCAGACCACCACCACCACCGGGACTGATGTTATCCAAGTCTGCTGCCACCATGAGTCTGTCTGCCCCCCATGGAACACCACCACCACCGGGACCGATGTTATCCAACTCTGCTGCCACCATGAGTCTGTCTGCCCACCCCGGACCACCACCACTGGGACTGATGCTATCCAAGTCTGCTGCCACCATGAATCTGTCTGCCCACCCCAGACCACCACCACCGGGACTGATGTTATCCAAGTCTGCTGCTACCATGAATCTGTCTGCCCACCCCGGACCACCACCACCGGGACTGATGTTATCCAACTCTGCTGCCACTATGAGTCTGTCTGCCCACCGCACTGGGACTGATGTTATCCAAGTCTGCTGCCACCATGAGTCTGTCTGCCCACCCCACTGGACCACCACCACTGGGACTGATGTTATCCAAGTCTTCTGCCACCATGAGTCTGTCTACCCACCACGGACCACCACCACCATCGGGACTGATGTTATCCAAGTCTGCTGCCACCATGAGTCTGTCTGTCCGCCACGGACCACAAGTCCACCAGTGCACCACCACCATCAGCTTCTTAATATTTAAACCATAAAGTGAGTATGTGCACTCATGTTTGTTATGCTGCCTCACTTCCTTAAGTTGTCTGTTTTGTTTTCTGTCGCTTTTCAGAGCCGCAGTGGCAAAACACATTCAGTACACTTATTTTGTTTCTTTTACATGAGAACAAAAACAGGCTCCATCACTAATATTACTCGTTGAGAAAGATGCTTTAGCTATATCGTACAGAGAGGAAGTGTTGTAATGTCCATGTGAAATCCATTCTGGCAAGTATGAAGATTTTATTTCATCCATTTCATTGCTTTGTAAAGACTGCTGCAATATTGCACACAACAGGTTGTCTTAGTAGTTGACAAGATGTGTCTCTGAAATGTAACTTAGTTGACAATAGGGACTGAGATTTGAGAACCAGGGAGGGATACATAACAATGAAGTTGTAACTTATAAGCAGTCATTAATTTCTTTTTTCAGAAAAATTTGCGGTACTTTGTTGTTCTGTCAAAGTGGCCTTATCCAAAAAAGTTTGTCAACATGATCAGGCACACCCCTCCTCTACCCGAGCTTAGGCACACATGCAACATGCAGAAGTCGTTTCATTCGATGACCATGACCATCATTAAGAACCGGACTCCAGAAGGATGCTGATGAAATCTGTGAAGAAATAAAAAAATAAGAAACCATTACAGACAAAACTGAAAATATGATCCCCCCCAAAGAAAAAGAAATACTTACCTTCATGTGCTTGAGAGTTATCCGTTTCCATTTAAGTACAAAAAATTGTCATTGAGCACTGGACGGTGCACAGCAGCAGTTCGGAGATGGAGTCACCTGTGTGTGATGCAGAACAATAGCATGAGTACATGTCCATGTCAAGTTCAACCCCCCTCATCATCATCTACAAAATATACAACTCTATATATATATACATATATATACTCACCAAGGCTACTATTACTGTACATCCAAAGGGCACCTTTCAATCCAGTTGAGATTATCACTTTTCACTTTTCTGCACACAGGGAGGATGCATTGTGGGCCTGCAGAAAAAATCTGGGGAATCTGTGCCACCACTGCATGCATGACTGAGTGGGACATTAATTCTGGGGGACATTGTATGTGCTGAAACAGTCTCATTTCATTCTGTCACCACTTGTCAATTTTCCAGACACTTGGAGGATGCATTCTGGACCTGTAGAAAAAATCTGGGGACTCTGTGCCACTTCTGTGCACATGACTGAGTGCACCATTAATTCTGGGGGACTTTGTATGTGCTGAAACAATCTCATTTCACTGTGCTACCACTTGTCTATTTTCTGGACACATGGAGGATGCATTCTGGGCCTGCAGAAAAAATCTGGGGACACTGCCACTTTTGTGCGCATGACTGAGTGCGCCATTAATTCTGGGGGGCTTTGTATGTGCTGAAACAGTCTCATTTCACTGTGTTACCACTTGTCAATTTTCTGGACGCAAGACAGATGCCTTTTTCGGATGCAGAAAAATGAAGCACCAAAACAGCGCGCACACACAAAACACACAGACACTTAACAGAAGGAAGGGGCACCAGAATACAAAGTGTATCACATACTGAGGACAACAAAAAAAGGACATAATTACATACAAGGGTCAGGGATGGTGGAGGAATACATTTAATGACACAGCAAGGAAGGTGTGGGGGGGAACATGGTGTGAGGAAACAAAACTAATGTGGGATCCTATGGTGATCCAGCAGCAGTTCCAGCATGGACATAATTTGGAGCTGATATCCCTCTATGTCATCCAGCCGCTGCTCCACAGCACTCATCCTCTCACTGGTCTCCTCAACAGCACTCCAGAGAACTGTCAAGTCAGACAGTGTTACACGCACTTCTCTGGTGTCCACTCCTTCGACAGGCTGACCTGCTGGTGGTGGTGGTGGTGTTGTGGGGGTACTGGTGGAGCAACAGGTGCTGCTGTGGCCCTCCTCTTCTTAGGGATGCCTCTATGCACAGCAGCACCCTCTGCCATGGAACATCCAGCAGGTGCAGACATGGTCCGTTCTGTGGCAGCCTGCCGCTCCAACTGGTGGTGATTAAGCAGATGGGTGCGTTGGCCCCCAGTCCCCAGGTGACTCCCCCAGGGGCCACGGCACACCTCCACTGCATATAGGTGACACTTCACCACACTGCTACTCCCCCGACACAGTCAGAAAAACTGCTAAACAACAGAGGTGCGGGGAGGACCAGGCACAGGCAGGGAAGGGCCAGATGAACTGGCAGTAGGCTGCTCACACTGCTCAACAGTGCTGATGGGATCCACACCTGGGCCTGGGGGAACAGGCACATCCTGCTCCAAAGGACCTTGTGCTGGACTTGGTGGTGGTGGTGGTGGTTGTGGTTGAACTGCCTCAGAGTCAGGAGGCAGTGCTGGTCCTGCTTCCGGGGGTTGGACACTCACAAGTTTAGAATGATCCAACACAAATGGGCGCCCATGCCCCCCATGCATGCGCATGGTATGACGACACGTACTACCATCCTCTCCCAGAGGTGCCCCCACCCCAGACATTCCCTCACCCTGCTCCATCTCATGACACAAGCACAACACACACACACACAGTCACAGACAAACAACTAAGTAAGTAGGTAAGAAAAATAAAATTTACAGAAAGAACAAATTAAGTAAAAAACAGTACAGAAAAGACAAAAAAATGCAGCTTTTAAAAAATCTGTTGGGTTAACTATCAAATTTTAACTCTCCTCCTCTGCAATCAAAGCAGTCCTCTCTCCAGTACACACTCCTCTCTCAATCTGCACAGGAGAAAGTGAAACTGTCTGTGTGACTCACTTTCTTCCTGCCTAGCTAGAGAGCACGTGACTTACAGTACTGTAAGCCATGTGATGTGTTGGGGGGGCTGCCAAGTCTGAAACACCAAGTGGATCACTTAGAATCATAATGAGGAGCGAAATCCATTGAAATCAATGACTTCTCCTTACTTAGCATTGTCATTCAGTCCAATGCTATGGTAAATGACATAATGGAGGAGCACTTTGCATTGCCTAGTCCGCGTGAGTGGGAGGGCAATGCAGGAGTGCACACGAGCCAGCGGATTTTAAATTGCTGCATCTCTATTAACAACATAGCCTGAGTCAGCAGAAGGAGAATGCACATCAACCTCTGCAACTGTCTACAATTCACTTTTTTCAGCAATACTAGCTGTTTGTGACCCAATTGAGAGATGAATATTAGGTCTATTAACCTTATATATATATATTTTTTTTTATACATTTTTTGTTTCCTTTGTTTTGTTTCTCCCTTGTCCTGTTTAAATCTCCTATTAACCACAGGGGAGACTGGAAACACAATCCTAGAAAAATCAGGATGCACAGGAGTAGTAGACTCAGGAATTACTGATGAAGAATCAGGATCTGGTACCAATTTATTCAGTTTGAGTAAAATGTCCTCCAACCTGCTACCATTAATAGCCACATTCCATTTAAGGGCGTCAGTTTCATGGTGCAGGTTAACTAAATACTCAAAAATCATAAAATTAGCAATATAAGGATATTTAGCCATTTTTTTAATTCATCACTTAAACTAGTGGGGGAATTGACATTCTTCACAACATGATTAGTATAATTTCTCCTAGGCACCGACTGAGCCACAGTACTCTGAGTTTCTGCACAAGTTATATTCGGTATTAAGATTTGTTTCAGCCCCTCTACGGTTTCTTGTAAATCTGTTACAATGCCTTTTAAATTATTGTTCTACACTAAACAGGGACTAGAATCTAAACAGTGCTCTGGAGAAAATTCCAAGATACTGAACTGCTTTCCCATACTCATAGGCTGAGGAGTATGAAGGGTATAAGGCATCCAGTGATATCACATTACTATGCCTGTGGGCTGCTACCTTATTATTATTTAGACCAGAACTTAAATCCAGTCCAACTATGCCTGCATCAGTCTGAGGGGCTAAAATAACAGACAGGTTAGATGGATTATCAATCTCTGTATCGGCAATACTGTGAATGAAATCATCCTATCTGATAGACAGTTTAATGGGTCCGGCACTGGGGTCACATTATAGTAATAGCCTCCTCCTCCTCCACATTGGAAGCCACACTAACTTCAACCACTACCAGAGCCACAGGGTCCACCACAGATTGCTCGGCCGAATAACATGCACCCAATATTAAGGAATCAGATTCCACCTCAGTAGAGCAGAGCGACTCACATAAATCAAAGTGATCCGATATTTTTGTTTGTTTTAAAATTGATCTGTTATCTAAAGATTGTTTTTTGCCCTTATTTACTTTTTTGCCCTTATTGACCTTTTTAACCTTAGAGCAAATATTCCCCTTAGACAGATGATCCAAACTTTGACTCCCTTTACTACTGTTTTCAATGAGATCCTTGTTTTTTTACCCTGTTTTTTTTTTGCGGTTCTTTACAAGGCTTAGCAAACTTTTTACATACTAACATACTAAAATGCCAGCAGAATAGGCCTAATGGTCTTTCATGTCTGCTCGTTTGGTCAGCCCCCACCCTGGGTGCTGACCTTGCTGCCCCCCTCACCTTCTCTGGCTTCTCCTTCCCAGTTCCGGATATTTTTGCTCGTTGGATTTTGCTTCCAGAACCCTTCCTGTACCTGTCCCACCCCTCTTGAATCCTACCACTGTCTCTGCCTACCAGCCCCTAGGCAGTGCATTTCATGGCTCCACCACCCTCTCAGTGAGTAGCACCTCCTCCTTTCTCCCTGAATCTTCCCCCTCCAGCTTCCACCCATGCCCTCTAGTGGCCCCCTCCTCCTTCCTTCAAGCACCCTGACTGTTTCCTCCCTATTTACCCTCTTCGTGTACCTGAAGACCTCTATCATGTCCCGTCCCTTCTCTTTTCCAATGTGTACATATTTAGCTCTTGAGCCTCTCCTCATATGTCCTGTCCCCAAGCCCCAAATCATTTTGGTTGCCCTCCTCTGGACCCTCTCCAGGAGTTTAATGTCCCTCTTTAAGTGTGGCCTCCAAACTGCACCGCGTACTCAAGGTGCAGCCTCACCAAGCAGTTATACAGAGGAGTATCACTTCTCTCCTTCTGAGGTGATTCCCTAGTGATGCATCCCAGCATCCTGTTGGCCTTGGCTGCTGCCCTCCTACAAGTCTCCGAGTTGTTCATCTTGACATCCACCACCACCCCAGGTCCCTCTCAGCCATCAAGACTTGTAGCATTTCCCCAGGGTGTACACTTGGCCCGGTTTCTGGCCCCAGGTGGAGTACCTTGCATTTCCCTGCATTGAACCTCAGCTTCCACTTTCTAGACCATCTTTCCAGGGCCTCCAGGTCCCCTGCAGGCCACCCTCCCTCCTCCCCATCCATCCTGCCCCAGTTTGAGTCATCTGCAAAGAGACTCATCTCACTCCTGAGTCCTGTCCTTATGTCAGAGATGGAGCGTTGAACAGGAGGGGCCCAAGGACTGATGTCCTGTGGGACCCCACTAATGACCCTCCTTGGGGATGAGACTATCCACCAACTCGACCCTCTCGGTCTGGTCCTGGAGCCAATTGCCTATCCATCTGATCATCTGGTTCCCAACCCCATTTCTCCAGCTTATCCAACAGGCCCATGTGAGGAACAGAGTCAAATGCCTTGCTGAAGTCCAGAAAGAGGACATCCACTGGTCTACCCAGGTCCAAGGCACTCGTCACCCAGTCATAGAACTCCACAGGTTTGTCTGACACGATTTCCTGGGATGAATCCATGCTGTCTATTGTCCAGGCACCCTGACTTTTCCAGGTCCCCCCCTAGCCTCTCCTTGACAATGTCCTCCATCACCTTGCCCACCACCGATGTCAGGCTGACAGGCCTGTAGTTCCTTGCCACCTCCCTTGATCCCCTCCTTGTGAATAGGCACTATATGCACCACCTTCCAGTCCTGGGGCACCCACCCTGTCCTCAGATAGATGGTGAAAAGCTCCACCAGGGGTTTCGCCAGGACTTCCTCAAGTTCCTTCAGCACTCTGGGATGTAATTTATCTGGCCCAGGTGCTTTCTCCATCTTAAGGGAGCTGAGGGCTTCCCTCACTCTCTCTCTCAGCTGTGATTTCTTCCAGTTATAGTTTTCCTTACTTACATCCATTGTTTGAATGCCTTGTTATAGTGTTGAATGAACATCAGAATTAAGATATATAGCCTCAGTGCCATTATTAGTTGATACAGCAGCTAAGTATTGGCGAGAATGTTGGTTGCCCAGAATAACGGCAATCAACAGTCTCAGTAGAACCATAGCCATAATCCTAGTCATAGCTAAATCTTTTTCATGTAATTGTTTCCTTTGTCAGAACCTTAATACCTATCTCTGCTAAATTTATAAAAATTAAATATAAAGATAGACAAAAGCAGAATCAGAAGTACTAATTAGAACTACTAAAACACTTAGAGGTTAAATAAATAAACATCCAATCAAACAAACAGTCAATTACTCAGTCAGTGGTTGAAAGTTGGAGCCAATATAAACAGTACCAAACGACTTTCTTCAACTTTCTTCAGTCCTTTCAGTTCTTTCCTTTCTTCTGACCTTAAAACTTTTAATCTCAAGTCCTTAAGTTGCTGCTTCAACAGTGTAGACACATATAAACCTTAAAAATCCTGAATCAGCCATGTGACATATAAATGCTAGCCAGGCAGAATCAGCAAATACAAGTTCATACACAGCAGAAGGAACTTTGCTTGTATCTGGTTGATAGAAAATGGATGTTAAAAATCAGACTCCTACAGTATTGGGTCCAGAAAAATAAATCTGAACCAAGTTTGAAGAACCTGAACACAGCCTCTGCCACGGCCACAGCCACCACTCAAATAGAGCACTGGTTCTCCACAATATACACACTGAGGGAGAAGCAGTGGGAAGAGGGTTTTAAAAAGAGTTTTAAACAAATTCAACTACCTAATAGTATAGATAAAACTTAAAATTAACTAAAGATGCAACCATATGCATGTGCAGCTACTGTGCCCCACATACATCAACACATTACAAAAAGTGCTAACAAGTACTATAATAAAAATGTATCTTTCACTAACTGTAAGTCAGGTTTGTTTTTTAAAGAACAGCAAATTCAAGAGTTCATACAAATCATATAAGTCTAAACAGCATACATTATGTAAAACTATGCTAACTCTATAGTTTTAATCTTACTTACACTCCATTGTTGCCATTATGGCCACTTCCAACAGTCAGATAACAACGGCTATTAATGGCTGACAGCTTTGCCCACAGCTCTGAATTTAGGGGCAAAATTTAAACTTCACGGACACACACACTCATCGTAGTTTATTTCAGTTTGTTCAAAATGAGCAAAAACTGAGAGGCTGTAGTACAGGGCTAAAAGCACCCCGCCACAAAAGCTGCAGCACCAGACACCAAACGGCAACAACTACTGCAGCTCCAGATCTGATTTTACAGATTGGACCAGCACCTAATATAGTGCTCCCCAATTAGATTTCTCAACGTACCACCAAATTGGTTAAGGACAACAGCTGAAGAGCAGTTGAGGAACCAGTGGAAAATTAAAAATAAATTAAAAGCTTTCTAGGCATAAAATTTTAATAGTGGCAATAAATTACCACTAAAAATATACTGTCGACTGTTTAACTTACACATATATGGCACGAATATCACGTTATAACTATGTAGACACTGCAGACAGGTGGAATTATACCCCTCTACACTAAACAAGGTCACACTCCCAAAAGAGCTACAAAAATACCAAACACCAAAGAAAACACAAAAACAATGACAAAAAAGCAAACACAAAAGGGAAAAAATCGATAAGCAGAAAAGTAAAGTGCTTTAACTTCACTTCCCAATGTGTGTAGCTTTCAAGACACATGGTGTCTCTTGTGTCAACCTGCTCTCTTCAGCAAGTTCGTATCAGCAGCTGGTTTCTTCCCTTCTCGCCAGCCCGAATGGCGATCTGCTCAAAAGTTCGCTCTTGCCATCAATTTTACAACACTGCAAACAAATGCAAATACAAGGGGACAGCAAGCCGTACAGCAGAAAAAGCAAAAAGATGGTCTGGAAAGACTGCAAATAACAGCATGGATGGCATACCTTTTAAAAAATAAAACAAGCATAGCAGTCCTGCTACCGCTGTCTCCTCCTCAGACAATGGCATGTGTAGCTTCCCCGCTGCTCATCTCCCAGAGGTCCCTAGAGGGAGGTAATGAGTTGGGTTCTGCAGAGATCAGTTCTGAGTCCAGTACTCTTCAGCGTGTTGATTAGTGACACTTGTGAAGGACTCCAGGGTAAGCTGTGTCTCATTTGCGGATAACACAAAACTATGTGGGAAGGTGAATAGTGAAGAAGGAATAAGGAATAGAAGAATGACCTGCTAAAATTAGAGGGTGGACAAAAGTCTGGCAGCTCAAATTAAATGTAAAAAAGTACAAGGTAATGCCCTAGGGGAAAAAGAACCCCATGACGGAATACTTGATGGCATGGGACATGACAGTACTACAAATGAGGAACGGATATAGGAGTTACTAACAAACTAGTCAGTGTAACAAGGCCTAAATAAAGGCCAGCAGATTTTGGATGCATGAGGACTGATAGTAGAGAAAAGAAGTAGTACTACCTCTTTACAGAGCCCTGGTGAGGCCTCACCTGGAGTACTGTGCCCAGTTCTGGAGTCCTTACTTCAGAAAAGAGAAGGATAGGTTAGAGACAGTGCAACACAGAGTGACTAGTGGGTAGCCATCTGGGAACAAGCAACCACCAAACAGTGTGGTTCATGATAAACACAGCCATACAGTCAAGCCATACAAAAGCAAGAGTACTGGACTTTAGGAGGGCTGACTTTGGGAAAATAAGAGAGTGCCTCAGAAAAGCACTAGCAAACAGGCAACAAGGAGGGGTGGAGGAACAATGGGGAGTGATCAAAACAGCCATCACAGAGGCAACAAGCCTTTGTGTAAAGCAAATCAATAAAACACAACAAAGGAAAACAACGCTATGGTTCTCAATAGAGGTGGCAGGGAAGGTTAAGGAGAAAAGGACAGCATTCAGGAAATATAAGGAAACACAGAAGGAGTAGGACAGAGAACTTTATCAGTTAAAGCAGAAAGAGGCTGGGAAGGCAGTCAGAATAGCAAAGGCCCAAACCGAAGAAAGGATAGCCAATTCTGTTAAGAAGGGGGATAAGACCTTTTATGGGTACATTAGGGAGTGAAGAAAGACCAAAGGAGGGATACTGAAGCTTAATAAAGGGGAGGGAATGTGGGTAGAGGGTGACAGTGAAAAAGCAGGGTTACTGAACGAATATTTCTGCTCAGTATTCACAAAGGAAGAGGAGGGGGAGTTACCTAAACCAAACAAGAGAAACACTTTGAAGACGAGGGTCGATACCAGTCCATTTACAGAAGAAAGAGTTCTGAAAGAACTAATAAAATTGAAAGTGGACAAAGCAATGGGGCCTGATGGGATTCACCCAAGAATTCTAAAAGAACTAAGGGTAGAACTAGTGACACCGCTGACTATTCTCTTTAGCAAATCATGGGAGGATGGGGTGGTACCCGAGGACTGGAGGAGGGCAGATGTGATTCCTCTTTACAAAAGTGGGAGCAGGACAGAGGCAGGAAACTACAGACCAGTTAGTTTGACCTCAGTGGTAGGGAAAATGATGGAATCACTTCTGAAGGAAAAATTGTTGAGTACCTAGAGGCCAGTGGGGCATGGGACCCAAGGCAGCATGGATTCATGATGGAAGGTCATCTCAGATGAATCTAATAGATTTCTTTGACTGGGTGACACAGTAGTAGACCAGGGAGGGGCTGTGAACATGGCCTACCTGGATTTTAGCAAGGCATTTGATACAGTCCCACACAAAAGATTAATACACAAGATAGCCAGCCTTGGAGTGGGTCCCAAGGTTGTAGCCTGGATAAAAAATTAGCTAGACAACAGGACGCAAAGGGTAGTAGTAAATGGAGTACACAGTGAAGAAAGGAGGGTTACTAGCAGGGTACCCATGAGGGTTCAGTACTGGGACCGGTCCTTTTAATGCCTTTATAAGTGACATTGCAGAGGAACTGGAAGGAAAAGTATGTCTCTTTGCAGATGACACAAAGATCTGCAACAGGATTGATACACAAGATGGAGCGGAAAGGATGAGAAGGACTTGGTAAGGTTGGAGGAATGGTCAAATGTGGCAGCTCAGATTCAATGCAAAGAAGTGCAAGGTAATGCACATGGGAAACAAAAACCAGGGAAGAGTACACAATGGGGTGAGATACTGACAACAGTAAAAATAGAAAGGGACCTGGGGTATTATATCAGATGACCTAAAAGTGGGCAAGCAATGTGAGAAGGCAGTAAGGAAGGTTGGGGATACTGGGATGCATAGGAAGAGGCATCAATAGTAGAAAACAGGAAGTTGTCATCCTCTGTACAGACAGTTGGTGAGACCACATCTGGAGTACTGTGTGCAGTTCTGGAGACCCCATCTCTGCAAAGACAGAGACAGAGTGGAGGCTGTCCAGAGGAGGGCAACCAAAATGGTGCAGGGTCTGCACCAGAAGACATACGAAAAAGACTAAAGGAGCTTAATATGTATGCCCTTGAGGAAAGAAAGGGAGAGAGGGGACATGATAGAAACTTTCAAGTACCTCAAGGGAATTAACAAAGTCCAAGAGGGTAGCATCTTCCAGAAAAAGAGATGTGCAAGAACAAGGGGGCACAATTTGAAGATAGAGGGGAGACGGCTCAGAGGTACTGTGAGGAAGTATTTTATAACTGAGAGGGTTATGGATGCATGGAACAGCCTCCCTGAGGAGGTTGTGGAGTCAAGAACAGTGGGGCACTTCAAGAATGCATGGGACAGACATAAGGCAGTCCTAGTGGGGGGTAGGAGGAAGTAAGCTGTTGGTTAACTAGGATCTGCAGCTTATCTGTTAGGTAGGAAAATGGGCAGACTAGGTGGGCCAAGCGGTCCGTATCTGCCATCAAATTCTATGTTTCTATGTTTCTATGACCAAAATGATTCAGGGACAGCAGGGTAAATCCTATGATGAGTGCCTCAGGGCACTAAAGTTGTACTAATTGGAAACCAGAAGGGAGAGGGGCGATATGACTGAGACCTTTAAATTCTTCAGAGAATTAATAAAGTGAACTGTGGGAATTATTTAGCCTGAGTACCAACTCACAGTCACCAGATCATGAGTGGAAAATGGCAGGCAGGAGGTTCAGGAGAGACACGAGGAAGTATTTCTTTATGGAAAGGGTGGTGAAGCACTGGAACAGTCTGCTAGCTGAAGTGGTGGGAGTGAGCACAGTAAGAGGATTTACAGCCCTGGGACAGAATGAAGGGATAGTGGTTACCTGGGCTGACAGGATCAAAGAAAATAGTGTATGGTCTGGGAGGGTTAGTACCCTGGGAAACATTAGGTTCCAAGAATGATTCCAGGGATTATGGAACTTGGACAGACTAGATGGACAATGGGTCTTTTTCTGTATCATTGTCATACCTCTCAACCTCTCAGCACTAAAAATCATAGCACTGGCCTTCAAAATCATAGCAAAGGGTCAGAATGTGGAGCATTTTCTTATTTTAAACAATATTATGTTTAGGATATTGGACCCTATATAGTAAGTGATAAGGAATGTTTCTATCACCTTTATTTTTATAGCACCTTTCAAAACCAAGGCACTGTACATAAAAACCATATACATAAAGATAAAATTTTAAAACAGAACATTAAAACAAATCATCATCCGTAGCTAGGAAAAGCTAAACTAAATAAATGCGTTTTTAACTCCATTTTGAATCTATTGACAGTTGGGCATTCTCTCAACCAACGAGGTAGGGAATTCCACAGGGTTGGTGCTGAAAAAGTGAAGGCATGAGATCCTGATGTCTTCAGTCATATCCTGGGAATCTCCAGTAATCCCTCATTGGCAGAACGGAGACGACGGAGGGGCAATAGAGTACCAAGAGATCTTGTAGGTAACTGGGTCCCTGATCATGTAGGGCTTTAAGGTTAGCAAGCCAACCTTAAGGTGATCACCACCAGAAAAGGCAGCCAGTGCAGTTCACGGAGCACAGGCATAATATGACTGGTTCTAGAAGTCCCAGTCAAAGCCTGCCTGCCGCTTCTGCACCAGCTGCAGGTGGTGGAGATCAACCCCCCAGGTAGCCCTAGGTAGAGGGAATTGCAATCAAGATGGGTAGTGACAAAGGCATGGATCAATGTTGGAAGATCACCCAGAGGAATCATGTGTTTCACCTGGGCGGTATTCCTCAAATGGTAAAAAGAGGATTTGATGACAGTTGACACCTGAGATTTTAGGGTCAAACCATCATCAAAAATTATGCCCAGGTTGCGCACCTGATAAGAGGTAGTGAGCGACATACCACCAAGTAATAAGCCTGATGGTTGTCCAGCCCCCAAACCTGCCCTCGGATGACCTGGGTCCACTACCAGCACCTCAGTCTTATCTGGATTCAGTCTTAGCCAGCTGGAACTCATCCAGAGTCTAATCTCAGCAAGGCAGTTATTTAACACGGAGAGTGCATCATCTTGTCCGGGCAGAAAGGACAAATACAGCTGAGTATCATCTGCATAGCAGTGAAAACCCAGACTGTATCACCTGATGATATCTCCCAATGGCAGCATATACACTGCAAACAACATGGGGCTAGAATGGAACCCTGCGTACCCCACAAGGCAGGGAGTGAGCACCAGAGGAATAAATTCCAGTGGCAACTCTCTGAGACCTATCTGTGAGGTAAGAATGGAACCATTTGAGGACTGTACCAAAGTCTTATGAAGAGAGGCTGGGAGCCCTGCTAATGTTCTCCCAGGAGAGGAAGGGGATATGATAGAGACCTTTGGATACCTGAAGGAATAAATAGAGTAGATAGGGAAGGTCTCTTCAAGCTAAGTGAGAAAAGAAGCATGAGGGGTACAGTTGGAAGTTAGTGGAGGGAGGTTTAGAAGGGATATTAAGAAACATTTTTTAAAGAGAGGTGGTGGACAATGGAATGCACTGCCAGAAGACGTGGTCTCAGTGGAGACAGTAGGCAGCTTTAGGGTCATAGGATGGGCATAAAGGGGAACCCATGGGACTGGGGAGTTATTAAGGAAAGGTTGACAGGGGCGGGGACCAGGGTTGATAGTGTGAGCCAGGACACGGCATTACTAACGAGCAGACTTGATAGACCAGTTTGTCCTTCTTCAGCTGGCTCTTTCGTATGTTTGTATTTCTCCTGAATCTACCTCCTTCCAACTTTTATCATGCCCTCTTGTCCAAGAGCACTTTTTTTCTGAAAATACTTCCTCTTGTACCTTGTCAACCTCTGTGAGGTATTTAAAGATCTCAGTCATATTCTCCTTTCTCCTGTCTTCCAAGATGCAGATCATTTAGGTTCTTTGATCTCTCCTCATAGGACTTCTGATGCAGACCCTGCACCATTTTAGTTGTCCTCTTCTGTACTGCATCCACTCTGTCTACGTATGTCATTTCTGAGATGTGGTCTCCAGAACTGAATACAGTACTCTAGATAGGGTCTTACCAGAGAACTATGCAGAGACTATACCACCTCCTCTTTCTGTTGATTATACCCTCCCTATGCACCCCACATCTTCCTAGCCCTCCCAGCTGCCTTGTCACACTGCCTGGCCATGTTTATGTCATCCGATATGATCACACCCAGGTCTCTTTCTTGCTTGATGGTCATCAATACACCCCTCATCATTTTGTACTCTGCCTTGGGTAATTACTGTATATGGAGCATTAGTATATCATTGTGAAGCAAGGCAAATTTACTGAGGATCAAAATGTGTAACGCTATGTATTATGTCTAAAATACAATAGATACACTGCCAAATGTTCCTTTTACTTTGCTCAGTAATTCTTCTCAGTTAAGTGTTAAAGCTCAGCTGTAATATGCAAGCACTTTCTCATTTAAGAAGGGCCAGCAACTCTAGGCACATAATTGATTTCATCTGTATATACTTCAATAGTGTTGCATCTTTAACTTCTAGCGGTCTGCAAGTAAGGTGGCTAGGCTGTTTACCATATGAACCTTCAACCACTCAGACCACTCACTATCCCCAGCTGAGGTATGGGTCTTGTCCCCTGCCCCATGGCTGGGTGTAGCCCCCTCTATCCTGGACCCACCTCCTACTATCTATAGGAGTGATCTACAGACCTCCAACACAAGGGGAAGAGTTGGATAAGGAAATGATGGAAGCAATCCAAAGGATGCCTTGCAAGGGTGAGGTGTTACTACTGTAGTAGGAGACTTCAGTCTACTGGAAGTGGATTGGAGCCTTCCCCACTGCAGCAACGGCCAGGAGTAGGGACATCCTGGAGTCCCAGCAAGGTGCATTCCTCAGGCAACTAGTGTAGGAACCCACTCATGAGGGGGCATTACTGGATCTGGTTTTGACAAATGGGGACAGTGTTGCAGACATCACAGTAGGGAATCACCTGGGGACTGGTGATCTCCATATAGTATGGTTTAATATAAGAACTGGATCAGAATCAAACCACACAAGGAGAGGGTCCTGGACTTCAGAAGGGCTGATTTTAGGAGAATGAGAGAATGTATCAGGGCACCCTAGCAGGGATAGGGAATCTGGGGAGTCAAGGAACAGTAGGCAAAATAAAAGAGGGCATCAAAAGGTACAAATCTCTGTATCAGACAGGTTAGCAAAAGATAAGAGAAAAAAGTGACCACTATAGTTCTCTAAAGAAGTAGCGGAAAAAGTAAGAACAAAAAAATAGCATTTAGAAGGTACAAAAAACTCAGAAAGTGGAGCATAGGGAGATTTACCAACTGAAACAAAGGGAGGCAGGGAAGGCATTAGGAGCACAAAAGTGTAAACAGAGGAGAATATTGTCAAATCAATAAAAAAAGGAGATAACATTTTTTTAGATACATAAGAGAAAAGAGAAAGACCAAGGGAGGAATAGTAAGGCTAAAAAGGAAGGAGGGGTTTGTGTGGAGGAGGACTACTAAAAAGTAGACATATTGAACAAATCCCTCTGTTCAGTATTTACAGAGGAAGGGGTAGGAAATCGACCTGTGATGAAGGACAAGGGTTTTGAGGGACAGAAGGTGGTCACTAGTCCTTTTACAGAGAAAAGAGTCCTTAAGGAACTAGGACAGTTAAAGGTAAACAAGGCAATGGGACCAGATGTGGTGCACCCCAGGGTAACGTAAGTAAGTAATCATTTATTTATATGATGCCCAATTGGAAGGGCTCTGGGTGCTTTACAGAAAGTGCACAAGTTAGCAGGATAAAAACATACAAACATACAGGGTATAAAATACAGTAAGTTAATAAGTTATTAGCTAAAATAATAAATAAGTCATAATTACTGACTGAACTAAAGGAGGTGCTGGGGGAACTAAAGGAGGCACTGGCATCACCTCTGGCAGCCCTGTTTAACCTGTCACTAGAAACAGGGGAGGAACTGGGGGACTGGAGGAGAGCGGATGTGGTCCCCCCTCCACAAAAGTGGTAATAGGGAGTAGGACTGGGCAGACTGTTCTGTCTGAGATCCTAACCCCTGGATAGAACCCATAATCCATGGATCTTGATAAATATTGACTTCATGGCAGAAGTCCAGTTCTGGGTCCATGGGATGCCATTTCGTATATAACCATGATGAGTGTGCAATGAGGGCCCAGAGTGAGTTGGAGGATGGTTGGAGGAGCTTGTGCTGCTGCAGCACAGAACCAACAGAAGTGGTGCACTGCAGAGAGAGAGAGAGAAAAGAAAGAAACTAAATAAAATACAAAATAAAAAAAAATTTATTTCCGAAGTAAAGCCAAAGGGAAATATAGAAAGAGATGAGAGAGAAAGTAGATTTACTAGGGTTAGAGGGGGAGAGAAAGTTATCATCGGAGGAGTAGGAAGACTGGAGAGTAATCCAAGGAGGGACTGCGAGAGAGGAGAGATAGTGGTGGGTGACTGCTGGGGAGGAAGCAAGTAAGTCAAATAAAAAAGGCAGTGTGGCAGTGTACTACAGGCAAGGGCAACCTGGCAAAATAAATCTTTGACTTATGCCATCCAAAAATTGAATCTGGAAGATCTTCCAGATGAGAAAGAGAAAGAGAGAGAGAGAGAGTGAGAGACAACTGGGGGCCCTAGAGAAATGTTACTGTTACAGAAAATCCAAAGTAAATGTTTTTTTCTTTTCTTGGCCTCAGACAGTGTTGCGTGTACATGAGCAAGGGCATGCTCTCAAAATCTTGCACTTGTGCCATTCCAGGTTCAGAGGAGAGAAGGAGAGAAGGAGATGAATTTTACAGTGCCAGAAATCCATATAGAGGGAGAGGGGGGACATGATAGAAACATTCAAGTACCTCAAGGGAATCAGCAAAGTCCAAGAGGGTAGCATCTTTCAAAAAAAGAGGTGTGCAAGAACAAGAGGGCACAATTTGAAGATAGAGGGGGGGCGGCTCAGAGGTAATTTAAGGAAGTATTTTTTCACAGAGAGGGTTGTGGATGCATGGAATGGCCTTCCGGAGGAGGTTGTGGAGTCAAAATCAGTGGTGGAATTCAATCATGCATGGGACAGTCATAAGGCCATTCTAGGGATGGGGTAGGAAGAAGTAGGCTGCTGGTTAACTAGGATCTGCAGCTTATCCAGTAGGTAGGGAAATGGGCAGACTGGGTGGGCCAAGCGGTCCTTGTCTGCTTTCAAATTCTATGTTTCTATGTTTATGTTTCTATGATTCAGGTGGCTGCTTGAGTACCGAACCTCGATATAGCATACCATCATGGAAATACTTCTTGACAATAGGGATGCCAGATCTTTACGATGTCATATGTAAACAATTAAGGCGTGTCTTGTGCAGTGCTGTGGGAGGGTGGTGCATCTCACAACAGATATCTGGACCAGCTGTCAACTTGAATCCTTCATGTCTGTCATGGCACATTGGGCATGTTTTGATAATTCATGTGGGACTGGGGACAGTGAAGCATCAGAGTTTGCTGTTCTAAGAATGTTTTATTTTCCATCTGAACATACCTCATTCAACATTAATGAAGAGCTCCAAAAACCAATACATCAATGGCTCACTTCACAGGGACTGTCAGTTGGCTTTATAGTTGCTGATAATGGATCCAACATAAGGAAGGCCTTGGAGGAGGGGGGCTTTGTTCACATCCGCTGCTTTGCACATTGCTTAAATTTAATAGTTCAGGGTTTCTTGATGATGGCAGGGAGATTAAGGCTCTCGTAAGCACTGCTAAGCACTGCAAAACACAAAACATGGCAGGTAGTAGGGTAAACACTGAGGTACAGAGCTCAACACAGGGCAGGACGGGGGTAAATGGTAAAATAGACAAGAGCAATAAGAGCAGGGATGGGGGAAAAAAGGATAAAGCCAACATTAAATAGAGGGCAATGACTACCAATGCCCGTAGTCTGGGAAACAAGCTTTCTGAGCTAGTAGCTTTGATGGAAGATGAACAAATGGATATTGTGGCAGTCACAGAAACATGGTACACCAAGAACCATGACGGGGATGTCAACATACCAGGGTACACAATCTACAGAAGGGATAGGGAAGGTAAAAGAGGAGGTGGAGTAGCTCTATACATAAGAGAAGGGATCAAAGCTACAGAACTAAAAAGTAAAGGGGGAGGACAAGAGGCACTCTGGGTCACCTTGGAGATGGGGAATGGCATTGCAATCCGCACAGGGGTTGTATACAGATCCCTGTCTCAAGGGGAGGAAATGGACAAGAAAATGATAGAGGACATTCTTAAAATGGCTGAAAAAGGGGAGATACTGTTGATGGGGGACCTGAATATGCCAGATGTTAACTGGAGGACATGTACTGCAGCCACATCCAAGAGCAGGGTCATTCTCGATGCCCTGCAGGGGGCAGACCTTAGACAGCTAGTGCTGGAACCCACTCGGGAGGGAGAAATACTAGACTGGTACTCTCAAATGGAGAGAGGATCACAAATTTAGAAGTCAGTAGACATCTGGGAACAAGCGACCACTGCACAGTGTGCTTCACAATGAGCACAACCATGGAGATAAGCCATACAAAAACAAGGATACTGTACTTTAGAAGGGCTGACTTTGGCAAAATGGGTGAACACCTGAAGAATGCACTAGCAAATGGCCAAATAGGAGGGTGGAAGAACAATGGAGAAAATCAAAACTGCCATCATAGAGGCAACAAGTCTTGTGTAAAACAAATAAAGAAAAAAAAGCGGAGTAAAACCACTATGGTTCTCAAAAGAGGTGGCAGGGAAGGTTAAGGAGAAAAAGGCTGCATTCAAAAAGTATAAGGAATCACAGAAGGAGCACGACAGGAAACTGTATCAATTAAAGCAGAAAGAAGTAGGAAAGGCAGTCAGAATAGCAAAGGCACAAACCGAGGAAAAAATAGCCAACTCGGTTAAAAAGGAGGATAAAACCTTTTATAGGTACATTTGGGAGCATAGAAAGGTTAAGGGAGGGATAGTGAAGATTAATAAAGGAGAGGGGAGGTGGGCAGAGGGAGACAGTGAAAAGGCAGAGATACTGAATGAATACTTTTGCTCAGTATTCACAAAAGAAGATGAGGAGCAGTTACCTAAACCAGACAATAGAAGCATTCTGGGTAGGGGGGTTGACACCAGTCCATTCACAGAAGAAAGAGTCCTGAAAGAACTCCTAAAACTCAAGGTGGACAAAGCAATGGGGCCTGATGGGATTCACCCCAGAATCCTAAAAGAACTAAGGGGGGACCTAGTGACACCATTGACCACACTTTTTAACAAATCATGGCAGGATGGGGTGGTACCTGAGGACTGGAGGAGGGCAGATGTGATTCCCCTTTACAAAAGTGGGAGCAAGGCAGAAGCAGGAAACTACAGACCTGTAAGTTTGACCACAGTGGTAGGGAAAATGATGGAATCACTTCTGAAAGAAAGAACTGTTGAGTACCTAGAGGCCAGTGGGGCACAGGACCCAAAGCAGCATAGATTTACAGCAGGAAGGTCATGTCAGACTAATCTAATTGATTTCTTTGACTGGGTGACCAAAGTAATAGACCATGGAGGGGCTGTGGATGTGGTCTACCTAGACTTTAGTCAGGCATTTGACACAGTCCCACACAAAAGATCAATAATCAAGTTATCTAGCCTGGGAGTGGGTAGTGAACTGGCTGCACAACAGGACACAGAAGGTAATAGTAAATGGAACACATTCCGAAGAAAGGGGGGTTACTAGTGGAGTACCTCAGGGCTCAGTACTGGGTCCAATCCTCTTTAACATCTTTATAAGTGTCATTGCAGAGGGTCTGAGGGAAAGGTATGCCTCTTGCAGATGACACAAAGATCTGTAACAGAGTTGATACACAAGAGTGGGTAGAAAAGATGAGAAGGGACATGGCAAGGTTGGAGGAATGGTCAGACATATGGCAACTTAGATTCAATGCAAAGAAGTGCAAAGTAATGCACCTGGGAAACAAAAACCCAGGAGAAGAGTACACAATAGCAGGGGAGGTACTAACAACAACAAAAATGGAAAGGGACCTGGGGGTAGTCATATCAGATGACCTAAAGGTGGGTAAGCAATGTGAAAAGTTGGTAAGGAGAGCCAGGGGGATACTGGGATGCATAGGAAGGGGCATCACAAGTAGAAAAAGGGAAGTGGTTATCCCTCTGTACAGACAGTTGGTGAGACCCCATCTGGAGTACTGTGTGCAGTTTTGGAGACCTCATCTACGCAAGGACATAGGCAGGATGGAAGCAGTCCAGAGGAGGGCAACTAAAATGGTGCAGGGTCTACATCAGAAACCATATGAAGAGAGACTGAGAGAGCTTAATATGTATACCCTTGATGAAAAGGAGAGACAGGGGACATAATAGAAATGTTCAAGTACCTTAAGGGAATCAACAAAGTCCAGGAGGGTAGCATCTTTCAGAAAAAGAGATGTGTAAGAACAAGGGGGCACAGTTTAAAGATAGAGGGGGGACGGCTCAGGGGTAATGTGAGGAAATTCTTTTTCACAGAGAGAGTGGTGGATACATGGAACAGCCTTCCTGAGGAAGTCATTGGGTCTAAAACAGTGGGGGAATTCAAACATGCATGGGACAGACACAAAGCAATTATAGTGGGGGGTTGCAGGAAGCAGGCTGTTGGTTAACTAAACTCTGCAGCTTATCCAGTAGGTAGGAAATGGCAGACTGGGTGGGCCAAGTGGTCCTTATCTGCCATCAAAGTCTATGTTTCTATGTAATATGCACTCATTTCAGTCACTCAAGCAAAGCCCGTTACTTGTTTGAAAAAATACAGCAGAAAAGTTTACCTTTGCACAGACTAATCCAAGACATTTCTACTCAATGGAATTCAACCTTTTATATGTTCCAAAGGCTGCTGGAACAAAAGAAAGCTGTCATACAATACACCTTGAAAAATAAAATTGGTGATACAGACATTTATATTACTCCACCACAGTGGGCCATGCTGAAGTTCCTCATTGCACTGTTTAAGCCATTTGAGGAAATCACTAGGGAGGTTAGTGCAAACACAGCAACTGTCAGCTAGGTAATACCCTGATAAAAATTTTTAAATTCAGATTGAATTTGATTAGGAAATGTTAAAGAAGCAAGACAGTTCCATGATCCCACAGGCTGCCAATGGTGCTGTTGACATGAAGATTTCCAGAATACAAGATCTAACAAAACATACTGTATGATCAAAAAGTTGCAGAAGATAAACTATGTAAAATGCTTCATTCTGAGTACTACTTTAAAACAACAATCTTCGACCTACGATACAAATTGAAGCAACTATTGACCGATTATGATGACACTTGTTTCAAGATAAACAAACAAGAAATAATTGACGAGGTGCATACTGCCATGGAACAGAGTACAACAGCAGCACATTCAAGAATCTTCTTCTCGAAAGCACAGCATCAGGAGGCCCATCCTGTAGTGTTGCAGCATTTTGTCCCTTCTATTTCCTCAGCCACTGCAGCCAAATCTTCTTCTTCACCACCAGTCAAACATAGCACTGTCCCACAGTAACTTGGTTCAGCTTCATGTCTCTGGAGTCACATACAAGATGTAATTGTAACATCTTCTTCATCTGCCTCTTGTAACACAGCCTCAGCACAGATCATTGTTGAAATGCACCAGGCAAAGCCTCAATATTAGCTGGAATGCTGATCCTTTGCAATACTGGAAATCCAAACAAAATATGTGGACTGCTTTAGTAAACGCTGCAGTGAAGTACATGAATTGCCCTCCGACTAGTGTCTGTTCAGAATGATTGTATAATTCAGCTGGTAAAGTCATTACTGACACACGATCCTGTTTGACACCAGAAATGCTGAGCGCCTACATTTCTCAAAGTCAACATTCCTCACTTTAATTACAAATATGATACCTGAATAAAATGTACACTGACTGCTCTGAGCAGGCCCTATCCACAAAACACATTCAAGAATTCATGCCTGTGGTGAAAATCTTTTGTGAATAGGGTCTACTACATGAGATAGCAAATAGCAATTAATTGCAACAAGTCAGGTCAGAACAGACTAGACCAGGCCGCTATTACTTGAATGATCACATGAGCAGCACAGAATAAAAAAAAAAATAACATCAGTGGGTTCAAAGTCCAAATACAGCAAGCAACTGCATTTCATGTCACAACCCTACTTCGTGGTACCAGGTATGACTATCTGATCTGGAAGGTAGGGTACTGCTGTCAACTACAACTATCACTTTTTGTCCTCACGAGTCACGACTACTACTTGTCACTTTTTGTCCTTACTCCAGCAACTGATCCATTTCTGACTGTACTGCTTTAATTTACGTAGAGTGCATGGCTTAGCAGATGCTTGAAACCCAGAAATTGAATACTCTTTGTTTAATATATTTCTCACATCCCCCATGTTTGGCTGTAGTTGTGGTACTAGTACTAGTACTAGAAAATGTTACCAGCTGTTGGACCAGGTAGGCAAGGCAAGTTTTTTATTAGGCACCCAATCCCGGAGGCTCGGGGCACTGTAAAAATAGAAAATACGCAAGAAACAGTAACAAAAATAAAATAAAATAAAACCAGGATAAAACCAGAATAGATATAAAGCAACATGCTAATAATAGTTAAAATAGAGTGAAGCCAGAACAGCAACACCTAGAGGCTAACAGTATTGCCTAGAAAGGTAGGTCTGGGAAGGCCTGACAAAACAGGTGGGTCTTGAGATGGGCTTTGAATGCTTCAACTGAAGGGGCCTTCCTAATAATTGGAGGAAGAGAATTCCACAGGACAGGTCCGGTGACACTAAACGCTCTTTCACCTGCAGTTTTTAACCTCATTATGGGAATCACTAGGAGACCTCTAGAGGAGGAGTGAAGGGAGCGGGCCAGAGCAGCAGATGTAAGAAGGTCCAACAAATAGCCAGGTCCAAGACCGTATAGGGCTGTAAAGGTGAGCAAACACACCTTGAAGAGAATCCTTCACCTGACCGCCAGCCAGTGCAGTTCACGCAAAACCAGAGTGATGTGACTGTACTTAGACTGCCCAGTCAACAGCCTAGTGACCACATTCTACACTAGCTGCAGCCAACGGAGGGCCTCCCAAGACCCCAAACAGGAATACATTACAGTAGTCAGCCTAGACATGACAAAGGCATGTATCAAAGTGGGAGGTCCTCAGGGGGAACTAACGGCTTGATCCTAGCGATATTCTTCAGATGATAGAAACTGGTATGGACAACGGACGCCACCTGAAATTCAAGTCATAGCCCATCATCAAGAACAATGCCCAGATCATGCACCCTAGAGGAGGCCTTCAATGGTATATGGTATATACCATGTACCATATACCACAGTACACTGGGACATGAGAAACAGATGCATCATTCACATGGGCAGGGTAGGTAGACTCTCTTAGTGATGCTCATTTGATCATTCATATCCATTTCTTTGGCCTGTTAGGCTCTGACTGGAGCACCCATCAAAATAATACAGTACCCACACAGCACCATTAATAAAAAAAAGAAATCTTAGCTGCCTGGCAGTGTCTGCAGTGCTTGGTGGTGCTATGATATAGGTATTTGCATCTGTCTGTCTGTCTGTCTGTCTCTCTCTCTCTCTCTCTCACGCCATCTCTCTCTATATCTCCTAGCACACTTATGTCATTTACCTGAGCAGGATATGCCACCATTACAGGCCATCCATGAAGGGGCTAGAAGTGAGTGACTGCTTTTTTATTTAGAAGTTTTACATTAATTTTTATACAAATAATCCATTAAATTATTTCCTTTTGGCCTCTGTGTCAAATGTGACTGACTTTGGCCACTTTTATGCATTTTGTCACATTTTTTCAAGTATCTGTCAATAAATCAGAACTAATCAGAATAAATCAGAACTTCACCATGTTCCAGTTCTTATTTAATAAGGGTCAGACCTTCACCGAGTTCTCCCAGCCCTAATAGGGAAGAGGCAGGAAATTACAGGTCTGTCAGCCTGACTTCGGTAGTAGGCAAGGTAATGGAATCACTACTGAAGGAAAGGATGGTAGAATACCTTGTTGACAGTGGCCTACAGGATCTGAGGCAACATGGTTTCATTGGGGGAGGTCTTGCCAGACAAACCTGATTTAATTCTTTGACTGGGTGACCAAGGATATAGATCTGGGAGGAGCAGTGGATGTGGCCTACCTGAATTTTAGTAAGGCCTTGGATGCCATTCCACCTAGAAGACTGGTGAGCAAGCTGGGTAGTAAAATGGGCAGAGAGTTGGCAAGGCAAAAGGAGCCAAAGAGTGATGGTAAATGGCATCCACTCTGGTAAAGGTGAAGTGACCAGTGGGGTGCCACAGGGGTTGTTACTGGGCCCAGTCCTCTTCAATGTCATTATTAGCAGCATTGCAGAAGGGCTGGAAGGGAAAGTATGCCTGTTTGCAGATGACACAAACATTTGCAACACAGTAGACATGCAGTAGTAGTAGTAGAGTTTATTTGTATGGGGTGCTCATCCCCTTAGGATCAGGGCACCCTTACAGTAAAAATACAAACAGTACAGAGCAGTCTACATAAATTCCATAACATTTTCCATAACCCACTAAAAATCTAAATCACAGGAAGGGGTGGAAAGAATGAGGGATGATCTAAAAAAGCTAGAAGAATTGTCACAGGTTTGTCAGCTGAGATTCAATGCAAAAAAGTGCAAAGTCATGCACTGGGGGCAACGTATCCACTGGGAGGATAGGTATTAGCCATCACAAAACAGGTAAAGGACCTGGGGATAATCATTTCTGATGACCTGAAGGTGGCTAAACAGTGTGACAAGGCGGTGGGGAAGGCAAACAGAATGCTAGGAGGCATAGGCAAGGGTATTACCAGCAGAAAGAGGGGAGTAATAATACCCCCATATAGCTCAAAGGTGAGATCACACCTTGAGTACTGTGTCCACTTCTGGAGGCCACATCTCCAAAAAGACATAGAAAGGGTGGTGGTGGTACAAAGGAGGGCACCCAACATGGTGCAGGGCCTGCATCAAAAGCCCTGTGAAGAAAGGCTTAAAAAGCAGCTGACACCTTCAGGAGAACTTTCCAAAACATAATGTTTGGACTCAGTTCTGCTTATATTTCACATTAGTTCTGTATTTCTCCTCCCCATTACTTATCACTGAGGTAATTTGCATGAAAACAGGATCTTTGCCCCTGAAGAGTTAATCTATGCCTGTTGCTTTCTCCCTACCTGAAGTCACAGAGCACTGTTTGTGACATCACAGTTACTTCCATGGCAACAGACTGTGACATAACAACAGAAGATTATGACTCGAAGTAAGGAGTAAACTATAAAGGCAGATGAACTCTACGGGAAAATTATCATGTTTTCATGCAAATTTCATTAGTAATAAATAAAGAGGAGGAGAAATCTATAGAATATATATGGAATGCAAGCTGAATTGTACCTAATTATGTTTTTCAAACTTTATCTGCGGTTGCAGCAGCTCTTAAGGAATAAAATATGTACTACCTAGAGGAACAGAGGAAAGGGGGGTATGACAGAAATATTCAAATACCTCACAGGAATAACAAGGTACAGGACGGTAGCATTTTTCATAGAAAAGATGCTCGAGAGCAAGGGATCAATATGAAGCTGGAGGGGAAGCTCAGAGGAAATGTGAGGAAGTACTTCATGGAGAGGGTTGGGACCGATGAAACACGTTCCAGTGGAGGTGGTGGGGACTAAAATGGTTACAGGATTTAAGAATGCATGGGATTGACAAAAGGGGATATTAGGGGTGGAGGATAAACCCAGAGACTGAATAGATTCTGTGATGGCACTGTAGGTAGGGATAATAGGGCAGACTAGGTGGGCCAGGGGGTCCTTATCTGACAACAACTTCTAAGATTCTATCGTGGATGTGCAATCACCCTCAGGCCCACTGTGGTCTTTGGTGCAAATGAAGAAGTACTAGGAAAATAATTATGTTAGTGAGGGCCATAACTGTGGGCTGGCAGTTTCTTTTCAGGTTCATCTTTTGTACGTTTTGGCTCTGAGTCTGCTGGCATCAGTTCTGTCAAGGAACTTGGGCTCTTAAGGCACAAGAAGCATGTTATGCTGCTTGACTCTTGCCCCTTGCCAATAGCAGTATGATCTCCCCATCAGAAGCAGGCTGCAATGCTGCTGCCTAAGGCAGCTGCTGTCCTCAGCAGCATTGGGGGGGGGGTGCTTTCCACAGCCTGCTCTATGGCCTGATCTCTCTGGGGAAACAGTATCCATCTCCCCTCCCCATGGTGCCAATGTTTTCAGTTCTTCAGGAGTTCTTATCTAGCAGTGGAAGACTTGGAATATTTTTTCTCCCATCACGCCATCGTCTTCTTCATCTCAATCTATACTCCATTTATGTATCTTCTGTCATATATCATCTTGCTTCCCCTTTCACAAACTGATGATTTAGCAGAATATGTGCAACAGTATGCATTTCTTGGCCATCTATGATTAGTTGGTGCAGCTACTGTCATGCATGTTGTGCGTGTTAATGACTATATAGTGTCATTTAGTTCCAATCTACAATCTCATTTCAGTAGTAGTAGTAAAATATGTTTATTGTGTAATTTCCAGGAAATCCAACCATTGAGGTAATTTACTGTACAAGAATACCATAGTCTGTGACACACAATTTACATAGATCCCTTACAGAAATATAGGTGTGCTGTGTACATGCAGAATGCATGCCACATGCTAACTTGTGCAATGTTTGCATGCAGTTCGCATACACAAAGTGATTCTACATGCATCAGGTCTAAAAAGCAAATCAGGTTCGCATGCTGCAAGCTTGACATGTGCACGCCAGGTAAGCTGGTGTGAACTTCTTCTAAAAATTACAGCAGGTTCGCATGTTGCATGCTTGACATAAGTGCAGCAGTAGCTTGGTGAACATCATTTAAACATCACCTCACTCGACCTTGGAGCACCCTTAAATGACCTATCAAATGTTGACTGGTCTTGCATCCCATGGGCATCCTCCATTGACACTGCCCTTGAGCTCTTCAAGTCCAGATTTCTAGCCGTCTGGGATTACTATGCCCCACTCAGAAGGACTAGAGTAAGGGGTGCTCACCTGCCCTGGGTCACAGCCAATATTATAGACCAACTCAATGCCAGGGACCAGGCCTGGAAAACATATAAGTCAACCGGGACCCCAATGGCTCCCAACAGTAGTGGTCACTCCGCACCCGGCCACTCCGTCACTCCTGCACTCATACTTCTACAGCAGGCCAAAAGCCAACTACTTCAAGGCTTCCTTTCACACAAAAAATAAACCACCCAGCAAAATTCTGGAAAACAATCAAATTGCTTTTCTCCCTGCCCAGCCCCCAATCCAGCCCTCAATGTAGAAGGCTCTATCGTCACTGAATTGGACGCTGTGGCCTCAGTTTTCAACACCTTTTCACTAGCTGTGTGTCCTCCTATCCTCCCACTCTTCCCACCCCATAAGTCCCCTCCGTCCACCACCTCTCCAGCCTCCAGCTTCACCTTCACCTGGTTACCCAACTGAAGTGCATAAAACCTGCAGGCTGTCAATCCTTCCAAAGGCAAATGCCCTTCGGTCTGGACTCCAAAATGCTCCTTCTATCTGCTCTGCCATCGCCAACTCATTGGCTGCTCTCTTCAATCTCTTTCTCGCCAGAAATCCCATCTGACTGGAAGTGTGCCACCGCCATCACCCTCCCCTAAAGGTGGAGACCCTCTTCACCAGGAAATTACCACTCCATATCCCTACTCCCCATCCTAGCTAAACTGCAGGAGCACATTGTTCTTTCCCAACTTGCCTCCTTTCTCAACTCCTCCTCTTTCTTTACACCCTACCAGTCTGGATTTAGGAAGTCACACTCCACCATCACCTCACTTCTAAGGCTCACCGACACCATCCTCACTGGAATGGAACATGGGCACACCACCTCAGCTATCTTTATCGACCTTGCCAAAGCCTTTGATACTGTCTCCCATGCCCTTTTGCTGTCCAAACTCTCCGGAGCTGGACTTTCAGGAGCAGCCACCAGCTGGTTCCAATCCTATCTGGTAGGCAGGTCACAAGCTGTAAGACTAGGCTGTTGCATTTCTGTCCCTCTCCTTGTCACCTCTGGGATCCCCCAGGGCTCGGTCCTTGGCCCATTACTGTTCTCCATTTTCTAAATGACCTGCCCTCTGTATGCCCACACACATCCATTCACATGTACGCTGATGACACTGTGTACTATATGCATCAGGTCCCTCCACCTCTAAAGCGGCCACTAGACTCCAGGAGGACTTCAGTGCTGTTCAGCTTTGGTTTCTCTTGAACCAGCTTTTCTTAATCCCAAGAAAACTGTCTCACTAACCTTCGCATGCGGCAAAGACTCTCCCATCTCTCCGCAACTCCACTTTCTACATCACTGATGGATCCCCTTGGAAGATTGCACCTCCATCAGATACCTCGGGTCTGGCTCAACCAGCACCTCAATTTTTCTGTTCATATCAACACAATCCTCAAGAAACGTCATCCCAAACTGGGCACCAGATATCACAACAGGGCCTGCCTCCTTTTGCCCACCCACAAAGCTATCATACAGAAAATGATCCTCCCAATTCTTGACTATGGGGACATAGTCTACAATGTGGCCCCTAAATCCACCTTAACCAGATTAGATCCCCTCTTCCATTCCTTCTGACGATTTGCCTTGGACTGCCCACCCATGACACATCACTGCATTCTTTACAAGTCACTTGACCTGCCGTCATTACAGGAATAGAGACAGGCCCACTGTGCCAGGGTTACAGCAAAATTCTGGACACAGTCCTCCTTCCTACCTCGAGTACACCCTCTCAGTTCTGCCTCCTCTGCGATGTGCTCAGGAACATAGACTCCGGCTTCTTCATGTCCCACATATGTCCACAACTAAAGGCCAAGCTGCCTTCAAATTCCATATGCCCAAGTTATGGAACTCCTTGCCAGCAGACATTCGGCACTGCAACAACACTCAGCATCTCAACTATCTCCTCAAGGAGCATTTCTACTCCACCTGCTCATGCACCTAGCTCCTTCGAGGATCTTAGTGCACCCCTTTTAATAGAAAACAATAACTTCTATTTACCATGCTATGTGTGGTACCCCAGCTCACAACTAAATGTGCACAGATATCTGCCCTCAGCAGAGTACTTGATATAAGATCCTCTGCAGCACTCCCACATCTTGTTGCAAGTGTACACAGACCCTGCCCTCAGTAGAGTACTAGTTATAAGGTCCTCTGCGCCTGGGGCTCATCTAGCTGCTCACATCCATCTGTAATTCATGGTGCTCTAAGTATGCACCTCTAATATGTATTATATAGGCCTAATGTATGTAAAGCACTTAATTTCTTGTAAGAGTTGTAGTGCTAATCTCCTGCCTTGTCCTCTAATCTCCCATTTACCTTATAACCATTTGGAATCTCGGCTCTGTAGCCTATTATACTGTAGCTGCCACTGTTTTGTGTATATATTCCTTTCTTCCCTCCCCCAAGATGCATCTGAAATTGAGTGGCTCTCACTCAGTATCTGCCTGGTAAAACTGTTAAATAAATAAATAATAAATGAACATGCTGCATGCTTGCCATGTGCAGCAGCTAAGCTGGTGCAAATCTCATCTAAAACACATCAGTTTCTATTTCTTATACTTATACTACTGCTAGCAATTAGAGTCATTAGAATTCATTTTTATTTGAATTCCCATAAAATTAGGTAAACTCATTAAATCTGATCCTTCTGCAAGCTGTTTAATGGCTTTTGATTTTTGTCATTAAATCACCATTAATTTGTAAAGTATTATTTGCTTACTGCATTAAATGCCGAGGATATAGTCAGTCAACATCCCCCATTCTAGATGTACGAAGAGGGGCCTCTGTGTTGTGATGCCTATACTTTTGTTTTGGACCATGCAAACCCTTTATGCATATTTAGTGCTAAAAATGTGTTTCTCTATGATTGTTTCATCTCAGTTACTTCCTTTGTCATTCTATACTAGCATATACTCCATGGCCATGCTCAGCACTCTTTGTGCTGAGTAGGATCTTGGAAGCATGCACCATACCTCACATTTTGTCACTGAAATGAGGGACACAGACACTCAAAATGAGGGACAATAAGGACACTAACTCACATGATTATAAGGACACATCACGAAACATGGAGTTACTGTATCTCAGAACACAATGGGAACCATTGCATTGCTTTCATGGGAATGACTTTCTACCATTAAGCAGGGGTGCCATTTAGGTAGGGCAGAGGGAGAGCAGTTGCCCTCCACCCCAATATTTGTGTGCCCAAGTTGTTCTTATGGTGTGGCAGTAATGGCATTAAATTTGATTTAATCTTTTGCACAATAAGTGCCCACCTGGACTGTGTGTGCTCATGCTGCAGGTACTCTCTAGACTCGACTGTGGCTGTATTGTCTTGTCCACTCTTTCCATCTATTAGCAGCGGCACAATCACATGTGATGTGGATGAGCTCCAGTCAAGAAAGAGTGCATGAGTCTTGGGAGTGCAACACTGTCTTTTCTGCCACATAGTACACAGACTGCACACTACAGCTTGGAGGAGTCGGTGAGCACCACTTAACTCTCAATAGCAGTGTTGTGGCAGCATATTTTTGTTGTTCTACTCTTAATGAGTCTCCATCTCCCCTGGTGGCTAAAGGGACAGATGGTGAGCTAGAAGCTAATGCAAGACTAGGCTGCCTATTAAGGAAGGACATTCAGAGATGGACCCTCTTGCCATTGTCTACATATTCCAAGGCACAAGCATTGAAGATGAATGCCTGATTAGAAACATAGAATTTGACGGCAGATAAGGACCGCTTGGCCCACCCAGTCTGCCCATTTCCCTACCTAATGGATAAGCTGCAGATCCTAGTTAACCAGCAGCCTACTTCTTTCTACCCCAACCCCCTAGAATTGCCTTATGACTGCCCATGCAAGCTTGAATTCAACCACTGTTTTTGACTCCACAACCTCCTCTGGAAGGCTGCTCCATGCATCCACAAACATCTCTGTGAAAATACTTCCTTACATTACCTCTGAGCTGCCCCCATCTTCAAATTGTGCCCTGTTCTTTGTACACTCTTTTTGGAAAGATGCTACCCTCTTGGACTTTGTTGATTCTCTTGAGGTACTTGAAAGTTTCTATCATGTCCCCCTCTCCTCCTTTCCTCGAGGCTATACATATTAAGCTCCTTTAGTCTCTCTCCATATGTCTTCCAGTGCAGACCCTGCACCATTTTAGTTGCCCTCCTCTGGACAGCTTCCATCTTGTCTATGTCCTTGCGGAGATTGGGTCTCCAGAACTGCACACAGTACTCCAGATGGGGTCTCACCAGCTGTCTGTACAGAGGGATAATAACTTCCTGTTTTCTACTGGTGATGCCTCTCCCTATGCATCCCAGTATCCCCCAGCCCTCCTTACTGCCCTCTCACATTGCTTGCCCACCTTTAAGTCATCTGATATGACTACCCAAGGTCCCTTTCCATTTTTGTTGTTGTTAGTATCTCACCCCCCATTGTGTACTCTTCCCCTGGGTTTTTGTTTCCCAGGTGCATTACCTTGCACTTCTTAGCATTGAATCTAAGCTGCCATACATTTGACCGTTTCTCTAACCTTGCCAAGTCCCTTCTCATCCTTTCCACCCCACCTTGCGCATCAACTCTGTTGCAGATCTTTGTGTGATCTGCAAAGAGACATACTTTTTCCTCCAGTCCCTCTGCAATGTTGCTTATAAGGACATTGAAGAGGACCGGTCCTAATACTGAACCCTGCGGTGCCCCACTAGTAACCCCTCTTTCTTCAGAGTGGACTCCATTTACTATTACCGTCTGTGTCCTATCTCCAGCCAATTCTTTACCCAGGCTGTCATCTTGGGACCCACTCCCAGGCTGGCTAACTTGTATATTAATCTTTTGTGTGGGACTGAGTCAAATGCCTTGCTAAAGTCTAGGTAGGCCATGTCCACAGCCCCTCCCTGATCTACTACTTTGGTCACCCAGTCAAAGAAATCTATTAGATTCATCTGGCATGACCTTCCTGCTGTGAATCCATGCTGCCTTGGGTCCTGTGCCCCTCTGGCATCTAGGTACTTGGCAATTCTTTCCTTCAGAAGTGATTCCATCATTTTCCCTATCACTGAGGTTAAACTAACAGGTCTATAGTTTCCTGCTTCTGCCTTGCTCCCACTTTTGTGAAGGGGAATCACATCTGCCCTCCTCCAGTCCTCAGGTACCACACCATCCTCCCATGATTTGTTGAAGAGGGTAGTCAGTGGTGTCACTAGTTCTACCCTTAGTTCTTTTTAGAATTCTGGGATGAATCCCATCAGGCCCCATTGCTTTGTCCACCTTCAGTTTTAAGAGTTCTTTCAGAACCCTTTCTTCTGTAAATGGGCTGATATCAACTTCTGTATCCAGAGTGTTTCTATTGTTTGTTTTAGGTACCTCCCCCTCTTCATTTGTAAATACTGAGCAAAATATTTGTTTAGTATCTCTGCCTTTTCACCGTCACCCTCTGCCCACCCCTCCCTTTATTAAGCCTCACTATCCCTCCCTTAGTCTTCCTTCGCTCCCTGATGTACCTAAAAAAGGTTTTATCCCCCTTCTTAACTGAGTTGGCTATCTTTTCCTTGGTTCAGGCCTTTGCTGTTCTGACTGCCTTCCCAGCTTCCTTTTGTTTTAACTGATACAATTCTCTGTCCTGCTCCTTCTGTGATTCCTTGTACTTTCTGAATGCTTTCTTTTTCTCTTGAACCTTCACTGCTACCTCCTTTGTAACTAAGGTTACTTTATTTATTCCAATGTGTACCCTTCTTGGTTTCACAGAAAGATTTAAATATATGGCAGAACATGTTTTTTAAATTTCTGTGGACTAAAGATCGGCCTAGGATCCATAGAGCTCTTCTTTATGCCCCTAAGGCCCATGGAGGTTTAGCTTTTCCTAACTTGCAGGGGTATTGGGCGGCAGCCCAAATGTGGGTGGCACTCCTATGGGGTAGACCAGGCTTCGATTCCCATTGGAGAAGAATGGACATGGCAGTTAGGACCAAACCACCCCTCCAGGCCATCTTATTTCAGAGTGGTGCTGGATTCCCAGAGAGGTGCTATATAAGGACGAGGGCCGTCCTGGAGGGATGGAGTCAGGGTGTAATTCGTGGTCCCAATAGACACTAGTTGTGGAGGTTTAGATGGTGGGCTTATTACCCTCTTTTCCCGGCAGCCACTTTAGACCCTGTTTAAGAAATGGGCCAAGAAAGGATTCCACTCTCCTTATCAGGTCTTAATAACAGACAATCTTATTTCCTTTGAGGCAGCCAGGCAGACATTTGGTCTGTTTCCATGGGATAAACTGAGATTTTTCCAAATCACAGATTATGTCCATACCCTTCAGAGAACCTGTGCCCGAGTATGGGAGGACACCATGGACAGCCCTTTTTGAGGCATCTGGTCATCTGGAGGAGGCAGAGGGGCTATATCCCTATTATATCAAAGATATTTATTGGATATGTCCCTACCCACAGAACAACTCAAACTTAAGTGGGAATTGGACCTGGGGATTACCCTCCTAGAGAAACAATGGGCTAGCATATGGCACATTACATGGCAGACAACAGAGACCCCATTTTGGCGGGAATATGGCTGAAATGTGAGGTCTCGGTATTTCCATGTTCCTGCACAGGTGGTGCATTATGCACCAGCAGCTGGTTCAACCTGTTGGAGAGGGTGTGGTCATGATCCATCCTCTCAGACCCATATTTTCTGGACATGCCAGATGCTTAGGAGGTACTGGATGGATATAGAACATCAGCTTAGGGGGATTTTTCAATTTCAGTCTCCTCTGGGTCCAGAGCATCTTTTTCTGGGTCTGTGGCCAAGGGAGGTGAGGGGAAGAGAAGCAACATATCTATGATCAGTTCTGATGATAGCTGCTCTTAAGGCCATTACCAGGAAATGGGCGCAGAGGGCGCCCCCCCATTGGAAGACTGGAGGGTTATTATAGAGAGTATTCATTTAATGGAGAGAATTACATTTGGCCTTCACCAACAAACCCATTTATTTCAGAATAGGTGGACCAGGTGGATCTTGTATGAGCCTAATTTACATGCAGATGCTTGGACACTCACCTTTGGACCCCCTCTCCTCTCTCTCTCTCTCTCTCTCTCTCTTCCCATAACCTCAAAAGCATTTTCTCAGTCAGTGCAGTGCATATTTTTAAAGTTTCTCCATTGAGTTCAAGTAGATAGAAAAATTTATAAAGTCAGCTGACAGAGCTACAGGATTTGTCAGGTCTGTTTATTTAGATCATTATATGCTTTATTCAGAAGAAAGCTATCTCATAGGTGCACACTGTGTTGTCATCAAGATTTATCTTATGTACCTATGTAAAGGATTTATGATCTATATGTCTGGACATGATGTAATAAGCCATTCGGGGCCTACCACAATAAAGGAAGTAAAAAAAAAAGACCAGGCTACCTACTTACTCTGCTAGGCTCACCTTGCAAAAGAAAACAACAACATAGGGCCCCATGGCAGCAAGCTAAGCTTTGCAGCAGTGGTGACAACAGTGTGGGTGGCCTTCATAGGCCTTGATCAGTGCAGTGCAGCAGCAGCCACAGCAGCAACCAAGCAAGGAGCAAGCAAGCCAGGTTGGGTGGGTTCGACAGGTGAGGTGACTTGTTCACAGACCATGTTGGGGACCTGTGATGGTTGGTTCTAGCATCCAGATTCTGTCAGAAGGACAGAGGGGGGAGCAGACTGAAAACTGGGTTGGTGGCACACTGTGCCAGGCTGCAGGTTCTGGCCATATGGATGGGTAAGTAAAAGTAAATATTTTTTTTTACAGGGGGATTGGGGAAGGAGGAAGGACTGAAATAGTGATGTGTTTTTCAGGTTTCTTCACCTTTGGGTGGCTTCATGACCCATAGGGGATGGGTATTGAATGGAATGGAGTCAGGGAGAAAAATTGGGACAAAGTTATTTTGGGGGGGCAGAACTTCAGCCAGGGGAAAAAATTGGTTAGTAACTGGGTGGGTTTAAGCCCAAATCTGTTGCACTGCTCGGGGTATATGCAGATGAATCTTATACATTTCAATTTTTCCTGATTTACATATCACTTTTCAGTCAAAACAAATAAGCTGTGCCATTTAGAGATGTTACAGACATTCTAGAGCTGTCCCTTGCATTCACAGACAGTTGAGTGGCATGGTATGCACAGACTATAGGAGCCCCACTATAGTCAGGCATATGCCCCGCACCCCCAGTGAAGCTGACCTCCACATCCCCATGCTCAGGCACATTATGACAAAGGGCAAATGAGACTGCAAGGATGTGACCCTTGAAATGAATGGGGTATTTTTATTACTATTTTATACATTATTGATGGTGAGTTGAGATTAATGAAGACCACCACTGACTAACAAGGGCCTTGTTAGTAGAACAGTGGCCTTCATTATTCTCCAACTCACCATCATAACATATAAAATAGTAATAAAAATAACTCCATTCATTTGAAGGGGGTACACCCCAGCACTCTGACCCATGGACATTATCTCTTAAAGACTCCTGCTTCTGGCTCCCTAGTACTCAAGTAAGAGACATTCTACTTTTATCTATACTTGGAGGGTTGTCTGTAGCAGCATGGCCATACCTACAGTGTGTTTGCTTGGGGGGGGGGACTGGCCATGTAGGTGTGTGTCAGGTTATTGCTACTTTTGTGTTCGCACCTTAAAGTCTATTTGTGCAGAAGCATTCAAAGCTATGGACAGAAAATAGCAGGAGTACAGGCCAGACAGAAGTAATTAAGTGGTTTTATGAGTAAGTCTGTGTCTGACTATATCTGCATGTATGCAGCATGTTTGTAGCCACTGTTATGCTTTTCAGTTTTCTTCTCTCCCTCACCTCAGTTTCACAGTTGAACTGTAGCACACATACCAATGAAAACACATGTGGTTTTTCCCACCTTATATAGACAGATGCAAAAAGCAAGTGGTCACTGATAGCTGCACATGTAAAAGTTAAGTTACTTGCTCAGGATCACAATATACACAACTGGGAGTTGATAAGATTCAAACCCAGATCTTCATGACTCCAAGTCCCCTGGCTTGCAGTTCAATGCCTTTAACCACTAAGCCATACTGTCTGCACACATATGGCTTGCTTGTACTTCTGTGCAGACAGTATTAACTTTTACATGTGCAGCTATCAGTGACCACTTGCTTTTTGCATGCAGGCTACATGCATGCAGTCTTTCCCAATTTAACTTAAAAATCATGGTTTCCACACTTGTTTGCTGCACGCATGCCATATGCATCCAATTGGTTTCAATTTAACATTTAAATAATACTTGCAGCATGCATATCACTTGGGTAGTTCTTTGTGTGCAGCATGAAAACATTTCATATAATTATTTCTGTAAGGGATTAAACAAAAACACTAAAAATAAAAAAAAAACAACACAGGATTTAAAGTCACCTAAACATATCGTAAACAGCCATGCAATAGTGCCACAGTTTGGATACTTTTCTAGCAAACCAGCTAGCCAAACAATTAAAGGATGAAAGTGGGCCAGAGCATGGTCTTAATTCAATTGAGAGAGTTCCAGACAGCTAGAATGTTCATAGCAAAGACAAAAGTTCCACTAAGGAATCAATTCCTACATTTGTTCTTCTCCAGATCACATGCTGACAATAGGCCTTCCTTAAAGGGAAACTCTCAGCTCCCTGTAAGTCCTAATTAAGCAAACTGCAGGTAAATAACATTTTTAAATGACTTACTTGTTTAAAGTAATATTTCCTTTCTAGTTGATTCTGTGCCTACCTCCCTACCTGCAGTGACCCCCAGATACCATTTTCAGTGTCTCCCATGGTCAGTCCTCTGATGACATACATGACTGGTTAAGCTGTGAGGGACACCTATGTGCCTTTAGCTCCATGTCATATTAACAGCATCATACAGCACATTGTCACCGTTATGCTGCTGGTACCAATCAGGTGAGGAGCACATTCCTCATCTCATTGACACAGAAGCATGATAATGTGCTGTAGTGTATAACACTGTTAATATAACACATAGTTATAATGCACATAGGCATGTCACATGGCTTTGCCCATTGTGTGCATCATCAGAGGGCTGCCCAGGGACACTGGGAATGGTGGATGGGGCTCACTATGGTGGGGAGGGTTTGCATGATCAGCCTGATAAACAGCATTACTCAAACAAAAATGAGATCTACAGACCCCACTGTATTACCCCTTGGGAGCTGAGGGTTCCTTTAAAGGTGATGGGAAACAGTTTTTACACCTCAATGCTGCCTTCCCATTTTCCTTTTAATATTTATGCACTTTTGTTGCATGTTTTGACCTTTTTGTTACATTAATAACCTTTCTTTTCTTTTGTAACTACTTTAAATCCTTTTTTCCTCAGCAGCTATTGCCTCTCTTTTCATACTACTTGAACTTTATGTGACATTAGTAATATCATTTCAGACCATTCAGATGAATAGCATGGCACGTTGTAATGGATGTCAGGAAATGTCTTAGAAATATGGAAAAAGAGCAGTAGCTGCTGGAGTGGAACTCTATAGAGATCTGTGGATACCCCAAAGCTAGTTTATTTATTTGATCAAAAATTAGTTGAAGCATATCATAATACATAACTAGCATGGAAAGAAAATGAGAGGGCATGTATTTATTTAAAAATAATTTCCTGTCACCTTTAATTGACCATAACTGTAACAGCTCAGATATGTTCACTAGAACCCCTTGATTAGTGCACTTGTGCATAAGCTGCAATAGATGTACAGTAGGTGCTTTTGGTCAGTGAAACAGACAACCAGAACTAATGTAAAGGTTGCAGTGGTTGGTGTCATAAGTGCATCATAAATGGACCATGTTATGTTTTTTATGATACTCTAGGTCAGGGGTGTCAAACCTTTTCTTGAACGTAAGCCACTTTTAAATTTCTGACCAAGACGTAAGCCACAACAATGTGAGGCCCGTACCATACCTGTACCATATTTAGGGGTTAAAATAATAACATTGTCAGTAGTCAGTAATCAATAATCATATTTATTAATTTATTGTATTTTTAAAAATAATTGTAGTTTTAAAGTAGTTATTCAGAGCAGCTCATGCACATGAGTTACTTAGTGGTGATGTCTGGTACATGGGAGGATGGATGATTGGGGTAAGTGTATCACACCGGAAGAAAATAAATATGTTTTTTGTTTATCAGAGAGGCCACTGTAGCCCCTTACACAGCAAACAAACAAAAAACACATATGCATTGAGTTGCTGTCCATGACCTTGTAAGTACCAGCATAAAACTGCAGCAGAACTTGCTACGGCGATGAGGTTAAGCTGCATCTGCTAATGGTAAACATTTTTCATATGCCCTGGCTATAACTGAGGCAGCTGAGAGGGAGAATCTAGTCAGGATGGGAGACGGGTTGAGTCGAAACAGAAAAAAAATAGGAGCATAAAAAATGTTGCTGAATGCATTCAACATTTCAACACACAAGGAGCAGGGGCACAGGGGAAGCTTGTTTAAACAAGCAAGCAGTACAGAAATGCAATAACATTAATAGGCAACATGAACATCAAATACATCGCTGGACAAACATCAGATGCACTGCCAGTTGAACATCAAATGTGCCGGCAGAGACAGTGATGGGTAATTGACATGTAATTGACAAATTACTAATTTAGCCTGTGCCTTCAGTGGGCTCTCATGATCCACGCAAACTGCTTCATGAGCAACGCATGGCTCATGAGCTATGGGTTGGACACCCTGCTTTAGGTATTGGTTGCAGTTTGTAGACAAGATTACCACTGCCTAGATGTAGGACTATCATGGTGTAAACTACATTATCAACCTGGTTAGATGACTCTCCCATTTAAGATGGGAGTCAACACAGATATGCTTAAATTTATAGTGGGAGACAACAAAAGTGTTATATCTTTCCAAGTCTTTATTTTAAGTGGAGGAGGCAACCGTTTTAATTTTAAAAAGGACAGGAAATAATTTTTAACTGCCAGTTTGTAAAGTTCTTATTTTCAGAAATGATATTCATTCCTGTAAATTATCCACACGTAACTGTACCTGAATAAAAAGTGACATGAAAAAATGAGTGTTGCATTGTTTTGTTTTTATTGGCAGCAATCTGCCACAGCTCTCTTCATGGAGCTGGTAATCTGGAGTTTTATTTGTGTCACGGTTCGTGCACACAACTCTGAGCAAGGTTCTGATAGGTCAGCAGCTCATAATTACCATTCTGTACACAAATCGCGACATAACAAAAACTCCAAACTACAGCTTCAATGAAAAGAACTGTGTAGCATGCTGTCATAAAAACTACTGAAAAAAATGAGATTCTAATTAATGTTTTTTCAGGTACACTTGAACATAAATCATTTGGGGATATGATTTTCATTGCTGTAAACAGGAACATAATCAATTGCTGCCATTTAGCACTAATTTCCTGTCCCCTTTAGCTCTGATGCAGATATTATTAGCTTGGTTATATCAGTGTTCAAAGTTTGTTTGAGATGCTGACTGCATTAAATCCACTTCGAAGATGGGGTATGGACTGTGCACATACTAAGCCCATTATAGTATGGAGTACAGTACAATTCACATTAAACTGTTATGTGAGTAATTTGAATTTGTAGTGTCTTTTTAAAGTTAGCGATGCGTTTGCAACTCACATTGTACTGTTTTGCAACACTTAACTGAAGAACCAATTTTTTAAAATGTTTATGCAACTCAACTGGAATGAATTTGCTGTTCTTTCACAATGAAATGCAAATCTGAATTACACCTTAGGCAATAGGTTTTGCTTTTTTGTTGGTCTCAGCAGAACTTATTCAACATATTAGGAAATGCAAAAGCATCCTATTGGCATGGCAGTTCAATGCAAACAGTACTGTATTATTATCTACATAGTACTGTGTCTGAACTGTACTAAACACTTTAACCATATCATTAATATGGAAAGTGAAATGTGTGGGGCCCAAGAGTGAGCCTGATTGACCCCTGTTCAAATCATTAACATCCCCATTATAGTGCCCCCCCTCAAGGTGATCAATTGGAATCTGTCAATAAACTGCTGATCCATTCCAAGGCAGCCTGACCCTAACAAATTTTACCTAATTTATACAACAGGATATCATGGTTAGAGATGCTGCGAATTTAAATTCCACCGGTGAAGTGAACGCAGAGTGGGCAATGCAAAGTGCTCACTCCACCTTGTCATTACCACTTCGAATTAAGGTGGAATGGCAACGCGAAGTAAGGTGAAGTCATTGTTTTTAATGGACTTCGTGTTCCTCTTTATATTCTAAGTGATCCACTTGGTGTTTCAGATTTGTCAGCCCCCCATACACCACATAGCTTACAGTACTGTAAGTCACATGCTCTTTAGCCAGGCAGGAAGGAACTGAGTCATACAAACAGACAGTTTCACTTTCTCCTGTGCAGACTGAGACAGAGGAGTGTGGAGAGAGAGAGGAGTGTGTTGACTGCTGATACTCTGAGATCAGAGTGAGGAGGAGAGCTAAACTTTGATTGTAACCCAACAACTTTTTTAAAAGCTATATTTTTTTGTTTTTTCTGTACTCCTTTTACTTAATTTGTTCTTTCTGTAAATTTTGTTTTTCTTACCTTTATAACTTAGTTAGTTGTTTGTCTGTGTCTGTGTGACTGTGTGTGTGTGTTGTGCTTGTGTGAAAGTGATTGCTCAGACTGAGGGAGCGCAGTAGGAGAGATGGAGCAGGGTGAGGGAATGTCTGGGGCGGGGGCAGCTCTGGGAGATTGTGGTACTATGGGTCATACTGTGCACATGCGTGGGGGGTATGGGTGCCCATTCCTGTTGGACCACTCAAAACTTGTGAGTGTCCAACCCTGGAAGCAGGATCAGCACCGCCTCCTGACTCTGAGGCAGTTCAACCACCACCACCACCAAGTCCAGCACAAGGTTCTCTGGAGCAGGATGTGCCTGTTTCCCATGCCCAGATGTGGATCCCATCCATGTTCAGTAGTGTGACCAGCTGGCTGCTAGTTCATCTGGCCTCCCTGACTGTGCCTGGTACTCCCCTGCATCCGTTGTTTGGCAGTTTTTGACTGTGTCAGGGGACAGCAGTGTGGTCAAGTGTCACCTATGTAAGGTGGAGGTGCACTGTGGCCACTAGGGGAGTCATTATATTATATCAATCAATCATTCTTGATTGTTCAGCAAAGCTATTACAATTTACTAATTATAGTCACAAATCATGTTAGTACAGGTATTCCATAATCATACAATTGACTGCTTGTGGGCATTTATAAAAATCTGAAAAATATAAAACCTTACATTTGATAATTTATTAAGTTTAATTTTCAAAGAATATTGTTAGTAAAAACTTTGCTACATTTTGTAATACAGTTTTCTCAGAGCAAGTGAAGAGGTAGTCAATAATCTCATCTGGTGGGAGATTAAGGCCACTAAGTATGGAACCCAACCATTTTCTTCTATTTTGTTCAAAAAGAGGGCATAATAAAACAACATGTTTCAAATCATCCTTATAAGGTTTGCCACATTTACAAAAAGGAGACATAACATTGCTTCTTTTTTGCCTATATAGAATGAACTGAGCGTTGTAACTTTCAGTTCTAAATCTGAATAATCTCTCCTAAATTTTGGGAGTGAAAATGGTAATAAATATGACTCAAAACCCCAAAGACCCTTGAATCGTTTGTAGTCATTATGCAATTTAGACTGAGCCAATTTAGAAAATGTTTGATTTAAATCCAGATCTCGTATTCTGTGTTTAACTATGGAAGCAATCTCATCCCAAGATTTTATGTATATATCATAAAGAATATGTCCCAAACCCAAGGGAAAATAATTTTCCTAATTAACTGTATGAGGGGATGTACAAAACCCAAATTTTCCATCTTAATCTCTTCCTCAAGACACTTTCTAGGAAATCGATAGTCCTGAAGTGAGAAAGTTTTAAGTAAAAACAAAATTTGTCTTTCCTTTATTAAGGAGCTCAGAGAATATTGACCGAGTTCCAATCTAAGGATACAATTGGGGTGCCTAGTGGTAGCATAAGAATATAGTGGTATAGTTTGTTAAGTAAGGTTTCTAATGGGTTAATATTATTAAACCCCATACTTCTCCTCCATATATTATACTAGCTTTAATTTTAGTATTAAGTGCCCTTAGAATCCCTTTTATCGAGGTCTTCCCCATTTTGGCGTGGAATATTTTGAATGCATTCACAGACGACAATGTCTTATTTTTAGTGTATTCTATATGCTTGTTCCAATTTAAGTTGTAAGAAAAACGAACACCCAAATAGTCGTAAGTTTTTACTATCTCTAATTTCTCACCATTTAATTCAAATTTGGGTTCATATCTGGAAAAATTTCCAAAAATCAAAATTTTGTTTTTATTTAAGTTTACGTTCAGATTTTCTCTCTGCAGAGGGTATCAAAACATTTCACTTTTCTTTTGAGTCCCAGTGCAGAGGTAGATAATAAAACCAAATCATCTGCATATGCTAGGCTATCAATTCTACTTTCATTAATTTTTGGAGCATGAAATTCTGTGTTTTTAATTTCAAGTAGAATAGAGTTTATGTATATATTAAAGAGTGTGGGCACTAAAATACAACCTTGTCTAACTCCAATATTTGTCTGAAATGCCTCTGTAGTGTGGCCGTATTGATTGTATTGAATCTTTGCCCATGTATATTCATGTAGTCTTATGATAATGTCCAAAAGTGCCTTCTCGTGTCCAAGTTTTTCCAATATGGCCCAAAGAATTGTCCTACTAATACTGTCAAAGGCTGCTGAGAAGTCCACAAAACAACAATATAATTCTGATTTCCGTATTTTTGTATATTACCATGCTAAATGGTGTAAAACATAGCAATGGTGGATTGTGGACCTATTTCCTCTAAATCCATTTTGAGCCTCGTCCAAGATTGAGTTCTCTTCTAACCATGTTAGTAATCTGCCAAGTATAATTTTTGAGAAGACTTTTTGAGACACATCAATAAGGCTAATGGGTCTATACAGCCCGGTTCCTTTACATTACCCTTTTAAAGATTGGAAATATAATATTACCAGCCCAGCTCTTAGGGAATTTTGAGTTCTGAACAAATCCGTTAAACATTAAATAAAAGAATGGAATCCACCAATCTTTAAAAGACTTATAGGCATCGCGATAATTTTTCAGGTCCGGGTGCTTTGTTAGATTTTAAGGAATTAAGGGAGTTAAGAATTTCCAATTCTGTAATCACAAATGGCTTTGGAAAATTTACATCATATCTTGTATTTATTTCCATTTCTTCTTCACCTTTGGAAAAATATAGCTCATGAAAATAGTCAATCCAAGTTTGTGGTGTAATATGACATTCTATTTTCTCTTGATATTTATTACAGCCTTGTGCTATTTTCCAAAATTGTTTGCTATTTCTTTCAATATCCATTGATCTTAGTTTTTCCTATAGAAGAAAAGAGTTTTTATTTCTTTCTTCTTCTAAATCTTTCTTATAAATCTCCCTTTCTTTCCTTAAATTCTGATAATCCATTTTATTTTTATTTGTATTCTTCCTATGTTGTCTTAATATTTTAGAAAAGCTGGCTTTTGCTTTTTTACATCTTTGGTTGAACCATGATTTAACATGATTTGGATGTTCTTTTTTAACTATGTTATTTTTCCTACAGAAGGCACTCAGTTTTATTCAGATATTTTCCCTGATGTCATAGATATCAGAGTTATAAAGGTTAGCCTTATCTTGGGAGGAGATTGCAGTTATTTCTCCAGAGTAGAGTATTTCCTGCAATTGATTTTGATAAATTAGGTTCCATCTAATTATTTTTTCATTAATGATTTCCATGTATTCAACTGTATTCTCCACATCTTGAATTGTTCCTATAAAATTATTATCTATAGTGAGGGACAGGGGAAGATGAGAGGATTCTGAACGCTCAGTAATTTCCAGTTGATAAGTTATTTTTAATTCCTCCAAGTTTGCCCATATCAAATCAGGAATAGAGGATCCCAAAGGACCCCTGAAGGTTAATTTTCCCGTACTGTCCCCTTTAGTTCTTCCATTTAAAATACAAAAATTCCCACTAGCAATGCTGTAAATAATTCTCTACCCCTATAATTAAATATTTTTTCCAATGTTGATCTTAATGAGGACAGTCTAGGGTTAATTACTTCCAGAGCATCTGCTAAAGTTGAATATAAACTCTCTGAGAGTCCTCCCTTAATTCTTGCATTAAAGTCTCCCAGAATGAAAATGGGCCAGTTTCCTTTTGTTTCACTAATAACATTTAGTTGTAGTTTGAGATTCGAAATATAGGGATCCTCTGTTTCTGTAGAATTTGGCCCTGGCAGAAAATAAACATTACACAATATCATTTTCTGGGAATCCTTAGAAAGTTCAAGGGCCAACATATTATAGGTCTTAGGCAGTAGCTCTCTTATCTTCAAATTTAAACCAATATTTACTAATAATATTAAGCCCCCCTTATATCTACCAAATTTATTGTCTCTAGTTGCTGGAAAAATATAAGGTGCATAGCCAGGAAGTCTAGGAGTTGCCTCTTTCTATACACCAAGTCTCTTGGAGGCCAATTATATCAAATGTTTCCAGGAAACTAACTACCTCAGGGTCCATAATTTTCAAATGAAGACCTTCAATATTCCATGACAGGATGGTTAGTTTTTTCTCTTTATTATTATTCCCCCAGACAAGTGTATCAGATTCTGACTGTCATTCTGAATCCAGATTTATTAGAGTTTCAAAGCCATTTGGATCCCTCCAATTCTCAAGCTCTATAAGGGGATAATCTGTATCCTTTTCAGGTTTTCTGGTGGATTCCTCCCCCATTCTCTTCCCATTTCTTGTGGGTAGATAATATGTATACCCAATTTGTCTAAACTTTTCACCAGATCCAAAAGTATTTTGGCCTTTTCTGGGTTTTTGAAAGTACAGTCAATTTAACTAGAACTGGATGCATCTTTATAAATTTTGATGTGATCTACCATATTCCTAGAAAATTTAGATCCAGAGATTCTTGAAAGAAAGGAGAGCAGTTCCTCTCTAATACTAAAATCAGAATCCTGCCTGACTGTCTCCCAACCAAATATTACCACTGTTCTACACAGCCAACTCTCATTTTGTTTTTTCCCATATTTATCAATTATTTCAGTTATCTTTGCTATTTCTCTTACCTCATTCCTTTCCTTTCTTGTCCTTTTGGGACTTATTCTCGGGGAAGCCGTTTCAGTGGAATTACTAAGATTTTTAGCTACCCTGGATCCACTGTTATCCGATTTATTTTCTAGACTAGTACTTTTTGGGACTAGGAGAGGTAACTTAATTGCAATTCCTTTTTCCTCTAGAGACATTTCTTTATCCATGATCAGTTTGACCATTTCCTCAGTTTCACAGTATAACAAAACTGTATCATAGAAGGCCATATTTGGTGGCCTCATAATAAATATCTCTTCCTTCACTAATGATGGTATAATCTCCAGCATATGTAACACTCTCTCCTTTAAATCCTCCCTAGTCTCTGTTATAGGTCTTAAAATTCCTGCTATTTCAATCAAGTATTCCACTTCCTTCTATTAACTTAATCTGAGATTTTGTTGCCTGAGACAGATTAATCTTATTATCTTTGTCCATTCTGCTTACTGATGTTGACATCATAGAGCCAGACACATCCTCATAAGTAAGATTAAATGTCTCATTTTTTCTGCTTTGTTTTTTTTTTTTGTTTTTTGCTTAGATTCTATTGTCTCCATTCCAACATTTCCACTATTTTTTGGCACTAGCAAGGTTTTCCCTTTCTTTGCTCCCTTGCTATTGTATTCTGTAGACTTAGCTTTCTTTTTGGTTGTTCTTTTCCCTTGCTTGCTTTTTCCATTTTTAAGTACTGTAGGAATCACCTTTTTATCGGTGTCTATTGTTTTGTCTGTTGTTTTAATTTGACAAAAACAAAAACTGTTTTTATTTAAGTCAAAAGGTGATGGCAATGAGACTTGAACCCCCCCCCCCGTTCTCCTTTTTTTTAGTTTTAGGTGACAGATTTGTTTCATTTATGATCCCCTCTTGTGTTCTCATGTCTTTACTAAGGTTTTGAATAAGTACCTGATTATGAAATATATCTGTCCTAATATTAGTCAGTTCTTCTTTCAAAACTAAGATATTCTCCAGTACAGTTATGTCTGCATGATATCTGTGTTTAATTGTTTCCAGCATTTGTTTTGACAATGAAGAACTGGCTATAAAATTCTCTTTATTATAAGAGTGTTCTTCCTCATGATTGCAATTCCAATCTGAGGGTATCCTAATTTCTGAAGTATTTAATTCAGGGCAGTGACTTTCTATGAGCATATTCCCATTTTGTTTAACCATTTTTAAGACCTTCTATAGTTGTACTTAATTCTTGAATAATCCCTTTAATTCCATATTACCTTTGTTCCTTTATGTGATACATCCAAATTAAGAGGATGAAAGATGGTCCCTCAGTCCTCAAATCAATATTATTTTTTGATCTTGAGGTAAAATAGCTATCCATATTGGAAAGATTAAGGGAACCATCAGAGGAAAGGGCTACAATCGAATGATTTAAACTATTATTACTATTCCTTTTCCCACTTCCTTTCTGAGAAAGGGTTTCCCATTCATAGTTGTTGAAAGAGATTTCTTCTGAATTATTAAAGTAGTTTTGGGAATGCTCATTATACACCCTTTCCAGAGAACAATAATCTTTTCCCAATTTGCTAACTCCATTTATTTCTAATGAGGTAGAACATTTTGGGGTAGAAAGGTACCTTGGGCCTCCTTTCTTATCAGCCCATATAGCTGTTATTTTCAATTGTTTCTTATTTGTACTACTATCCATATAATTTCTGTCCTGAATTACAGAGGTATTTTTTAAGTTGGATGTAAAATTCAATGATTTAGACTGTGGACTGGCTTTATTTTCCAGTATAACAGATTTGTTTCCTCTATTATTGCCTTTAATTTTCTGATCTTTAAGGGCTAATTTTATTTTCGGCCCAAAATACTGTCGCTACAATTATTTCCTGGCTTCAATTTCAGTAGAAGTTGTCCCAGGATCAAACTTACCTTACCACTTCTAGTTTGTACCATAATGAAACAAACAAAAAAAATGCAAGTACAAATTCAAGTTCAAGTTCAGGTTCAATCTCCGTCAATAGAAATCTATAATTTAGTCCATGCCAATAAATCAGTAGTCTGAAAGTGTATTAATCCGATGAAAAAAATCCAAGCTCCAGCTCCAGGATATACCAGCATGATTTAAAATGATTTGAAGTGTAGATCACAGAAAGGGCTTTCGTGAATCTTTATATTCCTATTGTAGTAAATCACTGAGGGTAGTAAAAGTCCTTATCAAGAATTAGAGCGTTGGACTTGTAATATCTTTGAATCCCCTTTTAACTGTGGCCATGGAATAGTGAACCATGTATGAAGGAAGAGTTCTTGTGCAGGGGCACCCCCTGTCCTTTTCTGCACTAAAAAGGGGTAAAAAGGAAAAGAAAAGAGGCTAATAAGGCAAATAGGTTTGCAGGAGTATCAATGTTCAACACAGTTTTCAGAACAAATTTTTAGTGCATATCAATACATAAGATAAATGTAAGATTATACCAAAATTTCTCAATATACTGTATCTAGCAGGAGAGATATTACCACCTAAAAGTGCTTCACTGCTAGTTTAAGATAAATCCTATGTACTGACATATGCACTTAAAGTAAAAAATACACACTTTCCAACGATTTCAGATAGTTCCCTCAATACCCAAAGATATAATGCCTTCTTTTCTGCTCCTTATAATTATTTGTAAAGAGATTCCAAAGTGCTCACCATCCACTCAAACGGCGTACTCGGACATTTTATTGATTTAAGAGTTATTTTAAAGGAAAGCAGAGCCCTCTCAGCGCTAACACACAACGCTGAAGTCCGTACACCAGTTGCAATTTTGTATATGAAATAGACAAAAGCAGTACTATAATTTAAACTTAAGGTACAAATCTACACACAGCCATTAACTTCAGTCTCCGTTGCCTCAGTGACTGCACAATGCCGTATATCGCAGTGCAAAGTGCGACGTTAACACCCAAATTGAATGAACTCAGTGAGTACAATTCAATTAAGAAACTTGTCAATTAATCCGCTCACTCAGGAAATGGCTCGTGTAGATTAATTATACAAAGGCGGGACACTTGGTGTTTCCTTCCCTAATTAGCTAATCAGCAGCAATTCAGAACCTCTTTACCAGTCAATGATTATTTAATCAATTAGCAAGTGTTTTTAGAATTTTAAATTTGGGCCAAAAATAAGTATAAAGAAGGTTAATATAATTTCAAGTTAATTTAGCTCAATTTAATCCAATTAAGCTCAATTAACTTCTTGGACTCATAGATAACAATATGCACAAGGTTTCTAAGGAACACCACGTACTTTTCTAATGAGGTTAGATATATAACTATCTTCTATTTAACAATAAAACCATAAAGTAAGAAGTTAAAATGGTATGACTGAGTTAGTTGATATATGTCCCCAAAACAAACAAATCAGCCACCACGTACATACAGTGTTAAATACTAAGTACAAAGATACAATAAAAGTGAAAATATAAAGCAGCCAAACAGTTTAAGTAAATCTCAAGTCAGGATCTAGGTACATCAAACCCAGACCAAAACCCTGTGCTTTACCAGGATAAAGACACGCTGCAACCAAACAACCGATAGTTGTATTAGATAGCGAGTATTCAACAAAAGGAGCAACTAATAAAAATAAAACCAATAAACTATAAACTGTAAAATACATAATATAAAAATTCAGTTAGGTAGCTTATAAATGTTTTGGTCTTCCAACCTCCATGGTTTTCTCCGTTATAAAATTATAAGTTTTAAAAGTTATTGGCGAGCACGACAGGTATCAGACACTGATGAAATGGAGGATCGTACAGATGAAAATCTATAGTTTCTATGGTTACTAAGCCGACAGTGCCTACGTTTTGAAGGTACAGAACTTTTTGAAGATACCGATCCTCCGCAGGACAGCCCAACTGTCCCCTCCTCCAGTATGGCTCCCCACCTGGACTCCTAATACCAGGGGAGAGAAAAAGGACTCCACAAATAAGCCTTTTTGAATCTACAGCACAAGCTGGCCTGGAAAGGCACCAGAATTAAAGCACTACTGCCGCTTCTCACTGTTCCACAGTTGTACAGACTCTCAATAAAAAATTAAGCTCTGTTCAGGCAACGGTGGCATACCTGCTATAGAGCAGTGGCAAGCGTTTCTGGTGCTCCTGCTGGAGTGCTCCTCCTCAGCCTCTCTAGCATGCAGCAGTGCAGTCTGATCCTGTCTCTACTAGGGGAGTCACCTGGGGACTGGGGGCCAGCCCACCCATATGCTTAATCACCACCAGTTGGAGTGGCAGGCTACCACAGAACGGACCATGTCTGCACCTGCTGACCATTCCGTGGCAGAGGGTGCAGCTGTGCATAGTGGGTGTGGCATCCCTAAGAAGAGGAGGGCCACAGCAGAACCTGTTGCTCCATCAGTACCAACACCCCCACCACCACCACAAACATGAGCAGGTCAGCCTGTAGAACATGTGGACCCCAGAGAACTGTATGTAAAACAGGCTGACTTGGCAGTTCTCTGGAGTGTTGTGGAGGAGAACAATAAGAGAATGAGTGCTGTGGAGCAACAGCTGGAATACATAGAGGGACATCAGCTGCAAATTATGGCCATGCTGGAACTGTTGCTGGGTCACCATTGGATCCCACATTAGTTTTGTTTCCTCACACCATGTGCCCCCCACACCTTCCTTGCTGTGTCATAAAATGTATTCCTCCACCATTCCTGACCTTTGTATCTAATTATGCCTTTTTTGTTGTCTTCTGTATGCATGACACTTTGTATTCTGGGCCCCCTTCCTTCTGTTAAATGTGTGTGTGTGTGTGTGTGTGTGTGTGTGTGTGTGTCGCTGTTTTGGTGCCTCATTTTTCTACATCCGCAAAAGGCATCTGTCTTGTGTGCAGAAAATAGACAAGTGGTAACAAATTGAAATGTGAGCATTACAGCACACACAAAGTCCCCAGAATTAATGGCGCACTCAGTCGTTACGTAGTCGTTCAGAGTCCCCATATTTTTCTGCATGCCCAAATGCATCCTCCTTGTGTGCAGAAAATTGACAAGTGGTAACAAAGTGAAATGAGAGTGTTTCACCACATACAAAGTCCCCCAGAATTAATGGCGCATTCAGTCATGCACGCAGTGGTCACACAGAGTCCCCATATTTTTCCTGTAGGCCCAAAATGCATCATCCTTGTGTGCAGAAAATTGACAAGTGGCAACACAGTGAAATGAGAGTGTTACAGCACATACAAAGTCCCCCAGAATTAATGACACACTCAGTCATGCACACAAAAGTGGCAGAGAGTCCCAGATTTTTTCAGTCGGCCGAAAATGCATCCTCCTTGTGTGCAGAAATTTGACAAGTGGTAACACAGTGAAATGAGAGTGTTTCAGCACATACAAAGACCCCCAGAATTAATGGCACACTCAGTCATGCGTGCATTGGTCACACAGAGTCCCCATATTTTTTCTGCATGCCCAAAATGCATCCTCCTTGTGTGCAGAAAATTGACAAGTGGTAACAAAGTGAAATGAGAGTGTTTCACCACATACAAAGTCCCCCAGAATTAATGGCGCATTCAGTCATGCACGCAGTGGTCACACAGAGTCCCCATATTTTTCCTGTAGGCCCAAAATGCATCATCCTTGTGTGCAGAAAATTGACAAGTGGCAACACAGTGAAATGAGAGTGTTACAGCACATACAAAGTCCCCCAGAATTAATGACACACTCAGTCATGCACACAAAAGTGGCAGAGGTCCCAGATTTTTCAATCGTCCTGAAAATGCATCCTCCTTGTGTGCAGAAATTTGACAAGTGGCAACACAGTGAAATGAGTGTTTCAGCACATACAAAGACCCCCAGAATTAATGTGCACTCCTAGTCATGCGGCATTGGTCACACAGAGTCCCACATTTTACTATGCTAATGCATCCTCCTTATGTGCAGAAAATTGACAAGTGGTAATTCAATGAAATGAGAGTGTTTCAGCACATACAAAATCCCCCAGAATTAATGGCTGACTCAGTCATGCATGCAGTGGTCTATAAAGTCCCCATATTTTTTTCTGCATGCCCAAAATTGCATCCTCCTTGTGTGTAGAAATTTGACAAGTGGTAGCACAGTGAAATGAGAGTGTTTCAGCACATACAAATTCCCCCAGAATTAATGGTGCACTCAGTCATGTGCACATAAGTGGCACAGAGTCCCAGATTTTTTCTGTTGGCCCAAAATGCATCCTCCTTGTATGCAGAATTTTGACAAAGTGGTAACACAGTGAAATGAAAGTGTTTCAGCCATACAAAGTCCCCCAGAATTAATGACACACTCAGTCATGCACACAAAGTGGCAGAGTCCCAGATTTTTTTCAGTCGACTTAAATGCATCCTCCTTGTGTGCAGAAATTTGACAAGTAGCAACACAGTGAAATGAGAGTGTTTCAGCACATACTAAGGAGCCCAGAATTAATGGTGGCACACTCAGTCATGCATTGGTCACACTAGAGTCTCTATATTTTTCTGCATGCCCAAAATGCATCCTCCTTGTGTGCAGAAATTGACAAGTGGTATTAAAGTGAAATGAGAGTGTTTCACCATACAAAGTCCCCAGAATTAATGGCGATTCAGTCATGTGCACGCAGTGGTCACACAGAGTCCCCATATTTTTCCTGTAGGCCCAAAATGCATCATCCTTGTGTGCAGAAAACTGACAAGTGGCAACACAGTGGAAATGAGAGTGTTACTGCAAATACAAAGTCCCCAGAATTAATGATACACTCAGTCATGCACACAAAAGTGGCAGAGAGTCCCAATTTTTCAGTCGGCCGAAATGCATCCTCCTTGTGCAGAATTTGACAAGTGGCAACACAGTGAAATGAGAGTGTTTCATAACACAAAGACCCCAGAATTACTGGCACACTCAGAGTCCTCATATTTTACTACATGCCAAAATGCATCCTCCTTGTGTGGAAATTGACAAGTGGTAATTCAATGAAATGAGAGTGTTTCAGCACACACAAAATCCTTAGACTAATGGCGATGCAGTCATGTAGTATGCAGTGGTCACATAAAGTCCCTATATTTTTTGCATGCCCAAAAGCATCCTCCTTGTGTGCAGAAATTTGACAAGTGGTAACACAGTGAAATGAGAGTGTTTCAGCACATACAAATTCCCCAGAATTAATGGTGCACTCAGTCATGTGCATGCTATGGCATAGAGTCCAGATTTTTCTGTTATCCTAAATGCATCCTCCTTGTATGCAGAAATTTGACAAGTGGTAACACAGTGAAATGAAAGTGTTTCAGCCATACAAAGTCTCCTAGAATTAGCCGGTGCACTCAGTCATTCATAATAAAGTGGCAGAGTCTCCGTGATTTTTCTATCAGCTCAAATTGCATCCTCCTTGTGTGTGCAGAAAATTGACAAGTAGTAACATGGTGAAATGAGAGTGTCTCAGCACATACAAAGTCCCCAGGAATAATGGCAAGACTCAGTCATGTGTACATAAGGGCACAGAGTCCCAGATTTTTTCTGTTGGCCTAAAATGCATCCACCTTGTATGCAGAAATTTGACAAGTGGTAACACTAGTGAAATGAAATGTTTCAGCCATACAAAGTCTCCCAGAATTAATGATGCACTCAGTCATGCGATAAAAGTGGCAGAGTCTCCCAGATTTTTTCTGTCAGCCCAAATGCATACTCCTTCGGTGCAGAAAATTGACATGTGGAATACAGTGAAATGAGAGTGTTTCATCACATACAAAGTCCCCTAAAGTTGATGGCACACTCAGCCATTTGCACAAAGAGGCAGAGAGTCCCAGAATTTTTCTGTTGGCCCAAAATGCATCCCCTCCTGAGAAAATTGACAAGTAGTAACATAGTGAAATGAGAGTGTCTCAGACATACAAAGTCCCCAGAATTAATGGCACATTCAGTCATGCATGCAGTGGTCACACAGAGTCCCCATATTTTCCTGCATGCCCAAAATGCATCCTCTCCTTTGCAGAAAATTGACAAGGGCAATATTATGAAATGAGAGTGTTACAGCACATACAAAGTCCTCTAGAATTAATGACACACTCAGTCATGCACGAAAAGTGGCAGAGAGTCCCAGATTTTTTCAGTCGGCCGAAAATGCATCCTCCTTCTGTGCAGAAAATTGACAGGTGGCAACACAGTGAAATGGGAGTGTTTCAGCAGATACAAAGTCCCCCAGAATTAATGGCACACCATGTCATGCGTGTATTGGTCACACAGAGTCCCCATATTTTGCTATATGCCAAAATGCATCCTCCTTGTGCAGAAATTGACAAGTGGTAATTCAATGAAATGAGTGTGTTTCAGCATATAAAAATACTCCAGAATTAATGGCGACTCAGTCACGCATTTAGTGGTCACACATAAAGTCCTCATATTTTTCTGCATGCCCAAAAAGCATCCTCCTTGTTTGCAGAAATTTGACAAGTGGTAACACAGTGAAATGAGAGTGTTTGCACATACAAATTCCCCAGAATTAATGGTGCACTCAGTCATGTGCACATAAGTGGCACAGAGTCCCAGATTTTCTGTTGGCTCAAGATGCATCCTCCTTGTATGCAGAATTTGACAATGGTAACACAGTGAAATGAAAGTGTTTCAGCCATACAAAGTCTCCTAGAATTATTGTGCACTCAGTCATACGCATAAAAGTGGCAGAGTCTCCCAGATTTTTCTTGTCAGCCCAAATGCCATACTCCTTCGGTGCAGAAAATTGACATGTGGAAATAGTGAAATGAGTGTTTCAGCACATACAGTCCCCTAAAGTTGATGGTACACTCAGTCATGCACACAAAAGAGGCAGAGAGTCCCAGAATTTTTCTGTTGGATCAAAATGCATCCTCCTTGTGTGCAGAAATTGACAAGTAGTAACATAGTGAAATGAGAGTGTTCTCAGCACATACAAAGTCCACCAGAATTATTGGCACACTCTAGTCATGTGCGCAGTGGTGGCACAGAGTCCCAGATTTTTCTGTAGGCCCAAAATGCATCCTCCCTTGTGTGCATAAATTGGCAAGTGGTAACACAGTGAAATGAGAGTGTTTCTAGCATACAAAGTCTCCTGTGACTTACTGGCGACTTAGTTATAGGTGCAGTGGTGACACAGAGTCCCCATATTTTTCTGCATGCCCAGAATACATCCTCCATGTGCAGAAAATTGACAATGTGGTCAACACAGTGAAATGAGAGTGTTTCAGCTCATACAAAGTCCCCCAGAATTAATGGCGCACTCAGTCATACTGGCGCGAGTGGTGGTACATTGTTCAAGATGTTTCTGTAGGCCCAAAATGCATCCTCCTTCTGTGCGCTAATTTGACAAGGGTTGTACAGTGAAGTGAGAGTGATTCAGCACATACAAAGTTCCCCAGATTAATGGCGTCCCAGTCATGTACACATAAAAGTGTGAGAGAGTCCCAGATTTTTCAGTCGGCCAAATGCATCCTCCTTGTGTGCAGAAATTGACAAGGGCAATTACAGTGAAATGAGAGTGTTTCAGCACATACAAAGTCCCTGAGAATTAATGGCATACTCAGTCATGTGTATTGGTCACACAGAGTCCCCATATTTTACTACATGCCAAATGCATCCTAATTGAGTGCAGAAATTGACAAGTGTAATTCAATGAAATGAGAGTGTTTCAGCACATACAAAATCCTCCAGAATTAATGGCGCACTCAGTCACGCATGCAGTGGTCAAGTAAAGTCCTCCTATATTTTTCTGCATGCCCAAAAAGCATCCCTCCTGTTTGCAGAAATTTGACAAGTGGTAACACTGTTATGAATGAGAGTGTTTCAGCACATACAAATTCCCCAGATTAATGGTGCACTCAGTCATGTGCACATAAGGGCTCAGAGTCCCAGATTTTTTCTGTTGGCCTTCAAGATGCATCCTCCTTGTATGCAGAAATTTGACAAGTGTTAACACAGGGAAATGAAAGTGTTTCAGCCATACAAAGTCTCCCAGTAATTAATGCACTCAGTCATGCACACAAAAGTGGCGGAGAGTCCCAGATTTTTTCAGTCGGCCGAAAATGCATCCTCCTTGTGTGCAGAAATTTGACAAGTGGTAACACAGTGAAATGAAAGTGTTTCAGCCATACAAAGTCCCCCAGAATTAATGACACACTCAGTCATGCACACAAAAGTGGCAGAGAGTCCCAGATTTTTTCAGTCGACCGAAAATGCATCCTCCTTGTGTGCAGAAATTTGACAAGTAGCAACACAGTGAAATGAGTGTGTTTCAGCACACAAAGACTCCCAGAATTAATGGCACACTAGTCATGGGTGCATTGGTCACATTAGAGTCCCCATATTTTTCTGCATGCCCAAAATGCATCCTCCTTGTGTGCAGAAAATTGACAAGTGGTAAATAAAGTGAAATGAGAGTTTCACCACATACAAAGTCCCCAGAATTAATGGCTTATCTAGTCATGCATGTCAGTGTCACACAGAGTCACTCTTATTTTTCCTGTAGGCCCAAAATGCATCATCCTTGTGTGCAGAAAATTGACAAGTGGCAACACAGTGAAATGAGAGTTTGTTCATATACAAAGTCCCCCAGAATTAATGATACACTCAGTCATGTACACAAAAGTGGCAGAGAGTCCCAGATTTTTCTAGTCCATTTAAATGCATCCTCCCTGTGTGAAATTTGACAAGTGGCAACACAGTGAAATGAGAGTGTTTCAGCACACACAAAGACCCCCAGAATTAATGGCACACTCAGTCATAAGGCAGCATTGGTCACACAGAGTCCTCGGTATTTTACTTTATATGCCCAAATGCATCCTCTTGTGTGCAGAAAATTGACAAGTGGTAATTCAATGAAATGAGAGTGTTTCAGCACATACAAATCTCTTAGAATTAATGGCGGACGAGTCATGCATGCAGTGGTCACTACAAAGTCCCCATATTTTTTTTTTTGCATGCCCAAAAGCATCCTCCTTGTGTGCAGAATTTGACAAGGTAGTATACAGTGAAATGGGAGTGTTTCAGCACATACAAATTCCCCAGAATTAATGGTGCACTCAGTCATGTGTACATAAGTGGCACAGAGTCCCAGATTTTTTGTGTTGTTTTGCATGCATCCTCTTGTATGCAGAAATTTGACAAGTGGTAACACAGTGGTGAATGAAAGTGTTTCAGCCATACAAAGTCTCCTAGAATTAATGTGGTGCACTCAGTCATGCGCATAAAAGTGGCAGAGTCTCCCAGATTTTTTCCGTCAGCCCAAAAATGCATCCTCCTTGTTGTGCAGAAAATTGACAAGTAGTAACATAGTGAATGAGAGTGTCTCAGCATATACAAAGTCCCCCGTAATTAATGGGCGCACTCAGTCATGTGCACATAAGTGGCACAGAGTCCCAGATTTTTCTGTTGGCTTCAAAATGCATCCACCTTGTATGCAGAAATTTAACAAGGTAACACAGTGAATGAAAGTGTTTCAGCCACAAAGTCTCCTGGAATTAATGATGCACTCAGTCATGATAAAAGTGGTGAGTCTCCCGTGATTTTCTGTCAGCCCAAAATGCATACTCCTTCGTGTGCAGAAATTGACATGTGGAAATATAGTGAAATGAGAGTGTTTCAGCACATACAAAGTCCCCAAAGTTGATGGCACACTAGCCATGTGCACAAAAGAGCAGAGAGTCCCAGAATTTTCTGTTGGCCCCAAATGCATCCTCCTTGTGTGCAGAAAATTGACAAGTAGTAACATAGTGAAATGAGAGTGTCTCAGCACATACAAAGTCCCCCAGAATTAATGGCACATTCAGTCATGCATGCAGTGGTCACACAGAGTCCCCATATTTTTCCTGCATGCCCAAAATGCATCCTCCTTCTGTGCAGAAAACTGACAAGTGGCAACACAGTGAAATGAGAGTGTTACAGCACATACAAAGTCCCCTAGAATTAATAACACACTCAGTCATGCACATAAAAGTGGCAGAGAGTCCCAGATTTTTTCAGTCGGCCGAAAATGCATCCTCCTTGTGTGCAGAAAATTGACAAGTGGCAACACAGTGAAATGAGAGTGTTTCAGTGCACACAAAGTCCCCCAGAATAATGGCACACTCTAGTCATGCGTGGATTGGGTCACAGAGTCCCCATATTTTACTACATGCCAAAATGCATCCTCCTTGTGTGCAGAAAATTGACAAGTGGTAATTCAATGAAATGAGAGTGTTTCAGCACATACAAAATCCTCCAGAATTAATGGCGACTCAGTCACGCACTCAGTGGTCACTAATAAAGTCCTCATATTTTTCTGCATGCCCAAAAGCATCCTCCTTGTTTGCAGAAATTTGACAAGTGGTAACACAGTGAAATGAGAGTGTTTCATCACAAAGTCCCCAGAATTAATGGCACCCTCAGTCATGCGACAAAAGTAGCAGAGACTCCCAGAGATTTTTTCTGTTGGCCAAATGTATCCTGTGTGCAGAAATTTGACAAGTGGCAACACAGTGAAATGAGAGTGTTTCAGCACATAGAAAGTCCCCAGAATTAATGGCACACCTAGTCATGCACACAAAATTGACAGAGTCTCAGATTTTTCTATTGGCTCAAAATGCATCATCCTAGTGTGCAGAAAATTGACAAGTTTCACACAATGAAATGAGAGTGTTTCAGCATATACAAAGCCCCCAGAATTAATGGTGCACTCAGTCATGTGAGCAGTGGTCAAAGAGTCTCCATATTTTTTCTGCATGCCCAAAATACATCCTCCTTTGTGCAGAAAAATTGGCAAGTGGTAACACAGCGAAATGAGAGTGTTTCAGTCACATACAAAGTCCCCCAGAATTAATGGCACACCCAGTCATGCACACAAAAGTGACAGAGAGTCTCAGATTTTTCTATTGGCTAAAATGCATCATCCTTGTGTGCAGAAAATTGACAAGTGGTAACACAATGAAATGAAAGTGTTTCAGCTGATACAAAGTCCCCAGAATTAACGGCACACTCGGGTCATGCGCAAGCAGTGGTGGTGGCACAGATTTGAGATTTTTCTGCAGTCCCAAAATGCATCTTCTTTGTCTGCAGGAAATTGATAAGTGGTAATACACAGTGAAATGAGACTGTTTCAGTACATACAAAGTCCCCAGAATTAATGGCGCACTCAGTCATGTCCCACATAAGTGGCACAAAGTCCAGATTTTTTCTGTTGGCCCAAAATGCATCCTTCATGTGTGCTAAATTTGACAAGGTGACACAGTGAAATGAGAGTGTTTCAGCACATACAAAGTCCCCAGAATTAATGGTGCACTCGGTCATGTGCACATGTGGCAAAGAGTCCCAGAGTTTTTCAGTCAGACCAAAATGTATCCTCCTTGTGTGAAAATTGACAAGTGGTAACATAGTGAAATGAGAGTGTCTCAGCACTACAAAGTCCCTCAGAATTAATGTAGGACTCAGTCATGCACACAGTGGTCACACAGAGTCCCCATAATTTTCTGCATGCCCAAAATACATCCGCCTTGTGTGCAGAAATTGCAAGTGGTAACACAGTGAAATGAGAGTTTTTCAGCACATACAAAGTCCCCCAGAATTAATGGCACAGTCAATATGCAGAGGTCACACAGAGTCCCCATATTTTTTCTACATGCCCAAAAATGCATCCTCCTTGTGTGCAGAAAATGGACAAACGGTAGGCACAGAAATATAGTGTTTCATAACATATAAAGTCCCCCAGAATTAGTGGCAACCTAGTCATGCGTGCAGTGGTCACACAGAGTTCCCATATTTTTTCTGCATGCTCAAAATACATCTTCCTTGTGTGCAGAAAATTGGCAAGTGGTATCACAGTGAAATGAGAGTTTTCAGCACATACAAAGTCTCCCAGAATTAATGGCGTACTTAGTCATGCGACATAAGTGGCAAAGACTCCCAGAGTTTTTCCTGTCGGTCCAAATGCATCCTCTCTTGTGTGCAGAAAATTGACAAGTGGTAAATATAGGAAATGAGAGTGTTCAGCACATACAAATCCCCCAGAATTAATGGTGCATCAGTCACGTGCAGTGATGGCACAGAGTCCCAGATTTTTTTCTGTTGTCCCAAAATGCATCCTCCTTGTGTTATAAATTTGACAAGTGGCAACACAGTGAAAACAGAGTGTTTCAGCTCACATAAAGTCCTCCAGAATTAATGGCACACTCAGTCATGCACACAAAGTGGAACTGAGTCCAAGATTTCTTCTGTCGAGCCCAAAATACATATCATCCTTGTGTGCAGAATATTGACAGGTGGTAACAGTGAAATGAGAGTGTTTCTTAACATGCAAAGTCTCCCAGAATTAATGGCGTGACTCAGTCATGCACGCAGTGGTCACATAGAGTTCCTATATTTTTCTGCATACCCAAAATACATCCTCCTTGTGTGTAGAAAATTGGCAAGTGGTAACACAGTAAATGAGAGTGTTTCATACAAAGTCCCCCAGAATTAATGGCGCACTCAGTAATGCGCACAAAAGTGGCACAGAGTCCCAGATTTTTCTGTAGGCCCAAAATGCATCCTCCTTGTGTGCAGAAAATTGACAAGTGGTAACACAGTGAAATGAGAGTGTTTCAGCACATACACCAGTATAAATGATGACTGTGAGCATCGTGTTGTTGGTCCATTGTGTTCTGTGAGATGATTCGAGCAAATGCAATGTGATCATCTCAACTGGATTGAAGGGTGCCCTTGGCTGTACACTAATAGTAGTCTTGTGAGTTGATCTATATATATATATATATATATATATATATATATATATATATATGTAGATAGATATATGGTTGTGTGTTTTGTAGGTGAGGAGGGGTTGATATGGACATGTGCTCATGGTATTGTTCTGCATCACAGGTCACACAGAAACAGTTGGTGTACATTCCAGTGCTCAGTGGAGAATTTCTTGCATTGAAATTGGAAATGGATAACTCTCAAGCACATGAAGGTAAGTATTTTTTGGGGGTGGTGGGGGAATCATATTTGCAGGTTTGTCTCTAATTGTTTCTTATTTTGTTGTTTCTTCACAGATTTCATCAGCATCCTTCTGGAGTCCGGTTGTTAGGATGGTGATGGTCATGTAATGAAATGACTTCTGCATGTTGCACGTGTGCCTAAGCTCATGGAGGTGTGGTTCTGATGTTGAAGAACTTTTGATAAGGCCACTTTCACAGAACGACAAAGCATCTGGAAGTGTCCTAAAATAGAAATGAAAGACTCTTACAACTTAATTGTTATGTGTCCTCCTGGTTCTCAAATCTCAATCTAAAGTCAAGTTACATTTCAAACCTCACATCTTGGCAACTAACACAACTTGGTGCAATATTTGCTGCAGTCTTTCCATAACAATGAAATGGATGAAATAAAATCTTCACTTATCAGAATGGATATCACATGGATATTACATCACTTCCTCTCTGTACAGTACAGCTACAGTACCATTCCCAATGATTTTTAGCAATGGAGCCTTTTTTTTACCCTGTAAAAGAAACAAAAGAAGTGTACCTTATGTATGTTACCATTGCGGCTCTGAAAAGCTACAGAAAACAAAACATACAACTAAAGCAAATGAAGCAGCATAACAAACATGAGTACACACACTCGCTTTATGGTTTAAAAATTAAGAAGCTTTGAGTCTGTGGCTGATGGACGTGGTGGTCCAGGCAAACTCAGGCTCAGTGGTGGCAGTGGCTAACATCAGTCCCGGTGGTGGTCCGGAGGGCAAACAGACTCATGGTGGCAGTGGCTAACATCAGTCCCGGTGGTGGTGGTGGTGGTCCGGGGCAGACAGACTCATGGTGGCAGTGGCTGATATCAGTCCCTGTGGTGGTGGTCTGGGGGTAGACAGACTCAGGCTCAGTGGTGGCAGTTTGCTAACAGCAGTCCCAGTGGTGGTGGTAGTCCAGGGGCACACCGCCTTTAAAAACTTCAGTTAAAACCTGCAACATTAACTACATCATCATCCTCATAAAGAAAGCTGCCCTCACAGTCATCGATGTTTGAAGTCTGACCACTGGGAAATTATTTCTATTGTGTCATCATTTACATCAGTGGTGGCTGTTTCAGGCAGCCACTGCCAGTGTCACTAGGATGCTCATTTCCACATCAGCAAGACCACCATGACTAAGCCGGGTACAAATACCGAGGCTGCAGTCTGTGCTTATATGTGCCTCTTCATTTTAATGAATGCTAGCAGACTAACATTTGCAGAGACAGCTTGTCTGCCAGTCCCTGATTATTGTACCTGCTGAGCTGAATACCCTTTCAACACATACACTGGAGGGTGGGCAAGTGAGGTACTTCAGTGCCACTGCAGTCAGCTTTGGCCATTCACTGACCTTTCCACTCCAATACAAAAGAGGATCTTCATTTATTGTCAGATGCCTGTTTTCAGACAAATATGACTCAACCATTCTCTGTGCCACACTAAATCCTATTGTTGATGCATCATCCTGTTCTCCTGAATCATTTAGTTCACAACTACCCACTTAGGGCAAAGCTTCCCAAAGCGGGTTGATGCCAGCCACTTTGGATGACAGAACGCCTGGAACTGCAGTCCCCTTCCCCTTGCAGGATATGCTTGATGGTCCTCCAGGTACACCTACAGCTGGATTATGCTGCTGAGGTTTGCTGACTTTGGCATGTGACTTCTGTGCCCCATGAACCAAGCGCACCAGTTGACCACTGATATTTTTACCTGTTCAGGCCCTCCTCCAGTACTGATGCAATTCCACGTTTGAATCGGGATCCAGCGTTGTTGCAAAGTTGTCACTATGCTGAATGCTCACAACATGATGATTCTGGTCAAATACTGTCAACATGTGTTGCAGCAACATACTGCTACCACCGTCTCTGCCAACATCAAGGCTATGCTGTACATTCACCAATGTCTGCCTCAGCACCCATAGCAGTGGAATTGATTGGCTAATGGAGGCAGACTCACCACTCACTGCCTGTGTGGCATCTTCAAAAGGCCACAAAATTGTTAATACAGAGTCCATGAGGTGCCACTGTTCAGTCGTCATAGACATGGAGGCCCCAGAACTGTCACGGCTAGTGTGCATAACAAGATATTCTGAGATGGCTTTGTATTGTTCATACAACCTCTCTGCCATGTATAAAGTGGAGTTCCATCGGGTGACGACTTCCAGCTTCAAACGGTGCTGAGGCAGGCTGTTTTGTTTCTGCAACTGCCGCAGTTGGTCATGGGCCTTTCCAGATCTTGAAAAGTGAGAGCAGATACGTCATGCAACGGTCAGCATTTCCTTTACATCAGGGTGCTGCAGAAACTCCTGCACCACAAGATTTAAACAGTGGGCCATGCATGGAACATGAAAAAAACACACCATTCGTGATGCATTTCACAAAATTTGACCCATTGTCACTTGCTATGAACCCAGCTCTCAGAGACAGAGGATTTAGCCATCTGTCAATTTCAGTTAGTACCACATCCAACATGTTCTCACCAGTGCGTGAACAGGTCACATTCTGCATAGCAATCGCTGCATGCTGTCAATTCCTGGAAGATTACTACAGTGACAATCCTCCTCACTGCACTGATTATTCACACTACCAACATCACAAACAACCACTGGCACCTGTGCCCAGTGTGCAGTTATACACAAATATGAACTCCCCGCTGTATTGCCACTTGTCCACATATCCATACTTAAATGGATGAATGGAGAGGAGGAATGTTGAAGGGCATGTCTTACTGAGTTGGACACAGTGCGGTACAACTCAGGGATAGCATGGGTAGAAAAGTATGTCCTGGATGGGACTTTCCATTTTGGACATGCACTTACAGCAAACTGCTGGAACTCAGAATTCTCCACAAAGGAAAAGGACAAAAGATCAATTGCCAGCATTTCCGCTACAGCAGCATTAAGTTCACGTGACACTGTATGATTGGAGAGCACTTCAGCTTATGCGCAAAAACACTCTGTAACATGGGTTGACTTCAACGTTTTACACGGGGTGTGTTGATCACAAATGGTTGTGCTCTGTAATGAATGGCATTGGCAGGGGGTGGAGTGTGGACATTTGATGAAGACGGTTACACAGGTGATGATGACAAACCCAGAAATACTGTTATTTTGCCAGATTTGCCAACCAGGGTTGATGTGCCACTTGCACTAGACATACTGCATTCACCACCACCACCACCACAAAAACTTCTTTTCTCATCAGCACTGGACAACGTTTCAAAGTCATTATGGTCCTCCACCTCATCATGCCCAGAGTAATCACCTGCTCTTATTACCGCACTACTACACACATTTAATTTCCTACTGGGCTTAACAGTCATGGAAGGGGATGACATGTTGGCTATGGTTGCCGGTGATACAGGTGAACGCCCCACTGTGGTATTAGCTGCCAGCTTGTGATGGGTTCACAGTGCCAAGTACCTATTCTTAAGATGCGTATGCTGTCCTCCTGTGCCCAGATGGCTACCCTTTTTACCTCGACTCACACACACATGGCAAACCTAGCAGATTGCAACTGACTCACCATTTGCATCTTGAACAAAAAAATCGCAAACAAGGGATTGTGATGCTCTGCTTTTAACATGTCCATGATGTGGCTTATTTAAGTCTGTTATTTTAAGCACTGAAGTGAGGGGGACGGATGTTTTGGGCACTGCACACCTGACTGCAACTGACCACTATGACTACCTATCATATTGATTACTGGTCATCATCATCATCAACTAAAACTGGTAGATCACAAGTTTTACGGGGCGGGATCTTGCAAACAGACTCAGACACAGCCACTTTGAATTTCTTTTCTCCGGTTCCCAACTGGGGTCAGTTACATCATCATCATATTCATCAACACCACCCACATCCATATCTTCTGCTTGATGCTAGCATGTGGACTGCAGGTTGCAAGAACAGCAACATCATCATCATCATCACATTCATCATCAGCATCTACACCACCATCACCTGATATTTTTCACCACACTGTGATTCACTGTATAGAAATGCGTGATGTTAGTGCCACGGTGAATGGAATATCACATTGTATGCTATCGCTGACATGATTATCAGAATCCTCAGGTTCAATTACTGGATGTTACTAGGAAGTATGACATCATCTACGCTGCAACTCACTGCACTGCTTCACACGCAATATGTTTGAATACGTACACTGGTCAGAATTAGAACTTGACACAACAATACTAATACCACCTCCACTACCACTAACACCAGTAACACTAACACCACAGACTGGGAAAACATAATCTCCTCCAACTATGAGGAAGCTACTGACTGGGCTGTAAAAACATTGCAGGAGAAATACTTTTCCTCACATCAGCAAAACACTTCTGCCTGCTTACTACTACCACGCCCACACACAACAGTTTTGCTTTGCACATCTCTTTGCAGGCATTTTGGGTATCAACCACAATATTATAACCAAATTCAGATTTTGATACGTTCGCTCTCTGATTGGAGGGACGCTGGATGTGAAGCCAAATAAACAACTGTGGCTTCAGCAACAGATAAGAGACTACTTTGAGACTGTCACGGAATTAAAACAACTTCAGTGAGTAACCAGTGGTGCTGATGAGGTCACAAAAACAATCCAATCTGGTAAAAAATACCTTTTGAACATGGGGTTGGGGGGGAGCACTGAATGCAGACAGTGCAGATTTCTATGGCACTACAAGCAGCAAAATTAAGAACAGATACCACGATTGCAGTACAAAATCAGGCAGCTGCAGTGGATAGCAGGTTCACACTGCTGCGCCTGCAATTACACTAGTCTGTGGCACACTAAAAGGTGTATTATTTGATACATGCAACACTGCACACACACTCACACACAGAACAGTTTGTGTACAATGCTGAACAAGGAATGCGTAGCAAATTCTTCTGTCAAAGATGGCGGCCACGCTGGGCTAAGCTATCTCCTCACATCTTTTTAGAGAGCACAGTAGTTAATTTTAGAAAGCACGCGATATTGTAATTGTATATTTTAGAGCAGTTAGTCAGAGTCGGGAAGTGAAGTATTTAGTATTAGGATTGTCTTTTTATTTGATTTTGTTTTGTTATGTATAATAGTTGTAGAAGCCGTGAATTTAGCGGCCGCGTTTTGTGCGGGTTGTATTAGTCAGTCCTCACATTTTGCGCTAAATGTTTACTGATATTTATTAATTCTCATTTGGATGCACCCTGATTTGTATTCATGGCAATTCTCCTGAATTGGGCTTGAGGATGAGGAACTGATATTTGGAGCTGATATCCTCTGAGAATGGAAAAGAGGTGCCGTGGTTTGGACTGCTGTTTCGATTGCTGAAATAAAGCAGAGCTGTGGTTTTGGCAACAGAGTGGAGGTGTTGTGTTGGGACTGGGCTGTTGGGCTTCGGTGGAGTCTCTGTGATTATTGGAGCCATTCCTGCTATTCTTGCCGCTCGACTTCGGTGAGCTAGTTGATTGGTTTGCCTTTCATTTTTTCTCGCATTTAAGAAGTTTGGTGACTTTCTCTGACCTTGTTATCTTGAACCTGAACCAGGGGGATACTACTGGTGGGATTTGGTGTGAGGACCAGACCTGCTGTTGTCGGAGGATGAGTAGCTGGTGTATGAGCCTTGTGGGTGTTGAGCAGGTGGCCGAAGAGCTTTTCCCTCACCTAGATCTAGTACACTTAGGTCCTTGTTGGTGTTCCTCTTGGGAGATGGTTTGTTGGTTGGTGCTGGGAGAAGATTGGAAGGCCAAAAGTGGAATAAAGAAGCAGCATCTGGTTTGGAGGCCCATCGACTTTTGAGCTCGGTGAGAATTGATGTGAGAGAGTGAACTGTTGAGATGCCCACAGCCCAGTAAGAATGTTGTCTCCATTCTCCTGCCTGATGGACAGTGTGAGTGTTCTCCTCTTTTACAGACAGTTTAAGGACATATTTTTTTATTCCCTGCCTGGTGGACAGTGTGAGTGTTTTTCTCTCCTACAGACAGCTTAAGGACATATTGTGAACATTGAAAGTGTTTTTGCTTTCTTTTAAAGATTATTTGATTGATATGTTGTATCCCGAATTGTACTGCTGAAGTGAGAGTTTGGTGGTGGGATATTTTTTTCTGGTGAGGTGAGAGCTCCCAGAAGTCATAAACTGTGTTTGGAGAGAATTGTGGTAACTTTCCCCTCATACCGATGTTGTAATTTATAATTTGCTCTGTTTTGTTCATTTTGTGTTATTTATTATTGTTTGGTGTGGTCATGATTGAGAGTTGGTGGTTGGTTGTGTGGTGTTGTGTTGTTGGTCTGAATTTATTGTGTGTATTTTGAGTGTGTGAAGATGTGTTGGGGAGTTATTCAGATGGTCAGGCATTATTCCCCCCCTGGCTTAAGGACCTCCACCTTTTTAGTTGTCCCCCATTATCTCTGGAGGTATATAGATGGTGTAGGGCTCTGGGTATTGTGAGGAGGAGGAAGTTGGAGGCGGGGCCTGGAGGGGGAATGGAAAGGAGAGGACGGATTGGGATAGTGGGGAAGAGAAGATGCCCTGGGGTGAAATGGGTTCAGGAGAGAGGTCCTCCCTGCCTGATTCCCATACCCAAGGGCTCTGCCTGTGGCAGGCAGGTGGCTCGGTCTTCACCGGCAACCCAGTCAACTCGGACGGTGTTATGTAATGCCAGGTCCATTAAAAACAAGACTGCTATAATAGCTGATCTTGTAGGATCATCGGATCTGGCATGCATCACCGAGACACGACTGGATGATAATGCTGGCCCTGTTTTGGCTTCAGCTGTACCAGTTGGGTACTCAGTGATACACCATCTGAGATTGAATCATAGGGTTGGGGGGTGGCAATCTGTTTTAGAATGGAACTGAACCTGATAGAGGTACCAGTAGGAATTATCAATTCCTTTGAATGTATCTTGGGTAAGGGTGTGGGTCAGGATTCTTCTCATTTACCGTCCACCAGGTAATGGGAATGTTTTCCTGAGGGAAGTTGCAGACTTCATTGTTGATATGACATTGGGATCCTCCAGATGGCTGATCCTGGGGGATTTCAATGCCTGGGTCGACGATGAACTCTTGCAGTTTGGTCAAAACTTCCTCCAGCTGATGAATTCGCTGGGCTTCTCACAGGTTATTTCCTCCTCAACCCATATAGATGGTCATTCATTGGACTTGGTATTCATCCTGGAATGGAGATATCCGACTTGGTGGTGGAGCCAGTCAGATGGTCTGACCATCACACCATTGGGATCAGTTTCTTGGCCCCCCCCGGTAGGTCATCCCCTACAAAAATGGTCTGGTATCGCCCTTTGAGGGGTATTACCCCGGAGGGCCTGATGGCGGTGCTGGATCTATCGAGTTTGCTGAGTGAATGCATGGATCCTGGGGACCTGGTTCTTGCCTATAATAAGGCAGTAGTAGGGGCCCTGGATTCCATTGCTCCTGTTCATGTTCGACCCCTCACCCTTTGCCCCAAGTCTCATCAGTTTAATGAGACTTTGAGGGAGTTGAGGAGAGTGGGAAGAAGGCTTGAGAGATGTTGGCGGAAGTCGGGTCTGGAGTGCTACAGGCTTAGTTTGATGGACCATTATCGTGTCTATCAATCAGCAATTACCCGTAAGAAGGCAGAATTCCTGTCCAGGGAAATTGCTGCTGCACAGAATCGACCAGCCCAGCTCTTTCGGACCAAGAACAGACTGTGCAATCCACTCTGTCTTCAGCCTGAGAGAGCGTTCTCACAGGAGCGGTGTGAGGAGTTTGCTCGATTCTTTGCGGATAAGGTTGACACAATGGGGTCCGATCACCTTCTAACTCTTTCAAACAGGAGGTTTGGTGGTCTGCAGGAGATGTTGGACACCCAGTTTGTGTGGTCTGACTTCGACCGGCCCACAATCAATGACATAGTGATGATCATCTAATCGCTGCGACTGACCAACTGTAATTTGGACTCAGGCCCCGCCCGCCTCTTAGTAGGATGTGTGGATAAAATTGGCCCGATCCTTGCCAAGATAGTCTGGTTGTCATTGGAGAAGGAGATCTTTCCTGATCCCTTGAAGAAAGCCATGATTAGGCCCCTGACTGTCTGGCTAACTACAGGCCTGTCTCTAACCTACCTTTTGTGGGTAAGGTTATTGAGAAGGCAGTTGCATTGCAGCTGGATGATCATTTGACCAGCCACAATGTCTATGATTCTCTCCAGTCTGGATTTAGTAAGAGACATAGTACCGAGACAGCCCTTGTTCGGGTACTAAATGACCTCCTAATAGTGAGAGATCGAAAGACTCGTTCCATTTTGGTCCTTCTTGATTTCTCTGCAGCATTTGATACCGTTGACCATGGAGTGCTTTTGGAGCACCTGCAGTTTAACTGTGGACTATCGGACTCGGTCCTCAGTTAGTTTCGATCATTCCTGGAGGGTAGGACTCAGAGGGTGGTGTCTGGGATTTTTTCTGCGGCATTACTCCCCCTACCCTCTGGAGTGCTGCAGGGCTCTATTTTGGCACCCATGTTTTTTGCGGTATATATGCTGCCATTGGGAGTGATTATTAGGCGGTACTGCTTGAGTTTTCATGGCTATGCAGATGATACTTAGCTGTACATGTCCTTCGTACCCGACCAGGGTGATGATGTCTCGGTCTTTAAGAACTGTCTCACTGAGATTCAGGACTGGATGACTGTGAGCTGGTTGCGGTTAAGCCGCGAAAAAACTGAGGTGTTGGTTGTGGACCCAGGTCATTGGGGGTGGGTTTGCTGAATGGGTCACCTTCAGGTCTTTGGCTTGGGGAACCCAGTTGGCAACCTCAGATCGGGTGCAGAACTTGGGTGTTATATTTGATGACTGTCTGACCCTTAAACATCAGGTGTCAGCCGTTGTCAAACTTCCTTTACCATCTGAGAACTATAGCCCGAGTGAAGCATCTGGCTCCTGCTGATGATCTTCCAATGTTGGTCCATGCCTTCATTACCTCCTGCTTGGACTACTACAATGCCCTGTACCTAGGGCTACCGGGGGTGGATATCCGCCACTTGCAGTTAGTGCAGCATGCAGTGGCCAGGCTTTTGACTGGTACGTCAAGGACCAGTCATATAGCGGCTGTCCTCTTCGGACTGCACTGGCTGCCAATACAGTGGCGGATTACCTTCAACGTTGGTCTTCTGACCTATAAGGCCCTACTTGATCAGGGACCTAGTTACCTGTAAGATCTTATTCGTCCCTACTGTCCTTCCCATCGGCTCCAATCCACCGATGAGGGATTGCTAGAGATTCCCAAGGTTCATTTAAAGACATCTGGGGCAAGATCATTTAGTTTTATGGCCCCAACCCTGTGGAATTCTCTACCTCATTGGGTGAGAGATTGCCTGACCATCCAAAGTTTTAAGTTAACCCTAAAGACGTATTTGTGTGAACTGGCATATTCAGATTTTTAAATATATTTACTGATTGATTTTAGGATGTTGTTTTAATTTTATGTATTGATTTGTTGTAAAAGAGCCTTGGTTTTGGAAGGCACTTTTTAAAATAAACATTCATTCATTCATTCATTCAATGCAAAAGTTCAGTACTATGCCACGTTACGTATTGCAAATTTGTAATGTAAACAACCTGACCTTATGAACTGCTGCACCACATCCACACAACAAACAGCAAGAACATTTCTACTATTACTGATAATATTACTGTGTGTACAATAACACAGTCAGTTATATAACAAAAATATAACCAAAAAACAAAGAAATCATTCTTTCTCCAACTTAAATCTACCTGCACCACAGATACGCCCCACCCCCAAAGCACACTTTCACTGTCTTTCACCCCACACACTCAATGTTGTAAATTAACATTCAAAATCCACACAAAAACAAAAATGCTCGATGATATCAGCACAGAAGGGTTTCCTACAATCGATGAACTAAAGTTGGATCCCCAAATAAAATGCAAAAATGCTTTTTGAGCAGCTTTTACAAGATTTCTATCACAGTCAGCTTTCAGAGCACACTTTCTCCTACTCCTTCCTACTCGTACTACCCCGAACTGAGGCTGTGCTGATCAATATATAGCCCATGTGACCTGAAATCCCATGAATCACTGCAAAATATGCCTTTGGAACTCAAAAACAAGGCGAAATGAGGCAAAGTGCACTGCCTACAATGCACTTCGCCTTACATTTGGCAGAGTAGTGGTCTGGTGAGGTGGAGTAATGTGAAGTCATTGGTTTTAGTGGACTTTGTGTTCCTCGTTAAAATGCGAAGTACTCTGCTTCACGTTGCAGAGCACTCCATGAATCTGCCTTTTCTCCGCAAATTGCTTTGTGGAGCAGATTGAGCCCACTTCGCCCACCACTAATTATAGTGTATGGCCTCTAATGCACATTTCTGGTATCACTTATCACTCTCAACCCCCATCCTAACTCTGCCTTCAACCTCCTAACCACCAAGGCAATCTCCTTTCTATACTTACTGTGACAGAGGTGGTCTTCTGTCAGGCAGCAGCACTACAACTGCCTCCTCAGGCACTATGGACATTACTCCATACTTGCACAATTATATTGTATTTACTATGTCCTTGTTATGACCAATTGTAAATTGTGTCCTGTTGTAACTCCTCCAGAAGATTTGCCTGTTAGTTTATTTACTTATTTATTTATTTATTGAAATATTTCAACAGGAAGGCACACTGAACAACAAGTTGCTCATCTCATGGTGCAACCTGGGGGGGAGGGGTACAATGAGGACTGGCAATGAAGAATACAGGTGAAGCATTTGATTGAAATAATACATAACACACACTAGTGAGTAGTTCAGACAATTACAACATGAGACAACTGAATACATTAGAGGGTGGACACAGACACATGAAACAGTAAACCAGTCACACAATAATGCATCAGTACAATCATAGTGCTATGATGTTTACAGTGCTGTACACAGAGATAGGCAAACAAGTGATAGGTGCAAACAAGGGCAGGAGGCAACAATTACTCAAGATAGAGAAGTGAGGGAGGAGGCTAAGGGAGCTGGAAAGGGTAACATAAGAAGAGGAGGGGGGGGGTGGGAAGACTGATGAGACCGAGTACCCCTCCAGGGTTTAGAGAACCCTGCAAGGGGGCAAGATCTGAGAGCAGACAAGAACAGTGAAATTAAGAAGAGTGGAGAGGAAAGACTTCCATGACCAAAGTACCCCTCCAGGCAATAGAGAACTCTGCAAAGGGGTGGGATCTGGCAGCAGACAAGAACAGTGTGATTAGGAAAGCTGAAGGCAAGCCACAATACATGTTTCCCCTTCAGGATGTATGAACCCTGCAAGGGGGCACTGGTGAGATGGACAGGATAAAGAGGGGTTGGGGGGGATTGAAGCAGGTACAGCTGGAAGAGAAGAAGTTGTGTAGAGCAGTACCAAGGGAGTAGGTGGATGAGACATGACATATTTGTGGGGGAGAGCATTCCATGATTTGGGGAAAGCGTGGGAAAAACCACTCTGGCCAATGAGGGTAGATGCACGTGGGACCAACAGGGTGTGAGTGTCAGTAGATCTCAGGGAGTGAGAGGGTTGGGGTGGTGTAGTAAGGGAAGATTGGAGGGGGAGGGAGTTCACAAAGCTAGAATTTGGAGGTCAGTTTGACACAGTGGGTTAGCTGCCAGTTGGACAGTGGAGAAAAGACTAGTGCATGATAGAGGTCACAGTGGTGAACATGGGGGGGGGCATCAAGGGCAAAGCAGTAGAAGGCATTAAAGATAGCATCCAATTTGGCCAGGAAGATTTGGGGCAGCACCATAGGCTCACGCCACAGTAGTCAAAAATGGGGAGTGTCATCTCTGGACAAGTTCACGCCTACAGTTAGCAGGATGCAACTGCGGTTCCTGTACAGGGTTCCAAGCTTGCAGCACAGTTTCTTCAAGATGGCGTTGATGTGTACAGAGAAGTTGAGGTGTTAGTCAAGCCAAACCCCAAGGTATCTAAATGAGGATGTGTTCTCAAGGATTGTCCAATCTAGGGTGTGAAAGGAGGGCATGACAGAAAGTCTAGAGAGTCTCTGCCTGATGCCGAAGGTCATAGAGACTGTCTTTTTGGTGATGAGGGAGAGCTGGTGTGAGGCAAAGCAGAGCTGAATCTGGTTGAAGTCGTGCTGTAAACTGGTTTCTATGACTGCAGGTTACTGCCGGAGCTATACAAGACAGTGTCATCGGTGTACATATGAATGGAGGAGGAGGAGCAGGCTATAGGAAGGTCATTTATGAAGATGGAAAAAAGCAGAGGACCCAGCACTGAGTCATGGGGGACACCAATTTTGATAGGAAGAGGAGGGGAGGTAGAATCCGAGATTCTTACTGACTGAGTCCTACCGGTGAGGTAAGATTTAAATCAATTTGTGGTAGATGAGGCCAGGCCTGCAGCAAAGAGGGAGCCAAGGAGGAGGGTGTGGGAAACAGTGTTGAACGCTTTGGCTAGGTCAATAAAAATGGCAGAGGTGATCAGGATATTGTCCATCCTGGTAAGGATGGAGTTGGTGAGCCTGAGGAGGAGTAGTAGTAGAATGGTTCTTCCAAAAGCCGGATTGGAACAGGGTGAAAAGGAGGTATCAGAGAGAAAGGAGGAAAGTTGGGAGAAAACCAGGTGTTCTTGAAGTTTTGCAAGGGTAGGGAGGAGAGAGATGGAGTGATAGTTGCCAGGAACAGAAGAGTCACCACCCTTGGGGGAGGAATAACTACTGCATGCTTCCAGGAGGTGGGGACCTGCGCTGACATAAAGGAAATATTTAGGATTAAGGAGATAGGGTAGGCAATAGCAGAAGCAGAGAGGTAAAGAAGTTTAGGATCGAGGTCATCTGGACAAGAACCTTTTGATTGATTCAGGGAGAGCTGGGCACTTAGAGCATTGATGGGGGAGATGTGGGAGAAGGAAAAAGAGTGGGAGTCAGGCGAGGGATTGGGAGGAGAGGAAAGCGATGAGGATGGTTGGGGAGGAAAGGAGAGACTTAACACAGGATGTGTAGTTTGCATTAAATTCACTAGCCATCAAACATGGATCTGACACCAGGGAGCTGTTGATTTTGAGAATGGGGGGGTGAGAAGGAGAGGAGAAAAGAACATTGATCACTTGTCAGAATTTGCAGGGCAATTGATGTTTGTAAGGAAAGAAGATTTAAAATACTCAGACTTGGCCAGTCTGGTAGCTTTGTACATGAGTTGCAGAGCATTCAGTATCGTGGTATAGTCACTGGTGTGCTTAGATGTTTTGTGTTGTTTCCAGGCGCGGTCATGCTCACATAAGCAGGCCAGTAATTCAGGGGTAATTCAGGGAGGTGTAAGCCTCAAACTCTGGTCCGCTCTGAAGGAGCAAAAAGTGTTCTTGGTGGTGATGAATTTTATCCTTGAAAAGGCAATGGCGTGGTCAATGGAGGGAGCAGAAGACAGAGGGGCCCAGTCAGTGGAGGCAATCTCAGACTGAAGTGGAGCAAGATCTAGGGATTTAAAGGAGTGAAGTTGAATCATTCTATGAGGAGGTTTGGGACAGTGTACCTTGTGAACCAGGAAGATTGGATTGTGGTCACTAAGTGACTGATTTATTGTTTTACATATACTCCCCTCCCCCCCTCACACTGGGTCACACCTGGAAACAAACCTTGGATCAGTGTGCCTCTCCAAGTTACCAGTTTTCAATAACTAAATAAATAAAGGGTACAATGTTACAGGTTTTAGAATGGTCAGTCTACAAAGATTAGCAGCAGGTGAGGATATGTTGACATTCCTTCCCTTGGACACCTGCACCTAGTAGGCATAGATAAAGTAGTTTTCTTCAGATGGGGGGTGGCCAGGTAGGTTGGGGAGCAAGGGGCTTAAGGTGCTATGTGTGGGTTCAGTTTCTCTCCTTGCTCTCTCCCTTCAGACCGAATTCTTACCTAGCCACCCTTGTAAAACAGGGCCTTGGGCTGGCAAGGTTAGTGTAGGAAACCCTCCTGCCCCACTATGGGATATCACCTTAGTAGCTGAGGGAGACATTTTTCCAGGTTTTTCTCACAGGGGTTTCCCAGGTTTTCACCTCCTCCTGAGGGCACAATAGTGTCTTAGCAATAATTGTCTTCACAGTCATTGTAAATGAGCTGTGACATAAGAGTCTCACAAGGAGTTGTACAAGGGGCAAAACAGCGCTGTGACCTGTGTTTCCTAAAAAATCATTTACTCAGATAAAGTGCTTATGACATTTGCTGCTGTGTGACATTGTCTATTCCTGCTTCTGTGGTTGATGTCAGCAGCATTTCTGGTTCAATGTACTCTGCTTACATACATAGCTACCTGCCCCAATCCCAGGTGGTTGCAGTGCCAAGTAGGGAGTTTCCATCTGGTTTAAACTGATTGCTTTCTAGATGAGATAGCATCATGAGTGGCTGCAAGGTTGACAAAGTGCAGTAAGTCAGTTGGAGACACAGGTGCAACAGGGACCAGGGCCATAATCTTTGGTGGTTGCTTTCTTTATTGTAATTAATATTTCAGAAACAAATGGTAAAATGCAATTTAAAATATTGTTGCCTTTTGGAAACCTTGGTATAATAATACCATAGGTGGTGGGAGTGTAAGGGTTTGCCATCTGATTATGTTGCTTAGTTTTAGTTGATTTAATATAAATTTGTTAATGATGGAGTTAAGTTAACAGTGGAGTATGTGTTTTATAATGAGGGAGTTAAGCTTAACAGTGGATTATGTGTTTAAATGTGGACTATTGCTTATGACAGGTACTTAGAGTATGGAGGCAGCAAAATCAAGCTTTGTTGGTAATTACTTCTGTCTGCATAGCATACAAAGGACAACAAAATGGTAGAGTCATAGGTTGTTGCGATAAAAAAGTGTGCCTTTATTAATCTACTGTTATTACAGTTTTGAAAACACTTATATGAACCCTGAACTGAATGTTAATGATTATTCTAGCAGGGAGGACACATTTTCCTTGAATTGCCAAAAGATGTGAAGGATATTAGTGGTTAATATACAATACCTATAAACTATTTAGCTATTTAGTTAACTTTGACCAGCTTTCAGTTTGGACACAGCAAACTGAGTCAGACATTTTGGCTTGACAAAACTTGGCAGACAGAGAAAACACAGGATGCCTGTCTTAATCTTGATTCCTATAATATGTTCAGGAGTGACTGAATTGGAAGGGGGGCATCATTTATGTTAACTCTGGATGGCGGCAAAACTGATGTCAATGATAAGCCAACTGAATGTGAATCTTTGTAGTCAACTTATTGTTGGGGAGTAATAAAACATAATAATTAGAGTTGTGTACATCCTAAAAGAGCTGCATATCTTAAATGAATATGTTAGTTACCAAATAACAGAGAAATGATAACTTTGTGTGACTTAATAATGATTGGCAAACTATAAAATCACCAAAGGCTAAGAACAAATACTGAATGTGAATTTAACAAAGATAATAAAAACACCTTCAAGAGTTGATAATAAAACAAAACTCCTATTATTATTGATTAGATACTTGTGTCACACCTAGAGAAAGTTTTGTTATGGGAGTTATAGTTGACGCATCAAGTGATCATACAGTAGCCCAGTTTTCTGTCTCTGGTCTTTTAAACAAAACACTAAGACTGAACCAGTGCTTATTTATACATGTACTGTAATCTGAATACAGACAGTGAGGATACATTCAAGCAGGATGTTGCTGCAGTTGGTTGATTATACATGGAGGCAATTTCTGAGACTAAATTGGCTATAGATTTCTTTATAGCATAAGTTACCAGAATTTGTAATAAGCTTGCCCCATTGAAGTAATATAGAGTGCAAGGAGAGTCAAAAAGTTGGATGACGTCCATTTTGTTGAAAATATGTAGAAATTGGAACATAAGAGAGCTTGGCTAAAGTACATGAAAAGTGGTGAGCATCATGATTTAATTAAATATAAAGAGCTCCGTATCTAATGTAAAAAAAAATGCACAACAAACAAAGGCATATTTTTCTAAACAAAATCAACATAAGACACTTTCAAATCCATGGACATTTTGACAAGGGTTTAAGAATTAATTAATGGGCAAATGTAGATCTGTGTCTGCCATTCTGCAGTCTCTGAGTAAATTGTCTTGATATGTCCCTTACCCCCTTCACCTGAACAAAAGAGACATACACACAGTATTTTGGCATAAATGGCCACAGTTACATGCTTATTTTAAAAGAACCACATATGGTAATAGCATGAAGTGAGCAGCTTGGTAGTGTCAGCATGCCTCTTATTGTGTTGTCTGCCATCTTCCAGGGTGGAACTGCTATTTCTTGAAAAGGGACCCAGCTTCTTCTCTGAGGCATAAGGGGTGACTCCTGAGCCATGTACTGTGTGCCTCTCCACTATCAGAGGGCGCTACAGACACAGGCTAAAACCTGAGGCAGCTATCCACTGACTGGCTTGAACAGCTTCTCATCACTGGGGCTCACCTCCTGCCAGCATTGAAAGGAACCCATCTGTGACAGTGGCAGGTTCCTCCCATTACCCTTTTGTAGTCTACCTTCAAGACTTCCATGCTGCCACACTTACATGACTGTGATATCCTACTCTTCCTCTACCCCTATCCTGTTAGAGGAGGTGAAAACCCAGAAAAATCTTATGGGAAAAACAGAAAATTCCACCTTGACCCATAAGGCAATACCCCTTAATAGCATGACAGACTCCCTACCTGCCCCCAGCCATCTTCCCCCATTTCTAGGGTGGTCGGATGGGATTCAAACTAGACAAAGGAGCAAAGAGGCTGGGCTCACATGTGTTGGCCCTTAAATAGTCTCTTAGCTCCTTTTGGGCCAGTCCAGATTTGGATCATCCCCTGCACCCGACCCTGCACTACACCTCCCCTGGGGCTTACCTTAGGTGGTGTTCTGCCACTGAGTAAGTGCACCCCCGATGAAATTGAAGCTCAGTTCGAGCAGACACCTCTGCTGGTGTTCCTCCCTGGCTTATCCCCCCCAGGTCAGGGCCACATGGCTGGGCCATTCCTGAAGAAGTTACTGCTCATTCCCCAGCTGAGTGCCACTGTCAGTGGTGCAGGACTCATGAGGCAAGGCATCATTCTGTGGGCTGGCATTTTTTCAGTTTTTTTCCATGGGAGGCATGACATGTGATGACGTAGGGCACATGAGTGCCAAAGTCCAGCATGCCTCCCCACAATTCAAGCTCCAGTAGCTGTTCCTCCTGGCCTCTGCCAGAGTTCAGTTACACCCCAAATGCTTGCCACCCCTCCCCCCAGAGGAGGAGAGCAGTCCATGAGATGCTCAATCCTCCTCATCTGGCCAGCCCTCTGACTCCTAGGGTCTGTTCCCAAACCTAGGGCATTGATTTTGCAAGTGGAGACACTATCATTGCACTGGTGGGGTGGATTTCACCTCCCCATCCTAGCCACCTTCTGCCATCCACCAAGGGCAGGGCCCACAGACAAAGGCTTGCAGTCTTCAAGGAGCCTTTTGCCTGCTGTCTATTATCATAATAGGTCCCTTATCATCATCCCTGAACAGAAGAAACACACACAGTGTTTTGGAATAAATGGCCACAGCCATGTGTTTATTTTAAAGCACCCACATATAGTAATAGTGTGACATGTGCAGATCAGTAGTATAAGCAAGCCTCTAAATGTGTAGTCCATCCCTTCCTCCAGGGTGGAACTGCTATCTTTTAAAAAGGAGCACAGCCTCCAGAGGGACCCTGGCCTCTGAGGCATAAGAAATTGGTTTCTGAGCCATGTTCCATGCTTACTTTCTGGCAGCCTGGAGAGAAAACCATCTGTGACAGTGGCAGACTCCCCCAATACCCCTTTTGAACTCTACGTGAGAAACTACAATGCTGCCACATGTTGACTATAGTCAATCCCCAAAAAAGCATGCCAAGCTAACAATTTTTATATATCTGCCAAGAACCACGCCAATTGCTCTGTAGACAAATTTATTCCATCCTTTATGTACAGTTGCAGCAATTTCAATACAGTGTCATCATGTTGCAGTACCATTCCCCTATTGCACCAAAAATCTGTGCATTGACATGTTAGCCACTCTCTGGTTTTCTCAATTGTGCCACTGCATGATATGTGACCATATCAGCATAGTCCCAGGCCAACTTCGCTGCAAAAGTAGAGATAATCTTTCACCTGGCAAATCAAACCTAACAATTTGATCAGACCCAAATCAGTTCTGCCCAAATGGATCAGGAACACTCCAGGAGGGCCACGCCACTGACCTCTGCCATGACCCACAGCACAAAGTTCTCTACCTGCTTCCTCTATTCCCCATCCACTGCTCTTGTTGCTGACGTGGGTCCAAGAAGATGTTCTCTCCTCCTGGTGCCTGTCTGGCCCTTCTGGCTGTCCAATGTATAAATGAATGTTCACAGAACAGATCCAGATCTTTCTCAACTGTGACTTGCCACCTGCTGATAGACAAAAGAAAGTTACAACAAATGTGGATACAAGTGCTCTTTAAAGGTCTGCACTTCTGTCACCTCAAGGCCTTTATCTGGGTGTTTGCCAGCCCCTCCACCTTGCATTTTTGCTGCCCCAGTGTGAAATTAGTTGGTATTGAACTCAACTGTGTTCAGTCCTAACCCCTCATGGCCCTGTCCAAACATAATGGAACTGAAATACTGTAAGAGGGGTGCCATTTTTGTGTTGAAAGAACGCCTCACCAGATCCCTGGGCTATGTACTTTAGTATTTCTCATGCAAATTCCACCTGATCCATACAGGTGTTCATAAGTTGCCAGGCAATCTGTTTTGTGTCACAGCCACCACATCATCCACCCAAACCACCTCTGCTTCAGGTGCCTTGTTTGGCCAGCTCTGGGACCCAAAATGCCCCACAGAATGCCACTGGAAGGCCATCCTGAATTATCTTACCTTAGAGATGTCTGAGCACACCCCCTCCAACACTTCACACACTTCATCCAAGAGGCTGGGACTAACTGGCCACCAGCGGACCATCCTCCTAATTGTACCTTGCACCCATCTTTCTAACATTTTGTGAGGCCCAAATGCTTGCATGTTGTCTTAAACTCTGGTGACTTTTGGAAACCATACCATGCCAACCAGCTGTTGGCTCATCATTCTAGGTGTGCACCCTTGTCACTTCCTTAACAGCACATATTGGCATAACTGGTCCACTGGGATGGGCCAAGCATTTGTCCACCCTTGTGTTTCCCTGGCATGCAAGAAACCCTCAACCCCACTTCTGTAGGCTCCATTGTGCTAGGAGCTAGAGCATTCCTCATTAGCTTCCAATCTTCTGGCTCACCAAATTATAGGGGAAGGATGGAACTACCCTGTGGTGCTACTCCTCATCAGGTGATAGCTCCTGGAATCTCTGCCACTGCAAACAAGAAAGAGCATCAGCGATGTCATTATCAACCTGGGCACATGCAATGCCTTAAAGAGCTAGTGTACTGCCTAAAACTAATTAGTTTTTGAAAGCAGTCTGCCATTACTTTTTATATCTGAGGTACTTTTCTTTTCCTTAGGTTGGTTAATTAGAAGATTGTTTACCTGATGTTAGTAGGTGTGTGTGTGGAACAGCTTTCTGCCTGGCAGATGACATATTTACAGGTAGATCTGTTCCCCATTACCTATTAAGTATTGTGACCTCATTGACTGTGACATCACCCTTGCTTAAGAACAGCCACTCAGTAGCTGCCAGGTCAGTCACCTGTGATGTCACACTCAGTGAGATCACAATGTTGTTGATGTGGTGGAGGAAATAGAGATAGATATGTCAGTGGCAAGGCGGACAGCTGTTCCATACAGCCAGTGCAGTATATCACATAGAAAACTTTCTAATGAGCAAAAGGAAAAGGAAAAAAATGCGTTAGAAGTAAAAAGTTGCAACTGACTACTTTTCAAAATTTGTATAATTTTCCTGTCTGTTTGTTTTGGTTCCACTAGCTCTTTAAAATAAATGTTCAACATTAAGCATTTTATCAAAAACACCTATATCAGACTTCTAACTGGCCGCTGGCCCACCGGCGCAGTGGTAGGATTTCTGCTTGCGACACCAGTGACCTGGGTTCAGGGAGCGGACTCGAGGAACTGGAGGGCCAGCCAGGGGAGAAGGATTGAGCACCCCATGGGCTGCTCTCCTTCTCCAGGGGAAGGATGGGTGGTGTGTCCGTGCTCGAGAGACTCCTGGTGGAGGCTGAGGGAACCGCAAGCAACCGGTGCCTAGATACAAGAGGGTGGGCAAATGCTGGATGTCATTGCACGCCCCCACCCATGGGGCAGCTCAAAATCCTATCGGCTACCATGGATGACCCGGCTTATTGGCTCCTGGCCTCTCTGCCAACCTAATGCAGCCCACTGCACCTGACCAGCCCTGAACCCCACCCTGGGGGAGCAGCCAGGGAGGTACTACCAGTCGCTACTGGCACCTTTCCCCATCAGAGATGAGCTGGATCGGGGCATTGGCCCCACCCTAAGGGATAAGTCAGGGGGTATCGGTCAGGGGTACAGCATTAGGGAGAGAGGTAGGGTGCTCAGGAAATGAGCCAAAGAGAAGTTGGCCGGTGGTAAAAAACAGACTAAATAAAAAAAGACTTCCAACTGGCTCTTTTGCCCCCCCAGTTGATCATTAATAAAGCACACCACATCCATGTTGTCTGACAAGAAAATGACCTTCTCATCCCAAAACCTGAGGTCCTATACCCAGAGATCCACAACAGTCTGGACAGATTCTAACAATGTGGCATTTTTTTTTGTCAGCCATGCCTCCTGCCAACTTCTTGACCACTGTTCTGTGCACCAAGCTCCTTGGCAGTATGCCCCAAAGCCAGAGCAGCTGTGTAAAGCTCTATTTCTTGGTGGTAGTGGCTGATGGCCATAATGAAATGCCACTAAAGCAATTCAGAAAGGCCATCCAGGCCACCATATCCTCCCTTGTACTCTCTGTTACCCAGAGTCTATGATGTGGCTTTGGGAACTGGACCCAACCTCCAAAATTCTGCACAGAAAGGTCCTTCCCATCAAAATCATGTTATTATTATTTTAAGGTGCTCCAACAATTGTTGTAGCTCCCTCAGTGTTATTTTGGATGCACCAGACACCCTAGCAAGTAATTCCCTCAAAATCTGCACCTTATCTTCAGGTAACCAGAACACTGTGGCTTGAGTATCTAGCTCAATACCTAAAAAGCAATGTGCAGGGGCCCTTGGTCTTGGGTAGAGATGGGCAAAATCAGCAAATTTCGTTCAGCAAAATATCTTAAGTAAATTCTCACATTCGTGAAATATTTTGCAGATGCAAATGTGAAATTCCACTAGTGAAATGAGGAATTTCACCTCGAATGGCAGAATTTCAACATCACAGGCAAAATTCCACTATTCATGAGTGAAATTTTTGCATTTCACATAATGTGTGAATTTCGCAAAATATTTTGCGTGGCAAAATTCACGATTTTGCTGGAATTTCCCCAGTGAATTTAAATTTTGCTGCATCTCTAGTCTTGGGCTTCACCAATGGCACTCCAAAGTCCATGCACACCCCATGAAAAACGTTCAGCATGTGTCTGCATTCCCCAGTGCAGACTCTTTCCACAAACAAAAACTTGTCTAAATAATGGATGACCTTAGCCAATTCTGCTCTTGTCATTATTATCCACTGCAAGTAGGTGCTGAAACACTCAAATGCTGTGCATGCCACTGTGAAAATCATGGCATGCATCAGTTTACATAATACTGCCCTTCATATTTTATCCTAAGTAAATCTCTCTCATCCCCTTATGGGCTGGTAATAACCTGAAGGCAAATTCAGTATCTGCCTTCATAAGCAAAGTCCTTTTTCCCACCACCTTCACTACTTCTGCTGCCCAATCAATTATGGTGTACAACCCTGCCATGAAGTATGGGTCATTGTAATCACTGACAGAGTCCCCTTCCGGATAACACAGGTGACTGATCATTCTGAATTTACCTGGAGCTTTTGGGGGCACCCGCCCAATCAGGGATAACTTCAGCAATGGTAATATTGGAGCTAAAAAAGGCCACTAATCCTCCTAGCCCTCACTTCTTTTGCAATCTTTTCCCTAACCAGCTCTGGTCACTCCCTGGTAGATTTTAAATTCTCAGCTTCATAATACTGTTGTGGGCCCTAGTGCAGAATCCAAAACCCAACAGTGAACATGTCTGCCAGGGATCGAGCAGCCTGCAGTCAGGGTATTGGGAAAGCCATGGCCTAATTTGGTCCACCCTTATTAGGGCTGGGAGGCTAGTTGCACCACTTCTGACAGGGCCTTGGGGCCACACCACCTGGTTTACATGGGGGAAGGTTGAAGCCAACCATAGGCCATGCATTCATGCTTAAACCATCACCTCTTCATATTGCACACCCCCAATTATAATTGTAACAACACTTCTGACCCAATCCTTCCCCAGGAAGCCACCCCTGTGCCCTGTACTAGGGACTGGGCCCTTCTGACCAGGAAACCACAGTATGTGTGTTGTAACAAGTAAATCTTTTATTGTTTGACTAAAAGTCTTTCACAATTTTTGAAATCTGCCAAAATTATGGACAAATAAATACAATTAAGTACAGTACATTTACAGTGAATACATTAAGAAAATTAAGCAATAAACCATGACAGGATGTTGATGCACCTTACGCCTGGCGGGTTTGGTCACTAGGCCGCAGGTCGAAGTGAGTAAACCTTCGTATGCAGTAAACCAGCATCACCAACACCCTGGAGTGGGTTATTGCAATTATACAATGTCTCTTGATTTTTTGTAACAAAAATGAAAAGAGAAATAGAGTTTTTTCCACTTATAATAATTTTTATAACATTTGTCATTCCACCAAAAAAATAGTTCCTTATTAATCCTAATGCAACCCATATAGAGAAGTGCTGTTTTGTTTGGGTGAGTTTGTTTTTTGGCATTAAAAAGAGGACTACAGTTGTGGGCTAATTATTATTTTTTTTACAGAGACAGCATGGGAGATTTAAGAATCAGTGCTGAAAGCAGTAACAGGTGGCACCGAGACTCAAAGCTTCCGGTTCAACTGTTCAGGAAGGAGACAGTAACTGTAGAGGTCGAGAGAATTTGTTTCCACCTCTTTTTACGTTTTTAAATTTAAGTTAAAGTATTCGGAAAGTGGCAGTAGGAGTTCAGGTAGAGAACAGACCACGAATGAAGCGGGAGGAGTGACAGACCGAGAATGCGGTAGGAGTGGAGTGAGAGATCGTGGAAAGTAGTGATGAGAGACATACAAAGGAGACGAGGTACAATGAAAATTACATTTGTGGTGTGGTGAAAATTGTCCCCTAGCTGTTGTCTGCTGCTCGGATGCAGTAACGAAGTATGCGTGTTTTTGAGGGTTCGAGATAACAGCGGCTGCATGTTTGAGTTGAGCTGGTTGGGTCGGGGTAAAAAGTTCTCCTGGGAATTTGAGCGGCAACGGCTGCATGTTTGAATTGACTGAAATGTATTGGGCTGGGTGGAGCGGCAAGCGGTAGGGGTGGAGCAGCCATAGATAAAAAAAAAACAAAACATTATGTGCTGTTTAGCGTGGCATTCAATATCGCAGTTTCTCACCCCTGACATTTGGTGTTGGATTGATTTTAGAAAGATTACTGGCTGGCACTTTGTTCCTGTTGGTGATGCTGAATTTTACAACAGGGTGATAGTGCCAGCTGACCAATGAGAACAGGGTATTTTAGTTGCCATTGTATAATATAAAATATGAAACACATTCAGAGAAAAACCCATGTTATTTAGAAACATTTCATCATAATATTAATTTTTGTACAAGAGCTTTGCAAAATTATTCCAAGAGTATATGAACTCCTGTTGGTCCAGTTTAGAACACACTTTTCCTATACCCTTCAAGGTTAAGTAATACCTTTCTTCTCATTGCATTTTCCACATACTGTACTCTAACATTGTTTTTGTTTTGATCTCTTTATTTTTTTTGTCCTGTGAGAAATATTTAGCCATTCGAATTATGGTTTGATTATCATTAGCATGCAACAGTATACTAGCTAGCATGTCATCATCTAGGTCCTTCCTAAAGTTAAGATATGGACCAAGGTAAGACTGTCTTGGTCTTATATACCAAGGACATTTCCAGAGTACATGGAGTAAGTCTTCCTTTTCATTATTTGTGCAAGTACAAAGTTGTGCTTCCAATGGAGGTCAATTATGTCGTGCAGTAAGCACATTACTTACTGCTGTCTTAAATTTGTACTGGGTAAAGGTTTTTCTTAAATTTGGTTCTAGTAGCACATCTAAGTATTCCTTATATCTGTAAACTTAATTTCTTCCATCCATTCAATTGTATCATCTCCGTTTTCTTATCCTCTTGTTACCCCTTCCCCCAGATAACACCGTGAGATGAGCAACTTGTTGTTCAGTGTGCCCTCCTGGTGAAACATTTCAATAAATAAATAAATTCTGTCAGTGTCAACCAGAGATCCAGCCTGGAGTAGGTGTTATAAGGGTTGGAGAAGAAGGAAAAGTCCCTTCCTTTCAGATGGATAAGTCTTCAGATGTCCATCCTGCCCAACTCCTGAGCCACCTCCTGCAGAGCACTGGAGGTAGGGTTTTGGCACCCATCGGGGGTTTACTTCTACCCAAAAAGTCATCCATGACTGTGTTCATGTCATCACTGACCAGAATACGCTCTATACTGTCTCCACCAGCTTCTGAGTTAAGGCATTAAAAAAATTGTCATCTGGTTGATTGGGCCCATACTCACAGCATAAAGTAGTGTCTCTACCCTGCAACTGACCACTGACTATTATAAATCTTCCCTCTGGGTCTCTGTGTGAATGAGGCTTTAAAGTCTGCATCCTTGTGTACCGGAATGGTCACCCCTCTGCTTTTTGTGTTGAAGGCATTGCTGAATACCTGCACCACTCACCCTTTTTTAAGTTTCTCTGCTTCAAGTCTAAGAAGGTGAGTTTCTTGCAAAAAACTTATTATATCCCTGTCCCCAATCTACGTAGCTGGTCTAATATTTTCCTCCCTTTACTGGAGAGTTCATACCTTTAACATTCCATGAGGTAAATTTGATAAGCTTATTAGTCATGTTTATAGGTTTGTGAAAAGCAGAGGGTTGTCCAGTGGAGTGTGACAATACTGGCCAGATTGGTCAGCCATCCATGGTACCTCTTATTATCAAATTTGCCTCCTTCCCTATAAGATGTTGCTCTATGTAAAATACTAAAGACATTTAACATAACATAAATAACACAGTTTCTAACTTTAGAAAAATTAACTTGCCATATCTTTACATTGCAAAGAGACCCAGTACAGCAAGGAGCATTGTTGGGGCAAAGGCAGGATCTAAACCTGATGGAAAAACATGACACAGGGACAGGTGTTGCAGAACAAAAGATTTATTACCCAATACATGTAAAAGGACAGCTTACCATGGCTGGGGTCCAGAACCTCCCAACATCCGGTGTTGCTATAGGAAAACTCAGAGAACAACAGTCTTACACAAATGATATACTCAGAGATAAAAGGTCCGTTACCTGGTAACAGTCTCATCTGCATAGTAGAAGAAAAGCTAAACAAAGCGTTTCTATTGGTGGTGGTTAAGGTGGGCAGCTTGCACCCAAAGGCTATTAGGTTTGCACATACGCAGGCGATAAGCAATTATGCTGACTAAAACTACTTTTGGGTTGCAATGGACTGATTCATAGAATATGCTGATCTTAGCATTATGGCTAATAGCTATAGGTGGCATGCTAAGACCTCAAATATAACATGGCATAGTACATCATAGGAAACATAAGTAAATACTGATATCCCTTATATTGTAAAATGGTGGTCCACATGAGGGACTGTAGGTCAGGCAGGTCTACATATCCCCCATTGCCTGCATAAAGGGCAACACAACAAGGAAAGTTGGTTGGTGCAGTCCCAGTCCCAGTTCAGCTGAACGAGCAGTGTAGAGAAACTTCAGTAGTGCACGATGTTGTTTGAGAGTGCGTTGTAAACAGTATAAGGTAACAGTCATGAAAATATCAAGAACGCTTGAATAATAACAAAAGCTTTAAAATAAAGACCCAGCCAGTTCTTGGACAAAGCAGTAGTTAGATCACCATCATGAAATAAGTTCAATGTTTGTGGAATAGCAATAAGGAGAGATGGGTATTTATTTATTTTTGAAAGTCAGATTTACAACCTTTGAGTCAGGGACTCATTTACAAAGGCACCTCGTCATAGGGAGGGTAAACATGGTTTATGTGTGAGATACAACAGTGGTAACATACAGGTGCAATACAGATAACAAAAAGAACACAATATAACAGTGGTTTACAGGATAAAGTTACATGCAGTAAATAGCAATTGTATAAAGTATAACGATAGTAGAAGTCACAACCCTGGTTGTACCGGGGAAATACCTAAGTGGTATATAGTGCTTGTGTAACTTGTAGTACTTTTTGTGGCTTTACCCTATTCCCACCCTTGAGTAGTAGGTAGGTATGTAGTAATTTGTAGGGAATAGAAGGCCCATGAGCAAGGGTGAGAAGAGTGCCAGAGAAGGAGGAGGAGGGGACGGTGGAGGATAAAAAACACTCCCTAAGCAAGGGAGGTGTGTTAGAGGGCATATGTAGAGGTTGTGGGAGGAGCTGTTCCCCACTTTGAGCCTCGGGCAAGCCCTCCCATTCAATGTTTGTGGAATAGCAATAAGGAGAGATGGGGTATTTAGTGCTTGTATAACTTTTAGTGCTTTTTGTGGCTTTACTCTATCCCCATCCTTGAGTAGTGGGTAGGTAGGTAGTAGTTTGTAGGGATGAGAAGGCCCACAAAGAAACCTCCTCCAACTCATGGAGAGTATGACCCCCCTGGCACTCAGGAGAGGAACCCCCACAGCTTGAGAAAATCTCTGAAGACCAATGCCCGGAGGTCTGCCTGTCCTTCTGGGCATACTGAATGGAGAAGGATCTAGGTTCTAGTAACCAAAGTTAATTTGAGGTTGGTGAGTAGCTTGGAGAGATGATAATCCATCTTCGATCCATGGATGATGCCGATCACATGATGATCTTGAAGTTGAAGAGAAGATCTGTTCTGAATGAGTGATAGAATCCTATGTATAAAGTAAATCTGAGTAAAGGAGGACGAATGAAGTCCCAGTATCCAAGATGATGAATGATGCTTGTACAATGGAATTGTAATAGGCAGAGGGATCATGACCAGATTGATAAGGTACTAAACTGGGAATGGTGGAACTGCAATGGTAGAAGAATTCATTGGTGAATGATCCAGCTTGTGAGAGGCTTGAATGTAAGGGTTGGTCAGGAGGCTAGGAATTCTGTATTGAACAAGAAGTCGCTAAGGAAACATCCATAGAGTAGAATGTGTAGAAGAGTCTTTGAGTGCCCTGGAGATGATGGTTCATTCTCGATCCAAGGATGATACAGCTTGAATAATGATCCTAAAGATGAAGGGTACATCGTTCTGTAGGGATGGTAAATCTTATATGTAAGCAGATCCAGTTAAAGAAGGGCTAATGTAGACCACATTCCCAAGGTGACAAAGGATGGTTGTCCAAGGGATTGCATGGACCTTATGAGGTGGGAGAGCAAGATTAGATTGATACAAGACCAGACAGTACACTGTGAGAAGTTGTGATGATTAATAAAGTTATGAGTGACTGCTCCAATTGTATAGGTTTAATATTCAAGGTAGTCTGAAGGTAAAGAATCGATTAGTGAGTGAAAGTCACTAGGTCAGCATCCCAGAGTAAAACAAGTAGAAGTTTGAGTGCCTGATAAGAGTAATGCCATAAGTGATTAGTAAAGCCCAGAAGATGATTTACAGAGCCATCCAGATGGTAACCTAATGTATATGAAGAATGATTGGAAATGCGGTATAAGGAATAGATGGCTTCTTTGGTCATGATGTTCATAACTTTGTGCTTAATCTTCTGCTGGTACACTGCCTGAAGTAAGTATGGGTATTCCTGTGATGTGATCATTTAGGAGATGCACTATGGTGGCATAGGTGGTTAGTTTACTGGTAATCCTGATGCTGAATTACATGAGAGGAGCTTGGGGCAGATGAGAGGAAGACTCTGTAGGCTGGATTGGTAGTGAGATTGATAAATGCAGGATGACATAGGATTTAATGTTACAGCTGATTAATACCGATTGGGATGCAAGGCTGAGTTGGTGAATTTGTCTTGGCTGTTACAGATTGCCAATTAGAATTCAGGAGAGCCAGTTCTAGGTGATGGTGTTTACTGTAGAGATTAATGAAGGTACTTACAGAAGAAGAGGCTGAAGGGTCTGCTGGAAGAACGGTTGACCCGGCTGAAGATACTAGGTGAAAAGGTGTAGATGATAGTATAAGGAATAATGATGTCCAGAGTGAAATCAAAGGTGCGGATGGTGTGGAGTCAGGAATCAGCAGGCAGTGAAGATACCACGATGAATATTCTGGACCATATCTGTGCAATTCCTAAAACTAGCAATGACTGTTTGGGAAGTAGGAGTCGAGTAACTTGATCATCAGAGTGATTGTTGAAATAAGAGGTGGCATAAGGTAAAATGGATGATGTCCATAGTTGAATGGGTGATCTTGTGAGTCACGGTATCTGTAAAATCAATGCTAATTATGAAGTCTGAGTATAACAAAAGGATTTAAGTCCTTTCCATGTATAAGGATGGCCAATGAGACGAGGGATGCAGGGAGTCATGCTGATTGGATGGACAGGGATCAGAGGGTATATCCAATAGAGATGGAGGAGATTTTCCTATTGTACAGGTGAATGGGATTCTGTGAATGATTGCAAAGAACTGAATGGGTAGTGTGAGACTTCAATGATAACGTAAGAGTCTATGGGGCACGTGAGCCATGGAATGTTTGCTGGCAGTAGTATTACTCCAGAATAATGAATAAATGATTGAGTGAGTAGTGGAAGGGTACTATTGTAAGGGCAGGAGTAGAAGCAGGGGATGGAACATATGGAAAAGCAGATGACTTGTTAGGAGTACTGTCGGAGATAGGATAGAAGGACCAAAAGAGCCACAACAAATAGTACGAAGCCCCAAGCCAGCAAGGCGAAGAGAGGGCAGCCATTCAAATGTGAAGGAAGTATGGAGTGGATCCTGAGTAACTGAAGGAATAAGCAGAGGAAGCTAAGGGCTGGGTGAAGCCGGATGACATCCAGAGCAGGAAGGAGCAGGACAACGTCAGTTCCATGGTGAACAGCAGTGAATTGCAGGAAAGCTGAAACAAGGCATTGGATGATGAGCCACAGAAGGCCAAGGAGCCAAGCTGAGAATGATGAGCAACAGGAGTCCCCTCATCTGACGAAAGCTGGAAGCAACTAGAGAAAATGATGGATGGTGCTGGAGCGACGAAGGCAGTGGCGGAGGAAGAGAAAGATGGGCCCCAGTGCAGGTTGTAATTTTGGGCCCCTCTCCCCCACCACAGCACATCAACTGCCCGCCACCCCATGTTTTTTTTTTTACCTGTTTATTTTACACACCTTTCACCCACTTCCCCCCTCACTCACATATCAAGGAATATACGGCAATACATAACAGTGTAATATGTTCTACTAATCTATTTGAATCGCCTTTTGCACGCCTTTCGTTCTGCAAATTCATCAATGATCTGCTGTAGGTTAATTTTTCTTGCTCGTTCATTTTCAATAGATAAGATTCCCAATCCACAAAGTCTCTCTTGTCCCATACTACTCCTTAAGTAGTTCTTTATAAGTTTAAGTTTTGAAAATGAGCGTTCAGCACTGGCTACTGTTACTGGGTTGGTGAGAAACAGCAGAAGTACAGTACAGACTTCTGGAAAACTGGATGCTAATACACTATTGTCAACAATGAACAGTTTTGCCAAATCTTTCACTGATGATTGTTTGGATATTTCAGATTTCAAACAAGATCTGAATGCAAGCAACTGTCCAGGAAAAGCAAGTGAAATGTCTTTGTTGAAATAATGGGCCAGTTTTTCAGCTCCTTTATGCAGATCATCATCACTTGCAGAAATCAGGGTGCTTGGCTGGATTATGCTGAATCTATCAATGATAGCCTGCAAGCTTTGAAATCGATTTGAAAGCTGTGCAGTTATTATATCAAGGCACCTGTAAAACACATTCACTTTGAAAAATTTTTCTGAGTCGGCAAGTCTTTCATCTTCACATAGCTCATCAAAATGGCATTTGACCTTTCTCATGCGCTTTTCTTCAAACTTTGCTTGTACACCCCATTTTTCTGATAATGCAGTTGCTGAATTTTGGGCTTCATCAAACTCATTTCGAAATGTGAGTAGGTCTTCATTGGCTTTGTGAAGTAAGTTTGCTGCTTTGCAAAGGTCTGTGTCTTTAGACTGTAGCAGTTTTGACACAGCATTAACTGTTTCAGAGTCTTTGTTTGAGCACAACAAAGAAAACAAAACTAAAATTTTCCAGTAATTTCTTTAATTCCAAAGCCTCATTGCACTCCTTCCATTTTGCTCTGAAGAACTATTTTTGTGAGTGCCTTCATAATATCTATATACCGAAATCTTAGAGCAAGGGTGATTCATATCGGGATGACCATCGGGTAGGGCAAAGCTTTTTCAAAGTAATGTTGCTGGAAAGCTCTGATGTGGAAGCAAATGAAGATAACATGGCCTAGCGTTTCATACTGTGGCCAAAAAAAGTGTATAGTCTTTTGATCACATCATAAAAATTTTTCAGTTCTGGTATTCCTCTAACGGAATCATTCAGTGTGAGATTTAAGTTGTGAGCGGCACAGTGAATGTATGCAGCATTCGTTTCCTTCTGGGATATTCTTGCTTGCACACCAGAGTACACACCACTCATATTAGAGGCCCCATCATACCACTGACCACGATATTTAGATAACTGTAAACCTTTCTGTTTGATGCAACCGATTATTATCTTCTCAAGTCCACTAGCAGACTGATCACTAATTTCCTGAAAGCCAAGGAAAGATTCATTGATTTTCACCTCTGTTGCCATGTCCCTTTCATCCCTTTCTATTGTGACATACCGAAAAATATGACTTAATTGGTCAGTCCTTGCAATGTCTTGGGTGGTATCCATTATTACAGAGAAAAAAGGCGCAGCTTTTATTTCATCAATAATATCTTGCTCAATACGCTTTGACAAAACTTCAATGAGTTCATCCTGTATAGTATGACTAAGATAGCGAATTGATCCACTGGGCATGGAAATGAGTTGCTTTAACACGGATCATACTTGGCCAACAGTTCCACGACTGAAAGAAAATTCCACTATTTACTTGCCCTAAAACCTCTCTGTGTCCCCTGAAAGGTAAATTGCACATAGCTAATGTAAGAGTCACATTGATCAGACGCTCCAAAACTTGTCTCAAAAGTTTTTCTCCTTTTGTATTTGAGTTTCAAAATCTTCATTGATTGTGCCATGTAAGCGCCTCTGCTCATAGTAATAGGCAAGATTCTAGATGAATTGTTGATGTTTCAGGATATTCAATTTTGCTGCTTAGGTGACGCCAGTCTCGAACTCCTTTAACCCATGCAACATTATATGCAGGTGCAGTACGATCAGCAAACGGCCAAGATGGCTCACAATATGCACAGTTTAATTTAGAGGAGTAACAAAGCCAAGTACGTGGTAATGTAACTCCTGCCTTTGTTGTAATATTGTAATTGCTTCTGGAGAAACAGCACCCATCTTGATTTTTGTCTCGTGGAAATGGTCCATCGGGTTTACACGAACCTTGTGATATGATGTATCTTTTTATTTGGCTATCCTTTATATCTAACGGAAAATGACCTTTGTCTGTGGGGTTTTTGTCATCAACAGGAGGAAAACTTGGAAAATCAGGTTCTTCTCCTTCTTCTTCACTGTTAAAAGCAGCACTGGCTGTTTGGTCAAGTTCTTTCTCCAATACACTTTCAATGTCCAGTTCTTGTTCAGATTGTTTAGCAAAGTTAGTTTCAGGATCAACATGATCAGCACAGGCCATCTCAGCCAAAGCATTAGGTCCACTGCCTTTCTCTGTGTCTGTGTCATTTTCACAAATTTCAGTTTCAGTCTTATCAGGTGTGTCAGAAATAGAATCAGTTGCAGTTTGGAAAAAAGCATTGATTTTAGGAAGCTTTGCAGCCAACAGCAATTCTTCCTTCCTCTGTTTACGCTTTTGTGCACCACTTTTGTATTTTGGAGGCATCTTTTACTAACAATAAACTGTATTTTTAATTATAATCGTATCTACAGTATTGTGTTTACAACATACAGTGCTGTAAATGTAAATCACAATATAAAATTATTCTCCACTCACTGAACAATTGCCGCCTTGTTGCGCTGTGATGTGTATCTGAACTTCTACCTCAGACTCTTTTAAAGTGTAGCACAACTGAACTAACTGGTACAGTATACACAAGATTCCCAGTGAAGTGCCCTACCAGTTGCTACAAGCTGTTGCTTTGAACTCACACACTACTAGCTTAGCAAAAAAAACCTTATATTTACTGAAATAGTTATTTTTGTTTGCTTCAATCTGGAGTAGCTAGTAGCTAGGCAGCTAATGACAAGAGCAGAGCAATACAGGCTCAGTCATGGCACACAAGACAGCAGAAGAGCACACAAAGCAAGATACAGGCTGGCCGCTGCCTGGCAGGCTGGAGACACACAGGAAAAAAAGTCACAAGCAACAGGCCTCCTCCTCTCAGTAGTCTCACACACTGCTGCTGCAAGGCAAACACAGTGACACTACTACAGACTCACTTTCACTGTGAGTACATAACAGTACTACTATAACAACTGTAGACTAAAAAAAGACGATTGATAGTCACTGAGAGAGAGAGACTTTACTGGGTGGGCCAGCCAGCAGACTGGCAAGCAACAACAAGTACTAACAGTACAATATTATTTGTATCACAGTATTATTATTTGTCTTCACTCACTTGAGTGACCTCAACCGTGCACCTCACCCCACACCACAGACACAGTCCCGACTGACTCACTCCCAATCTCAGACAAATGGGAACAGCTTTAACTACAGTGCTGTGCCACCCAAGAAGTTTTTTTTTATTTATAATGATAACATTTCCTTGTTTGCTGGGGGCTAAAGTGGCTGCTGCAATGCTAAATGCTGCTATATGTAGCAGAGTGAGTCCAGTCCCTATGCACGCCCAAGCTCAGATACAGAGGAACAGCTAGCCTGCAACAGCGCTGTGCAGCCCAATAACTTTAATTTTTTATATTGATACTGTTTTTGTTGTTTGCAAAACACGAAAACCCAACTCAGGCAGCTGGGGGCTAAAGTGGCTGCTGCTATGCTAAATGCTGCTATATGTAGCAGAGTGAGTCCAGTCCCTATGCACACCCAAGCTCAGATACAGAGGAACAGCTAGCCTTCAGCAGCACTGTGCAGCCCAATAACTTTTATTTTTTATATTGATACTGTCCTTGTTGTTTGCAAAACACAAAAACCCAATTCAGGCAGCTGGGGGCTAAAGTGGCTGCTGCTATGCTAAATGCTGCTATATGTAGCAGAGTGAGTCCAGTCCCTATGCACACCCAAGCTCAGATACAGAGGAACAGCTAGCCTTCAGCAGCGCTGTGCAGCCCAATAACTTTTATTTATTTTTTTTTTAATTAAAGAACGCTTTATTAGTTTTAAGCACCAAGATAGATACATAGGTTAATCCAACAAGTGAGGCAACATGTGCAGAGCCCCCAAAACAAAAACAACCCCCCCCAACCCATCCCCCCAGACTACACACAGTTATTAATCAAATAGATATAACATGAGCGCAGTCCCTCATCAATTGGACTTCCAAATTGTCAGGATAGCCTCTAGTCCGCCCCATAACGAGGTGAAAGCATGAACTCTATCTCGCATAAGTGCAACATGCCTTTCCAACTGTAGTGCCAAGACACTCTCTCTGTACCATTCCAACAAAGTGGGAGGTTTCTCCTCTACCCAGTGTCTCACAATTACAAGTTTAACAGTTGCAGCAATGAGTATCATGTGTGCTCTCCTGTTTTAAGGGGTGTCAGCTGGAAAATGATTTATTATACAGACTTCCGGCATAAATAATTCTCTTAAGCCAAGGATAGGGTCCAAAGTGTTACTAATAGACTGCCAGAATGTCTTTATATAGGGATATTGCCACAACATATGATAGAGGGAACCAGTATCACTCTTACATTTGTTACACGTTGATGCAGCTAATGTCCCATATCTAAAGAGCTTATCTGGCATCAAATAGATATTATGCATAATATTATAATGGACTAACCTAAGTCTGTCTTGTTTAGTAAATTTATACATTGTTATCCAAAGTTTTTTCCATAAGTTAGTGTCTTCGGGGATACCAAGCTCTCTTATCCAGTAGGGACAAATCCCAGATGGCAGTCTGTGGTCCCAATCTTGTAGAGTTTTATATATATTAGACACTGCATGTGGTTGGGAGGCAATCTGCATGAGCGTAGTTAGATTTCTATCCCCTGCGCCCTTTAATGGGGTCGCCAAGGAAAACGAAGTGAGGGCCTTACAAACTTGGAAATATTTAAAGGCTTCGTTATCTGCAGCACCCATAATAATTTGCAGTTGACCAAAGGGAACCGGTCTCCCACTCATCCACAATTCTGAGACTTTACACTGGTTCAGTCGAAGCCAAAAGGTGGATGGTATTGGAGTGCCACCAATCTTGAAATGTGGATTATTAATGATTGGCTGGTCAGAGGACTATGACCAGTTCACTGCAAAGTATTTTTGAGTCTGGTGTAAAGCCTTTATTGACCAGCCCACAGGGTTATTTCTGAGAGGTTTAGGAATGTAGGCTGGGGAGACATATAACTTTTATTTTTTATATTGATACTGTCCTTGTTGTTTGCAAAACACAAAACGCAACTCAGGCAGCTGGGGGCTAAAGTGGCTGCTGCTATGCTAAATGCGGCTATATGTAGCAGAGTGAGTCCAGTCCCTATGCACACCCAAGCTCAGATACAGAAGAACAGCTAGCCTTCAGCAGCGCTGTGCAGCCCAATAACTTTTATTTTTTATATTGATACTGTCCTTGTTGTTTGCAAAACACAAAAACCCAACTCAGGCAGCTGGGGGCTAAAGTGGCTGCTGCTATACCCTACCCTATGCGCTCCCGACAACACTCGACTGTCTTACTGCCCAATTAGGGTTCCTTTTTTTTAATTTCCTTATTTGCAGCAAAAACCCTCCCTACTACCCAGCTAGGGGCTAAGGTGTATTATCCTGCACTGCTATGCTAAAAATGCATTCCCCAGCTCAAACAGGATTTGAAGGACAAGGATTGAACAGCACTGAATGTGCTGCCTCTGCCTGCCCAGTAAGTTTTTTTTCCTTGTTTTTAGTAAAGACTACTAGTAACTGGCTATTCAGCTGTGTTCTCGGCAGTGTTATCAGGCCCAGCCAGCCCCTGGCAGTGCTGTGCCCACTGCCAGCCACCCAGCCCCAGCCCAGGCCCCAGGTAGCAGCAAGCAAGGCAAGTTAGGTCCAAGGCCCAAGTCTTCTTTCTTTCAGTTACAAAATCCTAACAAGTCATCCAGTAAAATAATCAGTCAGTGTCAGTCCTTCCTGCCTAAACACAGTCAAAAGTCTGTCACATAGATAACGATTTAGAAATAATGGTAGAAAAATATTGTGTCTTTTGTGTGTCCATGTGGCAGCCACACACGCACACACACACACACTGTCTGCTGCGTATCAGCAACTCGCTCCGTAAGCTCAACACCCATGTGACCCTCTCTCTTCCTGCTGCAATCCTCTATAGCCCAACTCGGCCCTGCCTACCATTGACTGAGTGACTGACAGGGTCCCTATCCAATGGGACGTGTCCGCCAGCAGCAGCCAGTCAGAGCTCGAGCTTTAAAGACCCATCATGCTGCCCCTTGCATGCCAGAGAGTCGGTCCCCATCCCCCAAAAAGAAAAGTAAGACACAGCGGTGTCAGCGAGCCATGGTCTGGTGACAAGCAGCAGCAGGTAGGTCAGAACTTATTTGAGCCGATGGACTAAACCAAGGTTACTGCTGAGGCTGAGCAGTAAGTGTACACCAGTGTGTGTTTTTCCAACTTGTCTTGGGACTGACTGGGAGCCGGCAGGAGGGAGCGGAGAGACTTGGGTCGACTACTCAAGTGACCGAGTCTGAGGATTGAGGGGGCGGGCGGTGTCAGTTGGGGCACTGGGCTGCTGCTGCTGCTGAGTTGGCCTCAGCTAACCTGCTGCTGCTGTGCTGTCAATTTGTGGGGGTCAGGGATGGGGATGGAGCTGGAGGGACGGCAACAAGGCGCAAGCACAAACAAGCACAGGCAGGCCAAGGGATTGTCTCGGAGGTTGAAGCCGGAACACCTGCTGTGCTGCAGCTGTCAGTTTGTTGTGACGGTGTGGCGGGGGGGGTCAGGGATGGGGGACGGAGCCTGGGACTCAGGGATGGCAACAAGCACACAAGCAGGCAGGGGAAGTGGGAACTGGCGGCTGGGCTGACCTGCTGTGTTGTCAGTTTGCTGTGGCGGGGGGGTCAGCCAGGACAGGGGACGGCAACAAGGCAAGCAAGCAGAGACTTTTGTGTAGTTGGTCCCACCAAATCCCAGTCCCCCCTCCCCGAGTCCAATGTCCCCGCCCGGCACTCTCTTACTCTCTTTCTCTTTCTTTCCCAGTCGGGCATCGCAAGTCACTCTCTGCTGCCATCTGGAGTACATCGTCGGGCAGTGCAGCACACAGGTCGGTCTGTTGTGACAGCCACTGACAGCTCAGTGAGCAGAGCAAGCAGGCAAGCAGCTTACTAATACTTAGCTGCAACTGTGACTGTCCATTTTTAAAAGTGTAAAAGTGAATATTTTATTGGGCCCCTAAGAGTGTCAGGCCCCTGTGCAACTGTACCGACTGCACCGGCTATTCCTCCACCACTGGACGAAGGACAAAGTCCCAAATCTGCAACAAAAACAAGTTTGTACAGCAGCCAGACGGGGGACCTGCAGCAAGGAAGTCCATGAGGCAGTCGATCTAGAATGAGAGAGGGGGTGAACAAGCCATCAGGATCCATATGATGAGGAAAAGGAGGCCATAGGGGCTAGAGAACAAAGGTCCATGGAAGAATGGGATGGCAAGTGGAATCAGGCAAAGCAGAAGGTTCCTGAGAAGAATGGGAAGTGATAAACTGGCAGGGTGAAGGCAAGCAAGTTGAAGAGGTCCAGGATCCATGGTTGAAGTCGCAGGCAGGAGTAGAACGTCCAGGTCCAGAAGGAATGTGACATCAGGTAGCAGGTGGAGAAAAACACATGTGAAGTGGCGGAATTGAAGGAGAAGCGTCCGGAGGAGACATTCGAGGTAAGATGATCCTGGCTGGAGTCATTTAGCGAATGTAGAACGAGGAGAGATCATGGTTGAGGAAAGTCCATTCTTTGATTGAATTGGCAATCTGCATTGGGGCAGATGCAAACTGCAGGAAAAATCCAGGACAGTATGAGGCTGTCGGCCATGGAAGTCACCAGAAGGAATGAAGAGTCTAGGCTGCAGATGAGATAAGATGGAGTAGCGAGCAGGGCAAAGTCCTGTTCCTGGATGAGTGGCAGCTGGTCATCAGGCAGAGGATATAGCAGAGAAATCAGTGAACTGGAAACTCAGGCAAATGGCAGGTATTGCAGATGAATGATAGTGACTTGAAGCAGCATAAGTACAATGGTGAGGGTACACATAGAGCAATAGTTCCGTTCCCAAAGGGATGCAGCAACTGGATAAGGTAGAGAAAGCATAGTATGGGGAGATACGGTAGAAGTCTGTAGAGTAGAGACAGAGCACCCATCCCTGGTAGTCATGGTGAACTAGCCTGCACTTGATACTGCTAAGCAGAGTTAGGGACGGAGGATGTCAAGTTAGTAAGCAGGAGGTAGTTCTGTTCCCGAAGGGAAGCAACAACTGGTATGAGACAGAAGGTAAGGTATAACATAGTAGAATAAAGACATGGCTCCCAGCCCTGGTAGTCAGGGCAAGCTAACCATCACTCGATGCTGTTCAGCAGAGTCAGGGATGGTGGATGTCGGCAGGTAAGCAACAGGAGGTTAGTGGTTGAAATGGAATCCCATCCTCGGTAGACAGGGAAAGCCTACCTTCACTCAGCACCTCATAAAGTGCAAGTTAGGGACAGAGACCAAAGAACTGCTGGTATGGGCTGAACGAAGCACTAAACTGCTGCAAGGATGAAAGATATGAAAGTACTGAGCATGAATGGAGGTAGTCTGGAATTAGTACTGTAAGCAGAATATGGAGGAGATATGAACTTGACATATAAGGAGAGCCATGAATGCTTAAGTATAGTACACAGGGAAGGCATTAGGTAGTTAGATAACTAAAGATAAAGCACAGGTGGTAATCACACAGGTAGCATAGGATATTAGCATACATGAGAGGAACTAGGAATGTTCCTGAATTTTATTCCTTTTTCCCGTACGAGCAGAGAAAGGTATTTACAGGAACAGCTGATGGATGGCAAGGGTCTATGTGATACCGGCGAACGCCTAAAGGCGATTGCCGTTATCGCTCAGTCAGAGTGCCGAACACATTTTCAGCACTCTGACAATCCTGGAACTCCAACACAATGGTGCTAGGACACATTTTTTACTACTTTATGTTGGGTGCTGCGCTCCCACCCCCCTCGCGGGGGCTTTGCCCCGCACCCCCTAACAGGATTCTCAACTCCAGGGGGTGGCATGTCGGAGGGGTGAAAGTAGTAAAAATTAAAAAGGTTCTGGCAGGGCGCAATAAAAATCGCACCAGCGCCTGGACCTGAACCTAGTACCTCATCCACCCCAGCCATTGCCCAATCCCCAACGCCATGCTGCAGCTCAACTGACAACCACAGCACCACCCCCTACAGCCTCTCCACCCCCTCCCAGCCCACACTTGCCGTGCTCGCTCCCACCCCCCCGGGTGCATATGTATAGCGACATCCTGTCGCCTAGTTCGCCCACCCCGTCATCCAGTCACCCTACCTGTCAGTCACCATGAGTGGATTGCATGAGGAAGGTGTCACCGTAATGGACAGTGCCCTTCCTCATGCGCCCACTTCACAGGTTACCAGATGGCAAGGCGAGCATGTCACTTTAAGAAGACCGCCCCCCCCCGAGAAGCAATAGTATGTTTGTATTAAGTTTTGGTTGTGTGTGCTGTAGTAAGACAGTCCCTCTTTAAAGGGAATAAAGTTCCTTCTTGGAGAAGCAGTCTCAAAACAATATAAGAAGCTGTAATATTCAGCCTTAGGTTGGGCTGAGAGCATGGGAAGACACACTGTAAGCTCAATTCAAACTCCTGTAACCAAGTAGTACATAGCCACTCCTAGTCAGGGGAGACAATACATGGAGGATGTCTCTGGCTGGGAAAATTATGCATTTAGTCAATAAGGTTTTGGCTAAAGAATAACTTTTTGTGTCACGATCACTGTGTACTGATAGACTGGCTGAGAATTTTATGGCCACTCATTACAAGTGATTTTCTGCTGTCTGGCACCAGGTTGCCTCTAGATAAATGGTGCAAGTATCCCACAGCACCCCAAATCAGAAAAGTCTTACATGTGTTTAAACCTCCTGAAATAAGTAGTATTGACCAGATTGCATTAGCTGCAAAGTGTGTGCAGTGTTCGAATCGATCTCTGCTGTGTTTTTACAATAATGGTGTACATCTGATCTACTTCAGAAGATTCTGGTGGTTGTCCCTTTAAAACTTTGTATCAGTGTTTGGCATTAGTAAATAAGCATATCGAATAAATAAAAAGATGTTTAAAGCTTTGATATTACAATGTTTTTGGGGCTAGAGAAATGTACCTGGTCGGGGGTATGGTGCTGGAATGCCGACTGCCTGAAGGCATGGTCGAGCTGGCAAGGAGACACTGTCAGAGCAAAACTGAGAGGGACCACAGGAAACAGAAGCAAAGATCCACTGAAAGTGGTGTAGCGAGGAGCAGAGACAGTTGGGACTCTGTAATCCTCCTGGTTATCGCATACGCGGGATGACTTCGAATCAACAACGTATATCCTGACACCATTCAGTAGGTAAAGCTTTGAGTACTATGAGTGTGTAGGTAGTTGTTATAAAAGCATACCATTCACTCTGGAATGCCCACACCCCCAGAAAGCTAACAAATGGACAAGCAAAATGCAGGCTAGGGATAGCGGGAGCCTGCGGAGAGGTAGGAGCAATTCGGTGATGGCAGGGAAGAAAGGAGCCCAAAAGAAGAGACAAACAATGGAGCACAAGGCAGGGAAGGGAAGAGAAGGAGACAGAACAAACCAGACAGCAGTCAGGCCAGGCACAGCCACATGAGCAACGCCGGAGCCTAGGAAAAACATTCCCTAAGCAAAGGAGGTGTGTTAGAGGAGGGCTTATGTAGAGGTTGTGGGAGGAGCTATTCCCCACATTGAACCTCGGGCAAGCCCTCCCATCATTCAAAGAATTTCCTGCATTGGTAATGTTGCTGCTAATATGGATAAGGTGTGTATCTTTTCTTTCTAACAAGGCTATAAGATTCAAGGTGAGATGGTCTATATGCACAGTAAACACTGGCAGATGCTGTGCAATAGCATTCAGATAGTCAGAGTCACTATTTATGGAATCAGGTTCCAGGATGGAAATGGGTGATAACCGTATGGCCAATAACAGTCTGCTGCTGAGGTACAAAATAGAAGTTGAACATAGTGATGTTGCACACCAAAGGTCCATAGGAGAAGACTGTATAGTTGGTTAAAACACAATATTGCTCATCAGAATTGTAGGAAACTTGAACTTGAGGAAGTCACCACTTGGTGAGCTGGACAGGGCAGGTGAAGGAGGCATTCGTTGAACTTTTACGCTTATGGCAAAACTGACATTTGGCTTGTCAAAAGGAGATGTGACATTAACAGTGTCATTGGCAAAGAGGTCATTATCAAATGTATATGACCAGCCCATATAGAGGTCAGAGAGTAACCGCAAACAGGCTTGCCTACATCAAAGACATCAGATCTGCACAGATAATGGTAGCCCTGTTTGGCGCAACAGTCAGTATGTGGGGCTATCAAGGCATCCAGTTGAGGATGAAAAACCAGCAAATAAGGCAAGTTGATCCGTTCACAATAGATGCCGCCCTCTAGATTGCCCATGGAGAGGATGTTTGCCAGCTTGTCGAAAACTGAAGAATTCTTGTCAAAAAGCAGAAGAGACACTGTGAAGATAACGTACATAGTGTCTCGAAGAGTACATTGGTGTGCAACATAGCAGGGTGCTTGATTCAGATGTGGAGTCACGTAGTCTAAGTTCTGTGCTGTGGCCAAAGAGAAGGGCACAGTCCTATCCATGCACCGGGTAGTGCATGACAGGGTTCTACAAAAGGGGCAATACCATTTAGCCATACATTTATCATGGATCAAATCCAGCATCTGCCCTGATTCCAGATCTCAGAAGAGATTGTTGATAGTAGTGATAACATAAGTACCATAAGCTAAACAAATGATTTCCCTGCCTTTGTGTTGCTCTGAGGCTTCTTTATTGTTTTGGAAGATCAATTCATTGAGTTTGTTTTGGATCTCATTGAATAAAAGTGCAATATCGTGCATGTTATACACAGTAAATGTTTCCTCTTGGGAAATACTGTCTTGACCGTGTAGCATGGGCTGCATCACATTTTGACCTAGCTGACTGTTGGAATTTTTGGTTTGACTTTGAATTTTATCCAAATCAGCATGGTTCTAAATTGACATTCCTGAGCCACATAAACCTGTAATAGTGCCTGTTGCACCTGTTACATCAGCAAATCCCATGGCCCACTTTGGACCCAATGGGAAAAATACCCCTTGGTGTTCCATAATGTGGGGCCCAGCTACAGGGTCTTGTGCACCTGCTTGATATGCTACCATTAAGTCTAACAACATGACAGTGTGGAATTTCAACATATTAGTTAAGGAACTGTGGCAAAACTCAGCCATGTTCCAGTGGGTGAGGTTCAAAACAACAGGAACATGCATAAATTGAAAATGATTAATGAAAGTCCCAGGAACAGAAGTTGTGGCCAGGCCACTGGGTGGGCCTGACTCTTTTATTGGACACTGTAAAGGATCACCCTTTGCTGCTGGAAGGACTGTAAGGAAAAGAGCATCAGTCGCAATAAAGTGAATGGAACAAAATTGGCCCATGTTGGCATTATAGAATCTGGTGTAGAAGTCTGGACTCATCATGGCTGTAAGGTTGTGAAGACCTGTATGTTGCTGCTGGACTTGCGTATGCACAAAGTTTCATTGGTGCAAATACGGATATTGGGCCAGCCTTGGAAAGTTTCTTTGGAGAGGCGGGCCACCGGAATATGTTGTCCACTTGAGTTGTCAGTCTTCCATTTTATCTGTAGAGTGGATTGGTTTGGAGACACCACCATGGCATTCAGATAGGCATATTTTCCTTCACGAACAGTGACAGTTGAGGATGGGAGGTCGATGGCTAGACCTTTACAGTAGCTGGAGTTGGAGGCGATAGAATGCCAGGAGGGAAGTAAGCTGGATCCACAGGGTTCCAGATATGGAGAAATGTTTGGTCCATATGGTAGAGTTCTAGCATGCTTGCCAGAATGCATGGCAGAAAGTAGATGAGAAATGTCATTTTCTGAAAAAGAAGGCAACAAAAAGGTAAACTTACAGATCTCCCTCCCCCGCCCGGGGGAAGGAGCATTAATCACCCTTGTACAGTTTCAGTTGATTGGCAAGGTACCATTTGTCAATGGGCTTCTTGCAGTCTGTCAGCCGCACTTGGTAGACAGCAGGGCTCAATTTGTTGATGATGTCATAGGGGCCCACCCATTTCTTTGCAAATGGGTGGGCAGGGCTGGAGAATTTCAGTACCATTAATTGGTCTCTGACTTGCCAATCAATGTCTTTGACTTTCTCGTCAAAGTACATTTTGGACTGCTGCTGGGCTTGACCCAGATTGTAAGCAGCAAACAGGTGTGTCTGTATCAGATTGTCTTTCAGTTGCACGACATTCAGATGTGTCAGCCACGATGAAGTGCAGTAACTTGCAGTAATGATATCACAAAATCCTGCATGACAACAGGGTTTAATTGACATTGACTTACAATGGCCCCTCCAGTAAATTGTAGTATTCTGTGATATTTTGCTGCATTTCTGTGCTTCATCCTGGCTTGACACATCTGTAAGTGTCTGGTGACACTCTATCAGTGGTAGGGGCATTCAGATTAATTCATAGATGTTAAGATGGTCTCATTTGATTGGCGGGCATCAACTCAAAAGTTGTACACTGGGTTGCTGCATCAGGGGTAGCTCTTATTTCCATTAGGAGTAAGGGCAACAAAATGTTCCTACCTTTAGCATTCTGGTTTGCAAACAGACACAACATAAGCTTCATCTGTATGTTAGCTCTCTCTAACTGTCCTGATGACTGAGGATGGTATGCAATGCAAACCTTCTGGCTAACTCCCAGTACCTGCAAACATTCTTGCATCAACTCTCCTGTGAAGCTGGATCCTTGGTCAGAGTCTACCTTGAGGGGTAGGCCCCACCTGGTAAAAACACCTGATCTACCAGAATTTTGACAGTGGCTTTTACCATGTTTCCTCGACATGGGAAGGCTTGTACCCATTTTGAGAAAAGGTTAGTAATCACAAGTGCATACTTGTTCTTGCTGGTGGTGGACAAAGATCTGATAAATTTATTTGGATTGCATTCCAGAGACTGTATTATCTTTGGGTAGCAGTTTGGCAGTTTTCTTGCCAGGAATTGGGTTGTTTTGAGCACAGGTGATGCAGTTGTCCACATAATGTAGTCTGTTGTCATGCCAGGCCACCAGGCTGCAATTTTCAATCTCCGCAGAGTTTTGTCTACTCCTTGGTGTCCACCTGTAAGGGAATCATAGATCTGAAGGATGAATTTATCCCGAAGTATTTTGGGAATATCTCAAAGTTTTTGGTCACTGGAGTGGTACAAAACCAACTTCTGGTCTGCAGAAAGATGAAGGTTGTCAGAATGTCTCTTAAATGGGTTGTTTTATGACATTTCTTTCTGTTTCCTTGGAGAGGTATTCGTATACCTCCTTTATTTCTGGATCTGCCATTTGCACTGCAGTGAGATCTAGAGGGACCACTTTGGTCCTCTTGTGGGTGACCACTATGTGTGGCTCAGTAGGGGTTGCAGAACCCATATCTGCCCCTCTCAAGCATCATCTTTGGCTAAGGTGTCTGCTCGATCATTGTAGTCATGGAAATGTTCAGCCTTGGAGTGGGCCTTAACCTTGTGTATGAACAGCCTGAAAAGAAGTTGTTCAGCAAGGCTGGCAATGTATACAAACAAGTCACAGTATTTTACAGGGATGCCTTGTGAAGAGGCAAAATCATGAGTCCTCCAAAAGGGAAGAAATTTGGTCAGAGAGTTGCATACCCAGGAGGAATCAGAAAAGATGATGGTGTCCTCTTTTCCTTCATGGATAAGTTCCAGTGCACATGCTACTGCAGCAAGTTCTGCATACAGGGAAGATCTGATGGTGCACTTTCTGGACACCTCAAAGATGTCACCTGCTGGATACAGGACCAGGACATCCAAAACCTGCAATTTCTTCTCCTTCATGGTAGGAGGAGGATCCATCTGTCAAGATGTGGCAGAGCTCAGGGTCTTTTAGAATGCGCTCAGTGGCTGGCAGGAATGGACCTGGTTCTGGTAGGGTGTGTAGCTCTCCTTGGTACAGGAAACCATGTGCCAAAATAGAGGCCATTTTGACAGGAAACACAGTGATGTCTCGATATTGTAGAAAGAGAGACAAATGGGTGACTCTAGTATTAGACACATTCCCATCTTTGATTCTGTCAATAGAAAGTTGATAGGGGTGTGGTTGGTGTACAACACAAAAGGGGAGAATGCTATAATGTAGGTCAAGTGTTTGATGGCCCAGAAGGTTGCAAAGAGATTCCCCTCACACAGAGAGCACTTTTGCTCCACAAGGGAGAGCATCTGGGAGGCATAGGCAATGGGCCTAAGGGTGTCATTTGCCTTTTGTGCAAGGACTGCTGACATGCCCACCTCAAATGTGGTGGTTTCCAGGTGGAATAGTAGTCCTGGGTTAGGGATGACCAAAGCTGGGGTAGAGGCCAAAGCCTTCTTCAAAGAAGTAACAGCAGCTGTGTGTTCTGGTCCCCACTGCCAGTGGACATCTTTTTTCAGTAGCTCATACAGGGGTGCTGCCTTTTGTGCAAAACTGCAAATGAAATCCCTGGAGTAGTTGACCATACCTTGGAAATGTTTCAGAGTAGCTAAACTAGTGGGTAGTGGCAAATCTTGAATGCCCTGGACCTTGCCCAGGGTGGGGCTCCTGCCGTTGGCAATGATGCACAGGCTCAGAAAAGAAACTTCTGGTACGCAGAATTGCAACTTTGTAGGGTTGCACTTGAGACCTGCCCTCTGTAGGAGTGTCAAGAGTTCATCTAGAAGCTCCAGGTGTTTCTCCAGGCTTGTGGTGGCCAGGAGAAGATCATGCACATATTGCAACAGTCATTCTAGTGTGAAGAAGCCCTGTGTGGCATCCCTCACGTGGATGTGGAAGAGGGAGGTATTGTTGTAGAATCCTTGTGGGAGGCAGTTGCACATGTACTGACATCCTTTAAGGGTGAAGGCAAACTTGTATTGGCTCTCAGGGGCCTAAGGGAGTGACCAGAAACCACTGGAGATGTCTAGTGTACTGAACCACTTGTGTTCAGGTTTCAGAAGTTTGAGCACATCTGGGGCAGATGCTACGGTGGGCGCACCACTGTGGGTTACTTGGTTAAGTCACCTGAAGTCAATGGTGAGCCTCCAACTGTTGTTAGGCTTCTTCACTGGCCAGATGAGGGAGCTGACTGTGGACACACAGGACCTAATGCTCCCTTGCTTCAGAAGGGAATCAATAGCTGCCCTCAAAGAGGGTATTGCCTCTGCAGGAAATGGATATTGTTTCTGACAGGGTGGTTCATCACCAGTGACTTGTATGAGATGTCCCTCCTCCCACAATCATATTTGTGTTTGGCAAAGGCCTCTAGGTGCCTTTGAAAAATTGGTTTCAGTTGAAGGAATAGCTCATGGTGCTGGAGCATGAGGATGATGTCATACTTCACATCACTGGCTTTCACTGCTGCTACCACATGCAAGTCAGAAATGAGAAGCATGTTATACTGGCCAGGTATCTGGAGTAATAGCCTGTTGGCTAAATCTACCATGCAGCCATGGCGTGAGAAGTGGTTTATTCCAAAGATGCTCTGGTGATAATGTAGTATCATGAGGTCAAAACAGTGTGTCACATCAAAGGTACTAATGATGACTGGTATTGGTTTGGACTGGTATGTAGTGACCACATTCCCCTAGAAGATCTGGGTGGAAGTGGGCTTCCCCATCGACCAATGGGATAGCTGCGGGTCATCTTGGTTCAGTACTAACATACTAACATACTATTTGCCAGCAGATTAGGCCTTATGGTCTATCAAGTCTGCTCGAACCTAGATCCTTAGTTGGGTGCCGAGACCCTCCCATCCCTTGTGCTCCAGAAACCCCTATCATCCATCCCCACCCCCCCGGGACAGGCCATCATCTGATACATCCACTTTCTGTGTCTGTCCCACCCTCTCTTAAAGCTCTCCACTGTGGATCTCTGAACCAGCTCACCAGGCAGAGCATTCCAAGGGTCCACCACCCTCTCAGTGAAAAACTCCTCCTCTTTTCCCCCCTCACCCTTCCACCTTCCAACTTCAAACCATGCCCTCTGGTGATGCCTCCCTGCTTTAGTCTAAAGATCCCCTCCATGTTTACCCTATTTATTCCCTTGAGGTACTTGAAGACCTCAATCATGTCCCCCTGTCTCTCCTCTCCTCCAATGAAAACAGGCAGAGCTCCTCAAGTCTGTCCTCATAAGTCAAATCCCCTAGCCCTCGTATCATCTTTGTTGCCCTCCTCTGTACCCTCTCCAGGAGCTGTATGTCCCTCTTCAAGTGTGGTCTCCAGTACTGTACACAGTACTCAAGGTGTGGTCTAACCAGTCCATTGTACAGCGGCAGAATCACTTCCTTGCTCCTAGAGGTGATCCCCCTTGCGATGCATCCCAACATCCTGTTTGCCTTGCTAGCTGCTCTCCTGCACTGCTCAGTGTTATTCATACATGTATCCACCATGACCCCTAGGTCTTTTTCCCCTGTTGAGGCTTCCAGCTCCCCTCCCAGGGTGTACCTGTGTTTAGGGTTTCGACCAAGATGCAACACCTTGCACTTGGTGATATTGAAATTTAATTCCATGTGTGAGCCCAGCTTTCCAGGGTGTCCAGGTCCCCTTGCAGGCCAACCTCCCTCTTCTCCCTCAACTACTGCTCCCATCTTGGAGTCATCCGTGAAGAGACTCATTTCACACCCTATACCATCCCTGATGTCTGATATGTATGCATTAAACAGGATTGGACCCAGGACCGAGCCCTGTGGTACCCCACTACCAACCTCTGTAGGGTTCGAGAGCTCCCCATAGACCACTACTCTCTGAGTGCATCCAGCTATCCAGTTTTCAATCCATCTGACCATCAAAGGGCCTACTCCTAACCCCGTCAGTTTCTCCACCAGACCATTGTGGGGTACAGAGTCAAACGCCTTGCTGAAGTCCAAGAATAATATATCCACAGGCTTACCTCTGTCCAGTTCTGATGTTACCCATTCATAGAACTCCACAAGGTTGGTTTGACATGATCTACCTGGCACAAACCCATGCTGCTGACTATCCAGACCTCCCACCTCCTCCAAGTAAACCCCCAATCGTTCCTTTAGTATACTCTCCATTAATTTTCCCACCACCGGGGTTAAACTGATGGGTCTATAGTTTCCTGATACTTCCTTCAACCCCTTTATGGATTGGTACCACATGTGCCTCTCGCCAATCCTAGGTACCCTCCCTGTCTCAAGTGACCTGTTGAAAAGCTCCGCCAGGGTGCAGCCAGTATGTCCGCCAATTCCATAGTACTCTCGGATGAATGCCATCCGCCCAGGAGATTTGTCTTCTTTAGGGCCTTGAGGGCAAACCACCCTTTTGGTGGGATGGCATCATCCGTCCCCTCCACCTTACTGGTCTTTTTATCCTTATCCAGATGTGACACCCCTGGGTACCTTTCCTCCTTTGCTCCATTTCTGTTGCTCCCTGATCCCACTCCTGCTGCTTCTATCCCTTTGTGCCTTGCTTTGTAGATGTCCCATCCCCTCCCTAGTGAACACAGAGGCAAAGTACTGTTAAATACCTCTGCCTGGTCCCTCGCCTCTTCCACCCACCCTCCTTCTGATCTCAATCTGCTGAGATGGCCCTTAGTTTTTCTCCGCTCCCCAATGTACTGGAAGAACCCCTTTTCCCCTCCATGTATCCTGTGCCAGCCGTTGCTCTTTACTGGACTTGGCTCCCCTCACCATACGGGTGACTTTTCTAGATGCAAGCTGGTACATTTCTTATCCCTATCCCTCTTGTTGTTTTATATTTTTGTAAGCCGCCTTCTTTTCTTGACTGCTACCTGGACCTCACTGGACCACCAGCATGGTTTATGTGACCCTTGCTCCCTTACGTTTCAACTTAGGCAGATCCTGACTGCCTCATGAAGTCCCGTTTTATGACCTCCATCTCCTTTCCACACTTGTTGTTGAGGTAATCCCCTTCAAGTGATCCTTGAGAATATTTCCCATGCCCATAAAGTCTGCCCCCCTGAGTCCACTGCCAGTGTCCTAGATCTCACCCCACTCCCCAATGCTTATTTGAAACCAGACAGTATTGTGGTCACTCCCAGTCAGGGGTCCTGTACAACCATGTCCCTTACCAGATCCCCATCTGCCAGAACCACATCCAGGACATGCCCCTCCCTTGTGGCTCCATCACATGCTGTGTTAAGAACACATCCTGGAAGCCATCCAGCAGCTCTGCTCCTTGGCCACCTTAGGGACATGGTTCCCCAGTTTGTACCTGGCATATTAAGGTCCCCATCAACACCACTCCTTCCCCTTTTGGACCACACTGGGCAATGATGTTGTCCAGCAAACCATCCTCTAGAACATCACTCATCCCGGGGGGCCTATATGCTACTCCCAGCTTGACCTTATCTCCTGCTGGGGATCGTAAGGTGACCCATAAGGCCTCCACGTTTCCCTCTGCCTCTTCTACCATAGCAATTTCTATGTCATCTCTAATGAACATAGCCACTCCACCCCCTCTGCCCTCCTTTCTATCCTTCCTAAGCATAGTGTACCCCATTACATTTAGGTCCCAGTCATGGTTTTGTTGGCCACGTTTCCGTGACTGCCGCCACATCCACCCCGAACAGCATGGCCTGGAACTCTGGCAACTTGTTTCCCAAGCTCCTGGCATTTACTAACACTAACCCCCACCCCTTATCCCTGATCCTTTTTGTCGAACCCCACCCAGATTCCTTATACTTCCATCCTCCCCCTGCTCCTCCTGAAACCTCCACCTCCAGTCTGTTTCCCCCTTCCCCCCCTTGGGCTTGAAGGCTACTCCCCTCATCTGGAGGGGAGGGCTTCTGGTCAGCCCCTCCCTTATCCCTTCCCCCCCTTACAAGTTTAAACCCCACCTTTCTTGTATGTAGTCAGCCATCCCCTGTTTAAGGACTTCCTTCCCTAATGGGGCAAGATGAAACCTGTCTTTGGCATATAGTCCCTTATCCTCCCAAGTTTCCCAGTACTGAAACTGTGGCACCCGTGTCTTGAAGTAACTCTTGCTGGTGGCCCCCAATCAGCGCTTCTGTATAGGGATGTCCAGAATCATTGGTTGCCAAAGTGGTGATTATGTGAACTGGGGCCTGATACCGTCAGTCCAACTCACTTTGCTTCTGGTCACATGATCGGTCTATTTCTTGAAGCATTTGTACAACTTTGGAGAATAGAGACTTGGATTGTCCACCCTCATCGAATTCCTCCAATGGCGGGGCCAAAGGGATGGCAGCCACAGTTCTTGCTGGAATGGCTGCTGTTTGCAATTGGACTTAAGCCTTAAATTCCCAAAACCAGTTGTTTTCCTCAGCTAAATCCCAGTACGAAGGGCCAGACTGCTGTTTTTGTCAGTTATTCCCTTTCTCATTCTGCTGGGTCGGCTTCTGTCAATATCTCTGTTTGTTCTTGTTCGACCCTCCTCGATTTTGGTAGGAAGGCTTCTCCTGTTGGGAATCCTTGGATTTCCCTTCCACCATGTACTGTGTGGATGGCTTGGTGCTGTTCTGCACCATGGTCACTTTGGCCTTCAAACCTGAGCCCAGGTCTTGCACGTAACTCTGGTATGCATATTCCACTCTATCCATGATGTTTTGGAAACGGTCCCATCTTAGGAATACCACTGATTCAATCTTCTTGTGAAGGGCTGATTGCACATTTTTCAAAAACAGGCTTTTGTACTTAATTGAGTGCCGATCTGCAGCTTCATTGACCAATTCTTTGCCCACTGCATAGGCAAACCACAAGTGGCTATCATACTGGGCTGGTGTCTCTTTGGTGAATTGCTTTACTGGATGGGCTAGTATCATGCCAACCATACTGGGACTGTGTGCCACCAAGAGGCTGTCTGTGACTACATCAAATTTGGCCTTGACATCACTATGTATTGCTTCGGGCAGCTTGTCCCACAATGTGGGGTCTGCAGTTTGTTTCAAACCTGGATTCTATGCTTGGCTGGTAGGCTGAGCATTTCACATTGGTTTCACACCTTTTCCAAATGGCAACTTAGATTGTTGCCAGAGGCCATGCAGTCTACTTTGTCCATGACAGTATGGATGGATTGTGCAAACTGCAGAGCATTCAGGGTGGGCCCTGAATTCCCTGTCATGGACTTGATGACTGCCTCAGCCATAGCATTCACCATGCCCTGAAGAAGAGTCTGTTGTTGTACCTCCTTCTTCAACATGCCATGGCTTGCCAGATCACTGCAGACTGTGCCTCGGAGACTCTGGCCATCATGACCACTTGTTCAATCAGGACTTCCACTTGGCCCTTGTCTTGCTTACTCATGATGTCTACCAGTGGTGGGCGAGGCCTCCACTCTCCGGCACCCCAAGGACCACCATCTTTGATCCCACCATCATAGCTGTCATCATCCTCTGATGATGCCAGTTTGATGGGTTGGGAATACGGCATAGCTTTCACATGACCCTTCAGGATTACCAGCTGCTAACATAACTTCATCATCTTGGCTCTAGACATCAAATGATTTACTCTGTCTTTTGTTTGTGAGCACAAGGTCCAGTATTGCCTTCTGCTGAGTTGGTTCCATGACCAGTTGCTTGAGGAAGGCACCCTGAAGGGAGTCCAGGATAAATCTGCTCCTAGTTGATGCTGCTGCTGGGATGCTCCAGTCCACATCTAGAATATTGAAGTCTCCAACCAGTACTACCTCACCTTTCTCTCTGCCATCCTTTGGATGGCTAGCATCAACTCCATCTGTTTCTTCATCCTGGGCTGGTGGTCTATAGACCACACCTGTGCAGATGGCTGTCCCCATTTTCCTTTCCAGCTTAACCCAAGTATCTCTCCCCATTTTGTTTCCTCCTGGATCTCTGTGGCCCTTATGTCATTTTCACATACAGTGCCACTCCTCCTCCCTTCCTGCCTGCTCTGTCTCTTCTGAATATGTTGTAGCCAGGTATGGCCATCTCCCAGTCATGGTTATCATTACACCAGGTTTCAGTGATGGCCACAATGTCCAGGTCTGACTGCACCATGACAGCCTCCAGATCTTCCATCTTATTGCTAAGGCTCCTGGCATTTGCGCACATGGCTTTCCATGATTTGACCTCCCCAGACTGTTTTGCTGTTCTACTCCAGCCCCTTCCTTGGTTGTCCTTTATCCCTGGTTCTCCTTATTGTCTGCCCTTCTGCTGAATTTTGCCCCTTTTCTGCCTATCCACCTCTTAGGCACTAATCTCCATCTTTTGCACACTGCTTTGCAGAGATAGCCACTGCTCTGGTTCACTGGTTCCACTGCTAGCTGTGGGGGGTGAGCAAGTAGGTACCCACCTTGCTGGCCTGCCACTCTGTTTTGCTAGTTTAAATGCTTGTCAATGTAGCATTTAAACTTATCATTGAGTGCATGGATTTCCCTATACAGGTGCGATGGTCTGCATCTGTCCAGGAGGGGAACCAGGATCCTAGGTGATAGGTTTAAATGCTTCATTGGGAAGCATTTGAAATATCCAAAGGGGGAGGCACTGAAAAGGAGCAGGGAAATCCTAGCTCCTTCAAAAAATCAGGGTAGCTAATGAGGTAAACACCAAGATAAAGAAGTCAATAGGGATTAGGGCAGGGGTAAATGGAGAAAATGACAAAGGCAGTAAAGTCAGGGATGGGGCAAAAAGGGATAAGGCCATCAAAAAATAGAGGGTAATGAGTACCAATTCCTGTAGTCTAAGTAACAAGTTCCCAGATCTGGTGGCCTTGATGGAAGAGGGACGTCTGGATATCATGGCAGTCACAGAAACAAGGTACACAAAGAACCATGACTGGGATGTCAACATACCAGGGTACACAATCTACAGTAGGCATGGGGAGGGTAGAAGAGGAGGAGAAGTAGCTCTCTACATAAGGGAAGGAATCAAAGCAATGGAACTAAAGGGTAAACAGGGAGGAGAGGAGGCACTGTGGGTCATCCTGGAGACTGGAAATGGCACCACAATCCAAACATGGGTTGTACACAGAACCTCATCTCAGGAGAAGGAAATGGACAAGGAATTGATAGGAGGCATCCTTAGGATGGCAGAAAAAAGGGGAGATATTGTTGATGGGGGACCTTAATATGCCAGATGTTAACTGGGGCAACTTTGCTGCAGCCACATCCAAGAGAAGGGTCATCTCGATGCCCTACAGGGTGCATGCCTCAGATAGCTAGTGTTGGAACCCACTTGGGAGGGAGCAGTCTTAGACCTGGTACTCTCAAATGGGGACGAAGAGAGGATCTCACATCTAGAAGTGGGTAGCCATCTGGGAACAAGTGACCACCAAACAGTGTGGTTCATGATAAACACAGCTGCAGAGTCAAGCTATACAAAAGTGAGGGTACTTGACTTTAGGAGGGCTGACTTTGTCAAAAAAGCACTAGCAAACAGGCAAGAAGGAGGGGTGGAGGAACAATGAGGAAACATCAAAACTGCCATCACAGAGGCAACAAACCTTTGTGTGAAGAAAATAAATCAAAATGAAAGAAAAAAAAAACACTATGGTTCTCAAAAGAGGTGGTGGGGAAGGTTAGGGAGAAAAAGATAGCATTCAGGAAGTATAAGGAAACACAGAAGGCCCAGGACAGAGAACTGTACCAGTTAAGCAGAAGGAAGCGGGGAAGGCAGTCAGAATGGCAAAGGCTCAAACTGAGGAAAAGATAGCCAACTTGGGTAAGAAGTGGGATAAAACCTTTTAAAGGTACCTTAGGGAGTGAAGAAAGACCAAGGGAGGGATAGTGAGGCTTAATAAAGGGGAGAGTGGGTGGGCAGAGAGGGACAGTGAAAAAGCAGGGATACTGAATGAATACTTCTGCTCAGTATTCGCAAAAGGAGAGGTGGGGAGGTACCTAATCCAGTCAATAGAAGCACTCTGGATAGAGGGGTCAATACCAGTTCTTTCACAGAAATAAGGGTTCTGAAAGAACTTCTAAAACTGAAGGTGGACAAAGCAATGGGGCCTGATGGGATTCGCCCCAGAATTCTAAAAGAACTAAGGGGAGAACTAGTGACACCACTGACTACCCTTTTTAACAAATCATGGGAGAATGGTGTGCTACTAAGGACTGGAGGAGGGCAGATGTGATTCCCCTTCACAAAAGTGGGAGCAAAGCAGAGGCAGGAAACTACAGACCTGTTAGTTTGACCTCAGTGGTAGGGAAAATAATGGAATCACTTCTGTAAGAAAGAATTATTGAGTACCTAGAGGTCAGTGGGGTACAGGACCCAAGGAAGCATGGATTCACAGCGGGAAGGTCATGTCAGATGAATCTAATAGACTTCTTTGGATGACCAAAGTAGTATACCAGGGAGGGGCTGTGGAGATGGCCTACCTAGACGTTAGCATGGCATTTGACACAGTCCCACACAAAAGATTAATAAACAAATTAGCCAGCCTGGGAGTGAGTCCCAGGGTGGTAGCCTGGATAAAAAAATTGACTGGACAACAGGACACAGAGGGTAATAGTAAACGGAGTCCACTCCAAAGAAAGGGGGGTTACTAGTGGGGTACCGCAGGGTTCAGTACTCAGTCCGGCCTTTTTTAATGTCTTAATAAGTGACATTGCAGAGGTACTGAAAGGATAAATATGCCTCTTTGCAGACAACACAAAGATCTGCAACAGGGTTGATACACAAGGGGAAGTGGAAAGGACAAGAAGGGACTTCGCAAGGTTGGAGAAAATGGCAAAAGTATAGTAGCTTAAATTCAATGCAAAGAAGTGCAAAGTAATGTACCTGGGAAACAAAAATCCATGGGAAGAGTACACAGTGGGGAGGAGATATTAACAACAACAAAAATGGAAAAGGACCTGAAGTAGTCATATCAGATGACCTAAAGATAAGCAAGCAATGTGAGAAGGCAGTAAGAATGGCTGGGGGATACTGGGATGTATAGAGAGAGGTGTCACCAGTAGAAAACAGAAAGTTGTTATCCCTCTGTACAGTTGGTGAGACCCCCTCTGGAGTACTGCATGCAGTTTTGGAGACCCCATCTCTGCAAGGACATAGACAGAATGGAGGCAGTCCAGAGAGGGCAACTAAAATGGTGCAGGGTCTGCAACAGAAGCCATACAAAGAGAGACTAAATGAGCCTAATATGTATACCCTTGAGGAAACGAGGGAGAGGGGGGATATGATAGAAACTTTCAAGTACCTCAAGTGAATCAACAAAATCCAAGAAGGTAGCATCTTTCAGAAAAAGAGATGTGCAAGAACAAGGGGACACAATTTGAAGATAGAGGTGGGGACAGCTCAGGGACAACGTGAGGAAGTATTTTTTCACAGAGAGGGTGGTGGATGCATGGTACGGCCTTCCTGAGGAGGTTGTGGGGTCAAAACAGTGGGGGGAATTCCAGAATGCATGGGACAGACATAAGGCAATTCTGGTTGGGGGTAGGTAGAAGTAGGCTGTTGGTTAACTACAATCTGCAGCTTAACCAATAGGTAGGGAAATGGGCAGACTATGTGGGCCAAGCAGTCCTTACCTGCCATCAAAGTTTATGTTGCTATGTTACCCTTTTGGTCATTTTTCTTGACCGCATGTCTGGTCTCCAAATACAGAGCGCACACTGCACACGTGCTGTATTGGATGAACATGTGACTTTGTGTCCAGTGCGAAACTGCCCCAACCTCCATGGGAGGTTAGAAAGTCTGAGACATGAGGAGACCACGTGATGCAGCATTCCAAGTAGCAGCCTCCCGAGTTTGCTCCAGCCATCTGACCACCTATTTCGGTTAAAAAAAAACAAAATCCTAGATTGTATAAGTGCAATTGAGCATTTTCGAACATTTGAATAGTCTCTTCTCCTTGGTACCACAAGATATTTGACTGGATGGAAGAAGGTATGAAGAAATCAGTGCTCAAACATACGCCACCATCTACCCCAGAAAAGGCTCCAAAGAAATCAAGGGCCACTGGAATGGCCAGCTCCACAAGTGCTATGCCTATCGATCCTGAAACGGAACCACTCACTTTGGCCGGATTCCTTGAAGAATTTAAACCCTTTCGATCTGAACTTAGGCTCATTTCTGAAGAAATCAAATCGATGTCTCAGGCTATAGAGGACATTGCCTCTCGTACCTCTGATAACGAAGCCCGTTTGCAATCAAACAAACGAAAACAACAGAAAATGGAAACGGAATTAACCTCTACCCGACAATGGATTAAAAGTTTGGAAAATAAAGTGGAAGATTTGGAAGGCCGTAGTTGGCGTAATAATGCTGTCTTAATTGGGCTACCAGAGAAGGAGGAAGGTCCTGATGCCATTGGCTTTGCTCAAAAGTTTATAGAATCTGTAGCTGGGCCATCTCCTTTTGGAGATAAATATATTATTGAGTGTGCCCACCGAGCCCTTCGCCCTCCTCCACCTCCGGGGTACCCCCCGCGTACATTTATTTTCCATTTTCTCAATTATCAGGAGCATCAGCATTTCATTATCAAAGTGAAAGGGCTTCAAGAAATTAGATGGGTGGATGCGAAGGTCCAAGTAGCCAAGGATCTGCCGCTTTCTGTGAGGCAAAGAAGAGCCTCATTTCACCAGCTGGTGATCAAATTAATTGCTGCCAGAATTAAATTTTGGATGGGTTATCCGGGAAGATTCCAGGTCCTTATAGCTGGTAGCTGGACCACTTTTGAAGATGCAGAATTTGCTGCAACTAATCTAAAAATCTCATTTCCTGAATTACTTCGCGATCGCTGACAATATGTTTTAAATCCCTGGAGGAATGGAATGTATATGTTGCTGGGAAGTTATGGAGTCACTTGAGTTCCTTTCCTTTCTAATCATTATTCTATTAGGAAATGGTTGTGAATACCTTTTTATGCACAGAAGGATACACTCCTTAAGTTGTCCTGAAGCTACTGGTGATTGAAACGAATGTTAATCCTGGCTACTAGCCAGATAGATTGAAACACTCCCTGTCTAGCTATTTGTTATGGGGACTTCTGAAGCTCTCATGGTCAACGCCCTTGCAAAGAAAATACAGAACAAAGGATCTTGCCTTTCTGTTCGTGCACAACAAAAAAGGGAGTGCTGTGTGCGATTTTTGCTTTTGGCCACTAGAGGGAACCACAGACTGTTCAATGGGCATTCCCTTTAACGCTTACTGCTTTGCAAGTACAAATCACCTCTTGGATTAAACTCTGCAGCTGATGGATGTTTCGTTTGAGACTTTCGTTCTTATGAGATGTAGTATGTACTTTTTCTGTCTCCTAAGCTATTTTAACTAGGGTAGGTCATTCTGGGGTTATGGAGATACAACAAACGTCTTGATTGGGAATCCATGCTTAATTGCATTATACCTCTATCCTCCTTTTTTTTTCTTTTTTTTTTCTTTTATTCCTTTTTTTGCCTTTATTAATGTGAGAGCTTGTAAACTGGGATGCTCATTGTTATAATGGTTTGAAAACTTTAGCCCTCACTTAACCTATTTTTGAGGGGGGTTCCTAGTGTCATGTTACCAGTTTAATAGTTCAGTTTTGGGGTTTGTTTTTTCACTTATGATACACAATATATACAGAGCTACTATGATTCTTTGACTTTCAATGATGTTATACTATAACCTTGGTGTTTAAGTTAAGTCTTTAATTACTGTGGGTTGCTCAGGATGGCTGGGTGGGATGGTTTGTGTTTGGTTAACTGTTTGCTGGGGCCATAATAGTAAGGGAGGGTGGGGGCTGGGATTTTAGAAAACTCAGATTTCTAGTATACGCTTACTTCCTAGGTGTTAATTGTACTATAAGGGCAAAATGGGTAAGAGGGGGTTGGGAAGGTTGGGGTGGGGCACTTACAACACGGTGGTATGGATGTTAATTGTTTTGTTAAAGCAGTGGATCACTAAGATATCCCTACACATTTCCTTTCTTGCTGCTCACCTTGAATCACCATGACTGGTTCAATTAAGTTTGCTACTTGGAATATGAAAGGAATTAGGCAAAAATTGAAGCAGTACAAAGTCCTTAAACATTTGGCACTATTATCCTCAGAAATTGTTTTTGTTCAAGAATCTCACTTAATGGACTCTGAGGCTCTCCGTATGCGGAGACAACAAGTAAACCATGTTTTCTCCGCTGGAGGTACAACCCAAAGTTGTGGGATCCTAATATTGATATCCAGAAAAATATCCCTTTACACTCATTCAATTACTTAATGAACCACAGGGCAGATATGTCTTCATTCATTGTTGTTTATACTCTATTGAACTGATGTTAGGAAGTGTGTATGGATCTAATAGTGATTCCCCAGGTTTTTTTATGCACCTGGTCAATGTTTTAACTCCATTTTTATCACTACCTATAATTCTGGGTGGTGATATGAATATAGTTTTTGACCCTATGACAGATCGTTCTTCGGGACATCATAGAGGACTCTCACCAGCCCAACGGGCCTTCCAAGAATTTATTGATAATCTGGGCCTATGTGATGTATGGCGAGTCCTTAATCCCGCTGACAGGGGTTATACCTTTACCTCCCCTGTTCATAAGACATCTTCTCGAATTGATTACATATTTATTTCTAGAAACCTGTTGGTCGGACTTCTGGAGGCAACTATTCAGCCAGGTCCTCCTTCTGATCATTCATTGGTAACTTGCCACCTGTCCATAGTTTCTACTCCCAGTAGAATGACACAATGGAAATTTAATAATCAGCTGTTGAAAGATAATGCAATGGTCAGCACTATTACTAAACATATTGAGCAGTTTATTGAATTTAATATTGGATCTATAACTAGGTCCGACTTTTTATGGTGTGCATTTAAAGCTTATATTAGAGGGGTAATGATCAGTCTTTCCTCTCAAAGGAAGAAGAAAAAGGAACAGGAATCAGCCACCCTGCTTACACAAATATGCATTTTGGAAGCACAATTGTCTCCTTCCTCTTCGAAAGAAGTAAGATTAAAATTATCTAAATTAAAAGATAGGTACTTAGAAATTTTAAGAGAAAAAGCGGAATTTGCTATACTGAGGACTAAGACTTCTTACATAGATCAGAGAGAAAAAGCAGGTCGTCATTTAGCATTCAGAATTAAACAACAGGAATCTGCTAAATATATCCCCTATATTCACTCTCTGAAAGATGACACATTGAAAACATACCCGGCTGATATAGTTTCAGAGTTTCAGACCTATTATTCCAACTTATATAGTTCAATGTTGAATCCACCTTCTCCCCCAAAACTGGACTCTTACGTAACGTCTTCTAATTTACCAGCTCTTTCCAATATATAACAATAGTTACTTGTAGTTCCTATCTCCTCTGAAGAGATAGTTAGGACAATTGAAAGTTTACCTTCTGATAAATCACCAGGCCCAGATGGGTATTCTGCAAATTTTTATAAACAATTCCAGAAACAGTTAACCCCCTTATTATTATCATTATTTCAATACATTCTAACGGGAGCTGTGGTAGATCCTACGTTGTTCGAAGCTTTAATTGTGTTATTACTTAAACCTGGTCGTAACCCGGAGTTAACTACTAGTTATCGTCCTATTTCTTTACTAAACCAGGACATTAAAATTTTGACTAAATTAATAGCTGTACGTATCAATATGGTATTGCCCACTCTTATTGGACTGGAGCAAGTCAGTTTCATGAAAGGATGCTCATCTGTAGATCATCTTCGAACGTTATCACATGTTCTCTCTGTTTCGAGGGACGCTTATTTCCCAGCAGCTCTTATTTCCCTGGATGCAGAGAAAGCCTTTGATAGGGTGAATTGGAATTTCCTGTTTTGTACTCTTAAGGCCTATAATTTCCCTCTTACATTTCAACACCGGATAAGGACTCTATACCATGCTACCTCTGCATGGATTACTGCTAATGGGGTGATGTCAACCCTTTTTCCACTACAATCTGGTACTAGACAGGGTTGCCCCCTATCTCCCTTACTTTTTAACCTGTATTTGGAACCCTTGATTCGCCGTCTAACTGATTGTTCTCAGGTTAAAGGCATCCCTGTTCATGATCAAGAAATTAAAGTCTCGGCCTATGCTGATGACCTTCTTTTACAAATATCCTACTCAGATAGGTCAATTCCTCCCATGCTTACTCTCATTGAAGAATATAGTCACTTATCCAATTATAAACTAAATGTAGATAAGACTATCATATTTCCCCTCAATCATAAATTCTCAAAAGTTCCATTATGGTGTTCGGTGTTTCCTGGGCACAAGAATCTCTAAAATACCTGGAAATCACTATTTCTAGAAATCCTGCTCTTTTACAGAAACTGAACCTGGACTCCTTAATCAGAATTATTGACATGGACCTTGATAGATGGTCTAAACTTCCTATTTCTTTATAGGGTAGAATTAATTTAATTAAGATAAATGTCTTTCCAAGGCTTTTCTACCCTCTTTACTTAATATTTGGCTATCCCTCTCTTGGTTTCACAAAGTCCATGAACTTATTACCAAATTTATATGAGTTAATAAACAGCCCAGATTGGCTTATTTCAAATTGGCCGCTCCTAAAGACAAAGGAGGCTTACGCCTCCCTCATCTTACTTTCTATCATTGTGTCAGACACATAGCCAAATATTTGCGTTGGCTCTCACCTAGGGAGGAAGTCTTTTTCTCTTCGTCTTCTCCTCTTTGGCTTAAAATTAAATTATCCCTCATTGCCGCCCATGGTCTAACTCTGGCAGCACTTTTTTACATTAAGGCCAGCTCATTGCCAGCCCAGTTAAAAGTCACGCCTATAGCAATTTCCATTAAAGTTCATTCACAGTTATGTAGTTTTCTTAAATACAATCATACACAGGATTTAATGCAACCTATTGGGGGTAATCCCAACTTGAAAATAAATAATAATTTACTTTCTGCCAACTGGCTAGCACCTATTAATGACTTATCTTCCACTTCCTTAATCTCCAATGAACAAACTTGGCCCTCCTCCACCGAGATATTAACTATACTGAAACTACCTATAAAATGTATCTTTAAAATCTATCAATTAAGGAATCTTATTGTAAAGGTATTTGGTGTATCTCCCCCTCAAATAAGTCCAATAGCCTTTAGGAGTGAACTGGGTATTTTAATTGGCTCCCAACAAATGGTCTCCAAATGTTATAAAATTTTATATAACTGGGCCTATCCGAAGTGCTTTGCTCCCTCAGATTACTGGGCCTCCTTTTTCCCCACTCAAGAACTACAATGGGAAATTTTATGGTGGAATTGTCACAAATATGTCTCCCAAGACAGATTATGTCTTACACAATTTCATATACTGCATAATTTATATTATACCCCACAAAAATTATTTAAATTTGGTCTCTTAGCTACTCCTACCTGTACCCAGTGTCAGAAAGAAGAAGGCTCTATATATCATATTTTCTGGACTTGTTCCAAAGCTGTTGCCCTGTGGGCCAACATTGAACAACATACAGACCCTTTATTAGGCCTAAATGATTTATTTATCCCTGAAATTTGTGTATCAGGTGACTATAGTAAAATTACTGTTCCTATCAGACGATATTATATGGCCCTTATCTCTATGGCTGTTAAGAAATTAATCCTACGGCATTGGAAAGATTGTGATGACATTGCTTATTCCGAATGGCTTAACGAACTATTTGCTAATTTGAGGACGGAGAAAACTATTGCCAGTCTTAATAATAAACCTGAGAGCTGCAAGAAAAATTGGGAATCGCTACACACATTGTTTTCAGCTTAATATATCCATTTTGTATATTCCTAGTCTGTTCTTTCTAGATTCACTGGATTTATTTATCTACTTGGTCGATCTGTGTTGTAAGGGAGATGGGTGAGTGGGGATTTTTGTTCTTTTGTTTTGGGATATGTTGGGGGAGGGAGGGTATGAGAATGACTCCTGTGCAATGTATTCCTATCCTTGTTATATTTACAATGTTCTGTTGGATCCTTTCCCACTTTTATTGTATGGTTTTGTTTGTTTAAAAACTTAATAAACTTTAATTGGAAAAAAAAAGAAAGTCTGAGACGTCTAAATTGAGCTCAGAACTAATGCCCATTTTGGAAGGTTCCCCTTTTCCTGCACTGCCAGGAGTCCAAGGCGTATCAACCCACCTTGTGCTCTACAGCTAGTCAGTTACACATTTAGGATACGGAATCGCACAGACCAATGCCTCTAGTGAATGAGGGGGCATAGGCTCGGACACCTTGGTAATTCCCAATCCCGTTGATGGTGTTGAGGGCCTGAATGATCATCCGTATGGGTTGAACGAGTAGGCGTAAGTTCAAGTGCCTTGGTGGTTCCAGTGCCCATTCATCTGCACACCTATTTTTGTACTGGTGAGGTACTCGCCAATCAGGTCCATGCCATGGTCACCATTTGTTGGGATCAAGGCAGGATCTAAACCTTATAGCAAAACACAACACAGGGACAGGTGTTGCAAAACAAAAGGTTTATGTATAAAGGACAGCTTACCATAGCTGGGAGGCCAGAACCTCTGAATACCCGGTGTCATCACAGGAACATCTCAGAGAACAGCAGTCTTACACCAAATTATATACTCCAAGATAAGAAGGTCTGTTACCAGGTAACAAGCTCGTCTGCATAGTAGAAAAGCTAAATAAACCATTTCTACTGGTGGGTAAGGTGGCCAGCTTGGACCCAAGGCTGTTATATTTGTACATACATAGTGATAAGCAATTATGCTGACTAAAACTACTTTTGAGTCAGCCCGGTGGTGCTGAGGGTTGAGGCGCTGGATGCCACACCTCACGCCACGCCATTAACCCAGGTTTGGGAATGAGCCAGGGCCACTGGGGGTCGGCAGGGGAGTGAAGGGATTGAGCATCCAGAGGACAGCTCTCCCTTCTCTGAGGTGGGTTCGGGGGGTTACATCTCTCTACAATGGCATCTGGCAGCAGTCGGGTGCAGCGCAAGCCAGCGACACCATGTACAGCAGAAAGGAGCTGTGGCGGATGGTGGCACATAAGGGGCCTGGCCATCATTGCATGACTGAGCTCCTTGGGGGCAACACAGAAGGATAAAATCCCTCTGCAGCACCGTGGAGATGAAGGGGGACTCCAGGGCAGGCCCACATCCCACCACCAGCCCAGCACACCAGGGGACTCGCATGGTTGACCCAACGCCCAGGTAGGTCCCTCTAATTTCAGAAAAGGCCACTACAGGAGAGTGGGTCCACCTCCAGGGGGTGATCCAGGGGGCTGGACCTGCCTGGGTGTTCGGGGGAGGAAGCTGGTAGCGGGGGTTCAAGTAGGGAGTAGAGGCCTCTGCCACGTGAGTACCCCAGAGGGATGCCTGGGCCGCAGGGTGTATAAATAGAGTTAAAAAAATTAAAAAAAGATAAATAAAACTACTTTTGGTTTACAATGGACTGATTCATAGAATATGCTGATCATAGTATTATGGTTAACAGGTGAAGGTGACGCACTAAGACCACAAATATAACACTGCATAGTACATCATAAGAAGCATGCGTAAATGCTGTTATCCCTTATAGTGTAAAATGGTGGTCCACATTAGGGACTGTAGGCCAGGCAGGTCTACAGCTTATCCAACATTCCTGAGGTAATAACAAACATATTTGCAGTCCTCTTTGTAGTCCTTAGGAGTTACTGCTGGCAAGGTAAAGTGCCCCTGTACTTGCCCTCCCAATGCTTAATGCATGCACATTGCATACTGGTACAACTATTACTGTGGGTCCAAGTATCGGCCTGAGACTTGTTAGTGGATGTCAGACTCTTCAATTACTAGTAATGAGTGCTAGCTTGTTTATTTTGTCCTTTTATGGGATCCCTTTTGAATTTAAAATGCTAGCATTTGCCTCCTGTGCAGTGCTGGGCGGGGTGACAAGGGTGTGCGATGCTTGTGAGAGGTCCATTGGGGTGGATCTCATTATGTCTCCTGTGCCCTTCCCCATGGGGTACAGACATAGGATTCCATTATCAGGTGTTCGTACCAACTGCCCCTTCCCCTCTCTGTATGTGCAGTGATTGGCAAACTCTTATCTGGACCCTCTTCCTTTTGAGGTCCCATGGAGTGTGCACCACCTATCTCATAGGGTCCAGCACCTGTGACATGGAGAGGGGTGGGCTCACCTCTTATGGGCCCCTGATAGGAGAAGTGTGGCAGATGTGACTCATTTGCTACCTCCAGTGCCATTATAAGCTCCAAGGCCCACCTATTGTGCCAGGTGTGTTTTGAGCTGAATGGCAGGGAGATCTTCTCAAGAGGGAGACTGGATCATCACAGGAAGGAAGGCAGGTATATAATGAGAGTAATGGAACATAACGGTAACAGGGTGATAGCTTTGGGGGTCTTCCATCATGGTGCACTGACACAGGTTTAAAGATGAAGTATGCCTATGTGAGCCTTGAATAGTACCTGTGTGATCTAGGTGGGGTCAACCAACGCTCCCCGCCCATACATCTCATGTGACTGTGGTGAGAGTCATGACTGTGCCCCCCTAAGAATTACTGCACCACACACCTGTTCTAATAGTAACACTGGGGGGACATGGGTTAGAAGATCAGGTAGGAATGTGGGTTGTATCCTGGCAGAGATTTCTCTTAGGGAGCTCCCACTCACTCACCCCACCTGGTGTGCCTATCAAAACCTGCTACCTCCCCCATGATCCTATTGTGATCATGGCCACTGTTTATTTCTGTGTATCTGGGGGATCCACACACAGCCAGAGTGCACACAGTCTATTGAAGGATTTGGTTGATGCAGAGGAAGAGCAGTGGCAGTCAGCCATGCATGCAGTTCTCCACAAGTCCATCTTGTAGAGGTAGCTTTCACAAGTTTGAGCTGCTCAAGAAAGCAGCTTGAATGTCGGTGTGGAAGGGGGGCATGTCTCTAGCCTACCACCCCCTCCAGTAGTAGCATCCTTACTTTCCCTTCCTACCATGGCTACGTTTGACAGTTGGCCCAGGTTGACAATTGTTTTCCCACCCCATGTCCATCAGTTTCTGCTGACTCACCTTCCCGTCCCACTTCTGTGGAATTCCTGCCTCTAGCAGTCTTCCCTTAGGTGTCAGGATTCTAGGCTGAGCTGTTGCAGGTGAGAATCCTACATCGCCGTGCCCTAGGTTGAAGAACTACCTCCATTACCCTTTCTTAGAAAATGTCCTAGCTGAGCTGAGCTTCCATTTCACCTGAATGCCAGTGCAATATACATCTGTACTTCAACTAGTGAAGAAATTAAGCTTTTAGGTTCAATAGCAAGCAATGCCACTGGTAAGCCAGACAGAGTGTGGCATGCAAATTCTTGTTTACCTACTGAGAGATCCAGATTTACGGTTTCTTCCCCCGCCAAACCAGACTGTGTCCCCTTCCAGTGAAGCCGACCGTGGCTTCAGCAGTGATCTGACAGGGGCCCAACCCAAACAATGAGGTGGGAGGAACACTGTTATCCTGCCTCTGACACAGGGAGGGAGGTGAACATCACTTCTATTCAGCCTTCCAGAACTGTTCCCCAACAATCCCCTCCAATGGCTCGCACACACACTCTCACTTTTGCAATGTCAGATTCCTTGTCACCAAGACAGGACCCTACAAGAGGGCATTTTTCAAATAATTAAATGATGGCCCTAAATATATTTATTGAGTGAGTGAGAGTGTATTGGCTGAGCCCATTGGCAGATCTGGTTCTGGAACCCCAAACCACCCTCCCAATCCCCAGTGTCTTCCAGCAGTGCATGACCTGTGGAGGAAAGAAGAAAGTTAATGACAACAGTGACATATATCAAGACATTAGTAAAGGATACATCCCTTTTCTATCAAGAAACACACTAGTGAGTCACGACCTGTGCTCAGGTCTTATAGTAGTTCGAGTCCCACCACATCAGGTGCATGCACTGGCATTCAGCAGTGTAGTGACCCAGTCAGGAGTGCTGTCAGCCTGTGGAGTGCCTGAATCAATTTCTGGTGGGAGACTGATGATCTCTGCCCATCATGGGGAAATGCCCTCAGTTCTGTCTTCATGCTTTAAGGCAAAGTACTTATTTTCCATGTGCATATTTTTCTCTGATGTTCAAGTGTGTTGTTGTTGGCCATTTTCTCTTGTCCCACCTGCTTTGGCGCAGCCACCTCGAGTGTCTCAGAGCCATTAGTGGAGGAGCCTGAGTCTCTGCTCCCATCCCTGCAGTTGTGAAAGGGCTCCCCAGGTTTCCTCCTTCCCCCTCCCCTTGTACTCTTAGATCTTGTTACCTGCCAGTTCATTTCTTAACCCTCCTGAGGCTGGTAGTCCATCATCATGTTGGGTGGACCTTGCTTAGCTGTTGGCCCTGGGGGAGTCCTTTTCTTGGGGCTAGGCTAACCATCCTAGATGCCAAAGTCTTAGTTTATCAGGCCTATATTTTTGCAGATAATGGGAGGCTTCCTCAGGTGTCTTGAATGTATTCACCACACCATTCCTGAGAATTTTAAGCATAGCAGGATACTGGAGCTGGTATTGGCTTCCTAGTTGTTGAAAGGTTTTCTGGGCTGGTGTGAACTCTTTGCATCTTCCACAAGCTCAGGTAATAGTCATTACAAAAAAATAGTTCATGCCCTTCTCAGGATAGCAATCACTTCTCTCTGGTGTGTGCCAGAATTCACTCCTTTTCAGGGAACCTCAGCAGTTTATCTAGCATGGGTCTATGTCAGTGACCTTTTTTGGGTAGGGGTGCCAGTGATCTATGTGTCCTCTCAATCTCTAGGGGTACTCTCCAAGTATAATTTAGAATCCCAGGCAACTTCCTAGGAATGTGGCACAGTTCTGCTTCTCAACTCCCTCAAGAAAACAAAGAATCTTATGTTATTTTTTCAATTTCTGTTCTTGGCATCTTCTGTCTTATGCCACAGAAGACCAACCATGCACTTCAGAGTTTCATGCCTGGAGTCCTTCTTGTCTATATATGACAGGAAAGTGTCGGTGTCATTCTGCTTGTGCTAAAGGCTCTGGATTTTTCTTACAGGTCTGCCACTGAGGTTTTAAAGGTCGAAATTTCATTTCAAACTTGCTACAGCATCCCTTTGAGGACAGTCCCTTAGCTTGCTGCCATTGGGACTGCCATCAGGACTGGTGGCAGGACTAATGGAGTGGCTATCACAGTTCATGGCTGACAGTGAAAATGGCACTAAATTTAGATGGTGATTTCTTAGTGACCATTTTATCTTTGGTTCTGGAAATTCAGGATTGTTTTCAGTTTTTACTACGCTAACAAAATCAGTAGGATCAGCTGTGTATGGTGAGTCTGAAGAGCATATTCTACATAGATTCTACCTCAGTCTATGAGAAGAAATGGTTCCAGCATCCATTCCATCTCATGGTGTGCATATACCTGGCAATTTATTATTCGTGTGGAAATTTCTGAGCATATTTCCAAGCTTGCAGCTTAGCCACCTTTGGAGCCAAATACTTGAAAATTTATATGCATACTTTCTTGGAAGAGTCTTAGAAACTGCTAAATTTGGGGGAGGGTAGTTGGTTATGTAACTTGTAAGTTACAGTGTTCAAAATTTCACAGTTTAATTATTTGTTAAAATGTCTGAACATTTTCAGAGTGTTTGGATGTCTGTACTGCTATTGCAGGTATACACTCAGGATTTGGGATTACATACAAAAGTAAATGTATCTGGGAATCTAATGAAGCTGACTAAATGTGGTAAAACAGGTTCAAATTTATTGTGGATACTTAAATTACTAATTGGAAAAATTTGCTCAAACATTCATGGACGCACACAATTGGTAGTGCCAGTAGCATTCTACTTGTTGAATGTAACTTTCACAAAGTACTTATCACTACTGTATCACCTTACCTACAATAGCATTATGACCCTTCAGTGTCCCTCCAACACTCCTGTGACAGTGATACACAACATCATGCTCCTTCATGACTAAAGATACTCAGATACTTCTGTCACAATGGCCCAAATCACAGCTAGTTGTAAGCCTGGGTGCCACTTGTGCCACTGTTTTCAAATGGTAAAAATATACATTGTTATCTACAGGGTTCTTAAAGAGTCAGCAGGTAGCATTATAAGGAAACAATACTGCATGTGCATGTGCGACCACAAGTCATTAAGTCAGTGAGCTGCAGTGGTTAGCTGGCATATTACAAGAAGACAGGCACGTGCGTAGTGATGTCCATGACCATTCCTCATGGTTTATCACTCAAGATAATGACCTAAAACTTGACATCACTATACTTTTACTATGGAATTTCCTATGAATGATACCTTATTGCCACTTTACCCAGACTTTACTTTCCTCTACAGTGGCAACTCAAGTATATGACTGGGCAAAATGTATGGATAGGCCTTCGACAACAGTATCACAACATTCCACAATCTCACAAAAGCTCATGAAATTCAACTTTAATTACTGATGTTATTTTGGAATCTTTAGCTGCTTACACCTTGGCCAGCCTTTGAGCAAAAGATTAGAGAGTTAACACACACAGCTGCCCTTTTTTTTTCGCCATATTGTCTTTTTCTCCTGGCTGCCAGTTCATCTATCAGGGATATGTCCTGTTCACAGGGATCTACCTGGATCAGGCTGAAACAAATCATAATTCAGTTGAATACCAGGTTTTTCTCCACAATTCTCCCTTCCACTTTCCCTGGTGCAGATGGTGCCTCTGTCAGCCTTGCACAGCCTCAGCTTCCTCTGTGCTAGGAGCAAGCTCCCTGGACCAGCTGCAGGGGTCACGATGCTGGTGGAACCCGTTGCCAACCCTCCCCAACTGAGATGCACTACTGAGCAGCTCACATCTGAATGGATATTCCAATTGCTCAATGAGAGCAGTTGCCTGTGTGACATGCCAACTGAACTCTGGTGAGCGCACATATTTTCTGTCTGCACTTGTTTTTGGATAGCTGGATACCCAATGTAGCACCATGGAATACTCAAAGCATGTGAACAATGTAGATTGCAACATTTCAATAAATGACATATTTTTATTTATTTCTTTAATTTATTGAGAATATTGGATAACAACCTTTGAGTCTGGGACTCATTCACAAAGGCTCCTCGTCAGATTACAATACATCCATTGATAGGCAGTATACAACATTATAGTGAGGTTAGGGAAGAAAACAACAGGGACTGAGCAGTGCTAACAGTACTAAACAGCTGTACAAGTCCTGAGGGGAGTTTGTGTATGTCAGGGAACAGTAGAATCAATGAGATGGTGAGGCCTGTACACTAGCAGGTGATGTGAGCAGTCAGGATACCAACATTGTCATTAACACACAGTCATTACGATAGTAGCATTGGAGTTAAAAACACAGTCATTACAATAACAGTAGTGGAATAAAGAGAAAAAACCTAAATTCTAGCTGAGCGTAGGCAGTTTCCCATTTCTAGTCAGAGCACTGGCAGCGATGGGTGGAGATTATATGGCTTTTAAGGGCTGTTTTGAAGGAGCCTAGTCTGGAGATGGAGGTAATGGTCAGGGGGAGCTCATTGTACCAGCATGGTACTCTGTAGCAAAAGGATCTTTGGGCAAGGGTGGTTGTGACCCTGGGTACAGTCTATGTTAGTCTATCTGTCGTTCGGGTGTTTGCTGTGATATGAGCAGCGCAGAGAGAAGCAGAGACTCCGGTGGGGGTAAGGCCTAGTTGTATTTTCTTTGTAAGGAGACACGTTTGATAACATACTCTTTCATCTAGGGTGAGGATATTTGTTAGTGCATACAGGGTGCAGCTGTGGGTACGCTTGTCTACTCCAGCAAGAAGCCTACAGGCTTTGTTGATGGCTAGGTGGATTTTGTTTAGTGCAGTGCGCTCCACGGCTGAGTAGATGGTTAGCCCATAGTCTACAAGGGAGAGAACAGAGGAGATAATAGCAATGTTTAGGGCCTCTGGAGGTAGGCAGTCTTTGTGCCGGTACAGTAGTCCTGTGCATGTATTTATGGCACAGGAAAGATTACTGATATGAGGGTGGAATGAGAGGTTAGGATCAAAAGTAATGCCTAGATATTTATAGGTGTAAACCTGTTCCAGTGGATGGAGGGCTTTGGAAAGGATTGTAAGCTGGGCATTGTAGTCCTTGTTCTGGCACTGGGCAAAGAGCATAGATTTAGTTTTTTTTTACGTTGACCACCAGTCTGTGGTCAATGAACCAATTTTCAACATAGTTGAAGGCAAGTTGTAGGGAGGACTGAAGGGATGTGGGGTCTGAGTGGGAGGCATACATTACTGCATCATCGGTGTATAGCAGGACATTACTTGGACAGGATTGGGGCAGGGTATTTAGGAAGATGCTGAATAGTAGTGGGCCGAGTATGGAGCCTTGGGGGGACTCCTGAGTGGACTGGTAGAGTGGATGAGAGGGTGCTGTTTATCTTCAAACTCTGGGACCTATCTGTAAGGTAACTTATGAACCAGGCGATGGGTCTGCGGGACAGACCGGAGCGGCAAAGAGTATTTAGGAGCAGGGTGTGGGAGACTGTGTCGAACGCTTTCGATAGGTCTATGAACACAGCTCCCACTAGTTTTTTATTATCTAGGGCATTGTGCAGTGAGTTGGAGAACTCTATAAGGGCAGAAGTTGTGCTGTGCCCAGCTCTAAAACCATGTTGTTCCCTACATAGTATGTTGTGCAGACGTAGGTAATCTGTGAGTTTGGTGGCAACAATTTTTTCCAATGCTTTTAAGAGGGGAGGGAGACTGGAGATGGGCTGGTAATTATGGGGTATGGTAGGGTCTCCGCTCTTTAGTATTGGTGTGATGGTGGCCACCTTCCAGTCAGTTGGGAAGTGCCCTAGGCATAGGGAGAGATTAAGGAGATTGGTCAGAGAGGAGAGCACTGAGTCAAGTACCAAATTAAGGATTTTCATGTCAAAGGAGTCTTTGCAGTAGTTTGAGCTTCCTCAGGCTTTTACTAGGTATAATCTCACATCATTTTTAGTAATGACCCTGAGCTTGAAGGCGGGGTATGTATTGCTTGGCTGTGGGGTAATAGGGGTGGGGTCAAAAAAGTTGTTTGGCAGAACTGTGCTTAGGTCAGAAAATGCAGCATTTAGGCCACTGGCGATGGTGAGTGGGTCTGAGGTAATATTATTGTTGACAGTTAGCTGGAAGGGGGGATGCATCCTGGATTTTCTGTTAAGTTCCTTTAGGTTGTCCCAAAACAGCCTAGCATTCCCCCAGGAGGAGGCAAGGGTGGATTTGTAGTAGTTAGATTTGGCCATTCTAATCACCCAGGTACACTTGTTGTGAGCCATTTTATAGGCAAGCCTGTCTGCCTGAACACCAGAGGCAGCCGCTTTGTACCAGAGGTTGTCACGGTTCTTTAGTTGCTGGAGTAGTGTTGGCATGACCCAGGGGGAATTTCATTTTTTGGATTGAACCTTAGTGAGGGGGGGCAAATGTATCACAGGCCTTACTGAATGTGTGGGTGAAATAGTCAAGGGCTACATCTATGGAAGGGGTGCATCTGATGGGGGACCAATCACACAGGGCAAGATATCTCCTTAGCTTAGTGAGGCCTCCAGGTAGAAAACGGCATCGGGTAACACTGTTTGGTTGGGGTAGTTGCCATTCACATGACCAGGTGAAGACGATGGGGGAGTGATCACTTAATGTGCCTGGGAGTACATTTAGGTTTGAGATTTTGTTTGGGTGATTAATGAGTAGGAGGTCGATTAGGGTGCTAGAGCCATTTCTGGGATTTACCCTGGTTGGCTGGTTAACTAATTGGGCTAGATCTAGCACTGAAAGGGTGTCTTTTATAGGGGCGGCCGTGCTTGATAACCAGTTCACATTAAAATCCCCCCAGGATAATGTGTTCTGTTTTAGGTGGGAAGCTGAAAATATAGTCGGTTAGTGATTGTAAAGCTGAGGCTTGGTTACGTGGTGGGATGTAGGCCACAGTAATGGTTACAGGGGCTCTGGAAGGGTCAGGTGTGAGTTTTATTGTTAGGGCTTGGGCCCCGTGCTTTAGGGTGGGTGTTGGTAGGTTTTGGCATAGCAATGAGTCTCGGGTGTAAAAAGCACACCCCCCCTCCCCGTTTGCCAGTTCGGTCGGTTCTATAAAGGGTGAAGTCTGGGAGTGCAACAGCGGAGTCTGGGACTTTCTTTGACAGCCAGGTTTCAGTGAGGGCTAGCACATCTGGTTGATGCTGCAGCATCCAACATTGTAGTGGTGCTAATTTTTTGGGTAGCTGCAGATGTTCATCGCAGGTATACTTAGTCCAAGGCGTGGTGCGCTAGGACTGCAAGAGATAGGGCCTGGGTGTGTGGGGACATTTCGTGACATAAGGAGCAGTAGCACAAAGATTCTGAGGAGGGCCAGTACTCTCTGTTTGCTGGTGTTAGCATGATGCTTTTTTGCTGATTTGCAAGGGATGGCCAGGGAGCAGAGGGTAGGGTAGGAGAGAAATGCAAGAGGACATGGCGGGTGGTGTTGTGAGGAGATAGCTAGGCGATGAGTGGGGGGGAGGGCAGCATGGTGACAGTGAAGGGGAGAGTAGGTGGGAGCTGGTGTTGTGTCGCAGTGGTGCCAGGGGGGTGAGCCAAGGGCAAGGGACTGGGGATCCCCTGGAGGAGGGTGACAGAGGTGAGGAGTAAAGCAAGCATTCTAGTGCTGGTGTGCTGCTGCCAGGGGGAGAATGCCAGGGATTGGGAAGCAGCGGGGAAACTGTCAGTAAAGTCATAGGAAGGGGTTGTTAGGAGAGAGAGTAGTAGGAAGAGTAAGAAGCAAGAGACCATAGGAGCCTAATAAAGTGTTAAGCAGGGGAATCAGTGGTTGTAGATGCAGGACAGGCTGCCTCAAGTGGTGAAAATGGGGAGAAGTATAAAAAGCGTTAAGCAACAGTGGGGAAAAAATATAAGGTGTTAAGCAGGGGAAATTAAGGAATGAAGGGCAAGGCTGCCTCAAGTGGTGAAGAGGTATAGGCTGCTAATGGTAAAGTGGGCTGATTGGTTCAGACACAGCCTGAGCCCTATTGGTTCCACCTCGGCCCTATATTAGAGCATGCGACCAAGTGTCGTGGTGGGCAGCCGATGCCCTCCCTGCAGGGGGGAGGGCCTCAAACAACTGGTACAACAACCCACAAGAGACAGGGCTATCCTAGATCTAGTACTAACTAACAGGGAAGGGATCACAGATCTCCAGGTAGAAGGTCACCTGGGGGCCAGTGACCATCACATGGTATGGTTCAATTTGACCACTACATCTAAATCATCCCATTCCAAGGCAAAAATATGGGACTTCAGAGGAGCTGACTTTGATAAGATGGCCAACAGAGTTAAGCTTGCCATGGCAAAATGAAACACGAGTGAGGGGGTACAGGCAAAGTGGGCAAGCATTAAGGATGCAATACTTGAAGCAACATCCCATTGTGTTAGACAGAAAAGAAAGTGCAAAAGAAGAAGGAAACCACTTTGGCTCTCAAATACAGTAGCAGAAAAGGTCAAAGTTAAAAGGCTGGCATTCAGAAAATATGAGGGAACACAGCGGGATGAAGATAGAGAGGCCTACCAAACTGCCCAAAGGGAAGTAGGGAAGGCAGTAAGGCAGGCAAAGTCCCAAACTGAGGAAACACTAACACGAAGAGTAAAAGAAGGTGATAAGACTTTCTATAGATACATTAGTGAAAGGAGAAAGTCCAGAGGCGGGTATCACTAAGCTCAAAGGAGAAAAGGGGGCATGTGAGGAGGAGGACCCTGTAAAAGCATCTATCCTAAATAGATACTTTTGCTCAGTATTTACTGAAGAGAAGGTAGGGCAGGGCCCACTGCTCAGCACCATGGACACAGGGGGGAGGGAGGTGAGCACTACACCCTTCACAAAAGAAAGGGTCCTACAAGTGCTCGCTAAGCTCAGGGTGGACAAGGCAATGGGACCTGATGGCATGCATCCCAGGATTCTTAAGAAGCTAAGGGTGGAACTAGCAGAGCAATTAGCAGAACTGTTTAGTGAATCTCTGAGCACAGAAGAGGTCCCAGAAGACTGGAGAAGGGCTCATGTGTTCCCGCTCCACAAGAGTGGTAGCAGGGAGGAGGCAGGGAACTAAAGACCAGTCAGTCTGACCTCAGTAGTGGGCAAGATTATGGAGGCACTCCTTAAAGAAAGAATAGTGCAACACCTGGAATCCATAGGGGCACATGATCCAAGACAGCATGAGTTTACAAAAGGAAGGTCCTGTCAAACTAATCTCATAGATTTCTTTGGGTAACCAGAGTGGTGGACCAAGGGGGAGCAGTTAATATCACCTACCTTGACTTCAGCAAAGCTTTCAACACTGTTCCACATAGAAGATTGATAAATAAGCTGGGTAAGCTCAGGGTGGGTCAGAAGTTGGTCAACTGGGTGGCAAACTGGTTAACGGGCAGAAAACAGAGAGTGGTGGTAAATGATATACAGTCAAAAGAGATGCAAGTCACAAGTGGGGTACCTCAGAGATCAGTCCTGGGGCCAGTCCCCTTCAATATCTTTATTAGTGACATTGCAGATGGACTAGAGGGTAAGGCTTGTCTGTTTGCAGATGACACCAAGATCTGCAACACAGTAGATGATCCAGATGGGGTGGGCAGAATGAGAAGAGATCTGGATAAACTAGCAAAATGGTCAGAAGAGTGGCAACTGGGATTTAATGCAAAGAAGTGCAAGATCATGCACATAGGGGAAGAGAAACCCTGAAGCCACCTATAGGCTGGGAGAGGAGTTGCTGGCAGTCACAAAGGAAGAAAGAGACTTGGGCATCATCATCACCGATGACCTGACATCATCCAGACAGACCTCTAAAGCAGTAGGTAAGGCTAGGGGGATATTAGGGTGTATTAGTAGGGGTATCACAAGTCATAAGAGGGAGGTAATAATCCCTCTTTACAAGACACTGGTTAGGCCCTATCTGGAGTACAGCGTGCAGTACTGGAGGCCACACCTTCACAAGGACATTAACCAATTGAGGCAGTCCAGAGAAGGGCAACCAAAATGGTGCAGGGACTGCATCAGAAGACATATGAGGACAGATTAACGGAGCTCAATATGTATACCCTTGAGCAAAGGAGGGAGAGAGGTGATATGATCGAAACATTCAAACACCTTAAGGGAATTAACAAGGTGAAAGAGTCTAACATGTTTCAATATAAGAAAAATAGTAGGACAAGAGGATACAGCATGAGATTAGAGGAGGCCGATTAGGGGAATGTGAGAAATTTTTCACAGAAAGGGTGGTGGATGCATGGAACGGTCTACCTCAGGAAGTGGTGGCTATGAATACAGTGCAGGGCTTCAAACAGGCATGGGATAGGCATAAGGGAGCAATACAGATGAGTATGAATAGATAGGCCACTGACAGAGCAAAGGTCGATGGCACATTTATAAAGTAGAAAAAGAAGTGGGCAGACTGGATGGGCCTTGCGGTCCCTATCTGCCATCAACTTCTATGTTTCTATGTTTCTAAGACGCGGATCGTCAGCGGGGAAAACACAGGTCCAAACTGTGTCACAGTCCTGTGGCTCCACAGTGTGTCCGTGCTCTGATTCATACCTGGTGGTGGTCTCGAGGGGTGGGGGAGGGCGCCTGCACTCTGGCCCTCACGACCTCAGTGGACCTTCACTGGATCCTGGGAATCTGCCGGTGGTGGTCTCGGGGGGTGGGGGAGGGCGCCTGCACTCTGGCCCTCGCAATCTCAATGGACCCTCGCTGGATCCTGGGAATATGCTGTGGAAAGCAGGTAAGATGGATCATATAGACAGAGCTGCTATGGGAGGAGTTCACAACACAATGCTTCTAGGGAGTTAACCTAATTACTCAGATGTCTGCCCTGATGTAAAAAAAGATAACATTTACTGTCTCATTACTTAGATGTTTGCTTTCAGTCTCTGAATTGCCCTCAGTGTAAAAAAGTAGCTTTAACTGAGGCTTGTTCAGATGCTTGATTTCAGACCCCGAATTGCCCCCGGTATAAAAAAAGTAACTTTAACTGAGGCTTGTTCAGATGCTTGAATTACAGATTCTGAATTGCCCCCAATGTAATATAACTAATATAAAGTTAAGCCTTAATATTGAGAAGTGGTATTTAAGCCCTTCAATGTGGTAATCATTTAAGAACAGCTTTTTCCAGTTAACTAACAATTACATTCAAACAGGCTGAAAACAGGAGAGGAAATTCCTTAAAGGTCCTTAAGGTACATTACTGGATGCATAAGGCTAGTGCTAGTAGAGATCACATTTCTGAGAAAAATAAAACTATCTCCATTGCTGGGCAGACAGAAATTTTTAAAGAAAAAAGGAACCAAAGCAAACAAGTCCAAACTGCGTCACAGTCCTGTGGCTCCACAGCGTGTCCGTGCTCCGATTTGTACTTGGTGGTGGTCTTGGGGGGTGGGAGAGGGCACCTGCACTATTATTATTATTATTACTATTATTGTAAACATATTTAGAAATGTACTTAAATAAAACTGGGAGCTGCTTCTGCTGATGGATTAATAATAAAATTCCCCACACAGAAAAATTGAATGGACTTCAGTGACTGAGGGGTTATGACTCCTAATCTACGTTTTCTGGTTGTGCAGCTTGTGGCTGCTTGTCCTTTTGGACATCATGGACTGACATGGTTTGCCCACCATATTTGTGTCAACGTTTCACAGCCCTAGGCATACATATGCCTATTTTCAGGCATGACCCATGAGGGTACATCAGTAGACCTTTACGAAGGACAAAGGATATCTTTAACAAAAGAGCCAGAGTTGTACATCAAATAAATTGGATAACATGAAGCATTAAAATGAGGACTAGAGGTGCACAGTACACAAATTGATGATTCAGTTGTGTACAATATATTGTAGTTCCATACAGTGAGCTTAAACATTTGCTAAACAAAAGTGGTGGGACAGGAACTCAACATGGCAACTGCCTGATGAAACTGGGAGCATGGAGGAGATAGGTAAAAGATAGCAGAAAAGTGCAGACAAAAGGAGCAACTAAGTGCTATAAGCAGGAGTAATAACACTGAAGTCAATGGTTAGAGACAAGCACAAACAGAGCATTGGAGCAAGTGAGATCAGAATTGGAGCCGAAAGGTTATCGTGACTGAGCATTAACGTATGTGAGAAGGGATGCTGTTCCATAATTTAGGAGTAGTGGTAGCAAAGGCCATCTCATCAAACTTAGTCCTTGGCCAAGGGATGGACAGCAGGGTGAGGTCATGGGATCTAAGAGAGTATGTATTTTTGCAAGGTACCAGGAGGGAGGCTAAGGAGTGGGGCACTTGGTTCAGCAATGTACTGTGGATAATTCTTCCAAGAGTGAGGTCCTGAAGAGCAGAAAGGGAGGGCCAGCCTACTTTGGAACAGAGAGTACAATGGTGAGTGAGTTGACGTACGCAAGGGCATAACTAGCTATTAACTGGCACAGCCAAAAAAAAATAAAATTGAAGAAATTGATATAATATTTCTTACTTTACAAAAATTGTGTACTGACTAAGCACTGAGGGGCATAACAGGCCTGTGGTTTCACAACTCTATAAAATAATGGCTTGGTGCTTGTGTGACAGCGTTAAGGCCAGTTACTAGTGTGCCTATTGGTAAGTAACACTGCCTGGAAAAGGTAGTGAAAGAAAGAAAGAAAGAAAAAAGACTTCTTAAATGTTCCTAGGAACTGTATAAAAGAAAATAAAAGGCACTTTTCTGTGTTTCTGTTGTGCAAAACTCTGCTTTCCTTTACTCTGCTTGTATGTGTTTTCTGTTTCTTTCCTGTAGGACAGCCACCTGCAGGGGGTGCATGTCCTTATTACCTTATCCTATACTTTCTATCTTTCTTTCTGTTACATTGTGCTGTCTGACTTGTTACTGTTTTGTAACTGAGAAGAAGCACTGGACATGCAGGGCACTTAGCAAGGTTGTATCTTAAACATAAATATTAGAAGATTAATGCTAAAACTGTCGCTGTCTTGGAAACAAGAAGCAAGCTGTGCTATGTGCCCACTCCTGCTTGTGAGCCCAACTGTTGTAGAACCCTGTAGTCACAGAGCTCTTTTGCTGTAACTTCCCCAGTTCAGTGCTCACAGCTGGGCTGCACTGACTCATGTGCCTGTATTTGTTGTAGAAAGGGAGTCACAGGGAGCCCTGCAGTGCTATTTAAAGCTACATGTGAAAAAAAAAGCTTTAAAAGTGCACTAGCACAGTTCAATACCCAGCATACTGCACTGTGTTTATTCTGTGTTAAACGAATGTATATTTAAACTGTTGGATACAAAATACTCATTTTCTTCAAGCAGTGCAAGAAAGAACACAAAGCTGTATAAAAGTATAAAAATGAGCATGGAAAACTTGGGTCCTTGCAGGTCATGGTCTGTTCCTGAAGGAGTGTGCCAACCATTCATTTCCTCTTGTTATAGGGCTATGCAAATTAGACTGCTCAGATTGCTCAAAGGAGTCAGAGGTGGTGCTAAGGGGGTCAATGTGCAGAGCATTGCTCCTACTTATCCTTAATTTCAAAGACTGTTCTGTGCAGCTCAGCATGCTGCATATAAAATGTCTGTTTAAAGATCTTTACCACTGTATACTGCATGTGGTGTGCCCATATGTTATTATGAAAACTGATATTATCCAATGAATATGTAATAGGTTAATGAGCGGATCAGGTGACCCCAGGGGTGGGCTATAAAAAGTATCCAACTCACCCTGCTCTTGAGGGAAGAGCTCCGTACAGCTGAGGTTCTAATGGAGCGAGGAGCTAGATCTGCTGTGCTAGCATTCTCATTGGGGTCCTTCTGATTCCAGGATCAAGCCTTACTAGCTGAGTCCTGATGAATATTTTGAGTTTAGGCTTATGCCCCTGAATTGAGAGGTACGTCATAAAAATTCTGGGCCACTCTGATACCTCCTATGTTTCTATTTCATTTTTGTTATTTTGCATTTTGCTATTTTCAATAAAACCACACAAGCGACAGCGTGCTGTACCTTACTTCCTGACTCTATTGTTCTCTGTATACCTGCAACTTGTGACAGCCTGGCACGGCCCCAAAATATTTTTTTTCCATAAAAGTTTTTTTTCTTAATTTTAACTTTTCAAGAAACATAGTTCATAACAGATAATATTCAGCACATCAGAGCATTATCTACTACAAATGTGCCAGTTAATAATAATAGTAGCAAAGAAAATACAAGGCAATATGAAACAATTCATAGTACACTTGGTAATTCCCCCACAGCCGAGGCCGGGCCATCAAAAGATTAATGCACCATATAATTCTATAGCATTGACCATAAGAATAAGCTGTCACTGGATCATTTAAGTGGTGCAGCGAGAATACCTGGAAACAAGAGACTTGGGCCATGATTGACTGGCAGGTGTTGGGGTGTCCACCATCAGTGGGTCCAAGATGCATAGTCAGGTTGTCAGAGTCAGAAAGGCAGGTGGTGAGTTTGTACTATGAGGAAAAGTGCAGGGGTCAGAATTCTACATTATCTTAACTGGAGGGTGTTGAAAATATGTGGATAAAGGTATAGTTAAGTAACTGAGGATGGGAGACTGGAGGATTAGTCCTTCTATTACCATAAACAAAGAGTCGGAGAGTGTATATTACCATATATAATTACTGCAACAGCAATACAGGTGGAATGAGCTGGAGCTTATCTGAGAAACATCGCTTCGCACCTGTCTGGTGGGAGAACATGTGGGTTCTCCTTCTTGTGGAGTAGGAAGGAGCCCCAAATATTGTCATATAATAGCAGCTTGCTTATGGCAAGATGGGCCACCTTCTCATATTGTGCAGTGAGAAAGAGATGAGGTTACTCCGTTCTGTGTAAGTAGAGGGGTCCCGATCTCTCCAGTGATGCAATATCATGCTTTTGGCTGCAGTGAGTTGTTCAATGGCACAGGTGGAGGAAGTTGGCATTGATCATGTCTGGTGGTTAGGTGGCTGTTAGCTGCTGCACAGATCCACAGAAATGCTATATTGTAGCAAGAGTCCTTCATCCCTGCCATGGCTGTCTGTGCACTGTTTTTTTTCTGGCAGTCGTTTCAGTGTAAGTCATAAAATCTGCTTGTGATTGTAATCCTTTATTTGTGCATCAGTTTCCTTTCCCTGTGTACTGCTTCATTTTGGCATTGAACCCAACAACGGTCAGAGGTACTGGAGATTTGACATATCTGCTACTTCGCTGGAGAGGATGGATGCAGTGTTGTGATCAGAGAGTCCCTGATACAACTAAAGGTTTTCATGTCTAAAAGCTGAATAAAAAGTTTATATGAATGTCAGCTCACAGGTCATCTGAGATGAAAGCCAACACGCTGAACCTTTAGCAAGCTTCAGGGACCAGTCAGTAAATAACAGTTTTGTTTTCAGTTAAGTACAGCCTGTTAATTAAAAAAAGCCGCAGTGAGACAAAAGTTCAAGCCACTGAGAATGCATCAATTTAATAACAGCTGGTATTAATACTTAGGTAGTAGAGGCTTTAAGCCAAGGACAAGAGAGTATTTGAATACACAATGTCTTGTGGTAGCATATTCCACAATCTGATTGCTCTTGGTATGAACGCATAATTCCTAATATCTCTTTTGGACAATTTTTCAACTAATTGCCTTTTGTGACCCCTTAAATAATGATTTAAAATTTAAAACTCAAGGCCCATGTCTTTTACAATTGCTCATCCTGCAAGATTTTAAATAAGAATAGCAAATCTCTAGTACCTCTGTCCTTTAGGGAAAATAAACCCAAGTTATACATCCTCCCCTCATATGCGTTCTCCTTAATTTGCTGAATCAGTTTAATATATCTGTGTTGTGTTTTTCACTAAGCTCAATGTCCTTTTTTAAATATGGTCTCCAAAACTGGGAGCAATAGTCTTGGTGGGGGCGTATGAAAGCCTTATATAATGGCATCAAGAGCCCATCTGATTTACTATCAAAAGCCTGTCTGACACAATTTATTAAGTGATTTGTTTTAACAGCTGTTTACAGTGATCACTCATCTATAAGTTACTTCTAGTAAGTATACCTAAATCACAATTTTTTCCCATATCTGAGTTTAATGTCTATAGTGTAATATTCCTTAAAACATTTGTTCTTTCAAAATGAACAACCTCACATTTTTAGGTATAGTATGCTCCCGTTTATCCAACTCCCTTTTATCCAATTTCCCTATCTAACGGACACTCTGATTGTCCCCTGCTGAATGTTCAGGTTTTGACGCATCACTAGTACAGCTTTGATCCACCTACTTATTCACACTATAATTAACCAATTAACCTGCCGACACCTACTAGCACTAGCTGCTGCTCTGTACTTAAGCACCAATCAACCAGTTTAGTCTGTTGTTGTACTCACTTTTGCGATGGCTACCAAAAGAAAATGTGTTGTCCTTAGTGTCTCTCAAAAGCTTCATATTGTGGAGCACCTGGAGAATGGCAAGAGAGCTGCAATTCTCGCAGATGAGTATGGCATGGGAAAGTCCACGATTAGTGACATCAAAACTGCAAAACATAAACTGTGAGACTTTGCTCTCATCATGGAATCAGCAGCTGGGGCAGATGATCTCAAGAACATGCGATCCTGTAAAGACGAGCAGCATGATAAGGCTCTTTACATGTGGTTTTGCCAGGAGCATGAGAAGGGGACACCACTGTCTGGTCCCCTTCTCAAAGAGAAAGCCCTGATGTTCCACTCAAGGATGGGCAATACAGAGCCCTTTGTGGTTAGCTAGGGGTGGCTGACTCGCTTTAAATGCCGTCATGGAATTCGGCAGCTGTGCCTTTGTGGAGAAAAGCTTAGCGCTGCTGAAAAGTCCATTTCACCCTTCATAGAAAATTTCCTAGACATTGTTGAAAGCACCGGTCTCGGCCCAAGAGCAGATTTATAATGCAGATGAGACCGGGCTGTTCTGGTGATGTTTGCCTGATCGTACTTTGGCACATGGGGGGGGGACGGGGGCGAGAGGCTCCGGGATTCAAAAAGGCAAAAGACAAGGTTACCATCTTGGGCAGTGTAAATGCAGCTGGTATGCATAAACTAAAACCTATCCTTGTGGGAAAAGCCAGGCAGCTTCGGTGCTTAGAAAGTCAGCCTGACTCAGCTCCTGTACAGGTTATGCTTCTACGTGCGATGAAGCAACGAGCTTGGATAAAGTCACTTGACAGCAAAAAACAAAAGGCTGTCACAGACTACTTCAAGTAGTTGTTGCATTCCTGTACAAATATATAGTTTTAATCATGCACTAAATATTTTGTGATTAAATAACAATTGTTTTTGATTAAATAAAACTTTTTCTAGTAACATAAGTACTGGCTTCTCGTTTATCCAATCTCCCATTTATCCAACCTAAATTGTAGATGATTTTTTGTTTGCCTAATTAACAATATGTGGTAGATCAGAAATAAGCTTAGTTCGATCCTCGACCTGAGTCACAACTATACCAAGTTTTTGTATCATCTGCAAACTTTATTAAATAGTTGTTACTATTTATTTGTAAATCATAGTCATATATGTAGATGTTAAAAAGTAATGGGCCCAATAAAATGTAAATAGTTAATGTAAAGAATTATGCAGACTTAGCATTTTAGTGTTGGGTTTCTTTTCATTCTGGACTTACAGTATTTTAAACACTGTACTTTGCAATAAATTACAACTATACCAGTCTGGTTCTTGGAGTCACCCTCCACCCACGTCTCTCTCTCTCCCCCTCTCTGGTAAACATGGTTGGCAGTTTTGTTTGCCATAAGTAAGCTAAAACACCATATGCAATAAATATATTGCAATATACCATAACATATGATATGTATATAAAACTATCCTGGATTATACAACCACTCAAGAAGAAAGACTTGTGTTTTTTTTTCCTTTACTAAATACAGTAAGCTGCAAGGTAGCGGTGAGTATAGTGTTGTTGCCAGACATTCTAAAAAGTACATAAATTAATTAATACAATGGAAAATAAAAATAGGAAGGTACTCACGAAGTTACAATAAAAAGAGGAAAAGGAAATTCTAACAATGACAAGGACACGTTTATCAGCACAAGATTATTCCATAACAAATTTATACAAGCAGACCCAAGATGCCACCTAAAAATAACCCAGACAGTGATGCCAAAAAGAAGGATGCAAAAATATACATTTAAATGAGGACAAAAAGGCTACAGACACAAATTTTAAACAAAGTCATGAAAACTAGAAGAAAGGGATTCTACTGTTCATTTTGGATCTGATCCCTCTGCTCATCTAAAAGCAGTTTCTTTTGACCAGCAAGATTGTGAAGGTTCCAGTAATTGGGGCAAATCCAGGGACGAGAGTCCCCCAAGTTGGGCTGCACAAATCTTAACCACCTTATTTACCTAAATGTGGAAAACTGCAGGATATCCTGGCAGATATTCAAAAAATAAAAAAGGGGGGCGACATGTTGGCACATAAAATGGAAGATTTTCAAAAATATAGTGGCATTAGAAAAAAGACAATCAGATTTAGAAGATAAAGTGCAGCTGTAATTGATTAAGTCAAAAAGCTTAAAGTGCAGATTCAATTATTTATTTATTTTATTTATTTATTCATTCTCGGATTACACATATCTTTGAACACAGAACAACTCATTTACAAAGGTTCCATGTCAGTTAGGAAGGGGGTAGCAAGGACATACAAGGGGAGACAGAATTCAACATACAGTGTACAGCAAATAAATTGCATACATAGTTATTTACAAACTGTAATACAAATACATAGCTATTTACAGTTTTAAATCGTATACTTAATTATTTACAGAAAATAATACAGTTTAAGATGAGAAAGTAAGATGCTAAGATGAATAGAGAGGTAGGGAAGGAGGATGTCAAGGAGAGGGGGAAAGATGCAGCTCGTAGGCCTTGTCAAAGGTGAGTTGCAAGGAAGGAAGAGATGAGGGAAAGTTGGGAGTGCAGGGGAGTGGATGGGAGGTGGTGGGGCAGATGCAAGGGGGGGTGAGGTACCAGGGGTAGGGAAGAACCCAGGACCAGGAAGGGAAGGATTGTCTGGGGCAGAGGTTGTGTGAAGAGAAAAGGAGGTGAGCAAGGGGGAAGGTGGAGGTGGAGGACTGGGTCAGATAGAGGCCCTGACTTAGCTGCAGGGGTCAAACTGTGTTAAAGGTGATCAAAGGATGAGATTATTTGTGGCAGTCACAAGTGCTTTCATTCATGATGTGCTGAAAAAGGAGACATTTAAAATCAGCAAGATGAGGTAAGTTGGTAAGTACACCGCCTAGACCATTTATCCAGTTTGGAGCTCTACAGAGGAAAGAACATTGACATTGAGTGGTCCAGAACCTTGGTACAAAGAAGTGTTCAGTGTCAGAGGTCTGCGTATGATGAGACTCGAGGGATCTGGGCAGGAGACAGGTAATGCCAGTTGGCAGGGCTCCAAGTAGCACTTTTTTGGCAAATATGCAAAACTGGTATTTGATCTGGCCTTGTAGATTAAGCCATCCAATTAGTGCATAGAGATCACATGTGTGGGTGAGGGGATCAGCATCAGTGATGAGTCTACAGGCTTTGTTCAAAGTTGTGTTCAGCCTTTTGAGGGATGTGGCTGAGGCTGCTCCATAGATTCCCAAACCGTAATCAATTGTAGATAGTACCAAACTGTGGACAGCAAGTTTAAGTGCTTCATGGGTCAGGCTCCTTCTGTGCCTAAATAACAGACCTAGTTTTGCATTTGTGATCCTGGCTATGGTCTCAATGTGTGGCATGTAGGTGAGGTGGCTGTCCAGAGTAATACTGAGGTATTTGAATTGTTGATTTTGCTCAAGGGGGGCTCCAAGGTTGTTACTGACAGTGAGGGCATGTGATCTGTACTTATGGCGAGAGGATGAGAACAGCATGAGTTTAGTTTTTTTGTAGTTTAGAACAAGTTTGTGTGATTGGAATAATTTTTTGATTTCAAGAAAACCAAGCTGGAGGCTATCTTCAAGCACTGTGGGATCAAAGTGGCTTGCAAAGATGACAGCATCATCAGCGTAAAGGAGCGTCCTTAGATGGCAGGCATTTGGTAAGTTGTTTAGGAAGATGCTAAAGAGGAGAGGACATAGAATGGACCCTTGTGGTACCCCTGAAATGATGACTTGCAGCTCTGAGACTACGTTTGATATCTTTGCCCTTTGAGACCTATCCTCGAGGTAGCTTCTGAATCACTTCAGAGTATTAGATGAAAGGCCGATGGAGTCTAGTTAATCAAGGAAGAGTTTGTGATTTACACTGTTGAAAGCCTTTGTTACATCAATAAAAGCTGCTCCAACCAAATTGTTTTTGTCAAAAGACTGCTAGATGAAACTGGTAAATTCTAAGAGTGCAGTGGTCGTACTGTGCTCTTTCCTAAAGCTATGTTGTTGAGGGCATTTCTTATTTTCTCCCTTACTCGCTTGTGTCCCTCACATACAGTCCACAAAGTCTCTATTTCACTTTTAATAATTTTTACTGTTTTATAAGAAATAGATAGATGGATAAGTATTTTTTTCCATTCACTAAAAATACCACCAACAGCTTAATCTGGTTCAATTTCAGTTGGTTACCATCTGTATCCCCACCAAGTCACCCCTAAAAAAGGGACTTCTAGTCTCAGTGGGCCTACCGGGTCAACACAATTCAAACAAATAAATAAATAAATTAAAATAAAATAAAATCACATAAACTTGACAAATTCCAATTTCCCATTGATTTTAGTGGGAATATGTATGTTTGGTTTCCATGATTTTGTCCTTATAGAAATGGTAGGAAACATAGTTCTGTAGAATCAGCAGACATAGAAACATAGAAGCTGATGGCAGATAAAGGCCCCATGGCCCATCCAGTCTGCCCTTTTTTGTTGTATTGCTTACACTGTAGACTGCTCCAGTTCTACTGCACTTTCTCTGCCACACCCTTACCTATCCCTTATGATTCCTTGTGCTTATCCCAGGCTTTTTTGACTCCCACCACTGTTTTCGCCCCCCACAACCTCTGCTGGAAGACCGTTCCAGGCATCTACCACCCTTTTTTTGAAGAACTATTTCCTCACATCTCTCCTAAACCTACCCCCCCTCCAGCTTCATATCATGGCCTCTTGTTCTGGAGCATCCTTTTATCTGAAAAATACCTTGTACATGTACCTTATTCACTCCTGTGAGGTAGTTAAAGGTCTGAATCATATCCCCCCTCTCTCTCCCCTCTCCTCCAGGGTGTACATATTTTATTCCTTTAGCCTCTCCTCCTAGAAAATTCGATGTACACCCTGTACCATCTTGATAGTCCTCCTTTGGATGGTCTCCATCCTGTCTATGTCCTTCTTGAGATGTGGCCTCCAAAACTGGACACAGTACTCCAGGTGGGGTCTTACTAAAGATCTCTGTAGTGTCAACACCACTACCCTCTTCCTGCTAGTAATACCCCTACCTATACATCTTAGCATCCCAGTAGCTCTCCCAGTAGTATTGTTGCATTGTCTGACCATCTTCAGGTCATCAGATATGATTACACCCAGGTATCTTTCCTTCTTGGTTACTCCCCATTTTGTACTGTATCTCTGGGTTTCTGTGACCCAAGTGCATTGTGTTGCACCTCTTTGCATTAAACCTTAGCTGCCATACTTTTGGCTACTCCTCCAGTCATTTCAAGACTCTTTCCATCCTTTGTACCCCCTCCAGAGTGTCCACACTGTTACAGATCTTGCTGTCATCCACAAAGAGGAGGACCTTCACTTCCAGTTCCTCTGCTATGTCACTAATTGAGATATTAAAGAGGACTGGCCCCAGTACAGACCCCTGCAGTACCTGCTGGCCGCTCTCTCCTCCTCAGACTACCATCCTCTTCCTCCTATTCCCTAACCAGTTTCTTAGTCCCAGGTTGCCACCTTATTGCCATCCCCCATGTTGCCCAAATTGTTTACTGGCTTTGTATGTAAAATGGTGTTAAAGGCATTGCTGAAGTCCAAGTAGCCAATGTCCACCACCCCCTGATCCAACACCCTGGTTACCCAGTCAAAAAAATCTATCAGATTTTGTTTGGCATGACCTCCCCTCGATAAAGCCATGCTGCCTTGGGTCCTGTAAGCCACTGGATTCCATGTGTTCCATGTTTTTTCCCTTTAATAGTGTTTTCAACAATTTCCCTACTACAGATGTCAGGCTGACAGGCCTGTAATTTTCCACCTCCTCCTTTCTACCACTTTTGTGAAGTGGGATTACATCTACCCTTCTCCAGTCCTCTGGGACCATGCCTATCTCCAGTGAACTGTTAAACAAGTTTATCAGGGGTATAGCTAACACCTCCATGAGTTCCTTTAACACTCTTGGATGCATCTCATCTGGCCCCATGGCTTTGTTCATCCTCAGATTAGCGATTGTTTTCCTGAGCCTCTTCTCAGAAAAGGGACTGGTGCAAAATGATTATTCCAGGGCATTTTCATTGGTGGTATGTTCTCCCACAACAACCCCTGTTCAAGAGGTCTGGAGTTCAAATGTGAAATTAAAAAATGTTTGGATTTATTGCATAATTTTCCATAACTCCTAAATAGGTGCATTAAACCATGTCCTGAAACATTCATTTAATTTTATTTGATTTTTGTAATATATTGAATTAAGAAGCAAAATATGTGAAAGGATTTCTGAGCCTGAAGTTTGAATTTCCAGCAATCTGTATGTCTTTCCCACTTATAATTTGGCCATGTCCTATCGTAGCAAGGCACAAATGTGGGTAGCTCACAATAACATTGCAGCCACAATCTGATCCACGATTGTTACTGCGCATCCATGATAGGAGCAATTTGGAGCTAAAGGGAGAATAGAAGCAAACAGGAAACCAATAGGTTAATATAATATCAAGGACTCATCTGACTCCACTTAACTTTTTTCAGATTGGACTTTGGATTTTAAGCTTTGCCGCACATGTTAATTAACTGATGCTCAGAAATACATTTTCACAGTTGTGTTGCAAACTCCACTGAATCAGTAGGTGGCATATCTGCTGGTATCTTTAGGGAATTGACACATATAACATACACTTACTTGAGATGACTGCTTATCAGCAGAAACATAATGAAAAGTGTTGAGTATTCACTTCTATCTCAAACTTTCTTACTGTACTGTATGTTTATGCCCTACAGCTTAAAGCCAATTTGCACAGCAGGAAAACTCAAAGCTGGTGGTCTACTCCTGTTAATTTTTTCTGTCTTTTTCTTAATTGATTTCCTGTTCTGTGATCTACAATGTGGAAGAGTGGTTACAGCTGATTAATTGTGACCACCCTACTTAAATTGCTTTCAAACTACTTTAAGGTAATGTGCCAAATTACAGACAACTATCAGTGAACTGCATGCATATTTTGCCAGTCTTAAAGCAATATGAAGATCATATGTAGTAACATTTATCATGTGCATAGATTATGGGTGAGTATAATAAAGTATGGTACAGTAATAAGTTATTGAACTAACTGCAGTATTTGTATGGGTACAACAAATACTCTGCATCAGTGTGGACATTGAAAATTTGAGCAAGTCTATCGCTGACTATATAATCATAAGTAATCATTTACTGTAGTCAGGTACTAAATTCTATATTGAACAATTTAAATGGACTTTTGTATAGTGTGGGATTAGAAGCTTGCCTGAATATCATGCTTCTCTCAGAATAAAGAGTAAGCAGCTGTCTGGCCCAAAGACTCACAGACAGCACATCACACAGTGAAGCAGGTCACCCAGATTCTAGTGTAACCATGGGAATTTATTACCTGTGGGACTCAAGGGTGTCACTGATATGACATGTTTCAGCTCCAAGGAGAGAGGTTCAGACTACTGACTGTCTGTGCATCCCACATACTGTAATTCATTTTTATGTTTGCTTGCATGCATGCATAAGAAACATTATGTGGCAGCTTATGAGAGAAGCAGGTTGTGGAGGTGCGACACGGTGGCAGCCAACGCTGGTACTGCATTTGTGGGCTTGGCACTGTTCACCCAATGCATGCCCAGTGTCCTGATGACACTGGTTCTGCAGAAGTGCCACCAACTTGAAATGATTAGGCCACTGCAATGAGGGACTGCTTCGTCATTGCAGCATCAGCCATTCCGCTGCAATGAGGGAGCGATCCATCATTGCAGGGCAGTACCTTGCCTGGTGTAACATTTCCCTAAACATGGCAGCAACTTATGCCGCTGCCTCAGAGCCCCATGAAAGATGACTTACAGGGGTGCCCAATCCCCCTGTCAGCATGCCCCCGACTCAGTTCATTTGCTGATGGGGGAGCCCACTCCCCATCGGCATAATGTTCCCCAGCATTTGTTGTGTGTCGGGGTGCACAATCCCCCTTGGCTCTTGCCCTCCCAACACTCGGTATGTGCCGATGGGGGTGCCCAATCCCGGTTGGCTACAGCCCCCCCAAAAAAGCACTCAGGTGGTACACTGGGAACCCACCCCAGTGTGCCCAAAGTCCCTGTAAATAAGAAAACCTTCCCGCAATGTTATAAATTTTTTAAACCTGTAAAGTAGGAAACAGTCCCTCATTGAGTCTCCCCCAACTCATGCCCACCCACTGCACATCCCACCTCCCCACACCCCCCTTCACCCCATACTTACCTCCGGAGTCCAGTGCGACAATCTTCAGTGGACCGGGAACATGTCTGCGCTCTTCAAAGCCGACCGCAAACTGAAGAAATACCGGTAAGCTGTATAATGTCATAAATGGTTTTTTTTCAACTTATGTGGATATCTTGGTAATTTTTGGGACTTTTGGCACCCAATTTTCAACATGGGGTTATTGGGATCCCTCCTCATTAATTCAGTCACTGTCATGGTGTTATTCAATCCTGAAAGGTTATTTCATGGTCACTGCACAGAATCACCTTTCAGGACTGATTAACAAAATGACAGTGCTGCTATTCATGAGGTGGGCTCTCAAAAAACCTATGTTTACAAATTTTTTTTTCCAGAAAAATGACTGTTCTACGAGCATGCATTGCGCAGTTTTCATGCACCCTTGTAACTTCGCAAATGTGTAGTATTTTCACTCCAGATTTTCAACATTGGTATTTTTTTCTGACCTCCTTATGAACAGTACAGCTATCATTTTTCACATCCTGGCCAAAATGTGTTTTTGCACTTCTGCACACAATAGTGCTGTCGCTGTGGGAAATCAATGTTCAGGACAGATTAAGAAAATCATAGTGACAGTGCTCATGAGCAGAGGTCACAAAATGACTATGTTGAAAATTTGGTGAAATAATTCCACTAAATGACTGTGTTATGCACATGCGTGGCACAGTTTCCATGTACGCATGGATGTTCGAGCATTTTTAATATTTTCACTACAGATTTTCAACATTGCCATCTCTTCACACCTCCCTATGAATGGTACAGCTGTCATTCTTCACATCCTACCCGATCTGTGTTTTCGTACATCTGGTGCAGAAAGGCATGGTCGCTGTGGGAACTCAAAGTTCGGGACACATTAACAAAACCACAGTGCCACTGTTCATGAGAAGAGGTCCCAAATGTTTTCATGAGGTGGGGGTCACAAAATGGCCATGTTGAAAATTTGTAGTGCAAAAATCAACAAACATTAGGGTTTCTAACCATAATGTCCCACCCTGTACGGACTGACAGGCATCAGGGGTATGCCTTTGGACTGCAGAATGTAATGCTCATGTCATTCCACTCCCTCCCCCACAGTCAATGACAGGCATTGAGGTGTGCCTTTGACTCTTCAGCCCCAGAGTTCACCCCATTCTCCCATACTGCACCCATTTCAGCGTATGTCCTTATGGAATGGGGTGACTGTAAAGCTGAACACCCCAAGGCACACCTCAACACTTGTCAGTGTCTGCAGGATAGGATAAGGTGAAATGGCATGAACATTATGGGTGATGACCCAAATGCATACCCCAATACCTCCCCATTCCTGCAGGGTGGAGGTGGGTTTGGCGTGAAGTTCAGTACTTCACTGCCATTTCTATTCTGCATCTGTCTAACTCCTGCATTTCCAATGCTAATACCAGCAAGCAAACATTCGGCATTGACAAATGCTTGTTTCATGGTAGGTTTGAGAAGTACTTAAATTATCAACCTCCCCCCATCACACACACACACACAGAGTTTTTCATGCAATTGCAATATAGTATACGCATACCGTCTACACAATGTAACAATTGTTTGCCAATCGTCTAAAATGTACTCTATTTTTCTCTTTACTTACAGATATGCCTAACAGTATGAATAAGTCAAATGCACATTTTTAACTGTGTACATTTTCCTCTGCATTATCTTGACACTGCCTACAGAACATATGATTTTTCCAAGGGTAGTAGCATAGTAATTTAAGACGAAAGGAGCTCTAGGCCCATCATCTCCACCTCCTGCTTCACAAGTATATATGAATAAGTATGCTGTGCATATAAAGCAGGAGACAAGAAAGAAACTACAAAAACAAGGGCATTATATGATTAGGTGGGGAGCAGCTGGAGAACAATGACCACAATGTAGTGCTAGACCACTACACATTAGGAAGACAAATCTCAATTTGAAATTTAAATTCCACTGACAAAATTTTCACAAAATGCAAAATTTGCTTCCATGAAATTTCACTAAAAACAGAGGAAAATTTAATAAAATTCTGCCTTAAACTGCATAATTTTGTCATGTATAGCATAATAATGTGGTGAATTGTGGAAAATAGTTCCGTGGAACTTTACGGCTATTTTTCTTTTATTTAAATTCCACAGAACTGACTGCTATTTTTTATTTTATTTTGTAAGAAGAAACTGGTGTAACTGGGACCATAATTGGGAAATGGAGATGCAGGTGTAACTGGGAGGAGAAACTGCATAACTGTGAGGTGACACTGCTGCCACTGATACTGGTGTAACTGGGATGAGACACTGACATAGCAAGCTATAATGAAACACCTGTAACTGGGAAAACAGTGGGATGCACTGATGGAACTGGGAGAAAACACGACCAAGGTACAAAATTCCTCTAACTTAGGTGCCCCAAGGCAGGCACTTTTGTCTACAAATGCCTACAGCTACTCAGTGCCTGCCCACTGGGACATCAAAGGCATTAGTGGTACTGTATCTTTAATTTTTTTTCTCCTCTCCTCCTCCCTTCTTTCTTTTTTTTCTATCGCCCCTAGCCAACCCCCTCCCTGGGTACCTCCACCATCTGCAATAGCACAGCATTAGCATCGTGCGGCTGTTCATGAGAGCACTTACCCTTGGGTGGAGCAGACAAAGCCAGGACCAAGAAGGAGCAGAGTGGTGGAGAGGTTGCCATGTGACCACAAAGTCTGTGCACTGCGAATCATGCTGACTCAGTCATGCAGCTGGTGTCACGTGACAGGGGCTTTCACTAGGAATCAGATCACAGTCTGGAGTTGGAGGCATTAATCGGCTGCTGCTGGTGACTGATCCCCCCCCCACACACACACACAAAGTGTTGCTGGTGAGCACTGTTCAGCCTGTCACAGGAAGTCATGGCTGGGAGTTGAATTTGTTATCAGAGCAGCAGGCAGTGCACAAAGGCCTTTAAGGAGCTTAAAGTCAGCACTCATAGACAATCCTATTAAGGGCTAGTGATATGGAGTGTTAGAGACCCTTACCGGTGCAGCATAATACATAACACTCAAAGCCCTTTGGGGGTGGTGGATAAATAATTATAAGAACCTATTGTATCAGGGCAGGCAGGCATCAAATTCATTTAAAAATAAACATTTTCAGTGCTTGGAGCCTAGTAAGAGTTCTTTAATGGACTGAGTGCATGCAGGCAGGCAAGAGAAAAATCATTATTAAAAACAAAGAAGTCTGTTTCAGGGCTTGGGGGCTAAGGCCTTATTATGGCATGCAGGACAGCATTAAAGCCTCTATCAGAGCCTGGCAGCAAGTAATTCCTTTTCAGGTCTGAGGGCATGCAGGCAGGAGGAAACCAATTTAAATTAAAAAAGCCCTATTAAGGGCTTGAGGATAAATTAGTCCTTTTAAGGACTTCTGGGGCATACAGACAGGGCCGTTTTACAGGGCTACCCACTTTCCATAGAGGATGGCAATCACAGGTAGGAACAGAGAGGATTGGGTGTGCATTGGGATCTCCTAAGGGAGGCAGGTGCTGGAGACAGGAAGGGGGTATAAAGAAAAATTTAAAACAAAAAGCAGTGGCCTATGTGAACCTCAGAATATCCTGAAAACTTTGGAATCCACTTTCATTGTTCAGGTAATAACTCATATTTTAGTCACCACTGCTGTTTCAGTTGAATTCACCTCCACAAGTATCTAACATCTTCGGTGTCCTGCATTAGTGCTGTCGCATCTGTCACAGGTTTGCCTGAATTATGTTCATGATTGACATAGACATCACTGCCTTTTGGTTTAGAGTTACATGCTGCCCCATGAAAAACTGGCAATACTGATGCTAAACCCAGATGTTCGAGCCTTCCTCTCCAACCATGGGAACATTTGACACTAAACAGATGGTGCCAGCACACCTCCACGCCCATCACCACCCCCTGCTTGATTTATTCATTTATTTTTATATATTTATTTATTTGATACCTGGGTAAGTACACTGGCCTGAGGGACCATTTTCAGGTATGGCCTGGACCATTTTTATTTTATTATTTTATTGTATTTATTTATGCATTTGATAACTGGGTAAGTGCACTGGTGCCAGGGACTGTTTTCAGGCATGACCTGGGCCATTTAGATGGCACATAGAGTAAACAATTTTCACACACTTTAGAGATAACAACATAATTGACAATACAGCAGGAAATTAACAACAAATAACAATGCAGTTAATACTGGTTCAATGCACATTGGCATTGGGATACAGTACAAAATAACAAATTGAGTAATATTGGAAGGACATATACATGGTGGGAACATTTAGAATACAGTATACTGAAACACCAACCGATTTAATAGAAACTAGACAAAGAAGGCCTCAATTAGCAAGCTTGTTTGTACTAAACATTTAACAGGTACAGAACACCTTTGACATTTGTACATTTCTAAAGTGCTTTTTGAAGGTCAAGAAGGATTCACGGGAATAAAGATCCTCTGGGAGAGAGTTCCAAAACTTAGGAGCTGCACCTGAGAAAGATCTCTGTCCCATTACAGTTGATAGCTTTGGACAATTTAGATAGCGACCAGCAGAAGACCTCAGTAGGCAAGAGTTCCGTTTGATGGTGAGGAGTTTGAATAGCGGAGATTTGGCACCATCTTGTAGGACCCTAAATATGAGAGATCCAAATAACTGGTCCCTAAGGGTTTGGGGTGGTCACCCAATCATTTTATATAATGAGCAGTGGTGTGTGCAGTCATTTGTGTGACAAATCTACATATATTAATGTATGCAGATGGCACATATAGTGCAGTCAAAGCAACATACAAATCAAAAGGGCACATTCAGCACAGGCTGAGCATTATACATAACAATTTGTACAGGTAGAAGCAATACAGCCATGCAGAAAATGCAATAAGCAGCAAATAACAGATCAGGCCCCCAGTAATAGACTCAGGCCAGTGATGCAATGAGCTACAATGTTACAGCCCATAGTTTGAAAGTCCAGGACAGGCATAGAACAAGGGTAACACTATAGAACAGTAGCAGCCTGGCTGGCAAGGAGGTTGACTCCAGATAATATAGATCAACATATAGAGAATAATGGATGGGGAAGGGTTTGATATGAGAATTTAATGCACGCTCGAGTTGTGGGATGCTACATAAACCCCGAGGGTGAAGCCCGAGGGATTTATCAAAGCATCCCACAACGAGGGTGTGCATTAAATTCTCATATGAAATACGCTCCCCATCTTTTATTTTTTATAACAAAAGACCAGCAATTTTTCTCCAGCAGTTTGTGAGACTGTTTGGCCCCACCCACATACAGAATGTTGGCCAATGAGGCAGCAGCATAGTTTGACTGGCATGGCTCATGAACGTCATAACAACCAGCCGGTTGTTATGGAAAATATCATCCTGGCCAGTACATTGAGAGAACTTGCTGCCCAGTTATTATAGTCCAATAATAAACTATCAACTACTGTATATAGACAAATGCTTTGGAAACAAGACCAGCCAGCAGACTTAGGCCAGGCTAAACAGTTTGCCCTCTCCCAGTTCAGGTGGGGCACTTGTTTACAGCAGTGGTCAAAAGGGCATTTTTAAAATGCGATTTCTAGAGGTGAGAAGTGTTCAGTGAGTGAAGTGAGACAGGCAATTCATTCCAAAGCCTAGGGGTGGTGAGGGAGAAGGCTTTCTGACCTATCTTGGCTGCAGTCTGAATACATCTTGGTCCCCACTTTAACACAATCACAAGATCCCTTTCCTCTCTTTTCACCCACCAGCACCCAAACAAAGAAAGTGTGTCACAATTAACAATTATATTGTAGAAAAATACTGCAAAAAACAGCAGGGACTTCACAAGAAACTTGCACAAATATGAAATGCCACAAAGTACTTTTAAAGATTGCGTTTTGATTTACAAAAATCACAAAGAGCTGCAGATATTTCTTCTTCAACACCCACTGTCATTCACATGGCCAATTCTGTACCGCTGTTGGTAATGTACAATAGCCAGATCGTTGCCTCTGTGGACATGTGAACATGACAGTATCAGCAGTTTTCTGCTGCATTGCATTATGGTCATGATTCTTTTTTCTTGGGATCGCATTGTGATGTAGTCGTTTATCTTGGCTGTTTGCACAGCCAGCACCATCAACAATGCAGGAAGCAGGCAATTTTATTTATTTAGTTCATACTTCAGATTACAATACATTTGAGCTTATAGCTCCTTTACAAAGGTTCCACTTCAAAAAGACAAGATATACACCAACAACACAGGATTCAAATTGAGGTACAACAAAAAGAGCAAATAGCTACCTAATACAGACTTATAGATTTAAATAAACGATCATTTTAAGAAGCAGCACACAGCCTTGTCTTGAGCAAATGTGGACACTGCCTCCAAGCCCTTATTAGTAGAGGAGTATCAAGGTTGTAGAGATAGGTGAGGGGAGGCAGTGGTCACCAGGGGAGAAGAGGAATGGCAAGGTGCATAGTGCGGAAGTAGCCAGGGGTGGGTCAGCGATAGGTGGGGATGCTGGATAGTGCTATAGGTGATGGACTGGATGGGAAAAGAAGACATTGCAGTAGAGGAGTTAGAGGGTAGGGATAGGGTGCTGCTGAGGTAGGGAAGGGGATGAAACTGTTTACAGAGTATTGGTCCCACATGGAGTTATTCGAAGCAATCACATTTTTTCACTTGCGTGAGGTGTTTTGTTAGTTAAATTTTGAAATGGCCAATTTAAAGGGACACCAGGGAGATTTTGAGTTTAATACTGTATTTCCAAGCACAATAGGCAACTATGTTTGAAAATTCTGGAGCACTTCTGTTCATGCACAGTTTGAAGTTCAAGGATTTCTGCCATCCGCCACATCCCATACATCCTGATAAAGGTCTAACATGGAATGCTGCCGAACTGGAGTTCGGTGACTTTTATGATATGTCAAGTGAATAGCTTGCCATGTTACAGAAAATGTGCTTCAGCAATGAATAAAGACTTTGATTGATTGATTGATTGATTGATATAACTCATTTAAGAAACCGGGGGGTATTTCAAATAGAAATAGCTGCTTGTAACATAAAACTGGGACTCAGTGCATGCGCACCAGCGCTAGTCACAGTTTTACTTTGCTGAAATAAGCACATTAAGATCTCTATCAAGGCTGCTCTGGAAGGGGATAACAAAATAATATTGGGACAAATGATATCCTTTTTGATGAAATTCATGAGAAGGAAAAATACATTGGTAAAAGGCTGATATGCTGGGAAGGATGTGACCACATGACAACAACTCCACCACCTCATGCCCACCGGAACACTCCTGTAAATGCTGAAACCTCCAACATCATTTAAAGATTGCTGCTGTATGAACACTGCTCTGCAACATTTTAGGGAGTGCCATGGGAACGATTCGGGAGGCGCCGTTGTGAGTGAGTGCTGCGTGAATGAGGTATTACCTTCCTAGCTCTATCATGTGATCATATTTAATTGCAGAATAATTTTTGAGTGTTCTGCAGAATTTAATAGTGAATGTTAGAATTGTTTGATGAACTGCAAAATTTTAAAAATACATAAAAAATGTATATCACTTTGCTAGGAGTCATGTTTAGTAAAAGGGGAAGTCTCACTAGAGAAAGAGGGGATTTCTACAGCAAATACAGTGGAACTGTCTTATAATGGACATGTTTGTGCAAGCAGGTTTTGTCTGATATAAGGGGTGTCCACTATATCCTAATGTCTTAAAATATGAATCTCTCTACTACAGCTCACACACAGGAGTACAAATCAGAATATACTCCCTACTTCCAACCAAGGGTGTGGGGAAACCACTGTTTGCAGTTGACTGGCAACTGAGCAGTAAACAAGACTGGAAATATTTTGTTGTACAGTACCTGTTCTCACTGGGGGATCGGGGGCTGAGCGGTAAACATAATTGGTAAGATTTTGTTGTACAGAACCTGTGCTGCTTGTGGGATCAGGAGGGATCAGAAGTAATCCTTTGGAGTAAGGTGTCAGGTATCAGGCATTAGGTGAGGTGAGTGATGTCCATATAGTGCCAGACAAACCATCTGAATGATCAGGTGACAATTATCAGGCTTCTTGTAGCATGTAACAGGGGTACAGAGGAGCTCATGGTGTCCACTGTACAGGTGTTACAGAGCATGATATAAGTGGGATTTTTAACAATACAGACAAATTTTGGCTTTTGGCAATGCAGATCTGTTAGTTATAAGTGGGTGTCTGCTTTAGGGTGTCCATTATAATAGGGTTCCACTGTAACTCTTTGACCCTTTCTTTACTGCCTATCTGAAGACTATCACCTGACTGCTTTGCTCATGGAATATGATTCTGTGGATTTCCACTGCAAATAGCTGAACTTTACTAAAAACTGCTGAATGATTTTATGGTAAACAAGATTTCCACACTTCATCAAAGAAATTTCACTGTTTGCATGATTATCCATCAAGCAAAGTGAAATTCCAGAGTACTGAGAGAATTTCACCCATGGAGAATATTAGTGAAATTCCATAAAAATTGCAGAATTTTGTGAAAGTTTGGTTAAAGCAAAATCTGCAAATTTTGACCAGACCTAGATCTCATTACAGTGCAAACAGGTAAGGCAGGGATGATGTCTGCAGGGCTACACAAAGAAGGGAGTTTTAATCAAACTGAACAAGCTTATAAAGACGATGAAGAGGGCAGTGACAAAATGCACATCTAGGAGTTGTAGAGAGACAAATAGGACAATAATACCTCCTGTGATGACAAGGATAGTAACAAAATTAATTAGGAGTAAAGTGTGATAAACTATAAGGGATGAATGGACACAGATGCAAGGATTGGGAATATGCAGCCACCTTTATTTCTAAACTGGCACCAACTATGTGAAATCCCACTGGGCATGACAAGAAACATGGCACGGACTACAGATTGCCATGGAGGGACTACAACAAATATTAACATTTCCTAACTTACGGTTTGAAGTAGACTGTTCAAGATCCAGAAACAAGTTCTGGGGATTATTCTTCCCTACAGGTAGAACTTGTTACTAACTATGTAACTCAACAAGTAACAAGTCCTGTTACACTGGCACAGACATTAATTCAGTGTTACTTTTTAAAAGTCAAGTCTCTGTGGTGTTCACCGCCACATGGGTCAACTGTGGCTGGAGCAACTGCTGCCACTGAAACATGAGCTTTATGATTATTTGGTGCAGACAGTGGTGGAATTTCATTTTCTGGAGTAAAGTCTTCAGCAGCACTCTCCTCTTTTGGAGCGATGTCTGCTGAACTAGCTGGAACCCTTGAAGATAACAAACAATCCACATGCACTTGAACCATACACTGGCCTATGAAGACTCCATAGGTCAAAGTCCCATGTTTTTCCATCACCACTACTGGAATCTAGAGATGCTTGCAAAGTCTGAAACCTTGAAATATCACCCTGTTACCAGGATGGAAGGTTTGAACTGGCTTGGACAACTTGTTTTTGCCCCTCTGCTGCTGCAGAACAAGTCTAGTTTTAGCAAGAACAAATGGGTACAGTGTTCAAATCTGTGGAAGAATTCTGCAGGTGTTTGCTTTGTGATGGTGTGAGGATTGTTCCTATAGTCCAACAAGAAACAAAACATCATCTAGAATGTCAATATTGATTGAGAACCCTGTTTTGTCCAGGCGTTCTTGAAAATTTGTGCAGCCAGTTCAGCTGCACCATTTAATGCAGGATGATAAGGTGGAAACAAGGAGCTAGATATTCAAAGGGGTTGCACCTGGTGCAACTGAGTTGCTCCATCGCAACCCCAGAAATGCACCCTGGGAAAATATTCAAAAGAGGGACTTGTGCAGCACAAGTCCCGATGCACCAAGGCACAAAGATAATGTATGCGGCACATCTCCATGGGGCGTGCCCATGCATATGTGGCACAGCCAGATATTCAGGTCAGGATGTGCGGTACATATGCTAGCATAACCCTGAGATGCACTGCATACTGGGGCACAAAGTTGAGCCTGAAAAATAATGCTTGAATTGTAGCCACCCACAGGTGAGCTGCTATACTGCAAGGCACAGCACAGCAGCCACCAGCCGTGGGTGGTTCCCCCCCAACACTGTGCACAAGCACCCATAATGTCACTGGTGGTCCAGTGGAATCCCCTCCTCCCAACCTCTGATCACCCATGACACATTATCCTTCTGTCCCTGGCAGTTTCAGTGGTTCCCCTCCCTGCTCGAATTTCAACCACCCAAATTAAAGATTAGTATATCCCTGCTAGTCTAGTGGTAACTTCACCCTGCCCGTAACCCCAATCACTGTAAACTCATTGAAAAACTCCCCTGGCGCTCAATGGCACCCTCACAAAGTCCCCTGCCCATCCAAGCCCCCCATCATCGGTGGGCAGCAGCAAACCCACCCGCAAACCTCCATGGCTACCATCGAATGACAGCTTAGTACAGCTACAAGCTCATTGATCCACACTGTGGACCAATGGGATTGCAGTCCATACTGTAAGAGTCATTCACAAATATGTGAATGAATGATTTCATTCACATAGTTGTGAATGACTATTACAGTATGCACACCAAACCCATTGGTCCATAATGTGGACCAATGAACTTGCAGCTGTACTGTAAGCTGTCATTTGCTAGGCAGCTGTGGAGGAATACAGGTGGGTTTGCTGCTGCCTGCCGATGATGGGGGGGAGCTGGGTGTGCAGGGGTTCCTGTGTGGGTGGGTGGGGTACCACTGGAGCACCAGGGAGTTATTTCCGATGAGATTATGGGCGATCAGGGTTACGGGCAGGGTGGCGGTTACCGCTAGACTACCAAGGATATACTATTCTTTTATTTTGGGTGATCGTTGTTCCAGGATGGGGTGAGGGGGTTCCACTAGACTGCCAGAGACAGAAGGATAATGTATTGTGGGCAATCAGAGCAATGGGATGGGTGGGGGTATCACTAGACTACCAGGGCTTTGACAGGCTTTCCTGTCTGGTGACTGGAGGTATGGGAGGGGAAGTGGGTACCATTAGACAACCTCTGACAGCACTGCATATTGTGCCAGGCACCAGGAGCATTTTACTGGCTAGCCCTGCACAACACATGCAAATAGGGCCATAATGGCATGCAAATGGTCCCATTCGCGTTCTCTTGCATGTATTATGCCCATTTGCATAGTGCTGGCTGAATATCAGGAATTTGCACTCAGCATAACTCTGTTGCACTGGTACAGTTCCCATTCCTGGTATTCAGCCCTGCCTGGGGAGGGGGGATGTGCCAGTGTATCATATTTGCACAGTGCGCATTACCTGATATATTCAGAGGAGATGCAGCATGGCTCATCTCTTTTGAATATATCTCTAAGTTGCACCAGTGCAACTCAGTTGCACTGCACCACCACATGTGCCATCGCCAGGCACAATTCTGAATATCGGGGCCTCAATGTGTAGAACACCATTTCAGTTTAAAAACAACTTGAACTCTTGGGCAAAAAACTGGGAGCCATTGTCCAACACTAGCTCCCGTAGCAGTCAGTATGATGCAAAAGTTTTCTTAGTAGTCCCCCAGACTTTTCAGCAGTCGTTACTCACGTGGAAGTACTTTGATTCATTTATAGTAAATGCCAATTATTACTAAGAAATGCTGTTGATCCACTTCTGCATAATCAACTTAAATGCATTCCCAAAGCAAGCGCAGGACTACATAAACAGAGGTGTTGTTACAGGTTGGTTACAAATGACCTCACAAGACACACCGGCTAACAAGATGATGGATATCTTGATCAAGTCCCAGCCACCAGCATTATCCTTGGACTGATTCCTTCATCTGAGAGACTCTGGGGTGATTCTCATGCAAGTTGGAAAGTAACTGCTTTATGAATTTAGGAGATATTATGACTCAGATGCCCCACATAACAGAGCCTTGTTTCATTGACAACTGCTCCTTTTTGTCAAAGAAAGGCTGAAGAGCTGGGTCACTTGAAAGTTAGCACATCCATTTAGGGTGAAATCCAAGAACTTTGAGAGGACTGGATCCCTTCTGATTTCTTCTGCTATATCCCAGGAAACTATGGATAGCTCCTCAATGTGCAAAATTTGAAACACTGTGAAACACTGCCCCATTGCCTTCTTTTTCTGCTGAATTTGTGCATGGCAATATTTTTTTTTAGTTTTCTGTTTTTCAGGCCTCCTCCAATGCTGCTGCTGATGCTGCTGCTGAACCACTACCTTAGGGTCCTCCAAGGCACCTGGGGCAATGCTAGGCTGACTACCGGACGCCCTTGATGCCAAGCCTCCATGCTGCCATGGTTTACTCCCCAGGTGGGGAAGATGAGAGCAGCCCTTCTTCTACTCCCCCTACCTGCTATTTGTCTCCATCAGGCGACAACCCGGGATGTCCAGGTTCGGTCCTTCAGAGTGTAGTACCAAGGCCTTTGTCAAGCCAGCTGTGGGTCTTTTCTTCCATTTTCCTTACATCCATTGAGTGTGGTGGCACACTAGAAGATCCAAGGATCATGTGCATGCAATGTGTGCTGCTGCTCCAGATCTCTGCTGACATCTTCCTAACCCATAGCATGACCCAAGCTGCACTGCCACTCATGGTCACCCAGGAGGCAGTGTTGCAGCAAGGATGACAGCCCACCTTCCCTGGAGGAGGAGAGCATCCCCTGGGACACTCAGTCCTCCTCCCCCCAGCAACCTGAGTCCACCCCCAAACCTGGGTTGCCAGCCCTATGAATGGTAGTGCTACCACTGCACCAACAGGCTGGTGTGTGCAAGGCAATCATGACAGTGTGTCTGCATTTACATGGTTCCAAGAATGATGGTATTCAGTGTTATAGTCATCAAGGCCCAGTGCTACATCTTCAGAGCTGCAAGTGTTAGTATTGCTGTCTTTGACCCCAGTAAGGAAAGTAGAGGCTTGTGATTTGTTAGCAAGATGAATTTCTATCTGTATACAGTATGTTCTTATAGAATTTCTTGTCCCCAAAGATTATGCTCAAGGCCTTCCTCTCAATTTAAGCAGAGTTCCTTTCACTTGGAGACAGGGTCCTTGAACCAAAAGCAATTGATGTTCCTTTCCTGAAGGTAACATGTGAGATTGCTATGCCCAACCCATATGGGGATGCATCTCGCACCATCTGGAAGGCTATACTGGGTCATAGTGAACTAACCACTTGCTGTTCAGAAGCTGTTGCTTTCAATATGGGAATGCTGACTCAACTGTGGTGACCACGTCACTTCTTTTTGCAACACGTCATGTAGAAGAATAAGAAGAATTAGCATTTATATGGCATTTTTCATACACGTTGCAGCTCAAAGCACTTTGCAAGCAATGAGAGACTGATAGTAAAGTGACTGAAAACATGAAATAGATGCCATTTCACACATCAACACCCGTGCATAGTCTTAGACAGCTGCATGAACCGGTTTCATGGGAAGTGGAATGTTGGCCAGGACTCTGTGGAAAAGCTCCTACTCTTGTGAAAAGTGCATTGGATTCTTTTACATCTTCCTGAACACCCAACAGGACAGCACTAGAAATGGGCAGAAGGGATCTCAATTCAACACCTCATTCAAAGGATAGCATGCAGTAACACTAAGGCACCCTCTCCTTGTACTGCACTCGGGTGCCAGTGTTTAGGGTATGAGCCCAGTTCCAGTGTGGGACTTGAATCCATGATCTTCTGGCACAGAAACAGATGTTTTACCAACTGAGCCACACTGACACCTAAGCTGTAGTGCTTGCAACAAAGTGGACAAGTTTACAAGGAAATATTCATAATAATTCAATAGAACCATATCATAACTCAATCACGTTTCTTGAAGCCAGTGCGTTGACAACTGTTGCTTCCTTTCTCTTTGTTGGGTGCAGGCCCATAACATCAATCCAATAGTTCAAGTACTCCAAAGAATCCTGTAGAAACTGACATTTGGCTAGTTTCACTGTCACTCTGTACTGCTGCAGTCTGGAGATAATCTGGCCCTGTATCATCAGATGCTCTTTAACTTTGGGCATGGTTACCAAAATATCATCAATGAAGCAGACTACACAGTCTAGCCCACAAAGTATTTGATTCATTGTGTACTGGAAAATTGCTGATACTGTAGAAATTCAATAGACCAAACAATGATGTCAGTAAAATCCATTGGGGGTAGTTTTGATGAGAAATTGCTCTGACTAAGACTCTAATTCCAGCTGCTGTTATGCAAAAGATAAACCAATTTGCTGAAGAACTTGCCACCCACAAGTGTGGAAAATAAGTCCTCTGCAATTAACAGTGGGTATGGGTTTCATTACATCAAACAGTTCGCTGTGACTTTGTAGTCATGGTGCAGCCTCACTACCTTAGCATGCTTTCGTACCATGACAACAGGGGCAGTCTAGTCAGTCCTTTCTACTTCTGACACAATATCATGTCTCTCTAAACAATCCAGTTTTTGCCCTACTGCTTCATATAAGGTGTAGAGCACAGGTTGAGCTTTGTGGAAGATAGGACTGGCACCTGTTCATACCCAGATCCTTCCCTTGACATCCCAAATGGTGCTGTACCCTTCCTGGAAAATAGGACTATGTTTGTCCAACACTTTCCTCACTGCATCTTGAGGTGCCTTTGTTACAGCCCTAAGGTGAGCACGTTTTTCCATTTCAATTTGATCTTCACCAGCCAAATCCTTCCTAGTAATGCAAGTGTTTCCCTTTGCACCACTACTTGACAGATAACTAGATAGACAGATAGATAGATAGATAGATAGAGAGATAGATAGATATGTAAATAAATACACCCTACTAAAAACCAAGGCATAGTACAATGCAATAAAGAGGTTTGCCCCATTAAAGGGGCAGACCCTATTGTCAGCAGGCCCAGGCCAATGTGTGCATAGCTCAGGTTTCGGAGGATGGAATAAGGGGAGGTGGGTGGAAAGGAGGGGTGGGGCCAGTTGAGGTCACATAAGGCAAGTGCCAGGTAGCGGTGTCACCCGGGTTTCCCGAAGATTAGAGCAAATGCACAAATTTAACTTGAATAATAGATAAATTTATTGCAAAAAGGAGAACCAGCAACAACAAGGACTCCCTCCTGACCACTCAGCTCTTTGACTTCTCATGGGTCTTCCTCAGGGGTGTCTTTTTGTTTTGTCTTTATTTTGAGGTCACAAAAGGGGTGGAGTCTATGGGATTAGAGAACATGAGGTGGCATGGAGCAATTGGCTAGGGGAAGAAAGAGAGGGTTGAGCAATAGGGGTACAAAAAGGAATGTAAGGGAGGGAGAGCTCACACATTTTGCTACTTAGAGACTTTCCCACCCACCCTAAAAAGAAAGCATGTAATGGGAGAAGGAGGGGGCTATGCGGCAGGTGGAGTGCAGTTGCCTTGGGACTGCTGAAGGTGGACGGTGGGGGGGAGTATGAGCGAAGGAAATAATAAGAAAAATAAGGGAGGGGTGAGGTTAGTAAGGGTTGGTGGGGAATAAAAGAAATAATAACAAAGACCTAGACATCACAAGAAGATGGAGGGGTTAATATCTCATTAATGTATTGCAAACATTTACTTCAGCTGTAGAGTTATACCAATCTTATATGTATCTCTGGTTCTTACCTGGTATATTATGTATTGTTTAAACAGCTGGATTTACCTTTCTGTCACAATTGTACTCATTGTTCTGTTTGGTACTCTGCATTATTTTGAGTATAATAAAGCATGTTCAATTTGAAATAGAAGATGGAGGGGTACAGGTGTACACTCGGACCCCGGCAGAGAATGAAGAGAAAAAGCAGCCCCCAGATATAAAATTGGGGGGAGAAGAAGAAAAAGTTTAATGGGCTGAAAAGTGAAAGTGATGTGATGTAATGTAAATAAAATACTAAGAGTTTGAATATGTATGTATGGTATATGGTGTTGTTATCAATATGTAAATATTGGCATTGTGGAGAGATTTGAATTGTGGAAATGAATTTTAAGTAAATTAATTGCTGAACTGGGCACCCACACGTCTTTGCCTGAGTCTTCACTGGGTGGGATCTGGGGACAATGAACAAAAACAGCAATACTACTAAGAAAAATCAAATACATAGATGAAATACTCTAGTCTACACTCCTAAATCTTTGGATGAAAGCTTTAAATAGGAACTAAGCAATCAAGCAAAGGCAAGCCTCAATCAGGATCCCAGAAAGGCTTGATTAAACAACTAAGTTCTTTATTTATTTTTGAAAATGAGAACCAAGGAGGTAGACTGAATATCCATGGAGAGGCAGTTTCCATAGGGGCAGAAACAGAGACAGCAGATTTTAACCTTGATTTTGGTACAGCCAACAACCCATAACTGTAGCTCTTAAAATACAGGTACTGGTGTGGGATGTATGAAGCTCACTAAGATAATGGGGCCCCAGTTTGTTAAAGGTCTTATAAGCCATCAGTAAGATTTTAAACTCAGTCTGACATCCAACAGGAAGCCAGTGCAATGAACACAGTGCAGGGATAATGTGCTTGCATCTCTTAGTGGCACTAGCAAGCCTGGCAACTGCATTCTGCGCTAGCTGCAGATGGTAGATCTAACTAGCAGGAAGGCCATACTAGAGATCATTGCAGCAGTCAAGGTGAGAGATGACAAAAGCATGCAGTAGTGTGACTACTGTAGGTTATTTGGGTCAAGGTGGGGTCACAACTCAGCAATATTTTGAAGATGGCAAAAGACAGTCTAAACAACAGCTAACATTTAAGAAAAAATAACTCTGGGTTACAAGTGACCCCTAGGTTACATACAAGCTACTTATTCTTGTTCCTCTGTCCCTCAGATCTAGGAGAGGCACAGACTATCCAGAATGGATGACCTCAGATGATCAGCCCCCCCCCCCCGGTAGCAATTTGGTTTTGCTGGGGTTCTACTTTAACCTGTTGTGAGCCTTCCACAAGTTGATCTCAGATAGAGCACTCTCAGGCATCAGGGCTGTCTGAGTTTAAAGGGGAACTACAGTCAAAATTGACAAAAAAATGTGCAGAATGGTTTGATTTGTGAGTGTAGTCCTAGTGTGCCCTTCCCTTTATTTTCTGTTAGGAGTTTTTTCTAATGTTGCATACTATTTTTGTTGGCCCTTGGGGATCTCCATGTCTGCATTTTTTATTGTTCTTTTTCCTACAATGCCTCCTGTCCCATGTTACAGTGATGCATTCATGACCATTGATTCTGCACATGTTGTTTTTCTGTCATGTTTACAATAGTAGAGTTGTGATTTTAAGTAACTATCCATATCCAGTGAGCGCTAATGAAGGCAACATTTACAGATGCCAAACATATGAGGGATAATTGGGTGGGCTATTCTGTCAGGAAACAGCTGGGTTCTTCATTAATTATAGCACTGATGACCTGAGGTACTTGTGTGCTTTGTTATGTTTGTGTGTAGTTTATTGAAACAAAATCTTTAAAAACAAAACATTTACTCCTGCTGTCTAGACATAGATAAATACTTAGAAAACAAAAATATACTGTAGAAATAGTTATTTTGTTGAGGCCAGAATATTAGGTTCCTAACAGCAGATTACTACTGCAGCAGCTATCGCTCACAGAATCAATTGTCACAAATGCATCACTGTCACATGACACAGGTGGCACTCTAGGAAAATGAAGAGTTTTAAAAAATTGAAACATGGAGATCCCCTGGTGCCATAAAACTAGTAGGCAAATTTAGAAAAAAATCATAACAGCAAACAAAGAGAAGTACACTCTATGACCGAGTAGAATAGGACCCTGTCCCAGTTGTTATAGAAAGTGTTTAAATGCAAGGATCTGTTCTTCCCTTTCCTGACTCTCATCATCTGGTTGCGCAACCAGATTTTCCTGTTAGATTTTGGACTTGATCAACCCAACAGGCTCGCAGTTCTTTGCCTCTCACTGTCTCTCAGTTTTCCCTTGCTGTCTGCTTTTTCCTGCCTTGCATATCTGCTAATATAAAACTATGTGCAAATCATTGTATGGAAATGTAACTGATATTGGGATCCCTTTTAGTTAGAAAAATATATAGCATAACTGTTGAAATATATATAATTATATTTTGAGATGATTGCATAAAGCTATTGTAAACTCAAGAGGTTACCTGAGTTAAATGTTTAAGCCTTTTGCAAAAGCTGTGCAAAAGGGGCCTCCAGCTCAAGCACCATGTGTTCTTCCTGCCTGAAATATTCAAGGACAGAACACTGTGGAAGAAACAGGATGCTTGCTAAGAGTGAGGATTGAAAGGACTTATAAGAGAACTGAGCTGCAATTGCTGGAGAAGAAAAAAGATGGACACAGAGATTAAAGGAAAACTCTGATATATCTTTATTTTATTTTGCCTTTGTACATAGCTATACTGAACAAGTTTATTTTTTATGTTACTGCTACTGATAATAAATATTTTTGGTGAATTCTACAGCTGCTCATGGTGTTTCCTATACTTTCTGACCTGTGCCTCGATGACACACTCTAGTACTGCACACACACAAATAAAAAAAAACACCATGCAACTTATGTTTCTGCAAATTTAACTATAGTTCTCCTTTAAATGAAAGATATAGCAGGGTGCCATCAGCAAAGCCAAAACTCAAGCCATATTTCCTGATCACATCTCCTAGCAGAAGTAAAAATACCATAAACAATAATGAGACAAAATGGAACCCTGAGGGATTCTGCAGTCCATGACATATGGGATGGAGAAAATTGAAATTTCCTTAAAACCTCCAACTGCTGGCAGTCATAGAGGAAAGGCCAGAGTCAGCAAAGCACATAATTGGTAACCCCAGTAGTCCTCTTCTACGGTCCAAAAGTTTGGTATGTTCACCTGTGACAAAATGGAACTTTAAGGGATTCTGCTGTCCTTGACAATCTCTGGACCTTGGATTTGGGACCTTGGCAAAGGGGTTAAAAAGAACAGGTCTGGTTGCAGTCTCCCTGTGAGTCACTCAGCCAATCAAGCAGCAACATCTCCATATGGGTGGGGCTTAGGAGAAGGCCACCAATTTCAAACTACTTCTTAGCCTCAAGACAAAAGAGAGCATTAGCGCTTCACCATATACACTTGGGACACTCAGGGGTCGTAAGGGCTCCCCAATATACATTTGATCTTCCTCTACTCCATGACCTCTGGACCCTGGACTCAAGACCTTGGCAAAGTGGTTTCAACCAATGTAACTAGCTGCCTATTTCCCTTTGTAACCTGCTCAGCCAATCAGGCAGCAGCATCTCCATGTGCAGAGAGCTTTGGAAAAGCCCGCTGATTTCAAACTGCATCTTTAGTTTATTAGTCTAGGAATTAATACCTTTGAGCCAGGGCTCTTTTACAAAGGTTCCACGTCACAAAGAACATTTAACAAAGCATGATACACATTACAGGTAAAACCAGACAGGAAAGTTACATCATAAATTTGCTATTAACAGTTTAAGGCAGTAACGTTTTTAAGTTTCATAGAAAAACAAGCTATAACAGGTTCAAGCGAGTAGACAATTTCGAGGTTAAGGAAACTTCCAGGGAGAGGGTGATCATTAGGCGCCAAAAGGAGGCTAGAGAGGAGGGAAAGGTGGTGAGTGGGAGAGTAAGTGAGAGGGGACAGGAAAAAAGGGGGGGGGAGTGAGTTTGGGTGGGAGACAGGAAGTAGTAGAGGTACCAGAGGGTTCATTAGTCAGGGAGGAAGAGGCTTGGCATGAAGACAAAAGAGTAAGTCAGCACTTTTCCACCTGCACGTGTTTTGACACTTAGGTGTCGTGGGGGCTCCCCAAGCTTCATCTGCCCTTCCTCCACTCCACAATTGCTGGAACCTGGACTCAGGACCTTGGCAAAGGGGATCCAAACAACAAATCTAGCTCCACTCACCCTGTGAGCCACTCAGCCAATTAGGTGGCAGCCTCTCTGTGTGGGTGGATCTTTGAAAAGCCCACTGATGTCAAACTGCTTCTCAGCCACAAGACAAATGAGCACATCATCACTCCACCCCCTATATTCATTGGGACACTCAAGGGTCATGAGGGCTCCCCAAGCTGCATCTACCTTCCCTTCACTCCACGATCACTGGACCTTTGACTCAGGACCATGGCAAAGAGGTTCAAAACAATGGGATTAGCTGGACTTCTGCTGTGAGCCACTCTGACAATCAAGCAGCAGCATCTCCATGTGCATGGGCTTTTATCTCTTCTTCATCAAACTCAGTCTTGCAAACCAGTGCACTGTGGGCAAGTGCATGAAGGGCAGGTGAGCAAAGAGTGTCACACTGTGGGTGTCAGCTGTGGAATCAGACATTGGCTGGCTACTCTTCCCAAGCAATGTGCACTGTCATCACCACAGTGCTTCAGGGACTCCTTGATGTTACCCTTACTGCAGTAGAACACCTGCCATATCCCTCTTGTAAGTACTTTCAAGCTGCGACGGCAGGAGACTCTTGCATCATTGTTAGGCTGCTGTTGTTTTTATGTTTCCTTGCGCACGAGCAAGAAACAACTTGTGGTAGAACGACATTTCAGACCTGTGTCAGGGATGGGTCCAATTCAGAGAACTCTACAGCGGTCTCGTCCCTCATAAACTTATGAGCATGCAACCAGACTATGACATTAGTCTGAGTTTTACAGCTGGAAGCCGTTCTCTAATTGAAAGCAATTAAGCACACCGATGAGAGTGCTTCATTTCTTTCATTTGCATAATGCTGTCAGCCCAACCCTTTGTTCACTGTCCTGGCATCACAATGAAACCCTCCCACTCCCTCCTTCTACATGCAATCTGCCCCGTTCCCTCTGTTCCCCATCCCAGCATCACAATTGAAACCACTCGCTGCCTTCCTGTGCTGTGGTTTTCACCCCACTCCCTCAATTCCCCATCCCAGCATCACAACTGAACTCTCCCGCTGCCTCCCTCTGCCATGATCTCCATCCCACTTCCTCTATTCTCCATCCCGGCAGCAAAACTGAACCCTACCACTCCCTCCCTCTGCATGCAGTCTGCCCTGCTCCCTCTGTTCCCCATCCTGGCATCACAACTGAACCCTCCCACTGCCTCCCTCTGCTGTGCTTTCTGCCCCACTCCCTCTGTTCACCATCCCAGCATCACAACTGAACCCTCCTGCTGCCTCCCTCTGACATGCTGTCCATCCCGCTTCCTCTTTTCCCTGTTCCAACCTTTGCTTCAAACCTTCCTCCTCCTTCTGTAACCTTCTCCTGCCTGCTCCCTGTGTTCCCCACCCCAGCATCACAAATGAACCCTCCCATTGCCTCCCTCTGCATGCTGTCTGCTCCACTCCCACTGTTCCCCATCCCAGCAGCACAACTGAACCCTCCTGCTCCCTCCCTCCCTCTGCATGCTGTCCACCATACTCCCTCTGTTCCCCATCATGGCCTGTTGTTGTTGTTGTGTTGCGGTCAGGAGGCAGATGGCATTTAACCTCCTGCTCCCTCCCACTGCATGCTGTCCACCCTGCATCCTCCATTCCCCATCCTTGTGCCAACATCTGGGTGCCCAATCCTCATGTCAGCATTATGTGAACCCCCATGGGATACTGGGGAGCCCACTCCCAGTGGCCCGAAATACACATTTTCATACCCTGTAAAAAAAAGAAGAAAACTGCCCCAATGTCTTTTTTTAAGCGTGTAAAAAAGAAAACTGTCCCTCATCATCTCCCCGTCCCCTCTCCCCCATCCTGACCCTCCCACTGAGCAGCCCACCACCCCACACACACACCCTTGCCCTATACTTACCATCCAAGGTTAAAGGCTGTCATCTTCTGTGGACCGGGACATGTCTGCACTCTTCAAAGCCAAACCGTGAACTGAGGAATCAAATTAAGCACTGTATAATAGCTGTCAATGACATTTTCAACTTATGTTGATATCTCAGCCATTTTTTAATATTTTTGCACCAAATTTTCAACATGGGATTTTTGGGAACCCGCCTCATGAACACTGGCACTGTCATTTCGTTACTCAGTCCCAAAAGGTGATTTTGCAGTCGCTGCATGGCATCACCTTTTTTGGGACTAAGTAACCAAACAACAGTGCCAATGTTCATGAGGTGGGGTCCCAAAAAGTCCATGTTGAAAACTTGGTGCAAAAACACCAAATAACGTTAGAGTTATGCGCGCAGTCATTGAAATTGTTTCACACATGCTCGTAACTTCAGCAGTTTTAAATATTTTCACTCCAAATTCACAGTGATCCAATCAAGACATTGGATTAATCCTGAGGTTGGTAATCTTAAGCCCCAATGAGAACACTAAGTCCAAGGTGTGGCCGTGGTAGTAAGTCACAGAAGCAAAAGCTAGTGCAAGGCCCAGCAATGTCATTGTCTGGAGGAAGTCATAACCACAATGCGAGAGTTCATCATTGACCCAGGCATTAAAGTCAGCCAGAATCAACCATCTGGGTGACTCCAATACCCTATCGGTTACGAAGTCTGCAGCTTCCTGCAGGAATTCCCCCCACACACCCTGGACAGTGATACACAAGGAGGATCCTACAACTTGCACCTGCCTGGACTCCCACACACAGCCATGCATTCAAATGGCAAAGTTGAACCCACCAGGTGTACAGAGAAGTTCAAGTTGGATCTGAAACAGATGGCCATACCCCCACCCCTGCCTTTCCTACTGGGCAGTGCACTACAGAGTACCCGGCTGGGACCGATACCTCCAGAACTGGACCTGCATTGTTCCCCAGCCAGGGCTTCATGATGCAAGCCAGATCGACTGAGGACATCATACCTGATCTTCTGCAAAGTTCTAAAGAACTCACTAGGCCAGATTCTCAAAGGGTGACATAAGGTTTGCACCAAGCTCTGTGTCAAACCCATTTCTTGGAGCAACTGTGCCAAACACCTTTGCTGTAACTGCACCCTATTTTCTATTCTTGGGCACAGTTGTGACAGTTTCCTCACTTTATGGCAGCCTGCACCACATATTCAGTGCAAGCCTCTTAAAAATGGTCCCCTGAATGGCAAAAGCTAGACTGGGAGGGAGCTGGTCTAACTTGTGGCACCTAGTGCACGGGAGTGAAAATCCTGATTGCTGTCCAAGAGAATGGCACAAGCCCCATGCACCCTATGATCTGTGCACCACGGGCTTACAGCATTCTTGGGGGCTTTGAAAATCTGGCCCACTGTGTCTTCTTGGCCCTTGCTCCTTCTGGAAACCACAGGACTGGTTTCCCAAGCACTGTTGCCCTTTTAGCTCAATTCCTCTGATGTGTATTATCTTTTATACTAAATGTTATTGCTCTACGTATGTTATACTTTCACCCACATATACCTTCGCCCACAGAGTTAATATCGTTGGTTTTCCCTATGTCCTGTACCATGTTTCCTTTCTTTGGCATGCACATTTTTTGACTAAATCAACTATTGTATTTGTTGTTTGCTCTACTGCTTATTGATGATGTTTGTTGATTGTAACCCCCCGATGACATTGCTCTCAATTTATGTATGTTTGCTGTATATTTTTCCTGCTGTTTTTAACTCTCCCAGGTCATTCCTGAAAATAGGCATATGTAGAGATGGGCGAAATCTGCAAATTTCATTCTGCAAAATATTTTGTGAAATTCATGCATTTTGCAAAATATTTTGGGGTGCAAAATGCAAAATTCCACCGGCAAAATGCAGAATTTTGCCAGCAAAATGCAGAATTTCACCCGAATGGTGGAATTTCACCACTCACGGGCAAAATTCTGCCTTTCGCGGGCAAAATTCCACATGTTGCCTGCGAAATTCTGCATTTTGCACCCACAACATATTTTATGAAATGCATGAATTTCACAAAATATTTTGCATGGCAAAATTCATAATTTTGCCAGAATTTCACAGCAACTCTAGGCATATGTACTCCTAGTGTATCTTACCAGGTATCAAAACAAATAAATAAAAGCTGAAGAAAGATCCAGCAGGACCTGAAAAGAAACCTCTCCATAGTCCCTTACCAGGAGGAGATCAATTATAACCCTCATCAAGGCTGTATTGGTGGAATGCTGAGGACTAAAACCAGACTGGAAGGACTCATAGATGTTACATTTTTCCAGATGCTCTCTTACCTGTGCCACTACCACTTCAGAGATATGTCCATAACTTGTGAAATACTCAGGATCTAACAATGCCTTCTTGAGGAGGGGTTGAACCTCTGCCTCTTTCAAAGCAGTAAGTAATAACCCCTCCCTTAGAGAGGCATTGATGATTTCAATGAAGATGGACACCAGCAGTGCTGCTCCAGCCTTCACCAGAGTGGCAGGTGCAGGATCCAGAATACAATGGCTAAGGCACAGATCTAAAAATACCTTGTGGATCTCACAAATAACAGCAGGATGGAAGCTGGCCAAACAAGGCAAGTTTCTGTCATCTCTAGCACCTGTCCACTGGAATTGCATCTAATCTCCCTGGAGGCTACCTCAGCCCTGACGTCCACAATTGTTTTTTAATATAAAACTTTTTATTGAAAAATGTTCAATTGATACGCATACGTAACTATAATTCAATGAATTTAGAGTGATACAATCAACAGGTCTTATTTGAGAAGAACTCATGAAAATGGTGAACTGTGTAACCTGCAATGAAACAAAGCCTTGTCTGCAGTTTAATGTAGAGGGATGACAAACACAGGTTGACCTAGCTGGATACCGTATCTGGTTGTCATTCACCTTTCCAAGTAATCTCTGTTTTTGGACAGCTGCCCTTCTAAGTCACCTACATGGGGTAGGTGTATGGTACTAAGTGGATAGTTATAAATACTCTTCTGGCTGGTTGGTTGGGGATGGGTTGCTTGATTAAGGAATGGGCACGGAGCAAAGGTGGGAGTTTGGGAGGTCCAGTTTTATGTAATATATTTCCAGTTTGCCAACAGTAGCTGATGAAAGCCTCTTGAAATGAGCCAGCTTGGACAGCACAGAGTGCCAGGTAATCAATGATGGGATGTTTGCATGTCTCCAACACATTGAGTTTTATTGATTTATTTAAAATTTGGTAACCGGAAAAATCACACTGAGTCTGAGCTTGTTTCCAGGTGCGACCCAAGGAGGGAAAGTGGAGAAAATGCAACATCAAGACAGAGGTGCCTACATGGCAAAAGGTATTATAAAATACAGGATGTTTTTCACAATGTATGCAGTAAAATACAAGAAATATTACAAATGTAGACCATATATACAATGTCTACAAATGAGAATATACAATGTTATACGATCAGCAATAGAATTAGGAGCAAAATGCAAAGATCCACAAATGAGTGGCTACAGAGTTAAAGGTTGAGATGGGGGGAGTAGTAGGAGAAAAAGGGGGAAGGGGTGGTGCAGAGGGTGTCAAGGGGGTATGAGGAAGAAGGCAGGAGTAGGGATGAGGTGCATGGCTTCCATAAAGGCTTCCAGAAGCCAGCATTGGTGTGGTTTGGGCAGATCAGCTACCTGGGTGGTGATCTCCAGAGCAGTCAGCACAGGGGAGTTTAGGATGGACACATGGAGAATTTTGGAACAGTTGGACATAATTCCTTGCCAAATGATAGAGAGCCACAGGCAGCCCCACAGGATGTGTAAGAGGTCTGCATTGGGTTGTGAGCAGTACCAGCATGCTGAGTGAGGTAATGGTCCCACAAAGTGCAAAGCCTTGGGTGTCCTGTACCATCTGTGAAATGTTTTTACTTGGATCAGCTGGCTCATGGTGTCTCTGTATACTTGCTATGCCATTGAGATGCCTGCATGCCACTCTGCGAGAGGGATAGGGTGGCCCAGTTGCTGCTCCCATTTGGATTTGCAAGCATCTAGGATTGGATTCTAGGCATATCTGATTGTGGCATATATTCTGCTAGCCATGCCCCTTGAGGTGGAGGAGAGGTCTATTCTTTCCAACCAGAGCCAAGGTGATTGAGGAAGGAGGGTTCTTTTGCAGGCCTGTGTAGCCACTCTTAGGTGCAGAAACCTCCAGAAATCTGAATGAGGGACTCCTGCCTCTGTCTGCAATTGCTGAAAAGAGAGTAAGGTTATCAGTGTTGGGAGTGGAGATATCAGAGCTTCACTTCATGCCCCTCTTGGCCCACCGGTTCCACATGATGAGTTTGCCACCAACTTTTATACTTTGGTTTTCTCAGATACAAGTAAGGGATCTAGGGTCACTCTGGAGGCTTTAGGGACTGAGGTGATAAACATGCATTTGTCCCATGCTTGCAAGGTGATGAGTAGAATGGACTTAGGAAGAGAGGCTCCTGCGGGCTTATGGCCTAGCTGAATGTTGAGGCATGGTGCACCCTCTGTGTCAGTCTCCAATCACACCCACTATAGGGAGTCCACTAAAGGTGGTGTGATCCATTTTTATGCCTGCATTATATGGTAAACCATAGTAAATCCCTCAAACCAAGGAAGGCCCACTTATCCCCTGCTCCAGTGAGCCTGCAGTTTCACCTTGCTCAGATGTGGAGGTTTAATTTCCCACAGGTAATGACTGATGAGGTGTTCTATCCTAAAAAAGACCTTGTTAGGGGTAGCAGTGGGTACGTTGCCAAACATGTAAGATAATTTCTGTAGGGCAAACATGTGGATGGCTTCAACCTTTCCCATCAACTTGAGGTTTAATTTTAGTCAGCACCTGATTTCCTGGTTGAGGTTTGTGAGCAGAGGAGAGATGTTAACAGGTATTGGATCAGCCAATTTGATGGTGACCCTAATACCCAAATATTTGAACTCATCACCTGCCCATTTTACCTATAAGCCCAAACAGCAGTTGATGTCACAGAGAGGGTTTAAAGGTGATAAGGTAGTTTTACTAAGGTTGTCTCACAGTCCTGATAAGGCCTCAGATGCAGAGAGGACTTCCAGAGAGAGCTGAAGAGATATTTCTGGCTTTGTCGGTGTGAAGAGCAGGTTGTCTATACAGGTGTTAGTCAGATAGGGAGACCCTCACAATGTGATCACATGAATGGCAGGTGTCACCAGTAACTTTCTGGAGAGGGGATCCAGGGACAACAGGAAGAGGCGGGGAGACAGGGGGGAATCCAGCAGTGTACCCCTTTGCAACTTAAAGAGTGAGGAGATAATGCAGTCTGTAAGGACCACTGTGGAGGGTTCTTTATAGAAGGTGTACACCCAGCCTGTAAAATACAGACCAAAATCATACAGCTCCAGGACATCATGCAAACAGCCCCACTCTACAGGGTTAAAGGGCTTGCAAAAGTTGACAGCTAGGGCTGCCATATGGGTGTCTGCAGATTGTGCATGAAGTTTTATATTGAGAAGTGTCCTGAGGTTATCAGTCCCAGTCTTCCCTTTTCAGAAACCAGCCTAGGTGTAGTGGATTAGACAGGGAAGGGCTTTCTCTATCCTAGAAGCCTGGGCCTTGGCTAGAATCTTTGTGTCAGTTGATATGAGTGAAATGTGGAAAAAATGTACATAGTCTAGAGGATCATCTGACTTTTTAGGGAGCAGGGTGATAATTGCTCCTCCCATCATTTTGGGAAGGCATTTGATGGCTTAAGCCTCTTTTAAGGCAGCAAGCAATAGGGTTATGCTAATGTCCAATATTAACTGGTACAGGTCTATCATGAATCCATCCCTACCTGGGACTTGCCCTTTGGATACTGAGAAGAGGGCCTTGTGGAGCTTTAGTTAAGGGTTTGTCTAAAGGATCCCTTGTCAGGTCCAGAAGCTTAGGATTAGGAGTGCCCCCAAAAAGTCACAAACTCTAGAGAAAATAGAGATGACTGTCTGAGCTGAGTACAGCTGCTCATTGAACTGACACACTGTTTGGTTGATGTCTGCAGGTCCTGTGGCTACAGAACCATCCAGTCTGTGTACAGTTGGGACCCTGGACTCTACTTGCTGTTTGTGGAGTCTGAAGATCAATAACCTGCCTCCGTTTTCCTCCAACTCCCCAAAATTATGCCTGGAGGGTAGGAGTTGCCACTCTGACTTGTAGTGCAGTATGGTATCAATTTAGTATTTTAGACATGTGATTGAGGCTATGAGAAAGGCCGTGAGGGAGAGATTACTTTTGAGTTGTTCCTCCAGGAGGGCAAGGGAGTCTTTAGGGATTTTTCCTCCGCTTCACTTTCTTTCTTTTGCAAGGAGGTGAATGCAATAATGCGGCCATGCAGGTTGGCTTTGAAAGCCTCCAAAAGGGTACCCTTCCTACCTCTCCTGTATCATTTGCAGCAAAGTAGGAAGCTGCCTCTTTCTGAATCCAGTCTTAAAGTAAATGTTGAAGGTTCCCCAAATGCCTTTTACACATAGTATGCCATTGCCAGACATGCTTCAGGTGCTGAAGCTGCAATTTGTTTTGTAAAAAAAATCTGTCATAGTCATTTTTTATGTTTTATCTGTATTTTGCCCTGCAGTTTTCTGTGTGTGGCCACATCCCCAGAATGATGTCATATCAGGGAGCTGTCAATGTTTTACATACAGCAAAAAGGAATTCTGGATAATTTATAACATTGACTTAAATGTGACTTACTCAGAAGTACAATCTTGTATGTTGGTAGTGGTGAGCACTAATATGTAAATGTGCACAGCAAGGCATTGTGGGTAAAATAAGAACCTGTTTTCAAATTTTCTTTTTTGTGAGATACTGTCCCATATTTCTGAAGTGGTGTCAACAATATAAGCTTTTATATGTTTATTTTCAAAACAATGCGTTGGCATACCATATCTAGCTACAAGACTTCTACACTGAGTGATATAGTCTCCTATTTCTGCAGTGAACACAGAAATATAATACCCTGTACACTAATTTACATAGTGAGACATTGTGGGTACAGTAAATAGCTGATTTGTTTATCTAAATCTAAACACTGACAGTGTCCCTTTAATAATTTTGTTTCCCTGGTATGATGTCATAGTTGGGGGTTGCAGCACTAAGAAACAAAATCTGGTCAGAGCGATATGGCTGTGGAGAGCTTTTGGGATGCTTTTTCTTATTATTTCTAATGAATTTGCACAATGCAGATCTGTGGAGAGGCAGTTTCAATGTGGTCTTCCTTTTACACATTTTTACAATGTGTTTTCCTAAAATATGCCTGCTGATTGCTAGATATTTAGCCTGAATAGTTCACAGAAGAAATTGCATCTTATTTTCAGTGGTGCTCTACATCTACACAATATTATGCTGCATTGTATAAAATCATAATGCATTGAAAACAATATTTTAAATGTGGGGACATATTAAGTGAAAGACCGATGCACGAGCAGAAGTGTGTGTTGCGCAAAGACGGTGAGCCAGTTGGCACTGATAAAATATTCAAAGAGAATGCACCACCAGTACAGGGTGTGCATACAGTAAAGCCCACCAGGATGAAGTGCAGCACTGCAGAATTTTGCAATAGTTACTGCAGAAAACAATGCAATTTCAATGGGAGTTAATCCCTTGTGTCATGCAGTAAACCTGTGACACTGTGCATCATCCTGGTGGGCTTCATTGTACCTGTTGAAAATGTGACCCTGGATGGGAGTCACAGCGCAGGCGGCTGCCAAGTCAGATTCATTCAGGGTGACCCCAACTGAATACCCCCCGGTGGAATGTGTGGCACCTACTGATATGCGCTGTAGCCCCCATGGGCAATATTCAGTCCAGGAATGCAAATGAACTAATTGAGCATGCAGGGTGCAAAGGGTCCTTATGCATGCTCATTACCAGCCATTTACATGTTGGCATGGGGTTGAATGTGCTGGAGCAACTCTCTCCCCCAAGCCCCAACACCGATCGCTCCCATGTGGGACAGGCCCTGAGGTTTTAAGTGGTAAAGTGGCACCCCTACCCGTTCCACCAGCCCCAATCCTACCAGAGTCCAGGCTCTATCATTTCCATACTGTAGGAACCCTGATGCCATCCTTGATTGCACCTGAATACACCTACAGTCCATGTCCATAGTGTAGTGGCTCCCACTCCCCCTCAACGGTGCACAGACCCCCCGCCTCCCAACCCATCCCATTGCAACGACTGGCTCTTTGATGGGAACATGCCACTGTATCAGTGAGTGGCAGAGCACTCACAGTAGGATGCTGGAATGTGTTATACTTAGGCATGAGCTGTGTGCAGGTGATAACGCCCAGTGGCCATACACCTCAGGCACTCAAATGCAGATCCGTCATCCAGGTGCCATTGCACTGCTCAGTGTGGGTGACAGCTGATGCTGTACCCACTCACACAGGTCCCAAAACAGGCATTTTACAGCTGACCTCCCATTCATTTGTACAATTGTGGAACTATGGATGAACTATCCATAGCCTGAAGTGTACACTGCAAATGGCATTGCAGCATACCGCATCCCATGGCATCCGGGATACCTCAGCAGTCCAGAGGGTGGTATGTTACACAAGGGAACAGGGAAGACTGTGGATTTGCAGGGGTGTATGACAGCAGGAAGATACAGCATCAGCAAGCCATGCATTGGAGGTATGTAAATTCCCTCTTATGGTTTGCCAGGGACATACACACAGCTGCATACACTGGTGGATCCACAGCTTGTGTGGTGCCCTAATACATGATACAGCCAGTTGGGTCATTCCAGAGTGCAGGTCCCCAGCCTGGGTTCAGTGCAGTTAATGGCTGGCCATGGCAGGGTGTGGAGGGCAGTGCCAGTCTTTGCAACAGGTCGGGTATGGGGGGAGTGAGGGTGTCTGCATACAGGGATGGAGGTTGGGGGTCCTCTACACTATGGATATGGTCCATGGTTTCCTCTGGTGTGATCAGGTCTGGGGCGCCCTACACTATGGAGCTCTTCAGGGATGGAGTTGGATAGACTGGGGATGGAAAGGGGGTACCTCTATTCCACCAGGGCTGCCAGGCTGCTGTGCACATGGGTGCACATCCACAGCCTTCCTGTGGGTGGCTGGCTGGATTAGGCCAGCTATTTGTGTCCTAACTGTGGGTCACAGTGCTCTGGACTGCGAGGGTCTTATTCCTACTGAATATGCTGCAGCACAGCATATCATGGGAATGCCCCCTCGACTTACATGGCATACCATTTGTGTGTGCCCTGGCCCAGTCCCTTGTGGCCAGTGCATCCTGTATTTTTGAATATCTCACTGCTGCACATTGTTGGAGTCACACGGCACATCCCCCTTTTCTGCCGGGACGTGCTGCCTGTCTTCTTTGAATACGGGGGCCCTGGACCAGGTACCCTGAATAAATACATTATAAAAATGGTAAAATCATGACCCTACTGAAAACAAGACATTGCATCTAATCTGGGACAGCCTGAGTAAATACAGTGCAAACATGTGTAAATGAAGATCTCTATGACAATGAGATGTTGCATCTCACCTGCCCTAACCAGGATACAAAATATAGGATAAGAAATATTCAGTGCTCCCAGATCCAAATAACCATTTCCCTGTAAGAAGCCCTAATTTTTTCTTCTGTTTTCCCCGCAGTGGCAGAATCAAATCCCTGTATAATTCCCTGTAGATTTTTCCATAAGCCACTGGTTAATTATTTATGACTTTGTCCTTTATTTGTTATATCAGCAGCCTTTAATCAGGAAAAGAGCTCTTTATTATATGTTAAGATGGCCTTGGGATGATTTGGATTTACATGGTTTGCTTAAGGCACAATGGGGACTATATGAAATAACAAATATCATACTCATTATTTCACGAACTATACTCAAAATCAGTTATCACAAATCAGACAGTCTTTCAAAAGATACTACTAATGCCCACACACAAATGCTATTTTTGCATCTTATAGTTAGTTTTTAGACAAATTCTCATAAGACTTTTTTCTGTCCACCTGATGGAATCTTGAATGAGTTAAGTAAATGTTATTATTTTCTTCAAGGCCCTGATCCAGCAACTCAATAAATACACACTCAGTACATCATATTATAAAATGACAAAAAACAGTCTTCTGTTTCCAGTAGTTTGATCAGGAATTGTATAAATGGTATAGTTATATACCAGTATCTTGCAAGTTCCCTAGGAAGATCTCTAACATTTCAGGAATAATATCAAGCCTACACAAAACTTCCAAAAAATATAGAAAAAACAAAAATGGAACTTAGAAGCTCAAATGGGCATACTGGGTGGGCCATAGGCCCTCATCTGCTGACAGTGTCTATGTATTTGTGTATCTAAACAATAATTTTCTTCATAATAAATGGCATGATCTCTTTCATTCTCAAAAATAGCACATTATATATCAAGTCAATATCTCCTCCATCTTGGCATCAAATAAGATCTTGGCTTGTAAAAAGGTGCTGAAATGCCTAAAGTGTGTTGTAATTAATTGAAAAACATCTACATGTCTCATGTACAGTATTGTGTGTTTTGATACAGATTGTATATTTTATTTGCTATGCTTGTATTTATGTACATATTCTGTGTAGCTGTTTATTTTATACATTGGGACCCCACTGAAAATGAGTCTCAGCTCAATTGGGCTATCCTTTTCTGAATTTTCAGAATAAAATATTTACTACTACTAAAGAAGTGCAAAATAATGCACCTGGGAAACAAGAACCCAGGGGGGAAGAATACACAATGGGTGGGGAGGTAGTAATAACAACAAAAAAGGAAAGGGACCTGGGGGTAATCATATCAGATGACCTTAAGGTTAGCAAGCAATGTGAGAAGGCAGTAGGGAGGGCTGGGGGGTATACTGGGATGTATAGGGAGAGGCATCATCAGCAGAAAACAGGAAGTTGTTATCCCTCTGTACAGACAGTTGGTGAGAACCCATCTGGAGTACTGTGTCCAGTTCTGGAGACCCCATCTCCGCAAGGACATAGACAGGATAGAGGCAGTCCAGAGGAGGGCAACTAAAATGGTGCAGGGTCTGCAAGAGAAGCCGTATGAGGAGAGACTAAAGGAGCTTAATATGTATACCCTTGAGGAAAGAAGGGAGGGGGACATGATAGAAACTTTTAAGTACCTCAGTGGAATCAACAAAGTCCAAGAGGGTAGCATCTTTTAGAAAAAGAGACTTGCAAGAACAAGGGGACACAATTTAAAAATAGAAGGAGGGCGGTTCAGGGGCAATGTGAGGAAGTATTATTTCACAGAGAGGGTAGTGGATGCATGGAACAGCCTTCCTGAGGAGGTTGTGGGGTCTAAAACTGTGGGAGAATTCAAGAATTCATGGGACAGACATAAGGCAATTCTTGTGGGGGGTAGGAAGAAATAGGCTGTTGGTTAACTAGGATCTGCAGTCTATCCTGTAGGTAGGGAAATGGGCAGACTAGATGGGCTTAGCGGTCCTTATCTGCTGTCAAAGTCTATGTTTCTATGTTTCTATGTTACTACTACTACATGTTGTGGGAGATCAAAGCAAGTTAACACATACCCTGGCTACGTTATTATCAGACCTCAACTTTGTTTATAGAAATTATGCACAATTACATTACTAATACTGTAAATTAAAATATTACTTTTCAGACCTTCTTATTGTTTAGATTGCTCATTCCAACCACAAACAATACATTTATGTTCCACAGCCTAGAGTTGGAGGTCCAAAACACAAGAAAAACTCAACTGTTGTCGCCTACAAATTTCTTTCTCAGTTGTTTTGACTAACTTTTTATAGCTCTATATGGGAACATAAGGAATCAGATAATTATACAGATTAATTTTTCACTGTCATGGTTTGTCAGCAGTTACTTCATTAGGTCTCCCTTGCCAGGAGTTTGATTATTTCTTCACTCCTCCCCCAAACACACACACACACACACACACACACACACACACACACACTACTATAACAGATCTCAGTAGCTCTTATCTGGTATGTTTGGGAAGCAGGTGCATCCCTTGCTGTCAAAAATAAATTTATATATTTAGTCCGGGTAGTTCACTGAAGACCTGGCACTTTATCAGGTAGGTCTTGAGAAGTTAAAAAACATTTTAAATCTTTATAAATTTGCTGGGAAAGGGTAATATTTCTGAGGTATGAATCTTTCTTGAAAGATATTCATGCCCAACTGAAGTTAACAGCAAAAAAGGTTTAAATACTAAGCATTTAAATGTGCAGGTTGTTGCATTTCGAAGTGGGTAAACAAATCTCCAGTTTAAAAGGCAACCAATATTTAACAAGCTGTTTCAGTTTCCTAATGGCCATCTGATAAGCAGCGTGGAGTTATGTCTCCAACATTCTAAACAGAAAGAAGGGATTATTTTATTTTAGTTGCCATAGTGATTTGTAGATGTGGAAGGATACATTGAAAAGTCCAAAAATGTGTTCCACAATACTCCGTTTCAAGCTACAGATAGCAAGATGGCTGTAGGCTCTGCCCACAGCCATAAAAGGGGGTGGGTTATGCAAATGAAGCAAAGCACCAAAATAAAAAGGATTTTTTTTCATGGAAAACAGCACTATTTGGCAGTTTGAATGGCAGGAGACTGATCACAACACCTACAGTTTACTACTCCCATTTGCTATGGAAACCTTCAACATTTACTTTAAATTTGGGATCAGCAGTTAGCAATGGATTGAATCTCCATTGGGGGGAACTAGATTCAGCCCCCCAGAGGTTGAAAGCAGAGTGCCACAGGGGTGTGATTAGAGAGGATTATACACCCTATAGAACGGGCAGAGACTCCTAAAGTGGCCAGCATGTCTGCTAGCCAGAAGCCAATGCAGTTGTGGGTCTTCTGGACACTGGAGTAAAAAGAGTAGTCTTGACTCATAGGAGTGTCCCTCCTCCAGACATCCACAAGTCCCCACCAGTGGTGTGCTGTGATTTTTTTAGCAAGGAATGCAACAACTGGGAGTCCCCCATACCGGAATGAAAATTAAATTACAGCAGCAGGTGGCATCTGCATCAGACCTTGGGTGTGGGAGGTTCCTGGAACTGATGAAATATCTCCCACCAGCTGTAACCCTGGTTGGTGGAGGTGCAAAGATTTCACAAGCTGTTATTTGCAGCCCTCGACTAGTTGCCCGATGCCATTTCAGCCAGGAGGGGGACATGAACTCCCTGCAGCAGGGTGAGAAGGGTGATCGCAGGAGCCCTGAGAGTTTCAAATAGTTCAGTGGTGCCCCGCCCCCTCCTCCATGTAGCAGGAATTTCCTGGAGTGAGTGCTATCAGTAGCAGCTGCTATGCTGTTACTAGTTCCTGGTTTGCCAAAAATACATTTCTAACTTAGCAGGCAGCTCCAGAGATTAAAAACTCCACATATATGCCACCCCCAGTCCCCCCATATATGCATAGAAGTGCCCTGGAAAGCCCAGTATTGCTGGAATTACCATGAGCCCCCCAATTTATAAGTCAAAATAACTAAGGTCCATGTCTGTTCATCCTCCCCTCTGCCTCCCATCCCCGCTGCCCGCCTGCCACTCTCACCTTATATAGCCGTTGACTCATTTTCTGAGTGCAGCTCCCACCGCTTCACTGAATTCAACACATCCTCCTCCAGGAGCTCCCTGTCTGCTGCTGCTGGTCTCCACTATTGGGTTGGTAGCTGCCCACCACTACAACTGCTGGGACTAAAACTAGTATGCCAGCATTTTCTGTGCAGCACCCGGGCTGCCCATAACTTGGATCACACACAGCATGCAGCATTCCACAGCTCAGAGGAGCCAGCACTGTACCTGTGAATTAATTACCTCCCCTGCCTTTCAGCTCCTGACAGCTGATCCATGGAATAACAGCCAAGCTGTCATGCCTCTGGTGGTGTACTGGAGGTGACGTCTCATCTCTTGCTCTGTTCTGGCCCCGATTCAGTCCTTCAGTTGCATGCCTTAGCTATTTTTTCCAAAGCAATGCTGATCAGAAGGTCAGTTGAATGATGTCACCATCACCTAGGCAACCTGATGCAAGTTGCAGCATTGTATGCCATTGACCAGCACGACAGCTGACAGAGGAGCACTACTGATGCTTCTGGTCCCCCTTTTACAGTATGTGACTGAAAAAAAACCACTAGTTCATACTAATTTGTAATTTTACCAATGTTCTAGGGTATGCAATGGATGCATCATGCATTGCACAGAGTGACTGCACAACTCTGGTTCCCACTCTTCCAGCATGCCCTGAAGCGCATGTCATGCCTGAGAGTGGATATCAGGGGATACCCTAGATCTGTCTAAGAAGAGATCCAGGCCTAGATTGAAGTCCCCTGCTAGGAGCAGAGGAAGGTGCTGTTCTCCCTGCATGTCGTCTAGAATTTGGCTGAGGTGGGGAAAGAAATCATCATCATCCCCATTGGGCGCATAGGTAGATAGTACTATGGCCTGCCCTTTGGGGTATGCCATCTTGTCCACCACACATCTCTAATAACTGCCAGCAGTAGACTTTTCTACAGACCAGCTAAGCATTCAGTTAACCAGGATCATAACCCTTTAGACTTACTGGAGGTAGAGCAGTATACCTTGTGTCCCACCAACTCTTTGCAGAGCCAGTGGGCAGTCTTCCTACTGAGGTGCATCTACTTGAAGAGTGCTATGACAGTCCTGAAGGATTTGAGATATTGAAGGACTTTTTTTCTCTTATCTGGGTGATTCATTCATTCATTCATTCATTCATTCATTCAGAGAGTACCCTTGAGCACAGGTGCTCATTTACAAAGGTTCCACATCAAATACTGTTACTGTACATACGAAAACAGTATCTTTATCAGTTCCAGTGAAATATAGTCAAGACAAATGTAAAGATGAATTTAAGCTATACAGTAGCAAACACAGTGTGGAATTTCAGTGCAAGTCATGCAAGTTCATAGATTAATGAAAGCAGGTACAATTGTAACTGGAAGACAGGGCTGCAGTGACCTTATAAATTGGGCAATATTTAGCAGGCTTAGTAGGGATTCATGCAATTCATTCAGCCAGCCTACTGCCCTAACAACAAAGGAATGCTTGCCCAGATTGGGTCTCTGGAGAGGTTGTTCTAGGGCATGCCTTGTCATGCTCCCAATATTACATAGATTGTTAACCGGCTTGAAGCAGTTTCTTATGGTCACATATGGTCAGGGTGGGGGGTAGGTGAGGCCAGCTCAATGATGCTGGTTTGACAACACATTTGTTGACCAGCATTACATTGACAGGATTTATGTCGACCACAAGTTGTGGTCGACAAAAATCCCCTGTTTGTCTCCTGGCCCTATTTTTTCAGCAGGGGGCTTTGCCCCGAACCCCTAGATGTGGGGGGCTCTGCCCTCAACACCCCTGTATTTAGGATTATCAATTCCAGTTGGAGATGATTCAGGGATGGGGTGCAGGACCAGGAGACAGTGTGCCCCTGTATCACGCGCACCAATACAGTGACCTGTCTGCAACTTATTGATTTTGTCAACTAGTTGGTAGGTCATTGCATTGGTGTCGTTGTCATGGGGGTATACTGGTGAGGCCTAAAAGTGCCTTTTTTAGCAAGCAGACATATTTAGTATTTTAATCTGTCATACAGTTGTAGCCAATTGGTGAGGGGCTACAGAGTGCAACTGTGGGTGAGCTTGTCAGTCACCAATGCAAAGCAACAGACCATGCTGCTTATCACCTTAACCCTGTTTCATTCACTGTCACATGCAGCAACATATACAGGGAGGCCATAGTCAATGGAGGACAGGACAGTACTAAAAACAAGAAGACATCTGGCTTCAAAGGTAAGATTGAGGCAGTTCCTATACAGGGCACCTAGTCTTCTGTTTGCCATGGCAACGATGTTGTCCACATGCAGGGCAAATGATAGGGTATCATCCGGTATGACACCAAGGTGCTTGAAGGTTTCTACCTGGTCCAGACTTTGGCATTTGTAATTAAAGATGACCAATGGGGGGCGGCTTTTTTCAATTATGGACCTGAGAAGAGCATAATATTTGTGTTTTTTTTTTGTAGTTCAGTACCAATTTGTTGTCAGTGAACCATTTCCCAGTGCCTCAGAATCATTCCTGAGATCAGCAGAAATGTTACCGTGGCTAGTATTTCTGGAGAAAATGACGGCATCACCTGCATATAGTAATGCCCTTGTAGACTGGCAAACCTCAGGTAGAGTATTATTAAGCAGTTCAAATAGAAGGGGGACAAGTATTGAACCCTGGGGCACCCCTATGGAGACACTCCTTACATCTGAGAGGAAGCCATCAATTTTCACATGCTGGGATCAGTTGAAGAGGTAACTATGAAACCAAGCTACTGTGTGCAGAGATAGACCTCAGGAAAGGAGCTTGCCAAGCAGTAGTTTGTGGTTGACTAGGTCGAAGGCCTCAGTCAGGTTGATATAGATGACTCCAACCATGTCTCCACTGTGGAAGGCCTCATGCTGGTAGCTAGTGTATTCAACTAGGACATTGCTGGTGCTATGCAGCTTTCTGAACCCATGCTGTTGTGGGCACTGGATCCTGTATTTTTCCAGGTAAGTGACCAGCTGGTCTGAATCTATTCTCTCCATGGCCTTGGACAGAAGCGACATGATGGAAATTGGTCTATAGCTAGTTAGGTAAGAATGGCCACTGTTTTTTAAAACCAGCATGTCTAGCACAGTTTTCTATAATACAGAGAACTGTAAATACTGTACAGAAAAGCTGAAAATCTTGGAGATAGAGTGGGCGAGTTCTTCAAGGGCCAAGACTAGCAGCTTCATATCAACCGAGTCGCCACCAATCCTGGTTTTACCCAGCAATCTTTTGATATACTTTAGAGTGTCTATGGTAGAGACTGGCTTGAAATAGAATTTTGGTGCCCTGTCTGTGGGTCATGTCTGCAGGGGGGGTTCAATACCATCACTATCATGAGTCACCTGTGAGGTGCTGCCAGAGTTGATTGCACTTAGGTCCTTAAAGGCTGCGTTTAATTTGTTTGCTATCATTATTGGGTCCTGGATCTCTGTTCCACCAATTTTAAGCACCTTAGGGGGCTGTTTTTCACTTTGGCCCAGGAGCTCATCAATGTTCTCCAAGATTTTGTTTCCACTGTTGCAGTTTTCAGTTTGCTGGGCCTTACCGTATTCAGATTTAGCCAGCCTGATTTACTGATTCATCTGTTATGCGCTTCTCTGTATTTTTGTAGATGTACTAGTTACCAGGTCTCTTTTGATAAGAACCACCTGTTGTCCCTTTCCCTCATGAGGGACAGGAGTTTAGGGGAGATTCTCCCAGATGGGCTACCCCGCACCTTACAGTTTTTTTTTGGGGGGACTTGTCACAGGCTGCAGAAAATTTATTAGGAAGTCAAGGGAAGAGTCCATGTCAGGGATGGCAGTCAGGTAGCTCCAATCTATGTTAGCCATGAAAGATTTAAATACCACCACTAGTGCTGTACGGAATGCGGAATTACCCCAGTGAAATTAGCATGGAATGACCATTCTGCCAGCAGAATTTCCATCAGAATTTTGCTGGTTCTCCTGTGGAATTCCACCTACTGTGATCTGCAGAATAATATTCTGTGGAACAGTATTTTTTCTGTGGGAAAAACATTCCGGAACCATTTCTGTGAAAAATAAAATATTGAGATCCATGGAATAATATTCTGCTGAACACCATTTTTTCCATGAAAAATCAATCTGCAATCATTTTCTGCCGTAGAATTCCACCATTCTGTTTCCAGCTAAATTTGGCAGAATTTCAGTGGAATTTCGAAAATTCCATGAAATTTCATTCTGCTGGAATTTGAAAGTTCTGCACAGCACTGACCACCATCTTTTCTTTGCAGAGGACATGGGTGGTCATAAATCTGAGGGATGGCTTGATCTGTTTAGTTAAACACAAGCATTGTACTTCGGAGTAGTCACTAAAGGTGTTGGGTAGCACTGTGATATCTTTGATCCTGTCATGATGTGTAGCCAGAATCAAATTTATTAGGGTACTGGTGTCAGTTTTATAATAGGCTCTGGTGTTTTCAGTAACCATTTGGGACAGGAAAAGGTTAGCAATCATATCCCTATGTGCCACATTGAATTTGAAGCTCCAATTGATATAAATGTCACTGGTGACAATTATTTCCCAGTTACAGTTAATTTGTTTGAAGTAGCCGGAGAAAGACTCAAGGCTGGGTGGGTGTTTACCAGGTGGTATAAACTGTAAGTTGTCATAAGGGTGAGGGATCTGTGTCCCCTTCCTATCAGGAGTTTATTTATTTATTTAGTTGTTGTTAACCCGTTACGTGCACTAGACAGGAACTGTCTTTTTTCAGGCACAACATGAAAGATTACAAAAAAATGGGATGAGCACATGCATCACAAAAATTCACAGATACATAATGTTTATAGAAGTAAAAATTACAACAGTTAGGACAAAGTGTCAACAGACAAAGAATACAGCAATGAGGAGAGGAGTCACATATTATGAGTCACTGCATAGAAACAAGATTAAATCCACAAACATCAGCTTACAACTTGGAAAGACAATTGCACGTACTGTATATGTACTTAGTAGATGCTAATGAAATTCATTTTTTGAAAGCCCCAAGTTTAATCATCAGGCATTCACAATCCCTAGTCAACCCACTAATTTCTAGTTTGGAACCCAGAGGCATGTTTGACTTTAAGTACAGTAGATAAGACAGCCCCCTCTATGCTTGCCCATCTGGTGCTCTCTAAAGTGATTAAAGTCCGGCAAGGTGTTGCCAGCATCAGAGATCTTGGGGGCAAGCCAGGTTTCCATCAGGGATATAACATCCAGTTGCACTAGTGCAAACCAAGCTTCAAATTGAGCAAATTTAGATTGAAGGCTTCCAGTGTTTAGTAAGACAATGTTTAGTTTTCTGTGTTGACTTTGTGATCGACCAGGGTTACCCATGGGGCCAGGGTTTGGGAGGATATTCCCTGACAATAGGGGTAAGATTAACATAATCCTTCTTATGTCCCTCAGGCCATGTTTGAGTTTTGGGGCATTCTTCCTGTGGGAGTGAGGCTTGCAGGGGACACTGGGGAGATATATGTTGTGAGAGTAGCAATGTCACTCCCCTAGAGTTGCTAGGCTTTGCAGCTCACTGTTATCAGACTTTAATTGGGGGCCTTGGGAGCTGATATGTAGAGCAGGAATCCCCAGTGCCCTGGGGCACATTCAGTTATCTGGGGAATCAGCAACACTCACTACAATGAGTTTGGTGCACCTATGGGCCTCTCAATGGGTATTTGGCTGAGGAGTGTCAGTGCTGATAATAGTATTTTAATGGTGGTACTTCGCCCCATGTGTGGGAACTCAAGCCCAGCAAAGGGGTGCGGTAGCAGATTCATGTTACAGCACAGTAGGGGGCGAAGCTCTTTAACAGAGAATTATAATGCTTTAGTTTCTGTGTTGCACACTGGTGTTACTATGGTCTGCTATAGTGTACCAGTTAGGTGCATACACTCCACCCAGGTAGGGTTTTAGTGGTATTTGGTAGCAGCAGGGTTAGCACCAGGACTGGAGTCCAATTCAGTAGCTACTGTAGGGGCCCAGAAGCTAAGTGGGTTGGATCAGTGGAGCTTTAAGCTATCAGTGAGATGACTGCACCAGGTTGTACACTAGGCATAGGGTACAATCTAACTGGATGAGATAGCAGGCCGAATTACTCCAGACTAGAATACAACAGGCGGCATAAGTCAGATCTAGATAATGATAACAGGCAGAATTTGAGCAATTACAAGGTTGCTCTGCACCAGTCTGTACTAGCTAATAACCCATCTATAAAACATCTGCAATACCCCTAACTAGCTAATAAAGTGAGGAGATGCAGGGTAGACAAATAGTCATACTACATCAGGTTAGAGAAGATGTACCATAAACTGTATAAAACAAATAAGCTGCAGTATGGTGTGCTTTGAGCTTAGCAGTGAGTCCAGCTACATTAATTTAGCAGAGATTATTTTAGTCTAATCAATAAACCAACAGTGTCAAAGCAAGCTGCAGCATCTGTTGGCATGGAGTAGTACTGGTAGCAGAGGTTATTCACATCAGTAAGCAGTCACTGAAAAAGCAAGGAGCAATATAAATGTTATAGCAACCTTTCAGCTACTCAACCAAGTCATTATTGTAATGAATCTTGTAGCACTGCAGATTAATACCACTCATGTTTGGATGGATCCATAGCTGGAGTTCCGAGCAGGCTACGCAAGTTTAATATACATAAATATTTAAGCCCTTCGCATTCTATGACAGCAGTGTTACTGGGACCCCCATCTGCACCCCACACTGCCATCCTGTAAAGATTTCACCAGCAGAAAGAGGGAGGTGGTGTTGCCGCTGTATAGATTGGTGGTAAGACCCCACCTAGAGTACTGTGTCCAGTTCTGGAGACTACATCTCTGGAAGGACATAGACAAAGTGGGGGTGGTTCAAAGGAGGGCAACGAAAATGGTGTAGGATCTGCATCAAAAGCCCTACAGGAGAGATTAAAGGACCTGAATATGTATACACTGGAAGAGAAGAGGGAGAGGGGGGGATATGATAGAGATCTTCAAATACCTCACAAGGGTAAATAAGGTACAGTATAGGAGGTAAGTATTTTTCAGAAAAAAAGGTGATCAAGAACAAGGGGACATGTTATGAAGCTGGAAGGGTTTGATTCAGGAGAGATGTGAGGAAGTACTTCTTCACAGAAAGAGTGTCTGATTCCTGGAATAGCCTTCCAGCAGAGGTGGTGTGGGTGAAAACATTGGTGGGGCTCAAGAATGCATGGGATAGGTATCAGGGAATCTTAGTGGAAAAGAAGGGAGGGAGGGAGAAAGAGCCAGAGATTCAGTAGGGTCTGCAGTGATACTGTAGGTAGGTAAAAATGGGCAGACTGGGTGGGTCAAGTGATTGTTATCTGCCTTCAAATTCTGTTTCTCTGTTTCTTTTTCTTTAATTGAATACACTTTATTACATATCAGTAAAGAAGATACAGCAACAAAACTAAAAACAACACACAACAAGCAAGGTTACACAACTCCCATAAACTAGAAACACCAAATATATTCCCAATCCCCTCTCTCCAACAAGAATCCTCCCACCCTCCCTCCCAGAGCACAGCTAACTCAGTACTAAGTAAATATTGAAGGCAGTACAGTAGAAGACAATACAATAGGGAGCTCAGGTGATGGAAGAAGAAGAGCATTAATAAGAAACAGGACCTAACCCCTCTTCAATTGCACCATGTTCGATAACAAGGCATAACATGATTCCCATCTGTCTCAAAAACACTCTGCCTGGTGGTGCAAGGAGGCAATTTATTTTCCACCAATAAAGCCTGAAGTATCTCCTGGTGCCATTCCCAATGTGAGGGGATGGCATTATCTAACCAATGCAGCAGTGTTATCAACTTGGCTGTTATTGAAATCAGTGTCACTTGAGCCTTCCAGGAACAAAAAGGCTAGAAGGGTAAAGACCAAATAAGCAAGCCTCAGGTGTAAAACAGGGTTCTAGGCCCAGAAAGGGATCCAGAGACGTTTAATAATGTTCCAAAAGGAAATCACTTTAGCACAGTCCCATAACAGGTGCTTAAGGTGACTATCCACAATACCACATCTGGTGCAGGTTGGGGAGGTAAGAGTACCCATTTGGTATAATCGTAAAGGGGTGTAATACAAGTTATGCAAAATCCAAAATTGAAACAAGCTATATCGATACTGCTTTATATACTGATACAAATATTACCATATGGTCTGCCACAATTTTAGATCCATGGGAAGGTTTAATACTTGTTGCCAGTAGTAAAAGATTCCCGTAGGACCAGCGGGATCAGTAATTTGGAAATACCCATAAAGTTTAGACACTGAGTGGATCTGCACTGCAAGAGACATATAAAGCTGAATGCCCAAACTCTGCTGCAATGACCATGGGCCTGGGACAAAATAAATAGAAATGGCCCACTTCAGTTGAAGATATTTAAACTCATATGAGGGGCATAAAGAAAAGCGTTCTCAGAAAACTGGGAATGGGATAAACTTGCTCTCATCCACAAGAGTCCCAGGAGATATCTCGAAAGTACGGGCAAAAAGTGACAGGGAGTGGATAATGGCCAATCAAAATATTTGGATTATCCAGTATAGGCTGGTTAATGACCTTTATCTAGTCCTGACCTAAATAAACACACAATTGTTGAAGGGTCTTCAAGGACCAGAAAACAGGTATTGCCTTGAGTATTGTGGGTAGGCAAGATGGTTTCAGATAGAGCAGACTTTTCAACTGTACACCTATCTATTGATACAGCCCTTTTTCAATAATCATCCAGAGCGGGAGATACATGGCTTCTGTTTGGGCCAACCAAAGGCGACCCCACTAAAAAAACTTGTTGGCGTGAAGGGCACAGTAATATAAAAAGAAGTTTAGGAGGTGCGGCCCCCCCCCCCCCAGTCTCTTGGAATTGTTAATTTATAATAGGCATGTCGAGTTGTACCACCCCTTCCATAAAAATGCTTTATTCAAATGTTGCAGACAGGAAAACCAGGACTTGGTTAGATAAATATAAAGTATATCAAGGGGGTACAAGATACGAGGCAGGAGGCTCATTTGACCACACTAATTCTTCCCCAAAGAGAGAGAGAGAGGCAGGGCTGCCAAACATTGCAAATCGAGCTTAATCATTTGCAAAAGAGGTCTAAAATTCTCCTTAATTAAGGCTGAGTGGAATTGGGTGAGACGTACCCCAACATAGGTTAACACTTTGGTTTCTCATACTAACCCCAGATCCAAAATCTCGTGCTTGTTAACATAAATGTTAAGAGGCAAAAGCTTGCTTTTTTTAAATTTAATTTATATCTGGAGAAGACAGAGAATTGTTGAATTTCAGCCAGTACAGCAAGGATTGAAGCGGAGGGGTCCTCAATGTGAAAAAGAAGATCATTTACATACGCCATGAACTTATATTGGTCCCCCCCACTTAAGATCCCCCTTACTGCTGGATTATCCCAGAGATAGAGAATTAGGGACTCTTAATAAAGGTTAAAAAGGAAGGGGGAAGTGGGCAACCCTAGTGTGTCCCTTGCTACAGCAAAAAGGGATTGGACAGCACCCCATGGCACCAGATTTGAGCAGTGGGAATGCAGTACAACACTTTGACCCAGGTAAGGATCTTGGTGGGGAAGCCAAATGTTTCCAGGACCAGGAACAAAAAGGATCAAGAGACCCGATCTAAAGCTTTTTCTGCATCCAGGGAGACCAAAACAGTTGGAGTTTTACTCTCCCTGGCTGTGGACCTCAGGTACTGAAGCTTGCGCAGGTGGCTACTAGACCTATGACCCACGATAAAACCTGCTTGTGCCAGGCCAATTAGTCTGTCCCAGACCTAATGCAACCAGTTGGCAAGTACTTTAGCTAGGATCTTAATATCAGAATTAAGCAGGGAAATAGGATGATAACTACCCGGCACCAACTCATCTTTCCTGGGTCTCATAATGAGTGTAATCCATGCCTGGGTAAATAGGAAATCAGTAAGGCCAGAGGAAAATAAATAATGAAACAGATGGTTTAGAAAGGCGGCAAGGTCGGCAGCATAAGCCTTGTAAAAATTATTGGAAAAGCCATAGGGTCCAGGTGCCTTGTCTGGGGGAAGCTGCTGGATCGCTTGACTGAATTATTGCAAGGTAACATGACTCTTTAATAACTCCTGCTGCTCTGGAGTCAGCCAAGGAAGGGAAAGGTGATTGAGGTATGTCTGCATATGATCTATTAAATCAGTATCTGTGGTGTCATTCTGATATAGAGAGCTACAGTAATGTTGAAAAACTTCTGCAACATCGCACAGATGAGTGACTACGGCATCACTGGTGCATGCTCATATACAGTAAATAAGCTTCGAGGACTCGAGTTGCCTGAGATGGAAAGCTATTAGCTTCCCAGCTCTTTCCCCAGACTCCAGATAACATAGTTCGGTGTGCAGAAGGGCAAATTCTGCCTTCTCGGCAAGAAGGCACGCATACTGGGCCAGGAGGGAATTAAGCAGGAGCCAATCCACATTAAGAGTAGAAGGAGAGAGAGGATGCTCCAGCTGTCGAATATTCTGGTGCACTTGGTCCAGCTTAGCATTATGGGCTTACTGTTGCTTGGAGGCTAATCTGATGCATTCCCCATGTACTGCACATTTGGCTGTCCCCCAAAGAACATCCAAGTTTGGCACCAAGGATTCATTAGTTTCAAAAAAGACCTTAATGCATTCCTTTAAAACCAGAAGTGCTGTGGGGTCATGGAGAAGATGATAATTCAGGCGCCAGACCTTGTTCCGCACCTCCAGCCCGCAGAGAGTGTGCACCATAGTGATCAAGACATGATCAGATATAACCATAGGTTAAGTATACCACAGGAGGAGAGGCTGGAGAGTTGTTTTTGACCAATAAGAAAGTAATCAATCCAAGAAAAAGAACCATAGGGAGGCAAATAAACAGTATATTGTCTGTCCGTGGGGTGGAGAATATGCCAAGGATCAATCAAGCCAAGTGATTCCAGCAGCTCCCATAGACTTCATTGCCCTGGGGATAGATACTGGACTGGTCCAGATCCATTTTGTAAACAAAGTTCCAGTCACCACTGAGGATTATCAGCAGATGGGTAAAGGTGGATAACTGGACAGACAAATCTACAAAAAATACCTCGGAATCTGTATTTGGGCCATATATCAAACCCAGCAGGACATCTACCTAGCCCAACTGACCATGCAAAAAATGATCTGTCCCTCAGGATCCCCAAGCTCCTGGTTCAGCTGAAAAGATAGCCATTGAGCTATCAGAATGGCAACACCTCCTTTTTTATTACTACTGCCCGGACCATATACCAGGCCCACCCATTCATTCCTAAAATAGTGGATGTTTTCATACTGTTGGCGTGTCTCTTACAGAAAAGCAGTCCCTACCTGGAATTTCTTAAGATACCACAAAACCATGTGTTGCTTCCATATTTCTTGAGCACCCTTGATGTGTCACGTAACAAAGTTAAATAAGCTTTCCATCACTACACATACCATAGATAGCCAGAGAAGATACTAAATCTGTAATGTACAGGAAGAATAGCACCAAATGAAATAGCTGTGCTCTGGGACCCAAAGAAGAAACCAAACTCCAGTTCTCTTCCCCCTAGAAACAATATAAAACATTAAATAGATTAGATAACTAGTACAAATGGAGCTTCCCCTAACATCCCAGCAACCAACAATACAAACCCCTAGAAAATAAGCCCCAAATTAACCAAAACTTAGCCGTTCCACGTTACAGCACCCCCAACAAACCCAGACCCATGATGTTAACTACAGACTGCCCACAACAAACCACCCCAACTCCCCCCCCCCACACACCACCGCCACCATTAACGTAACTACACCTATGTAAAGGCAGCCCTGGGATAGTGGAATACACTACCCAAAAAATTAGCCTACACACTTGTACATAACAAATCCCTGGGTAACAGTTTGGAATACAGAATGCCAACCCAGTTAAAACTAGGAAAAGACTAGAGGTATACCTAGGTACAAAGGGGTACATGGAACAAAAATATTGTGTTATAAGCAGGAAAAGCAGGTCCTCAAATTACTAATTGGAAAAATACGTGTCTAAAAAATGAAGTCCAAAAAGTTCAGCCGTGTGCCAAGTCCAAAAATGGTAATGCATCAAATTAAGGAAACAGACATCCAAACATGCAGCAAAAAGTTTATTAAGCAGTGGCAGCAAACCAAATGTGCATTAAGCAATTCATTCAAAGGGCAAACACTGGAGAATGTTTACAAGTTTAGCCACAGAACAACTCTAGGTGACTTAGATTTCTCCAGAATCTTACGTTCCACCTTCCACAGTGTGAACCAAGTTCCAGGAGTGAAGGATGACCCCTCAGCCTGATCATGAAAAACATAATCATGTTTATTCTTGTCCTCACTGCAGTTTACTGCCACCCTATCTACCTCAATCCCAGCTACCTTTGAAGCCCTTGTCACCTGCATTGCCCTTCCTTTCTTAAGCCCAATCTTTGTGGCTTGCATCTATTGCCGCCCAAGCATTCCACCCTCGGTCACAACTGAACTCTTAGCCAATATCACCTCCCTCTCGCAATCTGGTGAACTTTCCATAATGGGTGATGTGAATCTAAATTGGTTGTCTCCCAAGTTAAACAAGCTATGCAATGATGTCGCTGCTCTAAACCTCACTCAACTTATACTTGAGCCCAGACGCCCTAATCCCAAAACACAAAACCACACCCTGCTTGACTGGGCACTCACAACCCACCCGCACTGCGTCATTAAATCTGGTCTCCTCCCCGATACCCTTAGTGATCACAACCCCATTTTCATTGTACATAAGGTTCATTGCCCCAAACCTCCCCCTAAAATCATACAGCTCCAGTCCTTTAAATCCTTAGACCTTACCCCAATCAGCTCTGCACTCGTTTCCACTGACTGGGCCCCCCTCTCCACTGCCATTTCTGTCAACCAAGCACTTGACTATTTTAAGGAAAAATTCATTGCCACCTTGAATGCCTTTGTTCCTTTCAGACAGACCAGAGTCTGTGGGCTTCACCTCCCCTGGATCACCCCTGAACTACTGGTCTGCTTCAGGGAGCATGATCGGGCCTGGAGAAAACACAAATCTACTAAACATCCAGACGACTACGCCAAGTACAGAATGCTACGCAATTCAGGTACTAAAGCTACTAGACTGGTTAAGTCTGATTATTTCAACTCCTCATTCCTGACTAGCACTAACTCTCCACCTAAATTCTGGAGGGTAGTTCATGCCCTATTCTCTCTCCCTTCCCCCTCCCCCTCCAGTTCTCAAAATAATTAACTCCCTAGTTTCTGACCCTGGCTCCATGGCCAATTAATTTAATGCCTACTACACCTCGTGTGCCATGTCTCTTCTAAATTCCCTCCCCCCATTGCTGCCTACTAACTTTGGCACTTCACCTCAGCCAGTGCCTACCCCTCCCCATTTTCCTTTTCTACTATCTCCTCTTATGAAGCTCTCTGTGGTCTGCTATCCCTCAACCCCTCTGAAGGCTCCTCACCAGATGAGCTTGATCCTAAACTTCTCTACCTTTCTGCTCCTGCAATTGCTTATCCTATCTCCCTAATCCTTAACCTGTCCTTTATTTCTGCTCAAGTACCCTCATCCTGGAAACACACTGTAGTCCTTCCTCTCCCCAAGGGTGGTGACACATTCCACTCCTGGCAACTGTCTCCCCATTTCCCTCCTTCCTACCCTTGCCAAACTTCAAGAACATTTAGTTCTCTCTCAACTATCACCCTTCCTCTCTGATTCCACCTTCTTCACCCCCTTCCAATCTGGTTTTTGGAAGAAACACTCAACAATCACCTCCCTCCTCAGGCTTACTGTCTCCATCCATTCAGGGATGGACGATAGCCTGATCACCTCGGCCATCTTTGTCAACCTAGCCAAAGCTTTCAACACTGTTTCCAACCCCCTGCTTCTTGATTCACTCTTCTCAGCTGGCCTTGCTCCATCAGCCACCAACTAGTTTAAATTCTACCTCATTGGCAGGACCCAGTCAGTGAAAATCCTTGATTCCATCTCCTCTCCACTCCCCATCAACACTGGTGTCCCTCATGGTTCAGTGTTTGGTCCCTTATTCTTCTCCATTTTCCTTAATGATCTTCCCACAGCCTGCTCATCCTCTTCTATTCACATGTATGCTGACGATACTGTTTTGTACAGTTTCGGCAAAAACCCTGCTGCTGTGCAAACCAGCTTACAGTATGACTTCAACTAAGTTCAGCTCTGGTTTGCTTCTCACCAGCTTTTTCTAAATGCCAAGAAAACAGATCAATGACCTTTGGCACCAGGCCGAGACTCTCTAGGCTCCCGGCCCTTCCCACCTTCCACACCCTTGATGGGACCATCTTGGAGGACACCTCCTCATTTAGATATCTGGGAGTCTGGCTGGACCAGCACCTCAACTTCTCTGTGCATATCGATGCCATCCTGAAGAAACTGCACCCCAAGCTTGGTGCTCTGTACAGGAATCATAGTTGCATCCCACTGACTGTGAGGCACGAAATTGTCCAGAAGATGATACTCCCCATCCTTGACTATTGTGACGTAGTCTATGTTGCTGCTCCCAATTCTTCCCTGACCAAGTTGGACACACTTCTTAACTCCTTCTGCTGCTTTGTTATTGACTCCCCTTCCCGCTCCCACATCTGTGAACTCTATCGCTCTCTAACCTTCCTTCCACTATCTCACAGACGCATCTCTCACTGCACCAAACTAACCTCCAAATTCTGGCTTGGGGGGCTTCCCTCCTATCTCTCATCCTCTCTCTCCACTCCACCTCCCCTCACCCACTCTCTCAGATCAAGTGGCACCCATACCTTGACAGTCACTTGCCGCTCCACCATCATCAGTCAGACTGGTTTCACCAATCATTTTCCTAAAATCTGGAATTCCATCCCCCCTGAAATATGACACTCCTTCTCCAACTACTCCCTTACATCTACCCTACACAGTTACCTTTCTCTCAGCTGTTCCTGCTTTAACCCACCTTAATACCTATCCCCAGTTTCTGCCTTCCTACCATGACCCCCCCCCCCGGCAGGGTTCTCAACATCCTGAAGGGGGAAATCAGGAAATGGCTACCCCTTCTCCTCATATTCAGTTCTTGCCTCTCCTCCCTCTCTTCTCCACCTCCCCTTCTGGCTCACCAGTTTGCATAACCTAACCCCATCCTTTTTACTCTGACAACACTTGCATACTACCTCAAGCCTGCTCCTGGTACACCCATGCACTATAAATGGTTCTAATGCATTATTACTGTTTTATACATCCATATGTTCTTTTGTATGATTTTGGACATGTATTGTAATTTACCCCATGTTCCACCACTGTTTATTGTACAGTACCTTGTGTTTCAACTGTTGCACAATCTTACAATGTTGTATTGTGTATACTACCCACATACTATTGTAACTGATCATCCTTCACAAACCTTTGTAACCCCTCCCCACAGGTCGCACTGTGAGATGAGCAACTTGTTGTTCAGTGTGCCCTCCTGGTGAAACATTTCAATAAATAAATAATCAGTCTGAGCAAGAAAATCACTTATACAACATAAAATAACTAGTTATCTCATATGATTGGGGTCCCAGCGTATACATTATCCCTTCCAAACTCTAGCATCAATTCCAGCTGCTGCAGAAAGGAAAAAGCCATAATATCCAGAGTGAATGTTGGGAGTAATGGTCCAAGTATCCTAAGTCCAGTATAGGAGACTCCAATAAGAGTAAAATTGACTGGTATTGCCACCATCAATAAGAAGAAGGGCTTTAGCAGAATTTAAAGATATTGGGGTAAAGATTCCTCTGTTCTTTAGCCACTTGGTCCACCAAGTTAAACTTTTTATGAGCTCCCTAATTTGCAGTTGGACTGAGTATAACATTCTAAACCTGATGCTGGCCACTATTAGCTTAGTGAAGATAGGATGGCAGGCTGTTCTTTTCTGCCATACAGTCAGCAGGAAGTCTTGAACAATCCGCAGCCGGTCTCCTTCCCAAGATACCTTCTTTAACTTCACACTTTGTTCAATAAATGTTGCTGATCCAGATAGTTTAAGAATTTGAAAATTAAGGGACAGGGGGTCGAGCCCTCTGGCAACATCAGCAGTAGAGAATGATGAGCCCTTTCAAGGATGTATGAAGGGCCACTGAGGGAGGATCCCGCTAGTTTCTCACATACCTTTGGCACAAAAATGAGGACATTGGGGCCCTCTACCCCTTCTGGTAGACCAAGGATCACCACATTATTTCACCAACTTCTGCCCTCAGGATCCTCAAGATGGACTTCCAGATGAGCTGCTTTCTGTCGTAGGGAGACCACCTCTGGGTTGAGCCGGTGCCACCATTCATCAAGGGAGCTGATGCCAGCCTCATTATCATGAAACCACCTATTAAGGGTATCCACAGAGAGCTGAAATGCCTTTACTTCTTCTGTAAGTACATGAAAAGTGTCCTTTACTGGTCCAAATTCCTGTAAAAATCTATCCTCCATGAGAGCTGCTGGTGCAGAGTTAGTGCGACCGGATATAATGGCCTGTGCCTTTGAATGCTTAGAGGCCTTATCTATTTCTGGGGTCACCTATGTAGTGTGGTGTGGAGGCACTTTCTTCATGTCCACTTCCATAACTCCCAAAAAGGCCAGCAGATTGAGGTTGCTCAAGACTGGAATATCTTCGAGAATTGCAGACTTGCAGGTGTAGTAATATTTATTGAATAAAAATAATAAAATTAGTGGAGAGAGGGCAGGATTAATCGGGAAGAGTGGTTACTCCGAGCAGCACATCACATGACTCCCCTGTTTCTCTGTTTCTACTATACTGTAGAGTCCCAGCAGGATGATCGTAACAACAGATAAACAAAAAGCAGCCCGCAGAAGAAGGCCTTGCAGTCTACTGAGTTGGTCTGAAGCAGATCACATGCATCTATGTGTTACATGTCACTTGACCACCCCTTCCTGGATGCCCTTACCAACCCCTTACCTTTTCCCACTTCTTCTTGAAGCTATGTGTATATTTTTTAGTCATTACTTTGCCTGTAGTTTATTCCACCCTCCATTACTCTCTACGTGAAGTCTAACCTCTTGGTATCCATTCTGAATTTGCCACCTGACAATTTGCAGCTGTTTCCCCTCATATTTTAGCTGCCACTGATCCAGAATAGTTCACTGTCCACCCTATCAATGCTCTTTAAGTGTAAAGAGCTCTATCATGCCCCCAGCTCCCTTCTATCATGCAGTAAGTACTTATTCAGGTTCTCCAGCCTCTGTTTGAATGAGTGCAGCTGCAGCCCCTGAATCATTTTGGTGTCCCTTCTTTGCATTGCATCCAGTTGATTTATGTCCTCTGTATGGTAGGGGCTCCAGAATTGTTCACAGTATTCCAGGTGTGGTAGCACCAGGGATTTGTACAGAGGTATTATGCCCTCCTTCCTTCTGCTTGTGAACACCCTGATTTTGCAACCCAGCATCCTGTTTAACTTTTCCACTGCTTTACTGAATTGTGTAGAGGACCAGGGTACTCGTGTTTACAACCATTTGGTCTTTCCCTTCCTCAGTCACTCTGATTATCAAACCCAGTTTATACTCTGTCCCTGGGTTCTTTCTCCCCATATGCATTAGTTTGCACCTCATGATGCTGAACCCCATCTGCCAGATTCTGGACTATCTTTGCAGTCTTTCCAGGGCTTCCCTTATATCTCTGATCCCCTCTTCAGTGTCCACCCTCCCAAAGAGCTTGGTGTAATCTGCAGGCAGGCAAAATTTACCCATTATACCATTCCAAATGTCATTTATGAACACGTTGAACAGCATGAGCCTGAGCTCTGAGCCATGTGGTACCCCAGTGATGACCTCCTGCACCACTGGTGTCCCCTGACCATTCCCTCTCTAACCAATTCCCCAGTCATCTAGTCATTTTTATCAAACATTTTGAATAATCTTGTATGGCGGACTAAGTCAAAGACCTTGCTGAAGTCCAGGTGGAGTGTGTCCGCTGCCTGGCCCTTGTCCACTACCCTTGCAACCCAGTCATAAAAATGTATCAGGTTCATTAGACATGACCTACCTACCACAAACTCAGGCCACATGTCCATGCTATTAGTAATTCTGTAGCACATTAGCCAGTAGAAACTCCACCAACTTTTCATTAAGAATGGTTTCCACCAACTAGCCATTGACAGATGTCATGCTGGCTGGTCTATAGTTTTCCAGCTCATCCCCTGGCCCTGATCTTATGCAAGGTCACTACATCTGCAGTTCTCCACTTGTACGACACCACACCTGAGTCAAGGGAGCTGTTATACAGGTTGGACCTCAAGCACTGGAAGGCAGAAAGTTGTTAGTGAAGACAAAAGGTAGTCCACAAATAGAGTATCTTTAAGTACAAATACTCTGCAGTTTATTCAAGACAGGGTCTCTACAATAAAATAACAATATGGTTAAGTATCCAGTGCATAGGAACTTCTGCAGGTAAACAAACACCCCTATCGCCTCGACTCTTGCGAGTCTTCAAAGGGAGTAACAAGACCTAACATCTGAACACTTTTTTAATGCTAAATTAATTAATTATTCATGAGCCATGTAGCTCTAGATTTAAAGTGATACACTATATTCAATGCATGTTAAGTTAGCAATACCATACCCAAATCATAACATATAATTTACTAATAAGGCAAAACCTGATATTGAGCTTCAGGACTTGATTAATGTTCTTTTTCAAGTCCATTAATAGCACATTTATAGATTTCAGAAGAAATCAAGTATTGGAGATCTGGGTTCAACTGGTATCCTGTTACAGAACAGAGAAAAACAAATTAATACTGTGAACACTCTAAATATGTAAATTCTAAATAGATTCAACACTAACTAAAGTTTCTACAGATAAGTACATCAACAATCAAAGAAAAAGGCAAAATTAGCACAAGATAACTAAGACTAGACTAGTCAACAAAAAATGCCTTATTCTCTGAGGAATGGTTTGATATCTCATTTCTCATTGAGCCCACTCGGTTTAACAGAATTCATTTTAAAAATCCACATACATTCTCTTCTTAAAGGAAAACTACACCCAAAATTTGAAAAAATATATGTTGTGCAGAGTGTTTTAATTTGTATGTGAAGTTCTAGTGTTTCCTTCCCTCTGACTGGTATTAGGAGTTTTTCCCAAATTAGCTTGCTAGCTTTATACTAGTTTTCCTTTAATAATTTGTTTGCTCTATCACCTCCTAAGGGTAAGTTTGATATATGTTCAAGTCCCATGAATTTGAGTTAATTGGGTGAGGAATTGTGGTACAGAGTAAAGTGCACACCTATAGGTATAACTTGTCGGTTGTTAATGATCGCTCTAACATGTTCCTGTATTCTTTGTTTTAATGGTCTCATGGTTTTACCAATGTAAAAAAGATTACACGTGCACTATAGGGCATACACCACATATGAAGTATCACATGTGATGAGTTTCCTTATGTCAGTTTTGGCATCTTGTTCTTTTGGGTGCAGAAAGATTTTGCCAATATTTCCATATTTGCAAACATTACATCTTTACATTTAAAGAAACCGTTTGTTTTCTTAGGGAGCCAGGTAACAATGTCAGAGTTTTCACTTTTCTTTTCTCTACTGTGTACCACTTTATCTTTAATATTCTTAGCCCTACAAAATGTGACATGAGGTTTAGGAGCCACAGCTTGCCCCACAGCTTCATCTCCTATTAGGATAGGCCAAATACGATGTATGATGTTGCCTATCTATCCTGCCATATGATTAAATTCTGTTACAAAACTGCATACAGTCACAGGTTCCCTTGTATGTATTCTTTTCACTAGAATTGTGTTTCTATCCACCATTCTAACTTTTTTCATAGGTGTCATCTAACAACTGTTTATCATAATCCTCATTTTTGAACCTAGACATTAATTCTTTTGATTGAATTTCAAAATCTATGTCTGAACTACAGTTTTTCCTTATGCGTAACAGCTGGCTATAAGGGATCGATTTCTTTAAATTTGGAGGATGAGCACTCTGTGCATGTAGTAAAGAGTTTGTAGCTGTCTTTTTTCTAAATGTCTTTATTTTTATGTAATGTATATTATTCTCTTTGACCTTACCTGAAATATTAAGATCCAAGAAATCTAGACTCTTCTGACTGAAAGTGTATGTGAATTTTAGATCTAGATCATTATCATTCAGGTAATTAATAAAGGAACAGTCTTCTTTCTCATTTCCTTTCCAAATGCAGACTATGTCATCAATAAAGTGGTACCATTTAACAATGTTCTTGAAAGAAGGATTTTTATTTTCATTAAGTACTCTCTTCGATTCCCAGCTGCCTAAAAGAAATTTGCATAGCTGGGCACCATGGAGGCACCCATAGCTGTGCCACATTGTTGTTGGAAGAAAACACCCTCAAACTCAAAATAATTATGTGTTAAAATAAACTCTAGGGCATCAAGAATGAATTCTATTAGTACATCATCACGTGCTTCATACAGACAAAGATTTCCTTTTATTGCTTTGATACCATCTTCATGGTATATGCTGGTATATAAAGACTCAACATCTATTCCTAGCCAGCTATATTCACTACTCCATTCTATTTCATTTAGCTTCCTAAGTAGATCAGAACTATCCTGTAAGTATGTATGAAGCAAGATTAACAACCAGTGGTTGTAGAAAAAAGTCTACAAATTTTCCCAAATTCTGAGTCATAGAGCCTATTTCCAAAACAATGGGACGTCCAGGAGGAATTTCTTCATTTTTATGCACCTTCGGTAATGCACAAAAACTCAAAACAACTGGAAATTCCTTCCATAAAAAATAAATTCTGCTTCTGATATTTGAGTTTCAGCTACTGCTTCTCTAAGAAGCAGGATCAGTTTTTTCCTATATTCGGTTGTTGGATTACAGGAAAGTAATTTATAGCTAGTTTTGTTCAATAACAAATTATTAACCATTTCTTCATACTTTTCTTTGTTCGTAATAACAACATTGCCCCCCTTGTCAGCAGGTTTAACCACTATGGTGGTATCGTGATAGATCTCTTCTAAAGCCTCTCTTTCTTTTCTATTCAGGTTATACCTTTCTGGTGCAATATCATTATTTAACAAGTTAGAAACTTGTTTTGTTATCATTTTTTCATAAGTATTTATTGTATTGTTGAACAACTTAGGGCACAATTCTGATACAGGATGAAATACATTTTTTCTTCTCATTTTAAAATCTTGCCCTGTACTAAATGTTTTATTACCTCCTGTCCTACAAGAAAGGGTAACATTAACATCCTGTTCCATTAATAGTTCCTCCAAAGTGTTCAAATCTTGTCTAAACTCCATTGTTTCATTGGTGGGACATGAGCATGCAATTGCTCCAGACTCAGATATATCTCCAGCCGCAGTGTCAGAATAAGGCTCAAGCACATCTGGTTCTGCTTCAAAATGGTTTATTTCTGATAATAAAAAGTCAAGATCAGAGTCATCATGAAATGGCGTGATGTCTGGAATATTGAACCCCATGTTAATGTCTGCTATATTTCTTTCCGATAAAATTCCCTCTTGATTCTGATTCCAGAAATGTAGCTTCAAGTGAAGTTTCCTATAAAACATTTGCAGGTCCACAAATACTTGAAATGGGTTAACTTGTGGTGTAGGAATAAAGGTAAGTCCTTTCCTGAACACTCGTTCCTCATGTATGCTTAAATTCTTATTTGATAGATTTAGTATCTGTAAATTATGTTCCGTTTCCTTTCCCTCAGAATCTGCTCTGTTCCAATATTTACATGTATGCCCTCCCCACGCTTTCCTCTCCTTGTCTTTCTTTTTCTTTGTCTAGTGTAGGGTATGGTATTGCTACCTTAATGTGCATTGAATATAGTGTATCACTTTAAATCTAGAGCTACATGGCTCATGAATAATGAATTAATTTAGCATTAAAAAGTGTTCAGATGTTAGGTCTCATTATCCCTTTTGAAGACTTGCAAGAGTCGAGGTGCTAGGGGTGTTTGTTTACCTGAAGAAGTTCCTACACACAGGTTACTTAACCATATTGTTATTTTATTGTGGAGACCCTGTCTTGAATAAACCGCAGAGTATTTGTACTTAAAGATACTCTATTTGTGGACTACCTTTTGTCTTCACTAACAACTTTTTACCTTCTAGTGCGTGAGATTCAGTTGCACTCTCACTTTTTGGATTCTGTTTGTATTTTGGGTTTGCCGCCATTTTTTGAGAGCTGCACAGCTGTTACTTGGACCGTTTACATTCACGGTGTACACCGTTCACGGTGTGTACTTCTAAGGATTTCTTTTGTTACACAGGTTGGCCAGTGGGGCCGACAATACTGATACCAGTTCCCTCAACACCCTGGGGTGCATTCCATCTGACCCGGGAGATTTATTTACCCTCAGGGCATGTAGTCCCTTTAGGACCCTGTTGGGTGAAATGTACTTCTCACACATCTTTGTTGCTGCCTCCTCCTCCCTCCTTCCTTCCTCTCTCCCACCCTCCCTCTGTCCCCTTGTCTATTCTTTCCTGTGGTAATGGTCCTTCCTTCTCCTTAGTGAATGCTGAGCATAAATATTCATTCAGTACTTCTGTCTTTCCTCTACTATGCTTTATCTGCTCCGTCTCTTGTCACAGTTTAATGATCCCTTCCTTGATTTTCTTTTTTCTTGGCTATACCAAAAAAAGGACTTATCTCCTTCCTTAACTCCTTTCACTATTCTCAGTACAGCTCCTGCTTTGGCCTTCTGCACTTCCTTACTAGCTGATTTGAGTCTGCTCAAGGAGTCCTCTGTATCCTCCTCCTTTTGAGATCCTCTGTACTTTTTGAAAGAAACCATTTTCTTTCATTCTGCTTTCATTGCCTCCTCTGGGTACCAGAGGGGTTTCTGGTGTTTGTTTTCCTTTCCTGTCTGCTTGAAGCAGGTGTTTGGAGGTCCTTCCTTATGATGGACCATTTTTCCTTTACTCCTGTTGCCCCCCCCAAGTTCAGCCAGATGTTCACTTAATTACACCCTATTATGCCAAGTCTGCCTTCTTGAAATCAAGAACACACATTTTGGTATTCAGGATTTCTTCCCCATATCCAGTCAGAACCACACTGAAAGGTGATCACTGTTACACTGGTGCTCTGCTACAGTATGCTGAGGTCACTAATGTAGTCACCGCTTGTCAGCACCAGATTCAGGATTACCTGATTCCCTGTTTCCTCTATCAATCCCTTGGCTAAGAAATCATCCTGGACTGCATCCAGGAGTGATTAACTTCTACTACAGCTGGCTTCAGAGGAGTGCACACAGTCAGTGAACAAGGGGGGTCCAGAATCACCACAAAGCTGGGGGGGGGGTCTGGGGCATATATAATTAAATTATAATTTAGTTGGAGGATAGTTTTTAACGGGGGGGGCAGGGTCAGGGTACCCCCCCCCACACACACGCCTATGGCTGGCTTTAGGGATGCTCCAGTATATCAGGTAGGCTGAAGTCATCAACTATTACCACCTCTCCTAGAAGTGATGCCTTCTTAATCTCCTTTTCTAATTCCCAGTCTCTACCTTTGCTCTAATTTGGTGATCTGTTAACCACACCCCAGTTTATTCCTCCTCCCTGCCTCTGTTTGAATCTGAGCCCAGAATGTGACAGTCCTCACAACACCCATTTTCTCCCTCATAGCTACCACTCCTAGCCCAGCTCTTACTGAAGAGATTAGACCTGTCCAAAGAAACATGATTGGCACTTTCAAAACATGCCCATAGCCTATGGTGGTGGGTTGAAAACAATGTTAGTTGTTTAGGCATGGCTGGGACAGAATGAAGGGTAGAGTGGTTGCTCAGGGCATCAGAATTGGGGAGGAGAATGGAGGGGAGGGAAGGGAAGGCTAGGACCTGGGAAGAACAGTAGACCCCAGGGCTAAATAGGGAACTTGGCAGACTAGATGGACCTTTGGTCTTCTGCTGTTGTTATCTATGTTTCTATGTTTCTATACTGGGTCAGTAATAGAAGCCTGTTTAAAAAGAATTGTCTGATCTGGTGAAGCATTGTTAGCCTGCAATAATACAAATATGTACAGTATATATCCATGGCACCTTGCACTGGGATTGAGGCTTTAGAGTACTTTGTGTATGAGGTTAGGCAAGCTGCACAAAAAAAAAACAATACTCTGAACCGTGCCCAGAAGTTATACCACTTCTCAGTTGTCATATCCTACAAGGAATCCTTCAGTCATGTGCTTATCTAATTTCTTTTTTAATTATTCTATGTTTATTGCTTTAGCATATTTTCCACTTTAACTCCTCAGACAGACCATAGCAAATCCCTGTGACCCTTCTGTGAAGAAAAATATCCTCCCATCCTTTCTGGCAGTTTTAGTGATCAGTTGGAGCTTGTGTCCTCTTAGGTTATGTGTCTGTATTTGAAATGCAATTTCTAGATCATCCATGAGATTTTTATCAGTAATCACATTATACAGCTATAGCAGGTCTCTTCTCAGTCTCATATTTTCCAGTAAAAAAAAAAAGACGTAGCTATAATTTGGGCATCTCTTCTCTCCTAGTGTGCTTTTTAAGGATCCTTGCAGTACCTTTTCTGTAAACTGCCTCTTTGGTCTGCTAACTCTGAATATACTAAATGTCAGCTACAATGAAACATGAGCATTTTAGGATTGCCAGAGCAGATTCCTGCCTTGGAGATTAGAGATAATTTTGAAAATAGACTAAAACAAATCTTTGGGTTGCCATCTACATTTACCTGTGAACCTTTCTTTTCCCCTGGCTACTGCCCCGAGTGGTGTGCAACAGCTAAAGTGGTAGCCAGTGACATAATGCAGTATATTCAGATATATGGTATCACAATTCATCACAAGAAATCCCTATTCCTTTCAACCGAATTTCCTGTGACACTTACCAATATAATTATCCAGGTATACAGTGCATTGTATAAATGGCTACCACAGTACTCCTGACCAAGCACTTACTGCAAAGGATAGACCTGCACCTAGAAAAATGATTGTTACTTTCCAAATACTAGCCGAAAGGAATCATCTTCTAAAAAAGACCAGAGAGAGGAAAATAATGTATTTTGTGGGTGCCAGGCTTTATCTTCATCCAGACTTTTGTTTGACTACACAAATTAGGAAGAACTATATACAGTATTTTGATTAAATCTGTCTTTGTAGGGTCAGAAGCATGTTAAATACACCTTAAGGTTATCTACAAAGTAAACACTATTTTTTGATGATCTTGATGCTACATTCCTGTTCTACAAAAAAAAAATTCAGATTCAGTACTGGATTAAATTAGACTCCGAAGAAACGAAATGTGCAGATTATTTACCAGTTCAAGAACCTTCAGTTTTCCAAATGGCCACTAGAACTTCCATAGAGTCAACTAAATGGAAAAGCAAATACTTTAAAACATAGAAACATAGAATTTATTGGCAGAAAAAGACCAGTAGACCCATCTAGTCTGCCCTATTTTACTTGCCTATTACTGAACCCTGAACTCTATTTGGACCGATGTGTCCCTCCCTCACCCCCTTTCCTCTATCTATTCTGCCTGAGTGTCTATCCCATGCTTGCTTGAAACTCCCCACTGCCTTTGCATCCACCACCTCTTCTGGCAGGCTGTTCCAAGTGTCTACCACCCTTTCTGTGAAGAAGTACTTCCTCACATCTCTCTTAAACTTCTCACCTCAAGCTTCATTGCATTATCCAATGTTATGGCCCTCCTCCACCAATAAAAGAGACTGCCCTCCTGCCCCTTGTTCACCCTTATGAGGTACTTATAGGTTTCAATCATGTCCCCTCTCTCCTCTCCTCTCATCCAGTGAGTACATGTTGAGATCCTGCAGCCTCTCCTCATATTGTTTCTCATGCAACTCCTGCACCATTTTGGTAGCAATCCTTTGGACTGTTTCTACCCTGTCAATGTCCTAGCAGAGGTGCATCCTCCAGAACTGTTCACAGTACTCTAGGTGGGGTCTCACTAGTGAGCAATATAGTGACAACATTATTTATCTTCTCTTGCTAGAAATCCCCCTTCCTATGCAATCCAGCATCTAGCTAGCCTTGCTTACTGCCTTGTCACATTCCCCTGCTATCTTGAGATCATCAGAAATGATTGCCTCAAGGTCCCTCTCTTGCTTGGTGACTGTAAGTACCCCCCATCTTATACATACCCTCAGGTTTCCCCTCCCCAGATGCATGATTTTGCACTTGTTGGCATGCAAATCCAGTTGCCACACCATAGACTACTCCTCAAGTTTCCACAGATCCTTTTGTATTTTCTCCACCTCTTCCTGGGTGTCTCCCCAGTTGCAGGTTTCTGTTTTGTCTGCAGAGAGAGACACATCTTTCCCTCCATTTCATCAACAAGTCACCTATGAAGACATTGAAGAGGACACAACCCAGTACTGATCCCTATGGTACTCTATTGGTTACTCTCCCATCCTAGAGTGACTGCCATTTACTACCACCCTCTGCCTCTTATCCTTCAGTCAGTTTGCTGTCCAGTTATCACCACACATGATCAGTTGTTTTACTATGCAAGCAAGCTTGGCAGTGCTTTCATTCACTAGAAGGTGGCCAACTGTGGAGGAGGGCTGGTTGTGTCAGCCACCTTCATTGTCATGCTTGGGGGCTTTCTTTTAAAAGAAAAATTGAGTGCTGTGGGGAAGGGGGAGAGTTGGGTGCTTCTAGGGTGGGGGGAGCTTTTGATAATAGAAAAGTACTAAAGACAGTGGCCAGCCATGGAGCAGGGTAGGTTGTTCTGGTCACACATCGTGGGAATTTTTTTTAAACATTGAAATTGTGGGCCTGGGGGAAGAAGGGCTAGATTGGGATTGTAAAAAAAGGTGTTTTTTCTATTTTTTATTTTAAAGGATTGGTATGAGAAGGGGTTGGGGGGCTGTTTCCTTTTTTTTTTTAACAAGTAGTATTTCCCAAATAAGAATAGACATGAATAGTGCCATTGTTGATAATTTGTATCTGAATAACAAATAGTGCATTATTTGAGGTATTTGGGAAATACTATTTATTACTCGCACACCCCTAGTATGGGCACTACTACAGTTTTTTTGCTTATCGTATATTGGATAGGAATGTTATCCCTTTTTCATATGTACTGTATCAATAGCTCACTTTAGTTTAATATATATCTCTGTCTCACTTTTGTGGCAATCACTTTTAGTTGTGGATCCTACTACAATGGTATTGCTTACCATTTAGTGATTAATAATGTCATCTCTGTTAATTTTCTTTATTTTACTTTGCCGTTGCTAAACTCAGCTTGAAAGTTAATGGGTGTTTTGCTCTACTGAGAAAGGTAATGCCATTCTGCCTTTTCATGTATGTACCCATCCCCCACTCACATCTTGTCTTCCTAATCTATTTTCACACCTACAGTACATGATCCATGTGGTCATTCACCATTAAATAGTAGTCATTGTTCCATCCAGCTATCCTTACTGGTGTTTCTGATCAAATTTTACTGAAATATATCATGTAGGTTATTCCCCCTTTTCTCTTGTATAGGGTGCATAAACTACACCATTCAGGTTTAAAAAGGCACCTACTACTGCACCACATTATAAATTGCAACACTTACCTTGGGTTGATATGTGACCTATGCATAGTGGAGGGAACAATGACATACTTTTAAACCTTTGTAATATATGGCTATGCCAAATAATAGTATTAAAATGATGTAAAGTGATCCCCGTAATACCACATATCTAATCCTGTAATACCATTGCTGAAATTTCATACTATTGTTTAGAGCATATAATACTATAATTCTTAGCTCCGAATGATAATATTACAAGACAGATGCAGAATTCAGTACTGATGAATTCCTCGTGCTTAGCATGAGCCAGCTTTTAATATAACTGCCATATACAGTAAAAGTCGACTCACCACTGATGAGAAAACCTGAAAAATGTACCTGACAAGGATGATGAATCCTGTGTGGTGGTAGGTTGTGGGCAAGCAACTGTCCTGTATCTCCCTGTCTCCTTTAACCATCCTGCTGTGTATCTCATAGTCTGACCTTGGCCGCTGGACTGCCTGTGGGTTGGTGCAGTGCTGGGGAAATTGTTAACACAAGAGCACTGATGATGACTAGTCAGTCTCTCCATTAGCAGCAGCTCCAGTCTGGACTCTGTAAATCCCCCCCCCACTGCCCAGTCTGGATAATAAATAAATTGATTTTTATTTTTTCCCCACTGTGACCAAACTGTGAGGAAGTAATGACTTCCTACCAGCTGCTGGACTACATTGATCCAAGGTGTCTTGTAAGTTTCTGGGAATTGGCCAAACTACATCAAACTCAGGGCTCCCTACAGGCACAGTCCAATGTCTCATGACTATATGCAGGGGATATAGGGTAATGATGCTGATAGCTACCATTGCTGCTACAAGTGTCCAATAGAATCCTTCCTATCCTCCCTCCTTTCTTTCCTTTTAGGCTATAGTGGGATAGACTGAGAATGAGACTCCATGTGTATGTATCGGGTACAGGTCAGTGGTTAGTGTCTCTATTGTTGGGACAGTGGTGAGGGGCATCCGATTTACAGATAGCACACAGTAGCACTCTGGATCAGCACCCAGATTTTCACCACCCTCAAAGGCATTGAATACTCGAAAGTCCTTGGATCCATATATTACAAAAAATAAAAAATAGGGGACTGTTTCCCAATCGCTTATAATACCACCTTGAGGTTCTAGTGACATGTTAGAACCTCTCTAGCTTTGCTCTCAAGATTCACATGTCACCAGAACCTCTCAATGATAGTATAGACTCATAAAACAGTCCCCTTTCTATAACTCTATTTATTCTATTGAATTTACTCTAAGGCCAGAGAAGGTGTGATAATAACAGTACTGAACAGTATTTTATTGAATGTTTTTAGACTGAAGATCTCCCTCTCTGGTCTCAAAGTATTACTGTACAGTGGACACAAAACACCAATAACACATTCCCTTGCTTTACTGCTTAATTAAGCTTCACTTTAATTACCAAAAATGTTGAGACACACCATGAATGTGGGTAGCTCAGTACCATCTCACTGCCATGTAATGTGGCTTGCTCAAGGCCGCTGGGCTAGCAGAGCACACAACAATAGTGTATTATGGTGTCACAGGTACCAACCTGGTGCACACTGTCAGCTTGTATGGATGTTCTTTTCATGGACAAAAGTAACTGTAGATGCCAAAGACAGTCATCAGAATTCCAGCTACTGCAAGGTAGTTCTGTAACACTCTCACTGGAGTCCCATTTTTGTGCATTTCATAATCTGCAGGGCTCATTCAAGCTTCTTGGTCATAGTGATAGTGTGAAGAAGGTGGTTTCTCGTTCTTCAAATTACCTCAGAAAGATTAGATGAAATGCCACTGAACTGTGCAGTACTTACATTTCAGAGAGGAACATGGGCTTGTTTATTAAATTAGACCAATCACCAGCTGGGGATTGAGGAGCAAGCCAATCAGATGTTAGAGAGCATGCAGGCACAACATGGCAATGATGTAAAAAAAAAAAAGATTACTCAACCAACAGCTGTGTGTAAGGATGTCTTGCACTAGGGGAACAGTATTTAGGGGGGTCATCGTGGAGGAGATTAAAGATTGCTATTTCAGACATCAGACTGTAAGGCAATATACTGCACCACTGCACTGAACAGTATATCAGGTTGAAGATGACTGCCAGATTTGCCACAGTGAAGCTGTATTGGACACCTAAGGCAACATGATTGGAAATAAAGAGGGCATTGGTGCTGCAAGTGCTAAATGGCACACCAGTAAGCAGAAAGCAAGGGGGTAAAGAAAATGCAGCTTCACCTACAAAACACAACATACAATTCAGAAAGGACAACACAAAATGCATGGTATGAAGGTACTCAAATTATTAGTTTGCACGGCGTATGTTTAAAACTATATTTATGTGTATAAATATAGATACAGTATAAATGTGCCCCTCTCTCACTTGTGGGTTATTTCAAAGTGTTAATGCAAATGAAAACAAAGAATTGTAAATAATATAGGTTTTGACTGTGTTTTCTATATCGTAATTGACTGTACCATGTTTGCAACAAACATTTCTGTCTTCCTCATAGTGTGATGTCATCACCAGGGACAATGACCCATGATTCAATAAAGGGCAAGAAGAGAAACTGCAGAAGAAAATGGCAGAAGCATCTACCAGTAGGCAGCAATTGAGGAGGACCGGGCACATCCCAAGGAAAGTGTGGCACATGAGGAGCAGCCATACCCTGATGAGAGGACACAGCTTGAGAAAAGAAAGGCACACAAGGAGTGGCTGCATTAAGTGGACAGGTCATATCATGACTAAATGGCAGCACATAAGAAGTGGCCACATTCAGAAGAGAGGGCACAGTCCTAAGAAAGTCAGCTCCACAGCAGCAAGGAAAGAGGTCGACTGCACAGCAAGCAAAGAGAAGGAGCAAAAACACATCCAAGGCTTTTGTGTGGACAGCATCAAATAAGTGCAAATGGAATGCCAACAGGTGAGGGACACAATGTTGCACATAAGGGTTGGGCAACTCCAGCTGCAATCCATGATACAAGAGCTAAGTGAGAAGAGAATTGAGGGAGATACAGCTACTAATGCAAGCACCATGGATATTCATGCCTATGGAGGAGGTACAGATCTGTAAGCCTGTATGAGGACAACATGGCAGAGGCAGGAGACATACCACCTCAAGCAGATAAACCTTGTGCTGACCCAGTGCAAATTGGGGACACTATGATAGAAGCAATGACAGCAGGTACCCCACCTGTGTCACTTCAGGCACAGGTGAATTGGCCTGAAGTGCATGGACCAACACAAGGAGCATATGGGCACCCCGGTTTTACCATGTCACAGTGATATCCCATATGGAGACATCCCCAAGGGCGACAGCCACAGTGCCGAGAGCTGGCAATGTGGTCTCAGGGATGCCTCTGTGTTTCTATTGGGGGATGTGCCCCCCAAACCCCCCATGTGGGGGGCTACACCCCCCCAGTCTCTAGGATTCCAACTCCGAGTCAGAGTTGGACCGGAGGGGCCAAACACCCTGCAAGACAGTCTCCTGGACTTGCAGAGACCATCACAGCAACATGCGGATTTTGCCTAAATCCTGACACTGTGATGGTCTTCGCAGTAGGGGAGTTGTGTGGTGTCAGTATACCAGGCACCCCCCACACTACACCATGGGCACACCACAAGTAGCAGGGACAGTCCACCTGATTTGGACATTGTGCTTCACATGAGCGAGAATGAAAAGGACCTGAAGAGCTGGTCACATGACAATCCAGAAAGATTTGCAGCTCTAATATAGTGTGCTCTTGTATTGTTTGGACTTGTATGTACAAAGGGCAAATAATGTAAATTGTGATGGTGCAAGGGGCAAAAAAGGGTTTGCCCAGGAACTTGATAAATATAATTGATAAATGTAATTCTAATGTATTTAAAGTGGCACATTGATTTGAAACCAGCTATTATGGAAAAAAAAGACAAGATAAAGGAATAGCTAAGAATTGTGTGCAATGGTAAAAGGCACCCACATATATAAAATGCATCCTCCATACTGTATTTGTATTTATGGGTCAGGTATTTGTAGATGTACTGTTTCATTTGCAATTTATTTTAATGTTCTAATTTGTATTTTGTATTTCTGTTTGCAAGGTCAACTCCCAGGGTGTTGGCTGACCAAACGAGCAGACACAAAAGACCGTTAGGCCTATTCTGCTGGCATTTTAGTATGTTAGTATGTTAGTATTGATAGTGTGTCTTTGTCACAATTATTTATTTTACTCACCCCTATAGAAACATTGTGGCATACTGTTCTTTTGTTCTAAAATAAAGGCACTATTAAAAGAATTGGATATATATCTTATTTTCAAAAATACTGCATAGAAAATGTATGCAAGAAAGCCATCACTAATGTGATAACAACAAATAACAACAAATAAATGCCACTTATTAGCATGGAAAAACATGATACAGAGGTATGGTACTGCAGTAAATGTGTGATAGGGAAGGAGGGTGGGATGGGTTGTGATTGCAAGGGAAAAGTGTTGTGATCTGTTTTCTGTTTGGTGTGCTTGTTAGACACATAGGGAGGGTTGAAAGAATGATCCTGAATAAAATATGTATAATTTGGTTCTATCAGACACAGATGTGTACTGGGTGTTGCTTGTAATGTATATTCCACGTTGCCAGTGGCTCAGCAAACATGTCAAACAGAACAATGGATCAAAAGCCACCTAGAGGCAGAAAGAAGTGTTACAATAGTCAATATTTATTGCTTCATCATTGGATGTGCTGTCCACAGCTTTATAACACATCATAGTGCCCTGTATCATCTGCCATCATTCACCACGGTGATGGTTAACACAGTATCCCATTTGCTTCCTGTTGTTTACATTGGAGAGCTCGGGGCATACCTGCTTTTTCTCCATGATCAACATATGATAGTTGAGAATGGTAAATGGCATGTTTTGTGCTTTCCCTTGTTAATTTGCAATATCTCAACCCAGCAGTAGTTAGTTAAGGTCATTCCTGTTCAGTGGTGTTGATTTACAGCTTCCTATCCTATTCCCTTATCTTGTCCAGCAGTATCTCATTCTCCTTTTCCCTTTTTCATTTCATAGTTGCTATCATTCTTATCAGTTCTCCCCAGACGGTGCATTTATAGGCTGCCCACATACTCTTCTGATAAGGTGTGGACTTCATGCTGTTATTGCTGGAGTCATTGAACCTAATCCTGGTCCTGTATGTATCTCCTTTACTCATCCACCATGGAACAGTGGCAAAGGTCTAAAAACTGCACACCTAAACATGAGCAGTCTGGTCCCTATCCTTGCTGAACTTTCTGCTTGGGTCCATTACTACAATCCTCATATTTTAGGGGTATCAGAGACATAGCTAAAGCCTTCTATCCCTGACAGCATTTATTCTCTACCTGCATATAACCTAATTAGGAATGACAACTCAAAGTCAAAGTGAGAAGGAGCCATCGTTTTGCACATTAAGTCAAATCTCAATGGCTCTGTCCCAGGCACAAGTGGTCCCTCAGGGACTGCATTCTATCATGCAGTCCTTTTGTTAGGTGGATTCAAAAAACTTAACTCATTCTGCCTGTATTTCCCCAGCTGGTAGTCACCAAGAACTCCTATCCCTTAGCACCTTTGGACCCTTTCTTATACATAACAAATGAATTCTGCTTGTGAATTTTAATAATGATTGGATAAACCTTAAAAAGGCAAATCTTGAACTGACCCTTAGTAAACTGCAACTCACCCATCTCATCAGCGAATCTACCAGGTTATCAAATAATGGCAGTAAGGCCACACTCGTTGACTGGATACTTACTCCTCCCAGAGCTGACAGGATTACCTGTTCTGGAGTGTTCCCAGATGCTATCAGTGATCACGCCCCTGTGTACTGCATTTGAAGTGCCAAATCTATGAAAGCTCCCCCAGACTGCTGCATATCCATGATCATTCGCATTTGAACCCCTCAGTCTTTAGGCATGATGTAGCTAGTACCAACTGATTATTTCTCTGGACACCAATGATGTTAACCTGTCTGTCTCACACGTTAGTCTATTGTTCTCCAGGCCACAGGATAAGCATGTACCTCCTACAACTAGGAGGGTGAGGGGCTCTGTAGCTAAATAACTTGATTGTCCCCTCTTATTCTGGATTAATGCTAGAAATAGCTGCTGGTCACAGTTTAAGGCCTCTAATCTGGTTCCTGACTGGGTTAAATACCGTTCCCTCAGAAACAAATGTAAAAAGACTATTTGACTAAAAAGGGGTGCATTTTGTAGAGCACTCCTAGACTTCAGCTGGGAACCCATATCAATTCTGGTGTCTTAAACATGCAGTGAGTCAAGCTGGCAATCACCTTCAGTATGACATGTATCTTAATGATGTCTGTTGTAAAAACCTGAGTACCATAGCAAATACCTTTAATGCATTTTTCCTAAGATCTGTGAGCATATACAGGGGCCGTCCCCCTACTATATCGACCTCTGTTTCTGGGATTGAGTCCTATTCTGATCCCAAGCCTCAATTTTTCTTTAGTGCAGACAAAGTCCAGGAAGTACAGTACATAAATACCTGCAGTCAATCCCAGTAACCAAGTTGGCAGGCTCAGATGTAATTTATCCCAAACTACTTAGGGCAGCGACCAATGAATTTGCCCTACCTATCATCAGAGTAATTAATCTGTCCTTAATGTCTGGGGTGGTACCTGACTCAAAGGAGCTTTCCCATATTGTACCTATTTTCAAGAAAGGTAATGTTAAATGCATTAATAATTACAGACCAATTGTCATTATTCCAGCGCTGAACAAAATCCTTGAGAAAATTGTCTCCTCCTAGCTTACTGAGCACCTGTCCAAGTATAATCTCCCGTCTTCTGCACAGCATGTGTTTCACACAGGTCAAAGCACCACCACTGCTCTGTTGTCCCTCACAATATGCACTGCCAATGCTATGAATACAGGTGATTTAACTGGTGTTGTATTCTTTGACCTCCCAAAGGCCTTCGACTTGGTGGGTCACCAACTACCCCATGCCAAATTAGTTAACCTGGGGTGTACTCTACTGCCCTACCCTGGTTCAGAAACTATCTTGATGGTAGGTAGCAACATAGAGAATACCGGATAGGCACAAGCAGTGTGTTCTGCCACAGAGGGCTTCTGACTTCCTCTGATCTCGAGAACGAAGCTCGAGAGGTCTGTGGGCATCAGATCCCTGAAGTGGTAGAACACACACTGGTTGTGTATAAAGTTGCTTATCTTGTATTGTTTATAGTGTATAGTATTATGTGAAATGTGTGCATTGTGGTTCTTTTGTTTTCAGAAGGAAACTGACTTTTGCAGTCTTTAGAGGTTTCAGAATGCTATTGTACCACAGAAGGGTACAATTACATTCCATGACCTTTGAACTGTAGTACAACAGCATTTTGAAAGGCATGGAATTCTATACAGAACAATGCTCTACTATACACTATAAGTAAGATTCAGGATCTCTTTCTCAGAACTGCTGCCTCCCAGGTCAGTATTCCACAAGGTTCCATCCTTGGACCACCCCTTTTTTCCCTATACATAAATGATTTACATATGTCTCTTGCCCACAACACCAGCAACATTTATGCTGATGATCTGGTACTATTTGTGAGCTCCAAAAGCATACTAGAAGTCAATAATTGGTTGTTCACTGACCTCCAGGAAGTTAAAAAATGGCTTCTGGCAAATAAACTCCTGAATATTGTTAAAACCCAGGCTATGTTATTTGGTTGCACTCCTAAACTTAAAAATTGTCAGACTCTGCCCTCCATTGTGTGCAGTGATGGTACCCCTCTTGCAGTGGTTTTCTCTTTTACTTATCTAGGTGTGACAAATTGACCCATCTTTGTATTTCTCTTTGCATGTCATGGACACCTGTAAGTCAGTAAACTCCAAGTTAGGGCTGATATACAGAATTAGTCATACTCTTATTCCTTCAGCTTGTCTAGTCATTGGCCCCAAGAATTCTGCGGTTCTGCGGTTGTGGAATTTGCTGCAGAATTTGCATCATGCTGCAGAATATATACAGTGCCACAGAATTCATTGTTTTTGGTGAATTTTCATATAAATATACTGTTTTGCCATAGTGTCAGGCTTTCTTTCCTACCTCGTTTATCCTGAAGCCCCTCCTCTACGCTCAGCATATGATGCCATCGATGACATCACATCATATTTAGCCAATGACAGGACTGCATTCTGCCAGAGAAATGAATAAATCATGCTGCAGAAATCAGAAAATGCTGCCGCAGAAGTCAAGGAGCCCTGCCGCAGAAATCAGAAAATTCTGCCGCAGAACACCAGGGGCCTTGCCTATGGTGTACTACTACTATGGGGTAAACAAAGAGGAGGGGAGTCAATGTGGGTAAATCTGGAGACAGGAAATGGCACCACAATCCACACAGGGGTTGTTTACAGACCCCTGTCTCAGGAGGAGGCAATGGACAAGTAAATGATAGAAGGAATCCTTAGAATGGCAGAAAAAGGAGAGATATTGTTGATGGGGGACCTGAATATGTCAGATGTTAACTGGAGCACCTTTACTGCAGCCACATCCAAGAGCAGATTTATTCTTGATACCCTACAGGGGGCATGCCTCAGACAGCTAATGTTGGAACCCACTTGGGAGGGAGCAATCTTAGGCATGGTACTCTCAAACGGGAATGGAAAGAGGATCTCAGATTTAGAAATGGGTAGCCATCTGGCAACAAGCAACCACCAAGCAATGTGGTTAACAATAAACACATCTGTAGATTCATACAAAAGCAAGGGTGTTGAACTTTAGAAGGGTTGACTTTGGCAAAATTGGAGAGTGCCTCGGAAAAGCACTAGCAAACAGAAAGAAGGGGGGTGAAAAAACAATGGGGAAAAATCATAACTGCCATCACAGAGGCAACAAGCCTTTGTGTAAAGCAAATCAACAAAACAAAGCAAAGGGAAAAACCATTATGGTTCTCAAAAGAGGTGGCAGAGAAGGTTAAGGAGAAAAGGATAGCGTTCAGGAAATATTAGGAAAAACAGAAGGAACAGGACAAGGAACTATATCAGTTAAAACAGAAGGAGTCAGGGAAGGCAGTCAGAACAGCAAAGGCCCAAACAGAGAAAAAGATAGCCAACTCTGTTAAGAAGGGGGATAAAACCTTTTATAGGTTCATTAGGGAGCAAAGAAAGACCAAGGGAGTGATACTTAATAAAGGGGAGGGAATGTGGGCAGAGGGTGACAGTGAAAAGCAGGGATACTGAATGAATACTTCTATTCAGTATTTACTAAACAAGAGGAGGGGACGGTACCTAAACCAAATAATAAAAACACTCTGGATAGGGGAATTGAAACCAGACCATTTACAGAGGAAAGGGTTCTGAAAGAACTCTTAAAACTGAAGGTAGACAAAGCAATGGGGTCTGCCGGGATTCACCCAATAATTTTAAAAGAACTAGTGACACCACTGACTACCCTCATTAACAAATCATGGAAGGATGAGGTGGTACCCGAGGACTAGAGGAGGGCAGATGTGATTCCACTCCACAAAAATTGGAGCAAGGCAGAAGCAGGAAACTACAGACTTGTTAGTATGACCTCAGTGGTAGGGAAAATGATGGAATCACTTCTGAAGAAAAGAATTGTGGAGTACCTAGAGGTCAGAGGGGCACAGGACCCAAGGCAGCATGGATTCACAGTGGGACGGTCCTGTCAAACAAATCTAATAGAGTTCTTTGACTGGGTGACCAAAGCAGTAGACCAGGGAGGGGCTGTGGACATGGCCTACCTAGACTTTAGCAAGGCATTTGACACAGTCCCACAGAAAAGATTAGTCTACAACTTAGCCAGCCTTGGAGTGGGTCCCAAGATGGTAGCCTGGGTAAAAAATTGGCAGTACAACAGAATGCAGAGGGTAATAGTAAACGGAGTCCACTCTGAAGAAAAGAGGGTTACTAGTGGGGTACCACAGGGTTCAGTACTGGGACCGGTCCTCTTTAATGTCTTTATTAGTGACATTGTGGAGGGACTGGAAGGGAAAGTATGTCTCTTTGCAGATGACACAAAGATCTTCTACAGGGTTGATATGAAAGGTGGGGTGGAAAGGATGAAAAGGGACTTGGCAAGGTTGGCGGAATGGTCAAATGTATGGCAGCTTAGAGTCAATGCAAAACAAGTGCAAAGTAATACACCGGGGAAAAAAAAAACAGGGGAAAAGTACACAATGGGGGGTGAGATTCTAACAACAACAAAAATGTAAAGGGACTTGGGGTAGTCATATCAGATAACCTAAAGGTGAGCAAGCAATGTGAGAAGGCAGTAAGGAGGGCAGGGGGATACTAGGATGCATAAGGAGAGGCATCACAATTAGAAAACAGGAAGTTGTTATCCTTCTGTACAGACAGTTGATGAGATCTCATCTGGAGTACTGCATGCAGTTCTGGAGACCACATCTCCACGAGGACATGTATAGGATGGAGGCTGTCCAGAGGAGGGTAACTAAAATGGTGCAGGGTCTGCACCAGAAGACATACAAAGAGAGACTAAAGAAGCTTAATATGTGTACCCTTGAGGAAAGGAGGGAGGGGGGACATGATAGAAACTTTCAAGTACCTCAAGGGAATCAACAAAGTCTAAGAGGGTAGCATCTTTCAGAAAAAGAGATGTGCAAGAACAATGGGGCACAATTTGAAGATAGAGGGGGGATGGCTGAGAGGTAATGTGAGGAAGTATTTTTTCATGGAGAGGATTGTGCATACATGGAACAGCCTTTCTGAGGAGGTCATGGAGTCAAAATCAGTGGTGAAATTCAAGAATGCATGGGACAGACATAAAGCAATTCTAGTGGGGGGGTAGGAGGAAGTAGGCTATTGGTTAACTAGGATCTGCAGCTTATCCATTAGGTAGGGAAATGGGCAGACTAGGTGGTCCAAGCTGTCTTTATCTGCCATCAAATTCTATGTTTCTATTTTACTTACTTCCCAAACCTTTATACAGGCTATCTTTTTTTTCAGCCACTGCCATACCCACATTACAAAAGTTGGATGTAATACAACAACATTTGTCATTTTGCCCTGTCATTGAACCGCCATACCCACCACTGCACGTTATGTAGTATTAATAGTAGTAAAATTGTATTCATAAAAAGTTATGAACAGGAATAAATGCTCTATTGAGCAATGCTCATTTCCAAAGAGGTACCTTTTAGACTGTTTAATAGTTACACATACAATACATATAAACTTTGCAGATGCTTACGTGTAATTAATAGAGGGTTAAGACTAATAATTAATACAATAACATATGAAAAATAACATAACAGGTTGTCACATCAGGTTATACCTTCTAAACAACATTGCATAGGTACTGCAGCCTTGTCAGAGAGACATTTTTTAAGGGGGTCCAGGTGAGTTATAGAATTTGCCCCTCCTAAAGTTGAATAGATATTGCGTTCCATAAAACAGGTCCTCTGTGTGATACTGGGGATCTCCCAATTCCCAGAATACATTTTGGGACTACAAATTCCAGACCCTGTGCAGATCTCAAACTCTCCCTAGTTCCTCTGGTCTTGAAATTATCCAGAATATATATGGGTAATTCTTCCTTCTTATTTTAATCATGAAAGCCAAGAGGTGCCAATTTCTCCTATTTTGGAGCCTCCACCAATTACAGGTTCTATACAGATCACTGTGGTCTGTTCTCCTGGGGGCATCGAGGATGAAGTGGACAAGCCTATTGTATATCATTTTGAGTCTGGGCAGCTCCATCCTTGACGCCCTGGCTTATACAATGTCCCCATAATCTAGGGCTGGGAGAACCATAACATTAATGTATTTTACATACTTCAGTAGACATAAAGTGTTTCAACCTGCAAAGTGTTCACAGTTTTCAACTTAAGCTTTTAACTAGCTGATCCAGGTGTACATCCCATTTTAATTTGTTATACAACCGGACTACCAAATACTTATATTTTGTGACTTGCTGCATCTTTACACCATTCAATGTTTGTATTTGTAAAGGGGGATTATTTGTATTACCACTTTCAAAAAGCACTGTCTGCATCTTTTTAGCATTCAGAATCCGCATATGTTTCCTAAGGAGGGTCTGAAATTGCAGAAATGCATCTTATAACTTAATTGAGATATTCTCAATTGATTTTCTCTCTACATAGATTAACATATCATCTGCATTTATGTGATATTTTGTCTCTGGGTCATCAAAATGCAAGTTGTTAATGTGCATGTTAAAAGGCAGGGCGCCCAATATTGACCCCCTGAGGAACACCTAATTTAATAGGGGCTGTTATAGATTTAAATGGGCTACATTGCACTATCTGTTTCCATCCTTTTAAGTGTGTTTTCAACCGAGTTCATTTCCCTGCACCCCCATTTCTCCAAGTCTGGACAGGAGAATGCCATGATTCAGGGCATCAAAAGTCTTGGATAAATCTACAAATACAGCACCCACTTATGTTCTCCTGTCCAGACTTTGCTGTATGTTACCCACAACCTTTGTTAATGCAGACTGAGTACTGTGTGTTGTCCTAAAACCTGATTGATACTTGTTCATCATATTATTCAATAACAGGCAATTCTTTAATTGTCCAGGGACCAATTTTTCAAACATTTTAGAGACCTGGGGGAGAAGGGAAATAGGTTGATAAATACTAATATCTAGTTTAGCTCCTCCCTTAAAAATGGGTATAATTTTTGCAGTCTTCCAACCCACTGGAAATTCTCCAGTTAAGTTGGAGAAATTCAAAATATATGTTAATGGGTAAGCTATATTAGGGGTGGCATAGTTCAATAACTTTGAAGGAATGTTGTCTAAACCTTTCTGATTTGGAAATGTCAGTTTTCAACAATTCATCCTTTACTTCATGTAACTGAATAAATCTTAAATTTGAAAACTTCAGGACCGGCTGGTCCATGTGTGTCCTCCTTCTCGTGAACTTCCTTCCCAACAGAACTAGATGTAAAAGCGAGTTTGGATCCTAAAGTTTGGGCTCCTGCTTCTATAAAACAATTATTAAAAGCATTTGCAACTATTTACTTAAAGAGACTGATTGTCTATTTATATCAATTAATTTATTTGTATATTGTTTACTTTGCCCATCAGAGATGCCATAATATTCCACAAATGTCTTGGATTTTGCTTATAATTTCTGTCTAATTCTGCCTTGAAGTGAGTCTACTTGGCTACTCTAATTTCATTGATGTATTTATTGTGGGCCTGCCTGTAGAGGTTCCTATCTCCAGTTAATCCTGTACTTTAGGCTTTATGCCATTTCTTATTTCTGTCTACACTGAGTTTATGCAAGACTGCATTGCATCAATTGGCACTGGAGGTTTTAACCTTCCTCTGCCACAGTGGGGCATTTTGGTCACAAATGCACATAAACTCTTGCTGAAAATATGACCATGCCTCTGAGGCTGTGGGAATCAGTTCCAAACTGTTCCATTGTAAACCTAGTTTGATCATAAAATTGACATAATCAAGGTGTTTATAATTTCTCCTGTTTTATTACTTTTGGTTGTCTTCATATAGCAAAGTTTACTTGGTGATCAGAAAATGCACCTGGTAATAATCGGCTTATAATGTAAGAACATGGGAAACTAGTACAAGGCTCTTTGATTAATTGAGTGAGACCCACACTTTCCTGTAGATCAATAAAGCTATTAGTAGGATTAGTCTGAAGCCAATTTACATTAAAATTGCCCATCAATAGCAGTTTGTGTGTGTTTCTAAATGCTGTCAAAAAATCCAATAGATAATAAAAAATATTTTTATTCATTTTAGAGGGTTTATACATGCCAATAATAAGAAGGGGTTTAATGAAGGGTAATTTAGTTAGAACAATCAGCATTTCCAATCCTCCTTCTGATAAGGTACTGGCAATTTCAGATGTTTCATTCTCTGAATTGACATAACGCAGAATCCCCCCTCTCTTTTTACTTCAGTCTTTTCTAAAGAGTTTGTAGCTTTCTAATTCCAAGGAAGAATTAGGAATTCTTTCACATAACCATGTCTCTGTAACAATAATTACCTCTGAACGATAATTGACTACCCAATCTTTAATTAGTTCAGACGTATTCCTTGAACTCCTAGGGGGACATATTCAGCTCTGAGAATTGTACCACACAACTGAATGTGCCACGCAATGAGATGTGCTATAGGAAAACAGTGCCATATACAGCAGAAACGCAGTGAAATGTAATCGTACAAAAGCAGCTGAATATGGCAATGAAGCACCACCACACAAATGGCACAACATGAAGCAGCAGGCCAGGACCAAAAATGTTGAGACCAGGACTGAAAATGGTGAGCCATGCACAAATGTGCTCACAAAGGAAACCCACACAAAACACCGGTGGAACAGCCAAGGCAGGAATGTGTGACAGCAACACCATCCACACAGCCAAACCCGAATTGCCATTAGTTGTGGGGATTTAAATGAAACATAGACAGGGCGTGTACGCAGCACACATAGCCAGAGGTCCAATGCCCACGCATGACAAATGTGCACACAGGGACTGGAACAAGCAGTACTCAACACCTGTGAACAGGAACAAGTAAGTGACCCTGATCTAGCACATGCATAGTACAGCAATGAATGAACAGGCAGCAGGCATAACACATTGTACCAAAAGTATTTATGTAAATGTAAATGAAACAGAAAAACAATGGTGCCACAGAGGTAAATCAACAACATACAATGGTCAGAAAGAACAGGAACAACACAACAGCAGAAATGAATAAGGAACAGGTACTGTACCAGGGCATAAACATCACAGAAATCTGGGAGTAGGGAACAGGTGAAACTGAGAACAGGGGAATGAAGGGTCCAAAGAGGAGTGGGGCAAATGGGCAGTGAAAAATGTCCAAAACTATTTACAATGTCCACAGCAGGCCCAAGTCCACATTATTGGGCCTCCTTATGGTCCATCACAGTCCGTGCCTCCACCCTCCTCACCGCAACAGCCTGAACAACATCAGCAGCACCCTGCCACACTGCCATCTTATTGTCCCTCACCACCCACAGGAGGACCAAAAGCTGCAATGATGTTGTCTGCAATATGGGAACCACACGTCTCCTAGGCACAAAAACAAGACCCCATCATGAGGTCCTCCCATGAGGAGCAGCTGAAGTCCGGCGTGAGCCTGCAAAGCAAAACACACACTCAGGAGAGCAGCACAGAGAGGTGCACAACACCAATCCCCCCCAGCAGCAGGAAAGGCACACATGAGTTTGCACAGCATTGCAACAGGAATTGCTCTGCCCATGCAACACCAGCAAGGCAGTGATATGCACAGCATGCACATGGTGCACATCCAGGACAGCACTGCAACACAGATTGGCAGTGCCACAGTGTTCCCCCCAGTGACAAGGACACCCACTGAACACTGCATCACGTGAAAGCAGCACAAGCCATGTGCGGCACATGCACAGGCACAACACACCGCCATCACAGAATGTGCCCAGCCCAGCATGACAGGTGTATGGCATGTAGGCCAAGAGTGGACAGACATGTACAATGCAACACGGGCACAATGACATACAACCCAATAACCTGTGTGGTACACAGGACAGTGGAGCCTAGCCATGCACAACGGCACAACCATTGCAAGCACACAGGCTGGGTAATGCCACCACACACATGGGTGTGTCAGCAGCCTATGCACCCGGAACACAGACCACAGCCAGTAACACTGGCGAGGGCGATGCAGCACAACATGCAAATGCTGCAAAAGGAAGCAAATGATGTGAGGACAATGTGCACCATGCCACATCTCCCCATCCATGCCATCATGCATGACATGGAAACCTGTGTCTAGCCACACATGCAACTCAGCATGCCACGCTGCATAGGTCCGAACCAGAAACACCCACCCACCAGCCAAGGCCAACACAAGCAAACGCATGGCTGTCAACAGACACTGTGGACATGTGCAGTGAAGCTCGCCAGGATGAAACCCAATTGTGCAGCACTCTGCAGCATGCTGCAGCAGAGGTACTGTGGAAAACAATGTACTATCAATGACAATTAGTCATAGAAACATAGAAGTTGACAGCAGAAGGAGACTGCTAGGTCCATCTAGTCTGCCCATTTGTTTTAGACCTATTTTGACACTCTAGTTGCCCTTTGTAGTCAGGGTTCCCTTGTGACTATCCGATGCATTCTTGAATCCCCCCACAGTGTTCACCCCCACAACCTCTTGGGGCAGACTGTTCCAGGCATCCACCACTCTTTCTGTGTAGGAACACTTCATGGTGTTGGTAGAGAACCTCCCTCCTTGCAGCCTGAGGTCATGTTCCTGGTTCTGGAGCCCTTCTTGAAGGGGAAAAAGTTCCTGTGCCTGTAGCTTGTTAATGCCTGTTATGTACTTGAATGTTTCAATCATGTTCCCTCTCTCTCTCTCTTCTCTGTTCCAGGGAGTACACAGTCAGTTCCCGGAGTTTTTCCTTGTAGGATATGTACTGCAGACCATGAATCATGTTGTCACCTTTCTCTGTACTATTTCCACCCTGCCAATGTCTTTCCTGAGGTGAGGCCTCCAGAACTGGACTCCGTATTCCAGCTGCGGCCTGACCAGTGATCTATAAAATGGTAGTACCACCTCTGTCCTCCTGCTAATGATTCCCCTCCCAATGCAGCCCAGCATTCTGTTGGCCTTCAAGGTGCCTTCTTACACTGCTTACTAACCTTAAAGTCATCTGAGATTATGATTTCTACATCTCGTTCCTGGTTTTAGGCCACCAGTCTTTAGCCTCCTAGGCAATACTTCTTTCTTTGATTTTTCTTTCCTATGTGCATGACCTTGTACTTTTTGGAGTTAAATCTCAGCTGCCAAACTCCAGACTATTCTTCTAGTTTATTGAGGTCAGCTTCCATCTTGCTGACTCCTTCTGAGGTGTCCACCCTGTTACATATCTTGGAGTCATCTGTGAACAGACACAACTTCCCTTCCCTCCCCTTCCAGTCCATCAGCAATGTCTGCTATAAAAACATTGAAGGGAAGAGGCTCCAGCACTGAACCCTGGGGCACCCGCTGGTTGATTGCATTCCATTAACCTATACCCTCTGGGTTCTGCCTTATTTTGCACCCATTTTTGTACCCATTGGTTTTGTACCCATCTGACTACTTCTTGACCAGCCCCTGTGTGGTCAAGCTTCTTTGCCAGCCTTCTGTGTGGAATCAAGTCAAAGGCCTTACTAAAGTCTAGGTAGACCACATCTACTGCCCCACCATCATCCACTATGTTTGTAGCATAGACAAAAAACTAGAGCAGATTTCTCTGGCATGACCTACAGTACCTGCTGTGAAACCCTGCTGTTTAGGGTCTTGGCCACTATTTTCAAGGAATGCTATGGTCCTCTGTTTGAGTAGTGTCTCCATTAGTTTCCCTACTATAGATGTGAGGCTCAATGATCTGTAATTACTAGCTTCTTTGCAACTACCTGATTTGTGAAGTGGAACCACTATTGCCTTTTCCAGTCTTTGGGTACTATATCAGCCTTTTGTCCTTTTTTGACATGCTGGAAACTGTGACATTTATATCATCCTGGCAGTGCCACAGTACCCTGCATGACAAAAGGGATTAAGTCTCATTGAAAGTACATTGTTCACAGTAACTCAGCTGCAGCAGACTGCAGAATGCTATACAAGTGGGTCTCATCCTGATGAGCTTCACTATATAATGCCCAGTGATGGTGTACAGGCCAGAACCAGCACAAGAACAATGCAAACAACATACAGTACGGCAATGCAAGAGACTGTATACAGTGTGATCAAGACACGGTGTAAGTAAAAAGCACACGGTGGGTACAAGCAGCAGGAGGTGGCATGGGTAATGGACCAACATGGAATGACAAGCTGTGCAACAGTGGCCGCCCTGGGGATAGGCACATTAACTGATCCAGCATGTGTCCGGCTGGGAACAAGGGAGGATGAGAACATGTCCTAGATGACCAGACAGTGTGCATGTACATGTGGATGGCATGGCAGACAGATGGATGCTATGTGTGAGGGACACCCAGCAGTGGAAGCATAATGCAGAACCATAGAACTGTGGGACCTGCATGCAGGATGGAGATGGGCTGTATAACTGTGGATCACGCACCCCTGTGGCACGCCCACATGCCAGCAGAGTGTAACGCAATGGGAGGGCCAAGAATGCCACTTGTGCATGGGACCGCATTGGCCATCACAGAAGGGGACTGGTACATACGTAGAACTAATGTGTGAGTCAGCACAGTGTGTGTGAACCATGTGTGCAATGGGAGTGACCATGGCACACCCAAACAGCACCAGCATGGTGAACACAGGGGTCAGGGAACACCTGTGTGTCACTGTGGACGCACTGGGATTCTGTCTGTTGGATGGATGCACTTGGTAGTAGGTTATGTGCCGGACCATGTGCCTAGCCTATCTGTGCATTATGCATGATGCATGTGATACTGGCATGCCCATGGAGGGTGTGTGTCCACGGTGTGCATGGTCACTACACAACCATGCCCAATGGCACATGCACTGTCAGACACAGACGACATGACCACCACACCTGTGAGCGTATGCAGAGGTACAGCAACATCTGTGCATACCACAGCAGTGGATGTGTTGTGCTGTGGATGTGCAGTGTGGAAACACCACAGCAACAGGGCCTGTACCACTGTGTCCCTGCACTGTGTGTGGTGCATGCCATGGCACCAAGTGCAGCATGCTGTGACAACATGTGAGGCATGTGCATGGCATGCCACTGTGGTGACACACATGTTTGCTGTGCATGGCATGGTGCATGGTACAGCCATACCATGACACTGCCAGGTGGATCCATGCCACAGCAGCAGAGGGCATACATGGATATGGGTAAGCCAGACCTGTGAATGTATGTGTGCCCACACTGCAGTGGTACCCAGTGGATGTGTACCCTATGTGTTTGTGTGTCCTGTCATGTACAGCAGTATATGACACGCATACATTCACACTTACGTGTCCCACTAGTGTTGGCACCTCCAGCAGTGCTCCATCCATCATGGTTCCAAACTCCTGCCACCTGATTCCCTAGCCACCTGTTGCCCAGTCTGCAGGGGAGACAAAAGCATAAGGGGTGCTTAGTAACAGGTATCTCACACAAACACCCCCCCCCCCGGTGCTGGTATGTGCTGTGGCCCTGCCTGTGATCTGACTTGTGTGCCATGTACTGCACAGCATAGTCAGCTGTGTACTGCATGCTGGTGGCAGACATTGTATGGATCCATGTACTGCAATATGCATGGAGTCATGGCGGGCATGCCATATGTGCCCACCATGCGGTAGCAATGGGTGCTCCACAGATATGGTCCCCCAGCACAAATGCACCCCTGCACCCATCTGTGGCACTACATTTTGCAGTTGCATCTGGGATGCGCACACTACAGGGTACAGCTGTCCACGCAGGTACACATGCCACAGCACTAGTCAGCAATGCCGATATGACAAGGTATTGTACAGCCATGCAGGACAATGTCCATATGTGTGTGTGGATGCGCTTGTGCACATGCCGTGTCACCTGCATGCAGTGCTGGTGAAGGCTGCATGTGTCTGTCTGTTACCCGACCCACTGTCCATACCATCCACCCAACAGTGTGGGCATGTCTGGCCACACCACAGTAACCTAACAGCATGCATACATGTAGTCCCAACACATAGCACTAAGCCAACCATGCTAATATGCAACACAGGCATCACTACATACCTGGGAGTGGCACAGTACCATCCTGGACCATGTCCCTGTATCTTGCCAGTTGCTAGGGGTCCCACCGGCATAGGTTACCATAATGGTGGTGACACTGCTTCCCACGCGCTCAATGCCTGTCCTGCAGGACAGGCCATGTACCACCTAGGATCATGCCTCTGACCTTGAGGAGTCAGGGTCATCAGTGTCAAAATAGCCTGCCCTTCAGTGGCACCATGAGGTCCAGAAGGTTGGGCACTTCCACCTCTGACCATCTCTGGTCCCTCCTGGCACCTGGAACAGCTCCTCCTGCCCTCCCCATTGTCCCAGTGCAACCACCTGTGCTGCAGCTAGACTAAGCCTGAGTAGGATGTGAGCTGCGCCATCTGCATGATTCACTGGTACAGGCTTAGTGCAGTCCACATGTGTTAATGCCATGTGTTAGCATGATAGCCATACAGGGGAAGCCATTGCGCATGTGCAATGAATTATGTGCAGGCGGCAATGCAGGATCATGACCCACACTGACACACAAGCGTGACTGGCCATGTTGTATAAGGGAGCTGTGGTAGCACAGTTTGAGTGAACAGTGCTGCCACGCTTGTGCAATATGGCCATACACATCATGACTGTGCCAGTACAGCATAATGTGATTGACTGATGTGTCACTGCCTGTGTGCGGTGTACTGTTGGAATGCGCAATGGGAGCAACGGTGCAAAAGTGATCGCATGATCGCAATCTGTATGCACTGTGTGATGGACTGCGATATTCAGCCTGCATATGCAAATGTGCTGGTTAAAGTGCCCTTGCACATGCATGGAATTAGCATATTATTACAGTGAGCGGATCCACCCAATCCCATGTGGATTTGTATAAGATAGTCCATGCACCACCTTGCTGAGTGGTGTGCACAACGAACTGCACCCTGTAAGGTAGGCCTTTAAATACATTTGTATGTCTGTAGCAACCTGTATACCTAGAGGCTGTTGTATTACACATGGGGCACAGCTGCTATGGCTTATGCAGTGTTTTGGATTGCTACAGCACCACTGATGCCATTTGGTAGGTGTCAAAGATCAAATTTCACACCTGATGAGCTGAAGGCCCTGACTGAGGCCTATGTCCTGCATGAAGCAGTCCAGTGTAGGAAGGAGGGGACATGCTAGGATTATGTTCAGGCATGGGCAGAGGTTGCAGAGATGGTGAGTGCCCAGGGACTATACAACCACACGCCACAGGAATGTAGGAAGCATGCCAGTGGACTACACCTCAGGACAAAGGAGCATCTGGCACAGGCATGCAGTGACAGGCTGGCCTCGGGGGGGCAACTGAGTGCACCTGAGCTGATGGTGCATAAAGCACTGATGGCCACCACCTGCCAGCTGGAGTCCCTTCATGGTGTCCAGGGCGGAGGACGGGAGGTTGGACTTGCACCGCCACAGAGACATAAATATAACTTTGTACTGTGGGGACATCACATGGATGGTACAACACCCATATTGTGTGCGTGCTGCCACTCCACATGTCTGGTGTCCCTGCATACCTCATGACCACACTCAGCTGCTGCATGTGTCTTATGCCACACATCGCCACAACACACCTCTAACACCATATGGCACACGGCACACATGGGGATATGCTCGTCCGGCACAGACTGTGACGTCACATGTTCAGCAATGTAAGTCTGAGGGATGTAGCCTTGTTGTGGTCACACTCACACATTTGTTCTTTCACCTTCCACAGCTGTGGAGAGGCTTGAGATGAGCAGCATTACAACAAGCCATGCTGCCATTACACACATACCCACAACAGTCCACAGCAGTGCAACTAACACCCTGTCATGTACAACAATATCACAGGCACAGGCATGGACATCCAGGACCTCTGCTACAGTGTTACTGTCACTGGGCAGTGCAGCTGGCAGTGGTGGTGGTGCCAGGGTGCCACTGCAGAAGCAGCAGACTTCGGGGATGTCTATGATGATGTTGATGATGGTGATGATGATGCTGAAGACTCCAATGGTTGTGCACTTGATAATGGTGTGAACATGGCAGCTGGCTTAAAGGATGGTGATGATACCACATCACTGCAGGATGTGCAGCAGCTGGAGTGGGATGTCCTGGTTGACATTGACACTTTATTGGATCAGTTATCCAGGATACAGTACCGCATGTGCCTCGTGGTGGCACCATGTGCTCCTCCATGTCCACCGCCACACAGCACACACATGACCCTGTACAGGACACTGTACAACATGCACAGCGGACTGCTACACTCATGCATGATGCGCTATTGCACTTGGAAAGGGCAGTGCAGCACTGCACGGCCAACACCATTCCAAATGCAGCTTCTGAGTGGTTGCAGGGCCAGCAGCAGTCACAGCCCTTACATGCATCCAACACTACTGCTGGGGAGCCCCCCTCTCATGCAGTCTGTTAGCCCTACCCCAGTACCACTGCCTGCATGGCGCAGGGTGCCCAGCCCACCCCATGGTCGCCCAGCACAGCAGGTCCAGGGACAACTCCTCCAGGACCCAGTGCTTGCTGCCCATAACATCCTGTTCAGATATGCTGTGGATGCTCAGGTGCACCTTCATAGGGACCTTGTGGCACTGCAGACAACCTTACGCTACCACGAGGAGTGTTGCTCTGTGAGGCATGTGGAGCACATGGGTGCAATCGCTGCTAACACAGAAGCACTGTGGGATATTGCCACGGCAATCTGGGAGCAGGCAGCAGCAGGGCCTGGGAACAGTGAGTAATACACCCCTACGCATGCCTTCGATGTTACAGTGTGACCCCCAGGCACCCACCACCAGGCTTTACAGATACTACATCCTCCCCACTCACCCTGCCATTCCACACTTCAACACCATTTTACATTCATGGTGACTATGCCTACCCATGGCCATCAGTGCTTCTGCAGTGAGTCTACCACACTGGCTCAGATCACAGAATGTGGGCTGGGCCAACTTACGTGGTGGCACAGCTGCATGTGCCACACCCTGGTCACAGTTGTCACCTGCAGTCACAGCGCATGGCATAGCCCTAGGGCTTGTTTTGTCTTGGCGAGGGTTGTCCGTTTGTGTGGTGGGTGCACTAAGTGGACATGAGGCACCAGTCCACACTACAGTAAGTCCATGACGTGGTCTGTCTGTGGTCGTTGCACACCAAGTCCTCCTGTGCCTGTCACATCCTCCCCCCAATGATGTGGTGTCATTGGACATGACTACCTTGTGACTACTGACTGCGGTGCATTTTGCTGTTGACCTGTCATGGGGATGATGGGTGCATTTGGTCACACTACCTAGTATGTCTGCCATTCCAGCTGCACTGATCTATGCAAACAACAGTGCCCTGACCATGCCACTCGGTGTGTCGCATTCACCTGTCATGTCCAGTGTGCAGGCCACTCTTAACTTGCTGTGTGTGCCACAGTGTGCACTGAAGGGCCCATAATGTAGGTATGCATGTCTATTGCCTATGTGTGTCATTCATGTCACATGCTTACCTGGCTATTGTCACACATCCAACTGTCATACTCACCATCTGGCACGGAAGTGTTCCCTGTTGATGGTGTCACTGTGTTGCCACCACTCTGCGGCCATCCATGCATTGCCACTCTCTTGCTGTGGCTGTATCTGCCTACCTGCTGACTCCACTTCCTCCATCATGTCACCCTCCTTGTCCTGTAACATTATTCCATGGTCAAGAGCCATGTTGTAGAGCATGCAACAGGCCAGGTACATGTCACAGACCTTCTGTGGGCTGTGCTGTAGTGCACCACCCAACTGGTCCAGGCATCTGAATAGCATGTTTTGGATGCTGAACACTGACTCAGTGATGTTCCTTGTCCTGGTATGTGCACTGTTGTATCATTCCTTGAGCTCTGTCATGGGTTGTAGGAAGGGTGTTAACAGCCACGGTTGCGGGGGGTATGCACTGTTACCTGTGGATGGATGAAAGATGTGTAGTTAATCAGTGCCTTGTTGCCCTTCCACCCAGTATCCTGCCCTCTCATAACACCTGTCAGCCTGTTCTGCACTTGTCTGCATCCTCTGTGGTGTCAGCCAATGCCCACTTCATGCGTTGTCTCCCTAGTCACATTGGCAACACTGTCACACTGTTTGCACATGTGCCTCTCCACCCCCAATTGCTGCATCACTCTGCATTCTGTGTGTGCGGCCTCACCCTTTTTGTTGCCCATCCATCTGACATTGTGTGCTGCATGGCTGTATGGTGTGTCAGCATGCCCACTCCTGTTTGCCTGCTGCTGCTTTGTTGGCTGCATGTGTGCTGCCACCCACTGTCACCTGTCCTACTGTCCATTCATCACACATGTTTCTATCATGTGCTTGCCCTGCTGCCTAGCTACCTACTACACACACTGTACATCCTGCATGCCTGTGCAGCCTGTGATCCATAGTGCACTGTGCTGCTGTTGTGCTGCACTCACCCGTGAGAAGGCCACTGGACAACTCCTTGGTCTTGATGTGGTGGCACAGGTCTGACTGGTGCCACATGTAAGCATCATGTGCACTCCCAGGGTAGTTGGAATACACGTATGTGATGCACCCTGTGGCAGTGGACACCACCTGGCAGTTGATGGAGTGGTAGCCCTTGTGTTTCCTAAACTGATCACTGTCGATGCCAGGTGGTGCATGTAGGGCCACATGGATGCAGTCTACTGCAAGAAATACACTGGGTAGGTGTGCAACCCTGGAAAAGTCCTGCTTTGCTTCTGTCCACTCCACTGACATGCTGGGAAATCTTATGTACTCACCAGGGTGTCGCAGCAGAGCATTGAGGAACTGGGTGAGGAGCCTGGATGTAGCTGACTGTGTTATGCTCATGGTGTCCCCCACTGTCATTTGAAAGGTGCCCATAGTGAGTAGGCACATGGCTGCTGTGACCTTTTTCTCCACCTCCATGGATGCCTTCTGTGTGTGGGTGCCTGCAGCTCATCATTGACCAGCTCACAAAGCTGTCTCAGCATTGCACTGCCTAGTCAGTACTGGCCCGGGATCGCTGTGTCTGTCAGCTGTTCGAATGTAATGCATGGCCGGTACCACCTATGCTGGGCATACCACCTCCATTGGCCACCCTGTTATTCTCTCAGTCTCCTCACATCAGCCATAACAGCAGTCATCAAAAACTAGGCCTGCCATTTCTCTCCTAACTGCTGCTTTTTTGGCTCTGTGTTTGCCTCTGTCACAGTGTTTCCCTGTGTCTGTCAGGATGTAGTTCCTGTGTGTGGCACTGGGCAGATTGCTGACTTAGGTCTGCCTTTGGTAGTCCTATCTTTGCGCAACCACGCACCCGTCATGCACATTGACTCGCTAGTGCAAGCCAGTTTAATATGTGGTTGCGCAGCATATTCATGTACAAGCCCCCATTTATTGCTTGGTACAGCTTCTTCCTGCACTGCTTCACATTCACGTTTGTGTGGCACATGACTGTCTGCTGAATATCCTTCTGTCATGCAGTTATGTGTTTGCACCGGCATCTCTGTCTTGTGCTGTGCAATAACTCTCAATATAGGGGCCCTAGAATTAAAGTGGGCAACACTAAATTTCCTTCCCCTTTCTGAAGTATCTCTGCATCAACTTGAACTGCTGGGTCTGGCCCTAGATTTTGGTGAACATCCCCACACAGCAGCAAATTAAGAACTAAAATAGATTTAAATTCCACACCTGGTTGGATTCTAAATCTGCCTTTATGTGATCTTATGCTAGGAGGTGTAATTTTCAATATTATGAAAAAACAATCCCTATTACTTCTTCACCAACAAATAGGCAACCGCTCTGGTATAACACCATACACTGAAATCCAGATTTAAAGTTCTGTTTTTTCTTTATTCATACACTTCCAAATGTGCCCCAATGTTTCGCGACAATGTGCTTCTTCTGGGGAACTGTAAATGTACAAAAATATATTTTTAAGTTCTTTGTATGTACCTCCATCCCACACAATTTATCATTTTTTAAATTATTTTTTTTTTCATTTCATTTATTTTTATACTGATAAGTTTGTGGGACAAGCTCATTTTCACAAATGACCAATTTATACAACAAACATAACACATCAGACTTTACAAGACAGTATACAATCAATAAATATACATTATGTAAAACATGTACAAACTGAATTCACCAACAAATTATTTCTAAGAGCTGTTTTAAAAAATTGATAACTGCTTTTGACTTGTAACATTATAAGGATGATGGTTATACATCATAACAGTGGCAAAGTTCAAATAATTTTGACCAAAAGATGTATGAAAGAAAGGCACCAGAAAACCCTCCTTACTCTGTAATCTTGTACAACCAGATTTTATATTCCTAGAAAATAGACTAAGAATACTTTGTGGTATAATACCTAACTGAACCTTATGCAAAAACATCAGTGATCTGAAATTAAAACACCTCTCTAAAGACAAACCAAAACGTTTATAAAGAGAACAGCTATGAGTTAAACTCGATTGGCCAGTAGCAAAGCATAACACAGAGTGATAAGTAACTTGAAGTTTAGAAAATATTCTATCAGAAGTATAGGAATATACTATAGACCCATAATCCGTTATAGATAATGGATATTATAGATAATAAACTATGTGTAAGTAGTGACCTGATATCAACTGTAAAATTACCTCTAATTCGATAAAGAAACCCCAACCTTTTATTTACTCTATTAATTAGTTCCAAAACATGGGACTCAAATGTTAAATGACAGTCAATTAATATTCCCAAGTATTTGAACAATCTAACCTGTTCAATTATATTACCCAAATTATCAAGACTAGTTAGTACCTGTTTGCACTCTCCTAGAATGAGAGTCTTGATTTTTGCAGAATTTAACACCAATTTATGTTTATCAAACCAATAGTGGAGCAGACTAAAATCTTGTTGTAAAGTATTTTGAAGAGTCAGAAGATTGGAACCAGAACAAAACAAAACCTCATCATCTGCATATTCAACCACTCAGTATTTGAAAAAATAACTGATAAAGAATTCACAAATAAAGAAAATAGCAATGGACCCAATATGGAGCCCTGTGGGACTCCACATTTCAACAGTGCTGGCTCAGATAATGTTCCATTAATTAATGTCTTCTGATTCCTGTTAGATAAATAATCACCAAACCAGGAAATAACCCCATCTGATAACTGTAAAGCAGATAACTGCTTTAAAAGTACATCATGGTTCACAAGATCGAAAGCCTTGGTGAGGTCCACAAAGGCCACTGCAACAAAATCTCCAGTATCTATTACTTTGGTAACTTGACTGGTGAACCTCACCAAGGCTGTCTTGGTATTATGATTAGGCCTAAAGCCATGTTGTGAATCTGACCAAAGATTATATTTTGTAAGATGTTCTGTCAACTGAACTGAAACTAATTTTTCTAAAATCTTAAAAGAGCCAACATAGAAATCGGACGATAATTATTAAGGTTAAATTTTTACCCTGACTTAAAAATAGGCTTTACAACTACACTTTTCCACACATTTGGAAAAGTCCCATGGCAGAGGGGGATAATTGAACAATTTTGTCAATGGACTGGCCACATTATTAATAACCCTTTTCAAAATCCTATAATCAATATTGTCTGGTCAACTACTGGGCCTTGGATCCATTTTAGATACAAGATCAACCACATCCTTAGTATGTAAATAACGAAAATAAAATTTTGGAATATTGTGACCACTAACAAATTTATCACCATTTAGATGTAAATGAGCATCCAAATGGCTGCAAGAACCTTCCATGTTGCCCACAGTATATACACTCCCTTGAATTATTCACAGTCATTTCAATATTCATATAGCAAAAGTAGAAACTCCTGGACATCAGTTAGCCTAAACTAGTAATAAAAAGTTCAAAAATTGGCAACCTACTTATATCTGGGCTTTAGCCTCTCCTTGTCTGCCACATCTGCATTCCAAGGTAGTTATTGTATTATCTATTTTAAATGACAAATTAAAAACTTCATTTAGAGGCAAGCTTCATTAATTCTCATAATGTTCATGTTATCGCTGGCTATAAGCCTGGTATGTTAATAGTTCAAAGCATGTCACTGTCCAACTATTATATTTTCACTTTTTACCAGCCACCAGAAATGTTTGTTGGGTTATTTAATTTACAAAGACTTTTCCACTTCTATATTTATCTACCAAGGCCTCCCTTTAAATGGGATTAAATTAATACAAGGTGGTTTATTCTTTAAATCTTTTAGGTCAAAACTTTTACCTAGGTCTACTCGGTTCTTTCCTTGACCGAGTCCTCAGTTGGATAGTGAGGTCCTGTATACAAAACCAAATAGCAAGTGGTTACATTCCTGTTTTAAAATATAAGACCCTCCATTTTTAAGGTTTCCAAATGTTTTGTACTTATTACATTCCTGAAGTGTGCATAGCAAATGTGGCAGCAAGAGTGAGGCCGCTGCTCACTCCTCTTGTACTCATGTGGAATCATGTGCTGAGCATGTCAGGAGGCACAGAAATAACGCGTCATCGCTTGGCAACCATGGCTGCTGAGAAACTGCTTTTCCACATGAGCACAATAGCTAATCAGTGGCAAACATTTCAACCTCAAGGCCAGTCATAAATAAAACAATCTATTTTATTTTATTTAGAGGAATATTCAATGTTACTATTCATTTCATGTGGAATGCTATTTTGAAGGATTGAACGTGGGGAGAGCTGGGGGGAGGAATATTTTTAAACAGTGCTTTTATTTTGAGTTTTTAAACACAGTCCTCAGATTCTCTTGTTAACCTGGTCCATCTAACTGGTCCAGCATACCTGCCAGTTAATTTCTTCATTGAGACCCCATTCATTATGGTAGGCCCCAAGTTCATAAATCCACCACGTCTCTTTACTTTCAATGAAACATTTAAAGTCACCACCTCTCGTTGGTGCCTGTACACATTCAAGACCCCAGAATCTTAATTGTACTACTGAGTGTTCTCTCTCATTGAAATGGCGAGCTACTGATGAGCTGTCATCTTTTGTTCTAATTTTACTTTTGTGTTCTGAGATGTGTTTCTTTAATTCCCTTGTTGTCAGGCCAACATAAAGGTGATCACAAGGGAACTCCAAGAGGTATATGACCCCTGTTGAGCTACAATCGATATGCCGTCTAATGATATATTCCTTACCCATGTATGGGTGCTTAAACTTTTCTTTCATGGATGTGTTGCCATGTGCCACACATTAGTTGCAAGGGAACATCCCATTTCTAAGGGGGCACAGTAACAGCTGCCCTTTCTCCATTTTTTCAAATTTATGCTCCCTTCTAACCAGTCTGTCTCTAATGCTAAGGGCTTTTTTAGAGGTTACAAAGGGTTTTTGTCTGAATAGCCTCTTTGTCTGTGGATTTTCTTCTAGTATTCCCCAAAGTTTAGTAATTATTTTCCTGATTTGAGTCATTTCATGACAGAGCATCGTACTAAATGTAAGTTTTCTTTCCTGTATTGGTTCTATTTCCCTACTTCCCGATTGTAACAATGTTTCCCTTGGTATCTGCATAATTCTAGTCTGTGCTTGCTTTAATGTTTTGTACCTATAGCCCCTTGCTTTAAATCGACTAACTGTATTCCTTTGTTCCTCAATATACTCAGTTTGTGTGCTACTATTATATTTTGTCCTCAGAAGCTATGAGTAGGGTATGCTGTTCTTAAACCCAATGGGATGGAAACTGTTATTGTGGAGTGTTGTATTACGGTATGTATCTTTTCGATATAATTTCATCCATCGTGTAGTGCCTTTCTTAGTTATGGTAATATCCAGAAAAGTTTCTATATACTGACTATATGTCACAATAAACTTAAGATTTGGATCACATTTATTAATATATTCATGTTAAGAAAGTAATGTGAGCTCATCTCCCTGCCATATAAGTATGATGTTATCAACAAATCTCTTCCAAAATATAATATTCTCTCCATACCTATTACCCTGTTCTTCCATGTGCAACATATATTTAGTTTCTAAATCATGCACGTAAGTGTTAGCGTACCCTGGGTCCATTATACTCCCCATGGCTGTCCCCTTGTGTTGGCCATAAAAAGTCTTTTCAAATCTGAAATAGTTATCATTTGGTACCAGCTTTGCCATTTCCATGACAAGTTCTGTTTTATGCCTTTGAGCACCTGGTCTCATATTTAACAATCTGCCTAATGCCTGTACTCCCTCTATATGGGGGATCGAGGTATAAGGTCCTTCACATTGATCATGACAAAAATCATTTGTTTGTTAACTTGTGTTTTTACATTGATCTGTTCGATCATTTGTAAAACATGGACCATGTTCCTGATATATGTACTAGTTTGCATAATGTGCTCTTGAGTGTGTAAATCTACATATGTGCATAAAGACTCCAGAACAGAGCCAATGCCAGATACTGTTGGCCTCCTTGGGGGGTCCACTGGGTCCTTATGCTCTTTGGACAGAGCATGAAACACTGGGATCCTGGGTGACTGTTTTAATAAAAGTTCTGCTTCCCATGTGTACAACCAACCTAATGATTGAGCTTCCTCTAGAAACTCTTGTATTTTTTGTTTTATCTCTTCTGTCATATCCTCAATTAATTTAATGTAATTTTCTTCAACTTGTAGCAGTTTGAGGCACATGTTCTGATATTTTTCTATGTCCATAAGGACAATTGCCTCCCCTTTGTCAGCTGGTTTAATGATCAGTTGTGTATCCCTTTCTAAGTCTTCAAGAATCTCCTTTTGTTTTTTTGAGAGATTCTTCCTAATCTTTTTAGAATTAGGAATGTTATGTCCCAGCTTGTTAATTTCTTTTCATACTGCGCTAATATACAGTATGTATCTACTGCGTGACTGATGCCCACCTGGGGCATTTACAGAGATTTAATCCCTAATGTGGATTTCAGCTTCGTTTTTTAGGGTTTTCATCAGTCATGTCCGCAAACTGCACTTTCAAGTGGAGATTCCTATAGAATCTCTAAAGATCTACTGTCAGTTGAAATTGATCCAGATCTTTAGTAAACGAAAATGACAGTCCAAATCCCTGTGTATCAATTTCTGCCTTTGTAAATATGCTCTTGCTTAAATTACATTTTAGAACTAGAACATAACCACTCGCTATTTGGTTTTGTATACAGGACCCAATTATCCAATTGGGGTCTCAGTCAATGAAACAGCAAGTTCTGCATAGTAGACCCAGGTAAAACATTTTGACCTAAAACATTTAAAGAATAAACCACCTTGTATTGATTTAATCCCATTTAAATGGAGACCTTGATATATAAATATAGAAGTGGAAAAGTCTTTGTAAATTAGATAACCCAACAAACATTTCTAGTGTCTTGTAAAAATGGAAAATATAATAGTAGGACAGTAACATACTTTGAACTATTAACATACCGGGCTTATAATCAGAGGTAACATGAACATTATGAGAGTTAGTGGAGCTTAGCTCTAAATGAAGATTTTAATTTGTCCTTTGAAATAGATAATACAATAACTACCTTGGCATGCAGATGTGGCAGACAAGGAGAGGTTAAAGCCTAGATATAAGCAGGTAGCCAATTTTGGAACTTTTTATTATTGGTTTAGGCTAATTGATGTCCAGGAGTTTCTACTTTTGCTATTTAAATGTTGAAATGGGGGTGAATAATTCAAGATATTATTTATAAAATAATTAAACAATTATATATTTTGTGAGATGGAGGTACAAAGAACTTAAACATATATTTTTATACATTTACAGTCCCCCAGAAGAAGCCATGTTGTGGCAAAATGTTGGGGCACATTTAGAAGAATATGTATAAAGAAAAAACAGAACTGTAAATCTGGATTTCAGTGTATGGTGTTATATCAGAGTGGTTGGCTATTTGTTTGTTTTGACTTCAACACACCACAGCAACTGGGCTCCACAACATATGAAATAGGAACACTTATGAGATTTCCCTTGGATATTCACTTTTGTTGAACTATTTGAATTTTGGTCTGGTGGGGGCTGGATTTCCAAGACGTTCTGCTACCATAAAAGGGACTTATTGAACCAGAATTGTGGACTTATATGAATTATTCATAGTGTTTAATTTGAGTATTCTTTGTTGTTATACATACTGAGTTGTTAAGAGGTGTAAGTATATAAAAATATAAAAGCAAGTATAATACCAAAAGCAACTGTCAGATTAACTCCTGAGCAAGTTATAATAATAGTCTTATCATGACCACATTTGCTGATGTCGGAGGTAATGCTGAGCAACATAAGCTTTTTACAGCTTCATGTAAGATGGAAGGGCTACTCTTCTACAAACTATGAAAGGAGACAGAGACCTCACTTTGACAGAAATGGATATGGCAAAAATTATTAAATGAAAGATAGAAAACATCAAATCAAAGGACATTGGATTAGAATGGTGTTGCCTCACATTAAACAAGTATTTGGAGTTTAAACGTATACCAAGGGGTTTAAGGATCCTGATAGAGCCAAACTTAGGAATTAATGAAGAGGACTTAACTAAGAAATGGGATAAAATCAGAACTAGATGTAGTGTGGATTTCATGTACGCTCTAACAGAGGCAGTTATTAAGACGAGAGGGAAGTTAGCAGAAGAAGTACAGGAACAAGAAGAAACATTTAAAGTACAACTAAATATTGATCAATTTTATAAATGGTTAGAAGAAACTAAAGAAAAACTGGCTGAATATGAAAGAAATATCAGGGATGTCAAAAAGAAAACATTACAAGTGTAAAAGCCTGTATAAACTTTGAATTGAAAAACCAAAAAATGAACAAATTCCATAGGGACACAATTGACCATTGGGATAATAAAATATATACATACAAAAAGATTAGGTATCAAAATACTAGAGGTGAAGGGAGTAGCTCTGACAGCTCTGACAGCTACACTAAGAGTACGTTTAGACAAGGACAATCTAGAGGCCCTTTTTAGGCAAGAAAACACCATAATACAGGCAGAAGAAGGATGCAGAACAACCAAGTACATCAGGGACAAATCAGGGGAACAACATTCGACATCAGGCCCTCCCCGGAGGTATGACCTGAGAGACAAAACAACCAAAGGAACCAAAGCAGAAGGATGAGATGGAGGGAACGTAGGGTGAGAGCAAAGGACTGTACACAGAGGCAACAAAGGGAGACTGTAGTCTTTAATTTAAGTAAGAGAGTGTTAACACAGGCAGAAATAGATACACTGGGATTGGGACTGTCATTTTCAATTACTAAAGATCTGGATCAATTTCAACTGACAGTAGATCTTCAGAGATTCTATAGGAATCTCCACTTGAAAGTGCAGTTTTTGGATATGACTGATGGAAATCCAGAAAAAACAAAGCTGAAATCCACATTAGGGATTAAATCTCTGTACATACCCCAGATGGGCATCAGTCACACAGTAGAGAATTATATTAGCTCAGTACAAAAAGAAATTGACAAGCTGGGACATAACATTCCTAATTCTAAAAAGATTAGGAAGAGTCTCAAAAAATCAAAAAGAGATTCTTGAAGATTTAGAAAGGGACACACAACTGATCATTAAACCAGCTGACAAAGGGGGAGCAACTGTCCTTATGGACATAGAAAAATATCAGAACATGTGCCTCAAACTGCTACAAGTTGAAGAAACTTACAGTAAATTAACTGCGGATCTGACAGAAGAGATAAAACAAAAAATACAAGAGTTTCTAGAGGAAGCTCAGTCATTAGGTTGGTTGTACACATGGGGAACAGAACTTTTATTAAAACAATCACCAGGATCCCAGTGTTTTATGCTCTGCCCAAAGTGCATAAGGACCCAGTGGACACCTCAGGGAGGCTAGTATCCAGAACTGGCTCCGTTCTGGAGCCTTTATCCAAATATATAGATTGACACACTCAAGAGCCCATTAAGCAAACTAGTACATATATCAGTGACATGACCCACGTTTTACAAATGATTGAACAGATTAATGTACAAACACAAGTTAATGAACAAATGATTTTGGTCATGATAGACATGAAGACCTTTACACCCTGATCCCCCATACAGAGGAAGTACTGGCATTAGGCAGATTGTTAAATATGAGACCAGATGATCAAAGGCCTAAAATAGCACTTATCATGGAAATGGCAAAGCTGGTACTGAGTAAGAACTATTTCAGAGTTGAAGAAACTTTTTATGGCCAACAGAAGGGGACAGCCATGGGGAGTAGAGTGGCCCCAGGGTACGCTAATGTTTACATGCATGATTTTGAAACTAAATATATCTTGCACATGGAAGAACAGGGTAACAGACACTCATAAAATGTTATGTTTTGGAAGAGATTTATTGATGACATCATACTTATATGGCAGAAGGATGAGCCCATATTAATTTCTTTTCTTGAATATATTAATAAATGTGATCCAAATTTAAGTTTATTGCAACATATAGTCAGCATACAGTAAATTTCCTGGATATTACCATAACTAAGAAAGGCACTACACTTGAGAAGAAATTATATTGAAAGGACACAGACCGCAATACAACACTCCATAATAACAGTTTCTATCCCATTGGACTTAAGAACAGCATATCCTACTCACAGTTTCTGAGAGCAAAACATAATTGTAGCACACAAACTGGGTATATTGAGGAACAAAGGAATATATTCAGTCGATTTAAAGCAAGGGGTCGTAGGCACAGAACATTAAAGCAAGTACAGACTAGAATTATGCCGATGCCAAGGGAAACATTGTTGCAAATGGGAAGTAGGGAAATAGAACCAATACCGGAAAGAAAACTTACATTCAGTATGATGCACTGTCATGAAATGCCTCAAATCAGGAAAATAATTACTAAACATTGGTGAATACTCCAAGAAAATCCACAGACAGAGAGGCTATTCAGACAAAAAACCCTTTGTAACCTCTAAAAAAGCCCTTAGCATTAGAAACAGACTGGTTAGAATGGGACATAAATTTGAAAAAATGGAGAAAGGGCAGCTTTTACTGGGCCACTTTAAAAATGGGATGTTCCCTTGCAACAGATGTGTGGCGTGTGGCAACACATTCAAGAAAGAAAAGTTTAAGCACCCATACATGGGTAAGGAATATATCATTAGACAGCATATCAATTGTAACTCAACAGGGGTCACATACCTCCTGCAGTGCACTTGTGATCACATTTATGTTGGCCAGACAACAAGGGAATTCAAGAACACAAAAGTAAAATTAGAACAAAAGATGAGCGCTCATCAGTATCTCGTCATTTCACTAAGAGAGGAGACTCAGTAGCGCAATTAATATTCTGGGGTCTTGAATGTGTACAGGCACCAACGAGAGGTGGTGACTTTAAACGTTTCATTGAAAGTAAAGAGACCTGGTGGATTTATGAACTTGGGACCTACCATAATGAATGGGGTCTCAATGAAGAAATTAACTGGCAGGTATGCTGGACCAGTTAGATGGACCAGGTTAACAAGAGAATCTGAGGACTCTGTTTAAAAACCAAAAATAAAAGCACTGTTTACAAATATTCCCCCCTCCGCTCTCTCCCCACATTCAATCCTTCAAAATAGTGTTCTGCATGAAATAAGTAGTAACATGGAATATTCCTCTAAATAAAACAAAATAGATTGTTTTATTTATGACTGGTCATGAGGTTGAAATGTTTGCCACTGATTAGCTTTGTACCCGTGTGGAAAAGCGGTTGCTCAGCAGCCATGGTTGCCAAGGTATGACGTGTTTTTTACATGCCTGCTGATGTGCTCAGCACGTGATTCCACACGGGTACAAGAGGAGTGAGCAGCAGCCTCACTCTTGCTGCCACATTTGCTATGCATGCTTCAGGAAAGTAGTAAGTACAAAACTTTTGGAAACCTTAAAAACGGAGGGTCTTATATTTTAAAACAGGAATGTGTCCACTCGCTTTTTGGTTTTGTATACAGGACCTAATTATTCAATTGGTGTCTCGGTCAAGGAAACAGCAAGTTCTGCATGTGCAACCGAGTAGACCCAGGTAAAAAGTTTTGACCTAAAAGATTTAAAGTATAAACCATCTCATATTGATTTAATCCCATTTAAAAGGAGGCCCTGATATATAAATATGGAAGTGGAAAAGTCTTTGTATATTAGATAACCCGACAAACATTTCTGGTGACTGGTAAAAAGTGAAAATATAATAGTTGGACAGTGACATGCTTTGAACTATTAACATACCAGGCTTATAGCCAGAGATAACATGAACAATATGAGAATTAATGAAGTTTAGCTCTAAATGAACTTTTTAATTTGCCATTTATTTGAAATGGATAATATAATAACTACCTTGGAATACAGATGTGGCAGACAAGGAGTAGCTAAAGCCCAGATTTAAGAAGGTAGCCAATTCTGGAACTTTTTATTACTGGTTTAGGCTAATTGATGTCCAGGAGTTTCTACGTTTGCCATATGAATATTGAAATGAGTATGAATAATTCAAGATAGTATATATAAAATAATTAAAAAATGATACATTTTGTGAGATGGAGGTACAAAGAACTTAAAAATATATTTGTATACATTTGCAGTCCCCCAGAAGAAGACAAGTTGTGGCAAATCATTGGGGTGTATTTAGAAGAATATGAACAAAGAAAAAACAGAACTGCAAATCTGAATTTCAGCCTATGGTGTCATATCAGAGAGGTTGCCTATTTGTTGGTTTTGACCTTGATGCACCACAGTGACTGAGCTCCACAACATAAGAAGTAGGAACACTTATGAGATTTCCCTTGGATACCCTCTTTTGTTGAACCCATTACTTCTTGCCCAGCTACTCCAGACTCCATGTAGTGCCTGCTGAGTTCCTCCAATCATACCCTTCTTTTTGTATCCAAAATCAAGACAACACTTGGTTATATCGCCTTGTCCAGTGTTGCCCCAGTGGAACTCCATACCCACAGAACTATGCCAGTGCCAATCTGTGAACATTTTTTGAAGCAGGTACCTCAGTTATCTCCTCTTGTCATCTGTATGTACTGCACATGTAACTAATCATATGTAATTTGTTGACTTGTTCCCTTCCAGATTGTGCCTCTGGCCTTGACCCTTGTATACTTGTTTGACTTTCTAGCACTGCTTGTACTTCATTGAGTCAGTTTTACTGGTTCCCTGCTTTATGTGCTTTGTATATAACATACATACTGTTTGTATTACTTGTATGTATTATCTGCTCATATCTGTAACCTGTGATGATCACGTTGTAGTCACTCCTGCATTTTGACTTGAACATCTCCAGTGATTATAATTATCTACTGGGCTGTGCCTGAAAATAGGCATGTATTGCCTAGTGCACTTATAGTACCTGGTTAACAAAAACTAACTAAATCATGTGTTGCTGCTTCTTTAAATTTCTTTAAGCACCATTTCTCTTTTAGGAGGTGTGTGTTGAGCCTCCATATTTTGTCCAAATGTGTATGTTTAGTAATGCAATGTGATAGAAGCACTGGGGCATGGTCAGAATGACTAAGCTCCTCATATCATATGTGTTGATATGTGGGACTAATAAATGGGTGATCAGAAAGTAATCAATATGTGATTATGTGTTATGAGGGGCGAAGTGAAAAGTGTATTTCATTTCTGAAGGATGTAGGAGGTGTCAGCAATCAGTGAGGCCTAATGTATCCTGCAGCTCTATTATGGCATTTTGGGCAAGTGAGAGACCCTTTCTGTTGTTTATAAATCTGTCTGGTTGTGTTTTAAACAACAAGTTCTAATACACTGCCAGTACCATTGGAAGATGGGAGTGGTTAGATAAACTATTAATGAGGGTTGTGGAAAATAGGGGCTTATCTGTATTAGGGACATAGACATAGCCCAAGAGGATTTCTATGGATACCACTAAGCTGTCAAACAGATATAGCTCCCTTCTACATCCAAAGTTTCTTATAACAATTGGCTCGGGATGTTGTGGGTAGGAAGAATTGATACTCTTGCCCTTCAGTTTTTGTTCCCTGCCCCAAAAGCCTATCCTACCCAGCCTCTAAGTAGCGGTGTGTGAATACACCTATTAAGTATTTTTCAAATATTCTCTGAATATGTTGGGCTATTTTCAGATATTTGGCAGCATTCAGTATTTGGTATTTGGGAATTTGGGCAAATTAGTAACACATATATAAAAGGTTATAGATGGCAGAAAAATTCCTTGAAAGCAATCCTATGCCCTACGTCATGATACTATACTGTGGTAAATCATGTACCATTCCACCATGGTTGTGCAGTGCATACCCTGCCATTCTGCTTTACTTTGATGTGAGTTTACTAGCTTAAGGTCTGGGTTGGGGTGGTGGCAGGACAGCCATCTACTTGGCAGAATGGTAAGCCACAATAATGCCCCTATCTGCTCTGAAGGAGGAGAACAGGTTGACACTGGGAGGATTATTTTTTTGTTTAGTTGCTTTTGGTAACTGGGTAGGTGCACTAGGCATAGAGATGCCTATTTTCAGGCACAACCAGGGAGGGTACAAGTTGAAATACATGGCAACAAACAATGTGAAACAGTACATCAGATGGGTGAAACAGAGGGTTGCAGGTCCAAATACAATTCACTCAGTGGATAGGAAAATACAGTTTGAGACAAAATCAAAATAACATAAACAAGTGCAAATTCAGTGATATACAAAGTACAACATTGGAGGAATAGCATTTACAAAATACAATAAGGCACAGTTAGCATTGAAAGAGTACAAACTCAGTAAATCAACTAATGAGCATGAACATCCTTTAAATACTTCCCAGCAGGGGAAGGGGATTAGATTAATTCTGTGCTTTGATTTCTGGCCCAGGGTTGCAGAGAGTGGATGTATCATTGGAGATGTATGTGATAGCTCCACCACAAATGGTAATCCCTGAATCATAGGTCTCACAGGTGCTACAAGGCCAGTTGTTGGTACAGGTACAGTAGTGCATTTGGTTTAAATCAGTGCATCCAAGGGAAGGGGAAGATGTAGTACTAAGTGGGATTGTGAAAAACTGGTTAACGATTATTTGCTCTGGATAGGGAACAGAGCAGGAGTTGGTATACTGAGTGGGCTGATGGAAAAAATAAATAAATAAAATAAAATTTCTGGAACTATGTGGGGGGGCAGATTTTGGGAGGCCTCTTGGGTGGTGGAAAAGGGTGTCTTTATTATTTCTTGCAAACTTTTATCATGTTTTTGCAAACTTTTTTGTTCTTTTGAACTTTTTTTATTATTTCTTACTGTTTTTTGTTGAGAACTTTTTTTTATTATTTCTTGCAAACTTTTTTGTTCTTGCCATTTTTTCTACTTCTTGCATTTCTTTGTTCTTGGAGCAGCTTTAATTATTTCTTACAAATGTTTTTGTTCTTGTAAACTTTTATTATTTCTTGCAAAATTTTGTTCTTGCAAACATTTTTATTATTTCTTGCAAACTTTTTTGTTCTTGCCATTTTTTCTATTTCTTGCATTTCTTTGTTCTTGTAGCCACTTTAATTGCTTTTTACAAATGTTTTTGTTCCTGTAAACTTTTATTATTTCTTGCAAAATTTTGTTCTTGCAAACATTTTTATTATTTCTTGCAAACTTTTTTGTTCTTGCAAACATTTTTATTATTTCTTGCAAACAATTTTGTTCTTGTGAACCTTTTTTATGTCCTGCAAACATTTATTTTTACATCTTGCAAACTTTTTTGTTTGAATCTTATATGCTGTTGATGGGGCAATTGTGGTGAATGACCTCTGCTGACCAATAGGATGAGGAAGGTAATGCGATCAGACTGACTGAGCTTTGTGTGGAAAGGAAGAGCTTCTGCCAGTGGGGTGCCTTTTAAAGTTTGTGAAAAAGTATTCATTGGTTCTAGAGTTATACGATTTTGAAGTTTGGCTTCTTGGCATACTCAGGGTTTTCAGGATAACCCTCTAATAAGACTCCAAAGTTCTTCTTTTGCTAGTTAATTTTTGGCCATGACTATTGTGTAGTTTCACTTTCATAAAACAGTTTTAGGTAGGTCATAGGAGCCAACATCTTTTTTTTAAGTGGGAAAATACATAAAAAGGATGATTTTTCAAAAAAAAAACACCTGAACCTTGGTAAACAAGGCCTGCTTAGCTAGATTTTGCTGTTTGTTAAAAAAAATTACTCTCATCTGAGAAAAGTATGCTTTCTGTGATACGGTCTATTTAACATTTTGACTCAGGAAAAAGACAACCAAATCATACACATAAACTTGGAATTAAAATAAAATTGCTATTTTCCTTCCCACAAGAGCATGGCACAGAGAAATGATTCTGTCTTACTCAGTAAACAAATAGATTTCAGAAACAGAATGATAAAGATGTACTAACAGTCTAACAAAAAGGTACATTGCTAATAAAATTAACAGTCATAACAGTTACTCACGTTAAACAGTGTAATCCCCTCACAACTAATGGCAATTAGAGAATATACTCAAACTGCATAAATGATCATGAAAACTCACAGCAGTTTATAATAGTTACAATTAGATATAATATTTAATACCTTCATTCCCTTTTCAACAAATTTAATACAAAAGACAAAAACATCTGTAAGAGAAAACAGCCCTTTGATAAGTCAGTTTCCCCTTCCTGTTCGATTCCAACCAAGCATGCCATATTATATCAACCTGAGGGCCCATATTCAGTCATGAACTAATTGTAAAGTTAGAAAAAAATGTATTTTCAATTTACATTTTCTTGTCGACATTTTAATGTGGCTGTCCCGATTTGTGACGCCCACCAGTTACAGTCACACTTTGATTGTTAAGTTTATTGTGACGAATTGAGTCGGTGACATAGATTATTTTTCTCTTGACTCTTTAGATATATTTATGAGTGCATAATCCATGATGTTACCATAGCATGACATCATGCAAACTGTGTGCTTTCAGATGTGCAATACTATAAGTAAGAAGACTGGAAGATGTTTTGGAATATTTGTGTATTTGGTTTATGGTGAAACAAGATCACCATGTTTCAACACCTGCTACATGAAGTGACCTGTCTTACTCAACAACAATGCAGTAAATAAAATAAATAAATAAAAATAACAAGATACACACAACCCCTCCACACACACACACACACACACACACACACACACACTGAAAGGAATAAGCTGATGATCACAACTGTGTGACAAGTAATGGCTCAGTCCATATTTTATTTATTTATTTAAAAGTTTTACTAGGAAGACACACTGAGCATTAGTGCTCAATTCCAGGTGTGTCATGGGGGAAGGGGGTGGAGATAACAGCACATACATCAGGCAAATAGTACAAACAATACTAGCAAGAACAAAAGGCAATTTTGTACATGTGTTAGCAGGATATACAAGTTATACAGACAGCAGTATATACAGAGCAGTTTAACAGCATCAAGAGCATCCAGTAGAATGATAAGAAGTGCATGACATACAGGAGCAATATAACCAAGCAGTAGGGTCAAAAATCGCTGCATGGGGGCTATATGTCCTATAGTAGACTCCCTGTATCCATTTGTTTAATTTAGTCACAGATTACCCACAGGCACATGATGACATGAATTGTGAGTTGACGAGAGAGAGATGAAGTGCATATCCTGGGGTATATGCCTGATGACAGAAAGGAGGGAGTTCCATAGTTTGGGCATCTGGTATCTGAAGGATGCTTGACCACTAGAGGAAGACACCCATGGGATGACCAAGGTGCACATGTCAGAGTTCCTAAGTGAGTGTATTGGAGGGGTAGAGACAGCCATCACAGAGGAGAGATAAGGTGGCAAGGACTGGGACCAGTATTTGGCAGTAAGCTTGGCACAGTGGGTCAATCAGCGGTCATGGATTGAGGGAAGGAGAGAGAGCCCGGTAGAGTGCACAGTGATGAGTGAAGGGGGGGTTATCCATTGCAAAGTGGCAAAAAGAGTGGAAGAGAGGGTCCAGTCTGGCTAGGATGAGCTTGGGAGTGGCACTGTAGACTACATCCCCATAGTCAAAAGTAAAGAGAATCATTTTCTGTATGATTGCACGACGAGCTGGTGGTGAGATGCAACCTCGACTCCAGTAGAGGGCACCCAGGTTAGGGTGGAGCTTTTTGTGCGTGGCATCGACATGTACAGAAAAGTCGAGGTGCTGGTTGAGCCATACCCTGAGACATCTGAAAGAGGTGCAGACCTCCAGAGAAGTCCCATCCAGGATGTGGAAGGAAAGGGTACCAGGGAGCCTAGAGAGTCTCTGCCTTGTGCCAAAGGTCAAAGAGACTGACATCTTAGTGTTGAGGAAAAGCTAGTTTGCATGAAACCAGAGCTGAACATCATTGAAGTCCTGCTGTAGTCTGGTCACAACATCAGCTGTTGATGGGCCAGATGTATACAAGACCGTATCATCTGCATACATTTGAATGGATGTGTGAGGGCAGGCAGACAGCATGTCATTTAGGAATATGGAGAATAGGAGCAGTCCAAGGACTGAGCCTTGAGGGACTGCAGAGGTTACTGAGAGGGGTGGGGAGGTGGAACATCCAATTCTAACCGCCTGGGAATGACCGACCAGGTAGGAGCGGAACCAGCTGGTGACCAAGGTAGAGAGCCCAGCCCGGGAGAGCTTTTCAAGTAGGAAGGCATGGGAGACCATATCGAATGCCTTTGCAAGGCTGATAAAAATGGCTGTGGTGATAAGGCCCTTGGCCATGCCATCGAGGATGGAGTCTGTGAGCCAGAGGAGCGAGGCGGCAGTTGAGTGAGGTTTCCTGAACCCAAACTGGTAGGGTGAGAAGAAGGAGGAGGAGTTAAGAAAAGGGGAGAGCTGAGAGAGTACAATATGCTCCTTTAGCTTAGCCATAATAGGTAGTGGGGAAATAGGTCAGTAGTTACCAGGGGCTGAGGCCATATACTACTGCTTCCCTCACCAATGTTGCTGATGAACATATTGAAGAGGACTGGACCCAAAACAGATCCCTGAGGTACTCCACTCATGACCACCATCTCTTCAGATTTGACACAGATGATCACAACACTCTGCTGCCTCCCCTTTAGCCAGTTACCTACTCAGTTTACTATGACCTTAGTCCACACCCAAATCCTCCATCTTCTTCAGCAAGTGTTTGTGAGGCACCAAGTCAAAAGCCTTGCTGAAGTCGAAGTTGAACAAATCCACAGTGTGGCTCCTATTCAAGTTCCTCATTTCCCAGTCAAAGAAAACTATCAAGTTAGTCTGACAGGATCTTTCTGCCACAAATCTGTGCTGTTTACTCACATGGAGACCATTGCTCTCCAAGTAGTTCATGGGGTCCTCTTTGATCAATCCCTACAATAGAGGTAAGGCTGACCGATCTGTAGTTCCCTGCTCATTCCTTGCCCCCCCTTATGGAGTGGAACTGCATCCACCACCCTCCAATCCTTCAGAAATACTCCTGTTCTTAGGGAGCTGTTGAGTAGACCTACCAGGGATTCAGCCAGTACCACTGTCAGTTTACCAAGTAAGCTCTGATGCAACCCATCTGGTCCAAGGCCTTATTTATCTTTAGGGCTGCCAGTCCCTTCTGGACCCTTTCACTTATAAATATTGACTGCCTTATCTCTGGGACCCCCTTAGTGGCTGCTCTGATGACATTCTCTGGCAAGGGCCCACTGTCTTCCCTAGTAAAAACTGAGCAAAAGTAATCATTCAGGATGGCAGCTTTGCCCATCCTCCTATATCACTCCCCCCAGCTAGCCTTACAATTCTCTCTGCTTTCTTCTTTTTTCCCTAATATATCGGAAGAACTGTTTTTCTCTGCTCTTGACTCCCCCTCCATGATACACAGCTCTGTGCCTGCTTTTGCTTCCCTAACTGCCTTCTTTGCCTCACTATTTTTCAGTATATATTCTCTCCATTTAGTATGTATTCTCATCATTCTTCCTCTTCTGATTTTCTTTATACTTGTTGAATGCCTTTTTCTTTTTTCTTACTGCTTCTCTGACTCTTGTTGGGAACCATGATGGTCTCTTAAACTCATTCTTTTTTTGCCGTTCTCATTCATAACTTAGAGGCCACAAGAATGGGTCCCTTAATTGCCCCCATCTCTCTTCCACACAACCTATGCTGTCCACCCCATCTAACTTTTCTCTGACCAGTTTCCTCAGCCTGCTTAATTCTGCCCTTCTTAAATCAAGGACTTCAGCTCTCAATTATGGTTTTCTGGATGCAAGGGACAGTTTGAGCCAAATGGGATTATGGCCACTGTTCCCCATTGGCGCCCTTATTTTCAGAGTTCCTATGCTCTCTGAGTTGGTGAGCACCACATTGGTTAGAGTTATAGTTAGATAGCAAACTATCCTTCACTAGGAAACTGAAAATAAGACACTAAATTTGCTTCTTACATACAAACATAGAAACATAGAAGTTGAGTAAGTTATAATACCCAACAGGGTGGGTGGTATTGGGCAATATCGGATCGCCCAGGGGCGTAATGAGGCCTGACGCCACAGGCAGAGAGCGTTATAGTCCCTGAAAGGTCCAGTATTGCCCATACCACCCAGCCTGGAGGGTATTATTGCTCTTAGAAAATGGGCAACTGCATTAATTAATATTTTTAAATAACATTTTTTTTATTTTTAAGTGTTACAACTCTTTACTGTTTGATTTCTTTGTAATAAAATAGTTCCTTTCTGCAGGTAGCTGTTTCAGCTGGTTGTAATAGTGTCTCCCCCCATCCCAAGCAGCTAAACAGCCTGTTATGTGCAGAAGTGGCGGGCAGGCGGTCACACTGTGGAGCAGATAAATGCATTTAAAATTGGGAGAGGAATGCGATCCCAAGTCAGGGCAGTTTCTGTTTTTTTTTTTGCAACCACAGTCAGCGATGCCATGGAGTTCCTGCTTGTAAATCAATACATACTAGGAAGACCGTGGTTATTGGCCCCCAACAATGTTTGTTCCCTCAGCAGTACTATTCGCGCCCTCCCAGCAATGTTTGTTCCCTTAGCAGTATTCAGTGGCAGTAAATGTTGGGAGGCTGTGCTGGAATGATTTATTGATCTTCGGCAACCAGAGGCGAGGGAGTGGAAGAACAGCTTAAATCAGGTGATCAGTCCCATTCCATGGCTTTCACTTTCTTCATTTCTTTCTCCTGTGACCCACTCACCCGTTAGCTCCAACTACCAACTTGCAGTTAAGTTCATGGCACTTGGAGCTGTACTGGACCCAGAGCAAGCTGGGATGAAGTGGTCTGTAGTAAAGCCTAGCACTCAACATGGTGGTGTTAGAAGTTTAAAAGAAACTGTTGACATTGTAAAATAAAAAATAAAGGGGGTATTGAATAAAACTGATGCAGAGCCTGGTTGGGAAACGAGAGCTTTCTGGACTGTGACTGCCCCGTGCTCTACCTCCCGGTGGCTCAGTTTCCTTTCTCTGTCCCACCCATGTGGAGCAGGCCAGTGCCTGAGCACCATACAGGCTGGGAGTTAGAAGTGCCTGCAGGCACCTTCATTTCAGGGCGATCTCGCAGCACGGCTGGCTGCAACCTCAATTTCAGCATAATCTCCACCTGCCACTGTCCGAAATCAGTAGCACATAATACAAGAACTCAGGGAGCCCCTCACCACACCCCAAGAAAAACAATTCATTTATTTTAAATTGGCGACAGCCCCAGTGTGGCAGTCCACTAGTCTACCACGGCTGTAAGCTTTGAGGGAGCTGAGTCACGACTATGTCTCAATTTTACAGTGGTCTTAATAAAAGGAAAAATAATTTTGCTATGTATGCTGTTATTATTTTAATTGTAGGAACTGGTTTGATTACAGTGTGTGTGTGTGTGTGTGTGTGTGTGTGTGTGTGGTGGCACCTCTCGCTAAGAGATGGATAAAATGGCGGCAGTTTGAAATTGTGTGCCCAGTGCTTCAGCCAATGATGAAGCAGACTGGGCACAAGGATACTTAGTTGGGCATGAGGCAGGATTGGGCTGGGACTTTTTATTTGGTGGGCATATATTGAAAGTTAATGTACCCCTATGGAATGGGTACTAGCCAATCAGATGCCACCAAATAAATAGCCCATTTTCTAACAGCAGATAAGGACCGCAAGGCCCATCCAGTCTGCCCATTTTTTCTACCTTATGAATGTGCCATAGGCCTGTACTCAATGGCCTATATATTCATACTCATTTGTATTGCTCCCTTATGCCTGTCCCATGCCTGTTTGAAGCCCTGTACTGTACTGTACTGTCCATGGCTTCCTGAGGTAGGCCATTCCATGCATCCACCACTCTTTCTGTGAAAAAGAACTTCGTCACATTCCTCCTTAATCGGACCACCTCTAATCTCATGCTGTGTCCTCTTGTCCTGCTTTTTTTCTTATATTTAAACATGTTAGACTCTTTCACCTTGTTAATGCCCTTAACCTGTTTGAATGTTTCGATCTCATCACCTCTCTCCCTCCTTTGCTCTAGGGTATACATATTGAGCTCCGTTAATCCGTCTTTATATGTTTTCTGATGCAGTCCCTGAACCATTTTGGTTGTCCTTCTCTGGACTGCCTCCATTTTGTTAATGTCCTTGTGCAGGTGCGGCCTCCAGTACTGCACGCAGTACTCCAGATGGGGCCTAACCAGTGTCTTGTAAAGAGGGATTATTTCCTCCCTCTTATGACTTGTGATACCCCCTACTAATACACCCCCAATATCCCTCTAGCCTTACCTACTGCTTTAGTGGTCTGCTCGGATGATTTCAGGTCATCTGTGATGATGATGCCTAAGTTTTTTTTCTTCCATTGTGATTGCTAGCAACTCCCCTCCCAACCTATAGGTGACTTCGGGGGTTCTCTTCCCTATGTGCATGGTCTTGCACTTCTTTGTGTTAAACCCCAGTTTCCACTCTTTTGACCATTTTTACAGTTTATCCAGATTTCTTCTCATTCTGCCCACCCCATCTGGATTATCTACTCTGTTGCAGATCTTGGTGTCATCTGCAAACAGACAGACCTTACCCTCCAATCCATCTACAATTTCACTGATAAAGATATTGAAGAGAATGGGCCCCAGGACTGATCCCTGAGGTATCCCACTTGTGACTTGCATCTCTTCTGACTGTATATCGTTTACCACCACTATCTGTTTTCTGCCCGACAACCAGTTTGCCACCCACTTGACCAACCTCTGACCCAGCCCGAGCCTACTCAGCTTCTTAATCAATCTTCTATGTGGAACAGTATCAAAAGCTTTGCTTAAGTCAAGGTAGGCAACATCAACTGCTCCCCCTTGGTCCACCACTCTGGTTACCCAGTCAAAGAAATCTATGAGATTAGTTTGACAGGACCTTCCTTTTGTAAACCCATGCTGTCTTAGATCCTGTGCTCCTATGGATTCCAGGTGTTGCACTATCCTTTCCTTAAGGAGTGCCTCCATAATCTTGCCCATTACTGACGTAAGACTGACTAGTCTATAGTTCCCTGCCTCCTCCCTGCTACCACTCTTGTGGAGTGGGATCACATGAACAAACTACAAGCCACACCAAAACTCCCCAAACTGGTCAACTTAAATGTATTTAAAACCCTGGACAACAAAGCGCTTACAGAAATTTGCCACTGCCAAAGCACCTGGTAGACCTCCTAGTGGAGAAACCATTATAGTCCCATAAAGCACTTGAATGTAAACTTCTTTCATATTTCCCCTTTTTCTCCTTTCCTGCCTGTTAGCTTAGTTCCTGAAAAGTATATAATTTAGCCATAACTCCCCTCTTACTGTACATTGTTTACCTGCCTCAACACTGTTCAAACTTGATGTATCGCAATTGCATTTTATTGTATTAATGTACATTGTGTACCTGTCTCAACACTGTTCGAACTTGATATATCACAATTGTACTATATTGTATTGTAATATTTTGTATACTTTGTACCAAGTTGTCCTACCATGATCTCCTTGTTCATGAACATGCTCAATGGAGTTTTCCTGCAAATAAACTTGAACTATTGAGGATTGCAGGCTGCCTGGTAGGTTCCTTAACTAGCTGTACCGGTAAACAGTTTTTTGCAAGTAAACTTTAATTGGTCTTTATAGCAAAAAGCAGAAAATAGTACATGAATTTGGATACATGTAATACAACAGACATTTCATACATAGACTGGTCAGTTTAAATAGTGGAAATATGAATTTTGTAAGAAAACTGTGCCCTGCCTTGAATCTTGACAATGTGCCAAGTAATATCATTCTCCATACTCCACACAAATTATATTATAAAAGAATAGACTGTAAGTAAATTTTAGATGGTTCCAATCTCTTATCTTACAAAATGTTCATGCCTTCAGCTCTTTGGATCTCTATTATAAAGTTTTCAAAAAAATGTCAACATCATTAAAACATTTGCATTGTAATGGAAAAGCAGAAATAACTGTTTCCATTTAAATACTGGTAGCAATAGTGTAGTGTATGTTTTTTCCAGTACTTTAAAATCAGTCTTTTGACAACCATAATGTTTGCTTTAAGAATAATCCTGTTTTTATGTTCTATGCTTTCTTGGTTAAACATTTCTAATAATGTGAAAACAGGATCTTGCCACTGGAGAAAATTGAAACTGATATTTTATAACAGGTCAAAAGACTGATACCACAATTTTTCACATAGAGAACATTCCCAAAATAAAAGGAAAACATCTGTGTTGGGGCATTCACAATGCCAGCAGTCTGATTTGGAAATTGAATTCATTTTGAGCAGTCTGTATGGAGAAAAACAAGCCCTGTTGAAAATTTTAAATTGAACAGTGTTTTCTCAAGAAAACCTATAGTCCTGAATAACCATTGCTGATTAGTAAAGGAGCCTTTCAAATATTTTTCCCATTTTGTGATAGTATTTTATACAGATTTTTTTATGCAGAGATATGTAGATGATTAATAATCCAAGAAGAAAGTCTTTTAGTTTTACTCATACAGTAAGAATCTTTTTCAGTTTTACTCATCAGAATGGTATGCAGTTCCTTTTCTAGCCTTATATTGTTGCAAGAATAATGTTTCTTGAGTTTGCTGTGCATGCGATGCAAACTTCTTCTTCAAGTAGCTTTGAGATGGATGTGACACTGTCTGTCCAATGCAGAGTGGTCTGCAATGAGTGAGACAGTGTCAGACCAATCATCAGTGAGGCTAATGCTTATGGCAGCTTTGCCTTGGTGGCCAGAAACTGTGTGGAGATCAAAAGAAAAAGCCGAACCCATAATATGATGTTTTTTTTCTTAAATCTACAGGACACCATTCAACAAGCAGGTGATCAGTGTCGTAATGAAACTGACATTGTTACTTTCAGTTTCAGCAGTGCTGCCACTGACAGTATGGCCGCCAACATTCTTCTAACTTTAGCTTCCAATGAGGCACCCTCACTCTCTGATCATTGTCTGTGGTGTATTGTGGTACCCCCCCACCTTCCGATCATTGGCCATCCCTCATCCTCCACCCCTCCACCCAGCAACCCATTGTTTATTTTATGCTGCCAACATTGAGGTACCCAATCCTTGTGTTGGTTTTACAAGCACCCCTCAAGTAGTGTAGACTACTGGGGAGCCCACCCCCAGTGTCCCAAAATATTTATTTTAAGTATTTATCCTGTGAAAAAAGAAAACAGTCCGCCAATGTCTTTTTTTGTTTGTTTACCTGAAAAAAAGAAAACAATCCCTCATCGTCACCGCCATCCCCTACCCCATCCCAACCCTCCCACTGAGTACCCAGCATCCCTCATCCCCCTCCCCCTCTCTTACCCTATACATACCAGTGGAAATTGTTGGATGTCATCTTCTGCAGACCAGGACATGTCCGCACTCTTCAATGCTGAACCGCGAACTGAGGAATAAAGGTAAGTCCAGTATAATGTATTTCAATAGTATTTTTAACTTATTTTGATAGCTTTGGAATTTGTTTGAAATTTTCTCCAAATTTTCAGCATGGCCTTTTTGGGAACCCACCTCAAGAACACTGTGACTGTTGTTTCATTAATCAGGTCTGGAGATGATTTCATGGTCACTGTGAGAAATGATCTTTCAGTACCAAATAATGAAATTTTACCATCTGTGTTCATAAGGAGGGGTCCCAAAGAGGCCATGTTGAATATCTGGTGTAAAAAATGAAAAGAAATGGCTGAGTTATGTGTGTTCATTTAAATGTTCATACGCAGGCACATAATTTTGGTAATTTTCAATATTATGTCTCCAAATTTTCAACTGACATTTTTTCACACCACCTCAAGAACAGTACAGATGTCATTTTTCATATCCTCTCTGAAATGTGTTTTCACACCTGTGGCTTGGAATGGCATTTTGCCATGGAACTGATATTTTTCATCTACAGGGTTTATGAAGTGGGGTCATAAGAAGACTATGTTGAAAATGTGGGGGTCAAAATATGTAAAAATGCCAAAATTATGGCCATTTGTTGCAATTTCGCTATGCCCACTTGTAACTTCAGAAATGTTAAATATTTTGTCCCCAGAATTTCAACATAGCCTTTGTATTACTCCACCTCAAGTATGTCACAGCTGTTTTTTTTTTCAAATACTGGCCAAAATGTGTTTCTGCACCTGTGACACAGAATGGCGTTGCATTTGTGTACAATTATGTTTTGGCAACGATTCAATCATTTTCTGTATGGAGTACATGATGTAGGGTTATAAGGTTTCTATGCTGTCAGTTTGGTCACTGTTATCCTATAGGGCCCTGTGCTCCCACAGCTACCTACTGTATACATATGCATCTACTGAGGAATAGAAGTGCAGGGAAGTGAATGTTTATTTTAAAACTGCTCCTATGGCAGCACAGAGCTCCCTCCCCCATGCTCCTGGACCCTCAAATCACCTAATTGGGGTCCAGAGACATGAGGGGGGTACCTGGGACTGCAAAATCTGTATTTTCAGAAGTGCTAAAACGTGTATGTAAATAAGCTAGCAGCCAAGGCTGCTGGGAACTGTAGTCTTGCCCCACTCAGTACAATAGCAATATCAATGGTGAACTTTCAGCATTGACAAATGCTTGTTTTCTTTAGTTTTACTTAGCAGAATCTTTTTTAGTTATACACATCAGAATGGTGTGCAATTCTTATTCTAGCCTTATATTGTTTGGAGCTCTTTCCCAACATTTGTAGTCTTTCTTGTACTGGCTGCATATCTGATTGTAATTAAAAAAAATGTTGATTATTTAGATTGTACTTGTCCCTGCTTTTTTTTTCCAGCTTATAATTTTTCCATTTTCTTGGAAGCATCACTGTTTTTAGATCACTTCATTTATTCGGGATTTCTTGTATAGCAATTTCCCATTTATTTTGAAATTAAGATTATTCCAGATGTCATTGGCAGGGGATGCATGTGTGACCCATTTAATTTTGTTTGGGATTTTTTTATATTGTCCCACTAAGTTTTTGATTATTGTACTACTGGAATTATAGAAATTACTTGGGGCAAACTATTTTTTTTATTATCTAGCTGTTCTTTAATTGTCTCCATTAAAATGGAGTTTTCCACTTCTATATTTTTTTTCTGAATCAGAGTAAGCTCACAATAGTACCAACTTGATCATGTATGCATAATATTGGGTTTCAATATCTGGACAAGCCATACCACCTTGACCCTAGGGTAAGCATAGCTTCTGTCAAGAAATCCTAGATTGTTAATAATTCCATATGAATCTCTGTATAAGTGCATTATTTTTTTTCATTTGGTGGGTACAGGTGTGATAATAATTTGTAGCCTATAAGTTAGAAAAAGAATTGCCAACATGCTGACAATCTGAATTTTGCCCCATAAAACAATGGAATTTTGCTCCATCCTTGAAGTTTGTCAGAGAAATCTGCATCTTCTGATAATTTAAGTTATAGAATCCCTCTGCATTATTGGATAGTGTAATGCCTAAATATGTCATGCCTTCTTTTTGATGAAATGCACTGAAAATCTTTCTTTAAAATTTTCAAGCTGGTCATAGTTAAAAGAAATTAGCCCTGATTTTGTTTGATTAATTGTGTATCCAGCTATTGATGAAAATCTGTTAATAATCCCTCTTACTTCTAAACTGGCTTCAAGTTTTAGTAATAGTATCAGTAAATCATCTGCATTGACGTTGTTCTTTGTTTTGGTTATACCTATTTGGATCCTTTCAACTTTACTATTAAGTCTAATTTCACATAGTAAGGGTTCTATACCAATCGCAAATAGTGATGGGAACAAGGGGCATCCTTGCCTGATGCCACACTGGAGAGTAAATAATTCATTAAAAAGCAGTTATTGACCTTTAATTTTGTAAGGGGTTGCTTACAGATGTCTTTGATATATTCTATAAATGTCACTGGAAAGCCAAAAACAGTCTGTAACATGGAATATATATTTCCATTCCAGTATGTCAAAAGCTTTGCATGCATCCAAAGATAGGAAGATGGCCAGTATCTTGTTTTTTCCTAAATTTTCAATAATACATTGAATTTTATGTAAATCTGAATAAATAGATCAGAGTGGAATAAAACCGATTGGTCAGTATGTATTATTTTATCCAAAAAATAAATAATCCTATTGTTTAAAATGTTAGTATATATTTTGTAATCTGTATCGAGTATAACCACTGGTCTATAGTTTTCCACTCAACTCAAATAGTTCCCTTTTTTTTGGAATGAATGAAATACATGCCTGATTAAATAATTCTGGAAGTCTATGGGTTTTTTGAATTTGGGAAAAATGTACTTCCAATAATGGTACAATAACAGGTGCTATAGAAAGATAAAATTCCAGAGAGTATCCATCTAGACTGGGGCATTTATCTTTTGCCATGGTGTACATAGTTTCCTCTATTTCATGTTAAGTAATTGGCAAAGTTAGTAACTCCTTCACTTGCTTGGAGATACAGTTTTATGAATTTTTCATAATATTTAATCTTATTCTCTGAGGGGTCATATTCTAATGTATATAGAGTATTTTATAGAATTTCAAAAATGCGTCCATAATCTTATCTGCTCCACCTGTCTCTACTCCAAGTCATCTTCAATAAGAGTAATCTCTGCTTTTCTCTGAAATTGTGATTTGGACATTGTTTGGATTGAGAGTTTATGGAGTATGGATATGGTTATTGGCATGAGTCGCCCCTGAAAAAGGGACCTTCATGGCCCAGTGGGCCTACCCTGTCATCACAATTCAATAAATAAATAAATAAAATGTAATCATGTTACTGGAGACTATCTTAAATGATAAGGAAGTCCAAAGGTTTCAAAAGAAATGGGCAGGTAGTATATATCACTTCCAAGGTCAAACAAAGAAAAATACGGGGGCAGCAATTTTGCTAAGTGAAAACTTCAAAAGGAAGGTAATTGATACAGTTACAGATCTTTCTGGGAGAATTGTATTGATCAGAGTTCTGTATGACTCAGAATGCATAATAATTGGTTCACTATATGCTACCTTTGCAGGTTTTGGAAATGTTTTAGCTGAGGTGAACAACTTACTAAATAACTGGAATTGCCCACATATTATCTTAGGAGAGGATTTCAATTATATTTCCAATTGTTTAATGGTTATATTTTAACTGATAAGTCTGTGGTGCTGAATAGTTTCTGCATCCAAGTCAGTTAACTTCCCGAATGTTCCTGGATGCCCCTGAAAACATGTCTTGTGCCTATTGGGCCTTGCCCAGTAAACTAAAAGAATATAACATATAATAATTTATAATGAATTGCCCCTCTTAGGCTTCAGCCCACCTTACTGAAAAATAAATAGAAACAGCTCCCTCCCATCTCCTCAAAACGAGTTGCTCCATATCAGATAGGCCACCCTGTGCAGAAAAAGCTAGAAAATGTAACTTGGCTGTTGACTGTAGAAGGAGTTAGATATGCAGAGTCTTGTTTTGTCAAGAATGGGATTTGGAATCAAATGAGCTTTTTAACAAAGTTAATAAGAATGCTAGGTGATCTGAAGCAGCCTGCCGGAAATTGATATATTTACTATAGGAAATCAGGGCGAGGTGTGGGGATCACTGGAGCAGCAGAGAAATTGGCATGCTTACTATGGAGATTGAGACAGGGGATACCAGTGGACCATTAAGAAAATTTACATATTTACTACAGGGATCAGGGTGGGAGGGAGGCAACTGTAGACTGCCATGGATATATGCTTACAGGACAGGGGATTGTGTGAGGAAGAGGGCCATAACCAAAGCACCGCATAATGCTTCCACAAATACCAAAGCACAGAGGCATTGCACAGAGCTGCTAAGTAAGCAATAATACCCAACAGGATGGGCAGTATTGGGGAATACTGGACTGCCCAGGGGCGTGATGAGGCCTGACTCCACAGGCAGAGGGCCTTATAGCCCCTGGAAGGTCCAGTATTCCCCAATACCGCCGCCCTGGAGGGTATTATTGTGCTTAGAAAATGATCACTGTGAAAAAACTAGTTTAATATAAAAAAGTTAAGGAAAAATTATTTAAAAAAAACTTTTGTTATAAAGTAGTTCCTCCACCTTAGAATTGTTTGCTTTAATAATGTATGTGTATTGCTAGTACTGACACTAGGGGACACTGTAGCTATTGTTTTAAAAGCAGTATGCTCTGTGTCTTAGCCACTGCATCTGTATAGGTTGCCATGGTGACTTTAGGTCATAGGTAAGAAGAGGTCGAACCCTCATAACCACAGAGTTGCATTTCTTTTATTTATTTTGAGATGAAGGTTCTTTTTTCCTCAGTTTTTTTTAAATGGATTCACATCTTCAAGGTCCCCCCCCACTTTAGGAAATGTATGGCATAATTCAGAACTTTGGTGCAAGCATATCATATCAGAAGGTGATGACTGGAGAAAAGAAAACAAGGTACCGGGTTGTGTACAACACAAAAAAAAACACATATTTGTATGTATTTTGTTGTTTTTGTTGTCGGAGCAGGGTTGAAGGCAAGACGAGCTGTGAGAAGCTGTTGCCACTAACGTGGAGCACATGACCTGCTCAGACTACTGATTTTAAATGTACTGGGGAAAAAAACATCTTTCAGGTGGCTAAAACTGTTCTCATTGAAGGAATGTTCTGGTGTGGGAGTGGGGGTACAGAGCTGGGCTGCCAACTTGCTGAAGTGAATGTCGCGAAGCAAGATGAGAAACATGACAGCTAGGGAGTTTGAAAGTTCAGGGTGCCCAATAATATTTTATGTAATGCGGCACCCTGAATTTGCACTTACTTTTTTGTGGGCTCTATCAAGAAATACCCGACCACTTAGGTCAGCATCCTAGCCAATTAGGATGCTATGTTTTACTCACCCATTTTCTAATGAATACATATTGGCATGCAAATGGCTTCATAATGCCCTGCATGCCTTGTGTGGTCATTAGGATACAGGGCTTCAAAAATGTGCCAAGTGTCAATGGCGTTATCTGTTTTGGATGTGCTATGCCACTTTGCTTCTGTAAAATCTGTTCCACATGGGGCTACAATGCACCATACCTATGCCCTGTGTTTCCTTTTTTTTTTATATATAGCCTTTTGCTCCTCCTGCTGCTACCTCCACCTTACTTGGGGGCCCTTTGTCCAGCAACCCTGAATCCCATCTGCCACTCCCACCACTTTACAGCTGGTGGGGATCCACATGGTGTGGGATGAGAGAGCACCAGATGCTGTCAAACTCAACAACAGAGAGACATATTTTTTTCTGTGTTTTCTCCCTCCCCTGGCATGTGGTACTGGCTGTGCATCTGCACACATGGACCCTTGCATGCACATAGTGATCCCATGTGGGGGAGACAAGCTCCCACAGCCCACTGCAGAGGCTGCTATGACAGCAAAACCAGGATACCACTCTCCCCTGGCTGGGAGCACTGGTATATGATAGTGCTTCCCCAGTCACCCCATCCAACTCCCAAGTTTGCTTCCTAACCTGGATCACCAGTGCAGGAGGGCATAGTGCTTCCACTGGACCATTGGGGAGCCATATGCCTGTGCCCTTTGAGCAGTCATTCCACAGTCAAATATTCATACAAGCAGTGCTCTCCAGACAGGGCACACTGCTTCTATGCCGTAAACATGCCTCCCTAATGGCTGTACACTATTTAGTGCATCATGATGACCCTAAGATTTGCACAGCAGAAACAGTCGCTTCTAAGGTTACCCCCTGTCAGGTTTTTTACCTGGTAATCCAGGTTTTAGGGTCTCTGGAAGGTAATCTGGTTTTGCTCAGTACTAGTCAGATTTTTGAGCCATTCTGAGCGCTCACATACTTTTGAAACAGATGTTGTGGCATCATTCATTGTTTCAGCTGCATGTCCAGGTTGCAGACAAGTTATGTTAATATAGCCCTTTCTTTGTAAAAGCAGTCAGCCTGGGAGGGGAATGGTATGGCCATTAGGACCATTAGCAGCTATCTTTTCCACTTTGTGTCTTAAAGTGGCACAGCGATAGGAAAAAAACTCTGCCTCTATCTTTTGTAACAGTTAAAGATCCATTTGTCATCTACTTTCATTTGCTAGTAAACTTTTTCATCTCTAACAGAATTTAGGCATTTTTAAGTGTTTATAATAATTGTTTTCCCTCAAGAAAAAGTATGATCAGTCATTTGGTTTTGAAATAGTATTGTGGACATGAAAAGGAAATGGATCCAGAAAAAGTATAAAGTATACACAGTAGGGAACAAACTATTTTTTTTATTGCATATCATTGTATATTAATGTATACCATTGTATACTATTTACAGTATTTCCCTTGTCTCCACCAGATCATATCTGTAAATGATATTTATCTAATCTGACATCTAAACAGTGTCAGTGGCTCAGTAGGTAGCACACTCACCTCTGAGGCCCGGAGATCAGAGGGCTGTGGGTTCAGTTCCCACATCTGGCACTTGGGTTAATATCCCAGTACTGACACTGTAGTGCAGCATGAGAGGGGTGCTGCACTTCTGAGGTGCCGTCTTTCGGATGAGACATTAAACCGAGGTCGCATCTCCCTGGATTGGTGGTAGTTCAGGTGGATGTTAAAAATCCCATGGCACTTATTGAAAAGAGTAGGGGAATTTCCCCGTTGTCCTGGCCAAATTTCCCTCATTCACTAAAAAAATACCACCAACAGCTTAATCTGGCTCAAGGTCAGTTGGCATTCATCTGTATCCCCTTCCACCGGGTCGTGCCTGAAAATAGGCAGGATTTGTCTAGTGCACTTACCCGGTCAACAAAAATGAAATAAATAAAAATAACATTTATTTTATATCTTTATGTTTAGCTGGTAAAACAATTTCAATAAATAAGTAAATAACTTGGAAGAACATTGAAAGACACATTTAACAGGTACAGCATGTTAACATTTTTGTTTAACTGCTGCTTTAAGTGTTGTCTTTTACTGTTCTATTAAAATCTTCACTGGCATAACAAATTACTTTGGAGGAGGAGCACTCCACTGTCTGTCATGGAAAGGGGTGAGGCTAGGGTGGAGTTTAGGGTGTGGTTTAGTACTTGTTTTTTGCATCATTCAAAGGTGGCAACCCAAGGAATGCTTCTGAATATGGGGCCCTAGTTCCCTTCCTTGGTGTTCATTCCTTGATAGCAAAGGACAGTGCCTAAAAATTATAAAATAAAGTCCTTAGTGCAAACCACACAGTGAAAGCTGTGCTTGAGATCCAGATGCAAATAATGAAAATTAGGGTATGGCTTGTCACTCACTTTGTGTAATGTATTGCACATCAACAAATAATGAGCATTTACAGCATTCTAAGCATATTTGAGAAGTATAGAGTGGGAGTGCAGGTTTTGCTGCTGGTGGTGAGGCTGTAATATGTGGCTGGGCCTCTCTCCAGCACATTTCCATCACCTCTTTGCCTAATACTTTTTAAAAGCTTTGACAGACGGCCAAGGTAGGTAATTTGTTTTTCTGAGATTATCCTCCCCAACAACATCTCTTGTTCTGTTGTTTAATCCCTCCCCGCGACACACACACATGTGCACACACACACACACACACACACACACACACACAGAAGGTTTTGCAGCCTGAGAAGCTTCATACAGAATGGGGGTTAACTACAGTAAATATGCCACTGAGGGCTTGGCACTCTGTCTGTCTGTCTGCCTATCTCTGTTGATGTCACAAGTGTAGAAACGTCAAGGGAAGGGGATGCAGTCAGAGTAGATTACTGAATTCTTGTGAATTTTGTAACATAAGATTAGGGCCAATTATTTTCTGTTTTCAACCAAAAATAGCAGTACAAAAATGTAATTTGTCATTCTAAAACCAGCATATGGGAGTCAATTTTTCATGAAAAAAAAACATTTGTACCAATTGTTTGGTAAATTCCTACAGTTTAAGCAATATTTTTTTAGAAAACCTGCTGATTTACCCTCAGTGTGGGTAAAAAAAAAAACAGAAAAAAAGTATTTTTAGATTTTGCCAAATAGAATTGGCCACGTTTGAAACAGAAAAACAACTGGATCCACATAAGATATGTACTGTGGAAGGCTATCAGCTTATGAGCAGGCTTTCTGTTTTTAATTAAATGATTATCAATGGCATATGACCCACTAGAAAACAAATGATTCCATGTCATAACAGTGGTCGTGGAATAGAAATCGCCTTTTGGGTGAGTGTACATTGTCAAAAATAGATTTTGGTGATGTACACTCATGGCAAACAGCAAAAGGGCACCCAACAGTTAGGTTTCTTCTATTTTACCTCTGGACCCCCAAGCATTCTCAACTCCAGGGGGGTGCATGTCGGGGGGTGCACAACTAATAAAAAAAAACCCAGACAAGGCACAAAAAACTCGAGTATGCCCAGAATCAAACCCGGCACCCTCCCAATCCCAGCCTGCTACCAACCCGCCATGCAACACAGCCTGCTCAGCAGCCCCCCACTGCACTATGCCCCCACAAACCCTCCCTCCCCTTCCACCCATTGCATGGCATGGTCCCTTCCCACCCCACCCTGTGAGTGTGTACAAAGTGACATCCTGTCACTCTATTCGCCTACCCACCAGGTAGCCCTGTGCACAGGCACTGTGATTAAGTCACCCTTTTTGAAAGTGCTCAATTGCGGTCACCATCATTACAGGCTACCAAGCAGATGACTTCATCAGCAGCCATGACTATCATAATCAATCTCAGACTGTGTTATGAAACTGCACCTTGAATCCATCCAGCAGATAAAATGTAAATAGATATTGTACAATCGCAAGAATAATTTAAGCCATCTGATTTGTCAGACTGCCTTAGAGACAGTGATGGTATCTGACAGTATAATCACAGTTTCTTGTGAAGGCACAGAGATGGCCACAGAACACAAAAGGAAACCCTTCCCTCCCTGCTCAAGCCACATGACTTCACAGTCCCCTTACAACCGTAACCATTTACACACACCCCTATCACAAGCTGTGTACATTGAAATTCCCTGCTACCAGCCACAAGCAGTTTAAAAACACATAGTGTTCTCACCTGATTAACAAATTAATGACCCCCCACTTAACAAATCACACCAAGCATTTTTTCCCCTTATATTTTTAAATAAACAGCCGCACTGAATGATTTCTCCTGAAAAAGTGTGGCCTTGCACTTCATCCACTCCCTGACTTCCCTCAGCTTACCAGTGCTTCAGAGCGCTACCTTCACTAAGTGTTCTCCTGTGCTGTTCCCCCGTTATGAATTAGAAATGCTTCAAAGTGTACTAGAAGAACTTAAAAAGAAGTCACTGTAAAGCCATGACCCTGAATTGCAATCTTCATGGTATTTCAGAAAAGAAGAAGCAAGTTGTTTTTTCTAACATTGGATTAGGCAACTGTGCCAAGAATTCTTCAATGGCCAGAATATTGAGAGCAACAAAAGTTTTGGTACAGTGATGACCTTTAAGAAATTGACTGTGTACTGAATTATGGTGTTTTTGACATTTCAAAGTATGCACAGCAAGATGTTTGAGATATAAAACTGCTTTAATAAATGTGTATAGTTTTTCTAAAGCAATCGGTAGAAAGCCTTTCTTTGTTATTAGTGCAGATAGAATTATCCAGTTGGCTAAATGCTGTTTTACAAACTAAACTGTGTCGACAATCATCAAAGCTGCTGTTGTTTTTAAAATTTTCACTATCGAGAGTGCGATAAAAGCCTATCTGCCCCCATCCAGGTCGCACCATCAGAAGCATGAATGCACATTGAGAAAAGTGCCCTTGCAAGAAAGATGTGAACCACAGTAATGCCAGCAAGGCAGGATAAAAAAAAAACACAAGCACAAGGAGCTGCGATAACAGTCTTGTTTATGTTTTTTTGCAATTAAGTGACCTTTACTCATTTAAATACAGTGAGAACAGAATAACATTACAACAATATTGTAGACATAAACATAAAACACAACCTTAATATAAACAGTAACACAAAAAGACCAATACAAATAGAAACAAAAGAAAGAGAACACCCCGATACCCTCACCCAAACCCCGACCTCTGTGGCCATGCAGGACTGATGATCTAGTTGCTAACCAACATAAAGCAAAAGATGGGTGCCCCTAAAAAAAAGACAGATTGAAAAGAACATCCAAAATAAATAGAACCTCTTAAAGGGTACCTAAACAAACAGTTTTTTAAAATTGCAAATGCCAAAATCTGGCTTCATTGCGAGGTAAAGTAAAGGCTGCTGTTTACATGTATGCTAAAACTGAATTTATGTAAATAACATAAATGCAGTTCCATAGCTTTTGAAATGTGTAAACATCAGCCTCTCACTTCCAAAAAACAGCATTGGCTTTTCCCTAAGATGTCTGCCAAGTGTGTGAAGTGATGAGTAATGATGACATCATCAGAGCCAGAGCCAGAGATCCACATATATGTCTATAGTGCTAACTAGTTCTTCTTTCCCTCTTTATTTTGAATTGTTGTTTCAGAATGATCAACAACATGTATTACCTCATGGATTATTTTGATCAGTAAACATGTTAGGCTATGATTTTGTTCATTTTGTTTAATTTAACTTCCAGAAAATGTTTTGCAGTCCAGCTGACTTTTTCTTTGGCAAACTGCATTACAGTACAACATTTCAAATACCTGACGATCTAGTGGTTATAAGATGCACTGAATTTTGTTTTTTGTTAACCAGAAGAGACACACTAAGCTGAAAGCTTGTTTACAGGTGTGACCTGGGAGCACAAGGAAGTTTAATGACTTGCTCAGGGTCACACAGCAAAGTACAGGTCTTGTTCAGTTCCAAAGCTTATGATCTCTTGTTAATCGACAAATACGGCATTCTTTTTCCACGTGAATGCCCTGCACCTAGCCTGCCTTCTGTTGAACACCCCACCATCCATACCCTTTCTTTAGTACTGCCTGGGGCCACATATGAGCTTGTGGTCTCATGAAGAGAATTATCACACCTTAGATTGTAATCTTGTATCTGCTCAGTGTCCTTCTTCATGTCTTCAACTAACCTGAATATAGCAGTACCCTGCTGGAATGGCCTCTTCAGTTCCTCTCTGGCATTCATTCTTCTCACCTGCTCCCCACACCAAAAACTGGTGAGTTCACTACCCTTCCGCATCATGAATGTGGTTAGTACAGTCTCCCGTGTTATAGTTACATATTAATAATAAACATGATCTTCTGGTAAGCTTTGATAAATGCAGCATGGCACAAGTAGAAAAATAGGCTTTCCTAAACATAAAAGATCTAAGCCACCTATGATTAGGCATTATTAAATGACGTGCATACCCATCATTTAATAGTGCCTAATCAAAGGTAGCCTAGATCTTTTAAGGATAGGAAAGCCCATCATTCCCCTTGTTCCCTGCTGCTATGAGCCTGACTTACTGGAAATACATGTTTATATTTGATATGTTAAAATAAAATGGGGACTGTACTACTTGCATTCATGATACAGAAGGGTGATGAGCTCACCAGTTTTCGGTGTGAGGAGGAATAGTGAAGAATGAATACCAGAGGGGGACTGAGAAGGCCACTCTTGCAAGGTACTGCTATATTCAGGGAAGGGGAAGACAGAAGGAGAGAAATATGTGCAGATTACTTTGAGAAATAAGATGTAGGGCTGCCAGCACCTTGATCACTACCTGGCCCTGTTGTCCTGGCCAACATTCTTCTTCCCTTAAAACCAGTTCATGCAATTGTCCAAGGCTGTGTGTGGATATTAATGTATGGAACAGCTGCCACTACACATTCAGTCACTTCACTGTCAGCCTAGTATTGCTTGTATAGCACTTTGGGATACAATGTGTATGAAAACCACTATATGAATGCTGATTCTTCTTCTTATTATTATTATTTCCCATGGAAAAAGAAGACAAGACAAGCATATATTTCAATTTCAAGAAAGTATGAACTCTAACATTGGACTGCACAAGAACATTGCTACAAAAAAGTGGTGGCAGTAGGGGGTGGTGAAGGGTGTGGCTGCACCCCCCCCCCCAAAACATAGTAACATACTTGCTTGCTGCTGCTGCATTTCACTTTGTTGAAGAAGTCTAATTTATTGATTGCACAAATGTTTACATTCAAGCTATGGATTACATTTGTAGGTTCTGCCAAAAACGTACTAGAATAGAATAATAGCAGAAAATATAAAGGTTTAATAAAAATTTTAAAAAGTGCATATTAAGCATGCCCACCACTCCAGCACCCCCAATGTAGCATCCTGAATCCACCATAACCACTAGTTTATTATTTAGCTTTTGTTGACCAGATAAGTACACTAGACACGTTATGTGCCTGTTTTCAGATACAACCCCGGAGAGTGCAATGAGATACAGATACAGTGAGATACAGGTTCATATAGAGGACAACATGACACAAGTTAGGCAGTATACAGAGTCAAAATAGAACCAAGTGAACATAACCAGTAGACAGTAAGCATAGTTAAGATATGTAGACCACCAGGTTATTCAAGATTTGTACTGCACTTTGATTTGCCACAGAGATTAGATTAAAACACATTTTCAGCATCTTAAAGTAAACAAAATGAACAGAACCATAGCCTAACATGTGCATTATGCAAAATAATGCACATGGTTTTGACCATTTGGGTGAAACAATTCTATACAAAGGGGAAAAAAGAACTGGTTAGCACTATAGAGAGCCATGTATCTCTCTGACTTTGGCTCTGATGATGTCATCACATAACACATTTGGCAGCCATTTTAGGAAGCAGGTAAGACAGTTTTTTTTAAGTTCAAGTTCAAGTTTATTGCAAGAAAACTCCATTGAGCAAGCTTATTCACAAGGGGGTCCTGAGACATGTACAACGTCATAAGGAAATTACATAAGGGATTAATTAGCAAAAGTAGCTGATTAAAGTGCATACATTGATTACAAAAAGACATTTCATGATAAGGTGCCACCTAGCAGCTCTTGGTCTAGTTAAGAAGTTGTTTCTTCTGAACAGGCTAACACAAGGGACTAAATATACACATAGCACAGGTATGGGAAATTAATATGGATATCAACACAAGGACAAGTGAGAATATGTAAAAAAGGAGGGGAAGGGTAGAGGATAGGCAGAAGGGAAGGAACGGAGGTAGAAAGAGTGGGCAGGAGTATGAAATAGTTAGGAGAACTGGGACTGAGGGCAGTGGGAGTTGGTAAGAAGGGGTCTTAGCATTTAGCAAATATAGGCCATATGCTATTATGGCAGTTCTGTTCCTGACAAGGAGAGGACAGGCCATTTGGTACACATGTGACTGTCATGGAATAGGGGGGTAAGCTTAATGGCAGTTGCAAATATCTTTCATTTTAGAAGCTGCTAGTGATTTGTAGAAGTTAATAGAGATGAAGCTAGTTAGTTTCAGTACAGATTGGAGAAGATTCCAGATAGTAGGCAGTGCATACGAAATAGCGCGACAGCCAAAGGTAGTACGGGTCCTAGGGACAGCTAGTAGGATGTAGTCTGATTTCCTAAGGGAATATGCACTGTGGGTGATGTGGATAAGAGACGTTAGGTAGCTCGGTAGTTTATGGTGGAGTATCTTAAGGGTCCAGATTCCAGCATGGAGCAAGCGTCTGGTGGTGAGTGAGGTCCAACCAACAGCTGCGTAGAGATCACAGTGATGGGTTCGGTAAGGGGAGCTAGTGATGAATCTTAGGGCACAGTGGTAAAGAACGTCCAGCTTGCTTAGGTTAGTGATTGCAGAGGAGGTATAGATTAAGTCTCCATAGTCAAGTAATGGTAGGAATGTGGCCTGGACAAGCCTGGTATGGGTCACAAGAGGGAAGAGGGACTTGTTCCTAAAAAAGAATCCCAGACGTGCTTTGAGCCTCTTATATAAATCCTCAATATGTTCATGAAAGGAGAGCTTGCTATCTAACCAGATGCCAAGATATTTAAATGTATGTATGACTTCCAGTGGTTCTCCCAGGGAGGTGATGATAAAATCCTTCGGGAAGGAAGGGAGAGAGCCAGGGGAGATGTTACGTGAGAAAATCAGAGCCTTGGTTTTTTTTGACATTTAGGAGAAGTTTGGCTTTTGTGAGGTTGCTTTCGAGCTGGGTAAAGTCAGCTTGCAATGTTTCACTAACTTGCGACACAGATGTACCTACGGTATACAATACAGTGTCATCCACGAAGAAATGCAGGCTGGAATTCATAATATGTGAATCGAGATCGTTGATATAGAGGGAAAAGAGGATCATTCCTAGAATGGAACCTTGAGGGACACCCCTGGCGATCGGGAGGGGTCTGAGAGAAGGCCATCAGCTTTGACTTTTTGAATCCTTCCAGACAGGTAACTGGTGAACCACTGTGCTGTGGACGGGGTGCTCCTAGTTTGGTAAGGCAGGTAATTAAAAGATGATGGTCAATGGAATCAAACGCTTTACTGAGGTCTAGAAAGACTGCGCCAGTAATCTTTGTGGAGTCCACAGCAGTAACCCAATCATTAGTGACTTTGGAAAGTGCTGAGATAGTGCTGTGTTTAGACCTGAAGCCAGATTGTGCTGGGTTAAGAAGAGAAAACGTTTCAAGATGATGTTTTAGTTGGTTATAGATCAGCTTTTTCAAAGACTTTAGAGAGGATAGGCAAGATGGATATGGGCCTATAGTTGTTTAAATCGCACGGGTCACCTGATTTGAAAAGCAGAAGAATGTGGACGGATTTCCAGCAGGCCGGAACAGTGGCAGAGGTGATGGATAAATTGAATATATGTAAGATAGGGACAGTGAGGTGGGCGTAACCTAGTCTAAGGAAGAAGGGTTCGAGTCCATCATCCCCTGTACCTTTCCTGATATTGAGGCTAAGGAGAGAGTCTTCAACCTCCTTGTAGTTAAACATTCTCAATTGAAAGGGGTGGGGTGGGGTACTGGAAGCGGGGGTGGAGCTAGCACAGCTATTCAACTGACTAGCATAAGGAGAAGAGTCAAAACCTAGTCCAGCAGTGACAAAATGTGAGTTGAGTTCTTCGAGGATATGAGATTTGTTTTCCAACACCCTATCTTTGGTAATAATATTAGTAGGAATAGAAGGAGCAGCGGGGTGGCCTTCGATGGATTTCAGTGTCCTCCAGATTTTGTGGGAGTTCTCGTTGGCCTGTTCCAGGGTGGATATGTAAAAGTTAGTTATGGCAGCATGAATGTTTTTTACACAGGCATTCCTAGCAGTTCTAAAGGCCTGCCAGTTGACAGGGCACTTTGAGCACCTAGCCATGGACCAAAGCATGTCTCTATTGGTAAGAGCTGCCTTGAGATCCGGGGTGAACCATGGGTGAGAGGATTTACGAACCCTTACTTTAATAAGTGGCACATGCTTGTTTGCCAGGGTGGTAAGGTTATCATTAAGGACAGAGACTACTTCGTCAGTAGTTTTGGCAAGGTATATATCTTGCCATCTAGATTTACCCTGGGTTGGAAAGAACATATGCTACATTGAACTTATAAAAGGACCATTTAGTTTTAAGTTTAGGCTGTTTGTGGTTTTTACATTGGGACCTCATGCACACAACAACACTGTGGTCGCTCATATCATTATGGAAGACTGCTGTGTGTGCCATTTTGTGAGGATGAGTAGTTAAGATAATATCTAGGAGGGAGCTATTGCCAATATTAGAGGTATTATTCCTAGTGGGTTCAGTAACTAGCTGAGCAAGGAAAAGCTCATCACAAATGGATTTAAGACAGCTTGACTTCGTAGAAAGCCAATCCATATTGAAGTCTCCTAGGATTATTGTTTCAGTGTTGGCATTTGTGGTTATGGATTTCAAAACGTTAAGGATTTCAGCACCACCAGACGGTGGCCTGTAGCCACCTATAATGGTAATACATTCCATGGAAGGAAGGTGAAGCTTCAGCGAAACAATCTGATATTCTTTAGGTTTAGTTTTACACGGTATATCACTAACTGCGTACTTAGTTTTGGCATACATAACCCCCCCCCCAGTTTCCCTATCTGCCCTGAATAGTTTATAGTCTGGGAGAGGGATTTGAGGATCAGTATTGTTTTTTTCAGCCATGACTCGGTGATAATGATGAGATCAGGGTTTGTATGTGCTGCCCATGCTTGAAGTTGATCAAATTTTTTGGTCAGGCTTAGAATGTTGACCAACATCATTGTTAGACCAGGGACTTCAGCAAAATCTGACGGTGATGCAATTTGTGATGGAGGACCTAGGTTTAACTTGACATTGCCTGAGCAGAGAAGGAGAGCAATAGCATTTTCTTTAAGCAGTTTATCAAGAATGAGAAGGTTTTTTTCCATTGGGTCCTACTTTGATTGGTTGTTGGGTATGTGATTTTGGTCCCAGGATAGGTAGAACTGGTTCTACTATAGGGAGCAATGAGGGAGAGTGCTCGGATGGTCATTGGTGATGGGAGTAGGATAGGAGAGGTTTGAGAATAGAGATTATGTGTAAGTGATGGAAGGGGCATCGGGGCAGGGGAGGTACTATGCGAGGGGGCATAGATGTGAGTGATAGTGGGAATGAGGATTGATTTGATGCCTGGCTTTTCAAGGTATGGTATTGAAAGTGGTACACTTATTCCCACAAATAGGAATAAGACAATGAAGCAGTCCATGGTTCCCGGTGGTTTAGTACAGTAGAGAGGAGGGCGGAGCGGATAATAGGACTGAGCTGAAGCCCAAGATACCACCCGGCACCCTTCTAACTCCGGGGAGTTTAGAAGTGGTTGAGTAGTTAAAAGTAATGTTTGGACTGTAATAGGGAAGTGAAGGCAGTAAGAAAAGGCAAGATACGGGTATAAGAAAAAGAATAGAAGTAGATAACAGACAAATCGGTATATAGCTGCTATTCATGGTAATGTGCAGGCTGATTTCAATATTTGATGAAAGAATGACAGGCAGTGGAGAGCCAACAAGGGACAGGTCAATGACAGCCAATTAACAGACTGTTAACCCATAGGGGTGGAGTAATGCTGTATTTAAAGAAGGCCTGGGAGGGGGTGGGGAGTGGGAAGAAAATTCAAGCAGGAGTTATAGAGAAAATTCAAGCTGTAGTTAGCAAGGAAAGCGGTAGCCCCAAAGTCCAACAGAAACCCTGTTTCAGCCAATGGGAAAAAGCGCACCAATCAGAGTGCAGAGGGTTGACAAACAGACCGATCGGTCTGATTTTACAATTTTCAAATTCTCTGGAACCACATTTAGGTAAATTATGTAAATGTAGTTTTAGCATTAATGAATACAGCAGCCTTTCCTTTAGTCACCTACAAAGTCAGATTTTTGAATAGTTTATTGTCAAAATGTTGTTTAGGTATCCTTTAAGAAAAGTATTGAATCCACTAAATACCAGCTGTTAATGAGCCAGAAGCAAAGTATGCAGGGTATCCCAGGGAGTTTTATAAGTGTGATAAGTTTGGTAAAAACATACAACTGACTTCTCTGCATTCAGGGCACTCAACATTTTAATCACCCATTTAGACCTAGATGGAGGGGTTGAGTCTAACTAGTGGCAAAGAATAAGTAACTTAGCCATGGCCACAATTAAAGCCATATACAGTGAGATATTTTATTTATTTATTTAAATGTTTCACAAGGAAAGTACACTTAGCAGCAATCGCTCATTCCCAGGTGCATCCTGGGGGAGAGGGGAAGGGGAACAGCAATGAATATACTGTCTAACCAACAGTCAGTATAGTATATAACAGCATAGGCAGAGATTACAGTAGTTCACACGATCACATTCCAGTTACAGAATTCCAGTCAGTATAACACATAACAGATAGGAAGAGATTACAATAGTTCACATATTCACATTCCAGCTGCAATATTCCATGGTAATAAGTGCAATTGTTGGGAAATTGGCAGACAAATTATTAAGGGAAAGGACTAACAAACTAACCAAACTAGAGTGGAAAAGTGGGCTCTGTACAAGAGTCAGAAGATATCTGCACCGGATACCAATAATTGAGCAGAAAGAGTCGGGTTGGTGCTTATAGGGGGCCAGGCAGGTGGTTGCAAAAAGATCCAGAAAAAGCAAGGGCAGCTCTTTCATAGCATGAGTAGCTGAATCAAAGCATTTAATGCCTGCTGATGTTGTGACTTCCAATCAAGCAGGGTACAGGGTCTTATGTTTAATATGAGCTGCCCAAAGGTTAGACTATGTCGCTCGGTATTCAGCTCTCCACTGACGAACCTGAAGGGTCAGGTCTTGGACTGACAACAGTCGATGGTCATCCGACTGAAAAGATTGCGAATTCTTGATAGACTGAAAGATATACACCCAGTCCAAATAATTAAGTAGACAAAATATAAGGGGCCTCAGTCGTTCACCTGGAGCCGGTTTGGGCCGAAGTGCACAGTGTGACTGTTCCACCACATATAAACTTGACAGCATTAGGTCCCTCTTCTGATTCAGGTAATTTAAGGACCACCAAACTGTTACATCATCTTCTCCCTTCTATAATAAGTTCTCAACCTTCTCCTCCAGCTGAGCCTCTGTGCATTTAAGGGTAACTACTTCAAGGTCCAGGCGATTCTGGCTATTCTCCACTAATTAAATCTGTGCTTCAGTGTCAGTGACTCTTTAAGAAAGTTCTTGGAGCTCAGGCTTAAATTCATTAAAGTCAGATATAAGCATGAATACGGCATCCTTGATGGAATTTAATTCCAAGAAAAATTTCTCCTTGGAAAGCTCAGAAGGTGCCGGGGTAACAGGAGGTGAAGGCAAAGTGCTGCGCCAAGGCCTCTTGGGCTCCACGACAGAGACGCGATTGGTCGAGCAGATTCTGAACCATCAGACAGAAAAGCTTCCATGGTCATACGAACATATGAAGAAGCCAGCAGAAGAAGACCATTTGGTCTATCAAGTCTGCTCATCTTGCAGGGTCCACAGCCTGAGCTAATGTCCTTGCCCTCACTCCCCACTCCTCCCATCCTCCCTACCCATGATCCTTACCTTCCCCCATGCCTATCCCAGCCTTTCTTAAAGCTTCCCACTGTCTTCAATGAGATAACCTCTTCTAGCAGCGCATGACAAGTGTCCACCACTCTCTCTGTGAAGAAGTGCTTCCTGACCTCCCTCCTAAACCTTCCACCCTCCAGCTTAAGACTGTGCCCCCTCATGTTATGGTTGCCACTCAGCTTAAAGAGAATCTCCTTATCAACCTTATTTATCCCTTTCAAGTACTTGAAGGTCCCAATCATGTCCCCTCTCTCTCTCTCTCTCTCTCTCTCTCTCCTGTCTTCCAGAGAGTGCATGTTCAGTGCCCTTAACCTCTCCTCGTATGCCTTACCCTGCTGACCCACTGTCATCTTTGTAGCACTCCTCTGGACCTTCTCCACCTGGTTAATGTCCTTTTTGAGGTGTGGGCATCAGTACTGAACTCCGTACTCTAGATGCAGCCTTACCAGTGATCTGTACAAGAGCAGTATAACCTCCTCTCTCCTATTACTGATCACCCTAGATATGCATCCCAGCATCTTGTTTGCCTTTGTTGCTGCTTTCCAGCACTGCATGGAGTGCTTCAGGTTACTAGTGATCATCACTCCCAGGTCCTTCTCTTCCTCTGATGCTGATACTCAGACTCCACCCGGGTAGTAATCTGTCCTGGGATTCTTGGCTCCAATATGCATAACTTTGCATTTCTTGGCATTGAAGCCAAGCTGCCAGATGCTGGATCACCTCCCCAGCTTTCCCAGCTCTTTCAGTAGGTCCTGTATCCCTTCAGTTGTGCCCTTAATGCCATCTCCAATGTCATTGATGAAGACATTGAACAACACCAGCCCCAGCAATGAGCCCTGCAGGATCCCACTGGTCTGGCAATCCTGAAGTTCGGTCATTACCCACAGAATTAAAATGAAAAACAAAAGGGATAATAAGCCGTTTAGACCCATGAACTCAGAAACTAAGCAGTTTTTTTACACTAATTAAGGAGCCAACTCAACGGAGGTAACTCCGAGAGCTACTACCCCTGTAAGCACATCACGTGACTCCCCATCGAGATGAGAGTTTTACCTTTTTCTTTAAAATAAATGACAACATTGTCAGGCTTGCTTGTGTGTAGTTTCCATATGCTATAAAATACTGTGTACTACTGTATATGGGCAACCATAAAAAGGCAAGCCCGAGTCTAAATCTAAAGATAGCCATGCAACTTGGAGACCTCTTGAGTTTTGCTCTTAAAGTTCCTGGTTGCCATGGATACCTTTCGATTCCTACACAGGCTTATTGTGTAAGGTTACCCATACGCAGTCCTCTGTACTGACAAACAATTACTGTTAATTACAGTCATTTTGCAAGTATATTAAGGATTTTTATTAGATTTACTCTGTATAACCGAGTGGAGTTGCAAGGTAATCTGCTGCTCTAGCAATGACTTTTGTTAGCTGATGAGCCCTCAGAGGGACCTGAGGCTGTAACGTTATTCAGAGATTGCAAAAATTAGAATTAAACTAAATGGGTCAGACTTGCACTTGAGGCAGTCTTAATGTTGTGTGAAATGCTCCAAATCGGAAACTTTTATCATGTTTCCATGCTCATGGAGGCTGTGAGTAGAAGGATAATGGTTTGTAGTCTGTCTTGCTCAGTTTGTTTCTCTTTTTTATTTTACATTTTTATGTTGTATACATTTTGAACTGGTTAATACAGGGGATGGTGGTAGTTCATATTATTGGAATTCAAACCCCTGATGTCCCCTCATATCAATTACTAAGTAAGGTGGAGTAAAACAAGGAAACCGAAGGGAATTGCAAGGTAATCTACTGCTACTGACACACCTTTTGGTGGCTGATGGGCCATCAGAGGGACTTAAGCCTACAACGTTATTCAGAGATCACAATAATTAGAATTTAAATAAATGGGTCAGACTTGCCATTCGAGACAATCTTGATAGATGTTGTGCAAAAGGCCTCAAATCTGAAATTTTTATCATGTTTCTGTATTCAGGGGGGCTGGGCACAGCAGGATAATGGCCTGATAAATTTGTATATGGGATACAATACAGGAGTTTACCCAAACAAGTATAATGGTGGCAAGTCCCCCCACTCCCCCCATGATTATGGACTTAACTCTGGTCCAGCTGCCCCTCGGCGTGCCTATATTTTGACAATGAACACCTCAGTCCAGCCTAGGCCTGCAAATAACTACCAGAGCATGGCTAGCACCATTGCCCTGCAGTGTATGTTTTGTTACCTGCTACCGTCTGCACTATGTACCTGTGTTTGGCACTGTATCACCAGCTGCTTTACTGTGTTATCTGTAATGATTTTGTAACCATTTCTGTAATTATTGTGTCTAGTTGTTGCTATTGTCCCTGATGTCTCTGTTCTCAATGACATGGAACCTTTGTAAAGGAGTCTTTGACTCAAAGGTGTCTTATCCGATATCTTCAATAAATAAAAAATTAAAAAGTGAATAAAACCCTATGATCACCTTCTCATTCTTATAACAGCCTGAAAACAGTTCATTCATACATGTGATGGCAACTACCACGTTTTCTGCACCATTATATTCATTTCATTTCATTTTTATTGGTTATACTGGAAAGGCATGTGAGTATTGCTGCCCATTTACACAAGCATCCAGTTACATACAACAATCATGAGACATGACATAGGCTAAAACATTTAACTTACAGCAAGGGTTAGTAAAATAGTACATAAAATCAGGATAATATAGACTAAAGGGCAAACCATGAACTAGCCTTAGTGACTTAACAAATACAAGGTGACATTAAGCATTCAGTGAGGGTTTGACAGTAATGTAATAACTGCCATATCTTTTTTTCCATAGGCAGAGAAAGTCATAATTCGCCGTTATAACTTGCGAGTTGTAATGGCGGGCACACGACACATCCTATTGCCCCTAACTCGTGCTGCTCCTATGCACACACTTGCACAGGAAAAAAGCATCTCACAGGATCCTGTCACAGCTCGGTCACACTGAACAAACCAATGACACAGCAAACAGCTCTCCAAAACAAAAACAAAAAAGCCAAAACTCCTTTTTTGACTCCAAGCGCTAAACACGATTCTCCTAATAAAAGGCACACACTCCCTAACCACTAAATTAACCTTCTGCCTTTCTCCATAGAAATGACATGGATCCTATCACCATATCACCAAAGCAACAGGAAAAGAAAACCTGATTTGCATATCAACGAACATGAAAGAAAGCTAGAAAACATCAGAGGAACAACAAAAACCCAAAACTGAACAGTTACATGAACTTTCCTGGACTCAGATTCACTTTTAAAAACCTTTGCTTTTCACTGTTTAATGTGGTTCAGGCTCAGAAGCAGTTTTTAAAAAGTCTGATGTTTACTGTTTAACGTGGTTCCAAACTCCGAATTTAACTTTCACTTTTATCCATGGTTTGGATTCCTGACTTCACTTTTTAGTTACAGGACATTCACAAGGTAAAAAAAAAAAAGTTTAAAGTTACAAAATGAAAAGCTATTTTTTTCTGCACTGCACTATTCAATAAAAAATGTTCCTGGCAACCATCTCCACAAATCTTCCTTTCACTGTGTGGCAAAATGAGACATGCCAGCAATTACATAAAACAATGCATGGGAGTGAGTGCACAATGAGAAATTATGTGCACCCTCAGTGTGGGATGCTCATATAAACCCCGAGGGTGTTTATGTAGCATCCCACACCTCAAGTGCACATCATTTCTCATTATGCATGCACCCCCATGCATTATTGTATATATACTATAACAGTGGGAAACAAAACATTTAAGTGCAATCTAAAAACTAGCCTAGGTGGAATAACAATACTACAAGTGCTAGAAAGAGACAGTAAGTGCCAGAGGTGGAAAATCAGAGGGTGAGGAGAAAAGAGTACAGATGGGGAACCAGATTAGGGCTGTGAGCAGGTGCAGGTGAGGGAGAAATGTCTCCTGATATTGTGTTTGAAGGGATTTGTGGGGGGGACAGAGTTTTAGTTCCAGAGGGAGAGAGCTTAAGAGCTTGGGTCTCATAAAGGAGAGTGTTTTCTGGCCTTGAGTGGTCTGGTGGAAAGGAACAGTGAAAGAGAGAATGAAGGACAGTCTAAAGGTCCTGGTGGTGGACGGTCACCAGTTATCCAGTAACACAGAATCTGAACTTGACTGGTATCCTATATGTTGTATGCATTCTGAACTGGTTAATAGAGGGATGGTGGTTGTTTTTATTAATGGAATTTAAATCCCCCTCCTTCTGTTCCCTAACATCAGTTACTAAAGGGTGTGGAGTAAAACAAGAGCTCTAGATAACTGAGAGGAGTTGCAAGGTAACCTGCTGCTACTGCCATGCTTCTTGGTGGTCAAGGAGCCATCAGAGGGACTTGAAGTGACTGAATCCCAGTTGTTGTACCAATATGCATGCAAGCAAACATAATAACTAGCAGCAGCTGCAATCCCAAGTGCACAGTGCATATCACTATGGTACAACAGCGAGTGATGAGCTCAGTGCCATGCAACTACCGTCACCCAGGTTCACCCTCCTCCTCCTCCTAGTACTACTACCTTGACCTGCTGTCACACTTGCTGCCCGTAGAACTGAGCTCCATGAAATGCAAAGTAGGAAAGCACGACCACACACTCATAGCTAGGGCTGATGCATATGCACAGCTATGGCCAAGTCAGAAGGCCACGTACACCATTTCATTTTCACTTTTATTTGCAGCATGTAGGTTGGGCTGCAATAAGTGCAAGCTAACTTGCCATTCAACTTGCATAAAACAAGAGCTAAGGCTTGGTTATAGTCACAGTACTTGACTTGAGAACAAAAACATGGTATCAATTGTCTCTTACTGTAGGGGCTGTGCAGTAGATGTCTCCAAGGATGGCCTTCAATAAATGTGGCACTGGTATACAATCATACAGTCAGATAGTCACAAGTTTCAAAATGTCTTTGACAGGCACACATGCAGGAAGTATGCAACGTCACATTCCTCATCCTCTTTGTACCAAGTAGTGGTATGTCAGCTAATGGGGAGGTGGAAAGTAAAGTAAAGTAAAGTAAAACTTTATTTTTTAAGCGCTTTTCAAAACCAAAGCACTGTATAATCACATTAAAATGATACAATTGAATAGAATAATCAAAACATTTTAAAAACTACAGAGCTTTGAGCTCAGATTTAAAACCTGAGACAGTCAGGCATTCTCTTATCCAACGAGATAGAGAATTCCACAGGAAAGGGAGCAGTGGCCCATTGTACTGTTCATCACTTAGTCACAGACTGCTGTGAGGAACACTGTGGATCATCCAAAAAAACTTTGAAGCTGGTTCCAGTTTGTCTCATTCTTTGGGAGGTGATGGAGCAACATGAATCTGTGTGAGTTGGGGGCTGGGGGCACTGGTCATACTGCTTCACCTCTGGACTTGAAATAAGGGACAGAGACCCTTAAAATGAAGGATTATGAGGGACACTATACCCTGAAATGAGGGACACCATGAAGGGCATCACATTTGCAGTGCACATAATGATCTAACACACTGTTTTAGGTGAGTGGTTGAGTGGGAATTACATTTTTGTGGCCATTGTCCCACACACCAGTGCACTGTGACTCTGTTTCTCTCCTGCTTGATATTAACCCACCAGACCAAACAAACCCACTGCACAATTACATACTATGAATATACCCTACCTGCCTGGCCTCAGGCCTGGCTGGACCCACCCTCTGATAGATTAAGGAAAATAAATTTCTGACACACCAAGACACATTAACTGATAAATATGAAACAGAAAAAACACTTGCCTTACTGCCAAATGATTCCACTCAATTTGTTCTGGTCTCCCGGGCAAGGGTAGGGCACTGGGCCTGGGCCAGGTGTTCTACCACTGACTGGCTGGGCTGTTACCTAGGGCTTCAATTCCAGGGGTACACTGCTAAGTTCTCCGGGCTGCAGGCCGTGTTGGTTGCTGCCACTTTCTGACTTGACAGGACTCTGGAACCCCCTTGACTGACTCTTCCACCTAACACATGATGCTGGCTTCTGGTCCTCCTGCTGGATTGGCTGTTTTGCCTTCTTTCTTCTGCTTGCTTTTCAGTCCTGGCAAAATGATCCTCTGCTGGTCTGTCCTGTGTCCTCTGTCTTTGCTGGTGGCTGGATCACTTGACTAACTAGTTGGTAGAACAGTGCGGTGCATAGTGCTTTAGACAAACAACTTAAATGAGGTGTGAAGCACAAACATTTTACACTGGTGGTTGATTTTATGATTAAGCAAACTAGCTCTGTTACATACGTTGTCCCCTTCTCTTCTGATTGGGCAAATAACTGTTGCATAAGCCCTTGCTTTCACTGCTTCAAAATCCCCTTCCTTGTACTCTGTACATAGTCAGCCATCCAGGCCATTTTTTTGCTGGCAAGGTGGACTAGTGAGTGGCAGCTACTGTGGACAGTCAGAAGGACTATGCATCACATGTCTGCCAAATGGAGTTAGGACTAGCCATGGACAAATCCACCCTCCACCCACTCCAGGCACGACATTGTGCCAAGTCTGATCTGAGTCTTGCTGACATACCTTCCATGCCCACTGCTGGATGGAGTTCCAGGTGGTCAGTATAATTGCACTCTCAATGTTCACTTAGGACAAGCCTTATTTGGAGCACTATGATTGGCCAGCATCATTAGCACCTGATGTCAGACACAAGATAGCATTCAGAAATGGTAACTGGCAAGCACAGGCACAAAGAATAGGGACAAAGACAGGTGTTCACAGGACAGTGGGACAGAGGACAAAATCAGGGGCAAATACAGGATACCCTGCACAATGCAGGACACTTGAGAGGTAGTGGGTATGGTAGTGGGCCAGACAGTGCATAGAAGTGATTGTGTGGTGGAGACGCCACTCAGCCAGTTGCTGGGTAATTGCAGACACACAGAATAAGGACAAAGAAGGGTGTTCATGGGACAGAGTACAAAAATGGAGGAAAATGTGGGATGTTCTGCACAATGTAGGACATTTGAGAGGTAGTGGGTATGGTAGTGGGCTGAGAAGTGCAAGGAAGTGATCAAGAAGTGGGGACACTGCTCAGTTGGTTGCTGGACAGTGACATGTAGATAAGACGATGCAGCCACTATCTCATAGGCATGACTGCCTCTTTTCATCTTCACGAGGTCTCCGCCCATCAGCTGGCAGAGCAAGATCATGATTAGCCTTGCTGATCATTGGACTGTCACTGCCTAGCCCAATACAGCTTGAGCTGCATTGGACACAACAACAGTGACACACCTCTGAAATTCATCTCATTGGAATAAAAGGTTTGCTGCACACATGTACAAGCAAACATAAAAAGATAACTTGCACTGCTTACATCTGTTTAGTGGAATGCTCACAGCTGTTTTGTTTGGAAATTAAGTTTCTGGTTATATCTGACAGACATCACATCAAGCAGAGCAGCATGACTGGCACATGGTAAGCTAAAAATTAAAAACAATCTAGTCCACCTCTAAATGGCCACTTCTGTAGCCCAGAGCCACTGACAGCAAATAAGTATAGTACATCCTCCACATGGTCAGTTTCAACTCAGCTCAGCAAATTATAAATTGTTGACTCAGTCACTAAGCTGAACCTTTAGTGACCCTCTGATCACACAGCTGAGCCTCCGTTTGTCCTACTGAGCTTCCTCTCACTCAGCTGACTCTCCATTAGACCCACTGTGCATCCTTTTGTTAGCCTGACCTTTTACTACCATTCTTTCCTGTGCCGAACCTCTGGCATTCTGGAAGCCATAGTAGCTCAGTAAAAGAGCAATCAGATCAAAGAGCATAAAAATAAAATTAATACAGTAGTTTCTCTTATCTGGAGTGGACAACATCAAATTCAATATTTCTGGTCCCTAGGCTTGAACATGTGGCTTTTGCTTCTCACATTTCTTACTGGTGCATGTTCCAACCGATTTATTTTGTGTAAAACCAGGAATATTGTATTTTACGATTATCTGCTCCAGACAAGGGAAACTAGTGTATTTATTTTCTTATTTCAGGCACCCCAGTCTGATTTATTTTTTTCTGCGCTACCATGACCTTCCAGAATGATAAGATGGAGTTTCAGTGCAGGCAGCAATGGTGGTTACGGGTCGGGCTAGTGGAGGGTGGCTCCCTGGGCTGAATGAAGGCTCAGTCATGTGATCAGAAGGTCATGAAAGTCGAGGCAGAGAATTAAAGAATAATTTGCCTTTCTACTGACTAAAGTGATTGTGTGATATTTGCCATAACAAATGGGAATAGTAACCTGTAGGAGCTGTGAATCAGTCTCCTACCATTCAAACAGCCCCAAACTGCTGTTTTCCATTTAAAAATGCTTTTATTTCTGTGCTCTGCTTCATTTGCAGAACCCATCCCTTTTTTTTCTCAGTGCTGCAAGCCCCAACTGTGACATCATTCCAGGGAAACTGTTATTAAAGGGACACTGTCATGTTTTACTTGTAGATGGCTAAATCAGCTATTTATTGTACCCACAATGCCTCACTATGTAAATTAGTATACAGGCTATTATATTTCAGTGCTCACTGCAGAAATAGGAGACTACATCTCTCAGTATAGAGGTCTTGCAGCTAGAAACTGTTTGCATAATGCCTTGTTTTGAAAATAAACATACAAGAACTTACAGTATATCATTGACACCACTCCAGAAATATGGGACTGCATCTCACAGTAAGGAAAGTGGGAAACAGAGTCTTATTTTACCCAGAATACCTTGCTATGAAAATTTACATATTAGGTGCTCACCACAACCAGCATACAAGACTGTACCTCTGACTAAGGTACATTTAAATCAGCATTATAAATTACCCAGAATTCCTTGTCAATGTATGTAAAACATTGACAGCTCCCTGGTATGACATCATTCTTACAGTAAAATCAACTGATAAAAGGGAAAACTTGGTAGTAATGAACACCCAGGATTATAAAGAAACGGTGGATACTTTGTTAAGTGATCAAACTAGCTATGAAAAATTGGGTAGCAATCCATCTCACACAATAAAGAGGGAGTTATTTGCACTATTGGATGAAGCTTTAAAAGATGGAATTATCACAGAGAGTGACTTTAAATATTTATACAATGAAAATTCAGTAACACCTGCCTTCTATGCTATTCAGAAGGTGCATAAAGATTTAAATCATCTACCTGGTAGGCCTATAGTATCAGGTGTAGATTTATTAACATCGTCACTCTGTGAATTCATTGATTTGTATTTACAACCATGTATGCAAAACCTCCCCTCTTACCTTAAGGACACCAGGGATACCATTCAAAAATGTAAAACTATCAATTGGCAAGAGGGGTACTGTTGGTTAACTATTGATGCAGAGGCCTTGTATACCTCAACACATTACAAAGATGGCATTAGATCAGTAAAATATTTCCTAACCAGAGAAAATTGTGGGGGTCAGATATTGGTTAAATTTCTAATAACAGCTTTAGAATTTGCATTAAAGAGAATTTTTTTTAATTTAATGGGGAATATTACTTGCAAAGATGTGATACTGCTATGGGGGCATCAATGGCCCCGGCATATGGCAATCTTTTTATGGGAATGTGGGAACAGGAAGTACTGTATGATCAGAAAGAAAAAACATGTTTTGATGGGATTAAGAAATGGGGTAGATTTATAGATGATTGTCTGTGTATCTTTGAAGGGGAACTAAGTGAAGTGGAGAAATTTATTGATTGGCTTAATAATAACACATGGACTTTGCGATTTACATACTAGACAGACAAAAAACAGATCAGCTTCCTAGATATAACCCTAAAAGGAGACTGTGACACTGGTACAATATCAACAACATGTATAGAAAAGAAACAGCTACAAATTCTCTTTTGCATAGCAAAAGTTCACACCACACAAAATTAAAAAAAATCAATACATTATGGACAACTGCTTAAGATAAGGAGGAACTGTATGGCAGATGAAAACTTTCAAAAACAATCAGAGGAACTTTTACGTAGATTCAGGGAAAGGGGATACACCGAAAGAATGCTAAAGCAGGCACTCCATAAAGTGAAGACCAAAACACAGAATGAACTTCCAGTGAGTGGGAATGAAAGACATAATACCCATACCAGAATATAGGTTGATTCTATTACATTCTCTATGGAACATAATGATGTCTCTGGACAAATAGGAAACATAATATGGAGAACTTGGGGGTATTGCAAAGTGACAATATACTACGAGGGATGGTGGGGTTCCACCCTAGAATCACTTTTAGAAAGACAGCATCACTTAGGGGCAAACTGGTACATAGCCAGTTCAAAGGACAATTGCAGGGGCCATCTACATGGTTACCAGTTAAACCAACAGGGTATATAAGTGTCACAATTGCAATATACATGTATGTAAATATATGGATGCCAAAAAAGATTTTACTTCTGAGACTACTGGGAAACAAGTACATGTTAGAGACTTTATACCATGTACAACTAGCTTTGTAATCTATATTCTGTGATGTAGTTGCCATAAGTACTATACAGGAAAAATGGTTAGGATGTTGAAAGACTGGATACAGCAACATATCTGTTCAGTTATTAATCAGAGACAAGATACCCCAGTGGGGAGATACTTTTAGAAGACACATGATGGCAAAACTGACACTTTGAAATTTTTGGGCCTAGAACATGTCAAAAAACCCTTTAGTGGAGGGAATAGACAAGATATTCTCTTAGAGAGAGAAAGTTATTGGATTTTTGTACTAGATACTGTCAAACCTGAAAGGTCTAAATGATTTGTGGGACCTCAAACCCTATTTAAGAAAGAAAAAATAACCAGGCACAGTATAGACAACCCCCCAAGCTCCCCATCTGTTTCCACCCTTCCCCCCATGTCCACCTTTATCCTTCTTAATTTTGATCAAACAGTTATGATGAAATTATTTTTTAAGATGTATGTTGATTGTAGAACTTTGGAAGATTTAATGTGAATTTAATTAATGAAGAACTATTATATTTCTTTCTTTCCTTACAGATATGCATTAGATATGGTTGGAAGGCTGTGAGAGCTGGACAAGTAAACTGGCATCCAAGACCTCTCTATTTTTCCTTTGCTCTCTCTTTCAGATGGTAAAAAGTCTGGTCTCTAGTATTTGTGTTATGGGATAAGTGGTAAAAAGTATTATAACAGCCTGAGTACAACCAATAATTAACTTGGTTTGTCACCTTAAATTGTTGTATTAGTAATGTTTGATATGATAAGACATATTGTTTTTGATATTTAAAAGTGTTTATAGTTTATTTTCTTTTGATGTTACGTGAATCATAATGAATTGTAAGCTGGAACCATGTAAATCTAAATTAATCAAGAGCAGATTTTGAAATTATCTAGATTTGGAAATCAAACTTGCAACTTGTGAAAACAGACCTTACATGATTATAACCAACAAGAAAACAATCCATTTTTGAATATGATAACTCAAGGGCATCAATGAATTATACATGGTATCTTTAAGTAATATAAGGAATAGAAACATAGAAACATAGAAGATGACGGCAGATAAGGACCACAAGGCCCATCCAGTCTGCTCATTTCTTTTTCTACCTTATGAATGTGACATTGGCCTTTGCTCTGTCAATGGCCTATCTATTCATACTCATCTGTATTGTTCCCTTATGCCTATCCCATGCCTGTCTGAAGCTCTGCACTGTATTCATATCCACCACTTCCTGAGGTAGGCCGTTCCATGCATCCACCACTCTTTCTGTGAAAAAAACTTCCTCACATTCCCCCTTAATTGGCCTCCCTCTAATCTCATACTGTGTCCTCTTGTCCTGCTATTTTTCTTATATTGAAACATGTTAGACTCTTTCACCTTGTTAATACCCTAAAGGTGTATGAATGTTTCGATCATATCATCTCTCTCCCTCCTTTGCTCTAGGGTATACATATTGAGCTCCATTAATCTCTCCTCATATGTTTTCTGATGCAGTTCCTGCACCATTTTGGTTGCCCTTCTCTGGACTGCCTCAATTTGGTTAATGTCCTTGTGAAGGTGCAGCCTCCAGTACTGCACACAGTACTCCAGATGGGGCCTAACCAGTGTCTTGTAAAGAGGGATTATTACCTCCATCTTCTGACTTGTGATACCCCTACTAATACACCCCAACATCCCTCTAGCCTTACCTACTACTTCAGTGGTCTGCTTGGATGATTTCAGGTCATCGGTGATGATGATGCCCAAGTCTCTTTCTTCCCTTGTGACTGCCAGCAACTCCCCTCCCAGCCTATCGGTGGCTTCAGGGTTTCTCTTCCCTATGTGCATGATCTTGCACTTCTTTGGGTTAAACCCCAGTTACCACTCTTCTGACCATTTTGCTAGTTTATACAGATCTCTTCTCATTCTGCCCACCCCATCTGGATTATCTACTCTGTTGCAGATCTTGGTGTCATCTGCAAACAGACAAACCTTACCCTTCAGCCCATCTGCAATGTGACTGATGAAGGTATTGAAGAGGACTGACCTCAGGACTGATCCCTGAGATACCCCACTTGTATCTTGCATCTCTTCTGACTGTATACTGTTTACTACCACTCTCTGTTTTCTGCCCGTCAACCAGCTTACCACCCAGTCGACCAACTTCTGACCCACCCCTAGCCTACCCAGCTTATTAATCAATCTTTTATGTGGAACAGTATCAAAAACTTTGCTGAAGTCAAGGTATGCAACATCAAATGCTCCCCCTTGGTTCACCACTCTGGTTACCCAGTCAAAGACATCTATGTGATTAGTTTGACAGAACCTTCCTTTTGTAAACCCATGCTGTCTTGGATCCTGTGCTCCTCTGGATTCCAGGTGTTGCACTATCCTTTCCTTAAGGAGTGCCTCCATAATCTTGCCCACTATTGAGGTAAGACTGACTGGTCTGTAGTTCCCTGCCTCCTCCCTGCTACCAGTCTTGTGGAGTGGAATCACATGAGCCCTTCTCCAGTCTCCTGGGACCTCTCCGGTGCTCAGAGACTCACTAAACAGTTCTGATAATGGCTCTGCTGGTTCCACCCTTAGCTCCTTTAGTGCCCTGGGATGTATGCCATCAGGTCCCATTGCCATGTCCACCCTGAGGTTATTGAACTCTTGTAGGACCCTTTCTTTTGTGAAGGAACTTGTGCACACCTCCCTCCCTCCCCCCTCTGTCCATGGTGCTGAGCTGTGGGCCCTGCCCTACCTTCTCTTCAGTAAATACTGAGCAGAAGTACTGTATCTATTTAGGATAGATGCTTTTACATGGTCCTCCTCCTCACACGCCCCCTTATCCCCTTTGATCTTAGCACTATCCCCCTCTGGACTTTCTCCTTTCACTAATGTATCTATAGAAAGTCTTGTCACCTTCTTTTACTGTTTGTGCTAGTGTTTCCTTGGTTTGGGCTTTCTCCTGCCTTACTGCCTTCCCTGCTTCCCTTAGGGAAGTTTGGTATGCCTCCCTATCTTCATCCTGCTGCATTCCCTTATATTTCCTGAAGGCCAGCCTTTTTGGCTCTGACCTTTTCTGCTACTGTTTTTGAGAACCAAAGTGGTTTCCTTCTTCTTTTGTACTTCCTTTTCTCACTAACACAATGGGATGCTGCTTCAAGTATTGCATCTTTATTGCTTGCCTGATTTGCCTGTACTCCCTCACCTGTATTTCTTTTTGCCAGGGCTAGCTTAACTCTGTTGGCCATCTTATTAAAGTCAGCTCCTCTGAAGTCCCATAGTTTTGCCTTGGAATGGGATGATTTAGTTCCAGTGGCCCAATTGAACCATACCATGTGATGGTCACTGGCCCCAGGTGACCTTCTACCTGGAGATCTGTGATCCTTTCCCTGTTAGTCAGTACTAGATCTAGGATAGCCTTTTAAACAAATCAGTATGAGATACAATGTGATGGCACACTGTCCTAGTCTCCTATAAAAAGGCAGTTTGTAGAACTCTGCACCACACCCCCTAAGGAAGGTTAGGAGCCGAAGCACATGGACTGGAGTGTTTTTGTTGTACACCCCAGTGAATTTTGATTGCATTATAGTGAAATACTGTTAAGTTCGTAATAAATACAGCAGTTATCACAACATATATGAGTGTAGCATCTTCTATGTGAAAGAAAAAGTAGTGCGTGTGTTCATTTGAAGGTGCATGTTGTTATAGACTGGGCTGGCGGCCCATCGATGAGCGCACCCTGTCTGCTCCCTGTGCACAGCAAGGCCTGCTTTTCTTGGAACCTTTGAAACTGGAAGGCAGCCAGACACAAAGCACTGATAAAACATAACAATAAAATGACTATGACAGACTTTTTTACAAAACAAATTGCAGCTTCAACATCTGAAGCATGGCTGGCAGTGGCACACTATGTGAAAAAGGCATCTGCGAAACTTTACACAATCACTTTAAACTCAGCTTCATCCCAGAGACTGAGTCAGTAATTTATGACTGACTGAGCAGAGCTGAAATTGACCATGCTACCTACCAAGTATATTAGTGGTTTTACCCTGAAACTGCCTGTTTTCAGAGTTGACAGTTTTCTGTAAATAATACACTGCTCCTGCAAAGAACACCAGTGCTGCCTACCACCATTTTCAAATTAACCCCACCACCTCCTTCAGTACTGAAGCATTTATAGTGTGTGTGTGTGCATGTATATGTGGTGAGTCATTAGGCTAGCAATGGCATTCTTTTAGGCTAGCAAACATGGTGCACTAGACTGCATATAAATCACCTACACTCTGAAAATTCTTTTGAATAACAAATGCTAAGGCAGAAAGCTTACGTTGTTAATTTGTTAATTAGTACTAAAACTGTTTGCAGGTTCTCTTGGCAGTGCCCTCTTAGTTCTATTACTAAATAAAAAGATGTGTTCCTTAGTATTTACCATTCCAGTGTGTTCTCACTGAGTACAGACTACATTTAATTTTGATGTTTTGTAGGCATGGCCTTGCTCTTCTCCCTACTGCAATATCACTATGCATGCTTTTTCTGTTTCAGCATTGAAAATATTTATTTATTTGAAAGTGCACTGAGCCAAAACTGACTTTCAAGTGCAGGACAGTGGGAGGGGGCAGTCAAAGAGAATGATGAGAAATAAATTCATTTGCTTCTATACAAAACGAAGTCTGGTCAGATCCACCACGGCTGCATAATGAAGTTAGTGAAGTTATGTGGAATTGTTAAAGAGGTATGGAGAAACAACACAATGATTTGTAAGTAGTAAGATTTGTTTCAGTTTCAGATCTAAGGAAGGCATACACATTATTAGGAAAATATATGGAAGTGTACATTTGAATGGAAAGAATAGGAAGCAATATAGGTTTACAAAAGAACCCTAGAGCAAATGCCACTGATGTATGTGTTATCCCGGATGATATTGGCCAGACAGGCAAATTTTAAAGAAAACATAATTGCACATACCCCAATAATGCAAAGCATCATGGGAAACATAAGCAAATCCCCATGATGGTATTGAAGGTGGCAGTGCTTAATTACAAGGACAAGTATATGTTTTTAATACATTTACAGACAGTTACATAAATGTAACTTCCTTCATAGAATAATTTAAATTTAGTAACAGTGGTGTACAAAGCAATTACTCGGACATCTTGAAAACTATAACTACTTTATACTGTACATTGACACCCCATAAGGACCTCCTTGAAATTGAGATGCAAATGTCACCCATTTATCAGTTTTCTAACAGGAATATTTTACTATCCTAAATACATTTCTTGCTTCAGTAACTGCACAGCACATCTATTGCATGACATACTTAATGACATTTTACATCTGCAGCTGTGCAATGTGCTGCTGCTTACTACACCAACATCATGAACCACAAAACAGATGATTGTCATAACTAGGGAAGCAGTATAGCACAGTGGTTTAAGGCTCTGCGCTGCAAATTTGGAGATCTGGATATGAATCCCACAGCTCCCACTTGCACACTTTGTGATCCTGAGCAAGTCATTTAACTTCCATGTGCTCCCAGGTTGCCCCTGTAAACAAGCTTTCTGCTTAGTGCGCCACTTCTGGTTAAACAATTAAAAGAAAAAAAAACACAATATATTATTTGTCTTGCTTTATTTTGCTACTACAAGCTTTGACTAATACATCCATCCAGAAATGTACTTTTTATAGCTTATGACCTAGGCAGAACTACACATAAAATCTTGCACATAAATAAATCATCAGAATAGCATTTTCATATTTCAGTAGTATCTCCTTCCTTTTCAGGTGCCCATGACACTATGTTCACATATCTTTTAACTTCAATGCACTAAACCTATTCAAATGCACAAAACACACAACTGTATTCTCTTTACACATTACTGTGAAACTTCAGGACCCAGAATAATCAAGAAGCAATTGTTAGACTTCACTCTTGCATGTCATTGCCATGCCCACTTCTCATGCAAACAACAATTAGGCAAACTCTTGAGCAGGTGGTTACAAGAGAGGATGGTAGAGGGATTTATATTTTGGGCTTGCTATATGGTAGGGCCACTTCAGTGGCTTCCATACACAGTCCAACACCTTCCAATGCGGAGTTTTTCGCTCCGATAGAGAGGGATATAGCTGGTCTTCCGGGGTATGCTCTTATTTTGGCAGGAGATTGAATGCTTATGCTGATAACTGTAAAGATAGGATTCCACCAGCAAAAGGACCTTTAACAAAGGTTCAAATAGCCTTGAATAAGCTGTTAGAGGCTTCGGCTCTGTTGGACCCGGCACGGACTCATACTGGTGGGGGCAAGAGTATGAAATTTTACTCAGCGGTGCATAAGACTCAATCTCGTATTGACTTTTTTCTGGTGAATAGGGAGGTACTTATGGGGATTAGGGGACTGACAATGGAAGGTAGAATTTTTTCAGACCATTCCCCAATTACACTAGTCTGGGAACCGAAAGTAGGCCCACCTAGACTTTTTCAATGGAGGTTGAGTGATTCGCTAATGACTGAACCTGCGACTAAAGATAAGCTCGAGGGGGCCCTGCTGGAAATTATTCAGCAACAATTACCCACGATGACAAACAGGAAACTGGCCTGGCCAGCTTGCAAAGTACTCTTTGCCGGAGTGGCTCAGGAACTGGCAGCTCAGAAAAATAGGCAGAGGAGGGCAAAAGAGGATTTTATTTTAAGGGCTATTAGCTACTTGACACCTTTAGAGGGGTTCTCAGAGGAAATTGATGGGGAACTTAGAAGCTTAAGGTGTGAGCTGGAGGACATGGCTTATGGTAAGATGGATTTTTGGTTGGAAAAGATTAAAGCTAAATATCTCTTGAAAGGAGATGTTCCGGGTCACCTGCTGGCGGCTAGAGTTAGGGAGTGGGAGGTGAGTAGAATGGTGACATCTATCTGGTACGATGGGAAGTTAATTACAGATTCCCAGGAGCTAGCAGATGCTTTTGGGCTGTACCTTAAAGATTTATACCAGATTGGGAATATGGTAGGGGAGAAGGAGATTAAAGCATTCCTGGAGGAAATGCCTCTGCCCGTGATAGACCCTTCACAGGCTAGGGAACTGGCAGCTCCCATAGGAGCAGCAGAGATTGTGGAGGTTGTCAAGTCCCTACCCGGGGGTAAGACACCGGGACCAGACGGCCAAACGGCAAAGTTCTACCAGACCTTTATTCAGACTATATTGCCCATATTCCAGGATTTTTACAATACTATAATGCAGGAAGGAGTGCTCCATTCTCCCCTCTACCAGGCTTACATTACATTAATTCCCAAAACGGGCAAGCCTAAGGATGGGCCAGCCAATTATATGCCAATTGCACTGATGAATCAGGATATTAAGATTCTTACAAAAATACTGGCTAACAGAATTTGGTGGATAGCGCCTGCTATAATTAGCCAGGAGCAAGTGGGGTTCATGCCAGGGAGGGGGGCTCATGACGCTTTGAGAAAGCTTCATCATATCCTGAACTACGCAGTGGACTCTCAAATTCCTATAGCTTTTGTAACCCCTCACCCCTGCCTTTTTGCCAAAATGACAGGTGGCATGCTGTTGAAGCTGACAGCAGTACCTGGTGAGGACCTGGGTTCGGGGCGGATGAGGTTACTCGGCACAGGGGGACCTAAGTTTGACAACTCTGCACAGGGGCACCCAAGTAAATCTGAACACAGGAAGCAATAACTGTAATGTCCAGAACCAGGAATGGGATTCTTCAGTGTGGCTTTTATTCACAAACTAGCTGAAGAAAACAAAGCATAGATGGACCCCCATGGGGCTACATTTTCTGGTAATGCAGATTAGAGACTACAACACGGTCCACTGGAAGAATGAACCAATTATACTGTTTTCAGGCTCTGGACCCACCAGACACACAGCCTGGACTTGCACGCGCTTTGGGTACACAGCCCGACTGGCCCGGCTCCCCCACCGGCCACTTGATTCACGGTCCATTGGATGAATGAACCAATTATCCTGTCGTGGCTCCCCACACCACTTAGAGTCTACGACTTCTAGAGAGATTTCTTCCTTACTTCTTATGACTCCCCATCTCACAAAGAGAATTCTTCTTTACACTTGTTGTGGCTCCCCACACCACTTAGAGTCTGCGACTCCTAGAGAGATTTTCCCTTTTGCAACCCACGTCTGGGTACTTCTCCCATCACTGGCCAAGTGCATGAGGCAAAGTAGCAACCACAGCAGAAATCTGTAGAGGTGGACCTGGTTACTAAAGATGGGGGGTTTGCCCACCTCCAGCTCCCACAGCCCACACCCGGCCATTTCTCTGAAAAACTGAAACTTCTGAATGTAGATTAAATGGTAGATGAACTGTCGCACCTCCTCTACATATTACTTGAATTACCCAACATTCTAGCATTTGACACTACTCCACTTGTTTGGCCTAGTCCTATAGGCTTCCCAAATTGTAGCTCAATTCCTAGATTTCCTCACATGTCCCAGGTTGAAGAAACACATTTTATGCCCTCTCATGTTAGAGCAAACACTCACCCTTTAGTTGCAGGTGCCCCACAGGCGAATCACAAATCTTCCAACTTTCCAAAACAAAGGCTGAACTGAAATGGCAGCTTTTCTTCCTCTTGGCAGAATTAAGGGGATTGTCCCAGGAATCTGCATGGGGATCTTTACATCCCCCCCGGAGGGAGGGGGCACTGAGACCCAAACAGCAGTCTCCACCACTTGAGCACACCTTCACTTACTGAAAACCAAACTGGAACTGACCCTTCCCTTTGAAAACTCCCAACATTCTATCTAAATCCCTCTGCTGCAGATTCCAATGTGGCTTATGCAGCTGCAAAAGTTCTATTGGTGATGTCATCCCTCAGTCTCAGCTGAGACTGAGAACAGTGTGAAACCCATTTAACTGGAGTTTCACAAGCTGCCTTCCCTGCCTACCACTAGGTCTTACTGGGATTCTAGTAAACCTGGGTAACAAGGGGTTACACTCACCCTTGACCAGGAAAATGACTGTCCGAAGTCATTATTTACTCGGCCTTAGGCCATCCCACCCTATGTGCTACCTGCGGAGGGGGGTGATCAGGCCCCCTCCTACCATATGCAAGCACAGACAGGCAACACTAAGGACCTAGAGGCCTGTAGCTGACATATCAGCCTCTACACTATCCACTTACTATGGACACCCAGTGGCTCTGGTAGAACCATCCAGAGCATAGCCCTGATAGATCAGCACTGTGGTCCCTACTGCAGGTCAGGGTCACAGCCTGTCTATCCCCCCTAACCCTCTAGGGAAAATCTATCTGCCTTTAACTGAATACCCCCCCAAAAAAAAAAACAGGGACCTCCCCGACCTTGAGCAACCTGCAACCACACCATTAAAATACCAAATTACTGCCTCCTCCCTACCCCCAAAACCACACCTGTGGAAGGAAAGGGTTAATACAGCAATAACCATAACAATAACACCACAGTACTTTAAATTTCTACACAATAAAGCACTGACGAGGAACTCCGATGAGCCCCTCCTCCTCTTCTTGTCTTCTCTTCTGTCTTCCCAGGAACACCAGTAAGAAAAAGAAAGACAAAACACACTCCTAATCTGCATACACAGTCTTCCTAGACCCCTACCATCAAAACACTGCAGAATCCCAAAAAGATTTTTTTTTTTGTTTTTAGAAAAAAGGTAGAAAAAACAGTATTTACATAAGATAACAATGACATTATTTACAATACACATTTGGGGGGATGGAGTGCCCTAAAAGTCCCAACTAGTGACCACAAGGCCCGAAGGCTAGTCCAATAACGAGTCTCTCCTGGGCCGAAGCCCGGTGAAGCACTGTTCTAAACAGGCCAAAGTCCCGAAGGGGAGAGTCTTTGCAGACAGTTCACACATTTTTGAAGTCTTTAGTGTAGGGTGTGTACTGCAATGTCATAAAGATAGAAACGTTCGGACTTACCAGCCACTTGTAGTACAAGACTCTGCACCAACCTGCACCTCTGCTGAAGACTCTCCCTGGCAGCATTTCTTCTGATACAGCTGGGCGGACATTTTCCGGGAAACACAGGAGGGAACATCTGGGAACAGCTGGGCTGATGTCATCTCCGGAGATGGAACCTTAGAACAGGAATAAAAAGAAAACAGCTGGTCCGACATCATCCGATTACCAGGCAATGAACAGGATACAGCTGGGCTGGTGTCCTCTCTGGATCCGAAGTCATCTGGTGGGCCAGTTGATGGTTTCTGGACAGGACAGTACACTGTAGACTGATGAATGTGGGGCACCTGAGTCCTGGATATTCATATTGGTGGATCAATAAGGCACTTCACAGTCTGGTGTGGCAGTATTGACTACCACTGCTCGGCTCTCCATTTTGTAGGCACGGGCACATTTGCTGGGAGGTCCTTGCACTGAGGCCAATAGTACCGGGGATCAGGGGCTTGAATTATTACCCTGTCTGGGTGCACATAATTCACACAGTGGGAGATTTCACATCCCTCTCCGTCCACTATTCTCACTCTGTCTATAAACAGTGCCCTGCCTCTCTTCCACTGGGTATGCTTTTCGTGGAACAGTCTATTCTTTACAAGCTGGTTGGCCCCAGGATGCACACTTTTCATTGCTTCATCCCAGATCCAGGATTTCCTGCAGTTCTCAATCTCCTCCCAGACTTTCCGAGGAAAAGTAGGAAAGGTCATACCATAGATCTCATTTGTCTTTCTACGAACCAGTCTCTCCTCTTTACTTGCTTTGGTCAATCTGAGACCGCTGGCCTGGCTTGGGGGTGGCCAGTCCTGGTTCTGCCAGCTACGCATCCTTAAGGAAATTAGAAACAGATCCCTGACTTCTTCCTCCTGTAAAGCCAGGGTAGTGGCATCACCACTTTCTTCCATACATTCCTCCGAGGCAAGATCTTGAGGCTGTGTACCCGTTCCTTTTTCACAAGGCCACATAGGTTCCCCCTCATCTTCCTCTTCACTGAGGATCTGAGCCCAGGAGTGAGCAGTCGTTCTCACCCCTGAGACTATCCATTCATCACTAGGCGCGGAGGTCGACACCTCCCATTCAAAGGCCTCCCGCATCTCATCTTCACCTAAGAGACTTGGGCTAGCCCCCCCCCAGGGGTCTATTGATGCTTTATCCGAACTTTCTTTCTGGGATCCAGCATCCGAAACTTCAACTTCTGGTTCTGTCTCTAACTTTGCACCCTCTAGCTTTGTGCCACACTCCCCCGAGGGGCCTTCCTCCACAGGCTCCACCTGGTGCTGTGTGCTGCCAACTGTAGATTCCTGAATGTTTGTCCATCTGGGAGCCAAACAAATTGGAGGCGCTTTATACAAGCCATATTTTTGTAGGCATCCAGCACAGTGAGGAATCATGAAGACGTCCCTTCCAGCACTCAAGCATATTTGACATACTCGCACTGGATAATTAGGAATCGCCACATCAGGAGGCAGTTGCCCTCCATAGCACCACTTTTCAATATCTCTCAGTCTATTTACTGCTGCTGTTACTGCAACCCGGGCATGATCCATGTAACGAGATGGTCCTGAGGCCATAACTGCAGAAAAATAAACAAAAGTTCACTGTAACTGAAAGTCCCACTTTATTGAACACACTCTTTAGCTGTAAAATTGCTCCTCTGCTGCTGTGTTTACTTTACTACCCTACCCTGTAATGGCGACAGCAGCACTCCTGTGCATCAACATTTAGAATCTAGGTCAAGCCACTGCACACCCGATTTACACCAGCTACTGATAACTTTTACTTAAACTGCACAACTTGCTCTGATCTGGATTTACACACATTTACAGGATTTTTCTTGGACTTTTCACATGCTGGTATCATTTATTTTATTCACAGTCCCTTAAAGCTTCAGTTTTTTAGCACAGGATTGCCTGCTTTTACTAGTGCTGCACTTTTCTACAACCCACAGTCTCTCTCTGGCTGCAAACTTTAAACTGAGGCTAAATTCATTGCTATGCACACAGTCAGTGGCTTAACAGACTTGCACTTGCTGGCAGGACTTCACACAGTCACCACAGTCGTTACTTGCAAAGCGACTACACTGCTGCACACACATTTTATGTGGCATAGGCTGAAAATCACTGACTGAGCAGTTTCTAGAATGTTTACTTACTGTTATCAGTAGCAATTTGCTGCGATGGGGAAAAATGGCCTGCAGCCAGTTCTTGAAGGCCTCAGTATACAAACGGGCGGGCAGTCCTAGAGATCGTCTTTTTAAACACCAAACTTGCAATTTGGACGATCGATTAGCGGGTTGAGCCCGATTTTAAACAAGAAAGTCTATTTTTCAACTGTTTACAATGCTTTGAACACTCTGCAAAGCTCCTCCACTGCCAGCACACGCACTCCACTCTCACTCCCTCTCGAATGCTGAGGCAGTCTCTATAGAGCTGGCTGAGGGGCGGGACTGATTGCAGCCTGACCAACCACACAACGCCATGCAAATGAGCCTCTTCTTCCTCGCAAGGGCTCTTCTCCTCACAGCGATCATCGAGCAGGCAAATTTAAACTGCAGAATGCAACTTTTTTTTTTTCCAACTGACTCCACCACGGGAGCCTATTTCAGCCATATCACATAGCCATTTACTCTGCAGTCTCTCAATTCACTCAGAAAGCATTTCCAACATCCAGGGCATAATTTTCCTTTTGCTACCCCTAGTCTTCCACACTTTCCTTCACAACAACCCATTTTAAAAGCATTTCAAACGTCCAGGGCACAATTTTCCTGTTGCTACCTGTAAAGATCAAGCCTTGTCTATCAGACCACAATTTTTTTTTTTAAAGTCTGTTGCAACAGCCCTTTATTTTTACCTTTACTCCTTCTGTTTTATCTCTTTCTGCATATAGGGTGGCCACCTATGTGTTCTCTCTTTCCTTCTCAGTCTTCTATCTCTTAAAAGCTGGTTCTGATATATTGGGTTTAACCCCCCCCTTCCTTGCTTCTCGTTATACCCTTTCAGCATGTCCCTGTGTTTAAAATAAAAATGTAATCACATAAGGATGTAGGTTAGCAGTTAAAAACTGGACATTTCTGCAGCTTAAAAAAAAGAAACAGATTTGGTATCCAGGTAAATGAGAAATTCGGAGCATTGTCCCGGCTGTAACAGTAACTGTGTAGCCGCCAAATACAAGAAGAGCCAAGTAATGAAAGAAGCCACCGCCCGAGATTGCATATCATATCAGCTAATGCTCCTCGGTGCTTCGGCTTCTTCTCTTAAGGCTGGGTGGCTATAATTTTGCAAGAAAGCCTCACAACAGTGTGCATTATTGCACAGTCTGCAAGTACCAAGGTTATAGTGGCTTGTGCATTATAATATGGCAAAGAGTACTCTTAAAAGTTTGGTGTAGAAGGTATTCATGTCATTTTTGTATGTGCACGTAGGAGAAACTGAAAGCGTACCCAACAAACAGTCCTCAGTTACACAGAATCCTTCGGTACATCTCACCTTTAGCTCGTCTCTAAGAGCCAGTCAGCCACTTCCAAAACTTCATTTATTCTGAGATCTGCTAAAGGAGGTACTTCCCAAATAATTAAATGTTTACATTCTGGATCCAGACAGTTATGTTAATGTTAAAATAAAAGACTTTAATTAAGCATTTTTACTCCTGAATCTCACGCACGACTGCAAGGCATTTTTAGCGCCATAGTTTTAAATACCACACGTGTGTACGGCCTAGAGCATTTTCACCCAAGAAATTCCTTGAAAGAGTTTTCACCTCCAAAAAGGATTGTGCTCCAGTCTACATACCTCCCAGAACCAAACTAGTGCATTTTCAGTCTGTTTTATTGTATCGTTGGAAACGAGGGATTTCTTGCTTATCCTTACATTGGATCTGTCCTCCTTCTTCTACAGCCTCTATCTAAGAGCCGACCGGCCATATTCTGAATGTTTTTATAATTGATGTCAGAAGGGGTGGTGCTTCCTAAAGTTCGGTATTATGCTAAATCCTCTAATCCTTAAGTAATAAATGTTTAGGATGGTATAGAAGTTATTTTATAAATTTAAAGGTGTAGTACTGCTTCCAATATTAAAAATTTGTTGTAAATAGTGAAATGTAATTTGATGTAAGACACAGGGGTGGAGCTTAGTAGCCACCTGACCCCTGTCCTGTATATATTCAGAGTACCTGAATTAAATGATCAGATAGTCTGAGAGGTTCAGACCTGTGCTGACGTCCAAGAGTGAAGTACACTAGCTTATTCTAGTGCTGTCGAAAGGCTAATTCATTTGATTTGTATTGGTGCCCCATTTTCTTTTCGTTGGAAATTCGGCTTTGTATAATCATTTTTGTTAATAAATTAATTTCTGAATTATCTACATCTTTGAACAAATGTCCTCCTTGCTATCCCACACCTCACACATGGTGTCAGAAGTGGGATTCTGGGATACTGTTATAAGTATTGAAGGAGGTTGTGGTTGCGTGGATGTCCCAGAAGGTGCCTGTTGGAGTATTGACCAGAACCATGGTGGAGAAGTCAGGGCAACCCTTGCTGACCGGGCTCCCCGATGTTAAACGCAAGCTTATGAAACTGGAGGAAGATGGTGATGTTTCGGATGGTGAGCAAGAAGAGTTGGAGAAAGGACCCCCTACTGGAGACTCACAAGACCTATTACAATGGCTGTGTATGCAACAGATAGCCTTGGAGAAACAGCGGGAGAGGGACATGCAAAGAAATGAGGCCAGATGGGCTGACACCTTGAGGGCCATACAAGCGCTTGGTGTCAGTAGGGCCCCCCCACCAGCAGGGGATACCCCTAAAGATATAAAATTGACTAAGTTAAGTGAAACTGATGACATAGAAACATATTTAACTATGTTAGAGCATATAACACGGGCCTGTCAGTGGCCTAGGGACCAGTGGGTAATTCGTCTCACTCCTTATTTGACGGGGAAAGCCCAACTGGCCTATGGCGGTGTAGAGAGTGCTATGAGTGACAATTATGATACTGTCAAAGAAGCAATATTAAAAAGATATGATATCTGTCTGGAGACCTATAGACAGAGATTCCGAGCCCTGAGATTCCAACTTTCAGACACCCCACAAGAAGCTTTTACCAGACTTAATGACTTACGTACTAAGTGGTTACAACCTACCACTAACACAAAAGAGCAGATGTTGGAAGCCGTTGTTTTGGAACAATTTATATGGATTTTGCCTCAAGATGTTCAGATGTGGGTGCGGGAACACCACCCAGAGACAGCCAAGAAGGCGGAACAATTGGCAGAGGACTATCTGACTGCTCGGCCTAATCGACCTAAAAGCCACTTGGGAATTAATGCACCTCATTCTATGGTAAGAACCTCTTCGATTACTACACACATACCTAGTGGACCTATTAAAACTGTAAGTGTTCCTAAAATCCCCCTCAATGAAGTGGTATGTCATTACTGCCAAGGCAAAGGACATATCGCGAGATTTTGTCCAAAAAAGAAAACTGGTCCGACTCATCTAGCCTTAGCAAATTGGGGGCAGTACATTATTCTTGTTAAAATAAATGGTAAGGAAATGGTTGGACTACTAGACTCTGGTAGTCGACTGACATTAGTTAAAGCTTGTATGATATCTACAGTTCCTGAAGTAGCCACACAAACTCAAGTAACCTGTATACATGGGGATACACATATGTATCCAGTACAACAAGTAGAGGTGCAGGTGCAGACAAGTACCCGAAACATGGAAGTTGGAGTGGTTCCACAATTGCCAGTATCGGTTATATTGGGATATGACCACCCAGATTTTCCTCAGTTACTTGCCAAGGCTACTAATATAGGAGCAATGACTACCAGAGCACAAGAAAAAAAAAAAACACTGAACTCCAACGCTCCTTCCCATTTGAGGGTGGTCTATTCGAGCTTCTGGGGAAGACAAGGAAAACAAAAAGTCAGAAAAGACAAGAAAAACAGGTGTGGCAACACTTACAGAAAGACTCTAAAAATACTATTGGCTTTAAAGATTTAGGTTTGCAAACTGGTTTCAAGGTATCACAAATGCAGGATGAGTCCTTAAAACCTTATTTTTTACAAGTGGGTAATGAACAAAATCCTAAACAGAAATTTGTAATTGATAAGGGCTTGTTGTATAGGAAATGTTTAAACATGAAAACTGGAGAAACTGTTTTACAATTACTTGTACCCACTGCTTATCGAGAACAATTACTGACCCTTGCACATGACATACCTATAGCCGGCCACCAGGGGAAAGAGCGTACATTGCAGAAATTACTGTACAGATACTTCTGGCCAGGTATACACGATCAGGTGGCAGAATATTGTAAGTCATGTGCACAGTGTCAAAAGGTAAGACCTGTACTAAGGAAAGATAAGGTACCCCTACAGCCTTTGCTTTTAGTGGATACCCCATTCACTCGAATTACAATGGACATAGTAGGTCCTTTGCCTAAAAGTGCCAAAGGAAATTGTTTTATCTTAGTCATTTGTGACTATTTTTCAAAATACCCTGAGGCAATACCTATGTGGACAGTCACAGCAGATAAAGTATCTGATGAATTGATTAAAGTATTCTCTAGAATGGGTATACCCAAAGAAATATTAACTGATAGAGGTAGCAATTTTTGTTCGCAACCTTTGCAGTGTCTTTATCAGGCCTTGGGAGTACATTCTATCTTTACATCCCCATATCATCCACAATCTGATGGTTTGGTAGAACGTTTTAATAAAACTCTAAAACAAATGTTAAAAAAGTTCATTTCTGATGAAGGTAAATATTGGGATAAGTACCTTCCATACCTAATGTTTGCCTACCGTGAAGTCCCCCAGGCCTCAACTGGATTTTCTCCTTTTGAACTACTTTATGGGAAAAATCCAAGGGGGGTATTAGACATAATCAAGGAAAATTGGGAAGGGTCTAAGGCAGACACAATTCCAGTTTCCACATTAGAATATGTCTCTGCATTATGCCAAAAATTAGCAAAATATGCTAGAGTGGCTCAACAGGCTAATAAAGAACATCAATTAACCCAGAAACAGTATTATGATCAGGGAGTGGGGACTAAAACATTCCAACCAGGCGATAGAGTTTTATTGTTATTACCTTGTACAGAGAATAAACTACTGATGAAGTGGCAAGGGCCCTATAGTGTTCATAGACAAGTAGGTCCAGTGAATTATGAAATCATTTGTCCCAAAAAAAAACAACAATTAAAAATCTATCATGCGAATTTATTGAAATTATGGCATGAAAGAAGTACACCAACCCTTTTTGTGCACCCTGAGACATCTAAAAGCGAGTTGGAACTCACCTATGAATGGTTGGAAGGTCAGGACAATAGCAATGATATATTTATTAGTGACAAACTGAATGCTGAACAAAAACAAGAAGTAACAAAAATAATACATACTTTTCAAGATACATTTACAACAACCCCTGGGATAGTGGAAGGGATTGAACATCATATAGAAGTGACCGATACTAAACCCATCAGACATAAACCTTATAGAATACCTGAAAGTTTAAGGGAGGAGGTAATTAAGGAATTATTAAAAATGCAACAATTGGGGGTCATTATTCCTTCTAAAAGCCCATGGAGCTTTCCTATGGTTGTTGCAAATAAAAAAGAAGGAGGAGTAAGGGTGTGTCTGGATTTCCATAAATTAAATAATATATCTAGATTCGATGGGTACCCGATGCCCCGAATCGATGATATTATAGACAGGTTAGGCAATGCCCAATATATCAGTATGTTAGATCTTTCCAAGGGATACTGGCAAATACCCCTTGATGCTGAATCCCAGGATAAGACAGCGTTCAGTACCCCAGTTGGGTTATTTCAATTCACCAAGATGCCATTTGGTCTGCACGGGGCCGCAGCAATGTTTCAGAGATGTATGGACCAATTATTGTAGCCACACACAGACTACAGCGCAGCATATCTAGACGATGTCATTATTTTTAGTACATCCTGGGGAGAGCATGTAAAACATTTACAGAATGTTTTGTCAGTCATAGCTAATGCAGGGCTGACGATAAACCCGAATAAATGTTCAATAGGCATGCAGGAGACTAGATATCGAGGTTTTATAATTGGACAAGGGGAAGTAAAACCTGAGACAGACAAAGTTGAGGCAATTGCTAAAAGTCCACAGCCACAGACGAAGAAACAAGTAAGGTCATTTTTAGGACTAGCTAGTTATTATCGTCGTTTTATAGCCAATTTTGCAGATATTGCTAGCCCTTTGATCGACCTGACTAAAAAGAATAGACCCAAAAAGGTCCATTGGAATGAACAATGTGAGAAAGCCTTTATCACATTAAAGGCTAAACTTTGTTCATATCCTATATCATACAGTCCTAATTTTCAGAAATCATTCATAGTCCACACTGATGCCTCTAATAATGGGATTGGGGCTGTTCTCTCGCAAATGGAAGGAGGAGAAGAACACCCAATTATGTTTATTAGTAGGAAATTACATTTTAGAGAAACCAAATACTCAACGATAGAGAAAGAATGCTTAGCTATTCGTTGGGCAATAAATGCCTTAAAATTCTATTTATGGGGTAGACCCTTTCTGATTCTAACGGACCACAACCCCTTATGTTGGCTAAACACGATGAAAGATAAAAATCCTCACATTATGCGTTGGTATTTGGCCCTCCAACCGTATAAATTTGAGATCCAACATAGATCAGGGAATATGCATGCTAATGCTGATTATTTGTCCCGTTATGGTGTGGAGAAAAATATTTTATCAGACTCCGGAGTAAATGAAATTAATGTATAAAATTCCTTTCCTATTTAGAATAATGAATAATTGTTTGTTTTTGGGACTCCGGAATGGAGCTTTGGGAGTGGGTAGGCTAAAGCTCCATCTCCCCTTTTTGTCTAAGGGAGATCTGGCATGTTTATCAGTTATATGAAACCAATGGGGAATAGTTGGTAAAACATTGGTTTCCTCTTAAAGGGGGAGGAATGTAAAGATCAAGCCTTGTATATCAGACCACAATTTTTTTTTTTAAGTCTGTTGCAACAGCCCTTTATTTTTACCTTTACTCCTTCTGTTTTATCTCTTTCTGCATATAGGGTGGCCACCTATGTGTTCTCTCTTTCCTTCTCAGTCTTCTATCTCTTAAAAGCTGGTTCTGATATATTGGGTTTAACCCCCCCTTCCTTGTTTCTCGTTATACCCTTTCAGCATGTGCCTGTGTTTAAAATAAAAATGTAATCACATAAGGATGTAGGTTAGCAGTTAAAAACTGGACATTTCTGCAGCTTAAAAAACAGAAACAGATTTGGTATCCAGGTAAATGAGAAATTCGGAGCATTGTCCCGGCTGTAACAGTACCTGTTGTAGCCACCAAATACAAGAAGAGCCAGATGAAAGAAGCCACCGCCCAAGATTGCATATCGTATCAGCTAATGCTCCTGTGCTTCTCGCTTTCTGGCTGGGTGGTTATAATTTTGCAAGAAAGCCTCACAACAGTGTGCATTATTGCACAGTCTGCAAGTACCAAGGTTATAGTGGCTTGTGCATTATAATATGGCAAAGAGTACTCTTAAAAGTTTGGTGTAGAAGGTATTCATGTCATTTTTGTATGTGCACGTAGGAGAAACTGAAAGCATACCCAACAAACAGTCCTCAGTTACACAGAATCCTTCGGTACATCTCACCTTTAGATCATCTCTAAGAACCAGTCAGCCACTTCCAAAACTTCATTTATTCTGAGATCTGCTAAAGGAGGTACTTACCAAATAATTAAATGTTTACATTCTGGATCCAGACAGTTATGTTAATGTTAAAATAAAAGACTTTAATTAAGCATTTTTACTCCTGAACTCATGCACGACTGCAAGGCATTTAGCGCTAGTTTTAAATACCTACATGTGTGTACGGCCTAGAGCATTTTCACCCAAAAATTCCCCTGAAAAGAGTTTTCACCTCCAAAAAGGATTGTGCTCCAGTCTACATACCTCCCGGAACCAAACTCGTGCATTTTCAGTCTGTTTTATTGTATCGTTGGAAACGAGGGATTTCTTGCTTATCCTTACATTGGATCTGTCCTCCTTCTTCTACAGCCTCTATCTAAGAGCCGACCGGCCATATTCTGAATGTTTTTATAATTGATGTCAGAAAAGGTGGTGCTTCCTAAGGTTCAGTATAATGCTAAATCCTCTAATTCTTAAATAATAAATGTTTAGGATGGTATAGAGGTTATTTTATAAATTTAAAGGTGTAGTACTGCTTCCAATATTAAAAATGTGTTGTAAATAGTGAAATGTAATTTGATGTAAGACACAGGGGTGGAGCTTAGTAGCCACCTGACCCCTGTCCTGTATATATTCAGAGTACCTGAATTAAATGATCAGATAGTCTGAGAGGTTCAGACCTGTGCTGACCTCCAAGAGTGAAGTACACTAGCTTATTCTAGTGCTGTCGAAAGGCAAATTCATTTGATTTGTATTGGTGCCTCATTTTCTTTTCATTGGAAATTCGGCTTTGTATAATCATTTTTGTTAATAAATTAATTTCTGGATTATCTACATCTTTGAACAAGCGTCCTCCTTGCTATCCCACACCTCACACTACCCCTAGTCTTCCACACTTTTCTTCACAACAGTTTATTTTTAAAAGCATTTCAAACATCCAGGGCACAATTTTCCTGTTGTTACCCCTAGTCTTCCACACTTTTCTTCACAACAATTCATTTTAAAAGCATTTCAAATGCTGTAAACAATTTTGATGATGCAGAACAAGGGCACAATCTTTGGCTTTACAGCTCCTTGGTAAACAGTTGGCATTTTTAAACAGCAGCACAAGATTCACAGCACACAGCAACACACACTAGGGAAATTGCTTCAGCTTTTTTGGGCTACCCACTGCCAGATAGCCAAAATGCTAGCCCCCTTGCCCAAGCACCTTCCTTCCCAAACAAAATCCAAAGTGGTGCCTCCATTTTTGTAACCCCTCACCCTTGCCTTTTTGCCAAAATGACAGGTGGCATGCTGTTGAAGCTGATAGCAGTACCTGGTGGGGACCTGGGTTCGGGGAGGATGAGGTTACTAAGCACAGGGGGACCTAGGTTTGACTACTCTGCACAAGGGCACCCAAGTAAATCCGAACACAGGAAGCAATAACGGTAATGTCCAGAACCAGGAATGGGATTCTTCAGTGTGGCTTTTATTCACAAACTAGCTGAACAAAACAAAGCATAGACGGACCCCCGTGGGGCTACATTTCCTGGTAATGCAGATTAGAGACTACAACACGGTCCACTGGAAGAATTAACCAATTATACTGTTTTCAGGCTCTGGACCCACCAGGCACACAGCCCGGACTTGCACGCGCTTTGGGTACACAGCCCGACTGGCCCGGCTCCCCCACCGGCCACTTGATTCATGGTCCATTGGAAGAATGAACCAATTATCCTGTCGTGGCTCCCCACACACTTAGAGTCTGCGATTCCTAGAGAGATTTCTTCCTTACTTCTTATGACTCCTCATCTCACAAAGAGAATTCTTCTTTACACTTGTTGTGGCTCCCCACACCACTTAGAGTCTGTGACTCCTAGAGAGATTTTCCCTTTTGCAACCCACGTCTGGGTACTTCCCCCATCACTGGCCAAGTGCATGAGGCAAAGTAGCAACCACAGCAGAAATCCGTAGAGGTGGACCTGGTTACTAAAGATGGGGGTTTGCCCACCTCCAGCTCCCACAGCCCATACCCGGCCATTTCTCTGGAAAACTGAAACTTCTGAATGTAGATTAAATGGTAGATGAACTGTCACACCTCCTCTACATATTACTTGAATTACCCAACATTCTAGCATTTGACACTACTCCACTTGTTTGGCCTAGTCCTATAGGCTTCCCAAATTGTAGCTCAATTCCTAGATTTCCTCACATGTCCCAGGTTGAAGAAACACATTTTATGCCCTCTCATGTTAGAGCAAACACTCACCCTTTAGTTGCAGGTGCCCCACAGGCGAATCACAAATCTTCCAACTTTCCAAAACAAAGGCTGAACTGAAATGGCAGCTTTTCTTCCTCTTGGCAGAATTAAGGGGATTGTCCCAGGAATCTGCATGGGGATCTTTACATCCCCCCCCAGAGGGAGGGGGCACTGAGACCCGAACAGCGGTCTCTGCCACTTGAGCACACCTTCACTTACTGAAAACCAAACTGGAACTGACTCTTCCTTTTGAAAACTCCCAACATTCTATCTAACTCCCTCTGCTGCAGATTCCAATGTGGCTTATGCAGCTGCGAAAGTTCTATTGGTGATGTCATCCCTCAGTCTCAGCTGAGACTGAGAACAGAGTGAGACAGTGTGAATCCCATTTAACTGAAGTTTCACAAGCTGCCTTCCCCTGCCTATCACTAGGTCTTACTGGGATTCTAGTAACCCTGGATAACAAGGGGTTACACTTTAATGTCACTTGATGCTGAGAAGGCCTTCGATAGGGTCTCTCATTCCTTTCTTTTTGTTACAATGGAGAGGATGGGTTTCCCTGAGGGCCTTCTGAAGGGTATTAAAAACTTATATGCTACACTGATGGCAAGAGTCCTGTGCAATGGTTACATTTTGCAGGAAATGCAGTTAGAAAATGGGATGCGTCAAGGATGCCCTCTTTCCCCGATATTGTTCAATATCTACTTAGAACCCCTGCTGAGAGCTATTAGTAATGACAGACAGATAGGGGGGTAGAGATAATGGGCAGGGAGTTAAAATTTTCAGTTTTTGCAGATGATGTACTCCTGTACCTAAGAGACCCGGTGGATGGATTTGAGAAGATTAGGGACCTAATTGAGTGATTTGCTAAAGTTTTGAACTATAAATTAAACTTGACTAAAACCCAGATTTTACCCCGATGCCATACGTATATAGGGCAGACTTTGCCCAGTTACAAACCCAGTGGATGGCAGATAAGATGAGATACCTGGGCATTTGGATCACAAGAAACTATGAGTCAGGGGCCAAAACAAATATGGAAGAGACACTGTCAGCTATTAAGGGAGATTTAGTTAGATGGAATAAGCAGTTAATTTTATGGCCAGGCTTGGGCTCATTAAAATGAACCTGTTGCCAAGGCTGTTATACCCGGTGTACCTGGCCCCATATAGTATCCCCAAAAAGTGGTTTAGATTGATTAAGAAACCACTTTCAGATTTTCTGTGGGACCATAAACCACCTAGGAAAAAATATAATGATTTACGACTTCCTCCGAATTTGGGAGGAATTAAGCTACCAGATCTTCACCTGAACTATGATGCAGGTCAGTTGGGTTTAATGGCTCAATGTGGTAGGAGTATGGAGAGAGAAGTTTATGTTTCAGATTGGTTACATTTAGAGACTCAAATAATGAGAGAGGCAGGCCTCTCCCCGGAGGTGCCCTTATATGCTAATACAGCTGCCTGTGTCAAACAGAAGGTGGGAAGCCCAGTTTTGAAGACGGTGGAAGCTTGGTGGTCATTTTGACTGTGGCCCAGAAAAAAGAGCAAATGAGGCCCCAAGAACAACCACTTATGGGCAATCCCAATTTTACTATAGGAAATAAGGTAATCAAAGGGAAATGGGCTAATTGGGTCTCAGGCCTAAGCCTAAAGGAGGTCATCCAGGACAACAGGGTAGCCCTTCCAGTGCAATGCAATAGAATGCCTTTTTTCCATAGATTGCAACTTACAGTATATGTGTGCTTGAGGGGGCATTAAAAAAACAGGGGCCTTTCAGATCATTCATTCAAGTGGGGTGAGTTGAGGGAGATTGACCCGAAAACCAGAGCTCTGTCGCAAGTTTATAGAATTCTGCTGGCCTTTTTGGGCTGAGCTTTCCTATAGTAGTGCAATATTGGGACTATAAGTTGGTGCCTCGAAACATTGACTGGGCTAATGTATGGAAGAGTACCAAATACATAGTAATACCTAAACATAGGAGTTTACAATTTTTTATTGCTTCTAATCTATATTTCACCCCTGTGAAACTGTGTGAAAGAGGCCTTAGACAGACAGACCTGTGTTTTAGATGTGAATTAGAGAGGAGACCTATTACACGTGCTGTGGAACTGCAGTAGAATACAGCCCTTGTGGGATGAAGTAAAAAGACGGATGGACCCACTGTTGGACTACTCGGAGTTCATAACACCGGATATGTGTTTTAGGGGATTATTCGCAAATTGCTGGAGCTACACCTAGATATCATGTATCTCTGATGGCAATTGTAATTAAAGCGTATGTGGTCCAACACTGGAAAGATGACCAACTTTATGGGTATAAACATTGGGTGGGAGATCTTATTGGAGCCCTATCTAGGATCAAGAGACACCTATATTTAGATGGGAGGAAAGGGTTATATGCTAAAAGATGGGCGGTACTGGAGGCAATTTACTCCCAGTAGAAGCCACTTGGCTGGACTCGGGTCTGTCTGGTGGGCTGTGATTAGCTCAAAATTGGACTAGAATGAGAATATAGAGATGCTAATGGGGTTTGATGACTATGTAATACCTGAAGGCAGACTGATAGGGTCTTGGGGACTATTGTAGTAATAAGAATATTGGGTCTGCTACAAAGATGGGGGGATGGGGACTCTCACTCTTTCTGGGGGGCACAGAGAGGTGTCACCCCCCGAGGAAGAATCAATCTATTATAAAATGGGGTCAAGGAATACTTGATAGACCACTGGTAGTTGTATCAGGATTAAGGGGAAAAGGTCTGACTTGTAAACGGCCTCATGATGTTGTTTTCTTTATATAGGGGTGTTGTTGGACATAGAGCTAGAAGTGGTGGGGGGGACATCATCTCTGTGCATGTACATAGTTGTAGTGTACATAGTTTACACAGTCAGTTTTTGGGCTGTGTGCCTGGGTTTCCAGGTTTTGTTGTATGCTTGTCTTGTATTTTATTAAAAAGATGAATAAAGAGGTGTTTTAAAAAAAACAATTAGGCAAACCCCTTTAGTTTCTGTGCTATGCACTCTTACATTAGAGAGACATAAATCTTACAGAACTGCTAAAAAAAACAAATTTATCAAGACTGGATTTCTGAATTAAACCCTTTTGTTAACAGCACCTATGTAAATTATAGTTTACTAGCTTCAAACGATGCTACAGACATGACAATAACAAAATTTCTGTTTTACATGGAAAACATCCGTATAATGAACTTGTCATCCAGGATTTGTGACCTTCTGTCTGCATGCATCTGGTAAAGGACAAGGCATCTGCTTGATCCTTTTTTTTTCGATTTTATTTTTATGCCCCACTTGCCCATACTGTTAGAGCCAAATATTGACATGCTTAGAATAAAAAAAATATGTCTATGTGTGTGTGCGTGGGTTGGGGGTATGCCTAGATGCAGTTTCAAGCACTCCTTAATTACTTCCAAAGGAAGCTCTGATAGTCAGTTGTTCCAACATGATAGATCCACCTCATGCCTCTCCCACATGAACCCAAGAAAAAGGTGGGGGTGGATCTTTAGGAGCTTTTCGGGTGGAGGTGTGAGTGGATCTTATTCCCAAAAAACCCTAATGTTGCCTCCCACTACTTAGGTTCCAGTTCTTGTACCTCCCTTTTAAGAAAGTAAATAGTGCCCTGCAACCATTGACTAACAAGAAAATGTATTTATTTGAGGGCAGAAAACATTTCTTGGAGGAGGGTAAAGTGGAGGAGACTATTTACACCTTCAGTCAGTTCCATGGACAGAAAACGTGACATCACCCCTTTTGTACATGCAAAACATTTGCAGGCACTGCCCACTGCAGCCATAAAAATGACAACGTGGTCCTGCCAGTAAATTAAGAGGCCCAAGCCAAGGAGTGTATAAGGATTGCAACTGCTTATCCAAGCATGGGCTGTGGTAATAGTGTAGGTATGGAGAAATGGGCAGACTGGATGGGCCAAGCGATCATCATCTGGCATCAAATTCTGTGTTTTTATGTAACCCTGCATCTCTTCCTCCAATGCAGCCACACACAGGACTGGTTTTCTTTTAAAAAAACACAAACACAAATCTTCCAACATGGGGCTCTCACAGTGCAGTTACTGGCTTACTGGCATAATCAATAATCAAGGGCTTTACTTACCTGTCACACAGTGGTGCTTTGGTTTGATCTCAGGCAGGCTTTATTTAACTGTGGCATTGTGCTGTGGCTGTCTGAGCCCAGGAGGGCTTTTCTACGTTGTTCCGTTCCAGCCTTCTGTAGTCACATGAGCGTGCCCACCACTGGTGTCACAGAACAGCCTCCTGGTATCTGCAATTAAAGAAAACTGTCCCATCCTTTTTTTGGGGGGGGCCCTGAAACAAAGAAAACCATCCATTAATGCCTTTTATGGCCATCCCGGACCCCCCACTCTGCAGCCACCTCCCCACACACCCCTCATACCTCACTAATCTAGAGAATGTCCAGAGCCATAATATACTCTCTGCAATGAAAGATGTCCCCCTGGAACCATGACTGTGAACTGAGGAAACAAGGTAAGTGCATTTGATGTATTTTCATAGAATCATAGAATGTGTCTGCATAAAAGGACCTAAAGGCCCATCTAGTCTGCCATATTTTCCCTGCCTGACACTACACCCTGAACTCTGTTTGGTCACAGGAGTCCATCCCTCCTCCTTTAGCACTGTTTATTATATCCATGTGTCTAACCCACATGTTTGAAGCTCCCCACTATCATCTCCCTGCCACATCTTCAGACAGTCTGTTTCAGACATCCACCACCCCTTTCTGAAGAAGTATATCATCATAGCCCTCATAGGCCTACACACTCCAAGCTTCATTGCATGCCCCCATTTTCTGGTACTGTTCTTCAAGTGAAAAAGACTCCCCTCCTGCACCTTGTTCACCCCTGTGAAGTACTTACAGTATATGTCTTAACCATATCCCCTGTCACTCGCCTCTCCTCCAGGGGGTGCATGTTGAGTTCCTACAGCCTCTCCTAATATTTCTTTTTTTGTGTGACACCCACACCATTTTGGTAACCCTCCTCTGGACTGCTTCCACCCTGTCTGTGCCATTGTGGAGGTGCAGCCTTCAGAACTGGAGACAGTATTACAGGTGGGATCTCACAACCGAGTAATACAGAGGCAACACCATCTCCCTTTTACTGCAAGAGATCCCGCTTCCTATACACACACCAGCACCCTGCTCATCTTGCCTACTGCTCTGTCGCACTGCCCTGCCTCATTGAGATCATCAGATATGATCACCCTGAGGTCCCTGTCTTGCTTGTTAATTCTAAGTTCCTTCTCCCTATCTTATACTCCACTTCTGGGTTCCCCTCCCTAGATGCATGACTTTGTACTTTTTGCCTTAAAATCCAGCTGCCACTCCCTAGATCATTTCTCTAATTTCCCCAGATCCCTTTGCATCCTCTCCATCCCCTCCTGGATGTCCACCCTGTTGATGATTTTCCTCAGCAAAGATACACACCTTCCTCTCTAATTCCTCAGCAATGTCACTTATGAAGACATTCAGGAGGACAGGGCCCAGCACTGATCCCTGTGGAACTCCACTGGTCACTCTCCCTCCTCTGAGTGACTGCTGTTTAACACCACCCTCTGCCTCTTGCCTTCAAACAAACAACATTATGGAATAATATATCTGTTTTAACTAGTCCTAAACTTAAAGGGACTTAATAAGCTGGTAGTTGATGGACATGAAATTAAGAACCCTCATAAGATTGTGAATTTGTTAAATTCAAAAGTTACTGATTTTTCAGCACATAATGTTCATGACTCTACTGAAAATTCTTCTCATAATTTAACAAACCTGTGTGTTTGTGAGCATCCCAAAATGTACTTTAAAAAGATTACTGGGCAGGACACATTGAAACTGCTTAACGGGCTTCCCAACAAGAGTAGGGGTAATAACAGTGGGTTAAATTCTCATTTTCTTAAACTGAAAGTATCTTATATTGCATCTCCTTTGTGTACTATTTTTGATTTATCCCTCATAATCTAGGTACAGTATTTCCTTCCAGATGGAAATTAGCTTGTATTGTTCCAATACCCAAAAAGATGATGCCATTAGTTTAAATGATTTTCAACCTATTTCCATTTTGAACACTTGAGCAAAATATTAGAAAAGTTGTATCTAGACAAATAAATGGGTACTTGGATAAATGGAATTTTCTTTGTACACAACAACATGGATTTAGAAAGTGGAGAGTTACAAATACCACCTTAGGTTCACTCATGGTACGGAGGTGGGACAGTTGATGGGGGCCATGTTTGTTGATCTGACCAAGGTGTTTGATCTGACTGTTCATACTGTACATTTCCTTATTGTTCACATAAGATTTCTAAATCTTTGAATCATGATTCTTGTGCAGTAAACAAATGGTATAAAAGTAAGAATTTGGTGTTAAATTCCTCCAAAACTAAGTCTATATTGTTTGGTTCTTCAACAATACTAAGAAAGAGTTCTTCTTTACTTATCTCTGATTTAGATGTCTTATCAGTTGAGCAGGTCACTCTCTTTAAGTATCTGGGTGTTATTTTGGATCCCTCCCTTACTTGCTGAGACCATATAGCCCAATTTCATAAGGTATTGATCAGAGACTTGGAGCAGTATATAAGCTAACAAGCATTTGTCAATGCTGAATGTTGCTTGCTTGTACAATATGTGCTGTTAAGGTATTTGGAAGTGATAGTTCCATGCCTTCCTCCCAAGTCATCCACTGTGTCTTTCCGCTCAGTATTCACAGAAGAGTGGGAGGGGCAAAGACCACAGCAGTACAACAGTTGCCAAGGGGGTGAAGAGGTGGACAATAATCCATTCAAAGGCAAAAGAGTCCTGCAGGAGCTCACTAAATTGAAGATGGACAAAGCAATGGAACCAGATGGCATATGCCCAATGATATTAAGCGAACTGTGAAGGGAGATAGCAGTACCTCTGGCAGCCATGTTCACTGAGTCATTCAACATGAGTTAATTGGAGGAGGGCACATGTGGTCCCTCTACACAAATTCAGCAGCAGGGAGGAGGCAGAGAACAATAGGCCTTTCAGCCTCACCTCAGTAGTGAGGAAGATCATGGATGCATTGCTTAAAGAAAGGATAGTGGGGCATCTAGAAGCCATTGGAGCCCAGAACCATAGACAACATGGATTCACAGTGGGGACATCATGTCAGACAAATCTGGTTGATTTCTTTGACTGGGTGACAAGGAAGTGAATCAGGGTGGGGCAATGGACAACGCTTACCTTGATTTCAGCAAAGCTTTTGACACCATCCCACATAGGAGGCTGATAAACTAGCTGGGTAGGCTGGGCAGGGGGGGAAAGGGTGGTAAACTGGGTTAGAAACTGGCTAACAGACAGGAGGCAGAGAGTGGTGGTAAATGGGGTGCAATCAAGGGAGAGGGGGTGACCAGTGGGGTGCTGCAGAGTCTTCATTAGTAACATTGTGGAATGGCTGAAGGGAATTTTTTCACCAAATTTTCAACATAGCCATTATAAGACCTTTGCTCATGAACAGTGTCACTGTGATTTTATTAATCTGTCCCAAACATTGATTGTGCACACTGACTGCGCCATTGTGTGCTACATGCACAGAAACACATTTTGGGTGACATGTGAAAAATTACAGCTGTACTGCTCGTAAGGAGGTGTGGTAAAATGGAAATGTTGAAAATCTGGAGTGCAAATATTAAAAATTTTTGAACTTACGAGCGTGGGTAGGAACTACGCAATGCACGCTCGAAAAACAGTCATTTTTAGGAATTTTATCACTAAATTTTCAACATAGCCATTTTAAAACCTCTGCTCATGAACAGTGTTACTGTGATTTTCTTAATGTGTCCCATACATTGATTTTGCACACCGACTGCGCCATTGTGCGCTACATGGGTGGAAACACGTTTTGGGTGAGATGTGAAAAATAACAGCTGTACTGCTCAAAAGGAGGTGTGGTAAAATGGCAGTATTGAAAATCTGGAGTGAAAATATTGAAAATTCACAAACTTACAAGTGTACGTAGGAACTGCTCAATGCACGCTCGTAAAACAGTCATTTTTAGGAATTTTTTCACCAAATTTTCAACATAGACTTTTTGAGAGCCCATCTTATGAACACTGGCAGTGTCATTTCATTAATTGGTCCCAAAAGGTGATTTCACGCAGAGACCCTGAAATCAATCTTCAGGCCTGATTAATGCCATGACAGTGCAAGAATTCATGAGGAGGGGTCCTAAAAACCCCATGTTGAAAATTTGAGCCTAAAATTTCCAAAAATGCCTGAGATATGCAACAAAGTTGAAAAAACCCTATTTATTCCGTTATACAGCTTACCGGCATTTCCTCAGTTCGTGGTCGGCTTTGAAGAGTGCAGACGTGTTCCCGGTCCACTGAAGATCGTCACACCCAGCTCCGGAGGTAAGTATGGGGTGTGGGGGGTGTGGGGAGGCAGGGTGCACAGAGGGTGGGTGCGGGTTGTGGGGGGCAGGGAGACTATGAGGGACCTTTTTTTGTTTACAGGTTGTTGCTTATTTTTTTATTAAGATGACGCAGGATGTTTGCCATGCTGTGGTGGGCTCCCAGCATGGCAGCTGGAAAGGCTGTTTGGGGAGGCTGGAACTGATGGGGGATTGGGCATCCCCATCAGCCATAACAAGCTTTGCCAAGCTGGGGTGGGCTGCCAGTGTGGCACCTGGAAAGCTTTTGGGGGGGTGTGCAGCTGTGGAGCCGGCAGGGGATTGGGCACCCCTGCCGGCTATAACAAGCTTTGCCACACTGGGGTGTGCTCCCAGCGTAGCACCTGGAAAGCTTTTAGGGCATGGAGCTGGTGGAGGATTGGGCACCCCCGTTGGCCATACAGTGTGTGCGTGGGGAGGAGGGAGCACATCAGCACGCAGTATGCGTGCTTGCATGTGTGTGTGGGGGGGAGAGCTCTGCTTACTGAAGCGGAGCTCTCCCTTTCAACTGTATGACCACTGCATTTTCAACTGCTGTCATAGACAGCTGCAGCAGTGATTGGGGAACTGGGGCTCTGCCTGCAAGCACACTGACTGAATTGGAAGACGGGTGCCACACCTCCGAAAACTCGGATGATGGCACTATGTTTCTTGCACATGTGTGCAAGCAACATAAGAAGGTATTTTTCATTGGAAACTTGAAAGGCAATTGCTATGGGTTCTCTTTTCCCCTTTATATGTTGTCTTGTGTGCAAGCGCAAACAACATATTGTGGTAGCTTGGAATAGCAGGTTTTGGAGGTGCGGTCATGTTGTGGCCAATGCTTTTTCGGGATGGGCTCTGTGGCATCAATGAAATTGCATGCTGTCTACGACAGCAGTGCAAAAGCATGCCACCAACTTGAAGCACTTTTGTCGTTGCAATGAGGGAGTGACCCATCATTGCAGGGTGTGCCTTGCGTGGTGTAACACTTCAATAAACATGGCGGCTATCACCATCCACCTTTCACAATCATACTAATATGCTAACATACTAAAATGCCAGCAGAGTGGGCCCAATGGTCTATCAAGTCTGCTCAGGAAAAAGTACCCTTAATGGGCACCGCAACCATCCTCCTGACTTCTCACCCTATCCCCCTTCCCCCCAGGCAGGGTTCCCTTCCCTCAACAGATGGCCCACCTCTTTACCTCTCTCCTGTACCTGTCTCAGCCTCTCTTGAACCCTTCAACCATAGACAACTCCGCCAGTTCCTCACGCAGTGCATTCCACAGATCCACCACCCCCTTACTGAAGTATCACCTCCTCCTTTCTCCACTAAGTCTCCCTCCCTACAGCCTCTAACCATGACCCTAGTGGCCCTGCCCACCATCCTCTGAAAGATCCCATGTAGGCATACCTTATTTTCACCTTTTAGACACTTGAAGACCTCAATCATGTTCCCCCTGTCTCTCCTTTCTTCCAGTGAGAACAGGTCAAGCTCCTCAAGTCTGTCCTCATAAGTCCTATCCCCCAGACCCTGGATCATCCTGGTTACCCACCTCTGAACCCGCTCCAGGGGCCAAATGTCCTTCCTGAGGTGTGGTCTGGGTGTATTCATGAAAACGTAGTACCAATGCCATGGCAATATGCACATTGTAATATGAGTAAAGCAAACTGAAAAAAATAAAAGTCTCACATGCTGTTTTAATCTTTATTGTATGTATATATACATATGATAAAATTGTTGCCCTCAGCTTGCAGGAAGTTTTATTTATTTTTTGTCCAACATCAGTTGATAGCCTATTTCTTCAGCCTAAACTGTGACATAAGAAGTCATATGTTGTCGCTGTGTGTCTATATTAATGTCTAGCATGTATTTTTTACAAATAAAGCTAGTTTTCAGTTAATTAGATGCTGTTCTGTCATTTTTTCTACACCTTAGTTACTTTCCACGTTTTATCTTACTGTCCTATGCTCCTAAATAACGTGTTCTGAATGCAGCAGTTGGTGTCTCCTGCTGGTGCGTTCAGAACTTACACAGTTGGCATATTTAACTCATGCTTCAGCCTTTTCTTTTTGCTTCTGTTTTGTTGACACATGTGCCCTTCTTGTAATGCTAGGTATGTTATCTTGCCTGGTATTACCATTTTTGTGTGAGGTCATCAGTTTGTAGCGCTCCACCAATCGTGTCCATGGATTCCTGTAGTGCATTCAGAACCCTCCCCCCCATTGGTTGCAGTCACTCTCAGGATTCTTGTTGGGCCCGTTTTAGTAGTGGGCTGTGAGGGGTACAAAATTTGCTTCTTGTAGCTGCCTGGCCCTTTTGGTTTAATTTTTATTTGCCTCCTACGTGATTGTGTCCAGTGTGAGCAGCTGCCATATGGTTGGAACAACTCATCAGCCTGCCTGTCAAAAGTGCGCTAGGAATGCCAAAGGTAAGCGTTCTTTCTTGTATTGTGAGCTAGGGACCAATGGATCAATGTACTGCATATGTTGCAGCAAAGCAGCTTGATCTGCATGATTCTGCATGGCCATATAGTTATTGCTGCGGCTTGGGGGGTGATTTCTCGATGTGCGGATGCCACATGATGCAGTTTCTTGACTGTGTTTGAAACGGCATGTATGGAGTCCACGCACATTCGTAATGGACCCTGCAGTCAAGGTGTGGTGTCCAGAGAACGCTTGGAACGCCTGGAAGAGACCGCTTTTTGTTGCCCCTGAAACCGGACATTCTCGCTGCCTCAAACTGTTTGGGAGGTGTCTAGCAAGGTAAGTCTGCTAGTATTTGGGGGAGGGGTAAATGCAGGGCTGCAGGTAAGGTTGCTGGGCTGCTGGTGTGGGGTAGTGACTGACGCTGTGGGGAGAGTGGGAAGTGTGGGGTACATGCTAGGCTGCTAGTGTGGGGTATGCTGGGCTGCAGGTAACTTGCATTGCTGGTGTGGGGTAGTGAGTGAGGCTGTGGGGTAATGAGTGAGGCTGTGGGTGGAGATCAAGTGTGGGGTATGTTGGGCTGCAGGTAACTCAGAACTTGGGCTGCTGCTGTGGGGTAGTGAGTGAGGCTGTGGGGTAATGAGTGAGGCTGTGGGTGGAGATCAAGTGTGGGGTACATGCTGGGTTGCTGGTGTGGGGTATATGCTGGGCTGCAGGCATGGTGGGTTGCTGGTGTGGGGTAAATGCTGGGGATGCTGTTGGACAAAAAAATTTATTTTGCAAGCTGCTGAGTGAAATGTTGTTTGTTGTGTGGGTGTTCTTGGAAATTTTAAATGGTATTGGGCTAGCTAGATGGCTTGAATTTTTCTGGTGTGGGGTACGATCATCTTTACCCCCATCTCATGGTCTTAAAATGGCTAGTTGCTGGGAAGACCTTTGTTCACTGCTTCACCATTCGGCCATGTTGAGACCATGCGGTGTGTGGTTGTGGGGGGGGGACTATTGATCGGCCTGCTTGCTACTGAGATGTTTGTTTAATAAATAATATGTGCTTTTCTGTGTGCGTTTCTGGGCTTTTGTAACATTTTTGCAAACCACCCACCTCATGGTCTTAAAATGGCTAGTTGCTGGGAAGACCTTTGTTCACTGCTTCACCATTTGGCCACGTTGAGACCATGTGGTGTGTGGTTGTTGGGGGGGGGAGTTAAAAGTATTGTTTGGGCATGAATGTTTCTGTAGCACTCCACATTGTCAATGGGCAATCATTACAACTGGGTATAGTACTCCTCTGCCAGGGGAATGGCTGTAAAAATGCATTTCTTTACATTGGTTTGCTTGCTGTGTCAATTTTTGTGGTGCTAGGCTGTGATGTCTGTCCGATGTTGTGTCACCCGCCACATGATTTCCACCTGTCTGGATGATTTGTTTTTTTATTTTTATTTTAGTCTTTGATAACCAGGTAAGGCCAACTAGGCACAAGTGCCTTTTTTTAGTGGTGCTGGGCAGTTAAGTGACTTGCTCAGAGTCACACAGTATGCAAGTGGAGGCTGTGAGAATTAAACTCAGGTCTGGCCTGCTGGATATGTATCAAGCTCATTCACACCTCATTCCTCTAACCTCTAGGCTATTCTGCCAGCCCGATGAGCTGGCCTTTCTTTGCTGCTTGGCTGGACCTCCAGCCATGTTGAGACCATGTGGGCTGTGGTTACTTTGGGGGGGGTGATAAAGTATTGTACTTCCAGAAAAATTGTTCTTTAAAATCTGTTTTGCATGCGACAAGTGACGTGCACTCTCCTTCCTTCCATCATTTCTTCTGTGAACTGACGTGCACTGTCCTTCTTTCCATCATTTCTTCTGAGGACACTGACATGCACTGTCCTTCCTTCCATCATTCCTTCTGAGGACACTGACGTGTACTCTCCTTTCTTCCATCATTTCTTCTGAGGACACTGATATGTACTCTTCTTCTTTCCATTATTTCTTCGGAGGACACTGACGTGCACTCTTCTTCTTTCCATCATTTCTTCAGAGGACACTGACGTGCCCTCTCCTTTCTTCCATGTTTGTGAGGCTGCTGATATGTTCTCCTTCCTTCCTTCATCATTGCATCTCCTTAGGCCACAATTGATGTGTGACTAACTCTTTTGTTCCATCATGTCATCTGTTCTGAGTAAAGCAGTGTGTGTTCGCTCTCCCTCTGTCCTTCTTTGTAGTGAAGAAATGGTGCCCTGTAGTTCAGGCCATATCAGCTGTGAAAGAGGACGTTATTGTGTGGGATTAATTCAGAATGTTTCTGCTCTTTAAGGTTCTTCTGAACAATGGAATCTCAATGGCGAAGACCATGTGTTTCTGCAGCATCCTTGATTAACGTTGGACTGAGAATGTTGTCCACTCCGATGACAGGAAAGGAGAGACGTAAACGCTTCAGAGATGACATTAAGAATGACCCCAAATGTTATGAAGCATATCTGAATACCTGCAAAGCTTGATCAAAAGCTTACTGTGAGAACCTGGATGAGGAGAAGCACTGTAAATACAGAGAGAAATCTAGGCTGCGAGCACAGAAGCACAGAGAACGTCAAAAGCAAAAGAAACTGGAGCAAACCAATAATGCGGACTGTGCAGTTAGTTGCAAACCTACCACAAGAAGAGAGACCAGAGGAGAGGAACAAAGAAAGCAACAAGAAAGAGAGAAATGGAGGGAACAAAAAAGAAAGCAACGTTCAGCTATGTCAGTGCAGAAGAAGCGGAGAATCAATGAAAAAAGATGACAAACCTACAAAGAAGTACAGATCAGCACCACAGTTTCAGTGCAAACAAATGTATCTGATGCAGCTACAGTGGAGGATCCCCTGATCTGATAGTGCCATCCGGAAGGCACTTCAAAGGGCACGATCAGCACTGCCACGGTCACCACCCATTTTGCATGTACAGTGGATAAGCTGATAACAGCATGTTCACCTGCAAAGAAGGCAGCACTGGGAAAAGGCAGAAAAAACATGGCCTGTTGTGGAAATTTGGAGAAGAAACTGTTGGAGGCTGCAAAGGAGAAAGTCAGTAGTGGACAAAAACAGAAAGGTGAATGGGTCCGAGCACTTCTATTTTGGAAAAAATATAAGATGCTACGTAATGCCAGCAGAACCCTTGGAATCAGCTGGACAACCCTGATGAATGCAATGCACAGGGAACAGAAGCGTGTGAAAAATACACACAAATCAACGTTGTCTTTGGAAACTGGCAATAAAGTTTGAAGTTTTTTTGAAGAGTCTGCCACCCCTCTACCTTACAAGAAAGGGTTTCTGAAAAGAAGTCAGTGTGTGAAAGCCTTCCTTTCCAAACCGCTCAATACACTGCACCAAGAATTTCTAAAGGAAAACTCAGAGTGCCATATTGGTGCAATGAAATTCAACAGTCTGTGACCTACACATATTAAACTCACCAAAGAACAGAAACTCGACCAATACCTGTGTGAGTACTTCGAAAATGTCTCCTTAAAACTATGTACCTTAAACCGCATGGCCGATAATCATAAAATGAATGAGTGCAAAGTCCTGAACATATACAAAGCTTTGGAGCTGACAATGTGTCCAAAGGAAGAAGGTAACAGGTTCTTTAGAAGAGACTGTGTAGATAAGATGTGCGACAGCTGTACCATTAATGCAATAGATAATCACACAGAGGAACTGTTGAGGAAATATGGGTCAGAAATGGTAAGGTGGTATCGGTAGGAAAGCATGACTGTGACCAAAACAATAGATGGACTGGAAACAAAAACATCATGAAAAGTGCTGAAGAGCAAGGTGACAACACTACAACCACTTATCAACATGCTTAAGGAGGATCTTCAGTTTTGGGGGCACCACCTGCATGTGGCTGCATTCAAAACTCTTAATAAGAAACCACCTCAGGGATGGGTTATCATGGTGCTGGACTTCGCTGAAAACTATGCCTGCAAATACCAGGACGAGATCCAATCCTGCCACTGGCACCATGAACAGGCTACAGTGCACCCCACTGTTGCATACTACAGATGTGCTCATTGTGAAGGTACCATCACAGAATCCCTGGTATTCATCTCGGAGGACATCACACATGACCACCATGCAGTTCAGCACTTCATTAACATGGCCAACACACATCTCACAAAGATCGGCACCTAATCATAGAAAAGGAGGTACATTTTACAGATGGCTGTGGGAGCCAATATAAATCAAAGTGGCTGTTTAAATGCAATTTTAATGGCTACCCAAGAATTTGGATTTTCAATCGAAAGGGCATACTTTGGATCAAGGCATGGGAAGGGCCCTTCAGATGGACAGAGTGCTATTGTTAAATCAATGACAACGATGGCTGTTGTGTCACGTCATGCAGTCATTTCCACAGCAGAAGAGCTGTTTCTGTACTGTCGGGATAATCTAATACTAGCACCTCCAACTGAGGGGTGCAGACACTACCAAAGAACTTTCTTCTGGGTGCCCAACAACAGCATAAGAAGGCCAAAAGGAAAAGATGTGAAACCTGTCCCTGGAACTCGACAGATTCAAAGAGTGAAGACTGTGGTGCCTGGTGTGGTGGCCAGTTGTTTTTGCATCCACTGCCAAACTGATGATGGCCCATGTCTGATCAATGAACAGGTACAACCATGGACAGTAAGGAGGCTCACAACTTCACATGTGAGAAACGTTACTGAAATGCCTGCCCACAGGATGAACTCTGACCCTGGTCCTGGCACATCTATGACTGCAACAGTGATGGACCCCTGCACTGTTTCTGGCACTCCACAGCTAGATCCTTCAACCGCTGCTGCAACTCCAACAATAAACCCCAGTGATGCTTCTGCCTATCCAGTGATGGACTCCTGTGTCTCAACTCCAGGGATGGACCCACATGCTGATTCCGGCACTTTACTGAATGAACCCTCAACTGCTAAAGCAACGCCATCAATAGACCTCAGTGATGCTTCCAGCACTCCAGTTATGGATTGCAACATTGCTTCCATGTCTCCACTGACAGAACCTTCTTCTGCTTCTGGTGCATCTGCACTAGACCCCACCACCACTGCTCAGCATACTGTACTTACACCGATTCAAAAGAAAAAAGATGAACCCAGACAAAATAGAAGTTGGGAAATTGTATGCAGTGTACTATTCAAAAACATTTTATATTGGGCAGGTGGTGGAATTCCTTGAAGACAGATGTCTTTTTTCAGTCAAATTTCTGCAGTGTCATGCAAATGGATCGTACATATGGCCACGAAAACAGGACACTGATGTGGTCAGGCAACACAGACTTTTTCATGGGCCATTAACTCTGAATGCAGAAAGCCACTTTAAACCACAAGTACAGCAAGTAATCACAACTAGATATGAAAAGCTAAAGCAATGCTGGAAGTGAAATCTGTTTTAGTTTGGGACATTATCAAATGTTGCTTTAAAAGCCTAGAGGACATATTGCAACATTTATTTTTCTTTATTTGAAGAAATAAACATCCCATGAAAGCAACTGGGTTGCACTTGAATTGCAGTTGTTGTGTCCATCTGTTATCCTGCAGCATAACAAATACATTTTCATACAGTTAACTCAAATAGATGTCAGATTGTTAACTTTAAAGAACTTGCACTGAAGCTTGGTGTCCACCATAACATTCAGAACACATGCTTGGTGTTCATCATAACATTCTGAACTTTAATGATAATTTTTCTCAGGCATTTCAAAGTGAGTTATCTCACAACACAGTGTACTTTTCTCTGCAGGGTCACAGCATGTTGAAATGCCTAAAAAAAATTGTATATTCTGTATTTAAAAATTGACCCCTCATGTCACAGTTTGGTACAACATTTTCATGAACAGAGCCATCTCCAAAACTGTATGCAGTACTCAAGGTACTACCTGACTAGGCAATTGTACAGTGGATAATCACCTCCCTACTTCTTGAGGTGATCCCCCTGGTGATACATCCCAGCATTCTATTTTCCCTGGCTGCAGCCCTCCTACTCGGTTCTGAATTATTCATTTTGGCATCCACCATCACCCCCAAGTCCTTCTCCCCGCTTTAGACCTGCAGTATGTCCCTCTCTAGGGTGTACTCATGACACGGGTTTCCTTGCCCCAGGTGAAGCACCTAGCATTTTGCGATGTTGAACCTTAGCTTCCAGGTACATGACCATCCCCCTAGAACATCCAATTCTCCATTCAGGGCAACCCTACCCTTCTCCCCATCCACTACCACCCCCAGCTTAGAGTCATCCGCAAAGAGACTCATTTCACTCCTGATGCCCTCCCTGGTGTCAGAGATGTAGGCATTAAACAGAAGCAGTCACGGAACTGATCCCTGTGGGACCCCACTGATTACCTCCCTGGGGGATAAAACTACCCCCCCACCACCACCTGCTGGGTATGCCCAGATAGCCAGCTTCAAATCCACCTCACCATCCATGCCCCCACCCCCATCTTTCCCAGCTTAACCAGCAGACAAGTGTGGAGGATTAAGTCAAATGCCTTGCTGAAGTCTAGGAAGATGACATCAACCGACCTACCCTGGTCGAGTGTGGCCTTTACCCATTCATAGAACCCCACAAGGTTAGTTTGACATGATCTTCCCTGGATGAAGCCATGTTGGCAATCATCCAGGAACCCCCTGTTCCACCAAGAACACTCTCAACCTCTCCTTTACTATGGTCTCCATCAGTTTGCCCACCACTAATGTCAGGCTGACTGGCCTATAGTTCCCCCGCTCCTCCCCTAGATCCCCTTTTATGGATGGGCACAATATGTGCCTCCCTCCAATCCTTTGGCACCCTCCCTGTCTGCAGAGAAGCATTAAAAAGAGCCGCCAGTGGCTTGGCTAGGTCATCAGTCAATTCCCACAGCACCTCAGATAGATTCCATCAGGACTGGGGGATTTGTCCTTTTTTAGGGACCGGAGGACTTCCCACACCCTACCAATGGAAGTTTCCCCATCCATGCTTCCCCGTCATCCGATCCTGCACTCCCCCTCCTGTATGAGTCAGTTCCCTGAGCCCCCACTGTGACAAAAGTTTCCCTAACTTGTAAGGGCCCTGCCCCATCCATCCCATGTGTCCCTTTTGCCTGTGACTCACCCTCTTCCTCCCTAGTTCCCCTGCCTCCTCTGCCCACACCCCTCATCATTTCCAATCTGCTGAACTGTCCATTTGTTCTCCTCCTCTCCCCAATATACCTAAAGAACCTTTTTTTTCCCCTTCCTGATCCCTTGTGCCAATTTCCATTCCATCTTTGCCTTGGCTCCCCTCTTCACCCTGATAACCTGCCTGGTTGTGCGAAGACACTCATCCCTATTCAAGACGCCTCACAATCTCTTAAACCTACGGTAGGCTGCCCTCTTTTCCCTCACCACCTCCTGGACCGCCCTAGTCCACCAGCATGGCCTCCTAGATCTACCGCCCTTGTGTCTCACCCTTACACAGGACCTGCTCACCTCCTGTAGTCCTCTCCTGATGATTTCCCACCTACTGTCTATGTCCATGTCCTGCCTAGTCCTAACCAAGTGGCTTCTGAGGATGTGCCCCATGCTCATTAAGTCTGCCCCTCTAAAGTCAACCAACTTAGTCCTAGTGTGGTCCCGCCCCATCCCAGGTCTAGCATAAACCAGACCGTGCCGTGGTCACTTCCAGCTAGTGGGTCCCCTACCGAGTTCCCAAACTAGGTTACTGTCAGCCAGGACTACATCCAGGATATGGCTGCTCCTAGTTGGGTCAGCAACCTGTTGCACTAGAAATATGTCCTGAAAGGTATCCAACAGCCTCTGTTCCCTAGCCACAGGGGACATCATGGTTTCCCAATCAGTTGCTTGCATGTTTAGATCCCCTAATATCACCACCGTATCCCCTTCTCGACCACAATGGTCCTTAAGATTAGCCAGCAGTCAATCCTCCAGATCCTTAGTCAGCACAGGTGGTCTGTAGACCACCCCCATCTTGACTACCTTGCCCCCGGGGTCCCCATGGTGACCCACAAGGCTTCCACGCTGTCATCTGAATTTTCCATTTTGCTTGTTCGGATTCCCTCACAGATGAACAGTGCCACTCCTCCCAACCTGCCCACCACCCTGTCCTTTCTGAGCACAGTATACTCACACAGGTTGAGGTCCCAATCGTGTCTGGGGGTGGCCCATGTTTCAGTGACAGCCGCCACGTCCACAAGCCCATCCACCAGCATTGCCTGAAGCTCAGACATCTTATTGCCCAAACTCCTGGCATTTAACAGGACCACTCTCCAACCCCCACTGTTATCCCTGGTTCCCACCCCAGAATCTACTTGCCTCCACCCACATGCTGTCCTAGGTGTGCATTCCATCACCCCATTTTGGGGCCTGCAAAGATCTGACTCACCTCCCCCTTCACAAGTTTAAACCCCAGCTATCCTGTATGAATTTGGTCAGTCTCTGCTTAAGTACCTCCTTTCCCTCCTGGTTGAGGTGAAGCCTCTCTCTGGCATACAACCTCTTGCACACCCAGGTTCCCCCACTCCCCCACTACCCCATATCCCCAAGCTTCACCCCATGCCCTGAGCCGCTCGTTAATATCCTGAATTTTCTGATTGTTTTCCAAGGTGGCCCTTGGTACAGACAGGATCTCTGAGAAGGATAGCTAGCAGCCATTGGCATGGCAGACCCTGGCAAGTTCCTGGAACCTAGCATGAATCTCCAGCACAGTGTTTCCTGCAATATCATTCATGCCCAGTAGCACCAAGATATCAGGAGAGCCTCCCCCACCCTGCACCAGGGAATAGATCATGTGCTTTGCCTTGTGCACAGTCAAACCAGAGATGTTCTTGACCCAGACAGGGCAAGCTTCTCCCCATCTCTGTCCATCCCACTGCATACCTCTTATCATAGAGTCACCGAGCAGGACCACCCTAGCACCTCAGTTTTCCTTGGGGACTCCCTCTTTGCAGGCCACCTCTCCACCCCCCCACCCCATCCCCTACTCCAGCCCTGCCCATCAGCTACTTGGCTGCTGACCCTATCATGTTTGAATCCCCTGCCACCTTACCCCTCACTCCCCAACATCTATTCCCTCCTGCCCCATCCTCCCCCTGTACTGTTTTGCCACCACTCTTTACCATAGCTGACCCTTCTATTCCAGGTTCCCCCCACCACTCAGCCCCTTCAACATTGGCACCCCATTGTATTATTATGGTTCTTTTCTGCAACTTCTGCCCCCCCAACCTTGCCAGTGGCTGTTTCTCTGCCTGCCCTCATTGAACCTTCCCCTTCCAGATTAGATATGCACTGCAGTCCCCCAGCTGGAATTTTTCCCTTCAACACCAGTTCCACCTGTCTATGTCCCTCTTCACACGCCTCCCCGGTGCTCCCCAATCCCATGTTCTACCCCTACTCCCTGTACTTTCCTGTCCGTCCCATTTATGGCCCCCAAGTGCCCCATCCCTAGCATGTTTGCAGGCTGACTCTTAGTCTGTCCACCACGGCCCCCTTTCTGCATTCTCCCTGCTGCCCTGGGTGCCCCAGGACCTCACTGCAGGGTGCCCCAAGGGTTCCCCACACTATCCAACTTTCCTACTCTCATGAGACCTTTCCCCAAGTCTCCCAACTCCCTCCCTCCTCCCCCTTTGGTTGTTCCTTGCAAACATCCTCCTCTAGCACCCCCTCTACCAGTGGGCCGAATGGTGCAAATCTATTTGCTTGCTCAGTACCATTGCTGCCGTTGTTACTGCTGGTAGAGGTCATGTTTGAAGTCCTACCCAGAGATTTAGGTGACTGCCTTCCTTAACCTGGACCTACCAGTCCTGCCTGAAAACCGATGTCAGGTGTGCCTAATATCCCTGTTGGCATGCTCCCTCCCCAGTTCATTTGCTGATGGGGAGTCCAATCCCCATCGGCGTAATGTCCCCCTATTTATTTTGTATTTCGAGGGGGTGCCCAATCCCCCTTGGCATCATGCACCCCCCTCAAACACAGACACATTTTGTGTGCTGACTGGGGGCCAATCCCTGTCGGCTTCAGTCCCCCTCCCAAAAAACACAGGTGGCACAGTGGGAGCCCACCCCAGTGTGCCAAAACACACCTGTAAAAAAAACCCGTCCTGCGATGTCTTTTATTTATTTTTTTTGACTGTAAAAGAGAAAATGGTTCCTCGTTGTACAAATTTGGTGAAAAAATTCCAAAAAATGACTGTGTTATGAGCGTGCATTGTACACTTTCCACATACACTCATAACTTTGAGAATTTTTAATATTTTAACTCCACATTTTCAACATAGCCATTTTTTCACACCTCCTTATGAACAGTACAGCTATCATTTTTCACATCCTGCCCAAAATGTGTTTTCGCACATCTGGTGCACAATGGCATAGTTGCTGTGGGAAATCAATGTTCAGGACAGATATAGAAAATCACAGTGACATTGTTCATGAGCAGAGGTTCCAAAATGCCTATGTTGAAAATTTGTCGACAAAATTCAACAAAATGACTGTGTTATGAGTGTGCATTGCGCAGCTTCCACGCACGCTCGTAACTTCAAGAATTTTTAATATTTTCACTCCAGAGTTTCAACATTGCCATTTCTTCACAGCTCCTTGTGAATGGTACAGCTGTCATTTTTCACATCCTGCCTGAAATGTATTTTCGTATATCTGGTGCAGAATGATGCAATCGGTGTGGGAAATCAATGTCCGGGAAAGATTAACAAAATCATAGTGCCACTGCTCATGAGCAGAGATCCCAAATGCTTTCATGAGATGGGGTCACAAAAAGACCATGTTGAAAATTTGGAGTGCAAATACCAACTAACACCCGGGATGTTAGGGTTTCTAACCATAATGTCCCACCCTGTAGAGTATGACAGATGTCAGGGGTGTGCCTTTGGATTGTCAGCTGTAATGCTCATGCCATTCCATCCCACCCCCACCCTGCAGCCAGTCACAGCCTGCAGCCAGTCACAGGCATCAAAGTGTTCCGTGGACTCTTCAGCCCCAAACCTCACCCCATTCTCTTATGCTACACCCATCTCAACATACTTCCTTATTGAATTGGGTGAGTGCAAGGCCCGATGACCCCAAGGCACAATGCAGTGCTTGTCAGAGTCTGAAGGGTAGGGTGAGGTGAAATGACAGGAGCGTTATGGCCAATGAACCAAAGGCACACCTCAATGCCTGTCAGTCTCTGCAGGGTGATGTGGGGTTGATGTTGGTTCCATACTTCACTGCCATTCCTATTATACATCTCTCTAACTCCTGCACTACCAATGCCAATGGCAGCAAGACAACATTCGGCATTGACAAATGCTTGTTTGATTATGTATCTGTATTGTTTCTTAACATTGGACAAACCATTCTAAAAACTTTAGGTTGTTCATAATAATATATGTTGCTTTGTTCTTCTTGCTCCTTCGCAAACTCATCATTGTCATCTTTATTCTCAATTAAATTGGCTCTCCCTAGCATTTCATATCAAATGTTTTTGGCTGCTTAGTTCATAAAGCTATTTTTCCTATTATCTCTGTCTCTCTTGAGGATTTGATTGAAGTTTTGCATTTAAATAATGCTCTACAGCCATCTGTGTGTCTCCAATTGGTTACTCCTTTATGTAAAACTGAAATGGGTTACTTACTACTTGCCAGCAGAAACAGGCCACATGGTCTATCAAGTCTGCTTGAATGTGCAACTAGCACCCCACTTTGCAGCAGCCCTTCCCCTTCACAATTACCCCACACACTGATGCATGCCAAGTGAGACTGAACCAGATTAAGCTGTTTGTGGTATTTCCAGTGGGTTCTAGGGCCTTCTCCATATCTGCTCCTGATGTTTGGAATATTTTACCCTGTGCATGGCATACAGTTACTTCTTTTAATTTATTCATACTCAAATTGTGACAACATTTCTTTGAGACTTGCACTTGTAATTGTTGATAATGTAAATGTTTCAAACTTTGTTATTATGTTATTCTTATGTCATACCGTCTTGTGTATGCCTTTACTGGGCAGCCTGCGAGAGGGTTCAAAGATAGCAAAATAGGTATGAAGTTGGCTAAGTAAAAGAACTCAGAGGGTGGTGGTGAATGGTGTTCACTCGGAAGAAGGTAAGGTAACCAGGGGGGCACCTCAGGGGTCAGTATTGGGAATAGTCCTCTTCAATGTCTTCATTAGTGACATCACAGAGGTGCTGGAAAGAAAGGTATGCCTGTTCCCAGATGACAAACAAAAATCTGCAACAGAGTGGACACATCAGGGGGTGGAAAAAATCAAAGCAGATCTGAAAAAGCTGAAAGACTGGTTAAGGGTTTGGCAATTGGGCTTCAATGCCAAAAAGCGCAAAATTATGCAAATGGGACACAGAAATCCAGTGGCAACACATTATTTGGTGGGGAGGTGCTAGCCACAAAACAGGAAGAGGATCGGGGAAGGGGGGTCATCATGTCTGATGACCTGAAAGTAGCAAAGTAGTGTGATAAGGCAGAGGGGAAAGGCTAGTAGAATGCTGGGGAGCACAGGGAGGGGTATTACCAGCAGAAATATGGACCAACATAGATGTAACAACAAGAACAAAGTGCTCTAGCTTTCGGACCAACCAGTCCTTCTTCAGAAGCTCATGGCAGTTGTTTAGAAAATACAATACTTATAACAGCTAGATAATGCAGAGAAAAACAGAAAAAAAATCCCCATTGGTTTAAAATACTCATTTAAAAAAAAAAACGGAAGATGATGTCAGAGAAGTTCAACAGTACCATGCTGCCTTCAGCCAGAAAGAACCTTGGGTCAGACGTGCTTGGTGGAACACACATACAAAGAATCCTACTGCATATAAATTTAATTGACATAAGATAACACTGCTGAGGCAGATAACTCCTAAATCAAGCTATGAGTGTCACAGTTAGTATAAGGATGTGATTACTGAAAGGCAATCTGCCATGAGCTTCTGAAGAAGGACTGGTTGGTCCGAAAGCTAGAGCACTTTGTTCTTGTTGTTACATCTATGTTGGTCCATTAAAAGGTATCAGATCATTTGCTTCTGGATCTATTCTTGCAAGGACCAATACGGCAACTACTAAATCTAGATTTCAGCAGAAAGATGGTAATGTTACTCTTGTATAAATCAATGGTGAGACCCCACCTGGATTACTGTGTTCAGTTCTGGAGGCCCTCTCTGAGGAAAGACATAGATCTGGTGGAGGCAGTACAGAGAAAGGCAACCAAAATGGTGCATGGCCTGCATAAGAAGCCCTATGAGGAATGACTCAGAGAGTTAAATATGTACTCTCTTGAGGAAAGGAAGGAAAGAGGAGACAAGATAGAAACATTCAAATACCTCAAAGGTATCAATAAGGTACAGGAGGGTGGACGTTTGCACAGAAAAATATGCTCAGTGACAAGGGGGGTTATGTAATGAAGCTGGAAGGGGGAGACTTAGAGGGAATGTGGGGAAATACTTCTTTATGGAAGGGTAGAGGATGTCTGGAACAGACTCCCAGCAGAGGTGCTGGGTACTGAAATGGTAACAGGTTTCAAACATGCATGGGATAGACACAGGGGGTCCTTAGTTACAGAGCTGGGGGAGAAGACCAGAGATCAATTAGTGTCTATGGTAGCACAGTAGGGAGGGACCTTAGAGCAGACTAGGTGGTCCAGGAGGTCCTTTTCTGCTGACAGCTTCTATGTTTGGCCTGGGTTAAGTCAGAAAAAGGACATTTGGTCCAGTACTCTTTACCCGATTAACAAATTAACTAAATAGGATTGAATGATATAAACACACTGTACAGTATATGCATGCAATCATACCTTTGTTCCACTATTTTGTTCAGGACTCCTAAATTAATTTGGGCTAAAAGAGGCCTTCATGGTAAAACAAGTAAACAACAACAAAAATTTCTCATAAGAAAAATAGCTTAAAAATGACTTAGTTAATGGGGTGGCATGGGTTTGCTGGTCTTCAAGTTACAGAAGGACTACAATTCAGTTGTGCTACAAATCTGCCTTTGTAACTTTTCTGGGAGGAAATTAACATCTATTCCCTTCAGAAATGCAAACAGTAACCAGATGGCTAGAGCAGAAACTGTTAACTCCACTGCCAGCCTTCCACCCTACCAGTTTCATGTTAGCAAAGAGAGAAACCACACCCTAAACTGAAAAAGAAAAAAAGACAAGCATTTGTCAATGTCAAATGTTTGCTTGCTGATATTAGCATCGGACATGCAGGAGTTAGACAGGTGCAGAATAGGATTGGAAGTGAAGTATTGAACTCACGCCATTCCCACCTCCACCCTGCAGAAATGGACAGGCATTGGGGTGTGCCTGTTGGTCGTTGCCCATAATGCTCATGGCATTTCACCTCACCCTATCCTGTAGACACCAACAAGTATTGAAGTGTGCCTTGGGGTGTTTGACTCCACAGTCACCCCATTTCATAAGGACATATGGTGAAATAGGTGCAGTACAGGAGAATGGGGTAAAGTCTGGGGCTAAAGAGTGCAAGGCACACCTCAATGCCTATCATTGGCTTCAGGGTGGGGGGTGGGATGGCATGAACATTACAGCCAGTGATCCAAAGTCACACCTCTGATGCCTGTCAGTCTGTACAGGGTGGGACGTTATGGTTAGAAACCCTAACACCCCATGCGTGTGTTGGTATTTGCACTACAAATTTTCAACATGGCCTTTTTGTGACTCTCCACTTCATGAAAGCATTTGGGACCTCTTCTCATGAACAGTTGCACTGTGATTTTGTTAATGTGTCCCAAACTGCAAGTTCCCACAGCAACTGTGCCATTCTGCGCCAGATGTGTGAGAACACAGATCAGGCAGGATGTGTGAAGAATGACAGCTATACCAATCATAGGGAAGCATGAAGAGATGGCAATGTTAAAAATCTGTATTGAAAATGTTAAAAATGCTCGAAGTTCTGAGCGTATGTGGAAACTGTGCAACACATGCTTGTACTGCAGTCATTTAGTGGAATTATTTCACCAAATTTTCAACATAGGCATTCTGTGACCTCTGCTCATGAACACTGTCACTGTGATTTTCTTAATCTGTCTGAAACATTAATTTCCCACAGCAACCACACCATTGTGCACCAGATGTGCAAAAGCATATTTCAGGCAGGATATGAAAAATGACAGCTGTACTGTCCATAAGGAGGTGTGGCAAAATACCAATGCTGAAAATCTGGAGGGAAAATATTATAGATTTGCAAAGTTATGAGGGTGCATGGAAACTGCGCAACACACTCTTGTAACACAGTCATTTTATGGACTTTTGTCACCAAATTTTCAGCATAGGCATTTTAGGACCTCTGCTCATGAACAGTGTCACTGTGATTTTCTTAATCCCGAACACTGATTTCCCACAAACGATCATGCCATACTGTGCCGAGAGTGCGAAAACACATTTTGGCCATGATGTGAAAAATGACAGCCTTACTGTTCATAAGGAGGTAAGAAAAAATGCCAATGTTGAAAACCTGGAGTGAAAATATTACAAATTCGTGAAGTTATGGGCATGCATAAAAACTGTGTAATGCACGATCATAACGCAGTCATTTTTTGGAATTTTTTCACCAAATTTGCAACATAGGCTTTTTGAGAGTCCACCTCATGAACAGTGCCACTGTCATTTCTTTAATCAGTCTGGAAAGGTGATTCTTTGTAGTGACTGCAAAATCACCTTTTGGGACTGAATAACGAGATGACAGTGATTGAATTCATCAGGTGGGGTCCCAAGAACTTCATGTTGAATATTTGGTGCCAACATTTGAAAAAATGGCTGAGATATGCACCAAAGTTGAAAAAAACATTCATGCCATTATACAGCTTACCGGCATTTCTTTAGGTCGCGGTTGGGTTTGAAGAGTGCAGATGTGTTCCTGGTCCACTGAAAATTGTTGCACCAGGCTCTGGAGGTAAGTATGGGGTGAAGGGGGTGTGGGGAGGTAGATTACACAGAGGATGAGTGCAGGTTGGAGGAGGGGGCATGGGGCTCGACGAGGGACCATTTTCTTTTTTTACAGGATTTAAAATAAAAAAAATACATTGCAGGACACTTTTGCCATGCTGGGATGGGCTCCCAGCATGCCACCTGGCTGGGTGCTGTTGGAGTGGTGGGTACTGGAGCTGACAGGGATTGGACACTCCCTGCCAGCCATACAGTGTGGTGGGGGGGAGTTGGAGCACATGAGCTGAGGGGGATTGCGCACCCCCTCAGCACTTAACAAATAGGGGGTTGCATCATGCTGACTGGGACTGGGCTACCTCATCAGCAAATGAACTGGGGCTGGAGGGCATGCTGACCGAGGGATTGGAAACCCCAAGTCAGCTTTCATGAGGACTCCAAGGTGGGTGGCGAGAGCCGCCGCTGGCCACCATGTTATAGGGAATGTTACACCAGGCAAAGGTCACTCCCTCATTGCAGCATCAGATTTGTTTTAAGTTGCTGGCACGCTGGCTGAACTAGTGTTAGCAGCAGTGTGCCACCGCATTGGGAAAAGCGGGCCAAGTCTCAAAAGGCACTGGGGGCATTGACCCCCACAGTGCTGCACCTCCAAAACCCCGCTTCTTTCCTAAGCTGTCACAAAATGTTTCTTGTACATGCACACAAGCAAACATAAAATTGGCTGCTGAGATTTCAAACCATTGTCAGCGTCAGTGGCTCTGTAGGTAGCACACTAGTCTCTGAGGCCAGGAGATCAGAGGGCTGTGGGTTGAGTTCCCACATCTGGCACTTGGGTTAATATCCCAGTACTGACACTGTAGTGCAGCATGAGAGGGGTACTGCAATTCTGAGGTGCTGTCTTTCAGATGAGACGTTAAACCGAGGTCCCATCTGCCTGGATTGGTGGTAGTTCAGGTGGATATTAAAGATCCCATGGCACTTATCGAAAAGAGTAGGGGAATTTCCCCGGTGTCCTGGCCAAATTTCGCTCATTCACTAAAAATACCACCAACAGCTTAATCTGCTTCAAGGTCAGTTGGCATTCATCTGTATCCCCTTCCCCCGGGTCGTGCCTGAAAATAGGCAGGATTTGTCAAGCGCACTTACCCGGTCAACTAAAAACTAAATAAAAAATAAAATAAAAATGTCATTGACCAATGAAAATGAAAAAAGGATCAAAGAAACAAATTTATGAATGAGTTGAGTGATATAAAACCTAATTATAAGTCAAATTAATTATTCATGAGCTGAACTAGCTCATTGATTGGCTGCCGTGCTGGGCTGAAGTCTTTTAGAAACGCCTAGCACGGCAGCCACACAGCCGTTTGCATGCTGCCCTCTCTGTTGTTACCACAGCTGTCACAGACACACATTGAAAGAGCTGTGTGGAAGCAGCCATCACAGAAAATAAAGCACAGCATACTGAAACTAAAATGGAAGTACAGTACCTGAACTCCATATCGACATGTTCTGGGGGGCAGACGTGGAGCAGTGACTCATAGATATGGCTCCTCAGTCCTCAATGACAGAAGCTGAGAATCCCATTCAAATATTCATGTTGGCAGCATTTCCATTACCACCAAATGATTCAACTACAATAGTTTGTCACAGAAAATGTAAAACAAGAACCAATGACCAGTTTCTCAGCATTAGTAGAACAAATCACTTACCGAAAAACTACAACAAAGAATGGCAAAATACCTCCCCCCATACCTCTCAACTGCTATGAATGTGCATAGCACTGTGATATTCACACCCAAATTTACCCTTGTTCCCCATAGGTTTACTGATGTTCTGAATAATGTTAGAGCCATTTCTGGACACACACACTATTAAATCATTGAAGTAAGATGACAGAAACCTTCATTCACACAAAATATACGGGGCCCACTATTTGCAGATATATTATTGTTTAAAATAAGAAAGTGCTATGCATTCAGGCCATTTGCTATGATTTTTTGAAGGCCAGTGCTATGATTTTTAATGCTGAGAGGTTGAGAGGCATGCCTCCCCGAACATGGAAAACCAGTAACAGATACCACGCGATAGCCTTAAAGACATGCGGCACTGTCACCTCGCCACAAAGAAACAAAAACAGTAAAGAAAGAAAGTACCCAAAAGGTCATTACTGCAATTAGACTTACAATTGCAATAATGACCTCAAAGCAGTTAATTTTCAGCCGATTAACGACTGGCTGGGTGAGACTGGCCATTGGTGCATACTCCTCCCCCAGTCAGTCGTTAATCTCCAGGAAATAACCAGCTCTTTGGTCATTATTGCTTAAATGATTGTCATATTAAAATGATCCATATGGGCCTAGGATAATAATATATAAATAGAACCTCTCACATGCTTTTCCTCAGGTAGAATACCTCAAACCCAGATTGAAACACACACACTCCCCCAACACCAACTTCCTGATTTTGTTTCCCTGTGAACGTAAAGTTTTGAGACTTACAACATAAAAATATCTGATAAAAATCATGGAGCAGTTGTAACCAAAATAAGTTTTAAAAGGGCCTATTAAAATTTAAAGAAATGCTTCCAACCCACTTCACATAACAAAAAGCTCTCAGTGCCATTTCCTTGTCAAGTGACTGCAGACAAGCCAAACAATTCTATCTCTGCAGACTTTTCTTTCAAATATAAAAGCAAATAGTTAACACATTCAGTAATAGAACCTTGCAGTGTGTGGGGGAAAGCTAAATAAATGGGAGTAATTTACTCAGACTAGACAAGCTTGATAGTAACAAAAAACAAAGTTTACACTTCAGATATATTATAAAAAATGAAATTTGTTACAAAGCAAAATCATGTGCCAAATATTGTCATTAGTACTGGAGCAGCAGATGATAAAACTGATCAAGACTACTTATGCAGCACCTTATGTAAAACATTGAAATATTTTATGACCCAAACTGAGGACTACTGCACCTCCCCTGTTAAACTGGGGTGGAGGGGTACTATTTTTTACATCTGAACCCACTGGGCTGGATATTCAAAAGGGTTGCGCCATGCGCAATAGGGTTGCGCCTGTGCAAGTCTGAAATTGCGCCATTCTGCGATATTCAGCAGGAGGCAGTTGCGCCCCCAAGTCATGCTGAGCAACAGCGCAATGCTAATGAAGGCATGCTCAACCAGAGGGGGAGGAACCATGCATAAACTGCACAGCCCGATATTCAGCCGGGCTGTGCAGAGTTGTGCAGGCGCAACCTCCTACCTGCGCCTGCACAACTTTGAGCCCCCAAAAAAAGGATTAAGTCAAGGGCCAACCACAGGTGAGCTGCCGCATTACAGGGCACAACACAGCAGCTGCCACCTGTGGGTGGCCCTCCACTGTTCCCTGTGCCCCCCGCCGTCGCGTGCATAATGTAAAATCCCCCACTGGCCCGATCCGCGGGCATAGCATAAATGAAACCCCTCCCGACTGGCCTGATGGCGGCCAGAACAAAGTTCACCCAAAGAGCAATATCCCTGGTGGTCCAGTGGACTGAAGCCCGGCGGGCATAGGGGTCAAACCCCCAAAGTCCAATTTCCTGGTAGTCCAGTGGCCCCACCCCACCCACCACAGGCCCCACCACCCCGCTCCCCCGTCAGCAGCGGCGGACAGCAGCATCCCACCACCTGCCGCCCTGTCAGCCCACTGACTGATCAGTTAGGCTGCACCACCCATTGGTTCAGAGCAAGAACCAATGGGCGGCAGCCCATACTGTACAAGGCAGTCCAGATATGTGAATGAATTAATTGCACCCCATTGGCTCTTGCTCTGAACCAACGGGCGCAGCCTACCAAGCAGTCAGTCATCGGGCTGCAGGGTGGCAGGCAGGTGGTGCTGCTGCCCGGACGGCTGATGGGGAGCGGGTGGAGGGCCCATGGGTGTGGGAAGGGGGCCACTGGACCACCAGGAAATTGACTTGGGGTTTGACCCTTTATGCCCGCGATCGGGCTTTCTCGGTCCACTGACCACCAGGGATATTGCTCTTTTGGGGGGTGAACCTGTTCTGTCATGATCAGGCCAGTGGGGAGGTTTCACATTATGCCCATGATCCGTGCCAGTTGGGGGTCATTTATGTTATGCCCTACGATCGGGCCAGTCGGGGGTTCATTTATGTTATGCTCGCAATTGGGCCAGTCGAGGGGTTAATTTATGTTATGCCCGCGATTGGGCCAGTCGGGGTTCATTTATGTTATGCCCGTGATCAGGCCAGTCGGGGATTTACTTTATGCCCCGATCAGGCTGCAGGGGCATCGGTCCCACTTGCCGTTGCTCGGCAGGGCCCCAGGCGCAAGTCGTCAGGATTAGTGCACCTGCATGCTAATGGCATGCAATCAGGTAGATGCAAATGGCCCCTGTGCGCCTTTGCATGAATTATGGCTCCATTTGCATGTCACCTTTGAATATTGAAATTGCGATGGCACAATGGAACTTGTGCCACCGCATCTTGAATGCTCCACTCTGACCACTTGCGGTGGTGCAAGTTCCACTGTGCCATGCACAGTGGCTGTGGCTGGGGGGCGATATTCAAAGGAGTTGCTCAATAGCGCAACTCCGTTGAATATCGCCCAGGCCACACCCCAGCACAACTTTTTTGAGCAGCACAAGGGCTTGCGCCACAGAATGGCGCAGTTTGAATATCCAGCCCACTGTAGACAGTTGCAGGCTGCACTCTTTCCAGCTATTGGTGCTGTTGTTGTATGTGGCATTTTTCCTGGATGCTGTTGTCAGTGCCATTTTGACTGCACAGTTCTTAACTGCTCTGTTCTTATATTCATCATCTTGACCTAGTGCCACCAAGATATACCCCTTTTCAGGCTCTCTATACTCCTATTATCCATCCTACTGCCATGGATGTAACTGAAGAATGCCTTGTAATTATCCCACACCCCCTCTGCTGTTTTGAGATATGCCTAAGCCTTCACATTCCTCACTGCCTTGCTAGTCGAGCAAAGCAGGTGATTTGATACGTTTTACGGGACCAACAAGAGATTCACTGAATGTAAAATCTTTCAGACTACACACAGAGTCCTTCATCAGAAAATGGCAGTTTCACAAAGAAATCACTTCACATATCTAGAACAGAATTGGTAAAAAGTACCTTTTACATATGGATGTGATAGTTCTGTTAATAAGTAGGGTGATCCAGAAAAAAAAGAGAGGATTTGATACCTTTTAGTGGACTAACATGCACTAGCTGTTACAAAAAGAAAAGAAGTGCTTGAGCTTTCGGATTACATAGAGTCCTTCATCAGAAAACAATGACAGTTGGTTTAGAAGAACAAGATCATACATAAGAAATCAGATAAAAAGTTGTTAAAAATCCTATTGGCCTAAACTACTTTTAAAAAGCAACACAGGACCATATAAAGACAACAGAGTTCCATCAAAGGAAAGGTATGTCAAGGTCAAATGTCATATAATAGATATGCTTCTTCTCTGAGAACAGCCATAAACCATATTAAAGCTACTGTACATTTGTTCATCTGTGCATGCATTTATAAATGTCTATGATTTTAAACCACAAGATAAAATAAGCTGAAAAATACATAGTATATAATGTTGAAAGTCTTCTAAATAAGAAAATATCTTTGTGTTGGGCAAAAAAGTAGGTTTAAAGACAACCTGTCCAAGTGTAACTTAAGTATTAACCAGCTGTTTCCCACATGTAATACAGTTTAAGTACTATTCAGATATGTATGTCTCAAAACCAGTGTACAATAAGTCAATATAATAATTGGGACGTCCTTTTTCCCATTGGGAAACCATGGTGTAATTCATCGTTATAATGGAGCATTTATAACGGTGAACACGTGCCAGGTTTCCCACACACTGCGCAGGCACCCCCACCTCTGAAGGTCTTCCTCCTAGCCACTATCCACCTCTTCTTTCCCCTCTGGAACGCTACTCTAACTCTGCGGTAAGTGCTGGCAGGCAGAAATGAATCAAAATGAGGGAAATACCCTCAAAATGTTGGCTCCACAGAAAACAAAATTTAGAAAAAAAGTAAACAAAAGCAAGAGACTGACAGACCGTAGATCACGTGCTCACACCTAAGCAGACTGCAGTCGCACAAGAATGTCTTTTTTATTTCATATACTTGCTGTGGGGAAAAAGGACATCCCGGCAATTATATAAAATAAAGTATGGGTCTGGGTGTGTTTTAACTCAAATTTACACACACCCTCGGGGTTAGATGCTACGCATGAACCCCTTGAGCTTCGCTCTCAGGGTTTATGTAGCATCAAACCCCTCGGGTGTGTGTAAATTCTCGTTACACACCCAGACCCATACTTTATTCTCTATATTATTAATGAATATTCAAACTTATACTGTTTAAACATGATCTATCTGCAACTCTGTAACAAGTGGCTTGTGTTTCTGTACATTCAACACCCAAACCTAACACAGACCCCCTTGTAATTGAGATGCTGTTATCCTAATATATTCATTTATCAATGTGTCCCTATATACCTAATATTCTGTAGTACTAAATAACAGTTCTATCAATCTGAATCAAAAACTGAGGGAATCAACACTCCACCATCACGTCCAACCCCCCTCCGCCAAGTATTAATGTATCATTAAAAATTAAACTTAACACACTCCATAGTAATTGAGATCATGTATCCTAATATGTTCATTGGCTTATAATGTGTGAGTATATAATCAATCTGCTGTATATAGAGCAACAGCTCTAGAAATCTGAAACAAAACCTAAGGGGATCAACCCCCCCCTCCCCCCGGGGAACACCAATGTATTGATAACTAGTCAGATGGAATCATATATTCATTTTGTATGTGAACAAATAGTCATCACACAACGTAACCCCACTGTGTCATGTACTAGATGCCAAGAGTTTGTGTGCATAAAAGGAACAGGCACAACACTGACTACCTACTAAATGAGATAATGTACCTAAAATGTCAATGTGTGAACATGTATCTGTATATAAGCTTTACCCCATACCACCAACCCACCCCACACCCTAATTTTTTGAGGTGAAACCAACATAATGATAACCCATTAAAAAGGATTCTATATCCATTTAGTATTAAAACATACAAGAAAAACACAGTGTACTATTATTATACGTCTATTCATTGTTCCTAAACTAGGTGAAAGTTTAAGTAGTGTATAAAACAAAAAAAAAACAGAGATAAAAGTGCAGACTTTGAAAACCTAGTTATGGTGTATATCAATCCACAGAGGAATGTAATGCGCAGAAGGCCTAAAAACTGTGGAATATTAATTGCCTTACTGAAAAAAGAAAGCAGAATATGTGTGTGTGCGTGCATGCGTGTGTATGTGCTCACATGCATGATCAGCACTAAACAGCAACATTTCTGTAAGAATGCAAACATAGAATGCCTCAATACTAACCTTTGATTGAGAAGTCTTGTACTCCCTGAATGCATCCCCTTAATTTTTTATTACCTCTCAGACTTCCTTGGACAACCAAATCAGCCTTCCTCATGTTCTGTCCTTTCATACCTGTCCAAAACACCTTTTCATTAGCTCCATAATTCTTTTGTTAATGAATTCCAATGTCCTCTCTGCTCCATCCATCTGTTAATATCCTTAAAGTCAAGCCTTAAGTTTCCCCTCCATCTTCCTAATCTGTGCCACATGAAAGTCCAATACCAAGGTTTTAGTTGCCTGTCTGTGCACTTTCAATGCTAGGTCAGATCATACCATGAAATGATCACCTGTGCCAAGAGGCTCATCCACTGATTGTCACCCCACACTGTTGACATTGGTCAAGACTAGATCTAAGATGTTTCCTCCCTGGCATATTCACCAACATGCTGGGTCAGGAAACAGTCCTGTAGGCATCCACCATCACCTTACTCCTAGTGTTTCTCATTGCTGGGATGCTCCAGTTGACATCAGACAAGTTGAAGTCAGCCACTAGAACCAGTTCCCCCTGGCTGCTTTCTTTATTTCAACCCTTAGCTTTTCAGTTTGGATTGGTGGTCCGTAGACCACACCCATATAGATCAGCCACCCTTCTCAAGGGCTAGTTGTACCCATAGCATTTCTATTTCCCCTCCTCAATCTTGCTATCCTCAGTTGCTTTGATGCCTTCCCGGACATATATGGCAATCCGCCTTATCCCTTGTCCTATCTTATCTAAATAATACATGACCTAGGATCATGAGGTCCCAGTCATTCTATGGTGTAGCTCATGTTTCCACAACTGTTATGATGTCCCCTACCGGGTCAATACGCTGTATGAAAAACAGTGTAGTCAATACCGTGCAGTGCATACAGTGTTGGCAAACATAGAGACAGGGTACAAAACCACACATGTCGGAAATAAAGCACGCTTGGTTATTGTACCCTGTCACGGATAGCTGGAAGGGAGGAGTGATGCAGAGGTGAAGACCTCTGCTGGGGAGGTGGCCACCAAGTTGCTGCTGTAGCTCAGAGGGATGTGCTGCAGCATTGCAGGGTAGCTGTGCATCTGTAGACTGGGGTTTGAATCCTGGTCCCAGACTTTTGTAGACTGCATTTGTGCAGTAATTGCTTTTATACCCTCCACCGCTATTCCGTCATACCCCCATGTTGAACCCCCCACCGGAGTTGATTATATTATTTGGGGGGGGGGGGCACAGCCCCCAGTAATGCGGGGTGCAGGGAGCACAGACCCCTGCAGAAAATAGATTCCTGCCTTACGTTTTGTGCCGATATTCCTGTTGGCATTGTGTTTTAGTATGAGCAATGTAGCCACTGTCTTTACAGCACAGTACATTGCTGCGCTATTATTGCCTACGAAGAGATGACCCCGTGCCATGATGTCCAGCCTGCCTTTCTTGTCAAAGGCCTGAAGATTGCCCATGCTGTTGCCTAGATTTCTGGCATTCAGGCTTACTACTTTCCAGACCTCCTGCCTACCACCAGTCTTTTGCTGATTGTCTGTACCAGTGCCAGTTGGGCATCATGCACTATGTCCCACTGCATCTCTCCCCTTACCTGCAGAACCACCCCCCATAGTTTGTTGGCTTACCCTTACCTGTGATATTCCTATTTTTTATACTATCCTACCCTCCTTTATCTAGAAGATGCTTGTCAAGTCACCCACTAGTGGCCAAGCCATTAGGTTGACCCTTGCACTAGCATCCCCCTCAACTAGTTCAAATAACAAGATACACAGGCCTCAAACTTCTGTTTTCAAAGCTCGGGCTCCCTTCCTGGTAAGATGAAGACCATCCAGTTTAAACAGTCTCCTATCACCCCAGAAGACTCCTTCCATCTCTAAGGATGTGAACCCCCTTAGCAGTGCACCAACCCTTTAGCCAGCCCCTGGATTCTGAGATTTTGTGCTTCCTATCCCCTTCCCTCCCTTGCACTGTAAGCACCTCTAAGAAGGTCACAGCGGTAGACAGACTTCAGAGCCTAGCTCTTAGGGACCTGAAGCTGTTCTTGATATACTCCAGATGCTGTACCTCCTGGCCAGGTCATTCATCCACACATGGGCAATAATGTTCAGTTTCCTTCTTTCATTCCAGACCACCTCATCTATCCTATTTTGAATCCTTTCAGTTGTCAACCCTGGGAGACAATGAGCCACCCTTCACTTCTGATCCTGAAGCTCCCCGCTATGCACACTCTCTTCTCATTTGACACCTTCTGACTGACCTCCTTTACCACAGTTCTTTCTACCACTGGAGCACTCGGTGCATCAGAGTGCCAAGAGTAGCCTGTGATAATGGCGACCACAATTGAGCGCTTTCAAAAAGGGTGACTCAGTCATGGTGCCTGTGCACAGGGCTACCTGGAAGGGGGGGTGACTGGATGGGGGGGTAGGTGAATATAACGATGGGATGTCACTATGTATACACGTGCATGGGGGGGAACCACACCATGTGATAGGCAGAAAGAGAGTAAGGGTTTGAGGGGTGTAGTGCAGCAGTGGGCTGCTGAGCTGGCTATGTGGTGTGGTGGATTGGTGGCAGGCTGAGGTTTGGAGGGTTCTGGGTGCACTCATGTTTTCTGCACCGGGTTGGGGTGTTTTTTTTTAGTTTGCACCCCCGACATTTCCCCAGGTTGAGAATCCTTTAGTAGGAGGGTGCAAAAATAGAAAACCTAAGTCTTGGGTGCCCTTTTGCTGTTCACCACAAGTGTACATCACCAAAATTTATTTTCGACGATGTACACTAGCCCAAATGGCGATCACTATTCTGCAATCACCATTATCACATGGAACCGTGCCACTTACCTACCTTCAGTTGGGGGAGTAGTAGTGTCCTACTTACTCAGTGGAAAGAATTGGTTGCAATTTGCAAAGCCAGAGCTCCTTTCCCTCATTTGGAGAACCACCATCAGGGGCTCCCCTGCTAACCACCCTCCAACCACTGTCCCTAACTGTTGACAGGTGCTTGAGTAAGTGCTGAGGAAATGCTGTTGGCCCTTAACATGGTCATACTGGAAAAAATGAGACTGAGAGGGGCCACAGTCTCAGTTTTCCACATTCTTAAGGGTATTGACAACATCAATGTGGAAGCAGTATAGTGCAGTCGTTTAAGGCTCTGAGCTGCAAACCGGGAGACCAGGGTTTGAATCCCAAAGCCCCCACTTGTATACTGTGTGACCCTGAGCAAGTCACTTAACTTCCTTGTGCTCCCAGGTGACACCTGGAAACATGCTTTAGCTTAGTGTGTTTCTCCTAGTTAAAAAAAAAAATCAAACAGCATGCCTGAACTGGTGTCCCCCAGCAGGATGCTGTGACACACCCTCAAGCTCACAGACGGTTAACTCAGGGGTAATGCTAGCAAGCAAGTCTTCCTCCATAGGGTAGTGAATCTATGGATCAGCCCACCTGTAGGGATAATAGACATGAAGGCAGTACAAGCTGGATACCCAGGGTAAAAGTGTGGGTCTGGAAGCATTTTAAGTTAGTGCATGTAAACAGCATTCTTCTCCATGCTTATAAAGCTGGGAGGTGGGGTGCAGACATGATGGGCGTAGGGTCCCTCATGATCTTAAATTATTATGTTACTATATAAAATAAAATTACATGTCCTACATGCTCTTTTTCAATTGTTTCCCCCAGGTGCATTTTTATATGTTCACACAGCTCTGAATAGAATTGTAAATATGGTTTATTCACTGTATTGCAGTTCTTAGAAAAGCTTTAGAAGGTTGCCTCAAGCCATCCTAACTACCCTTCTGACTGAATCACTGTTTTGTTTCAAAGTTCTGGCCTCCAACCAAAAGGTAATAAAGTTTGATGTTTATCAAAATCTGCTGCTGTACTCACACGTCAGTCTTCCTGCCCTTGAGGCAGCACTGAGACCCTAGCTTTGACTGAACACAACTGATCACTGGGACACTTCCAACCCTGGTGCATAACTTAGCAGATGCCATTCAAACATGCCGAATCACTGCTTGGAGGGAATTTCCACCAACTCATGTTTTTTATTGAGATGCTGTAGAGTGCAATATTAACACTTTTGAGAGTACTTTCTTTCTAGTCTAAATCCTGTTTTATGATACAGAAAGAACATACTTAAATGTAGATTTTGCAGATAAGGACTATGTTTTTCAGCTGAAGTCTTCATTTTTAAATTTTATTTAAAACGGAGGCAAATATTTTCAAACAAATGTATAAGTGTCCTCTGTACTTATAAATATAGAAACTTAGAATTTGTCAGCAGAAAAGTACTGCTTGAAACACCCAGTCTGCCCAGATGATCCCTGTCTAGTCTGTCTCTGTAGACCCTAACTGATCTCTGGTGACCCTCCCTCCTCCCTGCCCATTCCTTAATATTTCCTTTATCTGTCCCATGCATGCTTGAAGTCTCCTACTGTTTTCACCTCTGCCACTTCCACTGGCAGTCTATTCCAGGTGTTAATCACTCTTTCAGTGAAGCAGTGCTTTTCACATCCCTTCTAATTGTCCCCCCTCCCCCAGCTTCATCGCATGTTGTCTCATTCTGGTGCTCTTCCTCATTTGATAGAGACTCCTCTCCTGCACCCTGTTCACACCAGTGAGGTACTTGCAGGTCTCTATCATGTCCTCTCTCACTATTCTGTCTTCCAGTATGTACATATTGAGATTCCTCGGTCTCTCCTTATATGGCTTTTGGTGCAAACCCTGCACCATTTTATATGCTCTCCTCTGGATTGCCTCCAACCTGTCTATGTTCTTTCCTATTCTTACTTATAATAGTAAGCTACAGAAAGGATTTAAACATTCATATTATGACTATTGGGACCCTATATTCAAAGCTGGCCATGTGTAGCATGTAGACAGGAGCGCTGTGTGGCAAATAGCCCACAGCCAGCTTTGGTGCAGTATTTAGACAGCCAGCACTCTCTAACCAGAGCATGCTAGCTGTCTGAATATGGGGCTGTGTCGGCACAGTACAAAGCAAATATACTATGTGCAGACACAGACCCCTGACTGAAGATGGCTCACAGGAGCCCAACGGAAATAGTCGAGCAGAAACAGAACAGTGCAAGGGCTGCTGTGAGCCACTTTCTGCCCTAGTATGATAATGAGTCCATTAGGTATGCAGTGTGCTATGGGCCATTTGCATGCCCATTATGGGCCCACTAGCATGCCACACAATGTCACCACACAGATAGCACATAAATATTGTGCATAGATGGATACTCCCTGATCAGCAATCATGTATATAGAGAGGTTCCAATAATATTCATATTGCCCATGTAACCAGATTACAAAGAAACATACTACAATGGTATTTTCTGGCAGTCTAGTGGTCCTCCAACCTCCCCATCACCCATCCTGTACTTAGTTGCAATGCCCTGGTAATGCATTGGTCCCCTAACCTCCAGTCATTGCCCATTTCCCTCCAAATGTCCAACAGACCCCCTTCCCCTCCTGCCAGCTCAGGACCCTCCACCACACATACACCCTCTCACCCCAACTCATTGATTCCACTGTAGGGGTTGAGTGGCAGTGATTGGCACAGCCCTTCCACTCACCACCTTGGTCAGGTGACATCTGAGTTAAACAGAGTGAGCATATAACAAGGACATTATGGGCCACCCACAATGACAATTTTAAAGAACTGCCAGGGCCACCTACAGGAGGCATCCGTGATAACAATTCATCTGTAATGGACCACAAAACAAGACTGGGAGACGTGGAGGCCAGAGTGAGCAGCACAGAGGATAAAACTGAAAAGGAGAGCCAGGCCAGAATAACAAACAACAGGAAACTGGTGAAGCTGGATGAGAAAATTGTGGAACTGGAGAGCCGAATAGGAGAAACAGCCTGACAGTTTTTGGCCTCAAGGAGGCCATAGAGGGAAATTTATGTTGTTTATTTATTTATTTATTTAGTTATTGAAATCTAGGAGTAAACACCTTTGAGCTAGAAGCTTGTTTACAAAGGTTCCACGTCAGTGGGAGGGTAGGCAATACTTACAAAGGTTGTAAAGCAAGACACTAAAATACTGGCAATTATATTTACAAAACATTAGGTTTGAGTACACAGTAAGCAATCAATGACAGCAAACTTGAGCATGGTTAGCAACATATAGTAGGAGGAAAACAGGCAGATAAGAGTTAGAAAGGGGCAATGGGAGTAAGTGGTTCATGGTGAGGATGTGAGTGAGGTGGGGAGAAAGGGGCAGCAGTCAGCGACATTGTCAGAGTGAGGGAGTGGAAGGGAGTGAGAGGAGTGGAGATGAGGCAGTCAGAGGCCTTGTCAGTGCAGGGAGCCTCTAGGTGGCAGGGCAGAGACTGTTAGCAGGGGGGAACAAGGTGTTGCAGTCACAGGTGCTGGTTGAGAAAAGTTGTTGACGTAGCAGTCTTTAAAAAGGGCCCAGAGTAGGTAGGTAGGTTGGATATGTCCCACCTGAGCTCATTAAATCAGAGGGGTGCTCTGTAGGCAAAGGAGCATTGGCCCTGCATCATTCAAAGATAAGGAACACGGAAGAAGTGGATGCTACAGTTTCACATGCATTGTGAGCTGCTGTGCAGTTGAAGTAGGTTTTCTGTGCTGGGGGAAGGAGACTGAAAAGAGCTTTTTTGGGAAGCAGACAAGTTTGGTAGCGTATCCTCCCACTGAGTTGAAGCCAGCCCAATTGGACATACAGGTCACAAGTATGGGTGAGACATGCGGCCCCTGTGAGCAGTCTGCATGCCTTGTTCAGGGCAACTGATATCCTGTGGAGTGCAGAGTGATAAGCAGTGCCATAGATTACCAAGCCATAGTCTACTACAGAAAGGATGGAGTTGTTGATGGCGAGTCTGAGGGCGTCTGAGGTAAGACAGTGCTTGTGCCTGTGGAGGAGACTGATCTTGGTATTGACAGCCCTGGAAACATTGTTGATGTGTTGGTCATAGGCTAGACAGTTGTCGAGGGTGACCCCAAGATATTTGAAGTGCTGGGTATGTTCGAGCTGATCTCCAGAGTGGGTACTGATGTTAAGTGCATGGGATTTATGCTTGTTCCGAGAGCTGCAGAACATCATGACTTTGGTTTTATTGCTGTTCAGAATTAGTTTATAGCTGTGGAAGCATTTTTTGACTATCACAAAGCCACTTTGCAGTGTGCCCTCAAGTTCCACTGGGTCGGGGCTGTTTGAGAAGATTACCGCATCATCTACGTAGAGAAGTATCTGTTGTTGGCAGTGGTGTGGTAGATTGTTGAGAAAGATACTGAAAAGGAGCAGACCTAATATGGAGCCCTGAGGGAGACCTGATCTTACAGGCAGATGGTCAGAGAGGACATTATTAATTTTCACCCTTTGTGAGTGTTGCTCCAGATAGCTTTTAAACCAGTGAGTTGACTCTGCAGAGAGGCCAATGGAGGTTAATTGGTTTAGGAGGAGGGAGTGGTGGACAGTATTGAAGGCCTTTGAGAGGTTGATGAAGACTGCCCCAGCTAGGGTTCCTTGATCCAAAGACTGGTGTATGAACCAAGTGAGTTCCAGTAATGCCGTGGAAGTACTATGGCCTTTGTGGAAGCCATGCTGCTCAGGGCTTTGAATGGAGTATTTTTCGAGGTATTCGACCAGCCGATCGGCCACTCTACACTCAAGTGCTTTGGAGAGCGGGGGGAGAATTGAGATGGGCCTGTAATTTGACAGCAATGCCCTATCCCCATTCTTGTGAACCGGAGTCATGATGGCTGATTTCCACACTTGTGGAAATTGTGAAAGATGGAGTGATGGGTTGAGGATCTCTTTTATGGGAAGAAGAACTTCTTCGACAATGAGTGCAATAAGTTTGAGGTCCAATGTGTCTGCACTTTGTCGAGATTTCCCAAGCACTTTGCTGAGGTATTTTCTGACAAGCAAGGGAGTTAGCTTCTTGAAGAAGAAAGGAAGGGCAGACTGGTGGTGTGAGTCAGTAGTAGTGGTGTTGGTGTGTGGTGAGTCCTCGAAGAAGTCTGGGGGGAGTATTCCAGATAGGTCAGAGAAAGCTTAGTTGAAGGCACTGGCTAAAATTCGAGGGTCCTGGGTTGGGGTACCTTGAATGTTGATCAGGTTAGGAGATGCCTTTACATCTTTCCCTACAACTTCCTTTATATTATTCCAGAAATGTTTTCCATTGCCCCATGAGGCAGTAAGAAACTCCTTGTGGTGGTTGGATTTAGCAAGGCGTATTTCCTGAGTGCAGGCATTTCTGGCTTTCTTGTATGATTGTACAGCTGACAGTTTACCCGATTCTCTAGCTAGGTGCCAGAGGTGGTCACAATTCTTCAGTCCATTTATGAGTTCAGATGTTAACCATGGCTTCACTGTCCCCCGAGCTTTCAGCTTTTTGAGAGGGGCATGCATGTCGCAGACCTTTGTGAACTGCTGTATAAAATATTCCAAGGCAGTATTGACGTCAGGAGTGTCATCAAGTTGTGACCAGTTGGTGTTGGCTAGATCTTGTTTCAAGGACTCCAGATGCCCACGCTTTAGTACCCTACTGTAGGTGAAGTGGGTTGGAGGCTTGAAGAATTTCTTAGTCCAGCTACAGGAGACTGGGGAGTGGTTGGGTCACTAATTGAGTCCAGGTGCGCTGTCACATTGGTGAGTCGTTCAGGGTTACTAGAAAGTATCCAGTCAAGCAGGGTGCTTGTGCCAGTTTTGTAGATAACCCTGATGGGGGGGTGGAGACAAGCTGAGTGAGATGGACTGCAGAGATATCGTCCCAGTAAGGGCCTGCTTCAGGGGAAAGCCAGTTGACGTTGAGGTCACCTAGGACTATGGTCTCAGAGTTGGAAGACAAGCCACAGATGTACTCCACGATACCCCTGAAGTCCTTTTTATGTTCATTGGGGAGAACACAGGCAGAGAACATAGTCAAAGCTTTGTTGTGTGCCCCAAGTAGGACTTTGATAGGTAGTGCCTGTGCATTAGGTCCTAGGTCAGCCTGGGGATGGACATGTTCTTTGATGGAGTCCTTAAGGTAGATCGCGCATCCGCCACCTTTCTTGGTAGTCCTGTCTAGCCTGAAAATGGTGAAGCTTGGAAGAGCAACTGTACTATCTGGAATCTTAGGTGATAGCCAGGTTTTGACCACCAACAGAATATCGGAGTTATGATGTGAGGTCCAGGCTTGCAGGTAATCCAATTTGCTTGGAAGGCTACAGGTGTTTATTGAGGCTATCTTGATTGTTCCTTGAGTTGGGAGGTTGGAGAGGTGTAGTGGCCTAGCTGGGCCAGGGTTTGGGTGCACATCACCAGCTCTAAGCAACAGCAATAGGGAGGCTGTAGGCTGGTAGCCACACAACTATTTACAGAAAAGGCTTCTGTTCTGCCTGCAATTGCAATGTGTGCAGGGTGAAATGAGCCATATGAGTTTGGTGCGGTGGGTGAGGGTGGGGGGTAAGTTATATGTCCCCTGTGTAAGCCACCCCTGCAGAGGTAGCAGAAGCCAGTGTATGGACCAGGATCCTGTAGCAAGCGAGAAGTAGTGCCCGGAGACAGCATGGTTCATAGTGGATGTTGGTGCCTGGGTATGTCGGTAGTTGGGGGACCTCGTGACGTGATGGGGAAATGATGTCATGGGATTTTTTAATAAAATGCTTCTACACTTAGGTGGACAGACTCCTGATGCATCAATCTACCTACACTATTGAGAGGGCTCACAGATCTCTGAAACCCAGATCTGCCCCCAATAAGCATACCAGATCAATGGGTTTCAAACTTCTTAACTCTCAACATAAGATCTTTGTCCAACAAGCAATCTGGGATAGACAAACTAAGGATCATCACTAAGAGCAAGAAAGGAGCAGAGAGCAAGTGTACCCATATATAGCTCCTGTCATCACCCATCAAAACTAAGAGAGGGGTTGGAGAGAATAAAACTATCTAGGTTATTTTTAAAGGTTAGTTTGTTGTCACAAATATCTACTAAAGCAGGAAACATATTCCATGGCTTAACGATTCTTTGTGAGAAGAAATAGGAACATTTAGTTGTTGCTAATCTTTTTCTTTCTTATTGTAGCAGATGTCCTCTGGTGTTGCATTAATTTGTTTAAATTCTAAACCCATATCAGACATAATTATTGGATCACCAATAATTTCCTTAGTAAATAAGAGATCACCACGTAATCTATGTGTCTCTAAAGACATTAGATTAAGATTTATTAGCCTTTCATGGTAGCTCTGAGGTGCATATCCATGTATATATTTAGTCATTTTTCTTTGAACCTTTTCTTTTTTTTTTTTTGCAGTTAAAGTTTTTATTGAAAGTTTAGGTTTTCCACACAGCCACAGATGGAGTCTGTCAGATGGAGGTTGCTGGTTACACTTACAACCTTACATTTCTTTTGCAATGGAGCTTAAACATGAAGGATATCACTCACTCACTGGAGGTCTGGAGATGCAAGGCTTCAGTGCTCCTAGCCATGGAGTGGTGTGTTCTTAAGGGACTGGTGTTGGTACTACGCAATCTTCACCCTAAAATAAAAGGAACACAATGAACCACTATTCTTTCTGTATGCTACTAACAACAACTATTTACATTCAGGGTTTAACATGCATCCATGTGGGGCCCTGCTACACTGTACTCTCTCATTGGGTTATGTAAAAAATTTATGTAGCTCCCTACCTCAAGTGCTAGTTACTTATCCTATTCCCACTTTGGGGGTGGCATACTGGAGGAAGGGCATACAGCATTCTGTATATGCTGCCATCATGCACCCCCCTTCAAGTGGGTAAGTCAGTTCATGGCTGCTATTCGCACCAAGAATGTGGTGATATCCTGGGCCGAAGGTCTCTCAGTGTATCTCCATCTACACAGTATGTCTCTTTGCTTGCATGGACAAAAATGCCAACCATCTGTGCTCTGGTTCTTTCAGATGTGGGTCTATTGATTTCATTCCTAGGAGGAGCAGTTGGACAGACCTAGGGATTGTTTTGTCTAGCACTGTAGACCCCAATTCACAGATGTGGTCCCAGACCCCTTGTATCTTGGAACATTCTCAGAGAATGTGAAAGAGATCACCCTCCCTCTCTTGAACTCTCCAGCAGTGATTAGAGCTCAATACCCCTGCCCTGTGAAGTACCACTGGGGTTTGGTACCAGGAATGTGGGATTTTATTTTGAATTAATCTAGTTTTTGTATCTACAGAGTTCTTATGTGCCCCTATTCAGCATTCCTTCTAGTGCTGGTCACTGATACCTGTTCAGAGGGCTTCTTCCCATTTTTCTCTGGATTTTGAGACTGACTGGGTAAGGTATCCCTAAGCACAAAGTATATCTTGCTGGCCCTACCCTTCTGGGTGGCTAATCAAGCAGGGAGTACAGTAGTGGTCAGATATGGGAGTCTGGCTCTGCTATAGGCCTGGACTGCACTCTGGAGCTGTAGATACTTCCAAAAATCTGAGGTGGGAGATCCCAGCATGCCTGCAGATTGACAAATCTGTCTATCTCTGTGGTTGTCGGGGCCAACATGTCTGCCACCCACCACAGGCCCTTGCCCTCTCAGTCCTTCCAGTGTACTAGCTGCCTGTCTATTTGGATATTCTTATTTCCCCAAAGAGGAGCAAGTTTAAATGGGGTAAGATTTGTTACAGGTCACCTCTGTACCTTGTTCTATACCTGCAGGCTAGGCCCTATGGTGGGATGCAATTTTACTTGGTTGGGGGGGGGGTATTGTAAAGTAACAGTTGGAAGTACATCTTTTTACTGACCTCCATCTCTATGTCCACCCATTGGGGAGATGGGGGTTCCCTTCCTGGGACAGAACCATTGGTGCATCTGCATCATTTGAAATGCCAGTTTGTATCCCTTGAACCAGGGGAGGTTCCAACCCTCCCATTTTCCACTGGGACCTCATCTTATTCTGACTGTATCTAGGGGGTTAACTGTCCCACAGGAAAATGACCATTAGTGTATCGATTTTTAATGCCCACTTAGGGGGGAGCACCAGAGGTATATGTGCCAGTATGTAAAAAATCTTGGATGCTATGACCATTTTGATTGCAGTTACCTTCCCTGCTAAGGTAAGCTGGAGTTTGTTACACCTATTCATATCCTCCCTTATTTCAACTACCAAGGGTTGGAGATTATGCTCCCATAGTCTGGAGATTGTGGCTGAGAATTTAATCACAGGACAGGGGATTCATTTCTCCACCCATCTATGGCTGGTGGTGCCCAAGTCCGGGGGGAGCAAAGGGGGTTAAGTGGGAGTACCTCTGTTTTCATCTGGTTTATACATAGTCCAGACCATCTGTGGAATTACTGCAGAGTCTCCAATGGAGGGGGGGGGCCTTGGGTAGGTCCGAGACCATCACTAGCAGGTCATCTGCATACATGAGAGTGGAATAGTCTTCACATCCCACTGTCAGACCTGAGATCTCTTTTTGTTGTCTTATTCTGGCTGCCATGGGTTCCACTGATAGCACAAACAGGAGGGGAGAGAGGGGTCACCCCTGCCTTGTGCTTCTCCCAAGCTGAAAGGGGTGTGACAGTGTGGAGTTAGTGAGTAACCAGGCAGTTGGGGAGTTGTACAGTGACTCTATCCATGTCCTAAACTGAGGCCCGAACCCTAGATGTTTCAGGACTGCATGGAGGCAGTCCCACTCCAGTGAGTCAAAGGCCTTCTCGAAGATGATTGCTACCGCCACTGCTGGGGTTGGGAAGTGACCAGTGTCCGAATATGGACTGCATTGTAACGCCGTGGAATAAAACCCACCTGGGAGGGGCCAGTGGGAGTATGGAATGTAGCGTAAATCCACCAACCCTGTGGGTCTGCTTTTATCTTGATGAGAGACCAGTGTAGTTGCATATGGATGAGTATTTCCATCCCTCTCTCCTTAGTAGGAGCTGATGCATGAATTACCTGTCCCATCCAGTCTCTTTTTAGGAGATTGTGTTCCTTTTTGTTGAGTTTAGTCACTTGCAGCAATGCCACCTGCACTTTTTGTTTCTTTGAGTGTGATAGCACCTTTTTCCTCTTTACAGGTGTTGTTTAAACCTCTCATATTCCACGTGATACAATTAAGGTCAGCCATATTCCCCATAAAACATAGTGTTTATGTAAAGGATACTATTGTACATATTACAGGAGGAAAAAGGATATAACTCCAAACAATGCCCAGGCCACATACCTTGCTCCACTGTGCTGCTTATAAGGGGCCTCATTCCTCTCCCAGTTGTCCAGGGGTGATCCTGTTCTTGCCTTGTCCTAGGGTACCCTCTTAATGGGGTGTAAGCCCATCAAGCACCCATTTTGAAGTATGTCCTGAACCACAGCCTATGTTTTGGCTCCTCTCATGGGGGTCCTTCATTTTCTTCCCTGGTCCCTTGAGTTTGACAGCATGTGACTTGTGCTGGTATGTCCATGGGAGCTGAACCGTCTGTGATATTCATGAGCCATCTCAGTGGTCCTATGCATGTACCCTGAAAAACTATTTACAGTGTGCACAACCGTGCCAGACAGAGGACATCTGGTGTCTATGGTCGACTGACTACAAGGACAGTGCAAGACCCACTCAGCACTTCTTGGGGGGTTTTTTGAGTGGTTTCAGGGTTGTGTTGGATTGCCTACCATCCCTTCTCATCTGATCCCTTAGCTTACTGTCAGTAGCCAACTCTGTACAGGGTGATCATCAAGGTGGTATGGTAAAACTTGCACATATATTAATTGTGGTATAGAAATCAGGGGAAGGGCTATTGCCCTACACTAGGTGGAGAAAGGGTACCATGGGGGTGTAATGGATTCACACCCCTTACGGCCTGTCTGCCCTTGCCCCCCCATCTCCTCCCCTCCAATTGCTTGCACCCGGCATGCCGTTGCACCCGGGTCATAAAATGGAGGTGGCAGAGTAGAGAGAGAAATGGGAGGTAGGGGGAGCAGTTGACTGTCATCAGTTTGCTCTCTGTGGGCCAGGAAGATTCATAAAAGTTATCTGGGTGTTTTGTCCCATTTCAATATACTGTGCCTCCTTTGTTGACTTGTAATTTGTGCCCTCTCTTCCATTTATCCCTCCCCTCCCCACATCCTAACATTTATGCAACTGCATTCCCTCTCTGAGCAGGTGTGGTCCCTTGCTGTACCAATAACTTCCCATTTCCCCCAACCCCCAAAACACGAATCACTTCTTCTTTAAATAAGCTTGTTCTCCCTCTGTATTACCCGTGAACTGCCTAACTTGCCAGTTGGGAGGTTAGGGGTGTGTGGCGCATTTAGGCCTATGGCCCATCTGCTGCCATCACGGCAGTGAAAGAAAGGCCTCACTTTGTAACATGAGGTGACTAGAAGCTCAGTCGCCATGTTCTGCTGGCCACATACCCCAACCCCCTTCACAACCCTCTTCGTGTAAGACTTATGGACAGCATGGTACTTATCTAATCGGTCCAGTCCAAGAGAGTAATAGTGTCCCTGTATTGGGTCCTCTGCTCCGGTAGTGGGTTCAGTCCATCTTCTGTCCAGTTCAGTCATCGTTGGTCTGGTGGCCTGGACAGTCTCTTGTCATGGTCGCTCCTCTCCTGTCTCTCTTTTGTCTGGTGCCCCTTCTGCCAGCTGCTACGACTGGCCTGTGTTGTCCAATTCTAGTATGCCCTAAACCTCTGGTGTGGTGGGCCAGACTGCATTGAACCTGTTTCAGTCATATATCTGACCAGAGCCATGGATTCTTCCCTCTGCATCTCTTGGGTGTGGCGAATATCGTGGTGTTCTTTGGCCCTCAGCACTGGGCTATCCATTCTCTAGTGCAGCACTTTAGCTGCTCTCTTCCTATTTCTCCATGACAAGGCCCAATCTTTCTCAGCCTGCCAACCTTCCTCAACTTCCATGTCTTCTGGGCCCTAGTCTGGGGATGTGACTGCCTGAGCATAGGTTTGAAGGCTCTGTTGTTTCTCTGCATTCTGCCTTGGGGTTTTATTGTCCTTTGGCCAGTTCTTATCTAGAAATCCCTCCAAGGCAGCTGGTGAGTCAAAATGCATGGGGGTGCCATTATATAGCACCCTCATTGTGGCCAGGTACCTCAGCGAGTATTGGAGGCCCAGAGCTTGCGTTCTGTGGCGGGTCTCAGTAAATTCCATCCATCTTGAGAATAGCTCTTTAGAGAAGTCTTGATAGATTGAGACCGGGTGCCCTTGCCAGCTGAGGAAACCTGTCTCTCTAGCTCTGGTTAAGATTAGTTCCCTTACATTGTAATTTAGCAGTTTGATGAGCAGGGTTGAGGCATTTCTCCTTTTTTTGATGCTGGGGCTAATGTTCTGTGGGCCTGCTTGATGTCTAGATGAAACCTTTGTGCCAGGCCTAGCATTCCTGGGAGGACTTGCTGTAGAAATTGGGCTTTGTCTCTATTTTCAGCTCCCTCTGGGAACCCCAGCAGACAAAGATTGTTCCACCTGCTGAGGTTCTCCAGGTCATCCACTTTTTGGAGAAAGAAACAGATTGTGTCGTACTGTTCTCTGGAGGTTGCCCGAACCTCTGCTATGGCCATTTCATGAGTCGCCAGTTGCCGTTTCCTTTTTTTGTAGATGATCCTCCAGATGTTGGATTGCTGTGGTATCTGTGGGAAGACGAGAGCGACTGTATCCATTTTTTGGACGAGGTGGTTAAACATCCTCCTGTTCTCCTGAGGGTCCATTGAGGCCTCCCCTGATGTCACCATGCTGTCTACCTCTGGAGAGGGAAACACGGCTCCGATGTCAGAAGTACATCCGATGAATTTCAAAACGGTATGTGGAGGTTGCTAAGCCTTAGCTCTGTCTCTTTCTATTTCTCTTTTTGCAAATGTCCACATTAATCATAGATTTTTGTCAGATATACCCATACTAGTTTAGGGCCACAACTGAGTCAAGCCGCCATCTTGTTTGCAGTGAAACCTTTGAACCTTTTCTATGTATGTAATATCCTTTCTCAAATACGGTGATCATAATTGAGAGGAGTAGTCTAAAAGAGGCCAGATATAAGCTCTATAAAGAGGGAGAATGACTGATTGCTGTCTTGATGAGATGTATCTAATGGCCCACCAAACTTTGTTAGGCTTGTTAATATTTTCATTAATTTGTTTATTGAAAGTAAAGGTGATGGATATTATAATACCAAGATCTTTTTCATCTTGCTGTTTATTTAATATTTGGCCATCTAAAGGATAGTTATTTCTTGGGTTGTGAATCCCGAAATGAATGACACAACATTTACTTAGATTAAAAGACATACCCCAATCCTTAGCTCATACAGAGACTTTATCAAGGTTGCTTTGAAGTGATTTAACTTCTTTTCTGGACCTTCAAAGACCACCCAGCTTGCAGTCATATGTGTACTTAATAACCCAGCAGTCTAAATTTGTTAAAAGATCTGCTATAAAAAGTTTTAATATTAAAGGTGCCAAAACTGACCCTTGGGGGACACCACTATTTGCAGGCTTCCATTCTGATAGATGACCATCAACAGCCACGTGTTGGAAATGATCATTTAACCAGTTGTAGATCCTGGTGATGTAGTACTGTGGGACATTGAAAGCTGATAGTTTATCTATAAGAGCCCAGTGTGGAACAGAGTCAAAAGCTTTTTTAAAATCCAAAAATATCTCATCACATAGTATCTTATGGTCTAAGGTTTTGCTCACTAATTCATAACAATTGATTAAATTGGTGATGCAGAACTTGCCTTTAACGAAACCATGTTGGGAGGGAGCAAAGTTATCCAATTCAGAAGATAACCTATCTTTAAGTAACTCTCCATGATTTTACAAAGAATTGGTGTTAAACTAATGGGTTGATAGTTATCTCTGTTACTCTTTTCACCTTTTTTGAAGAGGGGTATCACATTAGCCTTTCTCCAGTCTTCCAATATGGATCCTGTCTGTATACTTTTGTCAAATAACAGTTTGAGTGGCAGAAGAGATGTGATTTTGTAACTGTAATCACATAACTAGTGATGCCATCTAGACCAGGAGAGGAACCAGGTTTAATACCAGAGAGTTTTTTATTTATTTCTTCTGAAGTGAATTCAATATTATTACAGGAAGTAGTCGAAAGCGTAGTATGAGTTTGTTGGTCCAATTAAAGTTTTTGCAAAAATGTTCACTAAAGGAGTTAGCCATATTTTTGGAATATCTATTGTGTTGTTATTTATTAATAACGGACCAACCATACAAGTATGTTTTTTTAAGGAGTTAACGTAGCTAAAAATATTTTACTATTACTCTTTGCTGCCTGTTTTGCTAAGGATTTTTCTGCCTTTCTTTTTGCATGTTTTATTGTTTTTTTACATAACTTCTGAATATGTTTGAAAGCTTCCAGATAATAAGAAGACTTATGTTTCTGATATTTTATGAATAACCTTTTCTTTCTATTTATGAGTTTAATTATGTTTTTGTTAAGCCATTTTGGTTTTAACTTAGAAGGTTTGTTTTAAACATGGGTTGGAATGCATCTATTTGCTGTCTCCAGAATTTTGCTTTTTAAAATGGACTACATACTCTCAACTGATTAATCATAAAAGAGTAGATTCCAATCATATTTGGACAATGATTCATCTATTGCTTTTAGATCTGCTTTATCATAAGTATTCAAAACTGTATTTGACTTTGCATTAATGGAATCAACTAAAAAATCAAATGTGATGGAATTGTGATCATTGTTACCTAAAGAGGAACACACACAGGTTTTTTTGATAGTTAAGATTTCAGACCCTAATAGGATATCAAATACATTATTGCCTCTAGTGGGATTTCTGACATGTTGTATTAAGGACAATTCTTCAGAGAGGTTGTGAAATTGTTTAGAAGAGTTATGAGTGGCATTTTTGTTGTTCCAGTCTATGTCACTGAGATTTAAATCTCCCATAGAAATAATATTTTCAAAACCTGTAGCTATTTTAATTTCATTCATAATTTCTTCTGTGATAGTAGTGTGACAGTCCAGGGATGATAACACAGCCCTAATACAATTAGCTTTACCCATATTGATTTTGATCCATAAGGTTTCAGTATTGGTGGAGGATTTAATTTTTGTGGAGATGTCACAAGAATGTAGTAAGGAATTTATATAAATAGTGATCCCTCCCCCTTTTATATTAGTTCTAGTTGCATGGAATAATTCATATCCAGGAATAGCCTGTCCCCAAGAGTCAGAGTTAGACCACCAGGTTTCAGTTATTCCTAAGATATCTGGTTTATTTATATTACAATATGCAGCTAGTTCATCAGTTTTGTTATTAAAACTACAAGCATTTAAAAGTACGCATTTAAGTGGCTTGGAGGAAAGATTAATTTTTTTTATTTTTTGTGACTTTATTTTTTGTTTCTTGACTGATTGTTACCTCCCTTTGCATTAGTTTAAATTATGGACAGAGTTAACAGTTTGAAAAGTAGATGACAATTTACTGGCTCCTTTTTTTTATTAAGGTGTGGGTCATCTTTAGTAAAAAGTGTTTTATAATTAAAGAACATGTTCCAGTGGTCAATGCATGAAAAGCAATCCTTGCAACATCAATTTTTTAAACAGGCATTTATCTGTGCAATTGTTGAGTTTTTTTCTGGATGCGGTCTTGGGATAGGGAGGATGCCCCAAAATTGTCTGTATGTAGCCCTTATTTTTGATTTTCTTACCTAATTCAATTAAATCATAACATATATCCTTTTCATGCATTCTGCTGACATTATTTGAACCAACATGCATTATTATGGTCCTAATATTGATTTTTACCAGCTTATCCACTCTCACAGTTTGAGTTTATTGAGCTTAATAGTAGAGAGCGTTTACTCTTGTGCCTCACATGTAGATATATATGGGGTAATGACTCCACCCTAACCTATGTAAACCAGAGCACAGTGTGCCCAAACTGTTCCACTACATACAGAACTTGTAGTTCTGCATACTGAACTCACTAAATTAAAAGAATTAAGGGATCTTGAGTTATATATAGACAACATGATTAGAGTGAGGCACCGGGACAGCCTACCAGGGGAGCAAAAATGCCTACATAGAAAAAGAAAAACAGTGTAAACTCATCTGTATTGCACCAAGGGGCAAACACAAGCTGAAGTATACCTCAGCAGCTGAAACAGGACCATCCCCCTATACGTGAGTGGACACAATACAGTTTGCGCAAAAGCAAACATTGCAGAACAGAGGAATAATCCTCAAATTACATGCAGGTTACAGATGTAAGTTTCAAGTATACAGAGACCAGGCACACCACAACATATATGGAGGTCACATAGTTACCTATGTAAAAGCAAAAAGATCCCAGAGCAAGCGTTTCAATGCCTGTGTGACTGGACATGACATCACAGTCACTTCCGGCTGAGACTGTAGCTTTAAAAGTTTTAAAATTGTTTTAAACTGCAGCTACAAGGTACACTGAGTTTAAAAGGTCAGTGTAAACTCACCTGTATTGAGCTAAGGGGCAAACACAAAGTAAGGCATACCTCAGCAGCTGAAATAAGACTGTGTCCCTATACACAGGCGGACACAATACAGTTTGTGCAAATGCAAACATTGCAGACCAGAGGAATAATCCTCAATTTACATGCAGGTTACAGATATAAGTTTCAAATCATGGAAAGCCATGTGTGCAAATGCCAGGAGCCTTAGCAACAAGATGGAAGATCTGGAGGCTGTCATGGTGCAGTCAGACCTGGACATCGTGGCCATCACTGAAACCTGGTGTAATGATAACCATGACTGGGAGATGACCATACCTGGCTACAACATATTCAGAAGAGAAAGAGCAGGCAGGAAGGGAGGAGGAGTGGCACTGTATGTGAAAAATGACATAAGGGCCACAGAGATCCAGGAGGAACAAAATGGGGGATAGATACTGTGGGTTAAGCTGGAAAGGAAAATGGGGACAGCCCTCCAAACAGGTGTGGTCTATAGACCACCAGCCCAGGAGGAAGAAACAGATAGAGTTGATGCTAGCCATCCAAAGGATGGCAGACAAGGGTGAGGTAGTACTGGTTGAGACTTCAATATTCCAGATGTGGACTGGAGCATCCCAGCAGCAGCATCAACTAGGAGCAGATTTATCCTGGACTCCCTTCAGGGTGCCTTCCTCAAGCAACTGGTGATGGAACCAACTTGGCAGAAGGCAATACTGGACCTTGTGCTCACAAACTGGGACAGTGTGATGGGGGTAACAGTGGGGGAGCACCTGGGGAACAGTGACCACCAGTCATTGTGGTTTGAAATCACAGAAAGAGCAGAACCAAACCATGCAAAAACACGTATCCTGGATTTTAGGGGGGCAGACTTTGGGAAAATGGGGAGATACTTAAAAGAGGCATTAAGGGGAATGGGACAGGAATCAGGGGTTGAGAAACAGTGGGCAGTATTTAAAATGGGGATTACAAGAACAACAGAATTATGCATTAAGCAGGTTAGCAAGAGGAAAAGGAAGAGGAGACCATTATGGTTTTCCAAAGAGGTAGCAAAGAAAGTGAAAGCCAAAAAGATAGCATTCAGGCAATACAAAAAGACACAGGCAGAAGGGGATAGGGAGAAGTACCAGGAGAAGCAAAGCATACATGTGATATGTCCAACTTGCTTAAGAGGGAGGTTTGAGTCAAATTAGGAGGGAGATTGGCCTGCCAGCTTGCTTAAGAGGGAGATTTGAGTCAAATTAGGAGGGAGATTGGCCTGCTAGTAGGGAGATGCCATAACGTTGTGCATTTGTCCTTAAATGGTGTCAAAAACATATGAAAAAAGTAATTACAAAAATGTAATGCATTTCATTTTGTCAAGAATAAGCACTAAAAAGAATAAACAACTAGTTATATAAAGTTATCAGATACATTGTGCATCATTGATTTAATTTTTAAGTGTCTTTATCTGCCCAAAAAAGATGGATATTTTGGACAGAATTTTACTTAAGCAGGAGATTTTGTTTCCCAGGAGGGAGTATGGGAGTTCAGTCAAAAACAACAGGAGTCTCCTGCGTAAAGAGGAAGATATCACATGTATGCAAAGAGAGGCAGGGAGGTCAGTAAGGGAAGCCAAAGCTCAGACAGAAGAACACATTGCAAAATCAGTGGGTAGAGGGGACAAAACCTTTTACAGGTACATAAGTGAAAAAAGAAAGACAAAGGGAGGGATAGTGAGACTGAAGGGTGAGGATGGGGGCCACGTGGAGGATGACAACAGTAAAGCTGACATATTGAACAGGTATTTCTGTTCAGTCTTTTACTGAGGAAGAGGAGTGTAATGGGTCTGAAGGGAGTACAAGGCAGAATGGTGCAGAATGGACACAAGTCCTTTACACGAGAAAGGGTCCTGAAGGAACTGGAAGTAATAAGAGTTGATAAAGCAATGGAGCCAGATGGGGTGCACCCCAGGGTCCTTAAAGAACTAAGAGAGGTGGTGGCTGAACCTCTGGCTATCCTGTTTAGCCGATCACTGGAAACAGTGGAGGTACCCAAAGACTGGAGGACAGCAGATATAGTGTCCTTATACAAAAGTGGGAACAAAGAGGAAGCAGGGAACTACAGACCAGTCAGCCTCACCTCGGTAGTGGGGAAGATCATGGAAGCACTACTGAAGGAGAGATTGGTGGAACATCTGGTTGTCAATGGACTACAGGACCCAAGACAGCATGGTTTCACCAGGGAGGCCGCGTCAGACCAACCTCATTGAATTTTTGACTAGGTGACTAGGGAAGTGGATCAGGGGAGGGCAGTGGACATGGCCTATCTGGACTTCAGCAAGGCCTTTGACACTGTGCCACATAGAAGACTATTACACAAACTGGGGAATATGGGTGTGGGCAGGATAGTAGCGTGGTGGGTAGGTAACTGGCTGGGTGGCAGGACACAGAGGGTGGTGGTAAATGGCTGTCACTCCACAGAGGGAAGAGTGATCAGTAGGGTACCACAGGGATCAGTGCTGGGACTGGTCCTATTCAACATCTTCATCGGTGACATTGCACAGGACCTAGAAGGCAGAATTTCACTGTTCGCTGATGACACAAAGCTCTGTAACAGAGTTGACACACCAGAGGGTGTAGACAGAATGAGAAGGGACCTGCAGAAACTTGAAGAATGGTCAGGGGTTTGGCAGTTGAAATTCAATGCAAAGAAGTGCAAGATAATGCATATGGGGCACAAAAACCCTGGCACAATTTATCAGTTGGGGGGTGAGGATATAGCATGCACCAAGCAGGATAGGGATGTTGGGGTTATCATCTCTGATGACCTCAAGGTAGGAAACAGTGTGACAAGGCAGCAAGTAAAGCAAAATAGGGTGCTGGGATGTAAGGCAGGGCATCAGCAGGAAAAGGGAGGTCATAATTCGCTTATACAAGACACTAGTGAGGCCCTGTCTGAGTACAGTGTACAGTTCTGAGACCATACCTACGTAAGGACATAGACAGGGTAGAGAAAGGTTCAGAGGAGGGCAACAAAGATGGTGTATGGATTGCATCACAAGTCCTATGAAGACAGGTTGAAGGAACTGAACATGTACTCCCTGGAGGAGAGGAGGGAGAGAGGGGATATGATAGAGACATACAAGTATCTTACAGGAAGGAACAGGGTGCAGGAATACACTATTTTTAAGAGAAAGAGATGTTCTAGGACTAGAGGGCATGGGATGAAGTTGGAGGGAGGACGATTCAGAGGAAACATGAGGAAGAATTTCTTCACAGAACGGGTGGTGGACAAGTGGAACACCCTGCCAGAGGAAGTGGTGGGGGCTGAAATAATCACGGGATTTAAGAATGCATGGGATAGACATAAAGGAATTCTGGAGGTCAGGGGTAAGGGGCAACAGACTTCTAGGAAAACATAAACTGAACTTTACAAGTTCAAATGGCAGACTGGTGGGCTAGGTCTTATCTGCCATTAATTGCCCACGATCTATGTAAGTATACAGAGACCAGGCATACCACAACATACATGGAGGCCACACAGTTATCTATTTAAATGCAAAAAGATCCCAGAGCGAGTGTTTAAATGCCTATGTAACCGGAAGTGATGTCACATTCACTTTCGGCCAAGACCATAGATTTTACAGTTTTAAAATAGTTTTAAACTATAGCTACAATGTACATTGCCTTTAAAAAGACAGTGTGAACTCCCTTGTATTGCACTAAGGGGAAAACACAAGCTGAGGTATACCTCAGCAGCTGAACCAAGACCATCCCCCTATACACGGGTGGACACAATACAGTTTGTGTGAAAGCAAATGTTGCAGACCAGAGGAATAATCATCAAATTACATGCAGGTTGCAGATGTAAGTTTTAAGTATACCAAGACCAGGCACACCACAACATACACAGAGGCCACTCAGTTACCAATTTACTGTTACCAATGAGAGATATAACATACAAAATTTTAACAACTTTCCACCAAAAGTCATCAAAAAAGGTGATGCTTTTATCCCCATTAGGAAAAAAACTTATGGAAGCAGGATTAAAATATAACTTTTTTTTTGTGACACATCTTAGAATGTGTTATGCCACAGGGATCAAGGACTACAATGGATTGCAGGATGCAAAGATTAGATTAAAAAGGGGCTTGTCATTTCTCTCCAAAAACTGAATTCACTCATTAATCTAAAGGACATATAACTATGACTTTTTAACTTATGTTATAACTGATTGAGTGATTTTGTGGGTGGGTCTTCAGCAGTAACACACACTTTTCAATGCACTTATTACAACTCCATGGATCAGTCAGCCTTCTCCCTTCTTGGACACTCAACAGTGTACCAGGGATTAAGCAACAGCCAGCCTCCATCTTTGGTAGTCCTTCCCACCTGCATCTTGCCCTAGAACCTTTGCTGCTGGATTCTCCTACTGTTGCTGCCTTTACCAAATGGGTGGCTTCGTGGGTGGGTCTTCAGCTGTAAAGCACAGTTTTCACAGTGCTTACTACCACTCCATGGATCAGTCAGCCTTCTGCCTTCTTTGACACTCAGCACTGCACCAGGGGTCAAGCAGGGGCCAGCCTCCATCTTTGGGCTCTTTCTTTCTACATCTAGCCCCAGACCCTTTGCTGCTGGATTCTCCTGCTGTTGCTGTTCCATCAATCAGGAGGCTTTGTGGGTAAGTCTTTGGCTCCCTTCTTCAGCAGCTCACTGCTAGCAGCCCTCTACATTGCAGAGACCACACTAAAGACCAAGTGCAAAGGACATCATCCTTAAGGAGTCTGCCTGAAGTCAGCCAGGAGTCAGCCATTTAGCCACCCATGCTGCTCCTCCAGTCTGCCTCCTGTAACCCATGCTGCTATACTCTGCTCAATTGTAAGTGCATTTCATTCCTGCCTGTGGAAGCATTTAGCCTGTAGTGGTACTCCACTACTGCCCTAATGCTTATACTTGCCACAGTGATTACCCTATGTTAAATATGCTGGGCTTACTTTGTTGTCAGCTAGCTAGTTCATCCATCTTGATTTAACCTGCCCTCTGGTTATTTAAAAATGCCACTATCTCTGTGACTTCTAGATATAACCTATCTGGGTTATTTGCACTTGCCATTTCCTTTATTTATATTAATTCTCTATGGAGGTACTCCAAGACCTGGACAAGGGGTCCCTTATTGGAGCGGGCTTCATAGACCTGTCCAAGGCCTTTGACCTGGTCAATCACAACCTGCTTCTAGCCAAGCTGGGCAACATAGGCCCTGACTACCATGCTCTAAGGTGGTTTGAAAGCTACCTATCTGGTCGCACACAGAGGGAAAAATGGAAGGATACCTTATCTGACTCACTTCCACTAAAAGAGGGGGTGCCTCAAGGATTGATACTCAGCCCCCTCCTCTTCTCCCTGTTCTCTAATGATTTAAGTGACCACTGTGGTGGGAGCGCTGTCATCCAGTACATGGACAATGCTGTTGTCTATTGTTCCACTGCCAACCTGGTAGACCTCAGCTCCTTACTTCAAGATGACCTACAATCCCTTGAGAACTGGCTCACTGAGAGCAGAATGGTCCTCAATATGAGCAAAACCAAGGCCATGTTGTTTGCTCCCAGATCCCTCAGTCAGGACAGAAAGCAACTCCTACATCTCACCTCCGTGGCCAGCACCTGCATAGAAGTAGTGCCCTCCCTGAAATACCTCGGTCTCAACTTGGACTAGGGTCTCTCCCTTAAGAACCATGTGGACCAAGTCACCAAAACTATACATGGGAAACTAGGTACCCTCGACCAATTAAAGGACTAGCTGGTACCGGAAGCCATTGTCACCATCGCCACCAGCGTCCTCCTCCCGACACTCACATACACCGCCTCAGTCATATGTGGGGGCTGGTGAAGACTGAGAAGAACAGATTCCAAGTGCTGTACAATAAGGTGGCATGCTTTGCCTCCCTGGTAAACCCCAGGAATCATCATCATTGCTATACCCAATCCCTACTCAACTGGCCATCACTGGAGGCCTGCCTCTGGTACCCTTTGCTGTGCCTAGCTTATGAGCCAATCAGCCCAGCTCTCCCCCTAGTCTCTCTGGACTCATCACCTTAAAGCCCAATTCCGTCCCCTCTGCTCTGCAAGATGAACTCTCCTACAAGTCCCCAGAGTAAGAACCAATGCAGGCAGCAAGTCATTCACCCACACTGCTCCCACTCTATGGAACACACTCCCTTCCAGTGTACAGGAAGCACCCTCCATTAAAAGTTTCCCCGCTAGGCTCAAGGCCCACATGGAGACAGCCAGTACCTGCCACTGCATTGACCCCTGAGACCACTCTTCAGATCTTAAGGTTCCCCCAGACCTCTCCTGTCTGTGGTTGTTCCAGTACTATCAATATTGCAGCTCCCCCTATTTTACTTCTCATGTGTCATGATTGTATGTTATTGTAAAACATGTAATTCATACTCACTGCTTCACTATGCTGAACCATATCGTATCTTGCCTATAACACATGCAAATCATGCTCAATATTTCACTTTCTGTTCCATGAAAATCCTGGGTCGCCCCTGAAAAAGGGACCTCTGGGGCCCAGTGGACTCACCCTGTCACCAAAATTTAATAAATAAATAAATAATAAAATGAGTATAAAAAATCCAGAAACCGGATTGGCTGAGGTACTTAAATCCAGTGTTGATATCCCATCACAGCTGCACTGGAAGAAGATCCAGCAGCCTCTTCACAATAAAATCAGTACTATCACACATCCCTGACTGCCGTCACAAATGTGGCTATCACCTTTACCCAACAAAAATCTTCAACTAGTTGATGATACCGTCCTGTATGCATCTGGCCCCTTCCCCCCTCTTGTTGCATTAAAGGTTCAGCAACACTTTGATAAAGTTCAGACCTGGCTTCACTCCAACCAGTTATTTTTGAATGCCAAGAAGACAGTCTCCATTACCTTTGGCATGAAGCGGAGACTTTCTCGGCTTAACTCCTTCCCTCCCTTCTTTACACATCCTAGATGGGTCATTGACCGAGGTCAACACCTCCTTTAGGTACCTTGGGGTCTGGCTTGACCAGAACCTTACCTTTTCTAGACACATTGACGACATCCACAAAAAAGCTGCACCCCAAACTGGATGCGTTATACAGAAATTGTTGTTGCGTTAATCTGCTGGCTCATCGTGCACTGGTCTAGAAAATGATCCTACCTATTTTTGACTACAGTGACATAGTTTATAGTGCTGCTCCCAGATCTTCTCTAACCAGGCTGGACTCTCTTTTCCACTCTTTCTGCCCTCTTGACTGTCCTCTCCATACCCATCACTGCATCTTTTACCAGTGTCTCTCACTTCCTTCCGTAGCCGACAGACACCATGTCCACTGTGCCAACTTTCTTGGCAAATTCTGGTTTCAATCTCTCCCTACCTATCTCTCTCTCCTCTTCTATTTCCCTTAAACTGCCTTATTCTCACTCACTTAGAAACCATGACCACTGCACCTTAACCATCCCACCCAGGACTATCTCTGTTGGCTAGACAGCTTACTCTCACCATTTCTCAACAATTTGGAACACTCTCCCACCTCTGATCTATCTTGCTGCCTCCCCTCAGATCCTCAACTCCCTCATCAAGGACCTCCCCTGTTCCTGTAGATGTGTTTAATTCTAACCTCTCCATATTTGCCTCTGCACTTGCTCGTAGGTTAGCTCTTATTTTAGTCATGCTACTGATGGTTTTTGATTATTTTTTGTTTCCTAGCACTTTTTCATTTGTTGTTGATAGATGGTCATTGCAATTTAATGTTATCTTTTGTCATCCTATTGATGTTTTTGTATACTATTTCTATTATTTGCTGTTGTGACATTGTTGCTGTACTTACTGTGTATCTCAGTCCCCTCTCCTGCAGGATACATCTGGAAATGAGCATTTCTGCTTAGTGTGCCTTTCCTGGTGAAACTTTTAAATAAATAAATAAATAAACAACTAGGCCCTAAAAATAAAACTGCTTTAAATTTAAAAACATAATAATTAAATGTTATTTGCCCTCATAATCTTCTTCTTACACACACACACACACCCACACACCCACACACACACACACACACACATATTAAAAAATGAAGTACTACAGTACTTACAGTTTTAATTTATGCTGTTTCTTTGCTGAACATGAAAATCCCCCTCCTATCCTCACCTGCTTACAGGGGAAATCTATGCTGTTTAACCTGCTATAGATCAAACAAAAGCCCTGGTTCCATCTGAGGCCTTCTATTGTGTGTTAGTGGGGGTGAACATTCTGCCAGTAAAACTGAGCAGAGATTTGAATTCTTGTATTCCATACATAGTAAACATTCCATCTCTTGAATGCAGACCCAAACCAAGTATCTTAAACCACCTTCTTGGATAATGTGCTCCTTAATATCTTCACAACCATTCAGTGGATTTGCATGAAATTTCACATGTGTGGTCATGGAGGGTAGATCTTTCGACATGACAGGTTTCATTTTGGTTGGCTATTCAGATTCTGAGATCCAGAGAGCAAAAAAGTAAAACAATTACATAAGACCTCAAATTTGGGACTACTTTACCAAGTGGAAGTATCTTAGGCATATGGTTCATAAAAATATCAAATTTTGAAGAAAGAACTGCAAGATCTGTGCAGAATTTATTTCAACCATTTTATAAGTGCAATAATACACTCCAGGGTGTGTGTTCATGCCCAACAACCTTTCTAGGCATGCGTATATTGCCTAACAAATGCACACCCCGTGATGTATTATTGCTTACATAGTGCTGTACCTAGCTAATGCTGTAAACGCAGCTGTGAACTGCATTGTTAATTCTAACTCTAATATTCTTCAGCATTAACCTGCCTTGACATATTATCTATTTACTGATGACCGTTTAATCAGTCCCCAATTCAGTGGCTTGCAGGCTTTAGTTCAATTTAGCCATTTTTTCCAACTCCTAGATAAACCCTATCTGGGTGCACCCACTTTTTGCATTGTCTGTTTATGAGTTTTTCATTTATTGGCTAAGCAGTTGTCTGTATTGTGTATATCCTTTAGTACTTCTCATAGCTATTTGCAGTAGCTCATCTTAGCCAGTAATCTGTTTGAGTTCATCTGTTTTTCTGCTCACACCTGCCTGTTGTTTGTCCACATTTTAGGTGTAGCGAAGGACTTTTATTATGTGATAGCAATTTTGTGTTTTTGTCCTAATGTTCATTCATAATCTCAGCTTGCACATTGTGTAACTGATGGCTACTGCATCTCACCTCTTGATTACAATTTGCTTTGCCTTTCGCTACCATATTTTCTCCCCTCTCCTCCCCTCCCCTCCACTGCCCATACCCCCTCCTCCTTCCTCCCCATCCCTCTTATCTTCCCTCCATTTCCCTCCCATCTCACCTCATCCAGCACTCACTCTTCCCCTTTACCATCAACCCTTCCTATGTACCCTGGTTTTATCTCTTCCCCCCTCCCTTAACCTGGGGTTGATCTACTGTGCCCTCCTCCACTTTTCCCACAACACCCCTCCTGCCCTTCCTCCCAACTAGAGATGGGTGAAATTTTTCTTCTACCAGCAGAATTCTGGCAAAATGCTGATTTCACTTCTATGAAATTTCACTATATTTCCATGAAAATGTCATAAAATTTTGCCAGAATTGTCATGTTGGTTATTTCCATCTAATTTAAAGAGTATTTGTCTGACTTCCAGTTGGTATGGTGGCTGCCCTAGGGCCCATACAGAAGTAAACCAAGTTGCACATTTATACCTTTAAAAATGACTGTTATAAGCCTCTAAAGAATTTGAAATTTTTAAATTACAGTTAACTACATAAACTAAAAGTGTTTGAGCAACTTGCACTAAAATGTGGTGTGGTGATTTTATCCATACCCATACATATGTGTGCCAAATTTCAGATTTCTAGCTTTAAAGGTTATTGAGTTATATGCCTCCGAACATTCAGAAATTTTAAAATTACATTTTGCAATGATGTAAACTGTTGAATTTTAAGCCCCTATACATTTAAAGCTAGAGAACAGCATATCACCAATGCTGTTAGATTTATTGACCCTAAATATTAGGCTTTAAAGCAACCACCATGGTCTAGCATCAGAACATAATTCTGCCATGCTGACAACTCAGGTTCGGAAGCAAGCCTCTTGAAGTCATACCAGGAGGCAGATCATAGCTAAACCTTACAATCTCTATTCAGCAGTTTCTATGACTCTTTCAAGAAAGCATGCATCTAAGTTTTCAACCATGCAAAGTCATAAAAATCCCACACTCACCACCACCAAATTAAGACACTGCTCTCAGGATTCAAACCAAGTGCTGAAGTTTATTTAAAGTGCCAATGATGTGGCACATCTTAACATTTTTTGAACCTACGTCCTTTATTAAAAGACATGCCAAACAAACAAAAGTCATGTCTTATATTCAAACAGATGATGTCAGTATTCTATGACAATAAGTAAAAACATAATGTGATGAGTTCTAATTAAAAAGTTAAAAACATTTGTTGATCACAGTTATAATACCATAATAATACATAATAAATATCACAATCATATGTACAAGGAGCACAGGATGATTAGAAATAAAATTCGGGGGAGTCCCGAGTTGCCCATATAATAGTCTAGTGGAGACACAGAGACTTGCAAGTGGGATGGCTCCAATAAAGATTTTATCAAATTTCTACTGGGAATCAGATCTAAAAAAGTAATAGTTGAGAGATATATATATTAGAAAATCTTGTCCACTATAGACAGATAGGAATACCCCTCCTCTTCACTAAAATATATATAAAGAAGTACATTACAATACACAGCGTACAAAAACCATATATCACTCATTTATCCTGTTCTTAACTTAGGGGGTAGTATCAAAGCATTCATTTAGACTTGGAAGGCTGCATACCCCCAGAGTGTATATCCAGAAACCCTCCCTTTGCAGTATAAGGTTACTGAAATCACAACCTCTGGGCTTGGGATATACCTTTTTGATTGCTGTAAAGGTGAATTTGTGGTCATTTTTCTTTTTTTCTTTTTAAACATGCAGGGCTGTAGCATATGGAAGGTCTTCAGTTTTGATAGCCCTGCAATGTTCCCCCACCCTACATTTAAAGGGTCTCATGGTTTTACCAATGTAGAAGGCATTACAACTACATTTAGCCATGTATATCACACCTGAGGTGTCCCAAGTTATTAGATGTTGGATCTGAAAGATCTTGCCTCCATGTGGACTGGTAAACTCTTTACTCGATGAGACCACAGAACAGTTAATACATTTATAAAAGGGAAAACAACCCACACATTTGTTTGCTAGCCAAGTCTGCTGTACTTGACTAGTCTGTTTGCTGTGGACTAACTGGTCCCTCAAAGTTTCAGCCCTCATATAAGACAAATGAGGAACACAATTGTGATGCTCCCTCAAATAGTCATCCCCTCTCAAAATATTCCAATTTCTTCAAATAATCTCACCCACTTAAGGTGCATGGATGGCAAACATAGTGGCAAAATTGAGTCTGGTATCATCTTGTTTCCTGTCAGGTCTCTTACGTAGTATCTAATTTCTGGGGATGTTCCTTATTGTCACATTCGACTCACGCACTGCATTCATCCCATAACCCCTTTCAGCAAACCTTTTCTCTAAATCCTGGGCAGTTCGATCATATTTCTCTGTGGAGGTACAGTTGCATCTGATCCACATGAACTGTGCATTAGGAATATTGTCAACCACATGACATGAGTGACAACTTGATGAGCATGTTTTTCTAAAGATATCAGTACCAATGTTTCCACCCACATTTTATGTATGCATAGATCCAGAATAAATATCTCTGATTTACTTGCACTGTATGTAAAGTGCAGGTTGGGATTGGATTTATGTAAAAAATCAAAAAAATGCATCCAACTCTTTCAGGCTACCCTGGCATATCATATATCATAATAATATTGTCTAAAAAACTATGATAAAACTTGATATGGTGAAAAAATTGTTTACTTTCAGAGTTCCTGATAAATTCGTCCTCCCACTTCCCCACATAAAGATTGATCACACTGGGGGGCAAATGTCGCCCCCATGGCCATTCCCTTTGTTTGTAGGTAGAATCTGTCATGGAAAGTAAAGGCATTGAACATTAGGACAAATTTAGAAAGTCTGATCAGTAACTCAGTGGGAGGTTGCACAATAATATCTCTTGTGTTCAGAAAGTGTGCTATACTATCAAGGGCCTCTTCTTGTGGAATATTCATGTATAGGGACTCCACACTCATTGTGAGCAGGTAGGAGTCCCTATGCACTTCAGTGTCTGCCAAAACCTGCAGTATGTCCCCCGTATCCCTGATATGTGAACCCAGTTTCTCTACAAAATGTCTAAAGTGAAAATCTACATATTGGAAAAGTGGCTCTGTCAGAGAGCCCACACCACTAACTATAGGCCTCCTGGGGGGGGGGAGGCTGAAAATGATTAGTGCACCTTCAGGAGCATGTAGATTGTAGGTCTAATGGGGTGCTCCACAGTGAGAACATTTTTAAAATTGGAATCAATCCAACCCTTCTGAAATGTTTCTGAAATATATTCATCTATCCTATGTTAAGAACAAGGTGGGGTCTGAATCTAATTTCTGATAAAAATAAGTATTGTTCAGCTGTTTGTTAATTTCAGATATATAGTCTGACACATTCTGTAGGCCTGTGCAAATACCTTTTTCTGAATATTTGGCAGAATATTTGGTATTTGGGTCTCTGGTATTCATTATTTGATAGTCGGCCAGAAAATGTTGCCTTATTAGAGAATTGGTATAGAAGTCCTTAAAATGGCTTAATGAAGAGGATGATGAGATGTCACATCACTTTGACTTGTACACTGGTGCCAGAGGCTATCTTGTGCTGCTGATGCTTCAGGAGGAGGATACAGAGGTCACGGCACTTTGGCTTGTACACTGGTTCTACAGGGCACAGGCATTTTGTGCTGCTGGTGCTTCAGGAGGAGAATGCAGAGGTCATGGCACCTTGGCTTATACACTTGTGCCAGTCCAGAGGCTGGATTGTGGTGCTGGTGCTTCAGGAGGAGGATGCTGAGGTCATGGCACCTTGGGTTGTACACTTGTGCCAGTCCAGAGGCTGGGTTGTGGTGCTAGTGCTTCAGGAGGAGGATGCAGAGGTCACGGCACTTTGGCTTGTCCACTAGTGCCACAGGTTGTCTTGTGCTGCTGGTGCTTTAGGAGGAGGATGCAGAGGGCACAGCACTTTGACTTGTATGCTGGTGCCAGAGGCAGTTTTGTGCCACTGGTGCTTCAGGTGGAGGATGCAGAGGTCATGGAACATTGGCTTATACACTGGTGCCACAGGGCACAGGCTGTCTTGTGCTGCTGGTGCTTCAGGAGAATGCAGAGGGCACGGCACTTTTGCTTGTATACTGGTGCCAGAGGCTGGGTTGTGGTGCTGGTGCCTTTTGGAGCCGGATGAAGAGGAAAAAGGTTCATCATGGGCATGCCGTTTCCCATAGGATAACACTGGAAGTATAAGAAGCCATAACTCCGTCATTTATTGTACTTTAAGAAAACCAACTAATAAAACATAATTATGGCCATAGGATAACATTTTAACTTCAATAAGCCATAACTGTGTCAATATTGGGAGGTAATTGACAATTTATATACAGCACACACTTCTCAATGGGTACTACAAGAAACACATATGACACTACCTTAAATAATTGTGGCCTTTTACAAAAACAACTAGTAAAACATAATTACTGCCATAGGATAACACTGTAACTTCAAAAGACCATAACTCTGTCAATATTGGGAGTTAGTTGACATTCTATATATGGGCGCACACCTCTCAATGGGTACTACAGGAAACACACATGACACTACCTTAAATAATTATGACCTTTTAAAACATCAACTAATAAAACATAATTATGACCACAGGATAACACTATAACTTCAACAGGCTAACATATAAATTCACATCTTACCTTCAGAGCTGAGAGGGACGGCTGTGAGGATGACACTCAAGCATGACATTCTGCCATGATGTGTGCCCACAAAGATGTATTTTGATTGAATGCTACCTGTTAGGGACACATAGTGAAATAAAGTGCTTTAACAAAATGGCCTACACACATCCAGGCAGTCTCCCTTCCCATGTGGCCATCAGATGACGCTAAATCAGTAGTCAGTGAGTGTCACACCCTAAGAAAAAAATACAGCGCCCAGAACAGAACCACATTTCTCACTCACAGCAGTACCTTTGCACTGTGTGTGTGCAGAATTGTTGTCTTGCCTTGTCAGACTGTTCTATTTCAATAAGCCCCCCCACCACCAAACAGAAAGAAAACAATTAAAAGATTGAATACTTTACTTACCTTTGCAAGTTGTACACAATGTTTTACCAAGCATCCATCACCCTGGTGAAAAAATAAAAACAAGCAAAAAAAAATTAACATGATTAGAGATACAGATACAATGTTCAATCTAAAATTAGCCCCCCACCCCACCCAAACAAACATAAAACAATTAAAAGATTGCATACACTTTACTTAGTTTTGCTGGATATACACAATGTGTTACTCGAAGATGAGAAACATAAGATTCTGGCTGGGCAGTCATCAATCATCCTTAATATATCCAGACTTCTTCCTCATAATTATTGCTGATTTGACATGGTAAATGAACACTTGAGACTAGTGATACCACACTGGTATCCGGCATATTTCAGGCATGGGATATACTTGAGACCGGTGATGCATATTTTCAAAATACTGTAGTGACAAGCCACAAATAGGAAGTAGACTTGCAAGCATCATAATTGGGTTTGAGACACCACAAGTAAGGTGGAGGCACTGGAAGAGAGAGCATCACCAGTCATGGGGTTGGTGGAAAAAGAGCAATGATCCAATTGGGGAGAGATTGGATCTTCCTAGGGGATTTCAACCTAAACTGACTGTCCCTTCACTGTGACTCCACCAACGAATCCATACTTGGCCTTGGCCTACACCAGCTCATCACTGAACCTACCAGAGCCAACTACAAAACTGGATCTCAGTCCCTGATTGATTGGGTTCTGGTCTCACATCCCTCCCATGTCACTGCCTTTGGAGTTCTTCACAACTCAGTCAGTGATCACTGTGCTGTTTTCTGCCAATGGTCCACAAAAACACCCCCCTGCCCACACAAATTCATCCAAACCAGGCAATTGAAGAAGCTGGATGTGTCTGAGTTTTCCAAAGCCGCCCTAGCCCAAGACTAGTCCTTCACTGAAAACATTTTTGACATCTGCAAAGCGCTTGAAGCCTTTAGCAATAAGTTCCTTACCCTCTGTGACTATTTCATCCTGCTTACAAAAATCCAGGTTAAGGGTTCTAGCCAAGAATGGGTTACCCCCAAGCTTCACAAACTAATGAGGAATAGGGACTGAGCCTGGAAGTTGTACAGAAAACATAAAACCCCCCAACTCCTCCAAGGCTTCAGAACCCTCAGGAACAGGTGCAAATCTTCCACAAGATCTGTTAAATCCTTCTTCATCCTGGAAAAACAACGTGCTGCCCAGAGGAATCCTAGGAGGACCTAGAACACTCTTAACAACCTTATTGGTAGGGGAATTTCAGAAGAACATATTTGTTTCACCTCCGAAGGGACAACCACCACTGAGCCAAGTGAAATAGCCTCCCTTTTCAATAGATACTTCGGTGACCTCGACCAGTACAAGCCCAGCTTCACTCATACCCTGTTTAACCCAGCATACCTCCCAGTCTCCCACCCTAAGTTCCATTTCAGGTACCTAACCCCTGGTGAAGTGGTCAAGTTAATCAGGACAAATGACCCAAGACCATCCAAGGGTGCTGACAACATTGACTTCAGAGTTCTCTGTCTTGTCTGTGACTCCCTGGCCATCCCTCTCACTAACATCCTCAACCACTCCCTCTGCACAGGGTCCTTCCCAAAAGCATGGAAGTACACCATTATTAAACCTCTTCATAAATCTGGTTCCAAGGATCTAGTATACAACTACAGTACAAGTCACATTAAACTGTTCCTTCAATGAGCTGCTGTAGCATTTCTGACTGAGTTGCATAAATGTTGCTGGATCCAGCACAAAGCTCTGCAGAAACAGTTTTTTAAAAGTTAAAACTCAGATTTGCATTGCACTGTGACTGGATTGAAGATACATTCCAAATGAGTTGCAAAAACATTTTATACACATTGCTCTTAAGCTGGCTAAACATTGAACAATAATGCAGCATGAGTTGCCAGTGCATTGCCAACTGTGAAAAACAATGCTAAACCAACTCATTGGTGGAACACTTTAATGTGACTTGTATTGTACTGTACCATCCCATCTCCCTCCTTGCCCCTCTCTCCAAAATTTTAGAGAAAGTGGTGCACAGGCAAACCACAGAATTCCTCTCCAAATACAACCTCCTCACAGAGGCCCAGCATGGGTTCTGTGCTCGACACAATACCAAAACTTCCCTCATCAAGTTTACGCACTCCATAGACAAAGCTAATAACAAAGGCCTCTACCCTGGTGCTGCATTCATAGACCTCTCCAAAGCCTTTGACCTCATTGATCATGAAGTCCTCCTCCATACCCTGGCTGGCCTCCATTTCTCACCTGAGATCTACTTCTGGTTCAAGAATTACCCAATGGGCAGATCCCAGCGCACCATTATTGGTGGTATCCTCTCTGAATCCTGCCCCATCAACTACGGCATCCCTCAAGGGTCCATCCTGAGCCCTCTTCTCTTTTCTCTGGTCATTAACTCCCTGCCTGACATCTGCACCTCCTCTGAACTCATTCTCTATGCTGATGATGCAGCCCTTTTCTGTCAGGACAAAAACCCTAACACTCTCATTAACAAACTCCAATTCGATTTCAGCAGACTTCACACCTGGTTCATGTCCAAAGGTCTTGTACACGACTCCAAAAAAACTAAGTTCATGGTTTTCTGCAGCCCCCACAAACCCCTTGACTTTGACCTCTCCCTCTATGACAACCTTGGTAACTCCATTGAAAGAGTCAGTGAATTCAAGTACCTTGGCTTACTCCTGGATAGCCACCTTGGTTTTGATGCTCACACTAGCCTCACAATCAAAAAAGCCCACCAACACCTCGGTATCATTCACAGAACCAAGCATTACCATAAAAGGGAATCCAGATCCCTCTTAGTCTCCAGCTTCCTCCTTCCTGTCTTTGACTATGGTTCACTTGTCTCCCTCCCCTGTTTCTCCATCAAAAATGTCTCCAGACTTTGAAGCTCCTACCACAATGCTATCTGCTTTGGCTCTGGTCTCCCTAAACTCACACACCACTGTGATCTTTATAAGCTCACCAGTTGGTCCTCCCTTGAGGCCCACCTCAACTGTAAGATGGCCATCTTCTTCTTCAAACTCTCCCATGGACTGCTCCCTGATTGCCTCACCTCTATCTTCCAGACAGCCACCACCACCAAGACCACTAGACTGTCCCCACTATCTCTTTTACTGTCCTTTTCTGCTGGACCACTCAAGGCCAGAAAAACACCCTCCTGTATGGGACCCAAGCTCATCAAGTCTCTCCCTCTGGAACTAAAACTCTGACCCTCCACAAATGCCTTCAAACACAATGCCAGGAGACATTTCTCCCTCACCTGCACCTGCTCGCAGCCCTAATCTGGCTCCCCTTCTACACTCTTTTCCCCTCACCCTTTGGTTATCCACCTCTGGTACTTACCCTCTCTTTCTAGCACTTTTAGTATTGTTAATCCACCTAGGCTAGTTTTTAGATTGCACTTACATTTTTTGTTTCCCACTGTTATGTTATATTATTGTTAAACCCTCACCGAATGCTTAATGTCACCTTGTATTTGTTAATTCACCAAGGCTAGTTCATGGTTTGCCCTTTGGCCTATGTCCTGATTTTATGTACTGTTATATTAACTCTCGTTGTAAGTAAAATGTTTTAGCCTATGTGATGTCTCATGATTGTTGTATGTAACTGGACGCTTGTGTAAACCGGCAGCAATGCTCACATGCCTTTCCAGTATAACCAATAAAAATTATATGAAATAAAAATTAAATAAGTGTGATTAAATGCTAATACCAGATGGTGGAGGTTGCAAACTGTCCAGAAGTGGTGGCCGGCCAGTATCAACAGTCATTGGGGCTTGTGTAAAAAAGAGCAATATTCATAAAAGTGGCGACATTCACCACATTCACCGGGTGTGGCACCACCAGTTCAAAAACTGGGCAAGTCCAGCATCACAAGTACAGGGGGCATGTGGCAAAAAAACAACAGTGTTATTCGTGAGTGCTGTGAAACTCAAGACTTGTAACTGTAATCAAGATGTGGTAAATTCAGCTTGACAAACAGAAGTTGTTTAACATGTTCAGGGTCTAATCCAGATCTGTGAGGCTCCACCACATTCCCTGCTGTGCTAAACAACCTCTCTCATGGCACACTGGTTGGGGGACAGCTCAGGTATTTGATGGCTAGCTGTGCCGGGTGAGGGGATGATTTCAACTTTTTGCTCCAGTACTCAAGGGGATCAACAGAGAACGGTTCAAGAGCTTCAGTCAAGAAGCAATTGAGAACATTGCTTGCTGAGAGTGGGTGCTGTTTGGTTCTTTTTCTTTGCTCCACCTGCAGGGATGAACTGAGCTGTGCCCAGCAGTCTGCTTCCTCCTCATCGTCAGGGGCATCCTCCACCTGCTGTTGTTGTTCTTCCTGAGATACTCTGGTATGGGTCACATCCTTAGCACACATTGTAAAGCTGAACTCTGAGTGCAGCTGCTGCCGAAAGTCATTTACACGGTGTACAGGCATTTCAATGTGCAGTATCTCAAACATAAACCTTGGGGCCAGCATTGCTGCAAAAAACATATGGCTTGCTGCCAAAAATGTCTGTAAATCTGTTCTCTACTTCAATAGTTAGATTATCTACGTGGTCCCACAGTGCGGGTGCAAGATCAGCACTGGTGGAAAATCTCTGCAGGGACTTTTTCAGTATCTGGACTGCAGGGATGACCTGACTGAGTAGTGCAGATTCGGCACTCATGTCATGTGAGCTTCTTTCAAAAGGTCCAAGCACATTTACTGTGCATTCAATAACAGCCCAGTCCTGGTGGCTGAGAACTCCCCCAATGTCTGTCTCCATACTCATTTCATGCAGAGCCCACTTCTTCTCCAGTAGCTTTTGCAACATGTAGGATGTCGAATTCCACCATGTTGAGGCATCTTGTATAAGCCTGTGTTGTGCAATCTGAATGTGCTCTTGCACCTGCCACGGTTGGTTTGTGGCCTTAACCGAGTGGTGGAAATGAGCACAAATGCTTCTTGCTGTCTTAACAGTTTTTTTTTTTTTTTTTTATTTAGTTGTTTAACCAGGTATAGCACACTAAGCTGAAAGCTTTTTTACAGGAGCGACCTGGGAGCACAAGGAGGTTAAGTGACTTGCTCAGGGTCACACAGTATGTAAGTGGAAGCTGTGGGATTCAAACCCAGGTCTAGTCTGCTGGATGTCACCAAATTTGCAGCTTAGAGCCTTAGACCACTGCGCTATACTGCCATCCACCTCTGGTGTCTTGCAGACTGACTTTTTCACCACCAGATTCAAACTGTGTACAAAACAATGGATTCCTTCAACGTGCCCATCACACAAGGCCTTTATCATATTTGCTGCATTGTCAGTCGCAATGAAATCAACATGCAGTGGCCTGTCTTCAGTCCACACACTCAGCATGTCTTGTAAGAATGACAAAATGTTGATGGACTGGTGATTCACAGGCATAATGGACACATTGAGAAATGTGGGCCTGCTATGTGAGGTTGTGGAGGCAACACCAGGGGAATGACCAGAAGTGTGGACACCTGCACCTTCAATGCCTGCACCAGTTGAGTCTGCTGCATTTCAGTGTGCAGTCAGTGATATATATGCATGGTTGGAGTTTGTGCTGCTCCATAGGTCTGTTGTACAATGGAAAACATCACCTACTGCATGTGATAGTTGCTGAAAGACTGCCTTACGCACATCCTCATATATATTCAGCAAAACAGTACAGGAGAATGTTGTGCATGGTGGCATCTGATACTGGGGCTGCAAATGTTGCATCAGCCACCGGAAACTGATGTTTTCAACCATTGAAAATGGCTGCAGATCCAGTGCCATCATTTCCCCAATTATCAGGGTTATCTGTTGTGCAGATGGATGCGAGAGGTGATTTTTAGTCCTTACATGAAAGGCCTGCATAATGAGGGCCAAAGAGGTGTGGGACTGTAATGGGAGCTGATTCCTTGGTTGCATTTCAATGTGAGAGGTTGGGGACGGCATAGCAGATGAATCACCAGGAGACAAAGAGAGAGTCACTTTGTGATGAACTGTCACTGGTGTGGAGAGGAAAAAAGAAACTGTGTCAGACTCACTGACATGATGATCATCACCACTACTTTGCGATTGGGAATCATTAACATCTGGATCACCAGTACCACAAGAAGGTCTTGACATAACGCAGGGCAACACGCTGGATCCCTGCAGTACATGGGCATGTTTCATCCTCAAATGGTTGCTCATTGCCATGGTGGTTAGGTTAGATACATTTTTGGATATACTAAAATGCAGCTACACTGCACGTCTTCCTGCATTACTTGCACCAGCATTTGCTGCCCGATAGAGCGGCCATGGCTACCACTTTTTTTCCTGCCTTTACCCCAACTGAACTGAGTGCTGCACCTTGATCTTGCTCCACAACAGCTGTCCGACTAGTTGGATTACAAGTTTCCCTATATTTTGTGGCTGGAGCTGATACAACCCTGATAGAGCTTAGTGTGGACTGCTTTGTTTTTTTTAACAGGTGGAGGTTTAGCAGCTTGCTTGCCCTTCTGCCCAGTAGTGTCAGAACCTTTCCTCAGTTTGTCTGCAGCTCTTAGCTTTTTACTAGTCAGATATGATGCATATTCTGACTCATCCCCAAAGTCACTCAGGTGGGTGTCAGTATCGCTGTCAGATGCTGATGACGGTAGCTCATTAGGGTCTGGGATATATTCTGAGCCAGAAGAGTGATCTGCAAACTCTGCATCCTCCTCATCTAATACATCAACCACCTGAGCAGCACGAGTGCTGTGTTTGGATTGCATGCTAGGGGTACTTGTCACAGGCACTGTGGAAATAGGTGGTGGTGCAGTACCTAGGGTCATGGCAGTAGACACAGTTACAGTGACTGCACTGGTTACAGTGCTAGTAGCTGTGGGTTCCACATTGTCACTGGAGGCACTTGTTGAAGCAGTGGTGGTGGTGGCTGAAGTGGGGGTTACAGTGACTAGGGCAGCAAAAGTGATACTGATGGCACTGGTGGCACTGACTAATGTACTTGTGCTACAGGAGGTCATAGGGATTAGGAGTACACTAGTGGTGGCAAGGAGTGTAACATCAAGGGTGCAAGAAGCTGCAGGGTGACTCATGATGTTTGCAGTGGCTGATGCTTCCTCACTTGGTGCTCTTCTAAGCTGTAATGCCCTCCAACTACTCCCATAGAAGGTCTGGGCAGCAAATGGGTGGCTGCTACTGGTGGTGGTGACAGTGCTCGCAATGTTGGTACTACTAGAGTTACCTTCCCCACTCAAACTGCTATTTGAGCCTAGTGCCTTGCTAGGTGAGAAAAATATTTTAGGTCACTGAATATGTCCAGGTGAACGTAAACTACTTTCTGCATCACTGTTGCTTGGTAAAGAGGGGGCTGAGGACTTGCTGGGGCTGGACCAAGTTCTTTTATGGGTTTGCTTGTCACAGGACATGATAAATGATACTGATGCTGGTTTATGTGACAATAGGGATTTGCGAAAAAAAATTTCCGCTGGCGGAATTTTGGCAAAAGTGTGAATTTCGCTTCGGCGAAAGTTCAGAAATCATTTTCGGAATAGTCACGGAAATTCCGCCTTAAAACTGCATTAAAAATATATACAAACTGCGGGTTAATTTATTAAACTGCAGAAAAAAAATCTGCAGAAAGGATCACTTCCAGTGGTCAGTTCTGAGGCTTTTTTAACTGCAGTTTAATTTATTAATCCACTCCCCACTGATCAGGGGTCCTAGCAAATACCCTCAATCCCTTGCAGGGACCTCCTGGTTTCTAGTGGTCCCCCCACCCACCAGTCATGGCCCGCAAAACATTTTGTTTCCTTGATGTCTAGCAGACTACTCTCCCTATACTGGATTCCTTAATCCACAAATAAACAGCTGGCAGTCCACCAACTCATGCCCCTCTATTCCCAGCATTCCCTGGTGTGTAGTAGACCTCCCCCATACCCAATCCCTTATAAAAAAAATAATCTCAATTCCCTGGTGTCTATTGGACCCTCAAACCACCACCCTGACAGTTCATCTGCCACTACCCCACTCCTCTCCCCACCCTGCCCCTGAGCGGGCTACCAGCGCAGCACTCCTCTCTTCTCCACTACCAGTGGTCCACTGAATTGTAAGTGAATGACTGCATGGTTATACAAGCAGGTGCTCATTCACTGACAGTTCATTAAACTGTGGATAGAATAAATTCCTCAGTTTATATGCATTTTTCTGCAGTTCACAAAAAAAGTCCGCAGAACTCGACGAAAATCTGTGGAAAATCCTAGTTTTACCAATGGCGAAAGTTCCGCAATTTCAGCGAAATTTCTGAATTTTCATGGAAGTTCTGCGAAAGCGAAATTCACAACTTTCGCCCACGCCTATGTGACAATGAGAAGAACTGCTGTATGATAATTAACACAGATAAATATTTTTATTTATTTATACAGTATTAGCATGGTGTGTGACTAAGTGTGTAACTGTGTAATATGCAGTTTGGAAATGAGCCCACACAAGAACCATACACAACAGGCACAACACACAAACAACTCACTGTGCCACACCTGACACATTGAAAAACTGTATCAGTTTAAAGAAAAGGACATGAAAATACTGATAGATGAACACACATAGGATACAGCCAGCCACACACTTAACAAACTCAGGCTGAGTCTGCACAATGTGCGGCAACTCAGTGAACTGTGGAGTGGGGGCAGCCAACACCATAGTTCTCACTAGATTATACTGTCACACTACACAAAAAAATCAAGCCTTTATTTCCTGAGTAAAAATAAACCTGTTTTCTCAAAAAAAAAATGTATTTTAGCAAAAAAATTAATAATATAACACTAGAGCTGTGTGACTCACTTGTAGATGCAGTGGGGTGATTAGATGTCAGACTCAGCAGACAGACACACACACACACACACACACACACACACACACACACACACACACACACACACACACACACACACTATCTTCTCTCTCACCTGTTCTGCTACTGAAACTGCTGCACTTTTAAACACAAGAAAAAGAGCGGCAAACAGTAGAAAACCAAACACACACACCAAAATCACAACCTCGCTTTTTCAAAAGAAAATCAGATTCACGTTTAATTTCACTCACATCGCAGACAGTCACAGTCACACTAGTAGATTTTGTCTGGATTGGAACTTAAAGCACTGGGGGCAGGGCAAGTCATCTAAGCTTGGCAAACAACCCTCTCTGAATAACAATTATTGAGCCCAGAAACAGTTCCCCCAAATTATATATAATATGTATTCATTGCAAAATCTTTGTTAATGCATCAGTTAGGGTTTTCATTACAGTGACAAAAGTTTGGAAATTCAATGTTAGGGTTACCAACCCTACCTCCCCCCAACCCTCAGCCCCACTCTCCACACACCAACAGGCGTCAGGGTGTGCCCAAATGTTTTTTGTGGTGGCAAGATCAAGCTCTCTGAAGCACATAGACTCAAGTTCTATCTCTCTCTCAGATGTCTACAGTCACAGAGATCACATGATGTGCAGAGCTGAGAGCTCCGGAAACAGCCTCCGACTGTCCAAGGAAGCTCTGTGAGAGTTTGAAATCCCGTCCACCGAATATTGCTTCCTGAATACCGACCGAATAGAGAAGTATTTGGGATGTCCATATGAATACTCAGAATGCCTACTATTCATGGTATTCAGAAAATAATATTCAGTCCATGCACAGCCCTAACATTCTGTATAACAATACCTCTCCCCTTGTCCATGGGTTTAATCATAATGTGTTTGTTCTGTTTGATCTCATTCAGTGCATTCCATTCTTCTCTAGTAATGTTGCTATAGTTAATGTTAGGCAAATTGGAGAACAATGTTTCAAGTTCCTTCTCACATACCTCTTAAAAGGTAATGATAGCTGCTGAGGCAGATAGATAAAATGTAGATTTCCCTCTGAAGTTTGAGGCTTGAGGAGTGGGCGTGGTGACACTTGCATTAGTTAGAGGGCTGTCACTGTTACAACCAGTGTTCACAGAATTATCCAAAAGATGCTGTTTTTTTTTACTAAAAAAAGATTTCAGACTCAAATTGTGACAAAATGTGTTAAAATCTTGTTAAAATCTATACATGTCTCAAATCTGTTGATGTTGCATGTCGGGGCAAATGACAAGTCTTTATTGAGCAAGCTGATCTCTTCTGGTGTAAGAATCCTATCAGACAGGTTAATTATTTTCTGTTAGGTCTCTGATGTTCCTTTGGGGGAGGGGGGCCCTGATTGTGAGGATAATGATATGGTGTTTGGTGCTGATGGTGTTGGGGGTCCTGGTGGGGAGCATACGATGGCTGTTGTGGATATGCCTGTTATCACCATTCTCCCTCATCTCCCCTTCCCACTTCTCATCTTCCTCTTTCTGTTGATCTGTCCCAAACTCTCCCCCTCTGGTAAGGAATCTGAAAACCCTGGTAGGGGCTTTGTCTTGTACTTGTTTTGGGTATGATGGTTTCAAGTAAGGAATTAAGCTACTCAGAAGATTCCTCGCCTGAAGTTGTTGCTTCAGAGCTGCTACTCGCTGTACTGAAATTAAAAGAGACCCTTCTTTCCTACCTAAGGTTAGCCTTTTGTTGGTTGCCTGATTTCTTCCAGCTATATGTGCATCCCAGCTGATAATCATCAAAATCACATTTAAGCTTTGTGAGTTTCTTGTTTTTCAAATCAAAGTCAAGTTTAGCAATTGTATCCTTAAGGCGTTTATTGCAAAGTTTAAAGTCAGTATGATCTTTAAAAACTAACACAACCGTTTCTTGTTCCTTTATCTTATTTTTCAAGGTCTCGCTTACCATCTTTCCATAGTCAATAATTAATTTCATTAACTTGTTTGATGCTTCCTCTAGGATTTCTCTCCATTTGTAGTAGAGTAGTGGTTAGCACTGGGGTGGTGGTACAGTTTGGTGAAACTTAATCAATGTATTTGGAATGAACAGCTGCACTCTCCCTCCACAGACAAGGCAATAGAGTTGATTTCTTAAAGAAATAGTCTTTTTATTTTCAACTTGTTCACCACAATGCCGTGAGAATATTCAAAACAAAAGCAGGGTGGTGGCGGACCACCAACCTCCTTATGTTTTGCCTCCACCAAATGGAGGCTTCATCAAAGGATAAATGCCTGTGTCTTAGGATAAGAATTTAAACTGATTTTAGCCAATGATTTGCTTACAACTCCTGCATGTCATGCTTAAATAAAATCCTTTAGTAACACCTAGCTGTGCATAACCATTTAAAGTCCCAGTGCAGCTGATTCCTTAACAATTCCTTAGGAAGCACTTCTTTAAATGAATTCTAAATCATCCAACATTTCTCTGGTATGAACCCTAGGAGAGAGCATAAATACGTACATCAGCAGAAAATGTCAAACAGTTATTTAAATGTTATAAACTGCCAGTACTAAATATTTTCCAGCAGTAACCCCCGGTACATTTTGCTTGTTGGTTGGGGGGGGGGGAGTTCGCATCTCACAGTTTTTTTAGGAATGATTTTATTTTGAATTTGCCATTGAAACCTGGATATCTCAGGGCTCCCAGGTGAAAGATCCACCCCATTCCTTTTTGTTCAGTAGGTCATCTTTATTTCCCCCTCTTCAATTTTTTGATAGATTCAATCCCTAATGCGTGTACTTTATGTACAGTGCAAAATTGAACAATCCAACACTCACCACCTTTGTAAATAATGGACACTGCTCTCCAAAAATAGAGAAAAATTGCCCGCATTTATTGAAGTGCCACAACTAATGCCTTGATGCATTTCGGATATTGTTTATCTTATCTCAAAAGGCAGTTAGTCTGACAAATTGGTCACCTTATATAGTCACTTTAATAGTGACGTTATGATGCTGCATCAAAATACATTCAAAAAGTGCAATGAACAAAGTTCATAATATTTCCAAAATAGATATACATTAAGACTCTTACACAACAATATAAATACCATGGGCCGGATATTCAGAAATGTGCCAAAGCCCGGCGCAACCCCGGTACAGTGCAACTCAACTGCGCCATGGTGCAGTGACCACACTATTCAATGGTTGCACACTGCGACATGTGCCAGTGCAACATGGCTGAATATCACAGGGATGCTCTATGGCACAGTCAGAGGTGCGCCAGGGAGCAACCTGACATTCACCATAGTGCAACCAGGGATGCACAAGGGTCTGAGGAAGATGCACCAAGGTACAGAAGGACCAGCCACAGGCACAGCAGGGAGCAAGGCACCGGGGAAGGGGGGACAGTGCAGGGAGGTGGTGGATCCAGGCTGGGAACACTGTCAGGGATGCACAGCTGACCCACAGGAGACCACCGCCCATGGAGCACAGACATGCAGACAGCCATCCACCCCCCAGCACCAGAACAGTGGATGCATGGAACAGGTGGCACCACTGTCCAAGGGTGAGCTGCCACTGGCCACCCCCACTGGAAGGCATGCTCCCTCCCACCCAGACCACAGCAAGCCACACCCTGGCACATGGCACCCAACACACATGCCACACAGCCTGTATAGCCAGCCCATGGCCACCCCAAGGCACAGCCACTGACTGAGGGACAGGCACCACCATGCACAGCCCACACAATGACACAGGTGCACCACATACCACACCACTGCAGCATGGCTCCACTCACCAGGTGCAAAGCAGACATAGACACAGACAGGTAAGCAAGGAAAATATGTATTGAACAACTATATACAGTACAAAACAAGAAATAGGGTAGGTGAGTGAGGGATGGGGACAGGGTCTGTACAGTAGGATGGTGGAAGGTAGGGGAAGGGAGGTCAGGGGCAAGAAGGGGGTCCGGTGCCCACTACGGGTGGCCATGGCCTGCCGCCACCTGGTGCCTTCCCCTGTGCTGGTCCCTCAGCAGGATCCTCCACTTCTAGTCCTCGATCTCCATGGTGGTGGAAGTTATTAAGATAATCTGTCACAGGAGGAGACAGTAGAGAGGCAGCCGTGACCCCCTTCAGACACCTAGGCAAAGGAAAGGACAGGTGATCAGTGCACGTTCATAGCACCCAAGCCCTCCACCTGTGTGCAGAGAACAGTGGTAGCACACTCCCCTGGAGTGGCACCCCCAGCCACCCGCAGTGGGTGGGCCAATGCCTGCTGCCAAGCTGACATGCCATGACAGTGCACAGTGCTGGACACTGCTGCCCAAGGGCCACCCTACCGCACAGTGGCAGGCAGGTGGCACAGTTCTGAAGCAGAACCACAGCATCACTGGTGGCAGCCAGATGCACACCCAGCCCACCAACAGCTGCCACACATGTGCAATGGCCACCCCACGGTGCCATGCACACTGCACTGTGTGCTGCACACAGCTGACATGGTGCAAGGCACAGAAGGCCATGACCATACCCCCACCCCCGCTGACTACCCTGTAAGGTATAGAGGGAATGAACAGTGCCTAACTGCCCACTTTGGCACTGTGCGCGCCGGTCCTGCAGCCACTCCTCTGCCACCACTGGGTCCAGCACACCCTACTGAAGGGCCCACAGTGGCCTGCTGTGGCTCGCCAGGAGCCCCTGCCACCCTGGCACGGTGCCTATCCTCAGACCCTTGAACAGGAACACAGACCGACACACATCAGAACACAGCCACAGCATGAGCCCACCACCCCCACCCCGAAGCACAGTGTTTGACCCAGCCGGGAATGACTCTGAGCTGCAGGGTGGTGGGGCAGCGCACCCAGTGACAGGCAATGCCACACCACAGGGCATGTGATGACAGAGCCCCCTCTGGCATGGCATGCAGCCCTGACAACACCATGGTATGGTGGTCATGCACAGACGCAGCATGTGCCCACTTACCTGGCCGTGGCATGGCCCCCCTGTGGACACATGCCTGCAGCGCTCTCAGCCACTCTGGGTCCCTCCTCATTAAGTCATTCGTACATGTGGTGGCATTGCTCCCCAGTGCACTGCACCCCTGTAGCCTGGACCAGCCCAGCAGCTATGGCCTGCCACACCTCGGTCCTGGCCTGCTGCAGGGGCTGCTGCCCAAACAGGCCAGTGGCATGGGGCTCCACCTGAGCCACCAGGTTGACCAGCTCAACCTGGCTCCAGTTTCTATCCCATCTTACACCACGGTGTGCCATACTGTTAATGCTACTATAGAAACAAAATGGCACCCAGTAGCGCATTTGTAAAACGTGCGAGCGATGCGCACCTTGTGGAGAGTTGCACAGCCTCCAGCAATCGCGCATCTTCGTAGATGTGCGGCGTGGGTGTGGCCACACTGGCACGTGTAGCAGGAGTCCCAAGAAGGGTTAGGGCAGGGTGGGAGTCAGGGGTCAGCACATGCAATGTGCACCTGGGCACCATAGGGCCTATGTCGCATAGTGCGCAAAAGGGACCATATCACACCATGCTCCATGGGCCCTATAGCACCCAAGTGCCATAAGTCCTATAGCACCCGAGCTCCATAGGCCCTATAGCGCTTGAGCACCATTGGCCCAATAGTGCCTGAGCACCATAGGCCCTATGGCACCTGGGCACCATAAGGTCCATGGCGCATTAGGTGCCATGGCCCCCAATAGTGCTCCTAGTGCACAGTGTGCAATAGACTGTAGCACATGCCATGGTGCATGCATGTTGTTGAGGGTGCACTGCGCATGTTACGGCGTTACATCATGACATGCACTGGAGCAAGTCCATTGCACAAGGTGCAAGAGCACAATATTCAGCCGTCACATGCAAATGAGCTCATCAGCCTATCCATGGTGCACTGGGGATATTTGCATGTCATTACCATTGAGCAACAGCTCATTTGCATGTGATGCACCATAAAGGTGCTGCACAATGGCACAGGCAATAGACCGGTATTGCAACCTTCTGAGGTAAGTTGCACCTGCTGTGGGGACGGCCAGCACAGCAGGAGGGATGGATGGGGGGGCCGCTACAGCCAGTAACCACATGTCCATGTCCACAGCTAGCAACATGTCTGAGCATGAGGAGGGTGAGGAGCGTGGGCCCGCCTGCAAGCGCAGGCCCAACTTTGCAAAGGCAGAGGTGGATGCCCTGTTCGAGGTGTACCTCGACAGGGAGCCATTGCTAAGTGGCACCACTGGCACACCCCAGGCCAGGGCCGTGGCCTGGGTGGAGGTGGCAGCGGCCATGAACCAGCAGGGCAGCCACCAGTGGTCTGCACAGTAGTGCAAGAAGAAGGTGGGCACCGACAAACACCAGATTAAGAAGAAGGTGGTGGCCATAGGGGCTGCTAGGACAGCCACTGGTGGGGGTAAAGCTGCTGTGCCACAGCTCACAGCACAAGAGGAGCTGGTGGTGGCCACCATGCGGTGCAGTGCAGTCGAGGGTGTGCCATGCAGTGCCTTCCAGACTGGAGGGAGCCCATCACTGCATGGTAGGTATGGGGGGGGCGCGGCTGGTACAGCAGCACTAACACATCTGTGTTCCCTTACAGCACTTGCTAGCCAGCATGCAGTAGCAGGGGTGCCTGTGGCTGCCGTGGGGGTAGGCCCAGCACTGGAGGACCAGCCATCCACCTCCACAGGCATCTGGGGGCCCAATTGGCTGCAGCACACCACCGTCATCCTGCCAGATATCCTGGGCGTGGTGGTGGATGAGGCCCTGGTTGTGTTCCAGTGGGACTCCAGCCATGGCTTGCTCTGTGTGGAAACACAGAGCGGGGTGGGGTCCAACACTGATGATGACATGACCATAATCCTGGACAGCAGGGGTCTTGTCATGGGGAAGACACCCATACCATCCACCATTACTAGCAGCATGGCCAGTTGGCAGTGGAAAAGCTGCCTGCCGCTGCCCTGGTTCTGCTGTGTGCACAGGCACAGTGGCGCTGGGTGGTGGTGGTGTAACTGCCCAGGCACTGGCCACACACAGGGGCTGCAGGGCGGCAGCAGCAGACGGCTGAAGACGTTGGGAGGCCAGGCACAGCATCCGCCGCCGGTGTACCTGACATTGACCAACACCATCAGGACCCTGCTGTGCAGTGCTCACCTGAGTGGGGGGCTGTGCAGTGTGGTTGTATGCCACTGGTGGGATGGTGACACCCCCATGCACCCCTGGGCACCAATCCCTCGACTGAGCACACCCGATTGCTGCAGGCCTCCATGGAGCAACAGGTGCTGCTTGTAGCTAGGGTGCATGCACTCTGCTCAGAGGTATGCCAGGCAGCTGAGCAGCATGAGAGGCACACCGCGCAGGTCCTGGAGGCCATACAGCACCTGCGGGAGGACGTGACCACATCCCTGCACCGCATAGCCATCACGGTCGGCCTTGCATCACTGGCTGCCATAGGGCATGGCTGCCTGCCACAGACACCGCAGAGTGCAATGTCCACCCCACGGACCCAGCATCGGGCGACTCCCTCAGTGTTGACACCAGGCTCTGCTGTGGGTATCCCAGGCACACATGGGACAGGCCTGCTTGGGTACCTGCAGACTCCTGCGAGAACCTGGTCATGTTCCTGAAGTTCAACTCCTGGGGGGGCAGTCACAGACCCCCCCGTGGCCATTAAGCAGCCTGTGGCTACCGAGTGGCCGTGGTGTGGCTGCCCCCGTGTCTGTGGTGGCCATGAGTGTGCGTCGCCCTGTCTGCTGTCTGCTGCCACTACCCTGTGTGCACCTGGGTGTTGTGTGTGTGTGCATAACACAGTCATGGCATCTGTGAGTCATGCCACATGCTGCCCGTGTGCACACCTGCCCAGCCACTGGCCCATGTGGCATGTGCGTGATGATGGTAGCACAGCACTTGTTGCGCCTGTGCACCTGTGCCCTGCATCTGAACCACAGCACGTGCTAGCACCTGGGCATGTGCCTGCAGGTACTAGTGTGTGTGTGTTTGTTGCTGTACAGTACTGCATGGTGTTGTGTGTGGCTGTCCCAATGCTGGCGTGCCATCCTCTGGAGCCGGGGATCCCTTCAGCTGGGTGGGGCTGCCCACCACCCCTCAGCCCATTGCCCATATTGTCCCCACTGCTGTCCCTCTCTTCAGCCTCAACAGCTATCCCACGGTCAATGGCCATGTTATGCAGCATGCAGCAGGCCAGGAATAGGCTGCAGGCCTTTGAGGGGCCGTACTGTAGGGCACCGCCAGACCTGTCTAGGCAACAGAAATGTGCCTTCAGCATCTTGAACACACGCTCAGTGATGTTCCACTTGTTGGCATGTGCCTCATTGTACTGGTCCTCTGTTGGGGATGACGGGCACCAGTAAGGGTGAGCAGCCAGGTACTGAGTGGGTAGCCACTGTCACCTGTGTGGATAGAGATATGGTCAGCCTGGTGTCCTCTTTCACTGTGCCCCTTGCCCTTCCCTGGTGCTCCCACCAGTGCATCTGCCCTGCCTGCCCCCTCCCATGCCCTGTTGTACCCAGCTGCCCATGGTCTTGCCATTCTCACCCACTAGGTGACCCATGGGGATGTCCCCACTCTCAAACCTGTGGCAGAGTGCTGAGCTGTGCCAGATGAAGGAGTCATGTGTCCCCCAGGGTGCATGGCATAGACATTGGCTATGCACCCTCTGGCATTACACACCACCTGGCAGTTGATACTGGGGTAGCCCTTTCTGTTCACATATGCTACCCCCTCTGGGTCAGGTGGCATGTGGATGCCCACATGGGTGCAGTCGATGGCCCCAGCACACCAGGCATCCATGCTACCCTGTGGAACTCCTGCGTGGTTGCTGTGCACTCTGCCTGTGTGCTGGGGAAGTGGATGTATTCCACAGCATGTGGCAGCAGGGCATTGAGGAACTGTTTGAGGAATCATGATGTGGCCAACTGGGTTATGCCTGTTGTGTCCCCTGTTGGTCTCTGTAAGGTGCACGTGGTGAACAGGCACATGACAGCTGTTACCTTCATCTCCACTGTCAGGGCATGGCTCCATCTAGTGTGTGCCTGCATCTCCTCACTGCACAGCTCACAGAGCTGCCTCAGAATTGCCCAATTCAGGCAATACTGGCCCATGATCTCCGTATCAGCATGGGTCTCAAAGCTGATGCGGGGACGGTACGACCTGTTCCAGGCATACCAACGTTGGGCCCTTCCATGGCCATGTCGCTCTGCCTCCTGCCTCCTTTCTCCTCACACCCCGTATTATGGACTCCATCTGGAATACTGCACTGGCCATGGCCCCTGTTGACCTGTCACCCCCTGGGCGTCTGGCTCCACTGGACCACTTGACACTGTGGGGCAGTGCCTGTCGCTCAGCTGGGTTCCCTTCTGTGCCACCTGCTCCAGGCTGTCTGTCACCTGTGAGCTCTGTCCCCCACCCCTGTAGGTGTCTGTGTCACTCCCTTCAGGGTCTGTTGGCTCCTTCACCATCTCATTCTCTCTCACTCACTTTGTCTGTCTCCCTGTCTGTCACACACTCTTTCTCTCTCTCTCTCTCTGTCTGTCTGTCTCTCTCTCTCTCATTCTGTCTCTCTCTCTCTCTGTCTGCCTGTTTGTCTCTCTCTGTATTGTTCCCCTCTGATGCAAGTGCTGTCCCCCTGCTTGCTCCCTTTTTTTATAGGCTCAAGTCTGCTTGGCACATCTGGCCATTGCTCCTCACTTGCACCATGGTTTGGGGGTTGAATATCGCGCTGTGCCGCATATTCATGGGTACGCCCCCTGCCCTTGCACATGCATTCATTGTAGTTGTGCATTGGTGCACTGCTACTTGTGCTGTGCAATGGCTCCCGCTGAATATCGCTCTATGGCACATCTCCGCAGTTGCACATGCACAACCCAGTTGCACCATGCGCAACTGCTTTGAATATCCAGGCCCATGTAAAAACATACTAAATAACAAACAATAAAATCTCACAGATATTACACGGCAATCTAAGTTAAACACAAAGTGATCAAGAACATATTTCGCTTGAAAACTTCACTCTCCTTGTTGACTTGATAGGGTGAAATTTCGATGTAGAAGAGTAATCCAGAAGTCTATATACATTTCTATCATAAACAGCCATGGAGACAAAATCACAAACTCAAAGAGATCATTTATATTGTGCCTGCTAAATACAAACAGGACTATATTGAGAAGAGGATTGTATAATCCTAATGATTAGAATTTCCTGTATAAAAATAAAGTTTTTATCTATCTATCTAATCTATCTATCTATCTATCTATCTATCTATCTATCTATCTATCTATCTATCTATCTATCTAATCTATCTGTATATATACATTAATAAATCTGTCAGCACATATATATCAAACGGCTGACCTCAGACATATAAATTATAAATTTAATGAATTCATGAATGGGTCACTACTACAGGCACCTACTGGCATCCTGGAGCAGAACCCTAAGTAACCAAAACAAATAACAAATATTATCTTCAACATGAATGTTTGAATTTATGTACTGTATTGTTACTAATAAAAATAAATATAAAAATGAAACTAAAAATATATACAACATAATACAAACTTACACATGCCCACACAATGCAAAGCATCATGGGCTGCATATGCAAATCACTTCAGAATGTTATGCTGGTTCAACTTTAAGCAGAATTGCATGGTGCCAAAAGGCTTCTCACACAGTTTGCAAAAAACAAGGTGATCAAGAACATGTTTTGCTCGAAAACTTCACTCTCCTTGTTGTCTTGTTAGGGCAAAATAGTGATGCAGAAGAGTAATCCAGAAGTCTGTATACATTTCTGTCATAAACAGCTGTGGAGACAAAATCACAAACTCAGAGATTTCATTAATATTGTGCCTGCCAGGTCTATGCAGAAGTCAGCGGAGCAATATGTGGCAAGGGTTCCAAACAGAATACACACAGACAGGAAGAAGGGGAGGAAGACAAGAAAGTAGGCTGCTGGTTAACTAGGATCTGCATCTTATCCATTAGGTAGGGAAATGGGCAGACTGGGTGGGCCAAGTTGTCCTTATCTGCCGTCAAATTCTGTGTTTCGATGTTTCTAGGGGGGGATCAAGAAGGAGAGGGCAAGAAGGTTGAGGAAATTATTATTACAACAACACATATGGTGGGGCAGTTTATCAGAACCAGCAGAGCCATCAGTTTAATCAGAACAATCAACAGAGACCATATTAGACGCATACACACAATGGTCAATTACCAGTATGTAATCAGAGAAGGTAATTCATTTATTGACCAAAATGTTCACAGATACAGACATTTCTTTGTTAAAGGATTATAATTTGCACCAACATTACCTATCAACAAGTTTCAGACATATATAGACCTACAAATAGCCTATCACAATCTTAGCCTGAAATATTTTTTTGAAAGACAAGAAACCAATAGAATGAGAAGAGAAGAAGAGAGACAAGACATAAATTCAGATGAAACATTCACTACTGCAGCTCCTGCAATGGGTGGCAACATTACCAGAGTGTTCAAAGGTAAATCCCAATTGTATCCACTGCCTACGGCAGCTATTTCCACATTTAAAGAATTGTGTGAACAGGAATTTGAGAAATTATTTGATGATTTGCCTATTTTAAAATGTAACAATCTGACGAGACTTGAGAGGGAAGCACTTAAGTCTTTACAAAGTGACAAATCTATAGTTATTAAACCAGTGGACAGAGGTGGTGCTGCCGTTATTCAGAATGCCTGTGATTTCAATGGATATATCAAGAAACAGCTCAAAGACACTCAGTTTTACAAAGAACTGAATAAAGACCCCATTGCTGAACATAAATGGAGAATAGATTAATTTCTACAGGAATTAGTAACTAATGTTACTATAGATCATAATACAAGAGAACTTCTAACAGTACAGTTTCCAGTGAAAGCTATGATATATACAGTCCCAAAGATTCACAAATCCACAGACAATCCACCTGGAAAACCTATCATTGGTGGCATAGGCTCAGTTACGGAGCCAGTGAGTGAATATGTGGACTTTCATCTTAGACCATTTGTAAGCAGTTTACATTCTTACATTCAGGACATGACAGATATTTTGAAGGTTTTGAATGATGTAGAGGGAAATAAAGAACATTATTTGGTTACTTTTGATATAGAATCCTTGTACACCAATGTGCCACAAGAAGGGGCATTGAATTCTATTGCACATTTTTTAAATCTAAGAGACAATAATATGAAACATGGCACTGAATGTCTCCTTAAGCTATCTGAATTTGTTTAAAAATTTAATTTGCTTTGTTTCCTGGATAAAACCTATCTCCAAACTAAAGGAGTAGCAATGGGGTCCACTTTTGCACCCAGTGTTGTTAACTTATATGTTGGTTTGTGGGAACAGCAGTTTGTTACATATCCTGATGTTAATCCTTTTACCACAGAACAGAACTATGGTGTTGTTTTATTGATAATGTCATAATGATATAGAAAGGAGATTTGATAGAATTGAATGAATTTATTGAATATTTACACACTACTAACCCCAACTGGAGATTTTCTTTTACAGCGAGCAAGACAATGGTGAACCTTTTAGATTTTAGAATTAACAAAGATTTGGAAGGTATTGTAACAACAGATATTTTTTGGAAAGAAAATGCAAAAACTATGATACTTCAAACATCTAGCTGTCACCCTAGACATACAGTCAGAAATATACTCAAAGGGCAGTTTTTAAGAATTTGCAGGAACTGCAGTACCGAGAGTGGTTTCCAGGAAGTAGCGGACATGAAGAATCGAGTCATAGAGGCAGCTTAGTGTTGTACAGATGTAGAATATGCCAGTATGAATGCTAGTATTTTATATAGAGAGGATTTATTGTATAATCACAACATGCATTCAGAAAATGAAAGTAGGGAAACGAACAGTAGGTTCATTTTTGTCACTTCTTTTTCAGCCCATGCCTCACATGTAGAGAAGATTATCAGAGATAAATGGTACATATTTAAAGGGAACCCAGGTTTGAGTTTGGTTTCCAGTAGCCTTTCACACATTACCTACAGAAGAGCATATACATTAAGGGACACTTTGGTCCATGGTTTCCAAAAGTCTAATATTACAACAAGTACTTGGCTCACTAAAAAGGCTACAGGATGCTTTACTTGTAAAAAATATTAATTTTGCAAACATGTATCAGTGGGCAAGACATTTATTAATCCTCATAATGATAAAGAATACAACATTTGACAGTTATTACTTGTGAAAGTATAGGTGTTATTTATGCAGCAGTTTGTACATGTGGGGTATTTTACATTGGCAAAATGAAAAGACAGTTTAAAAACTGAATAGCAGAACATTGCAGAGCAATTACAAATGTGGACATGAAATATGCAATAGCCTTTCATGTACATAATTCTGTAAATCCCTTAGCACATTATTTTACTTATAGGCAGGGCCACTGGAAAATTGCAGGTGCAATTTTTCCACAATTTTCACCCTTCCCAGCTCAAAATCTGCAATTTCTTACATTTATGGAATTTTTGACTGAAATTGTATAAAAATATTTAAATTCTCAAGGAAATCTACTCAGATATACCAACAATTTAATACACAGACTTGGATTTGACCAAAACAGTACAGTGTGAGGTGACAAGGGGTCAAATGTGACTCTGCTTTCATGTGATTCACTTCCCTGCTTTGGTTTCAGAATCCTCTGGTCATGCATATGTAGACTTGAACACTTAAAATCTGTGTTAAAGCAGATTATCAGAGAACTTCTTGCTGACACAGAGACTGAAACAATAGGTGTGAGAACAGGTGCAAAGTGGCCCATTCACCTAAATGAAGCCTTGACCACAATGCTAGTTTTTGAATGGTAGGGTAGATTTTCCTTGTAGAAATACTTTCGATCTGAAAAGATTTTGATTCAAATGTGTCAAGAGTTTGGATGACCTTGCTAATTACAAACTTGAATGTGCTTCTGAGGGGGTTGGTGACAGTGATCCCTTACTTGCCAGTCTGCTGCAACTGCAGACTTTAGCAAGGCATTTGACACAGTCCCACACAAAAGATTAATATACAAGTTAGCCAGCCTGGGAGTGGATCCCAAGATGACAGCCTGGGTAAAGAATTGGCTGGAGAATAGGACAGAGAGTAATAGTAAATGGAGTCCACTCTGAAGAAAGGGGGGTTACTAGTGGGGTACCGCAGGGTTCAGTATTAGTGCTGGTCCTCTTCAATGTCTTTATAAGCTTTACATTGCAGAGGGACTGGAAGGAAAGTATGTCTCTTGCAGATGACACAAAGATCTGCAATAGAGTTGATGCACAAGGTGGGGTGGAAAGGATGAGCAGGGACTTGGCAAGGTTAGACGAATGGTCAAATGTATGGCAGCTTAGATTCAATGCTAAGAAGTGCAAGGTAATGCACCTGGGAAACAAAAACCCATGGGAAGAGTACACAATGGGGGGTGAGATACTAACAACAACAAAAATGGAAAGGGACCTGGGGGTAGTCATATTAGATGACCTAAAGGTGGGCAAGCAATGTGAGAGGGCAGCAAGGAGGGCTGGGGGGATACTGGGATGTATAGAGAGAGGCATCACCAGTAGAAAACAGGAAGCTATTATCCCTCTGTACAGACAGCTGGTGAGACCCCATCAGGATGGAAGCTGTCCAGAGGAGGGCAACTAAAATGGTGCAAGGTCTGCACCAGAAGACATAGGAAGAGAGACTTAAGGAGCTTAATATGTATAGCCTCGAGGAAAGGAGGGAGAGGGGGCACATGATAGAAACTTTCAAGTACCTCAAGGGAATCAACAAAGTCTGAGAGGGTAGCATCTTTCAAAAAAAGAGGTGTGCAAGAACAAGGGGGCACAATTTGAAGATAGCGGGGGGGTCTCAGAGGTAATTTAAGGAAGTATTTTTTCACAGAGAGGGTTGTGGATGGCTGGAACGGCCTTCTGAGGAGGTTGTGGAGTCAAAACAGTGGTGGAATTCAAGCATGCATGGGACAGTCAGAAGGCAATTCTAGGGGTGGGTGTAGGAAGAAGTAGGCTGCTGGTTAACTAGGATCTGCAGCTTATCCATTAGGTAGGGAAATGGGCAGACTGGGTGGGCCAAGCGGTCCTTATCTGCCATCAAATTCTATGTTTCTATGTTTCTATGCATACTCACATACAAAACCTACAAAAGGAAACATTTCTGAAAACATGCTGAACAGGTTAAGTATAGTTAAACAGTTACCTTCAAATAGACAAAGTAATTGCAACCCAAGTAAAATCACTGCAAACCGAGTAGAACAAAAGTATAATGTATTGAAAACTATTGTATGATGTAATGAAAAGCTATTGGTATGATCTGATACTTTTATCATGTGATTTTAAAATGTACCTACAGTGCTGATTAAGAACAGTAATTATTTTAACAAAACAATTTTTTTTCCTTACTAGACCTTTATTAGGCACCCTGCTTATCTGTTTATTTTGTTCTTGCACCAAAGAAAGTAGTTTAAACAGGCTTCATTATTTAACATCTAGAAACTGGCAAAATATGTTGTTTCAGGATGTATTCAGTACAGATTAACTGTAAATTATTGAATACAATCTAGTTAACACTGCATAACTTAGATGTCTTGATTTTTAGAAGATATGTTACATAATGATTAGTTTACTGTGCATTTTTTAAAAACACACATCTTTCTTCATATTAAAAGCATTTACAAGTGATAATACATTTATCTAACAATTTATGTAATCAACACATGCTGCAGCAAACAATAAAATATTTATTAGGGGCAGTGGGGATGTATAGTCAACCCCTGCAATTTTCCAGCAATTTTTGCAAGAAAATCCCCGCATTTTTGAGTAAAATTTTCCACAATTTTCCAGTGGCCCTGCTTAAAGGGCTATTTACAAAGTATGCACCAACCCAAGAGGGGGACATTTTGATAACTTGATTAAAAAGAGAGAAAGATTCTGGATTTACACATTGCAAGCATGCAATTATCCAGGTTTAAATAGTGTATTTGATGTGATGCCCTATTTCAAATGAATGGAACTAAAATATCACAATAACTATTCAGGATAGCATAGTCAAGATTTGATTAACTGTTTTCTGATGTGTTTAGAAATTATTTATTTGTCTTATGTTGTATATATTTTCATTTTTATATTTATTTGTATTAGTAACAATACAGCACATAAATTCAAGCATTCATATTGAAGATAATATTTGTTATTTGTTTTAGTTACTTAGGGGACTGCTCCAGGATGCCAGTAGGTACCTGTAGTAGTAAACCATTCATGAATTCATTAAATTTATAATTGATATGTTTGCGGTCAGCCATTTGATATATATGTGCTTACAGATTTATTAATGTATATATATATATATATATATATATATATATATATATACACAGATAGACTGATTTAGCAGGCACAATATACTGTAAATGATCTCTCTGAGTTTGTGATTTTGTCTCCACAGCTGTTTATGATAGAAATGTATACAGACTTCTGGATTACTCTTCTGCATCAATATTCACCCTATCAAGACAACAAGGAAAGCGAAGTTTTCAAGTGAAATATGTTCTTGATAATTTTGTTTTAAACTTAGATTGTTGTGTAATGATCTGTGAGATTTTATTGTTTGCCATTTAGTATGTTTTTATATTGTATTTATATTGTTGTGTACGAGTTTTAATGTATATTTGTTTTGGAAATATTATGCACTTTGTACATTGCACTTTTTGAATGTATTTTGATGCAACATCATTATGTCACTATTATAATGACTATATAAGGATTTATTAGACTAACTGCCTTTTGAGAAAAGATAAACAATATCTGAAACACATCAAGGCATTATTTATGTCACTTCAATAAATTTGGGCAATTTTACACTATATTTGGAGAGCAGCATCCATTATTTACAAAGGTGGTGAGTGCTGGATTGTTAGATTTCGCATTGTCTTTTGTATGTTAAGCACCCCAACCTAGTGTGGGTTCTCCATTTTTCAGCATGACTTTATGTACAGTGTTTATAGGGACTCCATGTATGTGGGCCGCAATTGCGTACTCCAGATTTTAATTTTTTTATTGCCAATAAGTGTTCATTTAATCTGAACCTGAGTTTGCGTTTGGTGCACCCCACATAATATCCTCCACAAGAACAAGTTAGTAGATATACTATGACCTCTGTTTAACAATCTATACATGACTGCATTTCTTCCATTTTTCCAGTCCTAGGGTTTACAAAATCCTTTCAGGATGTCATTATAAAACAAACCTTGCACATGCCGCATTTCTTGTTACCCACTTTTTTTCTTTATGGGAATGTCTGTTTGTTTCTTTTTTCAGCTATTAATCAAATTGTCTTTGAGGTTCCTACCTCTTCTGTAGGATACCTGTAATGGAAGGGACAAGAAAGGTTGTTGTTGTGGTACTCCCCTGAGGACTGAAAGGTTTCATCTAACAATATCTGCCACTTTTGTTCCACCATCACACGTGGTAATGAACATAAGGGAAGGGTCAGTTTTCTTTTTTCTGCTTTTTGGATGGAACAGACCATCCCTGACCATCACATACACTGTTTGTTCAGCTTGTTCTAACTTAGTGACACCATACCCCCTTTTTATGAGGTTCTCAATAAGTTCATTAGCTCTTTGGTTTACAGGCTGTAGAATATCACTTACTGAGAAACACAACATTAACACAGGAGAAGATCAATATCCTGACAAACCTTACAGATCTTGTTTTAAAGAACAAATTAGTTTTTATGTTTTCTGTGTATGCTACAGAAGAGGCAGGAATCTCAAAGACAGTTTGGTTTCCAATTTCCAAGGACATCTAGCTCCATTACTTTTGATCTGGTGAACAGTATGCCAATCTTTGAGAAATTAGAATAGTGCACAATTCCCTATTCAATGCCTTGTGAGAGAACAACACTCAGTGTTCAGCTTGGAAAATGACAGAAATGAAATGCACAATCACAGCACAAGCTTAAATGTTGAGTCACTGTTTTGCCTCTTGATCGTGCTTTGCAAATTTGTGTTTGTATCCATACAGAACTTCAGTGTGGCCCACCACCGGAAAAACATGAAATCACAGGGAGGAGTCTGCTTCAGACAAAGCTGTGCAATGCTACCACCACTTCTGGAGTAAGGAAACTCACTCACTGGATAGTTTCTTTAAAACTTCACAGTTGTATTACTAGTAATATGGTAGCAGTACTGTCTGAACTGCCCATCTGACATTTTGAACATTTGACTGCAAGGCAAAATGAAATGGGTGAACAACATAGTTTAAATCAGATTATTTTTTTGCTATAAACAGACAACAGCAAAGAGGAACAGAAGACACAGTGTGAAAGTAATAGAAAGAAACATTTGTCAGTGCAGAATGTTGTCTCACTGGCATTGGCATTGGTAGTGCAGGAGTTAGAGATGCATAATGGGAATGACAGTGAAGTATTGAATTGATGCCAACCCCACCCCCACCCTGCAGAAACTAACAGGTGTTGGTGTGTGCCTTTGGGGCATTAGCTATAACGTTCATGCCATTTTACCTCACCCTACCCTGTAGACACTGACAAGTGTTGTGGTGTGCTTTGGGGTCTTTGGGTCTTATATGTACCCCATTCCATAAGGAAACAAGCTGAGCTGGGTGCAGTATAGGAGAATGGGTCTCACCCTACACTGTAGACACTGACAAGTGTTGTGGTATGCTTTGGGGTCTTTAGGCCTTATACTTACCCATTCTATAAGGAAATTTGCTGAGACGGGTGTAGTATAGGAGAATGGGATGAACATTAGGGCCGAACACTCCAAGGCACACCTCGATGCCTGTCACTGGCTGCGGGGTGGGGGTGGGGGTGGGGGTGGAATGGCATGAGCATTGCAGCTAATGATCCCAAGTCACACCCCTGATGCCTGGCAGTCTCTACAGGGTGGGGTATTACAGTTTGAAACGCTAACATCGTAGGTGTTTGTTGGTATTTTCACTCTTAATTTTCAACATAGGCTTTTTGTGACCCCACCTCATGAAGAGCGGCACAATCAGTTTGTTAGCTGAAAGGTGGTTTTGCACAGCGGCTATGCCATTTGGCGACACAGGGGCAAAAACACATTTTGGGCAGGATGTGAAAAATGACAACTGTGTTGTTCAAGACGAGGTGTAAAAAAATGGCAACGTTGAAAATCTGGAGTGAAAATATGAACAATTGGTGAAGTCACATGTCCGTAACCCAATTATTTTTGAGATTTTATTAGCCACATTTTCAACATACGCATTTTGAGACCTCCCCTCATGAACAGTGGTGCTGCGATTTTGTTAATCTGTCCCAAAAGATGATTTCCCACAGCGACCACGCTATTGTGCGCCACAGGTGCAGAAACACATTTTGGGCAGGCTGTGAAAAATGACAGCTGCCCTGTTCATAAGGAGGTGTGAAAATTGCCAGTGTTGAAAACCTGGCATGAAAATATTGCAAATTTGCGAAGTTACAAGGGTGCATGGAAACTGCAGAATGCATGCTTGTAACATAGTCATTTTATGGACGTTCATCACCACATTTTCAACATAGGCATTTTAGAACCTTTGTTCATGAACAATGTCACTGTCATTTTCTCAAACTGTCCTGAAAACTGATTTCGCACAGTGACCACGCTATTCTGTACCGAATGTGTGAAAACACATTTTGGCCAGGATATGTAAAATGACAGCTGTACTGTTCATAAAGAGGTGTGGAAAAATGCCAGTGTTGAAAATCTGGAGTGAAAATATTACACATTCACGAAGTAACGAGTGTTCATGGAAACTACAGAATGCACGCTCATAAAACAGCCATTTTTTTAATTTTTTTTCACCAAATTTGCAACATAGGCTTTTTGAGAGCTCCCCTCATGAACACTGGCACTGTCATTTCATTAATAGGTCCAGAAAGGTGATTCCGTGCAGTGACTGTGAAATCACCTTTTGGGAAAGAATAATGCCAAGGCAGTGACTGAATTCATAAGGAGGGGTCCCAATAACCCCATGTTGAAAATTTGGTGCTAAAATTCCCCAAAATGCCCGAGATATGCACCAAAGTTGAAAAAACCCTATTTATGCCGTTATGCAGCTTACCGGCATTTCTTCAGTTCACAATCGGCTTTGAAGAGTGCAGATATGTTCCCAGTCCACCGAAGATCATCGTGCCATGCTCCGGAGGTAAGTATGGGGTGAGGGGGTTGTGGGGAGGCAAGGTGTGTAGAAGGTGGGCGCGGTTTTGGGGGAGGACCACTGGAGTCGATGCGGGACCGTTTTCTGCTTTGCAGGTTTTTTAAAAAAAAAAATAACATCGCGGGATGGTTTTTCTTTTACAGGGGCATTTGGCAAATGGGGGTGGGCCCCCAGCGTGCCACCTGAGTGTTTTTTTGGGCGGGGTTCTGTAGCCTATGGGGGATTGGGCACCCCCATCAGCACACAACAAATGGGAGGGGACATTATGCCGATGGGGAGTGGGTGCCCCCATCAGCAAATTAAACTAGGAAGGGGGACATGATGCCAAGGGGGATTGGGCACCCCCTCGCACATGCTTGAAATGGGGGGTGTATTATGCCAATGGGGAGTGGGCTCCCTCATTGGCAAATGATGTGGGTTGGGGCATGCTGACAGGGGGATTGGGCACCCCTGAAGTCAGCTCTCTCTCAGAGGCAGTCAGCACCGCCATGTTAATTGAAAGGCTTCATCCGGAAAGGCACGTAGTGAGGGCGTGTTTTGGTGCCACTGAGTGATGAGCTTGGCAGTCATTGCAGCAGATCTTTTCTTAGATGTGCTCACCACATTATATATTCATGGTGTGGTGCCTGCATGCTGGCTTATTGGGGAATGAGGGATGCACCTACTGATGCATGCCCTGCATTCACCCAACAGTGACTGCGCCTCTAAATCTGCTACTAATGCAATATGCAATATGTTGGCCACACAAGCATGAGCCAACATGAAAAGTGGGAGGGCAGAAATATTCTGGGCAAAAAGGACCATGAACAGTGAAATGGCAATTACATGAGAACATACCTGGTGTGAATGCAAGGACAGAAAGAACACATATTAAGGACCATGGCAGACACACCACCCTCACCAAGCAGTAGCCCACCCCACCAGAGAGGCAAAGCCCACAGAAGGGCGGCACCTACCTGTTCATGGATGGACACCACGTCGAGCCCCTGCCACACCCTGGCATCACTCCTCAGTGGCCTCCATGGCCCGCCACCTAGTTGCCAGCCCTGAAAGACACAACAGACAGAAACCACCATGAGGAGACACAGCATTGCACAGACCCCACCCCAGCACCAGTGAGCACATGCAGTGTAGGAGTACCCAGCCAGTGCAACACCAGTGGCCACCCATGCTGACCACAGCAGTGCACAGCCACTGTGCCTGAACACCCGGGGTGTGCTCCCATGGGCATGTACCACACACAGTGTTCCCTCCCCATGTGAGACACAGTGAACCAGACCCACACAGCACTGTGTAGTACCCGCCCCATATGGCATGCAGGACAGGGCACTACAGGGCGGGTGCAGCCACAGCCATGTGTGCATGGTGTGGTAGACCCATGTGGGTTTGTCCATGTGATGTGGGCCAGACCCACCCCACATGCACCAGTGATGCCAATGAACATGCAAAACCTACCTGGCCATGGCAGTGCACCCCTGCGTGCACATCGACGCAACCATAGAAGACAGTCCCTGTCCCTCCGTTCAAGGTCACTGTAGTGGTGCCTGCATTGTTTCCTTGTGCAGGGAAGCCCTGTGCACCTCACCAGCTTCCAGGCAATGGTGGCCCACACGTATGACCTGGGCACCTGCAGGTCCTCATGGCCAAACAGCTGCCCCTCCACATACATCACCAGTGCCACCAGGTGAAGCAGCTTCAGGTGTGACCAGTTCATGGCCCTAGGCCCAATCCTCCCTGCCCTAGGAATTTCAATGCAAAACTGCCCAGTGATGCAAGCATGGGATGCACAGTGTGGAACACAGATGGCACCATATGCGCCAGCAGGCCACATGCAGTGCACCGTGCACAGCAGTGTGAAGCGTGATTGGTCTGTCAAGCACCCAGTGGCACATGAGCAATGTGCACTGCTAAGGACGGGCAGGGCTCATGTCTGGGTTGGGCATGCATGATGTGCTTGTAGACGCCATCTTACATGTGGCAAATGTGATCACACAAAGCGTCCACGATGCGCATTAGTACACCATTGCACACACATCCATAATGCGCAATCCATGAACAACACTGTCAACCAGCACATTGGGCACTGTGCAGGTGGGTGTGCAATGCACGGACAGTCTGCACTGCATAATGGACACCAGCCACACGTTTGCAATGTGAACAACAGTACAGCTGTGCACATGTGGGAATGTGCCATGGGTACAATGGACAGTGCATGCACGCAGTGTGCACCGAGGCAGATGCACCCAATTCAGGTGCATGTGCTGAATGCAACATGCATGCGTGGGACATGCATCGTGTACAGATGAGTCCATCTCAGCAGATGCACTGTGCTGATTGAGATGAGCTGATGGCAGTTATGCAATTCACAGACAATGCACTCAAATCAGCCTCATATCACATGCAGGGACACCTCAGCTGTTTAGCATCTTATTAACACTGCCCCAGACCTCAGTTGCATGCCCGGAGCCATAAATGCTCCCAACTCATCCCACACTGAGATTAGGTGACTGAGAGGATTCACAGCCTTGAGGGTGAGTACACAGCTATTTCTACATATAATACTGCAGGTACTGTGGAGTGATTCTGTGATGATGGGGACCTCTGCCTACACCATGGAACACCCAAGGGGTGGGGGAAACTGCAGATTTCTACAGGAATGTCTGATGCACACATATGTTTGTGTACAGACACAGTTGCACTGTAGCAATGCCACATGCTGGGGCCGGCTGAGCACAACCCATCACCAACATGCCATGTGTAGGGACCCCTAGGAGGTGACATGACATCCCATGCGCTGCCCCACAGGCAGCACCAGTGGGGGGGCATGATGGCTGATGTACCCACATCGACAGTGTGGTGTGCATAGTGCATGTGCAGGGCTGACAGCTGTATGTCTTACTGGACATGGGGCACTGGTGGAATGGCAGTAGCCCTTCAGCCATCCATGGCATGTACAATGTACACACCGGAGGAAGTCACACCCGGCACAGCTCACTGTGCACGACCATGCACATGCACAGCCTACTGACTTTGGATGACAGGTGCTGGTGTGCCAAACGGCAACAACTGCCTGTTGGATTTGGCCACATGGGACCCCACCAGAGCAGGGCTAATGGCTGTCTGTACTCTCCCACAGAAACCATGATGTTGGAAGGTAACAGTGCCACCAGCAGATGGTGGCTGAACTTCACTAAGGACGAGGAGCAGGCCCTCATTGATGCATGCCACCTACAGCTGGATGTCCTGACTGGCAGGGGTGGCAGCAGTACGGCATGGGCAGAGGGCTGGGAGCCAGTGGCCCACCATGTAAATGCTCTGGGGGCATACAACCAAACCCCCCTGGAGTGCCAGAAGCACTGGAATGAAAGGCAACAGAGAGCGAAGGAGAAGGTGGCCCACATCGAGCCCTCCTTGCAGCGGACAGAGGGTGGCACACCGTCGGATGTCCGTCTGAGCATCAGTGAGGAGCTACGTGTGGCAACCATCACCAGGGTCACCAAGCAGAGTGTCCCAGGTAGGGGGTTCCAGATTGGTGGAAGCCCATCACAGCACTGTAAGTAGCCATGGAGATAGGGCATGGCTGGCCCTGTGTGTGCACTGGCTACCATGCCTGTCCCGGTGTGCTGTGCATTGCAACTGTGTACTCAGAGGCTGTGGCATTTGTCTTAGCTCAGCATGGCTGTCCCATGCCATGCAATGCTTGGCCACACTACCCATGCCTGTAGTGGTGCATGTGGGGTGCCACCTCCAGTCATGCCACTGGGTGCCACTCACTGGTGGGCCTGACAGTGCTGCCAATGCCACACATGGTGCCATGTGGCCATGGCCTGTCCCCACACTGTACCAGGCACAGCTTGCGCATGGCTGTCATGGCGTGGTGGGCACAGCCATGCTGCACTGCGGACTGGTAGGTGCAACCATGGCATTACACTGTGCCACTCTGTACATGTCTGTCTGTCTGCATATGTGTATGACAATGTTTAGTATTGTGCACTAACCATGTTCACCCATCTTCTTTCCACAGCTCCATCACACCTTATGGGTGCAGATATGGGCATGGCTGTGCAGGACACCCTCATGGGCGGTGATGCAGGCCCATAGCACAGGGCTGTTGTCACCACAGTGGATGGTGCCATTCCTGGACCATCCACCGCACCGGACCCACCGGACATAGCCCTAGTGGTGGTGGGCCTATCTGACCCCTCAGCCATTACTGGCACGGTGGCCATTGAGGACAGCACATGGCTTGTGTGTCTGATTGGGTTCCCTGCAAATGACCATGAAGACATGGTGGACATTGCTGATCCCCTCCTCATGCTCACCAGTGGCATGCAGGGGGCTTACAGTGATGACACCAGTGATGAGGACGCCACACTAATTGAGAGAGACATGGCTGACAACGGAACACTTAAAACACGCAGGGTCCTGTGCGGGTGGCCACAGACACCTTGGATGGCCCAGCTGTATGTGGCACAGGTGCAGTGGCCACACAGCTGCCCACTGCAGTGGGTGCTGTGCACCCTGCACCCTGCTGAGGTGTGGTGGCTGGGCCATCAGGGGCATCTGGTCCAGGTGCTGTGGGGCACATGCATGCACCTGTGGAGTGTGATGTCACCGGCTATGGAAATGCAGTGGCTGTGAATGGCCAAGGTCCACCCATGTCACAGCCTGCCATAGTGCAACCACCACCCTTGGATGCCCCGGGGCAGGCTGTATCACCCCCCACTCATCGGCGATGCCACAGTGACCCTTCACCTGCCGATGACATGGAGGGCTATGTCCACCTCCTGCATGACACCGTGGAAGGGCAGGCTGCCCTCCATGCAGAGTTAAGGACCCACAGGACTGTGATGGTCCTAGAGCATGAGTCTGCAGCTGCATGGCATGCCCGGATGTTGACCGAGGCATGCCTCCTGTGGGTGGCATGACCGCATCATTGGAACAGATTTCAGCTGCTGTGGAGGTGGTGGGTGCAGCCATTGGATGAAGTGGATATTGGGCATCCAGTTGGACCCCCAGGAGTACCTCCCACACACTCCAGCAGTGGCATCAGGTGGACACTCTGCTGCTGACACCATCACCACATATTGCACCACCAGGCATCCCCAGCCCAGATTTGGCCAGCGGAGCCACCACATCAATGAGTACCCATTCACGGTCTCATTGCAGTACACCTGTAGGGTTGTTGGCCACACCTCCTGTGGCTGGTAGTGCCATGGTTGCAAACACCAGTCATGGCAGAGACTGCCCATGTGTCTGTGGCAGCTGAGGTGCCACCATGTAATGTCGTGGTCCCCATTCCATTGGTTGTAGCCTATACCAGCACTGTGTCCCGCACACCTGGCTGATGTTGCCTGGGGTGGTGAGTGTGGCAGGCAACTGCCTCAGTGCACCTCTACCATGGGCTCCCTGTGCAGTGCCACCTGTGTGTCTGTGTGTGCCATGTGGCATGGGCGTGATGAGTGTGGTCCAGTGTCTGCTGTGCCTGTGTGCTGGTGACGGTGCACACTGATCCATGCCATCACTGGCACTGTCGTGGTGGTACGTGTGTGTTGCAGGCAATGTGTGTGTGTGTGTGTGTGTGTGCACGTACGCATGTCCATGTACTGTCCTGTGTGCTGCACAGTTCGGTGACTCCCTGTTCTCGGTATAGTGCCCCTCCCAGATACATACCACCGATACTCACCTGCAGTTCCCAAAATGCTCATCCATCAACCTGTTGCGGTACTGCCTGGCCTGTGCTGCCAGCTGTGAGTCCTAGCGGCCCATTGCTGGGTTGGTGTTGTGGCCCTGTGGTGGTGCTTCTCCCCTCAACCCTCCACCCCCTCCTCCCCGGAACTGTCACCCCACTGACCTCGACAGGTATTCCACGGTCTATGGCCATGTTGTGTAGCATACAACAGGCCAGTAATATGACATGTGCCTTCTCAGGGCTATACTTAAGGGCACCACCAGACCTACACAGACACCAGAGTCGCATCTTCAACATGCCAAAGACATGCTCTCTGATGGTGCATGTAGTGATATGTGCCTTGTTGTACCACTCCTCCGCCTCTGTTCTGGGTCACCAGATGGGGGTGAGAAGCCAGGGTCTCATTGGGTATGCTGTGTCACCTCTGGGGGCAAGGATGGCCGTTAGTACATTGGTGCCATGTGTGGCATGCCCCCAGTCCCTGCTCCAGTCCACACTGGTGTGTGCACAAGGCATTCTCCACAGCCTGTGCCTGTCCCTTTCCTGCATTCCTACCACACTGCCCCGGCAGCTGTTGCTGGCTGCTCTCTGCTTGTGTTGTGCATGTCCCTGCCATGCATGCATACCCATGGCATTTCACAACACATGCCATGCATTGCACGTGTGCCTCCCCATACCTGCAGGTGTCTGCCTGTGTCCCCTTGCACACCTCCACTGTCTCACAGCTGCTGTGCATACGGCACATTATGCATGTTGCTCACCACACACAAACACACACACACACACCCTTCCCTGACTGTGGTGCTCTGTCATGCTGCTGGTTGTCATGTCCCATGCACCTACTAGATGGCCACTTGGTATGTCAACTGCCTGGAACCTCTGACAGAGGGCTGATTGCTGCCAGATGAAAGCATCGTGTGTGCTCCCAGGGTGTGTGGTGCAGACATTGCTGATGAGCACTGTGGCATTGCACACCACCTGACAGTTCACCAAATGGTATCCCTTGTGGTTCACTTAGGTGATGGCCTCCTCACCTGGTGGTGTGCGGATTGCCACATGGTGCAGTCAGTGGCCCCTATGATGCCTGGCATGCATGCCATCTTGTAGAATCCCTGAATAGCTTCTGAATGTATTCTGATGCATATGGTAGCAGTGCAGTGAGGAATTGTGTGAGGAGATGGGAAGTGGAAGCTTGTGATATAGCAGTGGTGTCCCCAGTAGGCCTCTGGAAGGTTCCTGTGGTGAGCAAGCACACTACTGTTGTCACCTTGGTCTCCACCGAGTTGGCATGATCTTGTGCAGTGGGTGCCTGCATTTCATCATGGCACAGCTCACAGAGCTGCCTCAGTATGTCCCTGTTCATGCAGTATCAGCCTACTGTCTCCACATCTGTCAGCTGCTTGAATGACAGTCTGGCTCGATACCGCCATGGGGCAGGCCGCCTATGGTGCCTTCCACCTCCCCATCTCCTCATCCTCATTAGTACGCCAACCATGGTGAATGGTGCTGCATCCATGCTGCTGCTGCTGGTGGCCTCTCTCTCTCTCTCTCTCTCTCTCTCACTGTCTCTCTCTCTCTCTCTGTCTCTCTCACACTCTCCCACTTCTCTCTGCCACTGTGCTGGTGCTGCTGTTCTGCCACTGACCTGCTGGGGGCTTGCACTTAATTCTGCTTCTTTTATACTTATCTTTTCATGGTGTATTTGGTACTTCATTGGGTTTGTTCTCTCTTTGTGCCGTCATTTTACACTGTGAATCACTTTGCGCTGTGTATGTATGTGTCCGCCCCCTCGGTTTGCACCGCATATCATTATGATGCACCTACGGGACATCCTGTTTGGTGTGACTCATCTAGGATGTGCCAGTGCATGTTCCCTGTGTGTGAGTCACTTTTTGGCACATTTTGCAGCTGTGCCGGTGCATCTCATTTGCGCCCAGCGCATCTCTTTTGTGAATCCTGCCCAAAGACTTTCCATCTGACACTGAATAGACAAGGACTATCAATAGAGTAACATGTATTCACAAGTAGAATGAAACCAACATCAAGACATACTGTGAAAGATAAAACATATACTGTAGTTACACATATCACATGACCTTCTTGTTTAAACAGCTATTTACATTATTATGTTACAACCACTGATGTACAGAACAAAATCTTTTCAATAGTCCATATTGTTTTTAAACCACTGGCAACCAATCAAGTTCTTCATTTAGGCCATACTTGCTGTTAGTGGCTTTGAATCTTTCAATACAGTATGCTTCCCTGTAAAGGAACTTTTTCCCTCTGTCACTCCCTCTCCATGGGGTGGGGGGGGGGTTATATTCGACAATCTAAACAATCCCAGTGTTGGTTCCTGATTGTCTGGCTACAGGTGACTTTTTGTCAGCTCTTCTCATGCTGTTTTTATGTTCCAACACTCTTTTCTGTAGTGTTCTGGTTGTTTGACCTGTGTACTGGATATTAAGTCACACGGACTCTTTAGTAAATACAAAACATATGTGGTTTAACAGGTAATGAAGTCAGTACCAAATCTTAATTGCTTCACTTCTGGTCACATGTCTGATCTTTTCCATCCTATAAGTAATTATGCCAAGTCCTGCAGTGGCCACACAGACAGGCGGGTGTGTGCCACTCTTTGATACGTTTTGTCTTCCTTGCCACCATTGTTTGTTTCTAAGTATGATTTCCCCCTAGTGTGCTGCCTTAAGTATGCACCAATGATTACTGATGGTAGATTCTCTTTTGTCAAATTTATCAGAACAGGTAGAGATGCACATAATCATGTCTGTCTCCTGTGTGTCCTGAACTCTGTTCAATAGCTTGTTCCTGTTTGTAGCACTGCACTTTATTTCTGCCTCTTGTACATCCAGGGGCAATAAACCAGAGCACCAATATTCTGAAAGAAGATAATACACTGTAACAACTATCAGTGATCAACCTATCTAACAAGGAACTTACACAACATGAAACGTCTCTATTATCCAAGGTCTTACAGTAACTTTCTGCTCCACACAGGAATTTGATAACATTAGATTATGTGGTAAGATCAAGGAATATTTTAGATGGCTTCATCTAAAAAAGTACTTTTTTGATAAGAACAACACACAAAAAACACATTTTGACATCACAAAGAAAACATCAAACTGGACCTCAGAGTGGAAGCAACCCCAAGTTGGATGCCTACATTGAATGCTTCTGAGGAAGAATAAACTCCCAGATCCTAAGCAAACAGCAGAAACTCTTGTATGATACCACACCACTGGAAAAGAGGGCAATACAAACACTGAAAAACAATCAGAACCTTGTAATAAAACAAGCTGACAAAGGTTGAGCTATGGTCATGATGAACACAGAGGATTATATTAAAGAGGCACACAGACAGCTGTCAGATACAACTTATTATAGAGAACTCACAGAAAACCCTACTATACAATATACAGAAGAACTCAAACAAATCATGTCTCTAATGAACAACATCCAAGGACAGTTAAATAAACTAATTCTAAACAAACCTGCTCCAGTGACATTCTATATACTGCCTAAGATACACAAACCAGGGAATCCAGGATGACCCATCATCTCTGGCATTGGCACACTCACAGAGAACATTTCAGGATTCATTGAATCCATTTTAAAACCACTAGTAAGAGCTACAAACAGTTTTATTCAGGGCACCACAGATTTCCTCAGGAAAATGAAGCAAATTAGACAACTGCCACCCAACACTATCCAAGTCAGAATGGATGTCACTGCCCTCTACACTAATATCCCACATGACGATGGCATATCAGCATGTCAGAAATTTTTACAGGACAACACATCTGCAAGAGACATTCCAGAAAGCACCATCAGCACCCTAATAAAATTAATTCTGACACACAATAACTTCACTTTTAATGGCAATCACTTTTTACAAATCATGGATACAACAATGGACACAAAAATGACTCCACAATACGTCAGTCTTTTCATGGCCTGTCTGGAAGAAGATTTTTTTAAACACCACTCCCATAAACCATCAGTCTACCTCCGATATATAGATGACATATTCCTGATTTGTACAGAAGGTGAAGATTCGCTCAATAAGTTCCATCATGATTTTAACAACTTTCATCACTCTATAAAACTCACTACTAAATACTCCACCACCAACATAAACTTTCTAGATACCACAGTCAGTATCACTAAAAGGAGACAGTATAGAGCAGTGGTTTAAGGCTCTGAGCTGTAAACCTGGAGACCTGGGTTTGAATCCCACAGCCCCTACTTGCATACTGTGTGACCCTGCACAAGTCACTTAACTTCCTTGTGCTCCCAGGTCACACCTGTAAACAAGCTTTCAGCTTAGTGTGTCTCACCTGGCAAAATAAATTTAAAAAACATTTTTTTAAAATTAAAAATGGACATATACATATACAAAGTGCTCTTTATAGAAAACTCACTGACAGACACTGCTACCTGCATAATTCCAGCTTCCATGCAAGGCATACAAAAAAATCTGTAATCTACAGTCAGGCAATTTGATATCATCGGATCTGCTCTGATGAGAGAACAAGAGACGGACAGCTCTCAGAACTTCAGAATTCCCTAATCCAGCAGGGCCCCTCTCCAAGACAAATTGACAGAGAAATTGAAAGGGCCATACAAATACCGTGAGACAATCTGCTGGAATACAGGCAGAAAAAGATCAAACTGATCACACACCCCTAGTTGTCACTTATAACCCCGTGCTAAAACTCCTTCAGCAAGTTATTAAAGAACTAAGACCCATGCTGAAAGAAGATGAAATACTTAATGACATCTTCCCTGAACCACCTGTCATTGCCTATAAGCAGCCCCCCAAACTTTTGAACATAACAATTCATAACAAACTCCCAACAAATCAAAATAACCAGAAAACAAGAGGGACAACGCCATGCAACATGACAAGATATAAGACCTGCACCCACATATGCACACAGACCACCATCAAGACAAGCCAGAACAGCAAAATAAAAATCAATGGATCCTACACATGTCAATCCAGCAATGTGTTTTTTTTCTAATTCAGTGCAAGAAGTGCACAAATGGATGCTGTATTGGGGAAACTAGGCAACCACTAAATCCAGGATGAACCACCACCAACACACAATAGTAAACCAGGTTAGCAGCACACCAGCAGGACACCATTTTTCACAAACAGATCATTCCCTCTCTGACTTATCTGTCCTAATACTAAGAGGCAACTTCAAAAACACACAGGACAGAAGGACATGGGAATTGAAATATATCAACAATTGAAATCTAACATTTGTGGACTGAATCAGGACATTGGATTTAGGACACACTATGGTAAACTGTAATTCTTATGTTATTATTTTTTTTCTGTGTTCCTGACTGCTTTATTTGAATTACCTGTTCCTGACATCCTCCCTATCTTTATTACAAATATATTTACAGTTTCAGTCCTACCCACCCCAATCCCCACCACTTGATAAGTTCTCACACCCCACTGTATATACTAAACTTACTCTCTGTTTATCTAGGCCTTTGTTGTTTTGTGTTAATTCATTTCTTGAAAGCTTCCATTCATTTCTTAATACTTTGTACCTATCCTACCCCTCCTTGCATCTCAGATCTTTCTTATCTGTGTTTCTGTCTGGTCACCTCCTTGTTATATCTTCCCAGCATTACTTTATCTTCAGATGACCTGTTCCTATTAATTGCTGCCCCCCCGTTCTTTGTTCTTCTCATAAATCTTTTTTTTTTTTCACTGTACAACTTATACAGACTTTTATCTCAGGGCTTCGTTGTTCTGTGTTCCTGTCATCACTTTCTAATGACACTTCCTGCCATTCTGCCCTTCCTGTAATTTTTATACATTGCTCCACAGAAGATATAAATACTGCTTATGTTGCTCAGTTTTGTTTTTCACCTGAAGAAGGGACCTGTGAGGCCCCATAAGCTTGTGCATAATTCCATCTTTGTACAAGACACTTGTTGGTCCAATAAAAGGTACTAGACCTTCCAGCATCTCCTGCCTCTTGTACAGTGTGTTCCGCATACCCTCTTTTAAGGAATATTTCTTTTAGATCCCTTCATGCAGTCTCAAAATCTTCCTGAAGGGTGTAATTCCTCCTTGCTCTAACAAACTGGCTATATGGGATGTGAGTTTTCAGCGGTTTGTGAAGAAAACTACAGTATATGCCCACAAAATACTGTACCTATCTGTTAGTTTCCTAAAATGTCTTGTGTGTAGTTTTTCTTTATATTTAAACATTTCCAAATCCAAGAAGGCCACTTTTTTGTATCTGATTCTAAAGTAAACCTGATATAGTCCGAAAGCTACAGTACTTTTTTTCCTTTGTAACATCTATGTTGGTCCAATAAAAGGTATCAAATCATTTATTTTTTTCTGGATCTGATGTGATCTGTTTAGTTACTGAGCCAATAATGGAAGTCTTGCAGTTCATCTTGTGACCCCCCTCAGAGGAGGAGGCAGTCATCCATAAACATCCCCCATAAAACATATTTTTGTAAACTTCATTATACAGGGGGCTGTCAATAAACTAATTTTCAAACCCCGACATATACACACATACATATGATGGGGCCATGACAGACCTCATGGCTGTCCCTTTTATTTTGAAAAAATATTCCTTCTCAGATTTGAAATAGCTGTGCCTTAGAACCAGCTATGCTAGTTCTAACAATAATTAAGTTTTCTGCTCATCTGTCTCCTCCTGATATTTCAAAAATTCTGTCAGGGTATTCACACCCTCTTCATGGGGTATAGAGGTGTATAGATTATGTACATCCAGTGCGGACAAAGTAAATCTCAACCCTTGTTGTTGATTGTCTCCATTAAACCAATTTCATGTGCGGAATCTTTAATGTATCCTTCCTCATCACCCTACAGTTCTTTGATGTAGAAGTCCACATACTGTAGGTCGACAAAGGCTCCAGTACAGATCCAATACCTGCTACAAAGGATCTTCTGGGTGGTTTTCTGAGGTCTTTGTGAATTTTGGGTATAGTGTAGCAAATTGGAATGACAGGTTTCTTATACATGAGTGCATTCCTCTCCCAGTTATTTATACGTCTCCTTCTTAGCCTCTCTCTCTAGGCATTCTACAGACTTTTCTGAGACTTTGTGGTGTTGGGTTGTTGCTATTTGATAGTTCATCTCTCCTCTTAACTGGCAATGACATTCCTTCTGGATGTCCTTGTAGTTTTGGATCACCACAGTTCCTCCCTTGTCAACTAGTTTTATTATATCTGTATTAGTTTCTAGCCATCTAAGGGTTCCAAACTCTTCTGCTTACAGATTAAAATGCTGCCTTCTACCTTCACCTGTGCTCTGAACTATTATTTTATCAGACTCTTTTTCTGTAGGAGTAATGTAGGTCTCTATTACTGATGGAATAGGATGTGGTGGCATGTAATTAGATTTCACACCCACCTGTTTCTTCAGGTTTGCTATTCTAGTGGCAACTGGGACTGTCACTGCTGGGTTGCCAGACGATAAAGTTTTTAAATAAAAATGGTATCATAATCTAATTTAATGGAAACATTGCTGTATGTTCAATCTGAGTTCAAACCTGTTCAGTTTCTGGTGGGGACAGGAAGTGAGAACATTTCTTAAAACTGCTTCCTCCTCACCTAATAGATTGTAATGTGAAAGACTGTATACTATGTGTAGTTTTCTGTTTATTCTGTTGGTTCCTATTTGTCATCCTGTCTTTGTCCTGTTATTCTTTTTGATTTTTGTTTTACTGGTTCCTAGTCCTTTGCTGCTGCCTCCAGTCACCCCTTCTTCAGTGTCTGTGTCTATTTCTGATGTATGTTCTTGACTTCTGCCATCACATAAGCCTTTTCACATTACTGGATTAGCAATATGTTTTTCCTTTGGTGTTTTGCATATATTTGCATGAAATGCGTTGTACTAGCTTTATTTTAAGGAAAAGTACTGGCAGCTCATGAAGGGTGAAATACACCAATGGGCGGGTAATATGCACCAGAGGTACATTACCCACCCGCAGAACTCCACACCTGTGGACAGGTGTGCACTGGCAGCATTCATGACTGCCAGCCACCTGTCCATGGCTCCACCCACCCAGTGTGTAGGACTCCACGGTGCAGCCAGGGGTGGGGTTTTGGGTCCAGCTGGGCATCCATTCAGATGCCCAGACCGGGTCCCACACTGGATCCCTTGTGCAGTGGGGCACACTTTGGCAGCATGCCCCGTGGATGTCTGGTGGCCTACAGCTGCAGGGGTGAGAGGTGGGTATGCTGTCGGCTCATCCACAACAGGCCACCAAAGTGGTGCACCTGGAGGTGTGGGGGTCTGTACCCCTCCATATGCCCCAAGGTGCTGGTGTCAGATGGAATGGCGGTACAGTTGGAGGGGCACATTATGTGGGCTAATGCCCCTGTGCCCCTGGGGCACTGTGATGGGTGGCATCTCGTAGGTGACCCACTCCTGTGTGCTGGGCCAGGTGGTGCTTGGCGAACATGAGAAGTCAAGGCTACCATGGTCCCAGGTGTTGTCGGCCATTCCACCGATGAGTGCAGGGGACATGTATCAGGCTTATGCAGGGTTCTTCCTGGTATAGCCTGCACACTGATAGGCACCCCCGCAGCCAGAACTATGCACCTTGGTGCATGGCGTGTTATGCTGGCACACCCCTTGCCTGCCCCCTGCACATTGCTGTTGACGTGGCAGGGGGATCAGGCATGTATGTGCTGCATGCTACCCTTAGAACATCCCACGAGGGGGGATATGGATTGTGTGGAGTGGTTGTGCACCCCAGATACATGCATGTAGCCACTCCACCCCATTAGTGCATAGTGCCTGAAGTGCTTAAAATCTATTATGGAGGCTATAAATAAGTGGCAGTCTTTTTGAGTGAGCTGGGAGGGTTTGCACTGGGCAGCCTGATGTTATCACATTGATGATGTTACCATATGTCTGTGGCATCAGCGTAATGATGCTGCCACAGTCTCAGCTGACAGAGATGCTGACAAGAAGAATATTTAAACAACACAGAATGAGAGCTGAGCATCCTTGTTAGCTGGTGAACAAGGCACTGGCTCATTCACCATGCACAGCCTGGATAAGTATCTGTAAAGGTTTTTAAATATATACAAAAAATAATAATATTTCACAGATTAGCTAAGTAAAGGAATTCAGTAACAGAGAAGCCCTTCTGTTTACCATTACAGGCAAGAGTACTGGGAGACAAGTCTCTCCTGTTAAGCCAACAAGGCAGAAGTTCTATAGCATAAAGGTGCAATTCATGTTTCTCAGGCTTACATAAAAGTATCAGTACACATATGTGCCACTGAAACCTGAAGATGCATTTATATGTAATTGTCATTGTTGTTTAAAATTGAAATTGTATGCTGAACTGATGTAACTGGATGGATTTTGAGGCTAGGTGAAAGCACGCTTATTACTTTGGCAACTTTGTGTGTAGGAAATAAAACAAGAGTAGTCAAATAATTTGTCACAGTTAAAATACAAAGTGACAGTAGTATATAATTTTATAGAAAATAGAGTATATAATCACCCTTTTGCACCCTGAGTATAATAGAGGAGAAAATCAAACCACCAGGATGTGTTTTTAAGCAGACAGTAGCTATATTTTTTCTGTCTCTAGGAAATGTATAAAGTGTTAACATTTGGAAACACAAAAACAAAACAAACATGTGGCCAGGTAGAAACAGAACTTGTATCCTTACTACACTGATATATAGTTTGTAGTACACGTATGTCATTTTGAAATGAAAAAAAAAATGATGTGAATAATGGGATGACAAGGGGATATTATGAGAAAAATAAACATGAATATAGTCTGGAAGGGAATTAATTTTGTGAGATGTTTAGGAAAGTGAGAATATATGTTTATTGATACAGATAACCTTTTAAAATGAATAACTATAAGAAATTATTTTACAGATTATTTTTTATTGATTTTGTATGTATGCCTGACAGGCAGTTCACACAGTACTGCTACCATATGGTCAGTAATAACACTGTAAAGTTTTAGAGAAACTGTCTGGTGAGTGAGTCTCCTTACTTCAGAAGTGGAAGTAGCATTCATGTCTGTACCTCTAATGGGTTCGTCAACATGAAGCCCTACATGACCACATATTCATGAGCTCATCTCTCAATATTTTAGTGGACCAACACAAAATCCAACAACACTAAAATACATGAAATCAGCTGTCGCAATTATCGGGACCCACACACATAAGGAAAATAGATCCAAATTAGTATCAATCCTTGCAAGCATGAATATCTAACACACTTCCAAACTGAAGACAGTGCCCCATGAACTTGGTGGGATTTCATCCAAGAACAGCTGCAGGAAGCCCCTCCATCACTTCCATACATATCACTTGAATAAATTACTTACATAACACTCAATCATCTTTTTGTAGTTAATACACCAGTTTGCAAGTGTGCAGCTATAACAGGCCACATGTGACCAAAGTTAATGCATCCACAAGAGCACACCTTCTTGAATTATCGGCAACTCTGAAAAACCATCCCATTTCAAAACTGGGATGTTACTGATAGTTCTTACATATAATTCTATTATTTCCATCATTAATTGAAAGGCTATCACAATATAAATCACTATTAAGTGCACATTTAGAAGCCATAATGTACTTTTTATGCATTACATTTAAATGTTCCGATGACTTGCAAATCATTCCTTCTTCTGACACAAAGTCCACAAAGGTATATAGTAATGGGATGATAACCCCCCGCTGTAGATAGAAGAATTTTCTTGGTGATTTATTCTGTTAGAGTTTCTTCTAAATTACAGCTACTGTATATGGTGTGCCAAGTACAAACACAGCCTGCAGATAACATCTGAGTTGGAGGCTTCAATAGCTAAAGTTTAATAGGGAACAAATTACCATAAGAAAGAGTGTAAAAATATATATTTTTATATCATTAAGTTTTTATTAAGTATTTTGTTTTGTAAACACAATACAGAAACAAAGTACAATAAAGTATACAGGTTTATCATGTATTGGTCGATACATACAGCTCTATACAAGGTGTTGGAAGGTACAATATGTTGATTAATAGTTCATTTCAATATGCATGATGTTTCAGAGATACCATGTGGACAAACCAACTGAGTATGAGTTGATGAAATAGTAACATAACATATGACTTCCCGCAGTAAACGCAGGTGATTTGAGACGTAGTATTCAATTCAAGATAATCCATTCAAATTACAAATCCTTGATCCACTGACATATGGTGCATAATCCATCTTTGCCACATAACTTAGAAAATAGGCAACTTTTACACCAGTTTATCAAATGTGTTACTTGTGACTATAGTGAAGTGACAAGGTTCTAGCTCAAGGGGGTGAGGTTGTAGCTACAGATGGGGGATAGTCTTTTTAACTGGTAGCAACAAAATAGGGGCAATGGTTCAGTGCCCTAAGTGAACTCCTTTGGTGGTACAGAGATTAGGACAACTGAGGGAGAGACCGGCGAAGGATTGTGGGGACAGAAAGTAGGACCATTGAGAGAGAGAACAATGAAGGATATGAGAAGAGGGACTCAAACTGCTGTGCAATTGCACTCCAGAATCCTTTGTGATACAAACAACTCCAAAAAATGTGAGACTGATTTGCACTGTCAACCCCACATTTCCTCCAACAGGATTCATATTCCTTCTTCAGGTATTTTGTCTGTAGCAGAGGGGTGTGGAAGTATTTCAGTCAACACTTCCATGAAAATTCATGCCAGGTATTAGAGACTGTAACTTTCAGTGTTGGCAGTACAAATTTAGTTCATATTTCCTAGGAAAATGGAAAGTGCAACTCATGATCCCATCTGTGCAACACATATTCTGAATTATGTTGCCATAGAGATTGTAAACACTTATACAAATATCCTGTTAGATAGTGCCACCTTTCCTCTTTCAGTACGCTAAGAAAAATTATTTAGTAACAAGGGAGTAGGATCTGGGCGCTTGGGACCACCCTGTGTCATGTGTAGGATTTAGGTCTGCAATAGTAGGTACATAAAGTGTTCTCTGCTTGTGAGGCTATAGGTTTTCTGCAGATGTTGAAAAGGGAAAATGTCCTGCTTATCTATAAATTGATAGAAATAGATACGACCCACATGTGCCCATTGCCTGAAGGTGTGGTCAATTTGTAAAGGAGTAAAATCAAAATCATACTCCAGGGTGTGACAATTAATTGTAATATACCTGGAAGGACATTAAACTTACGAACTTACGAATGTGCCAGCAGAAACAGACCACCCGATCTATCTAAGTCTGTTCGAGTGTGAAGCTAGCTCCCCACATTTGCAGCTGCCCCACTCCCTCCCATTTGTCATCCCACTGCCACCCTCACTCCCCCACCCTCACTCTCCTCTGTTCCATGTCCCATGCCCTTTTAAAGCTGTTCACAGATTTACATGATGCCACCCATTCTGGTAGGGCATTCAATTTTGCAATCACCCTCTCTGTGAAATAGTGTCTCCTCATTTCCTTCCTGAATCTTCACCCCTCTATTCTTAGCCCATGACCCCTTGTGACCCTCCTCCTCCTTAAGTTAAAGACCTCATCTGCACCATGCTTAATGATCCCCCTCAGATAATTGAATATCTCTATCATGTCCATCCATCCCTTCTGTCCTCCAGGGTGTACATATTCAGGTCTCTCAGCCTGCTGTCATAGTCTGTCCCTTCCATTCCACATATCATCTGTGTTGCCCTCCTCTGTACCCCCTCCAGTAGCCTGATATCACGCTTTAGGTACAGCCTCCAAAACTGCATGAAATACTCTAAGTGTGGCCTTACCAGTGACCTGTAGAGGGGCAAGCTCACCTCTCTTCGCCTAGATGAAAACCCTCTCACTAAGCACAGCAGCATTTTGTTCACTTTTGCAGCCACTCTCCTGCTCTGGGCAGTGTTGTCCATGATCCCTGTTATCATTACCCCTAGGTCATTCTCCTCCTCCTCAGTGATCCCCAGCTTAACCCCTCCCAGTCAGTATTCTCTCCTTGGATTCTTCACCCAAAAGTGCATAACCTTACACTTCTTTGCATTGAACCCCAGCTGCCACCTCTCTGACCACTCCTCAAGCTTGCTTAAGCCCCCCTGCAGCTGCTTCCATCCCTCCTCTCCATTCACCACTGCTCCCATTGGGCCAGTGTAATGGTTGTGTATCTGGTGAAAGCTCCCTTCCTGACTTGTTGTAAGGTATGGGAAAATAAATACTTGCTGATGTCCAAGAGTTCATTAAGATGGAACTCAGTACTTTGTTTCCATAGAGTCTGGTACTGTCAGCAGAGCCAGCAACATATTAAATGGAGCTGTGCTGCCAGTGCATAGGTACAAAGTTTAAGGAGGATTACTTCTCCCTTCTCCCGTAGGAGCTGGAGGGTAAGATATTACATTTTTGGAGGGTGGCTCCCCAAATGAATCTAGATTCCAGTTTATACCAACTCTTAAAATAAAGCTGTCCAGGCAAAAGTGGTCTGTAATAAATATAAGATAAAAGGGGGATTCACCATTTGGATAGCCTCCACATGAGAGAAAAACTCAAAGGGAGTTGACCCCAAGTGTGCAGGCCCAATGTGATGTATTAAGTTAGGGACTCAAAATGGAATAATTCTAGGTTATCAAGATGTCTAGGGATGTAGATTGCCAGATATTTAATCGTAGACTTGTGCCACTTGAAGAGGAATTTCCTTTTCCTCTTATGGAAGGGGACATAAGTAAGTTAGAGAATCTCTGTTTTATGGAGGCTTAATTTAAAGCCAGAGACATCTCAAAGCTGGAGATCTTGCCAAGCTATTTCAATTGCTGATGTTCAATAATGGAGTTTGCCCTTTAAGGGGCAGACCATGTTGTCCTGGTGCACCCCTTCCCTCCGGTAGGGAATGGTTGTGCTTGGAAGGGGAGAGGAGGGGACAAGGAAGGGGAGGGGCTAAGAGCCAGAACAATAGGGCAGGCAACAGGAAGGGAAGGGGAGAAAGGAGGTACATAAGGGACAGCACAAAGGGTCCTCAGCCACTTTTTGCTGGAGTTTTGATTTGACATCAGCTGCAGCACGTCGGATTTGGTAATAATTCTGAGGTTTGTTCACAAGCAGAAGAAGGTATGGATCAGTCCATGTGGATACATATGCAAGCTGTTTTTTGGTTCAAAAAAAAAATATATATATATATATATATATATTTTGTTTTATTTTATATATATATGTATAATAAAAAAAATAGGATGGAAAAGAGGAGAGAAAAGGAAAATCTTGCAGCAGTTAGCAGAGAATGAGTGAGGGGTTGGACGTACAAATAAGAAGTAAGATAATTGTCGGGAGCTCCTCACAGGTGGAGAGGTTATGTGTGAAGAAGGGGAGATTTGTTTATACTATGTTGAGCAGAGGAGCTAGTTTGTTTTAAAAAAAAATATATATATATGTGTGTGGTGACCCAGTTAGTTGGCCTGGGAGAGGCCCTGGGATAAGGAAGAGGGAGCCGGACCCGAGGCCACGTGGCCTAGTCCAAGCCACGTGGTGATCGCGAGGAAGGGTGGCTTAAACTGCTTGTGGCATTTTTTAGGGCCGATTGAGGGGACCCAATAAAAGGAGAGGCCTGGCTTAGCCCCTGAGGTATGGAAAGAACAGTGCGATGCGAGATCCGTAGCACACGTGGCTAGGGTCATGAGAAAGATCCCCAGTTTTTGTTCTTAGAATTAGAAGATGAGTGGGAGCACTGGAGGCATTTGATGGGTAGAATTTAGGCCTTAAGAGGTGCAGAGGGAGGAGAGCAAGAGACACGTGGCGTGACGAAGCATGCCATGTTGGGGCGTTACCAAGGCCACGGTTGTAGGAGGAGCTTTTGTGTTTTTTTTGGCCAATTTTTTAGGTTGTTGATGTGATGGCTATCAGCAGGTTGGAGGCAATCTAAAGGTTTTTAAAGGAGGGAGAGAGCGGAGAGCTGAGAGCTGGGGGGAGGGACGTCGCATGCTGCAAAAGGCACAATGGAGCCTGGGCCCTGTTGGTGTGCATGCAGCCTTGGCTAGGGACCTGGATCTTGTGGGTTTGAAAAAAGTACAGGCTGGGGGAGCCCCCTGATGGGATGAGGTGAGGGCTTGACCGAGGGACGTGGTGCGAGGTAGGGTGCCTTGTGGGGCATCAAAAAAAAAATGCTGGAAATATTTGGTAAGGCAGCTCACAAGTAGGGCCTATGGTTGCAGGACGTAAGAGGTCCTGAAGGGGTGGGAGGGCAAACATGGCATGGCGTAATTACGAAGTGAGGGCACAAGTCACAAGTGAGGGTATGGATACAGGCTGGTTCCCGCGAGGAAGGGTATGTGGGGAATTTAATTATGCGCATGCTTTTAAAACAAGGACAAGCATCAACAGAAAAGGGGGGGCGTGTGATGCTCATGCAGGGCAGGTGGAGAATGGGAGAGAAGCAGATGCTTCCCCAACCCGAAAGGAATCCTGAGACCGCCACCGGTAGTTTGGCTCCCTGGGAGAGCATCTCCACAGGAAGAGGAGTGGATATAACTTGGGCAGCATACAAGAAAAACAGGGAGAGAAAAAGGGGCAGGGTAACAAAGCGGTGAAGGGTTTTTAAGATTTCAGTGGGTGGGGATCGGTCCGTTACCCTCAAGGCCCAGTTTGCATGAAGGGGTATGTTCCAGTGGATGGATAAACTGGCCACCAGGGTGCCGATAGTTTGGCCATACAGGGCTTCGGATAAACACGCCAAGACTGAATTGCCCAGCCTTACGAGATTTGCTCCTGATGAAGCTTCAAAAAAGGGGGGGAGAAAAAGTTATATAGGGAGGAGGGGCCCGGGAATGTTGAAAGGCAAGTAGAAATGGGGCAGCACGGCAGGGCGTTGTACACCGCCAAAGGTTTAGGGGATACAGGAGAAGCCTCCCTCCCAGAGAGGGCACGATGAGGGTAATAATAATAAAAGGTGGTAAGCTTTTAAATGGCCGAAGACCCTCTGGGCAGAAGAGGTGGAAACTCGACCCAGGAACGCTCGGGGACACCTCACGTGGGGGATGGAAGTGCAACAGGTACGGGCCCAAGATAGGAAAGGACGACCTGCCAGGCAGGATTGGAGGTCCTTCTCGGGTGGCCTCGTGCTATGTTGGCATGAGAGAGGCATGAGGGACGGAAGGGAGGAGTACAAAGGGTGTTTGCTAGGGAGGTACGAAAATAAGTAATAACCATGTTTTTTGCTGTCCTATAGTTGTTTTCGCAGAACACGAGTGAGACAGACATGGCACCCAGGAAGAGCAAGCCATTGAAGGAGGACGCCTACAAGACTATAATCGAACTGGCTGAGAAAGCAAACAAGATGTGGGAACTGGTGGAGGGTGAGGAACCAAGGAGGCTTGGGGAGAAGAGAAAAGTGGGTATGGAGAAAAGTGGCAAGGGAAAAAGGCCAGCCGAAGGGCTGCACAGGCCCACTAGGGTAGCAACGGTGGCAGCGAGCCAGAACCCGCACGGCCAGCAGACCCAATGCCACTAATACCCACCCAAGAGCAAAGGGGAACCCCTCCTGAGGAACCGGGGCATGAAGCCCAGAAAGGGGGGTCCTGCCCCCAGATCCCAGTGGCCCTCCCTCCACCTCCACCTCAGCCACAGGAAGAAACAAGGGGACCTGTGGAGGCCTCCGGGCAACCCGGCCAGGACAAAGTTACAGGTAACTTGGCTGACCCAGTGGGTGATAGCATAAAAGAATATATAGGTCAAATTGTGGTGGCTCTGGGGACAGGAAGCCTGGGGAAGATGGAATCGGCTCTGGCAGAAATTAAAGTGGGAAAGGAGGTGCCAGGACAGAGGGTAAACAGAGAGGGAAGGGAGGGAAATGGTACAATGGAGGTAGGTGCACCTGGGATGAGGATAGGTGAACATGTGCCACTCGCCACAAAAGAAAAAATATGGAAAGGGGAATATGTGGATATATTTGCATTGGTAAGCTGAGAGGCAGTGGCAACATACGAAGAGACAGAGAGCATAAGTAAGAGCGAGATGGCAGCTGCCCTAGTGCTTTTAGGAAAGAAAGAGGACGACAAGTTCATGAAAGGAAAGACCTGGGATGGTTGGTTTCTAGGTTTTGCCATTTTTTCAGCCATCACTCTGGAAAGAAGGCTGGAGCTGGGCATCCCGCTCATTACCTATTCATTGATAATATGAAGGGCAAAAGTGAAAGGCGGGGTAGGATGGCTGTACTATGATGAATGTTTTCGGCAGAGGATGGCGACATATGGGGATGTAAGATGGGACACCAAGCAGATAGATTTATGGACAGATTATGTAACAGACCAGTCCACACCCGAGGGAGGGTGGAGCAAAACGGGGGCTACACCACAGAGATGCTGCTGGGCCTATAACAGGGCTTTTTGCTCGTGGCCTCAGTGTCGGTTTCGGCATGCATGTTCAAAATGTGGGGGGACACACCCGGCTAGCAAGTGCAGAACAGCGTGGCTGCAAAGTTCACAAGGGCATGTGGGGCAAGGTTTGGGCCAACAGTCCTTTCGAGATGGTCTGGGGTTTAAAGGGCAAACATGGAACAGGGGAGGGAGGGGCAGGGGAAGCAGGAATAGAGGAAGCCAGAACCACTGAAGCCAGGAAGCCAAGACAGGAAAAGAAGGCAGATTCAGTGAGAGAGGATAGGTGGCTCAGCAAGGAACAATTTGGTATGGCCAGAACCCCCATCAACCTAGCAACATGGTCAGTTTGCCTGAAGGGATATCCAGACCCGAGGGTGAGGGACATGATATTAAGCGGGTTTAACACTGGGTTTTCATTACAGTTTGAGGGACCCAGGCAACCGCGGGAGGCATGCAACCTGGGGTCAGAAAAAGGAAAAGAGGGAGTTCTAAGAAGGAAGATTGAGAAGGAAAAAACAGCAGACAGGGTGGAGGGGCCATTTAACACTCCCCCATTGATAAATATGTGAGTATCACCCTTGGGTTTGATACCCAAGAAGCAAGAGGGGGAATACAGGGTGATCCATCACTTGTCATATCCGGAAGGTGAGTCGGTGAATGATTTTATCAGTGAAGAACATAGTAGGGTGACATATGCAACACTAGAGGATGCGGTCCGGATAATCCGGGCCACATGATATGCATGGATGGCAAAAACAGACATCGAGTCCGCCTTCAGACTGCTTCCAGTCAGGAGGGAAGACTGGGATCTGTTGGGTTTTAAAAGTGAGGGACAGTATTATTTCGACAAAGCAATGCCAATGGGGTGTTCCACAGCATGTGCCACGTTTGAGGCTTTTATCACGTGTTTACAGTGGATATTCCAAGAAAAGATGGGTTATAGGTCGGTTATCCATTACTTAAATGATTTTCTCCTCATTGGGAAGGGAAAAAGGGAGACAAAAAGGATGTTGGACAGGTTTCAAGAAGTGTGCCAGGAACTGGGAGTCCCATTGGCACGGGAAAAAACAGAAGGGCCCAGCAAGATTATGGAATTCCTCGGGATAGAGACTGATGCCACGAACGGAGTGTTTAGGTTACCAGACAAAAAAGTAAGGAGGTTGAAGGAACTAATTCGGGTACACACCAGTAGGAGGCGGGTACAACTAAAAATGGTCCAGCAGGTACTGGGGCATCTGAAATTCGCATGCAGGGCCATAGGACCAGGAAGGGCATTCACAAGGAGGTTAGCCAGAGCTACAGCAGGTGTCACGAGACCGCATCACTGGATGGATCTGACGCAGGGTGTCAGGGAGGATTTTAGAATTTGGGAAGAATTCTTGAAAGATTACAATGGGTGTTCATACTGGCAGGAGGATTGGCTGTACAACACAGACCTAGACTTATACACAGATGCGGCTGGAGGTTTGGGCATGGGGGTTACATGAGGGGCAAGTGGTTGCAGAACCATGGCCGGCCAGTTGGGTAAAGAACGGGAAAGTGAGGGATATAACACTACTGGAGATCATGCCAATATGGGCATGTACTCTGGTATGGGGAGAAGACTTACGTGACCAAAAGGTGACATTTTGGTGTGACAATAGAGCAGTGGTTGATGTACTAAACAACAAGGGAGCCAGAGTGGATACAGTAATGCAGGTGGTACGACAGTTAGTTTTAAGGGCTTTGCAGCTGAACATGTTCTTCAGAGCAAAACACATAGAAGGGTACACAATACCCTGGCTGACAGTCTTTCCCGTCTGCAGCTGGACCATTTCCAGAAGTTGGAACCAGCAGCAGAAGAACAAAAAACGCCCATAATAACGAACATCTGGGATGTTGGCAAGAAGGTGCAGAAATGCTATTTCGCAGCTCATGGGCACCTTGGACACTGAGGGCCTACGATGGGGCCTGGAGGGTTTTTCAAACATTCAGGGCAGAGCACCAGATGGAGGTAAGTGGGCCACTCTCCGAGGAACAGTTGGGGATGTTCACAGTGGAACAATGGCAGAAAGGGACTGCTCACACCACAATGGGGGTCTATCTTGCAGGGATCAGTGTGATCTGCAGCCTAAAAAGGTGGAATGACCCGACAAAATCAATGCTCATTAGGAGAATGATGCAAGGGAGGGGAAGATTGAAGCGAGGGCCTGGGGATAATAGGAGGCCAATAGGTGAGCAGTGGCTAATAAAGCTAAAAGAGGTGCTCCCAGCAATATGCAGATCAAAAGTGGAGGCCCAGCTATTTCACACAATTTATGTGGTAATGTTTGCAGGGGCTATGAGAGTGAGTGAAGTGGTAGGCCATGGGAATGATGACAAAGAAGGAGGTGTGGAATGGGAAGATGTTAGTTGGGGGATAAGAGAAATACAAATCAAGTTAAAGAGGTCAAAGGTGGACCAAAAATGGCAAGGGTGCATGATAACGCTAAAAGGGCGGTCAGAGAGTGTGATATGCCCAATGCAGGCCCTGTGGGTTTTCGCTGCAGAGCAGGTGACCAGGACGGGGAAGTTATTTGTGCATGGGGATGGAAAATGGGTTACTGTCTATCAAATTACAGCAATGCTGAAGAAAGGCATGCATTTTCTGGGGGAGGACCCAGCCAATTATTCTTCCCATTCCCTGCAGATTGGGGCTGCCTCACAGTGGGCAGCAGCGGGGGATCCTGTAAAGAACATCCTGGAAAAAGGGTGCTGGTGGTCAGCCAGTTACAAAAGATACATTAGAGCACTGAAATAAAAAAATAAATAAGTAAAAAATGAAAAGGGGAAAGGGAAGGAAGCAGCATGGTAAAAAAAAAAAGACGGGGGGATGATACTAAAAGGGGCACTGAGTATGTGTATGTATTAATAAATTTTCTTTACACCCATAGGTAGAGGGAGGAGCACAGAAGTCTGGATCTGTGGCCATTCCTATATTTACTGGGCTGGTAAGAGAGCAGAGACAAAAGCTGGGGGAAAACAGTTGTACCAGGATGCAAGACAGTGTAGGTTGGTATGGCATGGTCTACGGGGGATGAGATGGGCGCAGCTCCTGCCAGCCTTAAAAGAACTCAAGGGATATCAGCCCAATCCAGACCTAATCATTATACACCTTGGGGGCAATGACCTGGCAGGCAGACCATGGGTACACACTTATTTACAGATAAAGAGGGACCTGGTGGCAATAAGACAGTGGTGGCCTCAGGTATGCCTTGCCTGGTCGGATATGATACCGCGAAGGGTATGGAGACAGGAACATAGCCACAGGGCAATGGAGAGGGCCAGGAGAAAGATGAATAGATGAGTGGGGACATTGATAAGACAAATGGGAGGGCATGTGATACTACGGAGTGTAGAAGAATGGGTGGATGAATTCTACAGACCAGATGGGGTACACTTGTCAGATATAGCAGTGGATATGTTTAATGCAGAAACAATGGGTTTCATAGAGGAATGGAGAAAACAGACAGAAGTGGGCAAATAATAAAAAAAAAAAAAAAAGGGGGTATGAGGAAGTTTTTTCATCCCTGAGGTAGGAGAGAAGAAGGCCCTATGCTTGGGGGGAAGCCAGCCATCCAACGCAAGCTGGAGACTGGCTAGTGGGGAAAAAGGGGGGGAGGACGGAAGGGGGGAAGAGAAAAGGAATAATACAAGAGGAAGAAGAAGATGAAGGAGAAAGCGGTCTCGGTTTTCACCGTTACCTAACAGAAAAGGAGAAGAAGAAGGCACCCAGGTTTTCTCCTGGGGGATGGATAATCAGAGAGTGATATATGGATGGAAATAAAGGAAATTATGGAAATATGACAATAAAGAAATGGAAAATGGATAATGGATTGATGAATATAAATAAATTAATTGCCAATCTGAGCACAACAACAAACAATGGTCTCTGTGTTTTTGTGAGGGAAAAGGGGGGAATCCGGGACAATGGAGTTTGCCCTTTAAGGGGCAGACCATGTTGTCCTAGTGCACCCCTTCCCTCCGGTAGAGAATGGTTGTGCTCAGAAGGGGAGTGGACAAGGAAGGGGAGGGGTTAAGAGCCAGAACAATAGGCAGACAACAGGAAGCGGAGGGGAGAAAGGAGGTACATAAGGGACATCACAAGAGGTCCTTAGTCACTTTTTGCTGGAGTTTCGATTCCTCCCACCCACCCCACAGGACAGAGTACAAGGGAAAGACAGTCAAATTGTGGCTGTATGGAGGGTCTGTCAAGGTGGAGGGCAGATATGTCCGGTAGGACAAGGGACTGCCAAAGACGAATGGCAGAGGAAGAAAATATGGTTACGGACTGCCAAAGGTGGATGGCAGGGGATAATGTGGGAATAGACTGCCAAAGGTGAATGGCAGGAGGAAATGCTGGTGGACTGCCAAGAAGGGACGGCAGGAAGAATAAGGCTATGGACTGCCAAGGTGGATGGCAGGAGGAAAAAGGGGGGGAGGACAGGAGGGGGGAAGAGAAAGGAATAACACAAGAGGAAGAAGAAGATGAAGGAGAAAGCGGTCTCGGTTTTCACCGTTACCTAACAGAAAAAGAGAAGAAGAAGGCACCCAGGTTTTCGCTTGGGGGATGGATAATCAGAGATATATGGATGAAAATAAAGGAACTTATGGAAATATGACAATAAAGAAATGGAAAATGGATAATGGATTGATGAATATAAATAAATTAATTGCCAATCTGAGCACAACAACAAACAATGTTCTTGCTGTGAATTCCTAAACTGTTATTTGTTGTTACCTCTGTATCACCCTATGGCGGAGCATATTGCTTCTGTATGTAAACTCTATTGTATTCCAACTGTAGGATCATGTGGCTCCTGTATGTAACCCAAACTGTTGGAGCATGTGGCTCCTGTATGTAATTGTTGTCTTATAGATACCCTGTAACTATCCCGGGTCGCTCCTGAAAATAGGCACATTGCTGTCTAGTGTGCTTACCTGGTTAACAAAAGCAAATAAATAAATAAATATCAAATACCTTCTCAGTGTGTAAAGCTGAGAAGGATCATGGGAATTGGACATTGATAAGTGTAGTCCAGAAGTTTTAATGTCTTGTGAGCATTATCTGTAGTCTGACATTGCCAGATAGAGCCAGACTGATCCATGTGGATCAGAGTTTGGAGGAGTCTGTTCAGGTGGTGCACCCAAATTGCCATGTAAAGCTTATAGTCCATGTTTAAATTGGAAATAGGGCAATTGGATGCTGGGGAACTAGGGTCATTATCCAGTTTAAGTATGATAATAAATAGTAGTCCTGCTTCAGTAGGGTGGGGGAGACTCTCCAGACTAAACTGCATGGAATGTTCACACTACAGGTGGAAATAGGACCTCAGAAAAAGCTTTATAAAATTCAGTCAGGTACTCATCCAGTCCAAGGAATTTCAGCATCTTGGCTGCTCTAAGTAAAACTACAACCTCCTCTCTAGTCACAGGACTGAGGAGAAGCTGTTGCTGCTCAGTAGAGAGGAGTGGTAGAGACTGGGCAGAAAGATAGTGTCATATGGAGTCCAACTGAGAGGGTTCTGGTTCACTATAAAAGGACTAATAATAGCCGTGCATTGGGGCCATTACTTAACTCTCAACATACAGTACTGCAGCCTCCTAGTAGAAGGATTCTGCAGTTGTAAAATGCACACTTATCTGCATTTAGCATAGAGGTGTCACACAAGGGGTTCCATGTCATAATAGCGATTTTAAAACAGCGATCGCTATTATGGCGAGTGCATATCACCAAAAAAGCAAATTGGCAATATACCCATGCTGGCAAGAAGACATCTGGAAATGATACTAAGTATTTTTGGGGGCTGTGCCCTCTGCCCCCCTCTTGTGGGGGTCTTGCCCCCCCACCCCCGACTAATGATTCCTAACTCCAAGGGGTGCATGTCAGGGAGGGAGACACCCTGTTGGGCACAAAAATTAAGGCAGCTGCAGACAGCGGCAAAATAGTCTCTCCCAGTCCCTGCCTCAAAGCCAGTGCCAGCTGTGCCAGAACTAGCCACCCTCACCACCACACCACATGGCTAGCTCGGCTGCAGTAGGCTCACTACTCCCACAAACCCCTTACCTATCCCTCCCTTCCCCTCGCTATCCCCCCTTCTGGCTGCTCCTTCACGCCGCCGAGTAGCTGTTCCTGCAGGTAGCCCATGGGATAATGCTGAATATGAGTCGCTGTTTTGATGGTCTCTCATATTCAGTCACTATACTCACTGGATACTCACACAAGGAGATGGGCTCCCTGTGCCCCACCCTCATGTTAGGACTGATTTAAATAAAAAATGGAAAGTTCTACCTGTGCTGTCAAATTCTTTTAATTTTTTTATTTATTTATTTCAGGTTGTGATTAATACCTTTGAGTCAGAGACTCATTTACAAATGTTCCAGGTCAATTTGAGTGCAAAGCGCAGACAGGCAGACAGACAGACAATAGATAATTACAAAGAGTTTCATAGATTAATGATGTTATTTTACATAGTTTCCAATTTGACAACATTGGTACAAAATGTAGCAGTGGTCAGTCAGTAATCCTGGGCACTCAGGACGCAACATGATTTGTATAGTCATCAGTGCATTAGGGAGAGTTTTCTAAGAAATTCAGGGAGAGTGTACAAAACAAATTCAGGAGATAGGAACATATTACCATACTAAGGTAAGTGCAGAGTACTACAAGAGTAACAAGTAGAGGACTAGCTAATCAGAGAGGAGCAGCCAGAGTCAGGCTTTGTCAGCTAAGACTTGGGAGAAATGAGTTTTGGGAGGGGGGTCAATCATGACCAGGGGGAAGGGATGAGGCATGGATAAAGGAGATAGGTGGGGGGAGGATTGCAAGACATATCCTGAACTGTGTGAAAATGCTCACAGGTTAAGAAGAAACAGTGGAGCTGTGGAAAACTGCCATGTCTCAAAGAATAATAAATATATGTTCAATCAGAAAGGAACAGGCAGTGCCAGTCATCTACAAAGACTAGATGATTAAGTGTGATTTTAAGATATTTTTGTGAGAGGGAGGCTTTGTAATTGTGCAGTTTTGTTGCATCCAAATTGGGTGCCATTGTGAGGTTAAAGTCTCCCCCCACCATTATTAGTTGAGTCTTAAGGAGTTTATGTAATTTACTTATAACATTCTCCAAGATTTCCTAAGCAGAATTGGGGGTTACAAATTGACCAACATTACTCCTGCATTATACAGTTGACCAGTTAAAATCACATAACAACCTGAAGGATCCACAAAGGAGTTACGGCACACAAATTTAGTGCTGAATGAGACAAAGACAGCCACCCTGTTACATTTATCTTGTTTGTATGAAGGTGCAAAAACTGCACAACTGGCACCTCTTGACAACTTCCAGTGTTCCTGAGGGGAGAGGTGACTTTCCTGTAGGTAAATGAGGTCTAACTTTATGAAGCAGTTGAAATAATTTGCTCCATTTGTGTGGGTTATTCAAAGCATTAACATTATAGTTAAAAATGCATTCCAGATTCAAAGCCATTGTAGCATCTTAGGAGAAAGTACTATTATGTCAGAAAGTCCCTCCTCCCCCAGGTCCCAAGTCACCACCTGACCCCCATAGCATGGAAGGAATGCAGGGGTAAAGCAAGTGACCCAGGCCCCAAGTAAGGCCCCTGACATTTTGTGTGAGGCTAGTAATGCAGGCTTTACCCGCTAGTAAGACATTAAGACTACAGTAGCATGTAAATAGGCATAACAGACAGAAACAGCATCAAAATATAGAAATCCCATTCCAGCTCTGCCACCAAAAATCATCCCAGTGCAACAATAATTTAGGCAGAACTGCGTACCAGAACCACCATTCGGACATGATAAGACCCAGCAACACCAAGTGAACTACACACCAAAGAAGGTGACAAAAGGGGTAGCAAAGAAAGCAGCCACCTGGGCTGCATTAATGTACCTGCGTAGGCTGGGTCACCAGGCTTTGTTGGCTTGGCAGCTAAATGCGTCAGTTCTGATGTTCTATTAATTTTGCTTATTTAGATTAAATTGTTTTATTGCACACTGCTGTTCATGTTCTACTTTTTACTAATGTTGTATACAATTCTCCTATGTTCCCCACTCCCCAGGACGCATCTGGAAATAAGCAGCTGTCTGCTCAGTATGCTTTCCTGGTAAAACTTTTAAATATATAAACAGGAAATCACCAACTGAGCAGTACACATTGTGCCAGAGGTAAAATGTGTTAGGGGGAGAAGGAGCTGGAGAATCTAGCCACTAGGGCAAACAGGAGGGATGAAGAGAGTGGGAAACAACTACTAGTACTTCCAAGAGAAGGACAGGGACCATGTCCCACCCCTTATGGAGTCAATATGAGGGCTGCAAGTGAGGTTCAGTCACTGAGAAGGGAGAGGGTCCCCAGTACAGGAGAGAATAGCCTATATAGTATTAACCAACAGGGGTCAACAGATCAGTGTCTTCCAGATACCAAGGAGTATTGATTCCCTGCCTGATATCAGAATACCAACAACAGTAAAATAGGGATGATACCATATACAACATATATTAATGTATTCTACTCCCAGTCCTTCCTTAAGACAGACCTTAGTAAAGAAAGAGACCAAGAAAGAGACCTGTAGGGAACAAAAGCTACGTTAGTAACTCTGAGTCTGGTAGGCACTGAAACTTTGTCCATACATAGTAAAAGTAAGTTTCTGCTGGGGAAAACTCCATTGCAGGGCTGGTCCCAAAGTCCAGATTATGACTGCATGCATCAATGCTAACCATCAGGCAACAGCACAAGAGAGTCCAGTGAGCAAGTCTCTGTGTAGAGCTTAACAGCCAAGAGGGAGGGGCAAATATGTAACAACTAGAGCCCCTCTCTATAAAGACAATTGCTGAAAGCTGAGGCAAGACTGAGGCTCATTAGTTAGGAAGTAATTTTAAAATGGGTGCAATATCCCAGGATAAGAATGGAGATAAATCCACTAAAACCATTTTCTGTGAGGCCTAGAGAAAATCTCAATGGAGTTGCCACAGTACCCAGTTCATCATAGTTGCTGGCAAGTGTGTGCACCCAGAAATCCAGCTGAGGCAAGTTGTGGGGGGGGGGGGCAAGGTCTGACAGAGGCAGCAGGAGCACAGCTGAGAGGGGGGCTCTCCCAGTTCTGACTACAACAACATAAGCTGTGAGACTGCACTAGTCATTTCTGCAAAACAGAGTCCACCAGCTGCTAACTCTGCTGAAAGGTGAAACACTGAGGAGGAAGCCACTCTGTTCATAGCATCCAGGGAGATCCATTATCGGTGTGTGAGTAAAGGATGCAGACACCAATTCCAATGAACTCACCATGTAGGCACTTAAAATGGATCCCAAGTCTCGCACTATCCCTAAACTATGTCAAGAAAGGAAGCAACTTTCTCCTCATAATCAAAACCACTAACTACCAATAAAATCAGGGCCCAAATCAGTTGTGATGTGTGAGGGCCATGTCCAACCAGGCCAAACTCTGCAGGCCCAAGGTCCAAGGCAAGACCCACTATTGCTCAATAAAGGATGACCTGTTCTTGGTCCTGATATGTGGCCTTCAACTAACGGGAACTAGTATGGCAGATCCTTCTGACAAGATGGCACATCTCAGTATGGGAGGCCAACAGTCCCTCCCCTGAAAAAACTCCATCCCATCTCGCCCACACTCAGTTACCTGATTTATTACAGTGGCAGAACAATGCTGAGAGATTCAGGATGGGGGTCCAGTAGCCAATACAAATCATGCAAAAATAATCTATTTCTGTCAGCACCGTGATAAACTAGTTCAGTGTGTTAGTTATCCAGACTGTCAGCAGTGCCTTTTTGTTTTGTAGCACTTCTTGAGAGTGTTGCTGTCTGCAGTCTCAAAGAGAAGGTAACTGGTATTTTTCCCCAATATAAGACCCCAAGGATAGAAAAGGATATGATATTTGTCTGCCTAGCCTATTGCATTACAGGGCTCAGGAAGGCTGTTGTATAATAATTCATCTTCATTCTATGTCCTGCTTTGCCTCTGCTGGGGTGTGGTAAAGAATATAATAATAATAATAATAATTATAATACTTTAGTCCTATGGTCGCCTTTCCAAAACCAAGGTGCCTCACAGTTTTAAAAACATAGCAAATCAACATGCTTAATAAAAACAACAATAAACATTTAAAATAAAACAAAATAATCAGTCACCAAAAGCATGACACTAAAGATAGATATTTAGACCTTTTTTAAATCCTTCCAAAGTCACACACTCTCATAACTGGCGGGATAGAGAATTCCAAAGAGAAGGGGCCACGTGCATAAAAGCCCGGGCCCCAGATGATTTTAAGCGTGCTCTAGGAATCTCTAGCAACCCCTCGCCGGCTGAGCGAAGTGATCACCCAGGGCGGTAGGGAACCAGAAGCTCTTTCAGGTAGCCAGGGCCCTCCAACCAGATATCTCCAACCAGATAGAGGGCTTTCAGTTTAGCAGGGTATAGTGTCTGAAAGCAGATACCTACCTGCTTAAAAGCATGCATGTACAGTGTATAGGCTCTGTGCTTTTGTTGAATGGCCTAGGCAAAGTCATGCTCAAAATACACTTGTACATGCTTGTACTTAACCCCCTTTTGACTGACGAATGTGAGCAGAACTTTCTCCTTTGTTTGGAAATGGGGGAATTTTATAAAAATGGAGCAGGGTTGCTCCCCCTGGGCTGGATTAGGGCCCAGGGTATGGTGGACCCACTACAGCTCCAAGTCCATGCTCTACAGTAATTGGAGAATCTTTAATTACTTTTTCCAAGAATGCAGTAATTTGAGGGCCTTCCTCTCCCTCAGGCACATTGTAAATGTGGCAGTTTTTTCCTCTGGATTCTGCACTTCAAATTCTCCAGTTTTTGATCCAGCTGCACCATGCAGTTGTGCAAGTGTGGAAGCAGTCTGGTCATGTGGTCTGACTGATCAGCGAGAGCACTTGTGGCTGCTTGCAATTTTTTGGTTTTGGTTTTTACAGTGTCTGCGTCCTGGTGCATGCAGTAGCTGTGAGTGAATCCTGTACCTCAGTGTGAATGCTAAAAGTCTGTTAAGAATACTGTTGCTTATTACCTCTGGGAGCAGGCTGCTTGCTGTGGAGCAGGGAGAGGAGGCCATGCTGCCTGACTGTGGTGAAATGGAATTGTGACCTCCTGCCAGCGAGACTGGGTTTGCTGCAGCATTTTGCTTGGCTTTCTTCGATCCCCCATCTGCACATCACACTCTGAGTAGTTAAAAGTTGTCTCTAGAAGGCTGTTGTTGTTTTTGGTACAATTTTGCTAGTCAGGTGTTGGGAACTCTGTGCTTACGTGGTTATGAGGGCTGGTGACATCTCCGGAAGTTGAGTGTAAAACAAATATTGTTCGAGTCAAACAAATGCAGCCACTTGTGTCTATCTTTTTGATATGGTTCACTGGGAAAGCAGTTGATGTGTTGAAGATAACTGGTATTGGGGTGATCTGCAATTTAAAAAAATGACCCATTGTTAATTAATCCTCTGTCTCAGTCCCGGTGAGATAAGATGCCTAAATAGAATTATACAACCTGAAAGCATTTAATTGTGGTCAAAGCTTTTTTTCTAACTGGGGGTGAAAAGAACTACAACCATCTTTGATATAAATATACTCTTAAAAATCCAGTTGGGCCTTCTATAAGTTAACAGTCGCATACTGAATGCCAGCCCAGTGGCATGGTGCGCTAAGGCATTGAGTGCCACACTGCCTACCATACTGGTGACTTGAGTTTGGGAAAGGATGCTGGTCATTCAAGGAAAGATGCGGGTCATTTGGGGGCTGTCCGAGGGAGGGTGAATTGAGCATTCCTGGAACAGCTGTCCTTCCTCAATGGAAGTGAGGAAAATGCAACCCACTAGGTGGCTGCCACCTGAAGGAATCTGGGTGGCACTGCAGCAGGATGCAAGGGAAAGGAATCCCACCCGAAGGATGCTGGGGGATGTCTCTGCAGAGGCATAGTTTGCACAATGCCGCATTGCATGCCCTGTGGGTCTTGAGAGAAATAAAACCCTGACTGGGCCTGATCCTCTGCAGGCTCCACACTGGTGACTGGGCACCTCCAGGTCCAGTTACAGAGGCCAGTGGAGCAAGAGGTAAGTCCCAGGGAACCTGATTGATGGGGCTAGCTGGACCAATCTGTATTAGGGCAGATCATGAGATAAGGAGCTAAAGTAGTTATTAAAAATAATCATATATTGAAGATATCCCCACAAGACAAAGCAACAGCAGTTTTCAAAGTGCATGCATTGTTTAGAAGTAATACATACAACAAACAATTGCAGTGCACCTGGTTGTATCAATGGCTGATGAATGTAAGACCTCTTTGTCTGTGGATGTGGACTGGTTAAAAATGTGATGAAGTCACTTAAAGAACTGAGAAAAAAAGATATACTCTTATCAGATCACCTTTACCAGATGTATTCTGTTTAACCTTTGTAGTCAGTGCCTGTATGTATAATGAAATGTGAGCCGTGCAAGGTCGCTCACTGTTTAATACTCATGCACCCTCAAAGATTTGCATTAGACAAGAAAACAGTTGCTTCTTCTCGTGGTACAGGGACTGTGGCACATTCTGGGTAGCTGACCATTCTGGATTAAGAACCAAAGAAGAACCCACTCAAACCTGGTAGTGGTGCGGTGATACCATGGTGGTTTGGGGGCTCTCAAAGAAGTACACAAAACTTCAGCTCAATGACTTTATTGAATTGATTTTAAGTCACCATTTAAGGTGCAATGCCTCATGCTGTACTGTGCTACTATCATGCCCCTTGAGTTTCCCTCCTGTTGCAACTCACCCCAGTGCTTCTGTCTTCTGACCTTCCTCAAGGTGTGTGGCTAGTGCAGATATAATGACCTCCTTATATCTGGCACATAGTGATGATCTCATAATTATTTCACAAAATGAGTTATGACATGCAATGAAAAAGTGTTTAGTGCTGTTGCAAGAATTACAAAAATTACAAAATGTAATAACATTAAATGTCATACTTTGTTACATTTTGAATATGCTGAGTAAAAGAGCACTGGCAAATTATCCTGTACTGTCAGGCACAAGGAGACTATCAAAAATACTAAGAACATTTCTAGAGTGGGCCAAAGAAACAAAGGTTTGCCTGGTATACATTCTGCAGGTACCCATTTTGAGGGGGAGGGAGAATTGTTTAACCAGGAAAGGCACACTAAGCTAGAGCTTGTTTTCAGGTGTGACCTGGGAGCACAAGGAAGTTAAGTGACTTGCTCAGGGCCACACAGTATGCAAGTGGTGCTGATGGGATTCAAACCCAGATCTCCAGGTTAGGAGCTTAGTGCCATAACCAATATGCTATACTGCCTCTTAATAGACATTTAGACTAATATAAAGTGATTAATATCATACAGTCTAATCATTTCTGTTTGGCAACCTACTTTTTTGATTCTACAATCCTGTGAATTTCTGTTGAGATCACTGTTTAAGATCATAATATCAAACCTGTTCTGGGGCAAATTGATAAAAATGAAAGATAGAAATACATATCAGGTCCAGCAGGGCCCAGTAAGAGACAAATAGAGATACTGTATATAGAAGATCTGAAAACTCCCCCAAAATATAATTAGTTAAGACTTTACACATAGTAATCACCCATAATGTACATATTAATTCACAATGGTTGTTCTTCTGATCTGAAAAGAACCTGTAAAAATGAAATTCTGCTGGGAAGGGCTACGTACACACCATATTGATTTGCAAAAATTGCTTAAAGTTGATGATACCATTGTGATTTTGTGACCTTTGCCATAAAAAACAGGATTAGTAACCTATAGTAACCTGTAGGAGTTGTGATTCAATCTGCTACCATTCAAACTGCCAAAAAGTGTTGCTTTCCATGAAATAGATGCTTTTATTTCTGTTCTCTGCTTCATTTGCATAACCCGCCCCTTTTTTTCTCTGTGCTGCAACCCCCATGCATGACATCATGCAAGAGAAACGAAGTTTATGAGCACTGTTTTGAAACAGAGACCTCTGTTGGTCAGTCTTGGTATTGCAGATATTTATACTACCGATATAGGAGGCTACATCTCTCAGTAAAGAAATCCAGTCAGCTAAATACTAAATGCACAATGCCTTGTTTGGAAAATAAACAAATGAGAGCTTTTATTGTTGAAGCCCCTACAGAGATTTGAGACTGCACCTCACAAAAAGGGAATTGGAAAACATTGTCTTATTGTACTCACAATACCTTACTATGGACATCTACATATTAAACACAGTCACCACCACCAAAATAAGGGACTGCACCTCTGAGTAACTAACATTTACATCAACATGATCATTTACCCAGAATGCCTTGGTGCTGTATGTAAAACATTCACAGTTCCTTTGCATGACATCATTCTGGGGGTGTGACTGCACACAGAAAACTGGAGGACACAGTGCTGATAATAAAACAAATAAAAATGACTATGACAGATTTTTTTTAGTTAAACAAATTGCAGCTTCAGCATCTGAAGCATGGGGGGCAACAGCATACTATATAAAAAAGGCATCTGTGAAAGCTCACATAATTACTTTAAGGGTCTGATGGTTCTGCTCACATAAGCAACTAAGTTCATAGCTGCACCAGAGGACTTACTGTACATGACAAAGTTAAAAACTCTCTTACTTCCATACTGGTATCAAATACAGAGTGTTGAAATTTCTTACCCTGCACAGCCAAGCTACAAACATTACAATTTCCACATTTGTGGAAGCCTTGAGTTCTGATTGGTTACCAGCTATGGGTCTGAGTAATTTCAGTGTTTAGCTGAACACCTTCTCTCTTCCTCACTCTTACTACTCAGCTGCTGGGCAATCTGCCTTCACCTATCTTCTCCCCTTCATCTGGGACAGTCTCCTCTCTGCTCTTCACCTCTCCTCTTCCCATCTCACCCTCAAACACAAGTTCAAATTTCTCTCTGCCTCTTACTGCCCCTGTCCTTCCCCTAACTGACTTTCTGGACTGGATTCTCAAAGCCCTTAGAGGGACGCAAGGTACTTTCATCAAACATTTCTGATGCAAGTATCACCTTGCATCAAAAGATGCACCTGTTGCAGTTCTGAAAAGCAGCATACATTAAATGCAGGCTGTCTGCATCAAAGGGGGCTTGCACCAACCTTACCCCACAAAATGGGCTGTGGCATGGCACTAGGGGGCTTGCAGCAGATGCAAACTCCCATGTCCCCTAAAACAGTATTCTAAAAGCACCCCAGAGGACAACTAGCTAAGTACCATTAGAACAGCCAGGGGCTGGTCTAAGTGTACGTACTGTAGTTGTCCTGTGGGAGTTATGCCAATGTCCCATGGTCCTGATCTACTTGTTTTAAATGCCCCCCCGGCCATGATCCTCCATTCTGTAACATAAGTATATCCCTTGTAGTCTAGGGCACTCCCACCCACCAGCTCTGATCCCCAATCACCCCCGATCACCTTGTAAAATATAATAAATTTCCCCGGTAGTCTAGCGATCACCATGTAAAATATAATACATACTCCGGTAGACTAGCAGTCCACCCAGCCCCGATCCCCGATCACCATGTTAATAGTAAATCAATTTCCCTGGTAGTCTAGTGGTCCCACTGGCCCCAATCCCGGGTCACCCTGTTAATAATTTTTCCTGCTAGTCTGGTGGTCCCCCCAGCCCCGATCCCCAAGAAAAATATAAAAAAACTCTCTCTGGTAGTCTAGTGGTACCCACACCCCCACCTTTGGCAGTGCCACACCACCCCACTCCCCCCCATCCCCAAACTGGTGAACAGCACAGCCCTCTGCACACCTCCATGGCTGGCCACCAACTGAGATACCAATGAGTGTGTACTGTTTTTCTTGGAGATCGGGGATTGGGGCTGGGGGGACCACTAGACTACCAGGGAAATTTATTTAATATTAACAGGTTGATCAAGGATCAGGGCTGGGGGACCACTAGACTACCGAGGATATTCATTCAAATATAACAAGGTGATCGTGGATCGGGGCTGGGGTGGTGGTGGTGGGAGAGGCACTAGCCACCAGGCACCTGTCCATGGTGCTATTGCTGCACAGCCCGCCCACGGCTTGCAGCAAACCTTCCTTATGTGCCCTATGTTTGGCACAGGGCTAAGTTTGCTGCAGGCTATGGGACATTGATGCCAGGACCCTACCCAATAGAGAATCGGGATGTAGGGAACCCTGGTTCAGCAGCAGTTGGCACAAGCTGCATTTGGCGTGGCTTGCACCAACTTTTTGAGAATCAGGCCCCCTGTCTCTGCTTCCCTCTCCTGCCTGATGCTTTGAGGGATTATGTACCTAGCTTATGGTTGCCTGCTTCTGTTCATAAATGAATGTGTATGACATTACCTGTAATTTATTTTATGGATGCATTTAACATTGTATCACTGTTCATGCTTTTTACTACTTGCCTGAACTATACATTGTATCATTGTGTCACTTTTGCTTTGTATGTTATCTCCTCTTCCCCCTCTCCCCTGCGTCAACCCTGGAAATGAGCCCAGGCTCAGTGTGCCTTTCCCAGTCACCAATTTTCAAATGAATTAATAAACAAAAGGTGTCTATGCAACAAGTGTTCCCTTGTGCTGGTTTGCTTTGTGTAAATCACACCTGGTCTTTGTCTTAACTCAGATGCCAGGATCTTATTGCAGAGAAGTATCACTTGGCCCACTTTTTCAGTAACTGCACTGTGAACAGTGACAAAAGTTACACATTTACTTACATTAATGAGTCCATTCCTTGATGTCCATTATTGACATATTTCTGTGTCTGGTACCCTCTGCCTGTCTACATTTAACAAATTCAAATTGTAGCCCTTTAAGAGCAATCTATTTTGTAGCTTGTCTGATTCTTTTCCAAATTCAGTGATTTCAGGACAGTTGTATCTGAGTCTAAAGAACTGTTCACATTGAATGGACTGAATATGTAATCTAGGGTGGGTGCTTCAGCCCTAAGAATGCTAAAGGTTCCAGTTTCTTTTCCATATACTGCACTGTGTACCCTCCCATTTTTTGCACTCAGTTTGATGTCAAATAAGATTAAACAATGCTTCTGAATTCTTGATGTCAGTTTTAAATTCATCTCATTCTCATTCAGCCATTCGGCAAGCCATACTCATACTGCACTTACTTCCAGCCTGGGAAAAGCATGACGGTTGCGTCTAAGCCTGGGAAAAGATGGGAATTCAGGGAATGATGAGCATGTGAATATAAATGAGATGAGGAAAGAAAAAAAAAGGAAGAGTGAGCCTCTTTGAGAAAGAGAAATGCTAACTACCTGTAAGTGAGGAACTGGACTGTGAGTGTGCAGGTGATATCTGTGTGAGCCAGAGTGAAAAGGTGGCTGTGTCAGGCTGAGAGACTGTGCAAGCAGAAGGATGGACAGGTGCTTTCTGGTCTGAGTACCTGTTGTCTGCTCCTGAGATACAGCAAAGAGAGAGATAGATTGCTGTGGCTACACACCTTAGCAGAAAAAAAAAGAGAAGAAGCAGAAGAGAATGTGCTGAGTGTGTTTCTGCTGACACCCAGGGCCAGGTGGGGAACTTGCTAACCCCCATCAAGTGGGGTCTGCCACTGCAGGAGGTCACAGGTCTTGTAACTGAGTGCTAGGGGGCTCTGATCGGAGGGAGCTGGGCCATGGGGCCACTCCCCGGTCTGGGTCCCCTGTAGTTGGCAGGCCTTGCGCATGTGCCCTGCAATGGGGCCTGTAATGGGCCAAAGGGGACAAGCTGCAAGATCTGCAAGCAAGTGAGAGACAGAGAGAGAGAGCAAGCTGCAGCCTCTGTGCTCCTGTTTAAGCAACGTGCCCGGTTCTGCCTGTGATGCCATCAATCCCCAGGACTTCAGTGAACTGTGCCATCCAAGGACTGATTTTGCAGAACCGTGAGTAAATTGCAGGAATTGCTCCACACCTGGGGACTGTAAATATGTTGGCCCACTATGGCAGGAGGTAGAGCTAAGGACCAGAGGGAAAAGGCAAAGGTTTAGCTCTAACGAAAGAAAGAGAAATGTATAAAGTTGTTTAACCCAAGTAAGTGCACCAAAATAGGCTATCAGCTGCACCTCAGGCCTGCAACTTTAAAACTGGGTACCCAGGTACTGGACTTTGGTGTTGAATGGACTGTGACCAGTGGATCTGGGTTTTGGGATCCAGCAGCAACTATCTAGTTAGACAGGGATGATGGCTGCATTGACTGAAACATGGGATTGGAAATTGAAAAAGAGAAATGTGATTTTGGAAATGCAAATTAAAATGCTTACTTGAACTCTATTCCTCTTACCCTCATCCGAAACCCTCCCCCTGTAAATAAACAATGGAGTTTTGTTTTGCAGCAGAGATGAATCCAGAACTTGATTTTAGTGAGCCTGTTTATTGGAAGAAATGAAAAGATAAATGTTTTAACTGAATGTGGGGAAGTTCGAATTTTGTAAAGTCCATTATGGGGTAACTGTTGGGTAGGTGGGTTGGTACGACATCCCAGGGGGTTGTACTGCAGATAATCAGACCCACTTGAAATGTACTCTGGGTGGAGATTTTTGGGGGAAAATACCAGGGAATGTTTAGATGCCTTTTTCTGCACCAATGAGGCATCGAGGGGGCATCATGCATATTCATTTTTGCCTAAGGACAGTGGCTCCAGCCAATGATGAGCGAGGAAAGGGTTCCCAAAAGTTGAGGGCTGTTGGATTTTGAGTCAATTCTGGGAAAGCCCCTCCAGAGGGAGGGGGGGCTCCATCCTCTGCAGAGCTTGGGTCTGTGAAATGGGCCTGACCGGGGCTGCCAGCAATTTGTCCCCCAGGGCAGAGAGTGTCTGCCCCATTGGGAAAGGAAGAAGCCACTTGGCAGAGAGAAAAAGGGAAAGCTGCAGGATGCTGAAAGTTCTGTGATGCTTTGAAATTGCATCACAGTGGTGGGACAAAGCAGAAGAGAGAAGAGGTTGTGCCCTGAATAAAAGGACAAATGTCGGATCTAAGCCTGGAAAAAGATGAAGGTTGAGTTCTGAGCCTGGGAAAAGACTGGAATTCAGGGAAAGATGAGCATGTGAATATAAATGTGATGAGGAAAGAGAAAAGGAAGAGTGAGCCTCTTCGAGACGGAGAAATGCTAGGCACCTGCACAGTGAGGAACTGGACTTTGAGTGTGCAGGTGATATCTGTTTGAGCTACAGCGAAAAGGTGGCTGTGTCAGGTTGAGAGACTGTGAAAGCATAAGGATGGACAGATACTTTCTGGTCTGAGTAACTGTTGTCTGCCATTGAGACACAGCAAAGAGAGAGAGAGAGAGAGACAGATTGCTGTGGCTACACACCGTAGCAGAAAAAAAGAAACAGAAAAAACAGAAGAAAATGTGCTGAATATGTTTCTGCTGACACCCAGGGTCAGGTGGGGAACTTACTAACCCCCATCAAGTGGGGTCAGCTGCTGCAGGGGGTCACAGGTCTTGTACATAAGTGCTAAGGTGCTCTGATCAGAGGGAGCTGGGCCGTGGAGCCACTCCCTGGTCTGGGTCCCCTGTAGTTGACAGGCCTTGTGTAAGCCATGGTGCACGGTGTCTCCATTTTGTAACCCACTACCTGGCTAGCCTAGGTTTGGGGATAAAACATTTGCTCAGCATGAAGGCTAGGTTTGTACTTCTGGTCAGGGGCACCCAAGTAATTCAGGACACAGGAAGCAATAGCTGAAAATGTCCAAACCAGGAGTGAGATTCTAAAGTGTGGCTTTTATTCGCTTCAACACAAGAATAACAAAGCAAGATAGATCCTCACAGGGCTACACTCACTGGATATGCAAATCTACAGAGGTCAGAACACATCTTCTTTACACGACAACCCTCAGGTTCTGAACACATCTGGACTCACATGCCCAAACTGGTGCTCTTACTCTTGGATTCCCTGGAATGGCACCCCAGCCAACACTAAGATACTTTTCCATATGGCATGGAGTTTGGTAGTGGCTCCTTCAACCACCCATTAGTGTTTTCTAGCTCTAAAGGGAAAATCTCATCCTTAATCCCACATCTGGGTACTTTCTGCAGACAATGGCCAACTGCCTGGGAGAAAGCTATAGGTGCCCAAAGTGAATTTGTGGAGGTAAACCTGGTTACTCCAGATTGGGGAAGGGGGGGGGTTCTCCCACCTCTTGTTCCCAAATCTATACCTGGCCATCCATTTGGAATCAACACCTTTCTTTGACCTCTCTGGTTGTAGATGCTATCTTGAAATGTATATCACAATTAACATTCTATTCTCTGTGTAGCTGGTGTCCTGACTTGCAACATACTGTAAGTGGCTATGTCCATCTCTGTAGACCTCTACTGGTTAGATGCATTTCAAGCCATACACATATCTTAAAAGTACTGTACTTGGCTAGTCCTTTCCTGACCCCACAGTAGGCAGATACTTTTACACAACTGTCTTGGTGAAAACATGGGGCTCTATGTCAGAGCAGACTCACCATGGTTCACAGGTGCCCCAGGGCTTCTCTCACAACATACAAAATTTTCTGGTAACTCAGAAAAAACTCTTGTCAGGCATCTTTTCCCATTCAAGCAGGGCCAGGGGATTGCCTCTGCAATGCTGGATTCACTCCTCCCCATATCTCCGGGGATGGGGCACTGGAACAACTCAGGGAGCGGTCTCTACCACTTCTGCTGGTATCTTCAGTGTGCTTCTCTAGGGTGAGAACACAGTACCCTGTTTCTGGTGTAGCTGTATGACAGAGCTAGGCTCTGAGAGGCTGCCAACTGTAGCATACCTCCTCCTTCTCTTGAGCCTGGCTGAAGATTGACTTGAAATCCCCAATGTTCTAACCTAACCCCTGCAGCCAACATTCCATTGTGGCTTATGCTGCTGCGAGAATTCTATAGTGATGTCATCCCTCCAGCTCAGCTGAGACTGAGGACAGAGTGAGACAGTGTGAAACCCATTTAACTGGTATCTCACAAGCTGCCTTTCCCTGCCTGCCACTAGTTCTAAGCGGGATTCTAGTAACCCCAAGGTGACAAGGGGTTTACACTTGCACATGTGCCTGCAACAGGGCCTGTAATGGGCTAAAGGGGACAAGCTGCAAGATCTGTAAGCAAGTGAGAGAAAGCAAGCTGCAGCCTCTGTGCCCCTGTTTAAGCAGTGTGCCCTGTTCTGCCTGTGATGCCATCAATCCCCAGGACTTCAGTGAACTGGGCCATCCTAGGACTGGTTTTGCGGAACCGTGAGTAAACTGCAGGAAGTGCCCTGCACCTGTAAATATGTTGGCCAACTATGGTAGGAGGTAGAGCTAAGGACTACAGGAAAAAGTCAAAGATTTAGCTCTAACCAAAGAGAGAGAAATATATTAAGTTGTTTAACCCAAGTAAGTGTGCCCATGCCGGCCACCAGCTGCACCTCAGTCCTGCAACTTTAAAACTGGGTACCCAGGTACTGGTCTTTGGGGTTGAATGGACTGGGACCAGTTGATCTGGGTTTTGGCATCCAGCAGCAATTATCTAGTTAGTCATGGATGATGGCTGCATTGATTGAAACATGGGATTGAAAATTGAATAAGAGAAATGTGATTTTGGAAATGCAAATTAAAATGCTTACTTGAACTCTATTCCTCTTACCCTCATCCGAAACCCTCCCCCTCTAAATAAACAATGGAGTTTTGTTTTGCAGCAGAGATGAATCCAGAACTTGATTTTAGTGAGCCTGTTTATTGGAAGAAATGAAAAGATAAATGTTTTAACTGAATGTGGGGAGGTTCGCGTCTTGGTAAGTCCATGTTTGGGTTACTTTTGGGGAGGTGGGTTGGTACGACATCCCAGGGGGTTGTACTGCAGATAATCAGACCCACTGAAAATGTACTCTGGGTGGAGACACTGCCATTTTAATGTAGCTTTTTGGGAAAGGACCCCTGTAGGTTTGCTATGGGAACCCAGGCCCCTTAACTGTGGTCAGGCCTGCACATCAGGGGCAGTGGCCCTCTCCAGGATGGCACCAGAGAGGGGCTAAACCATATTCTCATATTTTCACATATTTTCATATTTTTTAAACATTTAAATTAGCCAAGCATAACAGTGATGACCCCAACCCCAAGTAGGATAAATAATGTATTATCTAAGAAGCCCCAGCCACAACTGCTCTCAATTCTAATGGACTGTACAGTACAGTTGAATATTTATTTCAGTCTCCGATGTTGTCACTCCCTCTCTTTTCACCAGCGATAAATGCATCACAGTGTGGAGGAGCCTGTTCTGCACCTGTCCCTATGGGTACATGCCGGATACAATTCAAGTACATTGGTACCCTCCAAAACAAATGGATCTGTTCTATAGTCAGTGACAGTGAAGACTGAGTAGTGGAGCGATATTATGAACTCATCTCTCAGAAACCTGCTGCTGATGTACTCCAGCCCCATAACTTATGGATGTGAAGTTCAACAGTGGCCATACTCCATTCTCATGTCCTCTGACAATGCCCCCCTCCCAAAACAAACAATGTAGAAAGTCACCGTTCAAAAGAACACATCTTGCTATGTCCTTTTGAACTAGAGTAACCTGTCTGCAGACCCTTTCCCCCCAAAATAGCTACTGTCTTCCTAAATACAACTGTAAGTGACATGGCATGCAAAGACACTGTATAACATATGGAAAGCCAGGGTGGGGAGTGTAATTAAATCCCAAACAGTTTTATAACAACTGTACTTTAAACTTGGGGTCAGAATATCCATTCAATTCTATCACTGGTTAACAGTGCAATTGATATGACCAGCCCTGTGGCATGATGGGCTGACGTACTGGTCAACTCACTGCCTGTAGCACCAGCGACATGGGAGAAGCCCAAAGAGATAAACAATTAGATTAAAAAAGAGTGCCAAATTTAGCATCCAGCAGGAGGTACAGCTACAGAAGTCAGGCACTCTAACAGTAAAGGGACCTCCAGCCCACAGTTGCCAAAAATTTAAAATTTGAGTAAACTTGTAGAGAGGGAAGGGGGAAGGAGCTGAATAAAACTGCCTCTGTTGGTTCCCTCAGACCCTGTTTCATATTTCCACTTTGTAGGTGGGTGATTCCTGTATTGTTTATTTTTCTTCTTCCCAGTAAAACCAGACAAGCCCTCTCAAAATAAAGGAGCCACTATGGGGGACCTGGAAGCTACTTGTTTGACTAATTAGACCTTCCCTCCCCTCCCCTCTCTCCTCCCCTACTGTATTAGATGCAGAAACATGGGAGAAAAATAATATCAAGTGATTGATGGAAGTTGCATAATAATGACCAAAGCAGCACAGCCTTATAGTAAACTTGGATCCCGGTATATTGGGTGTAGAGTGCAAAATTTTGCAGCAACACAAACAGTACATAGAAACAGAATCTGACAGCAGATAAGGATCTTTTGGCCCACCCTGTCTGCCAATTTGTCCCTGCCTATACTGTCACCGCAGATCCCTGCCGGACCAGAGCCCGGTACCCCATGCCTCCCAGCCGACCACCCTCTGCATGACACCAGTGATCCAGCTCGGCAGCTGCTCGACGCAACCCCTCCCACATGCCATTCCTCCCCAGTCCCCCCCCACGGGTGCGCAAGCATATACCCGCTAGTTTCTGTCATGGTTCTTGGCAACCGCAGTATCTGGTCACTCTCCTCCCTGGGTAGCCATGATCACAGTCACCGACATTGAGTCACCATTTTTCTAGGCACTCAGTCTCAATCGCTATGGTCACAGACTACCCTGTATCATTTGTATAGAGTTGGATGTTGGCTCCTCCACAGTGTTTGGGCATGTTGTTTATGAAAATTGGGAAAAGTAGGGGTCCAAGGATGGACCATTGGGGGGGGTTGCCTTGATTCACTGGTTTTAGCTCTGATGTCATATCCAATCATTTGACCAGTTGTTTCATCTCTCATAGTTTTGAAATCAGTTGCAGTCATGGGTATCCAGGCCAAGGTGTCCAAGTTTGCTGATGAGGAGTGCATGGTTCACCAGATCAAACGCTTTTGTTAAATCTTGAAATAATGCTCCTGTAGTCATACCTTTGTCCATTTCCCTAAGTACCTCTGATGTGAACCTGACAAGATGTGTATTGGTCCTGTGGTTTTCCCAGAAACCATGCTGCACATCCGAAAGTAGATGGTAGAGTTCCATATAGTCCTGGACCTGACTGTAAACCAGCTTCTCCAATGTTTTTTGTGACTGCATTGAGAATGAATACTGGACAATAGTTTTCTACCTGATCTTTAGCACCACCTTTATGGATAGGGACTACCATCACCGTTTTCCACTTAGTGGGGAATTTACCAAGCAGAAGGGATTTGTTAAACAGGTTCTTGAGAGGGGTAGCAATAATTGGTGCTTCAATTTTCAGAAATTTGGTCTGTAGTTCATTGAAGCCTGGGGAGCCATCCAGTTTAAGAAAGTACAGCAGGGTGAGGACTTCCTTCCGAGAAACCAGGCAGAAGTGGAATTGAGGACAGAGGGGAGTATCTGAGTGAGAGGGGTTTGTGCTTCCCGGTTTAGTGTCAACACATTTGTCCAGGTTGGTGAAAAAGTTATTGAATGCATTGGCTAGTGCATCTGGGGTGGATATTGGTTTGCCATCGACTGAGATACTCTGCGTTTTATCAGTTGAGCATGCCTTAAGTATGATATTGATTTGGGCCCAAAATTTGTTGGGGTTGGACAGGTTATTGGTTTTGAGGGACCTAATATAGGGCCTTTTAGTGTTTTTTTAGTTCATTTTTGCAACTATTTCTCAGGGTTATATATTTCAACCAGTCACTAAGCTCTCTGTGGTGTTTGAATTGACCCCATGCCATATCCACGAGTTGTAATCATTTTCTTAGCATTGGTTCCAACCAGCGTGAGCATTTTCCTCTGACCCTGTGCTGTTTTGGGGGGCATGCTTGTTAAGCACACTTAAGACGTTATTGATGAAGAAATCTAGAGCCAGGTCGATGTCAAAGAGATTATTAAGGTCATTCCAGTGTATTTCACTTTTGTCACTGAGGAAGTCACTTGGGACAAATCTTGAGAGGTCCTAGGTAATCAGGATCTTTGGGGGGCACATTAGGGGAGTTATTCCTCCAGATGCAGAATACTGCAGAGTGGTCACTGAGTGAGTCAGGTAATAGTCCAGCCACTTTATTTCTGTCAGGTTGGTTTACAAGTATCCAATCAAGAACCATGTGATTGCTTGTCTTGGGGTTGAGCTTCATTGGTTCACCAATTAATTGGGTAAGTGAGGCATCCATTAAGGCAGACTTGTTAACCACTTTGTTTAACCAGTTACGGTTAAAGTCACCCATTAGAATTAGTTTACCCACGGGGTTATTAATCAGATGATTAGTGAGGTTTTCCAGTTCACATTTTGCCACCTTTGGTGGATTGTAGGCCCACCCAATTATTAGGGATTTGGTACCACCCAGCAGTAGTTTGACAAGTAGACAGTCCAATGTCCTGTTTTCCAGCTCTGTGGGACTTATATCTAGTGCAACTGGGGAGTGTCTGACATATAGTAACACCCCTCCATCTTTCTTGTTAGTCGTGTTCTTCCAAAAGATGGTATATCTAGGGATATCAATTTCGTGATTGAGTATGAAGGGTTTTAGCCAGGTTTCAGTGATACCGATGATGTCTGGTGAGCAGAGGTCCACCCAAGCTTCAAGTTCATGTATTTTAGGTTTTAAACTTCAGATATTCATCTGAACTATTTTTAGACCCTTGATGAACTTCCAGATTGGATCCAAGGGTGAGGAAATTCTGCTGTTCACGGGCCCCGGGTTGGACTCGATATTACCGGAGAGGAAGAGACATTTTTTGAGGTAGTTGAACAGGTAAGGAGTTGACTGCTGAGGCCACCCTTAGATTTTTATTATGTAGGATATCAATTTGTAGCAGTGTCCATTTACTCTGAGGCGGTGTAGTATCACTAGTCCAGGGGAGAAGGCCATTGCTGATTGATATGGCCTGATGAAGGGCGGTGCTCTTTCAGTTTACTGTTATCTGGAGTAGGGCATAATGAGGAACTAGACTCCAGGATGACCAGCTAGATAAGGATGCAGGTTGTTGTAAAACAATCCTTGAGAGGAATGTTTGAGGTGAAGTATGGCAGTGTGAGGTAGGGGTAAGGGAGTGTGGAGGTGTGACAAAGCTAGAAATAATTAACAATTAAAGAGGGTAAAAAGATGGGTACAGTGAATATCTTTGGGACTTTAGATTTCTTACAGCCTAGCAATAAGGCTGGGGGTGGCTATTCTTGAATAAGTAGGGACAGGGCTCCCCTTAGGGGTACAGTGAGTCCTAGTCTATGAAAAGGCTAGACCAAATCTGGGGGTTACCCTGATTTATTGTGCACTCTTGAAATTAAAATGGTAGATGGAGAAACATAAACTGCAATTATTTATTTATTTATTTTTTGAAGTCTTGGAATTACAATCCTTTGAGTCAAAGTAGTAGTAGTAGTAAAAAGTTTATTTCTGATATCAGAAACAGGATAAAACCCAATTTAGCATCAGCTAATTTACAATGGGGTCCTACTGTGCAAAAAAACATCAGTTTCATTTTAAATACATACAAATACAAACACTGTACATACATAAGACACAATACATATATGACCAAGAAAAGGAGAAGAAAAACAAATAATAACAATAACAATAAACCATATGTACAAACATCTCAAGTACAACAAATCTTTAAGGACATTGCTTCCTTTACAAGCCACGATTTTATTTCATTCCAAGATATTTTATTTGTACTTGACCTCAGGTGACCTGATAATGAATTCCACAATTTTGGACCTTCATATACATAACAATGTTGGCCCTTCACTGTTCTCATAAGGGGTACCCTAAATTTTACTTCCTCTTCAGATCTCAAACCTACCTTAGCATTCCACACCTCCAGAAACTCCATTAGATATCCTGGAACTTTTTTACAATAACAGCTATAGGTTAACCATTGCACATGCATATTTCGCCGTTCTGTCAAGGATATCCAATTTAAGTTCCTGTAAAGAATGCAATGATGTGTTTTCCGAGGTGCATCCAAGACAAAATGCGCATATCTATTATAGATAACATCAAGCTTTTCTAAATTGCTCCTAACTGCCCCTCTATATATGATATCACCATAATCGATATGCGGAATTATCATTGAATTCACAATCCTTAACCTAACATCAAATGAAAGACAACTTCTATGCTTGTACAGTACCCCCAACTTTTTACACAATTTTTGTATCAAGTTATCAATATGAAAGTCCCAACTACAATGAGAGTCCAACCATACTCCCAAGTATTTATAGCAATCCACAGAGGCCAGGCTACACCCATCCAGTGTCTTAATATCTAACTCCACAGATACTTTTTTATTTGAAAACAACATTACCTGTGACTTTTGTGAATTTAAAACCAAACCACGTTCTGAAAAATATATTTGTAATGTATTGAAACATTTCTGTAATTTTTCCTGTATATATCCCACCGATTTCCCTTCAAGATACAAAATTGTATCATCTGCATACAAATGGTGCCAGACATCATTCATCAGATGTCCGACACCATTTGTATATATGTTAAACAGGATGGGTCCTAGCACTGACCCCTGAGGAACACCATACTTGACATTTAGATAACTGGACACAAAATTACTACCTAACCTAACCCTTTGTTGTCTGCCATCCAGGTAGCCATGGAACCAATCCTGGGCTCCCTGGCTGAGGCCTACAGATCTCAATTCTTCCATCAATACCTGATGTCCCAGAGTGTCGAAAGCCTTTGACAAGTCAATATAAATTGCTCCAACCAGAAAGCCCCTATCCATGGCTACCTGGATGTCCGTCACAACCTTAACAAGTGTAGTAGTAGTACTGTGTTGTGCCCTAAAATCTGACTGGTATTTATTGTATTTTTCATTTTTTTCAAGATTACTGTTTAATTGAGAAACCACAATTTTTTCAAACACTTTAGAAGTAACTGAAAGCAATGATGTTGGTCTATAATTCCGCATATCATTTTTCGCACCTCCCTTAAACACTGGTATCACTTCTGCCTGTTTCCAGACTAGTGGGTAGGTACCAGTCTTCAATGAAAGGTTAAAGATGTCAGTCAAAATTGGTGCTATTACTGGGGCAGCAATTTTAAGCAAAAAAGATGGAATCCCATCTGGACCTTGGGCCTTATTTATATTTATTTTTAATAAATTCCCGATAAATTTGGCTTGGAATAATATTTCGGAAGCAAAATAATAAACCATTTTCATCTTTCTTTTCTTGATTTCTCTCTTGCTTAATTATACCAGAAAGGGGACATGCATTAATCTGAGAAAACCCTATGTCAACAAACATTTTATTCAGTATAGCAGCTGCCCCATCTGAAAGTTTCAATGGGCCATTTTCTGCCATACAGTCATTTGGCAGTTCTGAGGTCTTATTTCCTTGCAAGTTTTTAACCATATTCCAGAAATCCCTAGGTTTTTTAAACTGGTCAGTTGCCATTCCAGTAAGATAGAAATCTGATTTTGCTTTCCTTATTTGTGCAATGTATAGATTACGTGCTGCTCGATATTTTTCCCAAAGCACTCTCTCATTTTTTTTCTTTGCCAATCTCCATGCAGCATCCCTTTTCTTATGATAAACTCTTAACTTTGTAGTATACCAAAGGGAATTTTTTTGTTTAACTTTTCTACTTTGAATAGGTGCAGAAATATCACATACAGATATAAATTCACAACAGAAATATGACCAGACACTATCTATGTCAGGAATCAGAGTTAATCGAGACCAATTTCTTGATTCCAGTTCAACCATAAAGGATGTATAATCCAAGTTTTTAAAACTGCGATAAGATTTAACTTGAGGAACTGTCAATTGCTTAGCTGTTTTCCTAACACAAAAAGTTATCTGATGATCACTAAATGAATCTGGAAGCACTCCAGCCACTGAATATTTGGTAGGATCAGAAGTAAATATCAGATCCAGAATAGTGGAGGAATTAGGAGTTTTAGCATTTAGTCTTGTAGCCATAGTAATTAACTTGGACAAACCCAATATTGTTTTTAAATCCATTATTTTGCTGGTGGTGGCACCTCACCAATCTATATTCATGTCCCCATAATCATAAGCTCATGGCTTTCCTATAAGAAAGCAAAAGATCCTGGAGAACAAGAAACTGTTGGTCATCTCCCTTAGAGGGAAGGTAACAGCCCACCAGCAACAATGGTTTACAATGAGGGATTTTTATCTCCAGAACTGCCTTTTCCATGCCTGGTGTACTAGCACAATTTAAGTTCTTAATTTCCAAAACTGTGGTGCCATAGACCAAAACACCCCCACCCCTTTTCCCACAATCGTGTCTCCATAATTGGTAACCAGGTACCTGTATTTCATCATCCTGTATATTTTTATTTAACCAAGATTCAGTTATTACTATAACATCTGGTTTAAATTCCAAAATCCATTCCCTTACCATATCAAATTTTGGAACAAAACTCCTAGCATTCAACTGAACAAATGAGAGCTTATTACTTTGTAGAATATCAGCTGTATACATATTCTCAATACCTGACCCCAAGTTTAAACAAATATTACCTGGTCCTGGATTTAAATGGATATTTCCTGACATCAATAAACTCAAAACTATAAGAATTTTTAATTTTGCAACCATTCCATACCATTTTGAAAGAAGTCTTCGAATCATAAGGCAAAAATGATATCTATAATTTGCCTCATGGTTCAATTTCCATTTACCTATCAAAACAGCCAGTCTGCAAAAAGTAGAGCTTTGTATTTGAATTAGCAACTGAGCAATCGGCCTAACCTTTGTCCCCAAAATAATTAAGGGTAGGGTTTGAGTGTCCCCACATTGTTTGACAATCGGTTTTCCCAATTTATCTCCGGTCACATTTCCATATTTAAAATTTATATTTCCAAACATGGGAAGAAGGGAAAAAATACCAGACATAAAACATACTATCATCAAAACATTAGTTAATGTTTTACCCATTTTGCAAAGTATGTATCTAAAGCTGAAAAAGAAAACAAAACTAATATACAGCAGGTATATTTAGGGACAGCAAGATAAAATCTTGCTATCATTAAAATCTATATGTATTTTCCCCAAATAACAATATTACCCAATCCTCTATTTAAAATATAGAATTATTCAATAAAACAATTTAAAACATTACAAAATACTTCTAAAGATTTCCAAAAAAGACCCTTTTACACACCAGTCCAATACTCTTCTGTTTGCTCTCTTTGTTTTAGTTTTCTTCTACCGAGTGGCGCTTGCGCCACTCACGCTTGCGCCACAGCGCTCGCGCTGTGTACAGCAATGGTCTTTTATATTAAGCTGCCCCCTCCTCCTCCTCCATGACACTGCTTGCCTCCTCCTTCCCTCAATAGATGAAATTAGAGCTCCGGTTACCAGGAGCAGGGAGATGTACCACATGGGGGAAGCACTGGCACAGGATGGAAATTGACACTGACCCCCAGAAAAAACAGCAGAAAGCACTGAGAATGCCACAGTACTCTGAGTCAATAATGCAGACAGGTGTAAATCAGTTCAAGTTCAGCGTACCTGTCACACAGCGCGGGTCTTTTATATCAAGCTGCCCCTCCTCCTCAGTGACGCTGCTTGCCTCCTCCTTCCCTCAATAGACAAAATTAGAGCTCCGGTTACTGGGAGCAGGGAGATGGGGGGAGCACTTGCACAGGATGGAAATTGACACTAACCCCCATAAAAAATGGCAGAAAGCACTGAGAATGCCACAGTACGCTGAGTCAATAATGGCTCCACATCAGATTTACAAATAGACAGGTTAAAAAAAAAAATTACAGGAAATTAATACATTATACATAGGATACGAGTATACAGATAATACAGTATATTATACATAAGTGCATCATAAATGAGGGTGGAGTCCATGGCAAACAAACAACATGGCAAGTAGATTTAAAACAGACAGGATATGAAACTTTACAGGAAATTAAATTACTATAAAATTACTATAAAACCCGGATATTGTTCATTGAACACAGACACTTGTACACTTGTCATCAGTACATTTAAGACTGGAGGGAACAATTGACACAAAAAATTTGGATTTGTGATCCCCTAAATTCCTAATACACTCAGACCAGGCCACCCACAGAGGCTGTGCGGGCTGGCACTACATTAAATCCTTATATGCCTCGCAGTATAGTACTAAATTAGGCAGTGTACTTCAGAAATCACTGCAGGTATAATGATCTCTTTAAACAAGATAAGGGATGTGACCCTTAAGGTGAACAACAAATTGTCAAAAATTCAGTAAGCTACAATTTAATAAGACAGAATTGGCAGTGTTCCTGGTAGCAAAGGAGAATTACACTTTCAAAGCTCAATCTCAGTAACTACTGTAACCCTCCCTCACTTATGTCTGCTGATCCACTTCCACACATTGAGTCCTCCAATCCTAGCCCCTCTTGGAGGTGCTAATGTCTATTTAATATGTTGTCAAGGCAAGGGTTGGGGGGTCAAACTAGCTCCACGGAGCTGTCTAACCCAACTGTCACAGTCTTTATTTGAAATGAGCTCTGATGAGCTCCAGATGAAGTCTGGTGCAATTAAAAATTGTTTCAGCTCAAGAGAGCTGGGGCGGTCTCCGGATGTCCTCTTTGAGCTCCGGTGAGCTCTCTGTGACAAAACAGAGAAGGCAGCCTTTTAAGTAGGCAGCCAGGACTTTTTCAAACTTGGCACCTTTTTGGGGGCGCAGGAAAAGTCTTTGTCAGAGAGCTGAAATCAATTTTTAGTTTCACCAGACTTCATCTGGAGCTCATTTCAAATTAAGACTGTGCCCAGTTGGGCCCACCATCCCATAGAATTTGTTACCATCCACAAACAAGTACATTTTGCCCGTAATGCCCTCCCCAATGTCACTTATGAAGACATTGAACAACACAGGCCCCAGCACCAGGCCCTACAGGACCCTTCAATTGACTTCCCTGGTGCTGAATAACTCTCTCCCACCACCACCATACACTAACATTTCCGCATTTATGTCATCCCGTTCACGAAAGAGTGAGATGACTTAAAAGACAACAACTTATCAACTTATTGTAAATGACATACCTGTTAAAAATATTACTATATGAATATGGACTTCTATCTACAGAGGACCTAGCATGAAAAAGCCTGTTTTGGTAAAACATTGCATGCAGGCCTGTAAAATGGAATAACAAAAGTTGGTATGGAGCTCATGCTTGAGTTTTTGGAAGTGGATTCATGGTTGCAGAATTGGCAGATTCTCTCTGAGAAGAATACTATGATTGTTTTAAAGTAGAAATGGGGCATACCAAGTATATTGTAGTGAAGTGCCCCACAGTACCTCCAACCCCTCCATTCCCCCATGGATTTCCTGTGTCTCTGTCACTTTGATACCCTCCCTTGTATACAGCACCAATCCTCCTCCCTTCCTTCCCACCCTACCTTTTCTGAACTGAGTATAGTCTCATATGGTCATGCCCCACTCTTGGTTTCCTGTGCACCACAACTCAGTAATGGCTTCCATATCCAGGTCTGACTCCACAATGATGACCTCTAGGTCTGGAATTTTATTTCCAAGACTTCTTGCATTTGCACACATGACCTTTCACACTTTGTTCTCACTCTTTCTGCTTTTCCCCCATTTTACAGTTTTGACATACTTCCTTTTCACTTCTCTTTCTGCAGCTCTTTCTCCCATCCCCTTTGCTTTCTACCACACTGCTTTTTTCTGTATTTTGCACCTGGGGAGTCTCCTCCCTTCTTGTCCTCCCTTCTCTCTGCTTCAGTCTGTGCAGGGGCTGTTAATGCCTCCATTTTTTCTTCCACCACTCTGCTCAGCTAGTTTAAATGATCATCAAAGAATTATTTAAACTGTTGACTGAGGACTGCGATTCCCCTCCCAGATGGATGCAGACCATCACCTCTGTATAGGTCCATATCCAATGGTTGCTAGTCCCTGGTGTAGCCAGACCTCTCTTCTTTATATTATTTCTTCAATCATGAGTTGAAGCTCCTGATGTGGAGAGCCATATCTTCCCTCCAGTTGTAGACAGGCAGCACCTAAGCAAAAGCTACCATGTGCACTTCCAGCCTAAGGCCCCTCCCCAGCTCCTTGAAATCTCCCCACACAATCCCAACCTATCCCTAGCCAGGTAATTAGTCCCTATGTGGATAATGAAATCCAGCTCCTGCTCCTACCTCAATGCACTAGTGATCCTTAGGATCCGCTATCCAACCTTCTGAACAATGATGCCAGGTAGGCACATACCTCTCACATGTCGCAATTTTAGCAGGAAGTAACAATTTTTGCCCACTTTCTGGGGCTGGACCCGATGGCCCAATTCAGCTCCTTAGTGTCTTGCATTTGGAGGCAGACACCATTAGTAACTTAACATGCCATGTAAAGCATAGCTGGGCTGACCAAATCTCTTGTATTCTGCTGATCCTTTTATTGAGTTGTACAGATCAAGCATGCATGTGTCAGACATGAGCGCAACATCAGTCAGTGTGCTCACTTGCACAGCTTGGTCCTTTAGTGTTTTGACACCTCCACCTCTCACAGCCTTTTAATACCCATACCCCCCTCAGATCCAGCAGTCCCCTCTGGCACTCTTGGACCTCATACATTCTTAAAGAGTTCCAGAACACTGGAGAGGAAATGCACATTTAAGTGACTGATGGCCTGCCACTTGAGCAGCACAGTAGAGCCAGTTGACTGAGAGGAGGAGGAGAGACTTTGTGAGTGCAGCTACATACACACTATACAGCACCCACCAGAACTGTAAAAAATCACTATCACAGTGGCATATTTATTTTAATTTAATACAAGAGCTATATATTAACTATTATCCAGCATAGCAGCCAGCCAGCCACAAGTTCTACCAGCACAGTAGCCAGGAGCCTGATTTTCAGACTGCCAGCAATTGACAGTTGATATAGCGGATGGCCTGTAGGGAAGGGTGTGCCTATTTGCAGATGATATTAAAATCTGTAATAGGGTGGACACCCGGGGGGGTGGATGGAGGCCATGAGGCAGGATCTGAAGATTCTGGAGGGGTGGTCAGAAACTTGGCAACTGAAATTCAGTGCCAAAATGTGTGCTGTGATGTACTTGGGTCATAAAAACCTGCGAGCAGCTTACGCTCTGGGGGGTGAGTAAATAAAAAAAAATAGATCAGGAGAGGGATCTGGGGATTATAATATCAAGCAATCTTAAGGTAGGTAGCCAATGCAACAAAGATGTGGGAAGACAAATGGAATGTTGGCATTCATTGGGTGGGGCATAACTAGCAAAAGGAGAGAGGTATTGATGCATCTTTACAAAGCCATGGTGAGGCTGCACCAGGAGTATGTGGTCCAGTTCTGGAGACCACACCTATGCAAGGACATAGATGGGATGGAGAGGGTTCAGAGAAGGGCAACCAAGATGATGCATGGTATGCAGGCGAAGCCATACGAGCAGAGGTGTAGGGAATTGGATCTGTACCCATTGAAGACCAGCAGGGAGAGAGGGGACATGATTGAAAGTTTTAAGTAAGTGAAGTTGATCAATAAGGTAAAGGAGGGCAGCTTTTTTAAAAGGAAGGAGGGGGCTAAAACTAGAGGGCATAGCCTAAGATTGGAGGAAGGAGGATACAGAGGCAATGTGAGGGGGAGATTCTTCATGGAGAGGGTGGTGGAGGCCTGGAACAAACTACCAGAGAAGGTGATGGGGCTGAAACAGTGGAGGGATTCAAGAGGACATGGGACAGACATATGGGGTTGATAAGTGGAGGGAAGGGGAGGGTCAGTGGAAAAGGAGATGAGTAGGGGGAAGAAGGGGCAGACTCAATGGGCCACTGGGGTCCTTTTCTGCCATTGGATTTTTATGATTCTGTGAATCTGTGACACTTTGCCAACCAGTGTGTGCCCTTTTTTGAGAAGAAAGTTGTTTTTTTGTTTCAAGGGGTATTTTCTCACAGATCTGACCATGGCTTAAGGCTTTCACATCTGAGCCTCCTTCCCCCAACTGGACTTGACTGACAGTCTGACATGATAATAAAGCCTTAAGCAGCCTGTCATCATCAGCACAGAGTGAACCAACAGAACGTGAGTTGCAGCACAATATGGTGGGAGGCAGCAAGGCATGAAGGAATCCTGTTATAAATGCATTTTGTTCACTCTCAGTAGAACAGTACCTTTTTTGAAACATGATTCACTACAGTCCATGACTATGCAAATGTTATGCTAATGGTATCCCTGATTTTGGTCAGTTGTCCCTGATTTTCAGCGGTTCTGTCCTTGATTTACTCATCCTGAGGAAGACTTAGAGAGGTATGGGTAGGCGCCTCATGAAGTACGCAGGTCATCCCGTGTGGCAACTTTGTTTACAGACAGTTTATCTGATATCTTCCATTATAAAGAGAGAAAAATATGTTGGGCACCCAAACCTGACACCACTGCATTGGAACATGAGCGAGACACTCCTAAAAATCCAGGCTATTATTTTTGTATTTTAGTGTCTAATTAAATTTCATCTGTTGTCTTCCTTGAGCTGCATTAGCATATGAGATGATAATGTCACTTAGCCCATTAGTCTTTACAGCAATGTCTGCTAATTTATAATTATAAAGCAGGCAGCAACAAAGGTGAGAAATACCCTGGATAGCTTTAGTTAGCTTCAAACCCCTCTTACAGTGATAGCTTTAAGACCTTCTTAACAGTGGTGGAGCAGGATACTGTCTTTTCCTGTAACTGTTTTGATTGTATGTTTCCTAAAATTGTAACAAAAGGCCTCATTGACACAACCTACCTCATTCATGGTTGCATTGTGGTGCAGGCTGCTCCATTCAAGCTTCAGCAAGGCAGCTCCCATTCACACAGCAGCCACCTACATCAGTACAACTGATCTTCCAGTGTTTTGACTGAATTTCCATGGGGCGGGGGGAGAGACTGCCATGCATTATGTACAGCAAGATCAAGGTTCCTTTATAAGTAAGCTCTTTCTCTCCTTTAGTGTTTTTTGTTTCACACTATATTCACCCAGGATAGCCCAGCAGAGATGCATCATCTCGATCCAGTGGGATTCTGCTTCAACCCATTTTTGCAGCTGGATGTGGATTACTGAGAGGTTAAACTTGCCCATGGTTACACAGAGAGTATTTGTTTCTCTAGAGAGGTCTAAACCTGTTAGCTCACAGTTCCCAAACCCTTGTTCTAACCAGCAAACCACACTAGCAACTTTTGGTGCTTTCAAAATACAGAAAACTGTAAAATTCATTCATTATTTGTCTCGGTGCTGGCACTGTTGTGAGTGGTGTCACCTGTTCAGACAGTCATGTAAAATATGTCTACACCACTATGTGATCCCAAGAAAAGGGGGATCGCAGTGAAATGCAACACATGCAGACACTGTGATGCTCACATGGCAAAAATGACAATGCTGTGACAGCTCTGCACCACTCAAAGTGGTACAGAAAATGCTGTGTGAATGGTCCTTCCAAAAGTAATGCACAAGCAGTTCAGTGAGACAGGCTCAGCAATGCAACCAAGCATAACAGACAATTTCACCCCACTTATTAAGAGTCAAATAAAAGTTTAGCAAGTAGACAAAAACCCACATACTGTCAGTGGGCATAGCGCTAATGCACAGACATAGGTGAAAAGGCTAACATTTACTACTTAATTAGCTTATTGTAATGTTACAGTGCAAAGCTAGGGCAAGTCTTAGTCACAATCTCATGAGATTAGGTGCATACTCGGAAATGGGGTCAGAGATCAGCCATCTCAATACAAACAACAAAAATACAGTAATAAAACACATAATGCATACTGTAATTTCCAGACCAATGTTTATTTTTGTAAAATTGAGTCATTCTAAAGATAAAATAAATGTTTAAATTTCTCTAGAGGCAAACTCAATGCATTCCTGATGGGGAACACCCATCATCCACTGCACATGAAGACATACAGTAGCAGCCCTGGACTTGATTGAAGTGCTGTATGCATTGCACTGGGGGCCCACCTGGAAAGTACAGTACATTCTTCAGGCAGCAAAGTATTGAATGAGAATGGTAATCAAAAGAAAAAGATACAAGAGACAAAAATGGTTCTCTGGAATGGTCACGGAAGCAATGAGAGCCAAAAAGAAGGCCTTCATCAGGTACAAGGAAAAAAAGGGAAGGAAGAATGGAGAGAGTACCACATCAGAACAAGGAAAACCAAAAGGGCGGACAGAGAAGTGAAGGCAGACACAGTGCTGCATATTGCAGAGAGGATCAAGGGTGAGAAAAACAGTTCTTTATATAAATTAGGGCAAAAAGAAAGATGGGAGAAGGAAAAATTGTTAGGGAGGGAGGGTAATTGAGGAGGACAGGCAGAAAGCAGCCATTCTTAATAACTACTATTGCTCTGCATTTACAAGGAAAGACAGAGTGCCTTTGCCACAGAGTGGCATTAAGACTGCTGTAAGGGGACCCTAAGATGGATCAGCAAGTATTTACCAGTGAAAGGGTCTGGAAAGGGCTAGCAGCCCTTAAGATAAATAATGCTCTGGGGCCAAATGGGATGCACCTGAGAGTGCTCAAGGAACTGGCAATGGCACTAACTGATCCCCTGGTAGTTTAATAAATAACTCAATTAAAACTGGGGTAGCTCCAAAATGCTGAAGAGTAGCAGACATTAACTCATTGCACAAGATGGGGGACAAAGAGCAACTGGGCAACTACTGACCTATCAGTCTTACCTCTATTGTGGGTAAACTGATGGTGACACTAGTGAAAGAGGACCTCATGAACTGGAAAGCAATGGACTCCAAGATAATAAGCCCTCATGGGTTCAGGGCAAGAGGGTCTTATCAGACCAACCTGATAGTATTCTTTTACTGGGTTGTTTATCTCTTACCCTATGAACTCCCCTAGCCTGTATCTAGCCATTTTTGCTGCTCCCCAACCCCCTGCTTAGGCATAGCCTGTCTAAAGAGTAGAGAGGTTTATCCTCCCAGGCATACCCTAATCCCCCATGTAGCTGAAGCCTTCATCCTTACATCACTCTTTGAGCTAGTTATTGAAGTCTGAGATTTTAAGTCTCCTAACCATTCTGGCTCTGAGAACTGGCAGCACTTCTGAGAACCCAAACATTTGTAACCTCTCCTTAAGTTTTTCCCCAAGCACCCTGAGCCTGACTTGAGCTACCTCCTCCCTGCATCCTGCTAGTCATTTGCACCCAGGTAGATGACCACATGGGGTTTACCCCCTCCCACCAAGTAAGCAACTGTATTATACAGTAGGCATGATTTTCTGAGCCATTATGCCTGGGATTGTCAGAGGGTAGGGTATCAGAGAGGGAGAGAAATTAGGGTTGCTGTTTACTCATTTTCAATATGTTGGCCCTGTATGAGGTACCAGACTACTGATGCATGAACCTTTACTTGAAGTTTGGCCTTACCTCATATACAGTAGGTACAGTAGGTGAGTGGAAGAGGTGGGAATTCCACTTAACAACCCTAATAACATATAGAAACATAGACTCTGATGTCAGATAAGGAACTCTTAGCACACTGAGTTCCAAACTTTGAAGGTATTGAGTTATCAACACAAAATCAGAATAAACAGTCTTGATGGACATTACTTTGATAGCCCTAATTGCTTATTTCCAAAATGTGTGGGGTTTGAGTTTAGTGCAATAGCAACTCTAGTAAGCATTAACATCATTTATCTTTTTGCCAGAATGCCTTCTCTTTGTGAAATCTTCATTTTTAACTTTATTTTGTTAAAGGGGGAGGCTCCTGCTTTCAGGAATATTTAAGCATGCAGCATTATCTTTTCTTTATCATCGGATATGTTCTAAAGTATAAAGGCAGATGTAACCATAATACCATGAATATGGATCGCAACCCGTAGATTAATGACATCCAGCTTTCAAAATACTAGCAACACATCTTAAAACATTTCAACTTATTCATCACATTTGGTTGGATAATGGTGCAAGCATGGTACTGATCAACCACTTGCAATGTCCTCCAAGTAACTGATGTCATTGGAACAGGGAGTTTTCAGTACCCTGCAAAAAGTCAAATGTGAAGACAAACTACTTGAAAACAGTTTATGCTGAGCAATCAATTTCTTTGAACTCTTAGTGCAAATTGCAGTTTTTTTTACTTCAGGAAAAAGAAAACCATCAAACAATTTGTTTCTAATACCTTCTTTTGTACAAACAAAATATTATTTGAAGAAAAAGCTTGACTTTCAAGAGTTACACTGTTATTTCTTCATCTAGCCAGTGGATAAAGAGTTGAATTTCATCCCACATAAACATTTCAGATGTTGACTGAACTTGCAGAGTGCTGAGTATTTGGTTGAAAGTAACATCAAAAGGGAGAATCAAGAGACTGCATTCATAGTTAGACAGGTGTAGAAGAGAGTTTTATCCCCCATTTAAACTTGTCTTTTATCACAAAACTGTCTATGTTATAGGGTGGGGTAAAATGACTCATGTTCAGCTCTGGATACCCCAAGTGAGAATTGGGAACACTGTGAATTGTGGGGCATTGTTAGGCTCTTCATTGCAGTGTGGCCTAGATCTGCAACAGAGTTAGCTCAGCTGTTTTTATTTCTGGTTCCTGAAAATAATGCTTAACTGTCATTCCAGGTATATATGTACAGAATTTTGTTTCTTTTCCCCCACTGGTACTGGATTTGTTGTGTGTGCCATACACAGAGTTACTTGACAGGTAGGGTACCCTAACATGTGTCTTCCTTTCTCTGGTGCCAATTATGCTACTGTGACTTCTACTGTAGATACCTTTGTAGTGGATATATGCCTCCCTAACTGGCTTTTTTTTCTTTGTACTGTAGTTGGAGTCCTAGATCTATGCTTCAAAAAGGGTGTCTGTTATTGTGGCAGAAAGCTGGATGTAAGTTAAAAAATATTGCCATTAAAGAAAAAAAAGAAGTGGCTACTGTTTGCCGCTAATTTTACCTTGATAATTCCTCTTGTTAGTCCACCAACAACATTTGCGCCCACCACAATAAAAAGCAAAAGCTGCACATTTATGAATCTTGAAATTCCAGTTAAAGAACTCTAAAAGTACTGTACTTCTGTGGTACCAATTTTTGCTTCTTCTATGACAGAAAAATGTAATTGAAAAAGAAATGGGACCCAAAACATATCCAATCTTAAACCACATCATAAACAATCAAGGCAGCAGTTAAGGAGAAGACACCGTCTGTGACTTTTAGAGATGGCACGCAGTAATATCTCCATTATCTTGTAAAAGAACTGTGTTAGAGAATTTTATAGGAGAACTGCTGGAGCTTTAATTTTATTCATATTTGTTTGCATATTATTGTCTGGGAAAGTGACACTAAGCCAAGGCTCATTTTCAAGTTTGACCCATGATAGGGGTAATATAAGTGGAAAGAGACCCCATAATACAAAATGCTAGAGTGCAAATTAATCCTTATACAAAAGACAAAACCAACATGAAAATGCACATATCATTGACTAGGAATACAAAACCAAATAAAGTAAACAATGCAAAAATAAAGAAACAACGCCATGCATGTTAAAGTGCAAACATACTGTATAAATGAATACAAGTAAAAAGTACAAAATGCAGAATAAGGGAGGAGAGAAAAAAGTATGAAACTGTGCATGTAGAAAAAAAGCAAAATAAAACAGTACACTTACCAAGAAAGGTGTGTGTTAAAAGGTGGGCACTCTAGCTATGTCATAGGAATAAGCAATTGATAATATAGGGGAAATGATTGGGGTAAAATGCAGGGGCAGGCACAGGGGGGGCAGGAAAGATAGGGAGGAGGAAGATGAGACTAGAAGAGATTAAAAAGGGGAGAGGGGTTATTAATTCTAATTTCTTAAACAGATGTGGGTGGATAGGTCCATGAGTAGAGCTTCAAAGGAGTAAAGGGAAGGCAAGGAGTTGAGAGAGAAAGGATCCTGTTCAAAGGAAGAAGGAAAAGGCAGATTGCCTAATGGACAATGTAGATATGGGGTTGAGAATGAGCAGGAATCAGGGGAATGGATGGAGCAGGATGAGGGGTGAGATGGAGAAAGTTATGAGGAGTGTTAGCAAGAAAGAGAACTGAACCACAATTTTGAGATTTCTGGTGCAGTAAGAGAGACTCCAGGTTTCAAAGGAGGGAGGTGTTAGAATAGACAGAACACTGTTGTGTTTGAGGAGGACTGTTGAGAGTGACGTGAGAGAAGAAGTGTAAAAGGTGTTCTACTTGGCTATGGAGGATTTAAGGGCAGCACTGCTCACCACATCTGCATAGTCAAACACTGGTAGGATTATTTTGAGAACAATCTCATGGAAGATCAGGGGTGGGTGGCATGATTTATTGTGTGACAGCACTCTAAAATAGAAACATATAAAATTTGGGGCAGACAAAGAAATGTGGTCCATATAGTCTGTCCCTACCTCAGTCCAAGTGCTAGTCTAGTACTGTGCAGCAAATCTGATACTGGTCTGACTGTTACTGTCTGGATCTAGATATTGCCTGCTGCCTCTGGGAGTTTGCCCCTCTCATAGTCTCTATCTACTGTTTTCTTATTGCCCCCACCCTCCCCAGGCCAATAAATATGTCCCATGTGTATTTCACCATCTGTACATTACCTGTCCCTGTCGCAGATGGTTCCACTTATCCACCATTCTCTGTGTACAAAAGTATGTCCTTGTGTTCCTCCTGAACTTGCCCCTTTCTAACTTCAAGTTGTGCCCTTTTGTGATGTCGTTGTCACTGAATCTGAGAAACCCCTGGCAGTCCACTCTGTTGATAGCCTTTAGATACTTGAAGGTTTCAGTCATGTCCCCCTCTCTCTCTTCTATTCTCCAGCAAGTACGTGTTTAGGTCTGCTAGTCTTTTCTTATAGGATCTCCCCTGCTGGCCATGCATCATCTTGGATGCTCTCCTCTGAACAGCTTCTAGATAGTCCCTATCCTTCTTCAGATGTGGACTCCAGAACTGAATGAAGTATTGCAGGTGAGGCCTAGCAAGTGACTAATACAGAGGCAGGACCATTTTCTTACTTCTGCTTGAGGAAAGCCCTCCATATGCATCCAATCATCTTGTTTGCATTACCGTATTCCTTATTGCAGTGTACAGAGTTCTTCAGGCTGCCACAGATTATGATCCCAAGTCCCTCTTCTTTGCTGTATATCCCAGACATGTTCCCATTATCTAGCATTCTTTCTGAGGGTGTTTTAGGTTTGGAAAGATGCTTTTTATAGATTATATCAATGTGGGTGGAGAAGTCACGGTTGAAATCCAGCCACACACTAAAGTAATTGAAATAGGGAACTTCTTCAAGGAGGACATCTAGAACCGTAAAGATAGGGGTTTGTAGGGCTTAATTAGTCTCTTCTTACTGCCAAAGATCATTGAACAGTTTTTTGGCTTTGAGAGTTGATTCAAGTGTAACCAGCAGAGGACACTGTCAAAGACACTGCAAAGACTTTTTCAGATCAGGGTCAGAGGCATATAAGGCAAAAAATATGGAGTCATCTGCATACTTTATATGTAAATGTATGAGGAGACATAGACTGAAGGTTGTTAATTTATTAAAACAGAGAATAGGATTGGGCACATGATGGAGTCTTTTAGAACTGCTTAGAGGATTGGTTATGGGGAGAGGGCATTGCCTACTTGGACTGGTTGAAACCTGTCTTATAAGCAGGAATGACACAAACTGACTAAAAGATCAGAGAGCCCACCCTTACATGTTTGTCATGTATAATATGGTTCTACACTCTGCCAAAGGCCTTGGCAAAGTCAACAAGGATAGAAGAGGCAAACTCATCCTTATCCACCAGTTTCAGGACTGAATTAGTAAACCACAGAAGAGATGAGACTTTAGAATAGATTTTATGGAATCCAGAGGTTTTATGGAATCCAGACTTGAAAGGGCAGTAAAAAAAGAAAGAATCAAAAAAAGAGAAATGTTTGGACAGGAAAAGTTTTTCCTACACTATAGCAAGAGCAGAGAGATGGGATGGATATAGGGCAGCAGTTGCCTTGGAAGGAGGTGCCACCTCCTTTTTGAAGTGGGAAGACAGTAGCATCATAACTGAGGCACCTTACTAAGTCAGAAGGTGAGGATAAATTGAACTGAATTATTTAGACTGGTGTTTTTATATCGTGAGTGTAATTGTAACTGTGACTGTTTTATTGTATATGTATACTGACTGTAATGGTCCTCTGACTGATCAGTAAACTTTACTGTATTTTGGATGAGAGGGGATGAGATTGGGACAGCAATGGCTGGGGCAGAGAAGAGTAGATGTTTGGGATTCCCTTATAGAGACTGAGAAAAGGAAAAACTGAAAGAAAAGTTGTAAGATTATCATCAGGACAAATTGGTGGTGAAGGAGGGAGGAAGGAGGGATATTAGCAGGGTGAAAGCACCAAATACTTGGGGGTAGGCTTTGAGAAGACATATCTTTTGGAAATACTGTAGTAAACCATCCATTTGCCATTGAGCCACGATGGGCCAGCATTCACAAAATGGTAGTGGTGGGGGTTGAGATCAGAGGATCCAGTCAGTGAGAAAGTAGTTGGAGGAGAGGGGATTGAGGTGGTTGGGTTAGAAGACATTGAGGTTGAGGAACTGTATTTGATGGGCAAGTATTTTTGTTATGGGAACAGACAATGAAGGTTAATGGTATCAAGAACTCAAAGTTCAGCAGATGAAGTGAAAGAAGAGAAAGAGAGTGTGAGGTTAAACATGGAGTCAGGTTTATAACTGGGTGGCATTAGATGCTGATCCCTACAAATACAGGGATGGAGAAGAGAGGAGAGCTTGCATTACAGTAATTTTTAGTGAGGAGGGAATGGAGGTCTGATGTATGACATCACAAATGAAGTTGACAATGACATACATGGCCACCCTTCACCCCTCCTCCACCTGCTTACCATGGTCCAGCCTGTTGATTGCATATCCAGCAGTGGAGATATCTGCATAACTAATTTTGGATGACATGAGCATTCTGAGCTGGTGGGGACATCTGGCTTGAATTGTAGGGTGCACAGGCTAAAATTGTCGATCATAGATGCTAACCTCCAGGTACAGTATTCATATAGAAAACTATCAAGCTCTCAAATAGTGAAGCGGGAGGGAGGGAGGAAGCGAGAGAGAGAAAGAGAGAGAAGAGGGAGGGGACATGGGAGTGTGTACCAGACCTGAGATTGACATATCTTGCCTGCAAAAGCAGAAGGGATATGATGAGCATAATTGCATGGTACTTCCTTCTATCCAGGGATGAGTACTGGGAGAGAATGTGGGCAGGGGGGTGCAAGAAAAGGGCCTCCAGAGCAAGGGAGGTGAACGAAACACTGCCGCTGTTAAGGCTGAAACAATGAGCTATAGGGGGGAAAGGGGTGAAGGAAGAGGATGTGGTAGAGGAGGGTGGGGAGGACAGGTAGATTGGGCACAGGTAAGTGGGAGATGAGAAAGAAGAAAGCGAGAACATGCATTTTCAGACAGAGATCAAAACAGAGCAGGGAGGTAGATAGACAAACAGACAGACAGATATACAAAGACAAACAGATAGATATTTAAACATGCCTTTCTAAAATCCAAAACTTTTTTTATGATAAAAACAAACACAATTCAAGGCCTAAAACACAGTAAAAAGAGTATATACAAGTAACACTTGGACACATTAATAAATGAAAACTTTCCTCAATAAATATCCACACGTCAGTTTAAAAAATATAATAATCAGTAAAACATGGGTCACCTCAGAAAGGACATAGACAGGGTTGAGGCAGTCCAGTGGATGGAAACTAAAATGGTGCAGTGGTTACATGAGAACCCTTATGAGGCGAGACTGAGGGATCTCAACATGTGCACGCTGGAAAAGAGAAGAGCAAGAGGGGACATGATAGAAACCTACAAGTACCTCACAGTGTCATCAAGGCACAGGTCAGGAAGCATAGGAAAACCAGGATCAGTTTCAAAATTTGCAAATAGCATTTTCTTTTTCTCAATAACAGCAAAATAAAAATTATTCAGTATAATTATTTACAAAGGCAGTGCAAACAGAGAAAACAAAGTCATTCTTCTGAGTGTATCTTTCTCTTAATTCCAAGTTTTAGTCTCTCAGTATCCCACTCTCCTTGTGTCTCTAGCAAAAGCATTGCTGCTGTTTTTATAAGTCTTTGTCTGGGAACTTGTCAAGACAACCTACTTGTCTCAGAATGTTCTTGTAAGTTTACAGAATGTTCTTGTAAGTTTCATGCAGGTGCAACAACATAGTACATGGTGTCCCAGAACTGACCTCTTGTTCACAGCTCTGCAAAGGGCTTAAAAACTGCATCTCAGGTTCCAAATAGCTTTTTGCAGTCATTTCAACAGTATAAGTATATACAGTTTTAAACAAAGGGATCCCAGTATCACATACAGTTTTACACAGAGATTTGCATGTATTTTTATAACTACAGAGATGCAAGGGGGAAGAAAAGGCAGAACAGCAAGTGCAGGCAGAGAGATAGCAAGAGGCAAAGCATTGCAAAACCATAAGAGTGATCAGTTCCTAGGTCTCACAAAATATGTGCGCTACCAGATAGACAAGCGACAGAAAAGGAGAGTATAGAACAGATACTTGCATTTAAACTATTTCTGCATAACAAATGGGGCAGGGCCTTATTCAACCCTGTCACCCCCCCAAGAGGGAACCTGTTTTTACAAAAACAGGTTTCCAGAACTTTCTTTTAATTATCTTCTTGCATTAGCTTATAATTTGTACAGTTCCGTGCATATGCAGCATAGCAAACAGAGAAGTTTCAACTCACATTTTTCCAACCTTCAGAATTCTCAATTCCTGATCCCTATCTTGACACAAAATCAACACTGACATTCTTTTTCCCAGATTTGTGCATCACTTTAAATTTAAATGTCTGTAGTGCCAGGTACCACCATGTGATTCTAGAATGTGTATCCTTCATTTGGTTAAGCGAACAGAGAGGACTGTGATCTGCTACAAGTACAAAGTCAGCTCCTTGTAAGTAAAACTCAAGGGCTTTGCCGCAAGGCATTCCTTTTCAATGGTGGAGAACCTTTTCTCTCTGTTGTGCAACTTCCTACTGATATATAGAATAGGATTTTCTTTTCCATCTATATGCTGACTCAGGACTGTACCTAGGCTTACCTCTGATGCATTAGTCTGTAACATAAATTGTTTCTCAAAGTCTGGGTTTCTTAAAACAGGGGCTGAACATAATGCAGCCTTAATGGCCCGAAAAGCCTCTTCACACTCTCGGGTCCATTTCACATTATTTGGGAACTGTTTCTTTGTGAGTTCAGTGAGGGGAGTAGTTAACTCGGCCAAGCTGGGAACAAATCTCCAATAATTACCAGCCAGCCCTAAAAATGACCTGACATATTTTTGGTTCTCGGGACATGGCTGTTAGCTACAAATTCTATCTTGGAAACCTCTGGCTTGACTTCTCCATTTCCCAAATCATAGCCCAAATATTTGGTTTCCTGCATGCCCAATGCACACTTGGTAGCATTAATTGTGAGACCTACCTTTTTGATCAATTGGATAACTACTCATAGGTGTTCCACGTGGCTTTTCCAGTCTTGCCTGTACACCACAACATCATCCAGGTATGCAGCACAATAACCAGTGTGAGGGGATAAAATTACATCTGTGTACTGCTGGAATGTAGCAGGTGCGCCATGTAAACCAAATGGCATGGTGGTGAATGGACAGAATCCTATAGGAGTGGCATATGCAGTTTTGTCTCTGGATTCTTTAGCTTGGGAATTTGCCGGTAACCCCTGGTGAGATTGAGGGTACTGATATACTTGGCACTTCCCAATCTGTCCACCAAATCACCTATTCTGGACATAGGATAACTGTCAAATTATGGCACTTGATTAAGTTTCCTAAAATCAAGGCAGATTCATTCACCCACTTCCTTTTTGTTTACAATCACCATTGGTGATGACCAAGCACTTCTCAACTCTTCTATGATACCCAGTTCTTTAATTTTTTGTATTTCCTTAACCACGTCTGCTCTTAACCGCTCTGGTAATCTGTATGTCTTTTGTCTAATAGGGTGAGCATTCCTTGTCACTATTATGTGCTCGACCTCTTCCTGGTATTGTGGTAAAAGTACTGTTAAATGTCTGTAGCAAGTTATGAATTTCTGTGGTTTGTTCGGAGGTAATGGAAACATTCACCTTTATAGCATCAGCAGTTACAGTTTGTTCCAGTCTGTCATAAGCAATATCAATATCTTCTTTATCAGTTTCTGGTAAAACAGCTTTTGGTGTTTTTTCAACCTATTTCTTGAGGAGGATAGCATGGTATATCTTAATAGGATTTTTCCTATCAGGGGTCTCAATATCACAGTTCACTGTGCCAGTACTTTTAAGAACTTTGTAAGGCCCTTGCTACTTTATTAACAGTTAATTTTCTGTAGTGGGTAACAGTAGCGAGACCTTTTCACCTGACTCAAAAACTTTTTCTTTTACCCTGTGGTCATAATGCACCTTCTGCTGGTTTTGGGCCTCTTCCTGATGACTATGGATGATTTCAACATATTTTGCCAGCTTCTTTCTCAGGGCACACATTTAAGATGTAATAGATTGTTTCTGATGGGTATTATCTTCCCATGTTTCTTTTATTACATCTAGAGGCCCTCTAGGTTGTCTACCATAAAGCATTTCAAATGATGAAAAACCTGTTGATGCATGTGGCACTTCTCTGTAAGCAAAAAGTAGGTAAGGCAAGTATTGGGTATTGGTACCAGTCTTTCTCTTCCCCTTTTACAAATCCTTTTAACATGCATTTTTGGGTTTGATTAAAACGTTCAACAAGACGATATGTCTGAGGGTGATGAGGGGAGGTTCTTATGGCAGTGATACCTAGTAGTCAGTAATGCTCCTTCAGTAATGCAGCACCAAAATTACTACCCTGATCAGTAATAATCTCTTCAGGTATGCCCACCTTGCTGAAAATTTTGGCAAGCTCTGCTGCCACTTTTGGATCTGTGACAGTACACACTGGAACTGCCTCTGGGTATCAAGTAGCACAGTCACATACTACCAGAATGAATCAATTACCCTTTTTACTTTTGTCAAAGGGGCCAACCACATCAATTGCAATTCTCTCAAAAGGCACATCTGTCGAGGGTAGGGGCACCAGGAGCACCTTGTCTTTTTTAGTCACTGGGGCTAATTTCTGACACTCAGCACAAGAACCGGAATAGGTAGCATCTTTGTGACTTCCAGGCCAGTAAAATCTGTACAGCAATCTGGCAAGGGTGTGATCCCTCCCCGAGTAACCAGACCTAGGACTATCGTTTGCTATCTGTAACAACTCAGATCTGCTGTATACTTTTGTGGTATAGCCAATTGTTCTATCTGGTCCTTTGTCTGAGGTTTAACCCAGACTCTGTACAGCAGTGCATTACATTTTTTAAACATAGGTTCACCCTGTTTTGTTTTCACCACCAGCTGCTTAAAATAACCCCGGAGGGAAACATCATTAGCTTGCTGTGAAAGAAAATCACAATCAGTTAGTTTAGTTTCAGCATTTTCATGTATTAACCCCTTATGTCCATCAGTCTGTTGTTGCCACTGTTTCTTCAGGCGTCATCTTTCTTTCCTGTATCTCCCAATCTTGGAGCTGTGCTCAAACAAGTCCAAATCAAAATCACCGAAAGGAAAAGTATCCCTACTGTCTGAGATTTTCTTTCCCTGAGCTCTTGTCACCACACCTGCTGAAACATCAGGATTTACTCCCTCTTTGATTAACTCAGTAAATCCTGGAAAGTCATTTCCAATAATCACAGGTACAGGTAACTTAGGTGCTACCCCCACTTTCATTTGATGTGACACCCCATTAACAGTCAGAGTCACTTGGGTGGTGGGATAGCATTAAGTGTCCCCATGGATGCAGATGACACCAGTACCTGGTCCTTTGGGACATTGTTTTCCCAGTACTTCAATATGCACTAGGGTTTGTCTGCTTCCCAAATCTGTAAGTCCCTTCACAGTCTTATCTCCCATCTTCACATCTGTTAAGTACATGTCCCAATTTGTTAAGGATAAATCTGCTCCAGTGTCACTCTTCTTACTATGGCAATTTCTTGCAATATGACCTGGCTTATTACAGTTATAGCAAATAAAGTCTTTGGGTGCAGATTTGTTACCCCCACCAGAGTTCTTATCAGACTTGGAGTTTAAATGGGAAAAATGAGTGTCTTAACGCTGCTTGACTGAACCTTGCTGCTGAGGCATCTGTCTGGCCATTTGGTAGTCTTCAGCCAAATAAACAGCCTTTGCCCCACTTTCTGGTCAGTGTTCTTTTACCCAAAGCTGAATGTCTGTGGGTAGAATGTTGAACTGCTCCATTACAAACATTTTAGTGATCTGTAGGAGTGTTTTGCCCTCTAGTTGGAGCCATTTCATAAGGAGTTCTCTGAGTTGGGTGAATGTTTCTTGAGGATTGTCGACTGAGTTGTACTTCAGAGACCTAAATCTCAGCCTGTAGGTCTCTCCTGAGAATTCATATCTTTTAAGGGCCTCTCTTCTCACCAGGTCATAGTTTTCTGACTGTGCAGTGTCCCTGTTGCTGTAGGCAGGTTGGACTTTCCCAGTCAGGTAAGGTACCGGTCTGATTGCCCATTGTTGCTTTTGCCACTGGCAAGCTGCAGCAACCCTTTCAAAAATTGTTAGGTATGCTTCGATATCATCTGAGGGACACAACTTTGTAAGTTTGTCTTTTAGGTTGTTGGTGTTTTGTTGCTCTGCTGGATCAGTGCTAGATCCTCCAGCTTTGATAACTTGCAGGACATCCATCCATCACTGCATCTCTTCTCTTCTCTTCTTTGTTGCTCCTGTCAGTGCATCTCCTCTTTTATGTGCTTGAGTTGTTTAATTTCTTCTTTTCTCTTTGCCTCTAAACATTGAATCTCTCTTTCTCTCTGCTGCATCTCCTCTTTTCTCTGTTTCTCTGTCTCTTGTTGTTGTATAACCCACCATTTGAAAAAGACAGTCATGCTTTCAAGTTCTGTCACTGCCTGCTCTTTTTTTCCATGACTGGTGCTTCCTGTACAGTCTCAGTTTGGACTTTTGTTTCTGCTTCTAGTTTGGCTGCCATTCTTCTGGTAATCACACTGGACTTGCTGTTGCAGAATCCTTACCTTTCTTTTATGCTTCCACAGTACCAGGTCTAATACCTATGTACAAAACTCCTGGCTTAGAGTATGCATGGCATAAATCCCACAACTGACACCATCTGTCATCAAGGCACATGTCAGGAAGCATAGGAACACCAGGAGCAGTTTGATAATTTGCAGATAGCATTTTATTTTTCTCAATAACAGCAACATAAAAATTATTTAGTATAACTATTTAGAAAGCAGTGCAAACAGAGAAAACAAAGTCCTTCTTCTGAGTGTTTCTTCCCTTTAATTCCAAATTTTAGTCTCTCAGTCTCTCATAGAAACACAGAAACTCAGAACACAGAACTTGTCGGCATGCAAGCACAATCAGGCCCATCCAGTCTGCCCATAGACCCTATACATTGTATGTGGCCACTGACCCTATGTGATCAATGGCTTTTCATCACTCCCTCCCCTCTCAAGGTTCCCTTGTGCCTGTCTCAGGCAAGCATAAACCCATCCACTGTGCTTGCTCCCACTACCTTCTGTGGCAGACTATTCCAAGCGTCAACTACCATTTCTGTGTAGAAAAACGTCCTCACATTACATCTTAATCTACCCCCCTCCAATTTCACATCATGCCCCCTCATTCTAGTACTTTTTCTACATTGGAAAAGGTCCCCCACCTGCACCTTGTTTATACCCTTGAGGTACTTAAAAGTTTCAATCATGTCATCTGTTCTCTCCTTTCCTCCAGTGAGTACATATTGAGGTCCCTTATTCTCGCCTTATATGTTTTGTGGTGCAAGCCCTGCACCATCTTTGTCACCCTTTTCTGGATAGTATCCACCTTGTTTATGTCCTTGCACAGGTGTGGCCTCCAGAACTACATGCAGTACTCCAGGTGAGGCCTTACCAATGTTTTATACAATGGCATCACTACCTCCCACCTCCTGCTAGTGATATCCCTGCCCATGCACCCCAGCATGCCACTGACTTTCCCTGCCAACTTTGCTCACTGCTTTGATATCTTAACATCATCAGAGATGATAACCCCTAGGTCCCTTTCCTCCTCGGTGACTGTCAGCTCCTCCCTCCCAACCTGTGTCTGTCTCCAGGTTTCCCTCTACCCAGGTGCATTATGTTGCACTTTTTTTGCATTGAACATCAGTTGCCACATCTCTGGCCATCTTTCAAGCTTCTCCAGGTCCCTCTTAATTTTCTGCACCCCTTCTGGAGTACCCACCCTGTTGCAGATCTTGGTGTCATCTGCAAACAAGCAGACCTTTCCTTCTAGCCCCTCTTCAATGTCACTAATGAAGACATTGAACAGGACTAGTCCCAGTACTGATCCCTGCATTACCCCGCTGGTCACCCCCCTCTCCCCAGATTATACCCCATTTACCACCACCCTCTGTCTTCTGTCTGTTAACCAGCTCCTAACCCAGTTCACTACCTTGTCTCCCATGCCCAGACTACCCATTTTGTTAACCAGCCTTCTATGTGGAATGGTGTCAAAGGCTTTGCTGAAATCTAGTTAGGTGACGTCTACTGCCCTTCCCTGATTTACTTCCTAGTCACCCCATCAAAAAAATCTATCAGATTCATTTGACATAACCTTCCTGTTGTGAATCTGTGTTGCCTCAGATCCTGGGCACACCTGGATTCCAGGTGTGCCACTATCCTTTTTCCAACAGTGTCTCCATGACCTTTCCTACCACTGAGGTGAGGTTGACTGGCGTGTAGTTCTCTGCCTCCTCCCTCCTGCCTCTTTTGTGCAGTGGGGCCACATGTACCCTTCTCCAGTCTTCTGGATCCACACCTGTGTTGAGTGACTCCATGAACAGGGCTTCCAGAGGCACTGCCAGTTCCTTTCACAGCTCCCTTATATCCTCAGGTGGATGTCTTCTGGCCCCATGGCCTTATCCACTTTCAGCTCTGTGAGTTCCTCCAGAACTCTCTCCACTATGAATGGACTGGTGTCCACTCCCCCCCATTGCCTCTGCTATCCATCTGTGGTCCTTGACCCTCCCCCCAGTGAATAATGAGCAGAAGTATTTGTTCAGTATTTCTGCCTTGAACAGATCCCCCTCCTTACCCTCTCCTTCCTCCCCTTTGAGCCTCACAACCCCTCTCCATTTTTTCTTCTTTCACTGATGTGCCTATAAAATGCCTTGTCCCCTTTTTTCACAGACCATGCTAAACCCTTGTCTGTTTGCACCTTAGCTCTTCAAACAGCCTTCCCTGCTTCTCTTAGAAGGTACACCTCCCTGTCCTCCTCCTTTTGGGTCCCCTTATATTTCCTGAAACTCAGTCTTTTAGCCCTGACTTTGTCCCTCAACTCCTTAGAGAACTGTAGTGGTGGCCTTCTTCTTTTCCCTTTGGCCACTATGCTAACACATTGGCTTGTTATCCCTACTATGGTTCCTTTCAGTTTCTCCCATTGGTCCTCCACCCCCTCTATTACCTCTCTTCCCCAGGACAGCTTGTATACATCTACCAATTTCAGAGAAATCCACCCTCCTAAAATCTAATACTTTTGCCCTTGTGTGGCATATTTGAGTCCATGCTGCCATTCTGAATCACACCATGCAGTGGTCACTGTACCCAGCTGCCCTTCATCCTGTATTTCTTTGACTCTTTTCCCATTGGTCCATACCAGATCCAGAATCAACTTGTCTGTTACTCTGCTTGTCTTTCTAGCAAAAACATGTCTGCTCTTTTTATAAGTCTTTGTCTGGGAATGCGTTAAGAGAGCCTGCTTCTCACAGAATGTTATTGTAAGTTGCATTCCTTGCAGGTGCAACAAAACAGTACATGGTGTCTCAGAACTGACCTCTTGTTCACAGCTCTGCAAAGGGCTTAAAAACTGCATCTCAGGTTAACCCCTTGAATTCCAAATAGTTTTTTGCAATCGTTCCAACAGTATAAGTACATACAGTTTTAAACAACATGATCCCAGTATCACATACAGTTTAACACAGATATTCACATATTTTTTTATAACTATAGATATGCAAGGGGGAAGAAAAGACAGAACAGCAAGTGAAGACATAAAGATAGTGAGAGGCAGAGAATTGCAAAACCATTGGAGTGATCAATTCCTAGGTCTCTCAAGAAAATTTGGTTGTGCAACCAGACAGACAAGAGACAGAAAAGGAGAGTGTAGAAGAGACCCTTGCATTTTAACTCTTTCTGCATAACAAATGGGGCAGGGCCTTATTTAACCCTGTCACACACATGGGTGCACAAAGTGCATGAGTAAAGTTGCTTTAAAATGAGAAAATGTACCAGGACCAGTGATCATTTGATGAAGCTGGAGGAGGAGTTCAAGAGGAATGTTAGGAAGTACTACTTCACTAAAATATTGGTAGATGTTTGGAACAGACTGCCAGCAGATGTGTTGGAGATGAGACAAACAAAGTGAGGGGGTCTTCAAGCAGGCATGGGGCACACATAGAGGAATATTAGTAAATAGACAGGGAGGTGGTATGGTTGCTAGAGACCAGTTAGGGTCTACATAGACAGACTACATAGGGAACAACTGGGCTGACTGGGTGAGCCAGATGTCCCTTTTCTGTGGAAAAATTCTATGTTTCTACGTCTCCTTGATTCTGGGATCCGGAGAAGCCTAGAGTAACAGCCAAGTTTTAAAGGGACACTGATAACCTTTTTTGCATCATATTATTTCTAGGTAAAACCACACATTTTATGATTGCTTATCTTATCTAAAATTAATTTATGTTTCTGGTTGTTTTATCTGCCATCATTGACTGGAATACAAAAAGACACAGGCAGATGGGGATAGAGAGAGGTGCCAGGAGAAGCAAAGGGAAGCAGGGAGGGCAGTAACAGAAACCAAAGCTCAGACAGAAGAGCACATTGTGAAAACAGTGGTTAGAGGGGATAAAACCTTTTACAGCTACATAAGTGAAAAAAGAAAAGCAGAGGGAGGGATAGTGAGGCTAAAGGGTGAGTGTGAGAGTAATGTTGAGGATGACAACGGTAATCAGACATACTGAACAGATATTTCTGCCAAGTCTTTACAGTAGAAGGGGTAGGTAGTGGGCCAGAAGGGAGTACAAAAGGTGGAGGGCACAGAAATGGACATAAATCCCTTTCCACTGGAAAGGGTCCTAAAGGAACTGGAAGGAATAAGAGTTGATAAAGCTATTGGCTTAGATGGGGTGCACCCCAGGGTGTTGAGGGAGCTTAGAGAAGTGGTAGGTGAACCTTTGGTGACCCTGTTTAGCCAATCATTGGAAACAGGTGAGGTGCCCAAAAACAGGAGAACAGCTGATGTAGTACACTTATACAAGAGTGGGAACACAGAGGAAGAGGGAAACTACAGACCGGTCAGCCTCACCTCAGTAGAGGGGAAGATTATGGAAGCACTACTGAAGGAGAGATTAGTGGAACACCTTATGCGAAAGGTCTACAGGACCCAAGGCAGCATGGTTTTACTGGTGGGAGGTCATGCCAGACTAACCTCATTGAATGTTTCGACTGGGTGACAAGGAAGGTGGATCAGAGGGGCAGTGGATGTGGTCTATCTGGATTTTATTAAGGCCTTTGACACTGTGTCCCATAGGAGGCTGTTAAACATGCTGGACAAAATGAGTGTGGGTAGGACAGTAGTGCGTGGGGTGGGGAATTGGCAGGATGGCAGGACACAGAGGGTGGTGGTAAATGGCTGTCACTCCACAGAGGGAAGAGTGACCAGTGGAGTGCCACAGAGATCAGTGCTGGGTCTGGTCCTCTTCAGCATCTTTATCAGTGACATTACGGATAACATAAAAGGGAGAATTTCCCTGTTAGCTGATGACACAAAACTCTGTAACAGAGTGGACATGCTGGAGGGAGTGGATAGAATGAGGAGAGATCTGCAGAAGCTTGATGAATGGTCAAGGGTGTGGCAGTTGAGATTTAATGCAAAAAAGTGGAGAATAATGCACATGGGGCACAAAAATCCTGGAACAACATATCAGCTGGGGGGAAGGATATACCTGCAGCATGCTCCAAGCAGGAAAGGGACCTACGGGTTATCATCTCTGATGATCTAAAAGTTAGGAGTCAGTGCGATAAGGCAGCAAGTAAAGCAAATAGGATGCTGGGATGCATAGGCAGGGACATCACCAGCAGGAAAAGGGAGGTCATAATTATACAGTACAAGACATTAATGAGGCCACACCTGGAGTACAGTGTCCAGTTCTGGAGGCCTTACCTACATAAGGGTATAGACAGGGTGAAGACAGTTCAGAGGAGTGTAACTAAGATGGTAAAGAGTTTGCATCACAAGTCCTACAAGGACAGGCTGAAAGACTTGAATATGTTCTCCCTGGAGGAGAGGAGGGGAAGGGGGTATATGATAGAGACATACAAGTACCTCACGGAGAGGAACAAGGTGCAGGAAAACACTATTTTTCAGAGGGATAGATGTTCCTGTACTAGGGGTCATGGGATGTAATTGGAGGTAGGGAGGTTCAGAGGTAATGTGAGGAAGTATTGCTTAATGAAAAAGTGGTGGACAAGTGGAACACCCTGCCAGAGGAGGTGGTGGGGGCTGAAATGATTACGGGATTCAAGAATGCATGGGATAGGCATTGGAGGATCCTAGCAGTTGGGGGAAAGGGACAACCCAATTCAAGAGAAACTTGAAAAAGCAAAATTACATGTGCAATTGGGCAGATTAGGTGGGCCAAAGGCCTTTATCTGCCATCAGTACATATGTATCTAGAACTGAAATGCATAGTAATGTACAGTTATACCCAGCATTGTTTTGCTTCAAATCATTGAACTTCTCTTGTTGCATACTTCCTGAACATTAGAAACACCCTCAAACACTGCAGCCACTCACAATACAATAGTCTCCTCTACTCCCATGGCTTTATTGTGTTGGGGTGTTCCTGACTCCAGGAAAGATGCATTGGGAGTTGGTCAAGAAACGTAAGCATAGATGTTTTGGTGTCATAACACCAGTATGGAGGGCACTCAGTTTTTCACTTTTTATGAGAAAAAAGAAATCCAAATCAGACTCTATCACAAGTCTCTACAGAATGTGAATAGTCATAAAATATGTTTTTTAAACTAGGGACACTTTGAGGCCTAAGGGGGGGTTGACAGTGTCCCTTTAAGATGAGACTTGAAACAACTGACTAAATAGGTAATCCAGATGCCCTGAGGAGTACACTCCAAAGCCTCAGAGCAGCAAAAGAGACTTCCCTGCTGACCGCAGATCTCAGCCAAGAGTGGAACATGTAATAAATGGCTGTTTGAGGAATGCAGGTCCCAGACACCAGGTGGGTTACAAGGAAATTTGTACTAAGGTTTTTGGTGAGGAAGAGGAGGGTAGGATGAAAGGTAAGCTAACGGTTGGGGTAAATGAATCAAAGCAATTTAGAGTGTGCAGGGTAGATAAAAGGAAAAGGAGGGTAAAGGATCAAGGACAGGGAAGATGATAGCAAGGGAGGAAGGCAATAGGTATAGCTATGAAGATGGGGTTGAGGGAGGCTAAGCAGAAAGGGGAAGGGGACATTGGGGGAGTGGCCACCACAGTCCAGCAGTACTGAACTAAACAATTTTCTTTGGTGGTGTTTGAAGATGATGCTGATCTGGATGATTGAACTTGTATGGAATAGAAATTGAATATTGCAGTGTGTTGTAAAAGTGGACCATACTGGCAGTTTAATAATTGTTTGTCTTTGTACAGCTCTCTGCAACTTAAACAGGACAGATACCATACAATCTGATATTTTTCCTTTTATTACCTCAGTGCATGATTAGGTACTGTATGTGGTACAACAGCTATGCCAAAACACTATGTATTTTTCCTGGTGGTCTAGCGAATCCCCCACCCCCATCACCTGTTCTGAAACTGTCTTCAATAGTCCTGGCTGTTAAGTGTTCATCCCAGGCTAGATGGAGCCTTGTTTTTTTTCTGTCATCATTGTCTATGTTTCTGTTTCTCTTGAAAATACTTCAGAGTTTAATAACAATTATTAAGAGAAAGGAGAGGAAGGAGAGGTTAAGCTATGGAGTATGTTCAGACAGGCTAGGTATTTGTTTTCTTTGAATAGTTTTAATAAGCTTTTGTCAGTGCCAAACATGATTGCATGTATGCTGCTACAAGTTAGAACAACAGCATCTTGCAGCTATGGGCATACCTTTCTTACCAGCAGTAGCCATTGTTTTGTAGAGTTTTGGTTCCACTGGTCTAAGGAGTAAAGACCCCCCCTATTCAGAGATAGCTGTGTTCTCCGTGGTAATTAGGGAACAGTTGGCTCAGGGGCAACATTCAGGCAATTAGTGTACTGTGACTGGAGTATGGTAACTTCCTAAATATGGGGCCATGTTGGCTCAAACGGGATAGCACCAGGGCTCCTGTGGGCAGTATTCAGTCATAACATGCCAATGAGTCCACTAAGCATGCAAGGCACTATGGGTCATTTGTATACCAATTATGGGCTCATTAACATGCATCCTGTAGCTGTTTTGAATATTCTGGTAGTTTAGTGGTTTCCCAACCCCCCTTTGCCATCCTAAAGCAGTTTTCAATATTCCTGGTGTTCCAGTTGTCCCCACCCCAATCGCCTGTCCTGTAGCTTTCTTGAATGTATGTGGTGGTGTAGTGTGTCCCCCGTAACAGCATCTGTACCCTTCTCAGCTTGCCCACTCAGGACCTTACTCTCTGACCCCCCCCCCCATCACATAAGCCGAAGTATGGCAATACCCAGCTGAAAAGTTGATGATGTTATAATTATGCATCATGAATGACAATTGTCAATTATTTTTCAGAGGTTAAGTTCAAGCAACAAAAAACATCATTGGGATCAAATTAGTAAAAATAATTAAACATTATCATTAAATGTGTTTAATGGTGATCTCATATCATCATAATTTTTCATGATTGTCCATACTCAAAATTACTGTGATAAAATAAAAAAAATCTATTTATCTTTTTTCTATGCTTTTGGAATTTATTTGGTCTTAGAAACATAGAAACATAGACTTTGACGGCAGATAAGGACCGCTTGGCCCACCTAGTCTGCCCATTTTTTGCTTGAACTTGACCTCTTAACAATAATTGATACTTAGTCTGACACCTTTCTTCTTACTAGTGTTTTAAAGGCTAACACTGGTTTATACTGTACATCTCCATTCAGTGGTTGCACTTATGGTGAGTTGCTACAAGTACCTGTTTTTGCTCAAAACCTTTCCTAACTGTCTGCAAACTAACACTGTCAAGGTAAAATTAATTTTAAAATAGAAATTACCACTGTTTTGACCCACAACCTGTACTTTTGAAGAATGCAAATTAGTTATGCAAATGTATATACCATACTTAGTAGTAGTAGTAGTAATGATTTACTCATTATAAAATGAACATGGTTTACACCCACTGAGTACAAAATTACACTTATTTACAAGGGGCACATATAAAAGTCAGTTCCTGGTTACAAGGATAGAATACATTATAAAGTACAAGTACATAGTCATACAAGATTATACATAAATCATTGATCAACATTAGCATCTTACATCAAACATCAACTAGGCAACAGTACCTAACATTGCATGCACTTTTCCTAAAGGGATAAATACTTGACTTCACATACTTTACATTGTAATTAATTTGCTTTTGCTGATATTTGACATAGAAACATAGAATGTGTTGGCAGATGAGGAGCATACGGCCTACCTAGTCTGCCCATTTCCCTACTCACTGCTGCAGTCCCAGATCCTATTTTATCTGTGGCTCTCCTGCTCTTCATATCTTCAGGGTACCCTTATATCTATCCCATGCACTCATGAACCCCTGTATTGTTTTCGCACCCACCACTTCTGCTGAAAGACTGTGCAATGGCTCCACCACCCTTTCAGTGAAAAAGTACTTCCTAACATTACCCCTGAGCCTTCCACCCTTCAGCCTCATATCATGCCCCCTTGTTCTTGTGCAGAGTTTTCTCTGAAATATGCTTTCCACCTGTCCCTGTATTTTATACCATATTTATTTCTCTAAGGTACTTGAAAGTCTCTATCATATCTCCCCTCTCCCTTCTTTCCTCCAGTGAATAACTATTAAGGTCCCTAAGTCTTTCCTCACAGGGCTTCTGGTGCAGTTCATGTACCATCTTCATTGCCCTTCTCTGGACTGCCTCTATTTTAACATACTAACATACTGTACTAAGATGCCAACAGAGTAGGCCTAATGGTATATTGAGTCTGTTAGAGAATCAGTACCCGGTAAGGGCACAGCGGCTGCCCCCCCCCCACCGTAAATCCCCACAGCTCATCCCCCAACAGGGGTACATCTCCATGTCTGGCATTATTCATTTTTATCTTACCCCTATACCTGTCCCATCCCTCTTGAATCCTTCCACAGCATTTACCTCCATCAGTTCCACAGGCAGCGCATTCCAAGGCTCCACCACTCTCTCTGTAAAGTAGCATCTCCTAGTCTCTGCCCTTAGCCCCTGCCAACCAGCCTTATGGGATGCTCCCTAGTGGCCCCTGCCTCCCTCAGCAGGAAAACCCTATCAAGACTTGCCCTGTTTAACACCTTTAGGTATTTAAAGACCTCAATCATATCCCCTCTGTCCCTCCTCTCCTCCAGGGAGTACAAATTGAGCTCCTCAAGTCTCTCCTCATAGGACTTTTCCTCCAGTCCCTGTATCATCCTGGTCACCCTCCTCTGGACCCTTTCAAGCAGTGCAATGTCCTTTTTCAAGTGCGGTCACCAAAACTACACACAGTATTCAAGGTGTGGTCTGACCAGTTATACAGTGGGAGTAGCACCACCTGCTTCCTTGAGGATATCCCACTGGCAATGCACCCCAGCATTTTATTTCCTTTGGCCGCAGCCCTCCTACATTGTTCAGAGTTATTCATTTTGGCATCCACAACTACCTCAAGGTCCTTTTCCTCCATCCAAAACCTGCAGTTTCTCCCTTCCCAGAAAGTATTCCTGAGCTGTGTTCCTAAGCCCCAAGTGGAGAACCCTACATTTCTTATTGTTAAACTTCAGTTTCCAGGTGCAAGACCACCCCTCAAGAGTCCCTAAGTCCCCCTGGCAGGGCCCTTCTACCCTCCTCCCCATCCACCACCACCCTCAGCTTTGAATCATTGCCAAAGAGGCTCATCTCACTCCTGATACCACTTCTGATGTCTGAGATGTAAGTGTTAAACAGGGGTGGACCCAGCACTGACCCCTGTGGTACCCCATGAATGACCTTCCTAGGAGAAGATACCACCCTCGACCACCAGCCTCTGAAACCGCCAAGTTAGCCAGTTTCCTATCCACCTAACAATTCGCACCCCAACCCTCATACCCCCTAGCTTATCCAGTGGCCCAGGCTGCGGTACTGAATCAATCATAGAAACATTGAAACATAGAATAAGGGCCGCTTGGCCCACCCAGTCTGCCCATTTCCTTACCTAATGGATAAGATGCAAATCCTAGCTAACCAACAGCCTACTTCTTCCTACCTCCAACCCCTAGAATTGCCTAACACCTTGCTGAAGTCTAGAAAGAGGACATCCACCGGCCTGCCCTGATTCAGTGCCTTTGTCACTCATACATAGAACTGCACAAGGTTAGTCTAACACAATCTGAAGTGTACAAAGCCATGTTGGTGAGCGTCCAAGTGGCCTCTTGTCTCCAGAAACACTTCCAGCCTCTCTTTCAATATGGTCTCCATCATTTTTCCCTCCACTGGCATCAGGCTGACAGGCCTGTAGTTTCCCGGCTCCTCACGTGGGCCTCCTTTGTGGATAAGTACAACATGGGCCATCCTCCAATTCTGAGGCACCCACCCCATCTGAAGGGAGGAGTTAAAAAGATCCTTCAGGGGTGCATCCAGGACATCTGCCATTTCCTTTAGCACCCTAGGATGAAGGCCATCCAGACCTGGTGCCTTATCCGTTTTCAGGGCCTTGAGGGCTTCCCACACCCTACCAACAGAAATTTCACCATCCATGACCTCCCCCCTTCTTCAGATCTGACCCCTCCTCCAATAAGGTGCTGCCCCACCATCATCCCTAGTGTAGACTGAGAAAAAGTAATCATTAAGCACCTCAGCCTGCATCTTGGCCTCCTCAGTCCACCCACTCCCTGACCTCAGTCTGCCAATCTGCACCTTCACTTTCATCCTTTCCCTGAAATACCTAAAGAACCCTTTATCCCTTCTCCTGATCCCCTGTGCCAACTTCTGTTCCACCCTCACCTCGGCCAATCTCACCACTCTGGATACCCTCTAGGATATCATATCATACCCCCCCCCCATCCATAACCCCACTCATTCTCTTGTATTGACTGTAAGCAGCCCTCTTCTCTCTCACCACTTTCTGGACCTCTCTGTTCCCCCAGCATGGCTTTTTTGGTGCTACCAAATGTAAGTCTGACCTTCATGCAGGCCTTAGTAACTTCCTGTAGCCCTCTTTTAATAATCTCCCACCTGCTATCTATGTCCATGTCTGGTCTGATCTCCTCTAAATGTAACTTGAAGATCCCCTCCATACCCTTGAAGTCCGCACCCCAGAAGTCAGTTACCACTGTTTTAGTGTGATTTTCTCCTTCCCCCAAGTCCGGGGAAACCAGACCATAGCATGATCTCTTCCTCCAAGGGGGTCCCTGACCACCAGGTCTCAGAGATCTGGACCACCCAATACCATGACTGGGATCTTACGATCCTGGGTTACAAGGTGTTTCACAGGGACCAGGAGGGGGAAGGGGTGGATATTTATGTCAGGAAGGGGATACTGTGTACCAAGGAGGGGGGGGATGAGGGGAGGCCAAAAGCCATATGGGTATTGCTCCAGAGCCCTAAAGGTAAGAAGCTCAGGATGGGGTGGTGTACAGGCCACCCTCACAGAGTGAGGAGGTGGATAGGGAGCTGGGGGATCAAATCAGGAAGGTCAGTGGCAAGGGAAATACAGTTGTAGTGGGAGACTTCAACCTACCTGGGGTTGACTGGCAGATAGCAACTACAGCACACGCCAGGGAATAAGTGCTGCTGGAGGCTATCCAAGATGGCTACTTAGTGCAAGGGGAGATGGAAACTACTAGAGAGGGGAACATACTGGATTTGGTGCTAACAAATGGTGATCAAGTCCAGGGTGTGGTAGTACAGAACCCTCTAGCAGGAAGCGACCACTGCTCAGTGTGGTTCCTCCTCAACACAGGAAGGGAGTTGGCTAAGACCAGGACAAGAGCGCTGGACTTCAGGAAGGCAGATTTTGCCAGAATGGGCAGCATCCTAGAGGGGTATTTAGCTAAAATTACCCAGTGATGGATGCTGAATGGAAGTGGACAATCATTAGGAAGGGGCTGAATGAGGCCACGAACACATGTGCCAAATCTCAGAGGAAGCAGTCCAGGTCCAAAAAACCTAGCTGACTCAGCAAGGAAGTGGAGTGGAAGGTGAGGGAAAAAAGACTGGCCTTCATCATGTTCAAAAAATCGGGGTCTGAGGAGGATAGAGAGGTGTTCACAAAGGCATCTAGGGAGGTGACCAGGTCAGTCAAGGCAGCCAAGGCAACAAAGGAGCTGAAGCTGGCTCAGGGGATCAGAAGAGGGGGAAAGGGGTTCTTTAAATACATAATGGAGAAAAGGAGTTGTAGAGATGACATTGTTAGACTCAAGAGGGATGGGGGATGGGCGGAACAAGGGAACGAATATGCAGAGGCACTCGAAGATTACTTCTGCTAGGTGTTCACAAAAGAAAGGGATGGCCCAATACTGCAGGGAAAAGGGGGCAAGGGTGAAGGGGGGTGCAGAGATAATAGATGGGGTCATCCAAGAGGACAGAGTTCTGAAAGGCCTTAAAAGTCTTGCAGGTGGACAAGGCACCAGGACCAGACAGTGTACACCCAAGGGTCCTGAAGGATCTGGTGGAGGTGTTGGCAGGCCCTCTGATGGCCCTCTTTAACACCTACTTGGAGATGGAGAAGGTACCCAGGGAGTGGAGGGTGGCTCACGTGGTGATCCTTCACAACAGTGGACCCAAGGACAAACTTGGCAATTACAGACCAGTAAGCTTGACTTCCATTATGGGGAAGTTGATGGAGATCATTCTAATGGAGAGGTTGACAACCTTTCTAAATAGTAATGGTCTACAGAATGAGAGACAGCATGGGTTTGTCTCAGAAAGATCGTGCCAAACTTAACTGATCGACTTTTTTGACTGAGTCACAAGCGTGGTTGATGAAGGCCATGCTATGGATGTCCTGTAATTGGATTTCTGCAAGGCTTTCAACTCGGTGCCCCCTGGGATGTTAATGAGCAAGCTGAGGGACGTGGGGGTGAGGAAGAAACTGGTGGTGTGGGTTGACAGCTGGTTGCAGGGCAGACAACAGAGTGCAGTTGTAAGGGGGGAGACATCCTAACCAAGGCCAGTAAGAAATGGGGTGCCACAGGGTTCAGTGCTGGGCCCTGTTTTGTTCAATGTCTTCACTGGAGACATTGCAGAGGGGGTCAAGAGTAAGGTCAGCCTGTTCGCAGACAACACTAAGATTTGTGCAAAAGTGGAAAATGAGAAAGGGAGGATCTAGCTAAACTCGAAAACTGATCTGGGGAGTGGCAGTTGGGGTTTAACACTAAGAAGTGCAAGGTCATGCACCTCAGAGCAAGAAATCCCAGGACCAGCTACTGGTTGGGGGTAGTGCAGGTAACAGCTTCAGAGGAGGAAAGAGACCTCAAGGTAATAGTCACAGGGGACATGAAGGTGTCAGCAGAGTGCAGGAGGGTGGTAACAAGGGCAAATAGGATGCTGGGTGCATTGCCAGAGAGATCATCTCTAGAAAGGAGAAGGTCATCCTGCCTTTGTATAGATCATCAGTGAGGCCACACTTGGAGTGCTGTGTGCAGTACTGGTGCCCATACCTCAACAAGGATGTGAGAATCCTGGAGGGGGTGCAGTGCAGGGCTAAGAAAATGATCATGGGACTGGGGGAGTTGCCGTATGAGGAAAGATTGAGGGAGCATAACATGTATTCGCTGGAAGAGAAAAGGGAAAGAGAGGACATGATAGAGACTTTTAAGTACTTGAAAGGCATAAACAAAGTCAGTGAGGGAGGATTGTTCTGCTTAAAGGGGGAAGGGTCACTAGGGGGCACAGTCTGAAGTTGGAAGGGGGAAGGTTCAGGTGGGAGATGAGGAGGCGCTACTTTACAGAGAGAGTGGTGGTGAGATGGAACACACTGCTATAGCAGGTAATCGAACTGGGGACAGTGGATAGCTTTAAGTGGCATTGGGATACAGTCAAGGGCAGGATTAGTACAGGCAAGAACACAAAGGGGGGGAAAGACCAGGAAAGGGGAGGAAGGTAGGGGTTTGGATGGGGCTGGGGAGCTGTAGTAATATGAAACTAAGAGCTGCACAATTGGGCAGACTTGCTAGACCTGTGGGCCTTTTTCTGCTGGCAATTTTGTATGTTGGTATGTTCCTAACCAGATCACAGTCTAACAGGACCACATCCAGGATACAACCATCCCTTGTTGGGTCAGCCACCAGCTGGGACAGGAATGCATCCTAGAAGATGTCCAGCAGGCACTGCTCCCTGGTCGATGAGGATGCCATAGTTCTCCAATCAGCCCCCAGTAAGTTAAGATCACCCAGCACCACCGTTCTGCCCTCTCCCTGATGACAGTGATCCCTGAGATTCCACACCAGGCCATCCTTCAGATTATCCGCCTGCATGGGTGGCCCATAAACCACCTCCATCTTCACCCTCTTGCCCCCAGGTACCTACAAGGTAACCCATAATGCCTCTATGTGCCTCTCCACCCTGCATACATCTATGCCATTCCTAACGATGAGTGCTACCCCACCGCCCCTGCCCACAGCCCTGTCCTTCCTGAACACAGTGTACCCCACTAGGTTCAGGTCGCAGTCATGCCATGGCATGGCCCAAGTTTCAGTGACTGCCACCATATTCACCTCCCTGGCAGTTAGCAATGTCTGAAGCTCAGGCATCTTGTTGCCCATGCTCCTGGTGTTTATCAGGACCACCCTCCATCCCTGCCCCTTGCCCTCACCCGTTCCCCCCAACCTGAGAACCACCAGTTGTCTGCCTGCCCCCGTTCACTTGCACACTGACGGGTGACCCTGTTGGGCACCCCCTGGCTACTTCTGAGGGGGAGAAGGTGAGCATCAGCCCCAAGCCCTAACCCTCCCCCCTCACAAGTTTAAACCCCACCTAGACTCAATGAATTCTGTCAGTTTTAGCTTCAATACCTCCCCTCCCCCCCCCAAGTTTAAGTGGAGCCTATCCCTAGCATACAGTCCCTTGTCTTTCAAAATTCCACCTTAGCCTTCTACAACCCATATCCGCTAGCCACACACCAGGAACTGAGCCATTCATTAACCTCTCTGATTTTGTGTTTGTTACCCACAGTGGCTCTAGGCACCGGTAGGATGTCAAAGAAGGAGACAGAGCATCCCATAGAGTGACACACCTGGGCTAGCTCATGGAACCTTGCCCGGACCTTAAGCACACTGTTACCCTCTATGTCATTAGTGCCCAGATGCAGTAAGATGTCAGGGGACCCCCCCACAATCCTTCACCAGAGCATAGACCAAGTGCTTGGCCTCATGCACAGGCAGGCCAGATATACTGTTGACCCTGACAGCACAGCGTTTCCCCTCACCCACCTTTCCACTTAATACCACTGATCATGGAGTCCCCCAGCAGGAGCACTCTGACCTCCTCCTTGGCCTTCGGCCTACCTTCTTCCTCGGCCACCCCCTCACCCCCGCTACCCCTTCTTTTCTTCTGGCCTCACCAACAGTTTGCATTTCCTCGGCTGCCTTACTCCGCCCCTTTCCAGTTTTGTCTCCTACCTGACCTTTCCATACATAGGACCCCTCCGCTTCCCCATTTTGACTATCCTTGCACTCCCATGTACAAGGGCCTCACTGACCTTCAGGAGCCCCTGCTACTACTTCCTCATGTCCTTATTTCTGCTCCCCCCATACTGGATCTCTGCTGGTCCCTTTTTCCCTAGGCTCTATGTTCCCTCCTTACTGTCCCCTCATCTGCCCTTCGCTGGCACTCCCAGCTCCTCTTCCTGTGCTAACCCCAGTTCCTCCAGTAGTTCCAGGTACCTCACCCCAACCCCCTCCCTTTCATCCTTATTAACCTTCCCCCCACTGCTGACTGCTACCCCTGTGCCCGCTGAGGGCCTCTCCTCCCTCATGCCCACCAATGGGAAGTACCTATTTGAGACCGAAATACTCTCAGTTGTCTGCCTCCTAGTTATCTCCTTCTGTGAGGTGAGCTGCCTAGCAGTGGTCCTTGGAGGTCCTGTTGCCTGGCTGTCGGTAGCTCCCACTCTCTGCCCTCCTCTGTCCTCATCCCCACTTGGTCCCCTGAACCTCACCTCCCGTTTCAGCCCCCAGGACTGGTCAGACCCAGCCTGAGCTCTGTTGGCCTTCCATATTTTTGCACCCACATATGCCACCCCCTCCCCCCCAAGTGTCTGGAGCTGCTTACCTTTCACTCCCTTGCATTCATTCTCCTCTCCCACCTATCCAGCTCACACCTGAGCCTGCATAATTCAGCCTCCAAGCCCATTAACCTACTGTTGCACATATAGGACAGGGCCCTAGACTCCACAGGGTACCAATGGCCATTGCAGCTCCACAGCCACTGCAAACTACCAACCTGTTCTCCCCATCCTGTAACCAAAGGCCCCTCCTCATCTGACAGTGATCCTGCACAGCCCAGCCGCTTCTGCCAGGCACCCCATAATGCACCTCCCCCTCCCTATACCAATCTCCCCTTACTCTTCCCCAGCTGCTTCCAGCCATCTTGCTCTTGTCTTCACTGGGGTACCGCCTATTACCCAATGGGTCATCTGCCCTCAGGAAGCAGGTTGTACCATGCTAGAGCAAATGAGCCCTAGGTAATGCAACAACACAATGATCTAAGCGATTTTGAGCCTGCAGACAAATTTGCCCCTGAGATCAGCCACCCAGAAAAGCCTAAAACCAAAGCTGTACTAATATGGTTTTAAAGCAACCCAAGACCAGCCTAGGAAGAGCAATATGCTTCTTGACTAGTTGCTCAGATATTCCCATGGAGCCCCAAAGTGTCACCCAGTCCCCAGGAGCCGGACCCCTGATCAGACCAAATTTACCCCTGTGCTGTGAATTTCAAATCCCATCCCTGCAACAACAGAAAGCACACAATATGACATTTGCCTGAGCAGATCCAGTCAGACTGCAGCAAATTTACGCCCACCCTGTGAACAGAAAGTAAACAGTAAGACATTAGCCTGAGCAGGCCCAGTCAGTTAGCAGCTACAAGTCAATTTGACCAACCCTGCCAGCTTGCAAACAATATGTCATTAGCCTGAGCAAGTCCAGTTAGCAACAAAAAGCCAATTAACCAACCCTGTCAGCAGCTGGCAATTTAAAAGTTTATTTATTTATTTATTTCAATCTAGGATTACAATACCTTTGAGCCAAGGCTCTTTTACAAAGGTTCCACGTCAGCATGTGCAACAGTCATCATTTTTAGTTACAAACATATAGTCATTGACTTACAGACATATAATAACCAGTACAAAGGCTTGAGCTATAAGCAAGACAAGGGAAGGGGTGGTGGGTGGGGGGAGTGAGGGTAGGAGATCGAGGGGGGAAGGAGGTGCAGAGGGTAAGGGGGAGTATGGGAGGTGGTTGGGGGCAGGGGCAGGAGTGGAGATATGGGGTTGAGGTGGGTGAAGGTGGGAGACAGCACAGCCAGGGGGCCTTGTTGAGGGAATATGACAGGTAAGGTGCTAGGGGTGCAAAGACTGATTGTAAGTGCTGGGTGCTGGGGAATGTGCAGCTGGAATGGTGGAAATGTTAAGATGGGCAATCGCAGGATGCAAGCAGTGAGAGGCGCAGCTTGGACTTGAAATGTTGGAGTAGTGCAGCTATGTCGCTGCCAAGAGAGTTGAGCCAGTTGGATGCCGATAGAGGCGAATGATCTTTGTCCTTGGGTAGTGCGACATCTTGGGATATGTAGTAGATGGGAATTGGATCTCCTTGTAGTAACGTTCCTATGTCTAGGCTTAAGGAGGGCACAGACACCAGGTGGGGCAAGCCCCGTTATAATTTTCTTGGCCGTGATGCAGGTTTGGTATTTTATTCGTTTGTCCAGTTGAAGCCATCCAGATTGGGAATAAAGGTCACATGTGTGGGTATGGCGATGTGAGCCAGTGATGAGACGACAGGCCTCATTCAGGGAGGTCGTGATACGTTTGAGAGCAGTGGTAGTAACAGACCCATATATGATAAGACCATAGTCTATAATGCTGACGATGGAGCTTTGGATGGCCACTGACAGTGCTTCTGGGGTTAGGTGTTTCCTGGGGTTAGGTGTTATATCATGAAAGCACAGGTCCAGATGTGCAGGCCCATATTGGCCAGTGGCAGCACAGTCCTCTTGAGCTACAAGTGATTGCCCTTTTGTGAGAAATGTAGTACAGGCTTCTAGGGCCAATCCACAACTCTGCCACACTGTAAGCCCCTCCCCCAACCTGCATTTAATAGCGGTCAGGGCTGAAGTGGGTGGGTGGGATGAAAAATCCTCTCCTGTTGATGCTCCCTGAGGCCCCGATTGGCTGGGGGCTTTCTCTTCACCAATGCACCCACCCATGGTGCCTTCTGCCTCTGATGAGGCAGAGCTGCTCCCTCTCAGGTGCTGCCAATTGCGGGCCCCTTTTGCTCCCTGGTGGCCACCTATGCAGCCACCCGCCTGCTCATCCTCACAGCTGATGCAGCAGGAAAAACAGCTCCTCAACGCTGCTGTGAGCCCTGGAGTTGTGGCCCAGACGTTCAGCTTTAACATCCTGTCAGCACACTCCAAAATTGCGCCACTGGTCCCAATTGTCTGGGGGCTTCCTCTCTTCCTCCTGCTGGCACCCCTGAAGTCACGATTAGCTGGGGGCTTCCTCTTCACCATTGTAGCCAATCATGGTGCCTTCTGCCTCCAATGCAGCAGAGCTGCTCCCTCTCAGGCGTTGCCAAATGTGGGCCCCTTTTGCTCCCCAGTAGCCACTGATCAGCTACCTGTCTGTTCCTCCTCACAGCTGATGCCACCAATGCAGCAGGAAAAACAGCTCCTCAACACTGCTGTTTTGTCAATGTCCTTTTGGAGATGTGGTGTCCAGAACTGGACACAGTACTCCAGCTGAGGCCTCACCAGTGATCGGTACAGGTGGCATCACCACCTCTTTCCTCCTGCTTGTTATGCTCCTCCCTATGCACCCCAGCATTCCTTTTGCTCTCCCCAATGCCTTTTCACACTATTTGGTCACCTTCAGATGGTCAAATATGATAACCCCCAGGTCTCTCTCCTGACTTGTGTTGGCCAGAATTTCCCCATCCATCCTGTACTCCTCCCTTGGATTCCTGTGATTCATTCATGACATTCATGTTTTCATAATAGTAACAAAACTTTAAGTGTCACTCATGTGATTTACAACACAGAACTATTATAATAATCAATGATCATCAGTGATTATCACTTGATCAGACATAGATAATCAGAAACCATAATGCAGATTTAAACATGCAAAATTAATCAATAATAATCAGTTTGTGATTTGAAAGTTCATGTCTGATGGTTAAATCATGATGTAGATCACACTCTCCCTTGATGATCCTATGGAAACATTTGATGATTAATGATTATCAATCATGACACAATGGGCAAACCCTAGGAGGCATACGCTAAGTGTTGTTCAGCCCCAAGTTTTACTGTCTGCTAAGTTTCACTGATCTTCACCAACTGGGAGACAGACCATTCAGGGAGGGAAGGCAGACTCCGACAGGTGCAGGAGAAGTGATTCCTTGATAGCAGTTCAACCTGAATCCTCCTTGGAGTGCACAGTCTGGGCTCCTTTCTCAGAAGAAGCAGCTTCTTTCCTCGATCACTCTACTCAGACCCAGCCAGCGACTGCTCTGTCAGCATAAGAAGCTGTTATAGCACTTACCCAGAATTCTTGGCTGCGGTATGTAAATCAGCTGTACCCACTACTGAACTAGTGCTCAGCTAATAGAAAGCTCTCAGCTGGAAGCAACAGCTCAGACACAAAGAGCACCCCTAGGAGGCATACGTTAAGAGCGGTCCAGCCCCTAACCTTACTGTCTACTGATCTTCACCGAATGCTGTACCCACTACTGAAATAGTGGTCAGTTAATAGAAAGCTGTCAGCTAGAAACAACCAGCAGCAACAGCTCAGACACAAAGGGCAACCCTGGGAGGCATATGCCAAGTGAGGTTCAGCCACTAGCTTTACTGTCTGCTGAGCTTCACTGATTCTTCACCAACTGGGAGAGAGATGACTCACAGAGAGAAGGCAGACTCCAGCAGGTGCAGAAGCAGGGATTTCTTGACAGCAGTTCTACCTGAATCCTCCTTGGAGTGCACAGTCCAGGCCCCTTTTTCCACTGATGCAGCTTTCACTCCTCATTCGCTCTGCTCAGACCCAGCCAGCAGCTGCTTTCTCAGCATAAGGAGCTGTTGGAACACTTACCCAGAATTCCTGGCTGCGGTATTTAAATCAGCTGTACCCACTGCTGAAATAGTGCTCAGCTAATAGAAAACTCTCAGCTGGAAGCAACAGCTCAGACACAAAGTGCAACCCTAGGAGGCATTCGCCATGTGCGGTCCAGCCCCAGGCCTTACTGTCTGCTGAGCTTCACTGATCTATCACTGATCACTGATCTATATATAAACACATTTTTGCTTCACTCACAGCCTCTACCTCTAGTTGTCCATATATTCCTTTCATCCATAACAGCTCAGGACAACAGCCACCTCCTACCCCCCTGCTGAGAAGATACACACCCCAGTAAAATAGCATTCATCCCTTTTCTTTCATCTGAAGATTGCCTCTAGGCAATCTATTTCTCTTGCCAGGAACTTAAACAGAGAAATAAAGGCCACTATGAACCTCTTGAACTGCAATAACTGTGGTACACTTTTTACCAAGGACTTCATTTACAGAGTGGGGCACTGTCCACCATGCTACACAAACAGTGACTTCTGATCACAGCTTCATGCAGCATGGACTGAGATAAAAATACCTCTATGATATACTAAATTGGCCCCTACTGGGCAATGGCATAAAACCTTTAGTTTCAAGGTGCACTACACCAGTACCCCTTCCCCAAAGGACAAACAGGCCAGGGGGGGCTGGCAACAGGTCAGGTCTCATACAACTGCCACAAAATCCTCAGTACAGGAAGGTACCAAACCTATTGAAACATTGAATAGGCACACTGCACTATCTACCATGATGAATAGTGTAATAAGCATCACAAATTATGTGAACCCAGAGCAGCACACGGAGGTACAACACACAACTAAACCCACTAAAAAGGACAAAAACAAACCGGTACTAATAATTGGTGACTCAATGATTAGGGGAGTAAAGAATCCCCTCCAGCAGGACCATGCTTCGACTATGGTAAGGTGCCTCCCAGGAACATCAGCATGGAGGGACACCAATCGCATAGAGGAAACTGTTTGAGGCGTTGATCAAGACACACACATGTCATTCTCCACATAGGTATGAATGACCTAGCCAGTAAGTCAGTAAAGGAAACAAAACACCAGGCTGGGTGACAAGCTTGCTTCCCTTTCATCCACTATCACCTTCTCTGAAATTCTGCCAGTCTGGAAAAAAGGAGACAGCATGCAGAAGATCAGAGAAGGGGACATCTCTGAGCTAAACACCTGGCTAAAGGACTGGTTCCAGGAAAAAGGTCATCACTTTATTGGAAAATGGCAGGATTTCTGGGAATCGGAGTTCTTTAAATTTGATGGCCTACACCGCTCAAAGGAGGGGAACCAAGTGCTAGTGCAAAAATTCAATGTTCACATCAGTCAGTTAAACTAGTGGATAGGGGGTGGCATAGGCACCCCTAGCACAAAAAGCCAAATGCCTCTCCCTCATCACCAACTAATTCAGCACAAGGATGCGCCAATCATACTCCGACCAAACATCACACCAAACGTACTCAGACCAAGCATTTCAACAAAATTATGGAACCAAAACATATTAAAAATGCAAATGACCAAAACAAAAGGGGATGGAAGGCAATGTGCATCAATGTCTGTAGTCTGCCAAACAAAATTCCTGATTTCACAGCCGTAATAGCAGATGCACAATTAAACTGGGTCACTGTTATGGAAACATGGTTCACTGGGAACCACACCTGGGATGTCATCATCCCAGGGTATGTGTTATTCTGTAAAGATTGTGAGGAAAAGAAAGGAGGGGGGTGGCATTGTATGAAGGAGATGACATATGCGCAACAGAAATCCAGGGAAAACACAGTAAAGCAGAGGCCCTTTGGGTTACACTAGGAGCCAGGGAGAAAGCCCCCATCTGGGTAGGAGTCATATATACACCCCCATTCCAGGAGGCTGACGTAGACAAGGAGCTCTTGAAAACCATCTCGATGATGGCGGACAGGGATGAGTTGTTGCTTGTGGGGGACTTCAATCTATCGGATGTGGATTGGTCCTCATACACAGCATCCTCAGACCAGAGCAAAGAGTTATTTTTTGCACTAAGGGGAGCAGGTTTGCATCAACTGGTGAACTCACCCACCGAAGATAAAGCAACATTGGATCTAGTGCTGACAAACAGCCCAAGGATCCCAGAAGCAGAGGTGGGAGCCAATCTAGGGACCAGTGATCACAGTTCAGTCTGGTTTACTGTGAACAATATGAAGGAAAATAGTCACACTAAAATCAAGGTGCTAGACTTCAGAAAAGCCAACTTCCCCAAAATGAGAACTATGATCACATCCATGCTAGAAGGAGAAATCACGGGAGATATAGAGGACTGCTAGAAGATTCTGAAGGCTGCTCTGCATACAGTAACAACCGGATGCACTAAGCAGATCAGCAAGTCCAAAAGAAGGAAAATACCTCTCTGGTTCTCTCACAAGGTAGCATCCAAAGCCAAAGAGAAAAAAAGGCTTTTAACACAATTCAAGCAAACAAAACACAAAGCAGACATGGAAGAATACAAGAACAAATTAAAGGAGGTGGGGAAAGCTGTTAGAAAGATAAAAGCACAGACGGAAGAGAAAATAGCACAGCATGTTAAGGAGGGAGACATAACCTTCTATAGATACATATGAGAAAAAGGAAAAACTAAAGGAGGAATAGTCCGATTAGCAACCAAGGAAGGTAAGATGGCAGAGAGTGATGAGGATAAGGCAGAAGAACTAAATGAGTTCTTTTGCTCTGTCTTCACCATAGAAGACAGTGGCAAAGGTCCTACAATGAGCAGGACAAAGGAAGATACCCATGGAGCAGATACTAGCCACTTCACAAGGGAGAGGGTCCTAAAAGAGCTTAATAAACTGAAAGTGGAAAAAGCCATGGGACTGGATGGCATACAACCTAAGATATTGAAGGAGCTCTGAGAGGAACTGGCCACACCACTGGCTGAGCTCTTCAACAAGTTACTAGACAGTGGGAAAATACCTCAGGACTGGAAATAGGCAACCGTTGTGCCCTTATACAAGAGTGGAAACAAGCAAGAGGCAGGAAATTACCACCCTGTCAGGTTGACCTCAGTTGTGGGGAAAATGATGGAGTCACTACTAAAAGAGAGGACAGTAGCATACCTAACAGATACAGGAAAAATGGACCCAAAGCAACATGGCTTCACAGCAGGACACTCTTATCAAACCAACTTGATTGACTTCTTCGACTGGGTCACCAGAACATTGGATCAGAGAGGGGCGGTGGACGTTGTATACCTAGATTTCAGCAAGGCCTTTGACATCGTACCTCACAGAAGGCTAACCAACAAGCTGGAACATATGGGAGTTGGCCAGAAGATGGTCAGCTGGATCAGTAACTAGCTGAATGATAGGACCCAGAGAGTGCTAGTCCATGGATCATTGTCAAGGGAGGGTACGGTGACCAGTGGTGCCCTGCGGAGATCAGTACTGGGACCAATCCTATTTAATGTATTTGTAGCAGACATAGTGAATGGACTAGCAGGGAAGGTTTGCCTATTCACAGATGATACAAAACTCTGCAACAGAGTGGACACAAGAGAAGGAGCAGACAACATGGAAGCTGACCTTAGAAGGCTAGAGGATTGGTCCAGGGACTGGCAGTTACAATTTAATGCCAAAAAGTGTAAGGTAATGCACGTGAGAAAGAGGAACCCTGGAAAAAGTATACACTGGGAGGACATCAACTTGAGGAGACACAGACAGAGTGAGATCTCAGCATAATCATCACTGACAAATTAAAGGTAGGAAAACAATGTGAGAATTAGCACAGAAACTGGGTGGCATCCTCGGATGTATAAGTAGAGGTAGTTCTAGTAGAAAGAGGGAGGTTATCATGCCCCTCTATAGATCCTTGGTGAGGCCACACTTGGAGTACTGTGTTCAGTTCTGGAGACCTCACCTCAAGAAGGACATTGACCATTTGGAAATGGTGCAGAGAAGGGATACTAAGATGGTGCATGGACTAATTCACAGGTCATATGAAACAAGACTCAGGGAGTTGAACCTAAACTCCCTTGAGCTGAGAAGAAATAGAGGGGACATGATTGAAACATTTAAGTACTTGAGGGGATTTAACACAGCTCAGACAGGCAATCTATTTCAACAGAACACTGCAGCACACATGAGAGGGCCTGATATGAGACTGGTAGGAGGAAGGTTCAAAAGCAACCTCAGGGAGTACTTCTTCACAGGGAGAGAGTGACAGACCTGTAGAACAGCCTGTTGCAGGAGGTGGTAGCATCAAAGACAATCAGGGAGTTCAAACTTGCATGGGACAAACATAAAGGACAAGTTAGGACAAAGGCTGCATAGGATGGGGGTTAGTTTCTAGGGCAGACTAGATAGATCGCATGGTCCCCATCTACTGATGCTTTTCTTATGTTCTTATGACAGACCTTCAAAAAAAAAGTGGTTAATGATTTACTGGTTTGTCTGGGTAGTGACAGCGACCTTCTGTCACAGCCCTCCTGTCACAATCTCAGCTGAGCGCCACCTGACCATTACTGTGTGATGGTGAGTGCTGTAGAAAAGCCATCTGTCAGTGAGTGATTGTGAGCACTGTAGAAACAGCTGTTTGTACAATGTTCACGATTGCTCACTGACAGTCAGATGGCAGCCAGCTGAGGTGGTGAGTGGATGGCTGTGCCAGTCGCCATCATTATTGTAATAGTTTGATTTATATGACCAAGGCAAGAAGGTGTGGGCAGGAGGGTCCTGTGCAGGCCAGTGAGGAGGGGATCAGATATCCTTTTTTTTTTTGGGGGGGGGGACAGTAGACACCAAGAATGTTATAAACAGCTGAAGGATAAGTGATCAAGGTGCTTTTACAATGTTATTTTTTTGTAGAACAGATCATCTAAGATGCAACATCTTTTCAGTGGTGTTCTGCTGTAGCGTCCTGCTTTTACATAGTTTTACAATCTATCTACCCAGGATAACCCAGCTGAGATGTGCTATTGTATCTCGTGTGCTTGTGGGTCCTGCTTCAACACTTTTTTTACATAGTATTTACCTGGGACCCTATTTTACTTTATATGATATATTTACCCAAGTTAGTCAAGTGAGAAGCAATTTCTCATTTTCAGTGGGGTCTAGCTTTTACAACATATTTTTCCACGACATAGCAACATAGATGTACATCCTTCAGTGGGTTCTGCTTCACTGGGTCCTGCTTTTACACATTTTTACTATATACTTATGGAGCATAGACCAAATGAGATCCAATATCTCATTTTTTTTCAGTTTCTTTTCATCCCCTCCTTACAACCCTCTCGGCCAACTCCTTCGGACCTGGTCAACCCCGTTGATCCCTTCTATGGTGTCTGCTCCTAGAGTGCCAGGCTGGCTCCGTTGTCTCCCTACCTTACTCCTCTCTTCCAGAGTGCCTGCACAACAGGGTCTGTCTGTGGGTAGGTGATCAGGGCTAGGATCGGTCGTCATCCTGGCCTGAAAGGATTTTTTTCCACTTTTCTTCCTCTGTGTCCCTCCTCCCCCTGAGGACGTTGGCACACAGGACTGACGTCCAGACAGATGGCGTGCTGATGCATGCCATTGTCAAATGCCCACAATGTCCTCCCCTTCCAGACTCCAGAGAGCTGCTTGTGACCTGATGTCCATGCTTCCACAGGCATTGGTGCTTCAGGTGCTCGAAGCACCCCAGGAACCCACCCAGGGAAGAGGAGAGCATCCGTTCGGATGCTCGATCCTCCTCCTCCCTTCTGTCCCCCAGCAACACTGAGTCCGTTCCTGAACCTGGGTCACCAGTGTGGTGCGAGTTGTGGCATCCACCACCTCAACCCTCAGTGCCACTGGGCTGCAATATCTCATTTTAATGGAGTTCTGCTTTTAAGCATTTCAAGATGGGGGTCCTACGACTGCTTGACTTACACTTGCCTGACAGGTAACTGCTCAATATTTTTTGATGGACATGCAGTTGCCTGACAGGTGTAGAATCCTGACAAGGGATTGCCTGACATTCAGAATGTCAGCAGCCTGGAGATAATTATATTAACTCCGGGGGGTGCTGGGGGAAGAGTCCCCCGCATGTAGTGTGTGTAGTGATTCTGTATCCCTGGACTTATTATAACTAACACTAGGTTGTTGACTTTTTGAATGTCAGGCAGTCCCTTGTAGGGATTGTACACCTGTCAGGCAACTGCATGTCATGCAAAAAATGCTAGGCGGTTGCCTGTTAGGCAAGTGTAAGTCAAGCAATTGTAGGACTCCCCTTTTTATGACTTCACATTATAATCAATATGGGTGAAATTTTTAAATCCCACCTGTAAGGTGATTCGTGGAGTGACTGCAAAAATATGTTTTAGAGGAGATTTGAACAATTACACCTGCCATGTTAATTAGGTGGGTAACAAAAGAGCTATGTTCAAAAGTTGGGAGCAATATCTGCAAAAATAAACTTATCAGACTTTGACCCCCAATTTTCAATATTGTCCCTTTATGACCCCATGTTATAATCAAGACAAGTGAATTGTTTTAGATCACCTCCAAAAGGTAATTTTGTAGTGCAACTGCAAAAACATGTTTCAGAGGGTATCTGAAAAATTACACCTGTCATGTTCATAAGGCAGGGTAAGACAAAGGTCATGCTGAAAATTAGGGGCTAAAATGTCAAATAATAACAAAGTTATAAGTAAACTTTGGAATGTCAACATTTCTTCATAATTTTGTTGTTTCTTACACCTCGACCACAGATTTTCAATATTGTCTTTGTATAACCCACCTTATGTTCCACACATGTGGAATTTTTAAGATCTCATCTGGAAGATTTGGCAGAGTGACATGAAAAAATGACACTTGTCATGTCCACCAGGTGGGGTATCAAAAAGGTTATGTTGCACATTTAGGGATGGAATCTGCATAAATCCCAAAGTTATGAGCCCACATTGAAAAAATTCAAAATTTCTCATAACTTCATTTTTTTAACATTTTGACCCGAGAATGCCAACATTGTCTTTATATAACCCCACCTTATGATCAAGACAGCTGGACTGTTTGAAATACTATCCACAAGGTGATTTCATGTAGCAACTGCAAAAACATGTTTTAAAGGGGAGTTGAAAAATGACAGTTATGTTCATGAGGTGGAGTAACAGGAAGGCTATGTTGAAAATTTGAGACCACAATTTTCAAAAATCACAAAGTTATGAGAAAACATTGACAAAATTCGTTGTTCATAACTTCATGGTTTTGTGACATTTTGACTGCAAATTTTCAACATCATCTCTTGATGAATAAGACAGGTGAGTCTGTATTATTCATGTCCAGAAGGGGATTTTCACAGAGCAACTATGTAAACATGCTTTGGGAGGGATTTGAACATTTTCACCTACCTTATTAACAAAGTGTGGACCCAGAAATGCTATGTTGAAAATTTGGTGTGAAAACTTTAAAACAATGAGTAAAAGTTAAAAATGCACTAAAAAGTAATTAACTGAACTTACCCTGTTTCACTTGGTAGCCTGTGTATTCAGTGACTGTGATTGAGTGCTTTCAAAAAGGGTGACTCAATCATGGTGCTTTTACACAGGGCTACTGGGCAGGGAAAGTGACAGGATAGGGGGTCAGTGATTATAGCGATAGGATGTTGCTATATGTACACACGCGTTGGGGGGAGGGACCACGCCATGCGACGGGTGGAATGGGAGGGAGGGCTTGTGTGGCATAGTGCAGTGGTGGTCTGTCGAGCTGGCTGTGTGGTGTAGTGTGATGGTTTGGTGACAGGCTAGGGTTGGGAGGGTGCTGGTTTCAGTTCTGTGTGCACGCTCATTTTTTTGTGCTGGTCTGGGAAATTTTATTTTCTGTCTTTTTGCACCTCCCCTGACATGCACCCCCCCTGGAGTTGAGAATCCTTTAGTAGGGGTGTGAGGGGGTGCAGCCCCCCACATAAAATTAAAAATTTGAGTGTCTGGCACCCTTTTGCTGTGCGCCACAAGTCTACATCGCTGAAATTCATTTTTGGTGATGTAGACTCGCTCAAATGGTGATCGTTATTATATGGTTACCGTTATCACATGGAACCATTTCACTCCATTCCTGGTTGGTGCTGGAAGCAGTAGGACATGCTAATCATCAGTGGAGGACTGAGTAGGTAAGTGAAGTGTTGGGGTGGTAGGGTGGTGGGTAATGAGAGGTGGGTCAGAGTGGAGGGTGGGTTAAATTTTTTTTTTGCAGATTATAGATAAATAAAAGATGGTGAGGAACCAAGACGACAACGGACCATTTTTTTCCATTAAGGTTTTTTATCCTCCTTGGCAGAATGGGTGGCCTTTCAGACCTGTCCATGTGTACTTGTGGCCATCTGTTACCTCCTCGTAAGTTGGGGATCCTATCCTTTTCAGATTCCCCCCATTGTAGGGACTGGGAAGGAGAGCCACCCCCCCCCGGGTCATGCATCCAGATTTTCCATCCTGGACCGGAGCAGCAGAGCAGGCCACAGTACCTTAGTAGCACTTCACAGAGCCCATCCTCCATGTTTTCTCCTCTTTTTCTCCCCAGGCCCACGGATGTGCAATGAGCATGATGTGTGCTCCCTGCCTCCGTGGAGATACTCTGGCACTCTGTGTGTAGAAACCCTTCTACACTCTGTGGTACACTTGCAGATACCTCCAACTGGCAGTCAACAGTGAGCCATGGAAACCTCCCTCCCATTGGAGGAGAGCAGCCCTATGGATACCCAGTCTTCCTTCACTAAGCCAGCCCCCAAGCAACCTGCATCTGATTCTGAACCCAGGTCACCGGTGTAGTAGGAGGTGAAGTGCTTGACACCTCAGCCATTCACCCAACTGGACTGGCTCTTTTTTTTTTATTACAGGAATGGGAGGGACTTCTTCATGGGATGGTGAAATTGGGGAGATGATTGGGAGGGAGGCAGGAAGTGCTGCAGCAGCAGATATGACTCTCTGTTGGGAGGGGGGCACCAGGGACATGATCAAGAGGAGGACAGGAGGATCGGCAGCAGTGGGTGAGACTTTTTGAGCCTTGGACATTGGAGACGTGATCAGGAGGAGGGTGGGATGCATGGCAGTAGTGGGGAGGGAGACATTTTGTCTTACCAGAAGCATGGGAGATATGATCAGGAGGAGTGCATGGTGATCGTTAGCAGTGGGTGAGAGTTCTTGTTGACCTAGAGTACTGGGGAGATGATCAGGAAGAAGATAAATCAACAGCAGTAGTATGTGGGATTTAACATTGTGACTGGGCACACTGCTTTGCTGGCTGATGCCATATGAAGGATATAGCCACATTATGACTGGTGTGACTGCATCCTTTCATATATGAGATGTTTACACCCACCAGTTCACCCAGTAGCATCAGCAGCAGCCTTACCAGGATTGGTGTGCACTCGTATCCCTCCAGCAGGCTTAGCTAGATTGGCTAGTATAGCAGATAGCCTTCTGGCCACTACTGTCTTCTGCCATCCCAAAATATTTGCTTTGAGCATGTTCACAAGCAACCATAAAAATAAATAAAAAGTAAAAGGACTTAGATAGGGTGAGTCAGGGGGGAATTTTCAGCTTCTTTGGAGCAATAAATTGGAGGGTAAACCTTACCTTGGGTGGGATAGATTAGGAGTAATGTAAGGTAGCATTTTGTCATTCATAGTAGGGTAAACCCTTGGAGCAAGCTCCACAAGGAAGTGGTGACAGAAGGGTGCATTCAGTCTTTTCAACTCTAGTTGAATCAGTTTGGAGGAAAACATTACTTTTTACAGCAAATAATTCATTGGGAATGGTAGAGAAGGACTCATGGAGCATACTTTATAGGATAATTAGTATGCCCAGGAGGAAATGGTTATCACTTGTCCTTAGATTCACAGAGATTTCTGACATTGTTGGTTTCTCTTCTAATAGAGCTAAAGTTCATACTGTTTTCTGGTACAGTATTACACCAACAAATCAATGACTACAGTTATTTTGCTTAATACTAAATAGTGAAACAACATGGATGGAAGGCAATGCACATGGCGATATTTTTCATTAAGCATTTCCTACATTCCAATATGATAATATAAACATTTAATATGAACCATACTGCAGCACTTGAGCTGGCTGGTACTTCTACTAGGTGGCTGCTTCTACAATCTCTGCGCTTTTATTTCCTCAATAAAAAAAGGGTATCACATCCACCTGTGCAGAAGCATTATTTAAATTTGTCATATAATTTTGAAAACATTTCAAAATTGAATACACATTTATGGTTTTATATAAGGGCTACAAGTTTGTTTCTACCAGAGATTCAAACTGGATGAACTGGGTCATTTTGGTGCAATGGAACCAAAAATAAACTTTAGGCTACAACTGCAGACTTTGAATGGACGAGCTCTGTTGGTTCTGCTGCTACTGTTGAACAATAACCATCAGCCTCCTTCAGTAAGTCCAGAAAAAGAAAACTAGTGCACTTGAGGAGTTAGACCACCAGCTCCATGTGCTGTACAATACAAATCCATTTATTTCAAAAGGGAAACAGCATTCCTAAAACAAGACCAGGTGACAGCTAGCAGTCTCACACCTAAGCACTTCAAGTTGTGCCTCTTCCTTTGAGGGCAGGATCAGGTTCGAAAGGACTCCTTTTCATGCCTGTAGCAATCAATACATTATAGCAGGAGCATGCAATGATAAAAACAATGCATTTCAAGACAGTTAAGGATTGGTAACATCACTATGTTTTTAATGCATTATTTCCTAAAAGCAAAATCAACTATTTCTTGGAAAGTGTTCATTCCTTCTCTGTATTTTTAAGATTCTGTAATTCTGATAATGCCAATGGCTCCAATAGGGAAGCTTTTTTTGTGATAATAGTTGCTTCATCTGCTGTCAAATATTTCTTTAATATCCTTTGAACAAAGTGTGGGGAAACAATGTTTAATGGATTCAGTGATGTGACTGGACCTAATTTCAATGTTGGTCTGAATAGTACCCTACACTTTGCTAGACACTTGATGCTGGCAATCCCTGATGCTGGTAATGCTCCCTTTTGGTGATATGTGTCCTGTGTGTCATATATCAAGATCTGTTCCTAGGCAAAATCAGTGATATGAAATCCATATTTGCTTTATCATCACAGAGATGTTCCATTCGGGCATCTGTTATGGTGTTCATTGTTTCCGGTAGAATGGAGAAAGTCCCTTTTACTGGTAAATAGCTATAGTGCCCCTTCCCCCCGTGGTAATATGTTGGGTGTTAATATCCTGACCAGAGTAAAAAAAAATTCTTTAGTTGAATCTTTTGAATAAGAGCCATCTTGGCTTTGGATTGACCAGTTTCTGGGGTTGGTAGAAAAGATACACTTGGGCTGAGAGCCATGGTTTGCAGTTGGAGCATCTGTCTTTAGATCTGCCAATTTCTTGTCTCAGAGTTTCTGAGTTTTCCATTTCCCCTCCTCCCTATTCCTTGTTTTCCTCTGCCATTTCTTTTTATTTTTTGATTGATCTTGCAATTGATGGTGCCTCCAAAAAAGACAGAATTGTGGTGGTAGGAGGGCTATATGAGGAGACTGACTTGACTTAAAAAGGAATCATAGGCACCATGTTCACTATTTATTCTCTTTGTTTTTTCTTGGGTGGGGGTGCAGCACATTGAGGCACAGTACCTCTTTCTCAGAGATCATGACAATCTTACCATGATCTCACATAAGAACTTTTTGTCTTGACCTCTCAAGTGGTTCTTGTTGCTTCTTTCCCTTGGTTGCTTGCTGTTTTTCACTTTTTTATGTGGGATGTTGTTCATAAATACTCACTTCATGGGTTTGCTTCTTCATTTGTGTGAGTCTCTTATGGGAGACAGGTATGGAGTGAAGACATAGTAAGCAAGGATGTTCTTTTTTTAAATTATATTTTATTGAATTTAATGTAAAACATTACATGCAATACCTCCTTCAGGCAGACATACATCACACTCCAGCATACACTGTTATTACATCATCTTTACATTGAAGGAGTCTGAATGCCCCTGAACTTGGTTACATCACTAGGGAGTCTGTAATATATGAGTTATTACTGGAATTAAGTAACATTCATTAAACATGTATTACTGTAATAGTTTAAGTATTTATCTACTGCTGCCATGAGCAGGGAAATCTCATTTAAGTTAACAAGTACAAGATCATTCACCTTATGCAAAAAAGTTAAACTTTCCCTTATCCCCTATATAGATATTACCAAACATTTTCGATTTTTTTCCCTCATACAAAACATTGCAACCTGTAACTATAATAAAAAGAAACAGTCTGAACTATAGATGCCGAGTACATACTTAATAGCATAATGCAGAGAAACAGTTCAAGTCCATTTGGTTATTTGTCCCTGAAAAGGAGAAAGAAAATGGTTAGCACCATCTCAACATGTATTTAACAATATAGTAAGGATTATAATGAACAAGTGATCTAGTGAAACCAAACAACACTGAAATAAACATATGTAACTATAGTAATCGCCAAGAGCCTCAAATGGAAGTTCAATACTGCTGTGAAGGCACCAATTCGCAGAGGGAAAATGAGGATGAGAAGGCAGCAATGTTATTCTCAGCACCATTTTCAACATGGGAAAACCACCTGAAGAAAAAAAGCAATAAACTTCTTTTAATTTTTACATTAACTTTCAATTCCACACATATCAGGAAGTGGTGTGTCCATTAGTCCATAATACCAGGAACAGTTCTGCATCTCCCCTTCCTACCTTACATTCCCAGTCCTTCCCTATTGTCCTCAAACAGGTTCTTCTCCCTCCATTTCCGAATCTTCTCCTTGGGCATTAAAGTGGCGCTCAATCCTTTCAAGTTGCTTTGCTGCATCAGAAGACTACAAAAATTGGAAAGGACTTTCCTCCATACATTATTTTAAGACTTGCTGGCATCAACAGCACATGGTGAATTCCCAGCTCCCGGAGATGATTCTGGACCCCATTGAAGCCATTCCATCGCATCCTGGTGGCATAACTCAGATTTGGAAAAATATTAATCCGTTTGTTGTCCCACTCCAAAGGGCTCAAAGATTTAGCAGCTTGCAAGATACTGTTCTGCTCCAGTATGTTCCTAGAACCACCAAGAAAGTCTGTGGATTAGGTGTGTCGGTGGCTGTTCAGCCTCTTCCATCCAGTGGAGTAATCCTGTAAGTTTTTAAGATCTCACAGTCTGATATGACATGTTACATGATAAAATATTATAATTGGATATATGACAAACAATTATATGTTAAATGAAAAGATAATATAATGTTAAAACAAAATTATAGGATATCATTTGATGTAACATAATTTAATATATGATTATTAGATTACTTGGTATTGTTTTTATTTGTGTACCAACAAAACATAAATTATGCCATTAAACTCATGATTTGGGCATGTTGCTTGACTCCATTTCCACATGCTGTTTTCAGAAGCCTCTAGTGACGGTGGGAGGGAACTTTAAGGATTTTTGCAGATTATGCAAGATGATAGCACGCAAAACTAATTTTCACATCCAAATCAACCTACTACAAGACACTCTTGAATAACAATAGACATAACCTCTCTAGTTTCTGGTAAGTCATCAAGAATCTTGAAGTGGGGGTCAGCCCCTTCTTCTCTGCCAAAACAATTACAAAGAGGTACTCACTCACAGATAAGCAACTAATCTTAGAAGAGCTGAACCTACATTTTGCTTAAGCAGGTAATGCCTTTGACACCTCAGCCACCACCAACATATCTCCTCTATCTCACAGCCCCAATTAGCACACCACCAATTACCTCAAACCTCTTTAAATTTTCATCAGGTTACATACAAGGAAGTAGAGGCCTTATTTCAAACCCTCAACCCTAAAAAATATGTAGGGGTGGACAACATAAAACTAACCTTCCTAAAAATAGGCTACTCAATCCTTACTGCACCTATCATGCATCTATTAAACCTTTCAGTATCAAGCTGTGAGGTTCCCTCATTATGGAAAATTGCATGTATCATCCCACTTTTCAAGTCAGATGATAAAGCCTCGGTATACAATTATCAACCCATCTCTATCCTACCAGTGCTGGTTAAACTGTTTGAGAAACTGATACAGGACCAAATAAAAAATTACTTTGAGATGCATACCCTCATTAACCCCATGCAGTCTGGCTTTTAGGCTGAGCACAGAACAACCTCTGCCCTGGTAAAAGTTACTAACGATTAGTTCACAGCCCTTGACCATAAACATACCACTGCAGCACTCTTTTTAGACTTAAGCAAGGCCTTCGATACTGTAGACCACAGTATCCTCCTGAATAAGCTTACAAGTGTTGGGCTAAGTCCAAATGTAGTAAACTGGTTCAGTTGCTATCTTGCAGACAGGCATCAGTAGCTGAAGGTTGGAGTTCTAACCTCAAACTGTAGCCATCAAAAAAGAAGTACTGCAAGGCTCCATCCTGCATCCTCTGTTATTCACAATATACATTAATAACCTAGACCAGAACATCACCAATGCTAACCTTCATTTTTATGCCGATGACACAGTTCTTTATACTGTGAATCCAGACCTGGACTTAGCACCACAGTCCTTACAAGAAGAGTTTAATCTTCTGCAAGTTAATCTCCATGCATCCAAGCTCCTCTTAAATGCAGTGAAAACCAAATACATGGTCTTTTCACACAAACCTAACTACACTCCCTCTGCATCTGGCATTACCACCCTTTCTAATGAAGCACTCAAACTGGTAGATTCCTTCAAATACCTAGTCATGTGGCTGGATAACAAGTTGACATTTAATGTACACATAGATGCCCTATGTATGAAGCTATGACAAAAGCTGTTTTTTTTTATTTTTGTAGCATATCCTTCCTAAACTGTGAAGATAAGAAAACATTGGTTCAGGCTACATTCCTTCCACTACTGGACTATTTATTTATTTATTGAATTTTGTTGACAGGGTAAGCCCGCTGGGGCTTGAGGGTCCCTTTTTCAGGGGTGACCCAGAGTTAGTTACATACAGGCATAAGACAATACATACAGTAAGCTGAGGATCTTTCAAAATACATACATTGGGAGGCACTTTTAGTCATTACATATAAGCATAAGACAGTCCATACAGTAAGCTGAGGCTCTTTCAAAAAACATACATTGGTAGGCAATTTTAGTCAGACTGAACAAGATAGCTAAGGAGTATGCCAAAAGGGGTAATTTATACATAAACATATTATTACAAAGCAATAGTGTAAGGCACATGTTTGAAATGCTTGAGTGGGGTAATAGCCCATCATATGAATTTGGTCTAGTTTGAAGCAGCTATTTAAGAAGTAATACCCGACAGGGTGTGTGTTGTGCTGGGATAACGTCACACCTCAGGTGGTTGGGCACGAAGCCGCAGGTCGAGTGTGTCCAATACCTGAGGCGTGATGTTATCCCAGCACAACACACTCCTTGGAGGGTATTATTGCTATCATACAATGGCTTGTTGTTATACAGAATAAAAAAAAGCATTTTAAAGAATGTTTTTGTTATTGTGGAATAATATTGTTGTTTCTTAAGAGAAGATGAAAAATAAGAGCCTGACATCTACAGGTTCACAGTGCTGAGACTAGACCCGTGATGTTGTGCTGGGATAACATCACGGGTCCAGTCCCAGACTGACCAGTCAGAGACCAGGATTCTTTCTTGCCACTGTAAAATGAAGAATATGGCAACATTATTTATGGAAGCACCACAGTCTCACAACTGGGAAGATTAGATGAGCTGTAACACAAATCGCTCCACTTTATTTGTGAGCTCCCTGTCCTTACACACCATTGTCTCCTTTAGAAGGAATTAAGTTGGCCATCGCTCAACACCAGAAGGCTAAGACACCTAAATCTTTGGTCTCGCAAAGCTCTAGGTAACTTACTACCTACCTATGTTTCTTCACTCCTCAGTAGGTCCCAAGGCCCATACACACTTAAGCTACATAATATCATTTTGCTTGACTTTCCCAGGCATTGCTCAAAATATGGAAAGGTGACCTTCAGCTAGGCTGCCCCTAAAACCTGGAATGTCCTCCAGAAAATAATCAAGTTACCTACATTGGTCTGTTCCCAGTTCTTCCAATCCCTTCTCAATCAACGCTGCATAGATAAATGTGCCTGCTACTAGCACTGCACTTGTTTGTTGTATCGCAATCAGTTTTCTTTGTCACAGTCTTTTCTTTCATATATTGCTCTCAATTGTTGATTTGTTCCATGTCACAACATTTACTCCCCACATCTGCACATTGTACCTATAAACAGCCTCATTATTCTATTTGTATGCCTCCTTTTGAGATGGTCAGTTAACCCTAGGTTACCTCTCTCAATTATTATGCACCATTGGTTGATATTGTGTTCAGAACTTGTTTTCCCTTCCTTGTATTTATTTATTTTTCTTTTGTTTCTGCATAATTGCCATTCTTATGTATTATGTACTACCAGTTGACATTCTGCCTTGAAAACTGTAATTCCCTGCATGTATGTATTGTTTTTATTTCCTGTCCTACCCAGGACTTCCTTGCAAATGAACTTTACTCAATGGAGTTTTGCTGGTAAAACAAATAAATAAAATGTATTTTTCCAAACTAGAATTTAAAATTTCAGGATGGATCACTTTATCTCAAGTAGGTGAATTGTAAGCACTTGAAAATGGAAACAGAGGAACTGGTGTTCTACTGGAGTAATTCAGAATGTTTCATTACCAGATGCACTGGATGACTAGCAGGGAAGGCTGCTTGCACTGCAGTGGGAGTGGAATCTGTGGATTACTGAGTAATAATGAACCATAATTTCTTTGGCTGTACTATCATCTGCCCAGCCACCTTTGTTCTCACAGTCTGTTACCAAGACTCCCATCCCTGTTCTGCAATAGCCAGCTGCAGTCTCCACCTACCACTTGCAGGATTTGCACATGGTGGAACACTTATCTGCTCCTTTTCTATCCCCTGCATCACTTTCTCCTCCTGTTCTTTTCTTCATGTTTTCTAAATGCATTTAAAACACATGCACTAAGAAGAGAAAACTGTACCTGACTTTTCATTTACAAATTTACAAAAAGAGACATACATGGTTAATTCATTCTTTTTTTTGTTGTTCATATTCCACACAGATGGTTCTTTCCCTTTTGTAATGGTTTATATGAATTTGTAGTTGCACAAGCTGTTCAGAGACAAACATGACTTCACACATACTTACAATAACTAATTCATTGAGATATAAAGACACATTTTAGCAGAATTGTTCACTTTTTAGAACACATGTTTTCACAGGTATTACTTCTAATTGCACTAAATGGACTATGTTATAACACATGCTGGATTAAGTCATTTCTCTGAATAACGCTGAGCTAAAAAAACACATGCACTACAGCTGATAACATATACAGTCACCACCTGATGTTAACAATGATGACTCACAATAGCTGATGGTTCTAAGATGCCAATGTGACATACGCCTGGTGCATTGTCAAGCAGCAGTGCCATATCACTTGTGGAAAGAACAAGAGAAAAGCATAGGGAAGAGTGACACCACCAGGCCCCTTCCCCCACTGACATACTACTCCCCACCCCACTGAGAGACCTGATGATCCTATGTCTCACACAGCTGTCTACTTCACATTTCACTAACTGACCGGCTGATAGGCTCACACACAGTCAACAAATAAAAAACATGGATTTCTGTGCCTTGTTGCATCATGAGAAGTCAGTAATAACAATTGCGTGTCATGAAAATTCTTAAAACTCCCATGGCATCTTTCCTAGTCTGCTAAACTTAATCAAAGTTTATGGTAGCCACCACCAGCTGTTGAAGCTGCATGATTTAAGTCACGGGAGTGTTGCACCAAAGAGTAAATAATTTCTACTTGACATGTATAGCTGTGTTTGTGAATCCAAGCATAGCTGTGTGAAATTAGGTGCAGTGGAGAGAGAATCATTGAGTGGGCACCAGTGTCAAGAAAACTGTACGTTAATTCAATCTTTCCTGCTCCTGCTACAGGGGAAAACATAAAATAAAAAGAAAATAAATATGGATTCTTGTGTCCTCTGTCTACACCACCAGCAGTCAGTAAAACAAAATATTTGTCAAAACAATCTTTCAACCCCCCCCTGCACCTTTTTCCAGTCTACTAAATAGATTCTGTCCTGCCCCTACCTGTAAGCTATCAGTGCAGGCTTACACTGTACTCTGTCCTCGCCTCTTCAGCAGGAATTGACTAACTGGAATCTTAATGCATAATTTTCTGTTGATTGCCAAAGTTTTGTGAACTAATGTCACTCTTTTGCACAAGAATGGAGCTGCTTTCTGCTCAGGTTATTCTCTGAAAATGGTATTGAGATGTACAGTATGCAGCATGTGGAGTTTTCAATCTCCCTGCTGAAGGTCATGTGACTTGCTAATAATTTAAACATGCTTAGTCTGCATCCCCTATAAAAAAAACTGTGTCATGACACCAAAGTGCCAAAATGCTGAAGGGAAGCAATGTTCCTTCAAGCCTTCTTCACCAGTGTCCAAACAGCCTTATTTTTTGCCACATTCATGGCTTCCAAGTTCAGCGTCAACTCTTCCTTCTCAGAGATTACCCAAGGGAGTATGGCATCATCATACATTCCATAATGCTGCACTGATTCCTGATGTCCCCAAATAGCTATGAAAAACTTTTAGGGAGGGTGTGTATTCTTACTGTAACCTTACTGGGGACCAAGTGCACTGGTAAGTACCTATCCAGAAACAAATGATTTGATACTTTTTATTGTAAGTACCTTTAAGGAATACACTATTAACACTGTAAAATATAGATATTAAAATGGCTGTCACAATAGTATTTGACTATTACCACTAGTAGGGCTCCAGTAAAGTGGGATTGCACTGTCTAGAGCCTATCCTTCCCCTATGTGCCATAGTCCCTGTCCTAGCAGCCCTCCATTATTGTGCATCACACTGTATATATATATATATATATATATATATATATATATGTGTGTGTGTGTGTATGTATATATATATGTGTATGTATATATATATATATATATATATATATATATATATATATACATACATATATATATATATATATATATATATATATATATATATACACATATGAATAAATATTCCTGCATAATTTATAGTCATGTATAGATGTTTGTGCAAATATTAGCCTGCTAGACCATCTTGTAAACAAATTGTGACCTGCTTAGGAGCTGATTTACACTCCCCATGTCTGCTTGTCCCCAACTTCTTAGATGACTGCTAATTACAACCTTGGACTACCCTTGCTGTCAGTGTCATCTTCCCTTCTGATGGGCTTAGTATGGTATCTTAACTTCCATCTCACCAGCCTTTGGGTTTATCATGCCATCCTTGTTTCTGCCAGTGATCTGGAAAATGTAACTTGTCATTATGACTTTGTCATTTTGCACACCTCTGTTCCTTGATGTGTTTTATTTATTTATAATTTATTATTTATAAGTGCTATCTTATTTATTTATTTTTGTACTTACACTACATTGTCCCCTGTACCCCCCTTCCTTTTGCACCTATTTGCTACTTACTGTACTGCTGTTGAAACACCATATGACTGCTGTAGTTCCTATTGTACACTGTATTTCTGCACACTTGCTTAATTTGTTTTCTACTCTTATTACTGTACACTCACTATTTATTGTTGCTGATGTATTCCATTTTTGTGTCCCTTGTTCCCTTTTCCTCAGGACACACCTATCAGTGAGCTATTTAGCTCAGTGTGCCATCCCTGGCCAAATATTTTTTATCAGTAAATAAAAAACAGAAAAACAGAAAAAGAAAATCCAGTATTTGTCAACAAAATTAGAGCACAGGGATCTTACCAATTTATTTTCAAAAATGATGCAAGATATGACGTAAGTAAGACTGTATCTGATATACTACAAGAAGCACTCTGGCAAATTTCAAAATATGTTTATGTGGTCTACCATTTCGTACCATCTGGCTGGTGTTCAAGCATGGTTTGTTCTTCAGCAGTCCAATGCCCAAAAGGTTTACTTCAGCAAATGTGATACAAATATTTTCTTTCAGGTGGTGTAAGCCTACAACAGATGTGATACAAGGTGTTTCAGGTATTTTAGACCTACAACTTTTTATCCACTGGTCAAGTCCCAAGGTGCTACTAGCATGCCTTTTACTAATCATGGTTTATTCAGACCTGCTCACCAATGGAAACTATGGGTGCCCTGGGTGGCAGAGTGGGCAGTGAATCCCTGTAAATATGTACATATTTGCACAGTATATTTACAGTGCTTAATCTGCATTTGTGAAGCGGGGTATTGGTAGACATGATGAACCTAGAGTCCCTTTCCAGTTTTAATTAGTATGTTTCTGTGTTACATCTCATTAGCAGTAGTGGTAACAGTAGCAGTAGCATCTTTCACTCCCCCTAAAACTGATAGCCTTCTTGTTGCTGGCCCACATGATGTACTGTATGCCTCTAGCTGACCTTTCAATGTAAACATCTTCAGACTATACAGTATCTGAAACATCATATTAAGAGCTAAAAATACCCAAATAAATCCAGGCACTGCAATATTAACTTGAAGTTTCCATCTATCTGCGTATATGTTACATTTAACATTGGCAGGACTCACATCTCATCACATTCCAAACAATCTGAATTTCAGGCCATTCCATTCTTCATTAATTACAGTACCTGTTAAGAGGCTCATTGCCCCTCAGACCTTATCAGTTCCTACACTGAAGCCTTAGTCTTCTGCCTGTGACAGCAGAATCATTTGCATATCATCAGGTTGTGATGGTATAAACAGAAAATTATGAATTCATGGTAGGTATAAGCAATGAGAACAGATGATGCCTAAGGGGAAAATACACGGTTTTCATGAAAATGTCTTCAGTAATGTAAACTGGAAGGTCCTGGAATGCAAACATTTGGAGCATGTTGTGTCCCAGGTTTCTGATGATGAAAACTATTCATGGAAACTAGAACATTTCTTTTTGAACATGTATTTAGACCAGCAGGTCATTATAGAGAACAATAACGAATTCATTAAAAGTCAAACATTTCTTGGAAATCATTCATTAATAATGTTTAAATCAGATACATACAGTACATCAAAAAGTTTTGATAGTACAGCACTTTGGCAAAAGGTCTAAAAATATTGGCTAACACATACTGAATATAACATAAAGCCTATTGTTCAAAATAGTGGGTGGAAGCCTCAATTAGGAACTTCAGTCTACAGAAACAAAAAAGCATTTTCTTCATTTTGCTAGACAGAGAAGTCTTTGCCAGTTCTGAAGTATACAGTAGCTTGTGCACTTGTGGAAATGTTATTCAAAAATGGTTTAACTGAAACAAGGGTTAGCTGTTGCCGAAATGGAGTCTGATGGAAGTGCAAACACAGGCATGTTTGACACTGGCAAAATATACAGCTCCTCTTTACAAGGTGCAAAACACAGTGGGTAAGATTCATGAAGGACCCTGGGACAATGTTCCATGCTGCAACTCCATTTGCAGACTGAAATCCCCACAGCAGCGGAGGCTGAAATTCACAGCACAGCACTTGAAGCAGATGCTGTAACAGTTTTCTGCAGCTGCAGGGATTTTCTTGGCAACACCACCTGCAAGCTGTCACATAGAAACATAGAAGCTGATGGCAGATAAGGACCACAAGGTCCATCCAGTCTGCTCATTTCTTTTTCTACCTTATAAGTGTGCCATCGGCCTTTGATCTGTCAATGGCCTATCAATTCACACTCATCTGTATTGTTCCTTTATGTCTATCCCATGCCTGTTTGAAGCCCTGTACTGTGTTCATAGCCACCAATTCATGAGGTAGACTATTACATGCATCCACCACCCTTTCTGTGAAAAAGCACTTCCTCACATTACTCCTTAATCAGCCACCCTCTAATCTCATGCTGTGTCCTCTGGTCCTGTGATATTTCTTATATTGAAACAGGTTAGACTCTTTCACCTTGTTAATGCCCTTAAGGTGTTTGAATGTTTTGATCATATCGCCTCTCTCCCTCCTTTGCTCTAGGGTATACATATTGAGCTCCATTAATCTGTCTTCATATGTTTTCTGATGCAGTCCCTGCACCATTTTGGTTGCCCTCCTCTGGACTGCCTCAATTTGGTTAATGTCCTTGTGAAGGTGTGGCCTCCAGTACTGCATGCAATACTCCAGATGGGGCCTAACCAGTGTCTTGTAAAGAGGGATTATTATCTCCCTCTTCCAACTTGTGATACCCCTACTAATATACCCTAACATCCCCCTAGCCTTACCTACTGCTTTAGTGGTCTGCTTGGATGATTTTAGGTCATTGGACCAAGTCTCTTTCTTCCCTTGTGACTGCCAGCAACTCCCCTCCCAACCTATAGGTGCTTTCAGGGTTTCTCTTCCCTATGTGCATGATCTTGCACTTCTTTGCATTAAACCCCAGGTGCCATGCTTCTGACTATTTCACTAGTTTATCCAGATCTCTGCTCATTCTGCAGACCCTATCTGGATCATCTACTCTGTTGCAGATCTTGGTGTCATCTGCAAACAGACAAACCTTACTCTCCAGTACATCTGCAATGCCACTGATGAAGATATTGAAGAGGACTGGCCACAGGACTGATCCCTGAGGTACCCCACTTGTGACTTATATCTCTTCTGACTGTACACCATTTACCACCACTCTCTGTTTTCTGCCCACCAACCAGTTTGCCACCCAGTCAACCAACTTCTGATCCACCCTGAGCCTACCCAGCTTATTAATCAATCTTCTATGTGGAACAATATCGAAAGCTTTGCTGAAGTCAAGGTAGGCGACATCAACTGCTCCCCCTTGGTCCACCACTCTGGTTACACAGTCAAAGAAATCTATGAGATTAGTTTGACAGGACCTTCCTTTTGTAAACCCATGCTGTCTTGGATCCTGTGCTCCTATGGATTCCAGGAGTTGCACTATCCTTTCCTTAAGGAGTGCCTCCATAATATTGCCCTCTATTGAGGTAAGACCTACTGGTCTGTAGTTCCCTGCCTCCTCCCTGCTACCACTCTTGTGAATCGGTATCACATGAGCCCTTCTCCAGTCATCTGGGACCTCTCCTGTGCTCAGACACTCACTAAACAGTTCTGATAATGGCTCTGTTAGTTCCACCCTTAGCTCCTTTAGTACCCTGGCATGTATGCCATCAGGTCCCATTGCCTTGCCCACCCTGAGCTTATTAAGCTCTTGTAGAACCCTTTCTTTTGTGAAGGGACTAGTGCTCACCTCTCCCCCCCGTGTCCATGATGCTGAGCTGTGGGCCCTGCCCTACCTTCTTTTCAGTAACTACTGAGCAGAAGTATCTATTTAGGATAGATGCTTTTACATGGTCCTCATCCTCACATACCCCCTTATCTCCTTTGATCTTAGCAATACCCACTCTGGACTTTCTCCTTTCACTAATGTATCTATAGAAAGTCCTGTCACGTTCTTTTACTGTCTATTCTAGTGTTTCCTCAGTTTGGGCCTTTGCCTGCCTTACTGCCTTCTCTGCTTCCCTTAGGGAAGTTTGGTATGCCTCCCTATCTTCATCCTGCTGTGTTCCCTTATATTTCCTGAAGGTCAGCCTTTTGACTTTGACCTTTTCTGCTACTGTTTTTGAGAACCAAAGTGGTTTCCTTCTTCTTTTGCACTTCCTTTTCTCTCTAACATAATGGGATGTTGCTTCAAGTATTGCATCCTTAATGCTTGCCCACTTTGCATGTACCCCCTCACCTGTATTTCTCTTTGCCAGGGCTAGCGTAACTCTGTTGGACATCTTATCAAAGTCAGCTCCTCTGAAGTTCCATATATTTGCTTTGGAATGGGATGATTTAGTTGTAGTGGCCAAATTGAACCATACCACGTGATGGTCACTGGCCCCCAGGTGACCTTCTATCTGGAGATCTGTGATCCTTTACCTGTTAGTCAGTACTAGATCTAGAATAGCCCTGTCTCTTGTGGGTTGTTGTACCAGTTGTTTGAGGCCTTTCCCCTGCAGGGAATCCACCATGTGTCTAGTTCTGGCAGATGTTCCTGCTGGTATTGACCAATCTGTTTCTAGCATGTTGAAGTCTTCCATTATCAGAACCTCCCCTTCAGCTGTTATGTTTTGTATATCTGCTAACAGTAATGTGTCTTTGTCCTCCCCCTGGTCTGGGGGCCTGTAGAAAACCCCAGTTCTTATGGCTGTCCCATTTCCTGTTTCCAGGGTGACCCACAGTTCTTCTGGCTCATTATGTGTATTCTGAATTTCTGTAGCTTTGATATTTTGACACACAGGGCCACTCCACTTTTTGCACCTCGTTCTCTTCTGAACAGCACATAGCCAGGTACTGAAGTCTTCCAAGTGTGGTTACTGGTAAACCACGTCTCGTTAATTGCTACTATGTCCAGTTTAACCTCTGTCATTATTGCCTGCATGTCTGGGATCATGTTTCCCAGACTGTGAGCATTTGTGTACATGATTTTCCATTGGCCAGATTTCAGTGTGTTAGTTTTTGGGTGAGGTCTGGCATTTCCCCTGTGCATTGTATGGGGAGCTGGACCTTTGTCCTTACATGGTGATGCAAATGCACTGCAAACATGCTGAACTCCTGTTTGACCACTAGCTGAGGGGGGGAGAGGTGTTCTTCCCATTCAACATATGGGCTGCTGCACCCCTCTCCCGTTTGCTGGTTTAAATATTCTGCAAAGACATCAAACTTCTGCCCCAATGCACTGACTCCCTCCTTAGTCAGATGCAGCCCATCAATTTAAAGAACTTTCGCTCCCAAAACTGTTGCCAGTTCCCTACAAATCTGTGTCCTATTTCCTGGCTCCAGCCCTTGAGCCACATGTTTATCTCCCCAAGCTCTTCTTCTCTGACCTTCCATCCATCTGCCCCCTCTCCCAGACTGGCAGGATATCAGAGAAGGAGATGCCAGATGAAATGGCAATAATTTGTCACCTAGCCTGGTCAGGTGTTGCTTGGTCTCCACAACTGACCGGTTGGTTAGATCATTAGTCCCTATGTGTACCAGGATGTCAATGTTTTCTCCTGCTTCCTGAACAATTTTAGCAATGTGGTCAGTGTCTCTCCATTCTGATGTACCTGGGAGACATCTGACCATTACCCCTGGCTGGAGATAGGTATCAACTCCCTGAATCATGGAGTCTCCTAAAATCAGAAGTTTTTTGGATCTCCTTTTTGCTTTTTTTGTTTTGGTTCCTGTTTTGGGTGAGTTTTGTTGTGCTAGCTCCTGTGCTGCAGTGTCCTGCTCTGCAGTGTCCTCTGCCCCTTTGTTTGATTTTAGAGATAGAGGTAGATACGTGTTTGTAGTTTTTATATGGTTTGTGGAGATAATATGTTGGAGAGCACCAAGTAATGGGGCACTCGATTCTCCCCCCCCAACCACCTGCCAACCACCTGGACCAACTACCCTCTGTGGTCAAGGTGCTTCTGTTGGATGTTGGGGAAATGGTGGGTGGTTCTTATAATATATTTCCTCTTGAATATGAAATTTGAGGTGCACAGTCTCTGCCAGTGCTGCCTGGAGCTGAGCCGTAAGATCTCCAATGGCCCAGCATATAGGACCGTGTCCTAAATCCTGTAAAACTGCCCTTCCAAAAAGTGTTTCACATTACCTGCAGTTAATGATATCCATTCCAGATAAGTTGCTGGGTTTATAACCTGTTCAGAGTAATTAGAAGGAAGAAAATGAAAGCAACAGTTTGATTTTGTGTTTTGTTTGTTTGTTTTTGTATAACTTGTTATAACAAGTTAAGTTACTAGTGCCCCTGTAAATGAGGTCACCGTGTTGATACCCACTGATCCACCCCTTCCTGCTTTGCCACAGGAAATGTCACAACTGTGGTACCCTATAAAACGAGTGTAGTGTGGGGTGGTTGGGGATGGGGGTTGGTGGTTGGGCCCTTCCCCTGCTGAAAAAGAAGAACCACGGATGAAAGAAACAAGGAGTTAAGAGCAGAAACAATCAGTCAGCAACAAATGCAATAACCCTGAAAGCTTATCCTAATGATAGATAAAACTGTCAAACCTTTAAAGCACCACCTGTAATAATTTCACAGAAGATATACCCTGTAAGAAACACTTTGCTACAGAGAAAATTAAAGCAGTAACAGAAGATATACCTTGCAAAAGACAATTTGAATCAGACGATTACAGCAGTAATCTGTTAGCACACACCTGTAGGCACACTTTGTAATAATGCAGCAGAAGGTATACCCAGCAACAACAATTTGAATAAGAGAAAAATAAAGCAATAAAATGTTAGCAACAAAAAGTAACAATCCCTGTGAGTACAAAATAAAAATAACACACAGTAAATCTGCCTAGCCAAAAGAAGTCTTTATCCTTTCCCTTGCTCTGGTAAGGTTCTTTGCTCTGTCTTTCCAAGCAACCTAGAAGGAAAGAGCTCAGGTGAAGCTAGGTGCCTTGGCTAGCAAACCTAGTCTTCCACCTCCACATATTGTGAAGCTGGTTGTAATCCAGCTCCACCGTTGTGAATATCCACAGCTGTAGAAGAACTTTGACAACCTGCAGATCAACAATTGACAACCCACTTGCATTGTGTTTTTCCAGCAGCTGCAGGTATTTCTGTCCTTTTGCGAATCTAGCCCAGTGTTTGTAAATACTGGCAATAAGTATCAGGCTCATTCCTTGGCAGTAATCACAGTGTGTCATAAAGTGCCAAGTACTAATTTTGATAGAAATTAGAAACTTGCAAATAAAAGGATTATTAGTCAGAGGAGGGGGGGTCATGGTAAACAGAAGCCAGAGAAAGAGAAAGGACAATTAAATGTACCATTAAAACAACTGTGATAGAAACAAAAGGGGATAAAAGGCAAAACAAATGACATTATACAGTATGTAATCTTTTGGGGTTTATGGAAACATTTAAAACAAGAAAGGTAAATAGTTTTTTTAACTCTGTCTTACCTACTGGGAGAAAATGGTGGTTTATCAATTTTGAAAGTTCTAATATTGGCACAAGGATCTGGAATATGTACTGCATCCTGTCTGACACAACTAGTTCTTAGCCATGCATTATACTCTTCCAGTTCACAGCTAACAACCTATCAGAGTGCTCGAAATCCTTTGCCCATTTTATAAATTACCCTATCCTTGCACCACAAAATGATGCTATCCCACCAATGGTGAGAGTTTGCCTGGAAATCATAGTGGCTAAATATGAACCTATGACATTTTCAGCTTGCTGGCAGAAATGTGGAGAAGCCTCCGCTTTTCATCTTTACATATTTTGGGCCGTCTCAGTACTGAAGAACTTTTGGTCACAAATAGAGGCAGATTTAAAGATACTGCTACCAGGATTGTTATAACTTACCCCACAACTGGCATTGTTTCTTTTGGCCATGGAAGACACATTTGATAAGTATCACTTATACTTACTGTTGATGCTTATGACTGCAGCAGAGAAAAGGCTATTACTAGACTGTGACTGCAGCCAACATGTCCAAATAAGGGTCACCGGGGAGAAATGGCAATAGCTGTATACAAAATGGAAACATTGCTACACAGTCTCAGGTATTAAACATCTTCATTGCACTATAACTGACAGGGCTGGGTATGGCATATTGTAGAGGGGAAGGAAGATTTTGTTCCTTGAAACTTTAGATAGATTAGGTACAGTATGTCTGTCTTGCATTCTTGTCAGCTAAGCTGCAAATCTCTTATGATGTTATACCATATGTACCTGGGCACTCTGTGAATAACAAAAATAGATGATTAGTCTCGTAGTTCAGCAAGACCCAAACTCCAGATATAGTCTAGAATGAAAGCCTCTGTATTGTAACAAAACTGTGTAAACCACCCTGAAAGAATGTAGTGAACCTGTTTGTATTGTACAATTGCAGTTGATTTACCAAATAAAATAGAACGTTTAAAACAAAAAGAAATGATGTGCTAATACATTTTAAATTTTTTGGGTTTGAAGCTCAACCACAGTTTTGAGTGGCATGACAAAACCCTTTATAACTCACAACTACATCAGTGTCAGCGGCTCAGTAGGTAGCACACTCGCCTCTGAGGCCGGTAGATCAGTAGGCTGTGGGTTCTATCCCCACACCAGGCACTTAGGTTAATATCCCATTACTGACACTGTAGTGCAGCATGAGGGGGTTGCTGCACTCCTGAGGTGCCATCCTTTGGATGAGATGTTAAACTGAGGTCCGTTCTGCCTGTTCTGGTGGTAGTTCAGGTGGATGTTAAGGATCCCGTGGCACTTCTTAAAAAAGCAGAGGAATTTCCACGGTGCAATGGCCAAATTTCCCCTATTCAAGAAAAATACCACCAACAGCTTAATCTGGTTCAAGGTCAGTTGGCATTCATCTGTATCCCCCTCCCCCGAGTTGTGCCTGAAAATAGGCAGGATTTGTCTAGTGCACTTACCCGGTCAACAATAAATAAATACAGTTTTAGCTTGTGTGTAAAATTGCCTCATCATAAAGACAAATAAACATTGCACTGCATCTGGTCAGTTAGAATTTTTTTTTTTTCATATTTTTATTTGTAATTCCCCAAAACCAAAATCCATGACTTTTGGTCCAGGATGGAACAAACCAGTAAGTTCAAGGTTTAAAATCTTTTTTTTAAGTATTGGAGAGCAAAACAATGTCTTAAAAAATTGATACATTTCTTATTTTTTGACCCCTACCAACTTTAAAACTACTGATCTAAATTTTGTCAAATGGGGGATGGGGTCAGGCCAATAGCGTTGAGGGCTGAGGTGATGTAAGTGTCCCCCCTGTTGCCACACCAGTGACCTGAGTTTTGGAATGAGCCTGAGTCACCAGGGGTCAGTGTGGGGGGGGGCTGTGAAAGGATTTAGTGATGGGCTGGCAGCTTTCCTTTCCAGAGAGGAGTGGTGAGTCCTCCCAGCTCCTGGCTGCCATAAGTTGGAGGCCTGGTGGTAGCGCCTACATCTGGGATGCTGACAGTAGTCAGGGTGGGTAGAAGGGCTGTGGTACTGGAGCACATGCATGCCTCCACACACATGTATCCTTTATGCCACTGCAGCACTGGGAACCGAGGGAGCAAATGGGAGGAAAATGGTTGACCTGAGCTTCATGAGGCCACTGCAACCATCCTGACACATCAATATCCAAGGGCTATTGTAGATGAAAGTCTCCAAGGGGGGGGAAGCCCTCCTCCCTGGCTCTGCCATGGGGTGGGGGCAATTTGTTGGAGAACTTACCCTGAACCAGAGAAGAGAAGAAAGGGATGGTTGACGGTGCCTGGAGATGAGGCTGAATAGCTGCCCAGTCTGACCTGAAGGATAAAAAACTTTACAACAAAAAAGGGAGTGTAAGAAATTATCACAAAGGATGTTCATGCCAATTGCTATGTCACTTGGTCAAATGATGGCTGAGCTAAAAGCAGGAAACAATCATGATTTAAGTGCCTACTCAACCTTGATTATACAGGCACTATTGCACCTCCATAGTGACTCTGAAACTTGACAGCTTTTTTACTTAGCAAAAATCAAAAATGCATTTTGTATTTTCAACATGACCTTGAGTGATATTATGTAGCCTCTATTTTTCATTATATTTCCTTGCTACCCCAGTCCCCTCTCACCCTGAAATGTATCCATATATTCCTGTGTATTATACCTAAAAATGAAGAATCTATTAGGTTAATTGTCCCACCATAAATTAAATGGTGATATTTCATAGTGACTGTTGACTAATATGTCCAGGTTTTAAGTTTACTTACTCATGCAGCCATTTTATACCCATGTCCTGCTTAGCTGAGACCAACTCACATCAATGTTTTTTATTACTTGTTCATGCAGCCGCTCTACACCCATGTCTTCCTTCATTAAGACACACACATCAGTGTTTTTTTATCAATTTCATCATCATCTGAATCTGATCATCAGGCCACAGACAAACTGTTAGTAGCGAGTTTAATTTGGTGGTAAACTCCCAAGAAGGTATTGGTAGTCACACAAATCATGCAGTATCATGTGATTTCACTCAATGGAAATGATTCAGACTGGGCAGGGCAGGCCAGCTGGCTTTCCAGCTTTCTGGCCTGGGACTCTCCTTCTGTGCAGTACCTCACCAACCAACCACACCCCTAGCTAATCCCGCTTGCAACTGTCCCTTTTCAGGTAGTGGGGATCCTAGAGATGAAAGTCAGTATGTTAGCTGGGGCCTCTCCTCATCATCTCACACACGCACACACACATGCGCACACACACACACACACACACACACACACGCACATGCTCGCACACACTCACGCACCTCAGAGATGTATATTCCACTGATGTGGATGTGTTGTAGTAGTAGTAGTAGTAGTAGTAGTAAAATGTTTATACAGGAAAGAAGACCAATTTCAAACACCATTAGGGCCACTGGAGCCCTCTTTACAAGGTGTGCCTGTTTAGATGTCAATAAATAAAACAACAGTTTTCATTATCCATACAAAAAACACTTAATCACAAATTTCACATATAAAAAAGTATGATATAATAAACATCTTCTGAATACAAGTAATTCATCTATTACAAAAACAACAGAAGTGCTTCTCCTGGTTCATAGTTGTATTACATTTTGCTATAGTCATATCTTGAGTTTACATTCAGATGGACGTTTGTTCCAGGTCATAGCTGCCCTGTACTGAAAAGCCATTTCTACAAACCTATTTCTGTTTTTTGGAACTATCAAATCTCTTGCTCCTTTCTTCCTTAAATTAAACTGATGCAAAAGGTTAATAAGCCTATCTGCTAAGCCTGGAGGAGAAGTAGATCTGTATATTTTATAGACTAATTTAGTCCAATTATTTTGTCTTCTGTATTCTAATGAAGTCCAGTTTAACTTTATATACATAGTTCAGTGATGAGTATCATACTTGTATCTCAAAACAAATCCGGCTAAGTCATTATAACATATAGTCAGTTTATTTAGAGATCTTTTATTAGCACTAGAATAAACTTGACTCCCATAGTCAAACAAAGGGATTATTAGTTGATTGGCTATAACCAACCTATCTTTAATACTCAAACAATTAGCTACTCTTCTAAGTGCACCTATCCTGGAACAAACCTTCTTTGTCAGTACATTTATATGTTGCTCAAAAGAAAGCTTTTGATCAACATATACTCCTAAATATTTATAAGTAGAAACCTGAACTAACTGACTACCATTTGCAGAATATACTTGTAATATACCTTCTTTGGAGCTTTTCTTAAGAATATTGTTACCAAACAGCATTAGCTGAGTCTTTCTTGTATTCAGAATAAGATTTGATGAAGTAAACCAATCTTGTAATGTATTAAAGTCTGACTGTCACTTTGTCTCAACCGCACCAGTATCTGAACCTACAGAAACCAAGACAGTGTTGTCAGCATAAAGCCTAATGTCAGAAACTTTTATTTGACTAGGAAGATTATTAGTGTAAATAATAAATAGCAAGGGTCCTAATATGGACCATTGTGGAATGCCATGTGTCACAGGAAGAAACTTGGAACAAAAATCATCCACCATTACCACCTGAGATCGATTTTTCAATTAAGATTGAAACCAAGTTAATGGTTCTTCAGTTAAACCTATATGCTACAGTCTGTTTATCAATATTGAACAATCGATCAAGTCAAACGCTTTGATAAGTCAACAAACACCACACCCATGGATCTAGACTCCCCAAGAGCAGTTGATACTAGGAATATAAAATCCGTGAGGGCCGTGGTCGTAGACATACCCTTTCTGAATCCTGATTGGAATTGATTTAACTTATTGTATATTTCAAGGTAATTTGTGAGTTGGCTATGAACCAATCACTCCAACAATTTTGAGAGGATGGATAGTAAGGCAATTGGCCTTCAATTTGTTGGACCAAAATCTGAATCTCCTTTACATACGGGCAGAATTTTAGCCTGTTTCCGTGATTCTGGGAATTTACCTTCAAGCAGGCTGCTATTTAATAGGTCTGTTAGAGGTTGGGCTACCTCAAAAGCACAATCTTTTAATAATCTTGTTTCAATATCATCCAGACCCTTTGCTTCTTTTAGTTTTTTTTTAATTCTTTTATAACTTCTTTCTTTGCTATGATTTTGAATCTAAATGAGGGAACTCAATTCTGCTCAATCTGGGTTACCTCTGTTTCCAATCCAAAGCTTCTTGAGTTATTTTGCCTACTAGGGATATCTAAATCCAGAAGCTCCAAAAATATATGTTCAAGGAGTCAACTGCATTTTCAAAATTTTGCAGAACTCCTTTTTCAATTACCTTTATATCCTTCGAATTTCTTGATGAGTTTGTAAGAGTCTTCAGCAGTTCCCTATATTTCTTTGGGTCTTTTGTTTCTTTGATTTTATTTTTATAATATTGTGCTTTTACATTCCTAACCTCCTGAATAATTCTATTTTGAGTCTTTTTAAATTGGTCCCATGTTGTTTGATTTAAAGTTTTATTTGCTTTCTTCCAAAGTACCTTTTTTTGAAAAATCATTCTTTTTAATTTATCATTTATCCAGGGTAGGTGACATGGTTTCCTTACTTCTTTTTTGTAAGGAGCATGTTTATTGCATACTTCTATAAACATTTTTGTAAATTCTTCTACTGCTATATTTAAATCAGGGATAAGGGAAATTCGATACCATTTTTGTTGTGACATCTGTTGTTGAAAAAGTTGTTTATTATATTTTCTATAACATCTTTTTACTCTAAATTCAACTCTAGATGGGTGCTGTTTAATTTGCTTGATACTAATATTACAGGATACAATGTTATGGTCTCCCAGGTTTGAGAAACATAAGTTTGTTTCCAGAACCTTTATACCATGGGACAAAAAAAAATGAGGTCTAAAATATTCCCAGGGCTGTCAATCTTCCCTTTTCTAGTTGGTGAATCTTATCTGTGCCAAACATCAGGTGTAAGGAAGGCTGTAGCCATTATGGATCCCTGTTACAACCATCTATTTTTTGTGTTTGTTTTTTGTTATCTACCACTTATAAGTAACATAGGGAAATACATGGGAACTCAGAGGAAAGGAAGGGCTGAAAGTACTGTGGGTCATCCTGGATACAGGAGCTGGTGCCGCTATCTGTATTGAGATGGTATACAGACCTCCAGCACAGGGAGAGGAGTTGGATTAAAACACTTGTGCAAGACATCACGACACCATGGATTCCTGTATGGAGTTTGAAAGGGTGATCAGGGGTGGGCAGTCACACTAGACCACCGGGGATTGTTGCACAGAGTTTGAATGGGATTGTTTTATGGAGGTTGAATGGGTGATCAGGAGCAGGCAGTCACACTAGGCCACCAGTGATTGCTGTATGGAGTTTGAATAGGTTATTGGAGATGGATCTTCACATTACACAACCAAGGATTGTTGTATGAAGGTTGAACTGGTGATAAGGAGAGGGTGGTCACTCTAGATCACCATGTTTTTTTCTTACCGTGTGTGGACAGGTGATGGGAGGTACCACTGGATGCCAGGGATGTTATTCTTTGTGTGAATGGGTGTTGTGGGAGGACACTAGGGCACCAGGGATTGCTTTACTATGTGAGAACAGGTGATTGGGGTGGAAGGAACACACTAGATCACCAGGGTTTTCTTTACTGTGTGTGTGAACTGATAACTGGGGCTGGGTGGCTGCAGTACAGCAGCCATAGTTTCAGGGGGTGGGACTGCAGGTTTAGCACCCCGTGTAGAGGTGGTTTTCTGTGGTGGCAACCAGCACCACTTTGGGGGCTATTTACCACTGCCACAAACCTTTCAATATACCATTGTGCCAGTATGCATGAGGGGACCCCTTATTGCATAGGCACAGAGGTACAGTATGTTAGCAGTTTGGTACTGCTGGGTTTGCAGGGTGCTTCTGGGACTTCTGAATATGGGATATCTGGGAACACCACTGCAAACCCAGGTTAGCACACCCAATAACCCTGTTAGTGAGTGCATTAACTTTTGAATATCGGGCCCTACATCTATGGTGGCAACATTAGGACAAACGTCATTAACTATAAAAACAAAATGCTTCAAGCTCATGCAGGTGGATGTTTAAAAATGTTACTTTTTGACTGCTTAAACATCTCAATTTTAATTTGTTCATGCATGTTAAATACACAGTGCTATTTTATAAGTGCAAGATGACACACCAGGGATGTGCACTACACTGTGGTCTCCTGCTTTATCAGACCCCCTGGCCATGCATTACAACTGTCTTATGCAAAGCCCACTGTATCTTATGGCTTACTTCCCACTCTACAATAGGGAGGGGGTACCTAGTTTCATTTCTTGTATTATCCATTGATTGCCAATATGGTGTACTCAGGGCTTTGTAAGCAACTGAAATAAAATGAGCCAGCATTCCTTGCATCTGCGTAGCTTGTGTAAGTGCCACTAATGTATGTGGATTTACTATGTCTGGTTTCTATCTCATTTTATTTAATGAAAAGTGCATGACTTGTAGGTACTGATAATGGCCGCCATTGGTAAGGGGGATAACATTGTTTAAAATCTGTAAAAGTGAGAGGACAGTCTTGTTCATAAACTGATAGATATAAAGTAAGTAACGTCTCCCCAGTAATAAAATCTGTCATCTAAATGAACTGCTTGGAAAGCAGCATCAAACGGTACAGCATGCAGTTGCAACAACATAGGTTTAAACCATTATCTCTCACCATTTGAGTCCAGTGTTGTAATGGAGCTTAAGGTACCTCATTATCTGTTAGATGCTCTAAAGGTAAAAGAAGGTTTGAGAACAGGGTTTTAGCTAGAGGGTAGTGCAACCCTCTCTTCTCTATTACTGTACAATGAGCTTCGTAGGTATTTTTAAGCCATTAGTAGATATAATGTAACTGCTCTGCTTTGACATATGTTTGTAATGAGGGTAAAGACAGCCTTCATTTATTCTTAGGAAGCTGTAGTTTGCTATATATGGTATGAGGATGGGATCCATTCTAAATGAAATTGGAAATATGTCTGTCCCAGTTATGGAAATCTGCTTGATAAGGGGTACTAGGGAGTGTTTGGTAAAGGTAATGAAATCTAGGTAGAAGATTCATCCTGATTGCTTCAACCCAGCTGATCAGTGGTAGGGGCAAAATATGCCATCTGATTAAGTATGTGACAAAGGCTTGAGTCAATGCCATATAATTTAGCTCTGTTAGTTTTGTGAGATCACTGGAGAGATGATTCCCCCAGGTATTTAATGTGATCCTGATGCCATTTACATTTATATCATTTCTGTATATACCTGGGAGGATCATAGTTAAGATGCATAGCTGCTGTTTTCACTTAGTTAATTTTATACCCATCTAGCACCAATAACGTATTTAACAAGGACCAGAGTATTGGGATAGAGTGGTTTGGGTTTGTCAAGTAACTGAGAAAATCATTGGCATAGAAAACCAATGTATGCCATGCACCTTAGTAATTTCTTCCTACAGTTTGGTCTAATTGACAGATTACTTGACATACAGAACAAATAACATGGGGGCAGAGAGAGAGAGAGAGGGGAGAGAGAGAGAGAGAGAGAGAGAGAGACAGAGAAACAGCCCTGCTGCATACCCCTCTGAAAAGGGAAACTTTGGGAAGGGCAGCCATTTTCTCATACCATAACCCGTGGATCTGAGAATGGTGATTTTATTTTATTTATTTAGTTTTTGTTTACTGGGTAAGTGCACTAGCCAACATGATTATTTTCAAGCACGACCTGGGAGAGTACAGAACAAATTGAGTAAGCACAAGTAAATTTCAAGAAGGTAAGAAGCAAACAATACATTTTCCAAGGTGGAGAGCAATGTACATAGATGCAAGACTGTAAGGGAGTAAAAACATAACAAAAGGAGAGGGCAGCAATAACAATTCCCTAGTAGAGAAACAATTTTACAGATGGGAACAATATAAGGAACTGGAGCATAACAGTAGGCAACAGTGAACAAGCAAGCAAAACAGGTAGCAAATGTTGTAGGGATAAAATATAAGATAATCCAAGCAAAATACAGTATTGGGAAAAACACAGCTGTCATATCTAACTCTGCAATAAAGTTGAAAGATAAAGGAAGAGGAGGAGGTGGGCAGGTAGTTGAACAGTAAGGTAGCATGGTGAGAAGAAGGTAGGGAAGGTGGAGTAGCAATATAGTGAAAAGGAGTAGGGGAGGATATATTCAGGAGGAAAGGTGAAAAAGATAGGAGGCCAGCCACGAGAAAGCAGGATAGAGGGAGAGTGGCTGAGGGGAGCTAGAGTGGAGATGCAGGGGGATAAGAGTTAGGGGGAGATGGATAGGTCTTACCAGGCAGGAAGCCTGCAAGACCAGAGAAAAGAGGACAGGACACGTACAGAGATAGGAAAAGGATAAAAGGGCGTAGGGGCAGACAAGTATACCAAACTATCAGGTAGGGTCAAAACAAGTGCAGGAGTCAGCACGCGATAGATAATGATGAAATTCATTTTTGAAGCACTGATGATGATGGTGAGAAGGGAAGAAAATCTAAGCCATATAATTGAGAAACAATGTCAAATGCTTTTTTCTTCATCCAAGCTCAGCAACATGGTGGGTGAGTCATGGATGCATGATCAAGCAGTAGCAACTTTCTATTAATGTTATCTTGAGTTTGATGTTTCATCATGAAATCTTTTTGGTCTAATTGAGTTATGGTTGGAGGAATCTCCCCTAGTCATTGTGCCAATAGAGCTGTACATGTTTTGTAATACACATTTATGATGGATAGAGAGTGGTGTGACTGTGGTTTTGTATTGTCTTTTTGTGCCATTAAAATTGTGTAGATTGTAGCATATCACCATGATATGGGATGTGGATCCCATTGTTGGACAATATAAAATATATCCAGGAGTGGGGTTATCAATAGGTATTTAGAAGACTTATAAAATTCTGCTGGAAATCCACCCTGACCTGGACATTTACCCCCTTTAAATTTAGCTATGTTTGGTAAGATTTCTGCATGGTGAATAGGAGCAACCAGCTTTTGAATTTGACTTCCAACAGAGTGGAAAGCTTCAATGGTCTAAAAAAATTGGCATGTTTCCAGATCAGGTTCCAGGTCTTGTGAATGCAGATTGGAGTAGTAGTCCCAAAGACCTGTTAATATCTGAGGGGTTTTTATAGACTTCAGTGTTCCTATGTGGGTCTCTGACTTTAAGTATCATTGCTCATTGTTGCTGTTGCTGAAGTCATAATGCTAATATTTTAGCAGCACAGACCCCCCCCCCCAATAATACTTTTGATGCATATAAGTAAGGGCCTTCTCCTTTTGCTGTGTGAGTAATCCTAATATTTTGTTTGAGTTAATTTTATTTTAGGAAGGAGACTAGAGTTCCCCTTTTGGTTGATGATCTGTAAAAATTCTAATTTTTCTTTTAGATGCCTCATTTGTTGTGTTCTCAGTTTACCCTGTTGTAGAGTAAACTATAACTTCAACCTGAAATACCACTTTAAGGGTATTCCAGGTGGTAGATGAACACATGTCTGGGGCCTGGTTATGTTCCAGAATTTTTAGGATTTTGTCTTTTTACCAGATCCTTAAATTTAGGATCATTAAGTAAGCTGGAATTTAATCTCCATGGGGTGATGTGAGAACCCTGATCTAGATGTTGTTTCAAGATTAGAGGAGCATGGTCTGATAATAGTGTAGGACCTATCTGACTCATTTATTTTAGAAAAATGTGCTAGAGAAATGAAGATATAATCAGTTCTGGAGTACATTTTATGAGCATGAGAATAGAAATTGAAGGCCTTAGAATGGGATTAAGTTGATGCCAGATGTCAACAACACCCTATTCCCCCAGAATGCAATTATAGTATTTAGAGCAACTGGTGTACTTTGTTGACAGGGTTGAAGTGATGTCTTTAGAGGGGTCCACTAACAAGTTCCTGTCCACCCATTAGAAGTGATCCTTGCAGATACTTAAGAAATAAATAGCGATTGAATCAATGAGGAGTCAGAGCCAGGTGGTTGGTAAACACTGACCAGTGTTACTTGTTCCCCCTTGGAGGCTTCAACAGCTTTAGCCAATCTGCTTTCTTATCTCTATATTTAGATTCTGTGAAAAAGCTTGTATTTTAAGAAAGTAAAATTGCCACCCGTTGTCACCTGGCCTGACAGTATGAAGAAGCAATAATCGCCCCATAGCCCAGTTTACACAATTTCTCATGTTCTACCTGGGAAAGGTGGGTTAACAATAATAATATTATAGGAAAGTCCATGGGAAATGATTTTTGCTTGTAGTTCTGCTGCCACCCCGATGCTAATCAGTTCCTATACAAAATTGGGGAGGAAGGGAACACTTGATATAACAGAGACAGTCGACAACTTCAATTCAATTTATGTTCTTATTTTATTCATTTCCAGTAAGCAGGTCTCAATGTTTCACCTTAATAGGCTTCATCAGAAGATCGCCTTTATTACCAAATAATAAATGTTGAATTCATCATTATAAGGATGTCTTCAATTTAAACTAATTTATACTTTTTTGAAATATGAAATGTGCATTAGTTACATGAAATAATATTATTGCTGTTTTTTTTAAACTTGCTCCCAGTTAATAGTTTATACAAATGCCTTTTTAAAACCTGGAGACAAAATAGGCAATTATCACCTTTTGACTTTTTGCCATTTAATTAACCCTTTACCAGATCTCCTTCCCCACCTGTGCTAACATTTTAAAACTTTAAATTTTGTTTACCTATTGGCTAAAATTAGCCTCCTTAGCCCTTTAATATGCATTTTTGCCACTTGCTCTGTTAAAACAGAAAACATGTTTTCCATGATTCCTTTAATTTATATCTTTTAATGTTTTCATCTTTCAAGCTTTTGTACTATTTATCTTTTTATCTAATGTTTCTTTTTGTATTAATCAGTTTTGCTATTGTGACTTTCATTTCACCACACGGCTCCCCATTACTTCTATTAATATTTGCTTTTCACCAGTTGTTGGTCTCTATTTATGTTGCCAACAGAAACATTTGCAATGTTAAACTGCTAGAAGAAAAGACTGCTCTATGTAATTGAGTTCCTTTACTGAAAAATGAGTTCCATATTTATTCTGCAGTTAACAGCATTAGACATAAACTGATATTCCTCACTTCTTATTTTTGTGCTTATTTCATTTGCTGAAAAGTGCTTCCCCTTCTCTAAAACAACACTTTCAGCATTAAATATATGTTGCATTTCATAATTTCTAAAAAGCTTCTTAGCTTCACAGCAGCTACCACAAACTGCTCTCCATTTTTACGTTCGCTTGTGTGCATGCACAAGGAACGTCTTGAGAGAATAGGACTTTTTGGAGGTGTGACTTTCCTGTGCAGTGCAGTGCTCTGTTAAGCAGGCGCGGCTGTCCTGCACCAATGGATGTGGGAGCTGTGTATGACAGCAGTGGTCTTCAGTTCAAAGAAAACCACCGCTGCAATCAGTGGTGGCAACGTAGGTGTTCACCACGCAGAGTCTTTAAGGGGGAAGCACTATTTAGCAAGCAAAACCGTCAAACTCATTTTAGTTAGATCGTTTTGCTTTTTTAAATGTTATTGTGTGCTATTGTCAGCTCTGAGGCCAAAGGTAAAGCTGCAGATCTTTCAGTAAACATCAAGCTTTTTTCAGTTCTACCAAAGCATACGTGTGTTCATTGTTTTTTTTTCTGATTATTTGTTGGAAGAAATCATCAGGGTCCTGCTTTTACCTAATTTTGCAGCTAGGTAGACCGAGCTGTTTAATGACTTGAGCATGGTCCCATAACAAGTAAGGTACTCTGGAAGGATATATTCTGAAACCGAGTCTTTCGGTTCTCAAGCTTCCGAGTCAACCGCTATAACTGACTGCCCTTCCAATTACGCCTACAGGACAGCATACAGTGTACTTTTTATATCGCAACCAGTGGCGTGTAAACCAATCATTTTGATCTAGGATAATTCACACAGGGCCAAATCAATTCACGACTCAAAACCAAAGTTCATTTATGGCTATGCTCCAGCCACTGTGATAAAAACACCTTGAAACGACCACTTGTCAAAGTGCAATAGATCTTTAAGAAAACATTCACTGCGACGCAAACATATTCTGCCAAGTTTGCAAGTGTATTTCCTATACTAAGTTTGTCAGGTTATATCTTTCAGCACTGCTGACACATTTTTTTCTGATATCCTATGACTAACCACCTGTGCATTTCAGGAGCTGATAGGTTTGGAAACATTTCTACAACACATCAGCACTGGATCTTGAATTATGTATTAAAGATATAGAGATTATAATCCTGTTTTGATTGCATTTTTAGAATTTTCTATCATATGGCATTTGTTACATGCCTGTTCCATTTCGTTTTAAATCATAAACTGACACATTTTGGAAGACTTCAAACGTGCATGCAAAACAACTCAATTATCATTTACAGTTTGTCTGACTGTACCGTCAACAGATGCTGATTTGGGAATAACTTCTTGCGAAATATATAAACTAGCCCCCATTCATTCAAGATAGTAAGACAATTCTGTTACATAAAACATGCTTCTGAGTGTATATCTCTGTGACACACACACACACACCGCTGTTGACAGGTGAAATTGTATCTTCTACATGCATGATTGACTCAGGATGGAGACCTCAATCTCTCTCTCTCTCACACACACACACACACACACACACACACACACACACACACACACACTTTCAAGACAACTATGAAAATTAAAATTACCAAAATCAGCAGATGATGGTGGAGTTTGGAACTGATCACTAGACAATTACTGCATATCGATTGTGCAGGATCTTTCAGGTTTCTAGGCAAAACAAACCTCCTGCAGTTATAATAAGGGAAATTTAAGAAAGTTATACACCCAATTGGGAGGCACAAAGAAAATACACGGACACACAACTGCAGGATATTGTGAATGCAGGAGTTTATTCTCGGGTTCTTAATTCATAAATCTTGTCTGAGAGGTTTGTACGTTGTTGGAATGCGGACAGATGGGGTTCACCAAGAAAAGCTCGATCCAAATTTCATTGGTTTCCAGATGATGCCTCATTTATTAGTGTAGGCAGCTGTCTGTGTCCAGGGATCCAGGAACGAACTGCCTCGAATGAGTGCCTCCAAGAAAAGGAGGAGCCACGGAGCCTGTAGTTTCATAAGTCAAAACATCAGCAGAAGCCCTACTCATTTGGTACAACTCACACTCACATTTTTTTAACATATACTTTAAACAAAAAATATTGTTATGCTTTTTTTTTGTTCATAGAGGGGTCAGAGCTGGACACTGTATTTATAAGCATATTGTTAGGAATATTCTTTATAGGCTATTACCTTTTCGATAGATTTTGGTGAGCTCATATTTGTCAGTCCTCTCTTTTCTTACATAGTAACATACACTAATTTTATATCTGAGGGTATTTTAGGTCCATCTGGTGCCCCCCCCCACCGCCCTAATAAGCGCGCAAGAAAATACTGTGCAAACTCAAAAAATGGAAGTCCTACTCTACCACTTAGTCTACCCTCTGATTCCCTTGGTAGACAGAAATTTACCTAGACTTTATTTACCTTATTGCTTTTGTTTATTGACAGTGTTTAATTGTATGCAATGTTCGTGAGGTATGTTTTAAATAATATTCAACAATAGAGAGGAACAAAGTCCATGTTTGTAAATATGTTTTATTGTACATCCATCCCTAGGTGTACCCATATGTCATTTCTTCTGCTACTCAATCTACATTTGAAAGATACATTGGCCCAAGTGATGGATCATTTCTTTATAAACATGCTTTGAATGTGGTTAATTAAAAAGAAAAATAATACACCAAGAAGATTTAAGCGTGGCTTTAATTTGTGCTCAAATGTCATTTCCGAATAAAGAGAAAAATAATAAAAATGTCATAACATCAATGCACTTCTCTTTTTTCCATGATACACTGTATTTACCCAGGAGGATAGCCAAACTGAGGTGCAGCATCTTATTTTAATAGAGTCCCCTTCTACTTATTTCAACAGCTTGGCAGACTGGAGCACAAGGAAATTAATGTGGTTTCTCGGGGTCCCACTAGGCTCTGGTGGGGTTTGAATGTGTGGTCTCTTGCCATTTCCAAGACTGCACTCTATCCACAACACATTGCATCTTACTATATGTACACAGATATCATAGAAACATAGAATTTGTCAGAAGAAAATGACCCCTTGATAGTTTTGTGTTTGTCTGCAAATTGCAGTAAAACACATTTAAAAACATACATTATTTCAGAATTCAAATATGGCATTTCTATTACACATCTCTTTCTTTCGCATCTGTCTGTCTGTCTATCTATCCATCCATGAATGTCCAGCAGGATCCTAACTGAGACCACTTGCGCATCCAGACTGTTAAGTTGAATTTTACAAGAGATTTTCTGTTTATATTCATCGCCTTCTTTATGGACACTCATTGTCCCATGAACTTTTACTATGAAGGATAATACAGCACACTGAAAATGACAACCCCAAACACTATTTCTGATGTTATTTTAAAAGCCTGAGCGGTACTGCCATGTCATTTATTGGACAGCCATTGGCATTTACTATAAAGGGCAGATCCAGAAGCAAATGATTTGATGCCTTTTAATGGACCAACATGGCTGTAACAACAAGAACAAAGTGCTCTAGCTTTCGGACCAACCAGTCCTTCTTCAGAAGCCTAAAGAAGGACTGGTTGGTCCAAAAGCTAGAGCACTCTGTTCTTGTTGTTACATCTATGTTGGTCCATTAAAAGGTATCAAATCATTTGCTTCTGGATCTGTTCTTGCAAGGACCAATACGGCAAATACTAAATCTAAAGAGTTCTATAAATGGCATGCATTCTAATGTACCAAACTTTTTAGTAGTAAACTTTATTTTAATAGGGCTAAATCCAAGGGGCCCTGAGCAGTTAACGTAGAATAAGCAAATGAAAAGATCAAATAAATAGTCAGATACACAAAGAACAAGTAGGAACTAGTCAGTAGGTGAAATTCCGGCAGGACTAATACATTTCAGAAATTATAAACTGCCATATGCCTCTTGAAAGACAAAGGATTTCAGGCTTCTCTTAAAATCATCCAAGGGAAACCCAAACAAAATGTTAAACTGTGTACTAAAATGATACAAAAGCCATTTCCTATGGATTATTGTTGATTACTTTAATTGTATGCCCTGTATAGATCGAAACAATGTTAAAAAAATAGTTTAGATGCACCTATGAAGAAAAGCAATTTAATCTGTTCATATCAATACTATATCCAAATAGTAGTAGTTAATTTCTCTTATTATTATTTATTTTTTTTTTTTGCCTGTATGTGTTTTTATTTCGCAGATCTTATATGTTACCCCTCCAGCGTCAGTAGTACAGTACTTTCGGGTTTAGCAATGGGTGGATTTAAGTAAAGAGAAGTCAAGTGACTTAATCGAGGTCACAAAAGAGTGAGACATCACCATCTGTTGAAAGGGTCCAGTGGTTAGTTCTGTAGGTCCATGGCCTAACACGTTGCCTTGAAACTATTTTTTCACCCTTAATTACAGCCTACAGTAATAAATTGTTCCATCGCGAGTTACTTGGGAGTTACATGGTGCAGCTTATCAATTTGGCTCTGCTTTTCACTATAATCATTTACAATCTAGTTATTTGCTGAATCTAGTATAAGCTGCTCAGAAAAGCACATACAAGACGTCATTTGTAAAAACATAACCCTACACATGAATTGGACTCTATTTAGTTGAAATATATTCTGGAGTGTGGTATGAGAAGGTTTCACATCGGAGGTCTACTGACAATATTGACGAGGAAGGAGTGGACGGTGCAACAAAAGACACTAGCAAAATAAAATGATTGCATCTAATGAGGGAGACAGTATCCAATTATTACATCTAATGAGGTAGACACTATTTACAGGGGATCCCACTGCAGGTAAAAGTGACATTGTCATAAAACAAGGGAGGCGTCATTCCGATTAAGGTCACTTTAAAGAAGGAAAGGCTATCATTACATTATGGCATGTGGAAGTAAACATAAGTTCCTCTGGTTCTGATTTGGAATTCATTCCAATTTGGGGGAAGTCAAAATACCCAATAGAGCCCACATTTTGATAGTCAGTATTCTAAGACAGAGCAATTTTTTAACATTAATATCAAATACTAAAGCCATTTTAGGAGATATGTTTTATTAACACGGTGCTTTTCTGAAGTACACAGTATTGAAGGCACATGGTCCAGAAACCAATCAGCATAATTTCTACTTCAAAGTTTGATATCACCTTAATTTATTTTCTCCTTTTGTGACTCATATATATTTCCTGCAATTGTTTGGATGTTTATGCACTATTTTCTGAAGTAAAATACTTTCTCGGATGAATTAATTTACGTTACTCTTACTTTACCTACTTGACCTGCTATCATTAGCATATGCCATTTGTTCACCTGCCTGTGACTGTCTTTCTGTCCAGTACATGTACTGTAGCATAGCATACTGTAATCTCTTTTTATTGCACTGGCATGGAAACCTGCTCACTTAATCTGTTGCTTGTGATGTTTTCAGCTTGGAACGTAGCAGGGGTCAGACTCGACATAAAACTCAGTGGTCTGCAGATATCACGCAACATTCTTGAAAATGACACCAAAGTAAAAAGAATCTCCTCAAAGGTCACTCCTTAATATTGTGCCTCGTACTGTCAAAGGAAACTGTGATCATTTTTCAGGGCCCGAAATGCCAAGATTCAAAAGCACTGAGTCACAACTTTCCTACATTTTCCTGGTGTATTGTGAGCCACTTAAGAGGCATTTCCTTGCCAAGTAGAGCTGTTGTTTCCGCTTGAACCCCGATAGACCCCCAACAATCTTTGAGATATCAGGTCAGGGAATACTGCACTTGGAAAAGTTAATGTGTACCCTTATTTGTCCCCTGCAAGCATACAGTCAGCACTTACCTAAGCAGTAGCCCCACTTTCAATCAAACAGTTATTGTCTTTACAGTGGACAATGATCCACTAGTATTTTTTCTTTCCAGTAGGTGAGACTTTTTTTACATTCCCCGTTATAGTACAGCAGTTGCTGTTTATATATACGCTGCTCACTTACAGTAGTTCTGTTTGTTTGATGCATGGCTATGTCTTTGTTCTGCCCCTCAAAACATAATGGGCAGTAAAACTACAAACAAAAAATTAAATATTATAGATCCCAGTTGTCAATGTGATGTGATCTGTTGCAGTCTATGGGCATGCCAATGCTGGGAATGGGTACTGTCGGCAAGGTACCACCACACTTGTTACTCTCAGAGCAAAACTAACATTTCACTGTTTAGGGAAAAACATTGAAATCAATTCACGTAAACAGTCATACTTAACAGTAAAAATAAATAACTTTGTGCACTTCTGTGTGTGTGTGTGTGTGTGTGTTTGTCTGTGTGTGTGTGTGTGTGTTTTTGGAGGGGGGATGGGGAATACAATCTTTCCATAATGAGAAGCGACAGTGCACTCACTGTTTGTTTGCGCTTGGAGCAGGGGTTGCACACTTTCTACAAGTATTAGTTATCATGCACTCCCCTTTTCTTTTAACGGGAAGGCATAAACAAGTATTGTAATTGCGTACTTCCACCTATTGTTTCCTTTTTTTATTTTATGTTTGCTTGGGCGCATGCTCAAGGAACGTCTTGGGAGAATAGGACTTTTTGGAGGTGTGACTTTCCTGTGCAATGCGGTGCTCCATTGAGCAGGCGTGGCCATCCTGCACCAATGGATGCGGGAGCTGTGTATGACAGCAGTGGTCTTCAGTTCAAAGAAAACCACCTGCAATCAGTGGTGGCAATGTAGGTGTTCACCACGCAGAATCTTTAAGGGGGAAGCACTATTTAGCAAGCAAAACCGTCAAACTCATTTTAGTTAGATCGTTTTTTTTTAAACTGTTATTGTGTGCTATTGTCAGCTCTGACACCAAAGGTAAAGCTGCAGATCTTTCAGTAAACATCAAGCTTTTTTCAGTTCTACCGAAGTGTACGTGTCTTCATTGTTTTTTTTTTTTATGATTATTTGTTGGAAGAAACAGAAAAAGGATCGTGAGGGTGGACGAGTCGTTGACTTGTTGTTGCAAGAGTGGTAACATGCAGTCTTTTGGAAAGTCACAGGTTTCAAAATAATAAAAAAAGTGTTCAACGATCATGAAGTCATTGGGCATTGTCCTGTGGCGACGGGAGAGTTCGGAGACAGGGGGGATCATTAATAATCTCCATTTAGTGTTTTTTTTTTGTTGTTGTTTTTTTTTTTAGCCCTGTCGAAGTTTACTTAAGTGCAATATATGTTAAAATGGGTGTTGGGGCAGGCAATATTTTCAATGCCAACAAGTAAGTAAAAGAAAAAAATGTGTGTTAACATAAATTGTGCATAGACATTTAAATAAATTTACTTCAAAAGAAGTGAGGCAAATCCAAATTGAGGTCAATGTGAAACAAAAGGCAAGTCTGTGTAGGTAATTAGGTGTATAAGTAATAATAATTGTAAAAGGGGGTTGGAGAACACTGCTATGTCTTAAAGGGGTCATGTCCCTGAAACCAAACTGTGGGGACAGCATATGTCTCACTATTTCTTTTCCCCACCCCAACTCCAAGCAGAAGTGGCCTGGGAAGTGGAGAAGATTACATTTCACTCCCCCCTCCCCCTCTCGCTCTCTCTTTCATCAATTTTCTGGTTAATGTCATCAGCACCATTGTGGGAGAGAGGAGGCATGTCATCTACCCATAAATTTGTGATTATAGAGCCCCCGGTCACCTGTTGGTTCTAATTGACTGGATTTACTCCGCAGCAAAAGCAGGTACAAGGGGGAAAAGCTCAAGGGTGGAACAGAATGCAGCAAGACCCAACTCAGCAAATAGAGAGAGAGAGAGAGAGAAAAATGATCCAGGGTTTTCCAGCAGCAGCACAACTTCCACCTTAAAGGAAATTCAAGCAAGATTCCATCTTCCAGCCAAGAGCTCTTCCCATAAATTGTCCACCATCCCACTGGAATTCCTTTAGATGATAACCCCCCATATTTCTTTTTCCCTTTTTCAGCATATTCAGTTGGATTTTATATTTTGCTCAGCAAGACTTCCACCTGTCATAGGTGGGTGATTTTTGTTGTTTTTGACTCCCCTTTCACCCCCAACTAGACTAAATTAGAGATCGAATAGGATTGTAATTCCTCCAATGCTAAAGCAGGCAAAGAAAGAAAGAAAGAAAGAAAGAAAGAAAGAAAGAAAGAAAGAAAGAAAAAGAAAGAAAAAGAAAGAAAGAAAGAAAGAAAGAAAGAGAAAAATTGTACAGTAGGGTATCAGAGGTCAGTAAGTGATAGGTACAACAATTGACATTCTTAGCAAGTTTATTTGGTCACTTGTCCTCGCTTTATATTTTAGTCAGTAAATTGCAATATATACTGCATTGTACTTACTACAAGCAGAACAAAGTAATACAGTGGCCTTGAATTCAATCTGTGGTTTAAAACAATGAATGCCGCTGATTGAAATTCATTAGAAGCAGGGGGCAGCTTTCTTATTTTAAACTATTTCATGAATTTAATAAATGCAAATTTAGAGAAAGGAACACACAGAACACTAATGTGCATGTGACTAAACACTTGGTAATGTTGTGATATTATTAGAATTTTTTGTTTGTTTGCCGTTGTTAAAACATGTGCAAATAGTTGAACTTCTGTTCCACATAACAGTGGATTAAACATATTCAAACACGATGGTTTAAAAATATACACATTTGCAAGTCCAGGCTTTTTTCCATAAAAGTTTTTACTGAAACGTTCGCATTGGATACACATATGTACACATCAAAATACAAACATTTTGAGGGAAGGTGCGTGCATAATAAACAATAATATAATTAGGTCCAAATGTACAGTTGTAGCAATACTATAAAAAATTATCACTCTAATCTTACCAATGGATTACCAAAGTCTTAATACAGGAGGATAGTAAATGCAAACATTTTGAGGGAAGGTACATGCATAACAAACATAGTAGTTTAAAGAGAGCTTGATGTACAGTTGTAGCAATACTGTAAAATAAATCTCAGGCTTTGGTTACAATTTCTGTTTAAAATAAAACTGAGCAGAACAAATACTCAACTCCAAAATACTTGTTTATAACCTAAGGGATATTTGATCACAGCATGCCTCATTGTCCAACAGAATTCTTTCATTTTGCTGCAGATATCCCTGCCGACTGTCCCACATTAACTACAAAAAAAGATTTAGAACAGTCAATTGAATACCTCTAAATCAGCATTCCCATATCCAATGTATGACATTTATTTTTGATTGCTGTTTTAAAAAGAAGATTGTTTTGTCATTGAAGTGGTCTTTCAATATATTTTCCAAAGTAAAGTATAAGCTTCATAAATTGTATTAACAATATGTTCAAACATTAAACTGTGTATGTATATGTATATATGAGGTTGTGTGTGTCTTTAGCACTAAGTTAAAATACATATAGAATATATATGAGGCAGTACTTTTGCAGTTAATTTTTGTTGGAAGTTTCAACAAGATACAAACAGTATCACAGTACCATTAAAAAGCTTACCAAAAGCAGAACAAGATGAGATCTGTGGGATTGACTTGTTACTACTATGGTGACTCTCTCTCTCCCTTTCACCTCTCTCTCTCTCTCTCTCTCTCTCTCTCCTCTCCTCCTCCCTCCCTCCCTCTCTCTCCCTTCCCTCCCTCTTCTCTCCCCATCATGTTGCTAGGGGGCTGAGAGAGAGAGAGAGAGAGAGAGAGAGAGAAACAGAGAGCAGTTCAATGCATTTCTTTCTGAATGGATCTGAAGTTTACAATATAGATTATCTTACTGTCCCCTTCTCCCTATTAGGTCAGTGATGCACACTTAACAAATGAATAGCAGTTGAGGATTTCACAGTTTGTGGTAGCAAATGTTTTTTTTTCCTGTGTGTTTTTTTACAATGACATGACAGACTGCAAATCACAGCTTCATTACATCACAGTTAACTGACTCAATTACAGTAAATGACCAGACCCCCATAGCAGTCTAGCTATTCCACTACTACGCTCAGTGCGGCACATTTGGGTACATGCTAAATAATGACCTAGGACCACGATGGGTTTCATCTGATAAATAGACTTGGTATTTAACAACCAGGGTCCTGACATTTATAAAGTTTATATTTGGGGAAATTGTTTGACCAGAAAAGGCACACCAAACCAGAACTTGGTTCCAGATGCAACCTGACAGCACAAGGAAGTTAAGTGTGACTTGCTCAAGGTCACACAATATGCAAGAAGGAGCGAAGGGTATTCAAACTGACCTCTCCAGGTTTTCAGCTCACTGCCCTTAACCACTATGCTATACTGCCTCCTATTTCATTTGGATCTTCAAAGTGGCCATTGTCAGAACTGTGCAAAAAACTCATATTAGGCATGCTTTATATTCTTTAATTTTCTTTCTACTACTATGCCATGGTTTTCTAATTTTAATAGACAAAAAAAGAGTCAAGACATGAAAATTACAATGCTGTCATTTTTTGCATTACTCTAAAATGCTGTAGGATACCTGCAAATTACCAGTGGCAGAAACAGTCCATTACCTTTACCAGCTCTTCGTATGTTCATGCATACACACATTGTGTATTCACCATAATGAGGCTGAGAAACATATAAGCCACAATATAGTCTGATAATATGACGTGTTGCTAATTGTCTTACTTACCTCTACTGTCACGATGTCCTGTGCAAACACACGATGGTCCTACTAACGTTGCACCACTCCACACTGTCATTGTATATCTTCTTCAATACATTGTTTAATACATATAAAATACATTAATCAACACCATAGCAGTACATGGCAGCACTTCTGTGATTGTCATGTCTTTCTGACTTACTAATGCTATTCATGTTTCGCACTAGGCTAAGACAGAGAGACCCCCTGCTGTGTTTCAAATGCAGACCTCAAGAGATACAACAGGAGATAGACACACTGTAGTATAGACTGCCTGTCTGATAGCATGTCATAAAATGTACAAAGTATCACTTTCTGCTGCTTTTCAATGCTACAAAGTGCTCTATAGCAATAACAATTCTAGATAAGACACATCAAAGTACAGCACTGTTCTCAAACCCTATTTACAAACTTAGAAATCCAGAAAGAAAAGGAAAGCCGCTACCCTAAATCGCAGGGCTGCTCAACCACAAAAACAGTTTCAGCTTCACTGCTCTATATTAATAAATACTGCTGCCAACTGTGTTAGTGGTGAAAATCATGGGTGGTCAAATGGTAGGAAAAACAGAAAAAAACTTTCCATAGTACTTTTAAATAATGCAGAAAGGATTTATTTTCCACAGCTTAACTAGAAATAGCAATACAGTGCTTACACCAATTCAATGTAATACAAAAGTATGGTATCCTACCATACATGTGCCCTGCCTGAGTCCAGGCACCTAGGCACTATCCATACTACAAAACCCTGCGCTTCGCCGCTGCGGCTTCCTGAGGGGGTGCTATTCCATATCCCCTTCATTCTTCAGTACTCAAACTGCATGTACAACATAATTAGAAAATCCTAAAATTTAACAACTACCTTAATCACTTAAATGCAGCTAAATTTGTCAACAAAGTGGGCATTACAGCTTCTGTTTCATTTATATGTTCAACATTTCTATTGCAAATAAATTTAAACATTGCTCGAAGCTCTAAAATAATAGACTGTTCACAATAAATGTATTCACAGCATATGCAATTCAATAACCTATGCCCTGCTATATGTATGATTGCATTGTTGCACACTTTAGGTTTACAATCTGTATACAACAATATATATATACTGTATATAGTGTAACAAGACATCCCATTCAATATAGCCTCTTACAAAAATGCAGTACCATGCCATATCAATCCATTAAACAAGCAGTTATGTTAATTCTATTGTTACTAATTCTAAAACAAATACTAAATGCAAAATTTACAGTATCATAGTATAACTGCTACTCAATTCCATTTAATTTACTAACATTCACCACTGAATGGGCTCGCCCTTAACAGAGTCAGATTTGCACTCATTATTGACACTATTTACTCGCTAAAACGAGTCACATGCAAATCTTATCCAATTAATTTTCAGCCCATAATTAAGGCTTCAAATTCATATTTATCAAGCTTGACAGCAAAAGAAAAAAACTAAGCACAAGGACAGCCAGAAGTAATACAGGATGAGAATAAAGCGATTGATCCAATGTTCAGTATTTCTTGCATTTTAAATGTCATGCTTCAGTTCTACATTAAATTGTATGTGACTGACTGAAAAGAAAACACAAAAATGCCCCCCCTTCCAATTCTTTAACCAGAAGAGACACACACCAAGCTGAAAACTTGTTTCTAGGTGTGACCTGGGAGCACAGGGAAGCTACGTGACTTGCTCAGGGTCACACAGTACGCAAGTGGGGACTGTGGGATTCAAATCCAGGTCTCCAAATTTGCAGCTCAGAGCCTTAAACCACTGTGCTATACTGCATCCAATGTAAACTATCTATTTGTGTATTTGGCAATTTAGTTAATTCTCCAGCAATTTCAGCATTATCAAACACTATGCCTTGAATAGTAACAGAGCAACACTATACCCTAGCAACTTTGCACTTTGATGACAGATTGATAAATATAACTTTGAAGCCTTAATTATGGGCAGAAAATAAACTGGATAAAATTTGCATGTGATTCATTTTAGCAAGTAAATACTGTCAATAACGACTGCAGTCTGACTGTGTTATGGGTGAGCTCATTCACTGACGCACATTACTAAATTGAATTGAGTGCCACTTATACTACTATACTCTGAACTTGGAGTTCAGTTTTCACATACAGGTATTGGAGGGAATGGATTGACAGCTGATCTCTTACTGTACCTGCACACTGAAGAAGGCTTAGATAGGCCAGGTGATCTGCTTCTGCTGACACATACATATGTTTGTATGTTCACCATATACTGCAATAAATATGGCTATATGGTATAACTTCATTCTTAACATTACTCTCTTTGTCATACCTCTGCATTCCTATGCTTTCTATGGCAAGCCCTACTCTACAAAACCATCCCTTTTTCCCCTCATAAGTACCCTTTCCACCCTCTGCCCCCTCAGTTGTTACTGTCTCCCCGCACCTATGAACACCTGAAACTGTCTGCCATCACTGTTACAGCCCGTGACACTAAGGCACACACCCCCAACACCCTCACTCTTTGCAAGGTGGCAAGGTGTGGAGGCAGTTGGCATTACTACAATATCTCACTGCCATTCCTATTATGCATCTGTCACTCCTGCACTACCAATGCCAATACCAGCAAGCAAACATTCGGCATTGGCAAATGCATGTTTATATAGTTTTAAATAATACTTTTGCCAGTGGAAAGTGTAGCCCTTTTTTCTTACTCCCTAACTTTGGTGACACTATGCACAGTATGGCCTTCCTGACTCTCTGTCACACTTACTATAGCCTGAAAGAAGGCACCACATTCCCTTTCCTGTGTTTGTATTCAGTGTTAAAGAGCAGTTGACACCTTCAGGATAATGCAAACAAAACATATTTAGACACAGCTTAGTTTATATTCAACATTAGTTCTGTATGTTTCTTCCCCTTTATTCATTACTGAAGTCATTTGCATGAAAATAGGATCTCTGTTCTGGAAGAGTTCATATATTCCTGTTACTTTCTCCTCACCTGCGGTCATACTTCACTGCTTGTGGCATCACAGTTACTGCCATGGCAACAGATTGTGATGTCACAACAGGGGATTATGACTTGAAGTATGGAGTAAGCTTTAGAAGCAGATGAACCCTAACAGATAAAGATCATGTACGTATACAAAGTTCCTCAGTAATAAAAGATGAGGAGGAGAAATCTATAGAATATATTTAGAATGCAAGTTGAATTGTGCCTAAATATTATGTTGTGTAAAGTTTTGCTTGAGGTGTCAGCAGCTCCTTAATGTCTAATTAAATTGAAGCACTCCTTTACAGAGAGAGAGTGCCCCCTGCATGGCATTCATTGAACTGTGTGTAATTGTTGCACCCTTTGGCAAATTATATGCTAAGGCCAGATGACAAACTCTTGTGGCTTTTGAATCAATATTTTTGGGATGGGGACCATATGAAAAGGTCATCAGTGATCCTAACAAGCAATATTCAAAGTGACATTGGAGTTGGTACAGTTTATGGGTCCCGTCAAAATGGTGGATGAGATTTCCACAGATCAGGGGGCTATGTCACCCCTGAACCCTCCCCCTACACATACATCTGATCAATTAGTTTTGGGCAGCAAAGCCCCCTAAGCCCCCCTCCCACCATGAGCAATATATTATATCTACCCCGACTACTAATTGTATGTAAGGACATCACTGTTTGAAATCTCAATAGATGAAATCTTGTCCACTGTTTTGGGACCCATATACTGCATATGAGCCATGACATTTTGTTAGAAAACTGTCCAAGCCATTGTATATAAAACCACATTTCTTAACTTTCTCCCTTTCCTTTTCTACTACACACCTCATTCTTTGCTACAGAGTGATCAAACGGGGTGGTGTCTCATATCCCTCCTAACACATGAGTAAAGTGCACAGAAAAATAACCAGACAGCAGCAAATCACTTTGCAGTGGTTTGCATGTACATAATGGGGATACTATCCAAGCAAGAGAACTGAACAAACTGAACTTATGCCAGTAGAAAAAACAATGACACCGGCAACTTGCTCGCATACAGTGCATACTTGTGTAGATCCATGTCTGCATTTAATTCTAATGGCCTTATTAACAGATTGCTCGTTCTATGAAAACAACTTTTTTACAAAGCAAGCTATAGTTTCTGGTCTAATCACCAAACAAGACATTAAGCAATCTGTGATAAGATACCAGTGTAGATGACCTCGGGGTCTCTTTTTCTAACTGGTGTATACTGTACCATCACACTTGATCTGCAAGATTTATATGTCTGAAAGAAGCAGGTGGAATTAGACAAACAAGGGAAACGAAGACACACTTAATTTCTATTCATTGGTACAGGACTATACTGGAAAACACACACATGGTACTGCATACATCAAAGAAAGACAGTGAGAGAGAGAGAGAGAGAGAGAGAGAGAGGAAAGGAGAGAGAGAGAGACAGAGACAAAAAGAGACAGCGACATGGCACAACTTTGATTTTAATGAATACAATTCAAAATGTTGGAGATAGCTCTCATAATAGAGTTTAGCAGAAATATCAAGCATATTGCTACATATCAACACATAGTAGGTATTCAGAGTCAGTCTTAAGCATTTAGGAGCTAAGAACCCAGGACACAATTACTGGCTGGAGGTTGTCCTGTTAACAAAATCCAAGGAGAAAAATCTGAGAGTGCTGGTAACTGGGGAAATTAACCACTCTGATCAGAGCAGGAAGGCAGCAGCGAGGCAAACAGGATGCTAGGTTGCATAGCAAGGGGGATTACTTCCAGGAGTGGGGAGGTCATCTTACCCCTGTACAGGTCCCTGGTGAGACCATACCTACAGTACTGCATGCAAGTTACTAGTGCCGCAGAATCTGGTGTGGTGATACCCTCTGGGCTGAAAGCACAGCTACATGGCCACACTTCTCTGCTACTCCGGATCACCTGCCCTGCTCTAGTGTCTACTCCCAAACACAAGTCACCAGCAGTGGAGCACAATGCTCTACCTATGGACCATTAGGCAGCCTGGTCTCCATAGCCTTTACACACTGCCTTATATAATGTCACCCTCCCACCTTCCTGCATACTGCATATCCTGGTATGGTCATGTCCCAGTCATGCTACCTGGTAGCCCACATTCCATTACTTGCCACCAGGTCCAAATGTGCTGTGTGTGGAACAGCTTTTTGCTGGGTAGCTACCATATGTCTCTATTCACCCCCAATACATCACCAGCATTGTGATTTCACTGACAGTGACACCACAAATGACTGACCTGGCAGTTACTGACTTGCTGTTCCTAAGCAGCAGTGATGTTAGAGTCTTTGCATCCACAATGCTGATGATGTAGTGGGGGAATAGACAGATAAGTCAGCTGCCAGGCAGAGTGCTGTCCCACACATAACACCTACTAACATCAGGCAAACAATCGTCTAACTAACAAAAGGGAAAAGAAAAAGTATTTCAGATGTAAAAAGTAATACTTAACTTCTTTTAAAAACTAATATTACTTTTATGCAGTACACTAGCTCTTTAAAGTAAGAGGTAACAGTAGAAGGGTCCGAGATCAAGTTATCAACCTTAAGAATAGGGGAGGGAGAGTGGGTTGGAGGGGAGAAACAATGAATAACCTTCCAGAACTAGACGGGATGATTAATGTTGTTCTGGAGTATGGATGCAAAATTCTCAGACTTGGCAAGCTGATGGCTTTGGTGCAGGCATTATAAAGGTGATAATAGTTTCCCAAAGCCACTGGGGAGCAGTCTATGACAGCACATGAAAAGTGTGCCAACAACTTGAAAGAAATCTTCTGCTGTAATGAGAGAGAGGCTCGTCATTGCAGCAACAGATCTCACACGCTTCCATTATGTGCCCCAGGTGAAACATTTGAATGAACATGGTGACAGCTCTCACCATATGCCTCTCACAATCCCTAGAGTGCTGAGTTCGGGGGTGCCCAATCCCCCTGTCAGCATGCCCCCTCCACAGTTCAATTTGTTTGTCGATGGGGAAGCTCAGTCCCCATCGGCATAATGTCCCAGTGGTTTTATTTGTCTGCTGAGAGGGGTGCCTAATCCCCCTCAGCATCATGCCCCCCCCAAACACAGATAGGCTTTCTTTGCCAATGGGGTGCCCAATCCCGGTCAAATCCAGTCCCCCTCTAAAAAAACCCAGGTGCCCTGAACAACAGAAAATCTTCCCCTGAAGTTTTTTATTTTCTTTGTATTTGCAAAACAAGAAAACAGTCCCTCATTGTCCATGGCGCCACCCTCCATCAACCCACACCCACCCTCTGCACAGTGACAGGCATCAAGGGGTGCCTTGGACTCTTCAGCCCCAAAATTCACCCCATTCTCCTATACTGCACCCATCTCAATATATTTCCTTATGGAATGCGGTGAGCGTAAGGCCCCATGATCCCAAGGCACAACACAACACTTGTTGGAGTCTGCAGGGTAGGGTGAGGTGTAATGGCATGAGCTTTATGGCTGACAATCCAAAGGCACACCTCCATGCCTGTCACTCTCTGCAGGGTGAGGTGGGGTGGGGTTGTCATCCGTTCCATTCTTCACTGCCAGTCCTATTGTGCATCCCTCTACCTCCTGCACTACCAATACCAATGCCAGCAAGACAACATTCGGCATTGACAAGTGCTTGTTTTCTTTTGCCATTCTGTACCTGTAAAACTAGAAAACAGTTGTCCCCCATTGAGTCCACTGCCCCTCCTCCAACCCACACCCACCCTCTGTGCACCCCACCTTCCCAAACACACCCTCACCCCATACTTACCTCTGGAGCTGGGCAAGATGATCTTTGGTGTACCGGGAACATGTCTGCACTCTTCAAAGCCGACCGTGAACTTAAGAAATGCTGGTAAGCTGTATAATGGCATGAATGGCTGTTTCTAAATTATGTGCATATCTTGGCCATTTTCATGAATTTTGACACCGAATTTTCAGCATGGTGTTCTTGGGACCCCACCTCATGAATTCAGTCACTGTCATGTCATTATTCGGTCCCAAAAGGTGATTTTGTGGTCACTGCACGGAATCACTTTTTGGGACAGATTACCAAAACAACAGTGACACTGTTCATGAGGTGGGGTCCCAGCAAGTCTATGCTGAAAACCTGGTGAAAAAATTCAAACAAATGGCTGTCTTATGAGCATGCATTGTGCAGTTTCCACCTTTTCGTAACCTTCATAAATTTGTAAAATTTTAATTCCAGATTTTCAGCATTGCCATTTTTCCACACCTCCTCATGAACAGTGCAGCTGTCATTTTTTACATCCTAGCCAAATAGTGTTTTCATGCATCTGGCACACAATGGCATGGTTGATGTGGGAAATCAATGTGCAGGGCAGATTATGAAAACCACAGTAACACTTTTCATGAGTGGAGGTCACAAAATGACTAAGTTGAAAATTTGGTGAAAAAATTCCAAAACATGACAGTGTTACAAGCGTGCATTGCACAGTTCCCAAGCACACTCCTAACTACGACAATTTATAATATTTGCACTCTAGATTTTTGATGTCGGCATTTTGTCACACCTCCTGATGAACAGTTCAGCTGTCATTTTTCACACACTGGCCTAAATGTGTTTCCACACATGCAGCACACAATGGCGCTGTGGGGAATTAACCGTTTGGGACAGATTAATAAAATCACAGTGACACTGTTCATGAGCAGAGGTCCTAAAATGCCTATGTTGAAAATTTGGTGAGAAAATTCCACAAAATGACTGTGTTATCAGAGTGCATTGCGCAGTTCCTACACAGGCTCGTAACCTTGACAACGACTGGTGCATTAGAGTTCCTAAGACAGACGATTAAGATGTATGAGGCTGAAATGTAAATCTGATGCAAGAGGAGTTGCAGAGAGGTACTCTGTTGGGACATGGGTGCTGAAGGAATATGGATACAACTACGTGGGGGGGGAGGCTGTATAAATGCCAAACATCATTGCAAATATCTGCAAGCGAACGTTCGGCATTGACAAATGCTTGTTAAATAAGCTTCACAGCTACAAGCTTAAACTCCACTCTGATTTTAAATTCAAATGGCTCTCCATTTTTTGGTTAGCTTCCCAGCAACTTGCACCTGCACCTCACTTGAAGGTTTCAAAGCTAGTCTAAAGGTGTACAAGGTAGAACGCTGCCACTGCAGCTGCTATCCTTGAACCCTTACCCTCTCTACGAATGTATTTCTATTTGGCTAAATATAAGTGATCACCAAATATGTCTTCATCCACAGTTGGCATGTCCCCTTAAGCAACTTGTCCTTTTTTCCCCCCAATCCTGCTTACATCTTGTTGTAACTAATGCTCACTGTGACATTGTTGTACTGTATATTTCATGCTCTGAGGTGTTCCTCCTACTTCTGGATTGCTGTATACACTGTGTTACACATGCTGTATTATACAAACATATGAACATATGAAAACACCAACAGATACAGGACTCACAGTCTGTTGAGTCTGCTTGATCATGCAGCTAGCTTCTCACCTTGCAGCTGCCCCACCCACCCTCCTTCTTCATAATTGCCCCCACCCTGTCCCATCCCTCTTGAAGCCATGTATAATGCTACAAGTTATTACCTCCTCAGGCAGAGTATTCCACTTGTCCACCACTCTCTCTGTGAAATACTGTTTCCTGACTTCCCTCCTGAATCTTCCCCCCTCCAATCTCAGCTGGTGCCCCCTCGTGACCCTCTCCCTTCTGATCTGGAAAATACCTTCTGTACTAGTCTTCATTTTTCTCCTTTAGATATTTAAAGGTTTCAATCATGTCCCCACATCCCTTCTCTCCACCAGGGAATACATGTTCAGCTCGCTCAGCTTCTCCTCATAGAAGTATCCCTCTAATCCCTGGATCATCTTTTTCACTGTATGCTGTACACCCTCCAACAATCTGATGTCCTTGGTCAGGAATGGGCACCAGAACTGCACAGAGTATTCCAGGTGTGGCCTGACCAGCAACCTGTAGAAGGGCAGGATCACCTCCTTATTTCTTGATGAGACACCCCTCACTATGCACGCCAGCATCCTGTTGGCTTTTTTCTGCCGCCTTCCTGCACTCAGACGAGTTGTTCATACTCCCTGTTATGAGCACCTCTAGATCCTTCTCCTTCTCTGTGCATTCCAGATATACCCCCAAAGCTGATAGCTCCTCCCCTGTTTCTTATCCCCGAAGTGCAAAACCCCAACTGTCATGTCTCCGACAACTTCTGTAGTTTGGTCAGTTTCTCCTACAACCCCCTCCACCCTTCAATGTCATCTACCACAGCTCCTATCTTTGTGTTGTCCATGAAGAGACTGATCTTACTCTGGACCCTGTGGGAGGTATCAGTAATGAAAATCCCAAACAACACCGGTCCCAACACTGATACCTGTGGCACCCTGCTTGTCACATCCCTCAGTGATGAGAGTCCCCCCCAATACCGCTCTTTGCTTCCTATCCTTCAGCCAATTGGTGATCCGATTTACTATCTTTGTTCCTACCCCTATATATTCCAGCTTCCCTCCCAGCCTCCCATGTGGCACGGAATTAAAGGCTTTACTAAAATCCCAATGCAGGACCTCCACCACATGGCCTTTGTCTAGTTCCCTTGTCACCCACTCTAGTCCTCAATCAGATTTGTCTGGCAGGATCTTCCCAAGACAAACCCATGCTGCTGACCATCCTGGAGACCATTGTTCTCTAAAAAGGTCACCAGCCTCTCTTTTAGGATCATCTCCATCAGTTTTCCCACAATCAATGTGAGGCTTACTGGTCAGTAGTTGCCTGGTTCATCCTTGGTTCCACTTTTGTGAATGGGTACCTCATGGGCCATCATCCAGTCAGTGGTATGCATTCTGTGTCCAAGGAGATATTGAACAGGTCAGCCAGAGGTCTTGCCAGGATCTCAGCTAGTTCCTTAAGTACCCTAGGGTGAATGCTGTCTGGACCCGGTGCCTTATCCCCCTCAGTGCCCTCAAACTTTCAGCACCCTATCCTCTGTAATCCCTGTATCAACCACCTCCACCCCCGCCCACACCTCCTCTCCCAAGTAGTGCCTGCCCCCCTATCTCCTTCATGAACAGGGAGCAGAAGTAATCATTTAGTGCCTCTGCCTGTTCCTTCCCCTTCTCCACCCAGCCCCGTCCATCTTTATCCTCACTATCTCATCTTTGTTTTTCTGTCTTTCACTGATGTATCTGAAGAAGTCCTTTTCTTCATTCTTAATGCCGTGCACCAATCTCAGCTCCCTGGAAGCATTGGCCACTCTAACCAGCCTGGTAACCTCCCTGGACTTCTTCATATACATCTCCCATATCATATACACAATTATGTAATTGTATGTAATTTACTGTACCATACTGTACTTGCTGTATTATATAAATGTATGTAACTAATTCTGGGTCACCTCTGAAAAAGGGACCTCTAGTCTCACTGGGCTTACCTGGTTATCAAAGTGCTATAAATAACTAAATCAATCAATCAATCAATCAATCAATCAATCAATAAATAAAAAACATACATTTCTTAGTTTCACTGTAACTAACACAAACTACTCCCGGTTTTTTAAAATTAATTTCATAGCAACCAGCTCACACTGTTCTCTGTTTTTTAATTCAGTCTGCTCTCCATTTTTAAATTAGCTTTCTCTCAACTGGCATTAACTACTCTCCATTCATAAATGAACATTTTTGGCTTATTATTCATTCAATAGTTTAATGAATGTTTGAATTCTTTTATTTTGTATTTGTGCTTTCTGGTTTTCTGAATGTGTCTCTCATGTTACAACAGATAAACCATTTGAGAACTGTGAACAAACAGTATGCAGTTCCTGACTTCCAAGGTAGGGGTCTGGAAATGTCCAGTCCCTTGTCCCATGGAGAGGGTACTAGTTGGTAGATTAGTCCCTTCCAAGACAGAAGAAAGTTGTAGGCCAGCTAGCCCACAACCCTCCATGGAAAATTAACTTTCAGTCATCCCATTGACTGAGTCAAGTGGTTGGAAGGATCTGGGTAGGTAGGTCAGGAGTAACCCTGATCACATGAAAGAAAATAGGAGATAGGCTAAAATAATGCCCACCAGAATAAATGATAAAACTGGTACTAGCACTACCAATGACTGGATTATCACAAATCACCCTGATTGTATCTCCAATGTACGAGTGCACCCTGACTCCATCAGCGACCACTCCCCTATCACTTGTTATTGGTCAAACAAATTCTTCGCTCCCCCATTTCTAACCATCTATAACCGAATGTTAAAACTGGGGCACCTAGAGCTCCTAAAACAGCAGCTACAATCCCATAACTGGTCCTTCTGGGACACTGCTGGTAACATCAACAACTCACTTGAACACTTCGTCAAGGCTTTCAACAGGGCCTGTGATGTCCATAGAAACATAGAAACATAGGTGTTGATGGCAGATAAGGACTGCTTGGCCCACCTAGACTGCCCATTTCCCTACCTACAGGATAAGCTACAGATCCTAGTTAACCAACAGCCTATTTCTTCCAAACCTCCCCACAAAAATTGCCTTATGTCTGTCCCATGCATTCTTGAATTCTCCCACAGTTTTAGATCCCACAGCCTCCTCAGGAAGGCTGTTCCATGCGTCCACCACCCTCTCTGTGAAAAATACTTCCTCACATTGCCCCTGAACCATCCCCCCATCTTCAAATTGTGTCCCCCTGTTCTTGCATACCTCTTTTTCTGAAAGATGCTACCCTCTTGTACTTTGATGATTCCACTGAGGTACTTAAAAGTTTCTATCATGTCCCCCCTCTCCCTCCTTTCCTCAAGGGTATATATATTAAGCTCCTTTAGTCTCTCCTTGTATGGCTTCTCTTGCAGACCCTGCACCATTTTAGTTGCCCTCCTCTGGACTGCCTCTATCCTGTCTATGTCTCTGCAGAGATGGAGTCTCCAGAACTGGATGCAGTACTGCAGATGGGGTCTCACCAACTGTCTGTACAGAGGGATAACAGCTTCCTGTTTTCTGCTGGTGATGCCTCTCCCTATACATCCCAGTATCCCCCCAGCCCTCCCTACTGCCTTCTCACATTGTTTACTAACCTTAAGGTCATATGATATGATTACCCCCAGGTCCCTTTCCATTTTTGTTGTTGTTACTACTTCCCCCCATTGTGTAATCTTCCCCTGGGTTTCTGTTTCCCAGGTGCATTATTTTGCACTTCTTTGCATTGAATCCAAGCTGCCATACTTCTGACCATTCCTCCAGCCTTGCCAAGTCCCTTTTCATCCTTTCCGCTCCTCCTTGTGTATCAACCCTGTTGCAGATCTTTGTGTCATCTGCAAAGAGGCATACTTTTCCTTCCTGTCCCTCTACAGTGTCTCTTATAAAGATATTAAAAAGGACAGGACCAAGTACTGAACCCTGCGGTACCCCACTAGTAACCCCTCTTCAGAGTGGACTCCATTTACAATTACCTTCTGTGTCCTGTTGTCCAGCCAATGTTTTACCCAGGCTAGCACCCTGGGACCCACTCCCAGGCTGGTTAATTTGACTATTAATCTTTTGTGTGGAACTGTGTCAAAATGCCTTGCTAAAGTCTAGGTAGACCATGTCCACAGCCCCTTCCTGGTCTTTTACTTTGGTCACCCAGTAAAAGAAATCAATTAGATTCATCTGACATGACATTCCTGCTGTGAATCCATGCTGCCTTGGGTCCTGTGCCTTGCTGGCCTCTAGGTACTCAACAATTCTTTCCTTCAGAAGTGATTCCATCACTTTCCCTACCACAGAGTTCAATCTGAAAGGTCTGTAGTTTCCTGCCTCTTCTTGATCCCACTTTTGTGAAGGGGAATAACATCCATCTTCCTCAAGTCCTCAGGTACCACACCATCCTCCCATGATTTGTTAAAAAGGGTAGTCAGTGGTTTCAATAGTTCTCCCCTTAACTCTTGTCGAATTCTAGGGTGAATTCCGTTAGGCCCCATTGCTTTGTCCACCTTCAGTTTTAGGAGTTCTTTCAGAACCCTTTCTTTTGTGAAAGGACTGGGATCAACCCCCTATCCAGAATGCTTCTGTTAATTGGATTAGGCACTTCCCCCTCCTCCTCTTTTGGGAATACTGAGCACAAAATATTCGTTCAGTATCCCTGCTTTTTCACTGTCCCTCTCTGCCCACCCACTGTCCATTCTATTCAGCCTCACTATCCCTCCCTTTGTCTTTCTACGCTCCCTGATGTACCTATAAAAGGTTTTATCCCTCTTCTTAACTGAGTTGGCTATCTTTTCCTCGGTTTGGGCCTTTTCTATTCTGACTTCCTTCCCTGCTTCCTTTTGCCTTAACTGGTACAGCTCTCTGTCCTGCTCCTTCTGTGTTTCCTTATACTTCCTGAATGCTATATTTTTCTCCCTGATCTTCCCTGCCACGTCTTTTGAGAACCATAGTGGCTTTTTCTTTTGTTTTGATTTATTTGCTTCGCTCAAAGGCTTGTTGCATCTGTGATGGCAGTTTTGATATTTCCCCATTGTTGCTCCATCCCTCCTTCTAGCCTGTTTGCTAGTGCTTTTCTAAGGCACTCTCCCATCGGCAGGCAAAACGGAACCAGCACCGACATCTTCTGCTAAACAGCTGGGGTGACAGTTGCAGATTCTGGACAAACATAAAACACATTACTGGCAAAGAACAGAAGTCCTCTCCAACAATGCTGAATATGGGCAGAAACTCCATCACAGATCCACTCTCAATTGTTAATACTTTCAACACTGTCTTTATTAATATATCAAATGTCCTTCCTAAAAATGTATTTGATGACACCACCCCAGTATCTGCTAGATGCCCAACTGACCCAATGTCAGAACACCCTCCATTTTATTTCAAGCGAGTCTCTACCACCCAGGTCTGAAAACTTCTAACAAATGTACTGGGGAAATCCAGACAGAGTGGGGACTCCCTTGACCTCAAGATCATTGCACTTACCCTTGAAGAAGTTCTCCTACCAATAACCAAAATACTCAACCTCTGTCTCACACTATCTCAGTTCCCAGCAATCTGGAAATTACCCTGGTCACACTGGTGCACAAATCAGGGGACCACACTCAGCATAGCAATTACGGGCCTATATCCATACCCCCCCATCAAAAGTGCTGGTACGCATAGTTACTGATCAACTTGTGGACTATCTTGACAACTATTCATTACAATGCCCTCAGCAGCATGGTTTTAGGAAAAAACACAGCACGACCACAGCCCTACTAGAATTTACCAGTTCTATCCAGCAGTCCTTCAGAAAAAACAATCTTGTTGGAGCAGCATTTATAGACCTTACAAAGCATTTGACACCATGAATCACAAACTCCTTCTTGGTCAACTCGCCTCCACTGGTGTCTCACCTACTACCCTAAAATGGTTTGAATGCTACCTCTCTGATAGGTCCCAGAAGGTGAAGATATCAAACATCATCTCTGACCTGCAAGTCATCAGTTCAGGTGTCCCCCAAGGGTCCATTCTTGGCCCTCTCCTGTTTAGCATCTTCCTAAACAACTTACCTAAAGCCTGTCATTTAAGCACCCTCCTATATGCTGCTGATGCCGTTATCTTTGCAAGCCACTATGACCCCAACCTGCTAGAAGACAACCTACAGAGCGGATTCCAGGAAGTCGAACAATGGTTCCATTCACACAAACTCATCCTAAACTTCAAAAAATTAAGCTTCTGCTGTTCTCTTCATCTCGCAATAAGTATAAGTTGCATGCCCTCACTTTCAACAATAGCCCAGGAGACCCCCTTGATCAAATCCAACAATTCAAATATCTTGGTGTTACCTTGGACAACCATCTCACATACGCACCGCACATTGATAATGTTGGCAAAAATGTAAATGCCAAACTAGGTCTACTATACAGACATAGAAGGAGTCTGACCACAGAAGCACTTAGACTTGCCATCCACAGCTCAGTTCTTTTCCACTATTGACTTCGACTTGGTAAAATATGGTGCTGTCCCAGCCACATCTCTCAAAAGGTTAAGTACTACCATAAACAAAGCCTGTAGACGCATCACCGGTGCTGATCAACTCACACATCCATGTGAACTATACTCTCTAACTAGGTGGTTAAACCTACAAGACTGGATCAAGGACCAATCGTATATACTTGCCAAACAAGTGCAACTTGGAGTCCTGCTGGCTGGCATTTCCTCCCTTTTATCCAAATCCCTCAAGTCTGGTCAAACGCGGACCTCTGACACTGAACTCTTTCTCGTCCCCAGGGTTCAGACCACTCAATGCAAGCGATCCTTCTACAGAGTCTCTAACTGGTTTAATGGACTTGGCCATCAAATGATTAACCTTCCACACCTTGCCCAATTTAAGTGTCTCCTAAAACAGCACATCATGAATGAAAGTGCATGTGAACGCCTCCTGTAGTAGTATCCCATTGCCATCCTCCTCATCACAGCTGACACCTACTCCTTTGGCACTTGCCCAGGCCACCCCTCCCCCTCTTGCACTACCTCCACCCCACCCCCACTTATCTCACTCCTCCTCCCTCTTCTCTCACCCCTCTCACCATCTCCAACCCTATCTTTAACCTCCTGACCATTCCTCTTGCTGCCTCTTCTCTTACCCCTCTTCACTCCCCTTCCCCACCCTATCCTTTGGACAGCCTATGCCCCCCTGGTGTTGGCAAAAAAGGACTACTAGCCCACCAAGTATGCCCAGATGTTCCCTGCTTATTCTGTCTCTGCTGCCCCTTCCTGGTCTCTGTCCTCCCTCCCCCACTCACCCCTCCTTGCCTATTTATAAGTATTCCCCTGTGCCTATCCCATGCATTCTTGAAGCCCCCACTGTTTTTGCCCCTAATTACCTCTGCTGGCAGATTGTTCCAAGCATCCAGCACTCTTTCAGTGAAGTAGTACATCCTCATGTCCTTCTCAAACTTCCCCCTTCTAGATTCATTGCATGCCCTCTTGTCCTGGTGCACTTTCTCATTTGAAATAGACTCCTCTCCTGTACCCTGTTAACCCCCGAGTAGGTACCTGTAGGTCTCTATCATGTCCCCACTCTTGCTCCTCTCCTCCAGGGTGTACATGTTCAGATCCCTCAGTTTCTCCTCATAGGCCTTCTTATGCAACCACTGCACCACTTTAGTTGCCCTCCTCTGGATTGCCTCCTCCCTGTCTATGTCATATCTGAGGTGCAGACTCCAGAAGCAGATGCAGTACTCCAGGTATTATCTCCCAAGTGAGTGATACAGTGGAAACACCACCACCCTCCTCCTGCTGGAGATACCCTTCCCTATGCACCCCAGCATCCCATTGGCCCTACCCACTGCTTTGTCACACTGCCCTCCCACTTTCAGAAGGTCATCAGATATGATAATCTCTAGATCCCTTTCCTGTTTAGTGACTGCTAGTATCTCCCTCATATATCCTTTAATTAGTTCCTGGGTCCCGTTTGTCCTAGGTGCATGATTTTGCACTGTTTGGCATTGAAGGAACTCCAGTTGCCATGCCCTTGACCACTCTTCGAGTTTTCCAAAGTTCCTAAGTATTCTCTCCACCCTTTCTGAGTGTCCACCCTATTTCAGATTTGGTGTCATCCGCAAAAGGCATACCTACCCTTCCAGCTCTCTGCAATGTCACTTGCGAAGACATTGAAGAGGACCTGCCTCAGTACTGTACCCTGATCCAAAGTCCCAAATATTCATTCAGCGGACTGAACAGTGCAGGTTGTGATGAACCATGCTAGGTCTGAGTTACAGGGCTTTTATCAGTTTAAACATTGATGCACCAAGGCCTGAAGTGGACTCCTCCTCCCTCTGAGTCAAACATGTCCCCTTTTATATGTAAACCAAAATGATTAAGCAGTTCACTCAGTTGAAAAGTATGTAGTTTCTTTAGGCATCTCTATTGATTTCAAGTTGGTGTAGTGGAAGGGGATGCAACAGGTGGCAGAGAAAGAACATCTGCTTGAAGCTTCTCTCTGAGCTGCCACATGGTGTCCTTTGTGTATTTTTGCCAAACAACTTGGTCTCTGACTAATTGCCAGCACACTGATTGGGTTTGTCTGTTGGGCTGGGAAACTGTTGACAGTCCTGAGTGTGAACCTGGATATAGGGCACATTTTTGTAATTTTCATGCTGCTTTGTCTGCTGATACAAAAGTGAGCTACCCCTCTGGAAACTTCATGGCAAGCTGTAAAAAATAAAGTATGTGGAATTTCAACTGGTTTGTGCGAAGTATCTTGGGCAGAGATATGTAAGCCTTCTAGCCATAATAACTGTCATATAACTGTTACCAGTAAAGAGTCTGCATGTGTGTTATAACTGACCATTCTCTGCTGCCAGGCAGTGTGCAGAATTGCTTGTTTAGTTTTGTATTTTAAAAATTGGGGGATTATCGAGTGGGGTCTGGCTCAGGGAAAAGCCAGTTTTGGGTAAAGGGCTCTATGAGCCATTCTGAAATTGGAAGTCTACCCTGGTGTCAGAAAAATAATAACATTTTTAAAAATGTGGCTTTTGGGAAAAAAAAAATGAATAAATACCCCAGACCCTACTCAACCCCACAGACAATAGAGCACTCCGTCTCTGGTGCTGTCAAAGAGCTTTGCAAATTGCAGTTGGTAAAAACCCTCTTCTCACCTCCACAACTATCTGCCATCTGGAAAATGTAATTGTGTTCTGCAATTTAAGAAATACATGTTCACTGTGTGTATTTCTTAAACACATTCCTGATACTAACTGGCACAAAGATGCAAAGGGATTTTACCACCGCCTGAAGTGGGGTGGGGTGGGAAGGGCTGCCACTGGAAGCCAGGGCTATATTAGCATTGCACAGAGTGTGAGAGGGGTGCCATAGTGTAGGGGGCTGAAGCTCCCATGGAATGGGTTCATGATTCCCTAAAAATTCTGGATAGTTCAGACAAATCTGAAAGGAGAGGCAGAAAGCTTACTCAGAGACCAAGATGCAAAAGGTTTATTTACAAGGGACAAGAAAAACAACTTATGAACCAAGCTTGGGCTTTGCAGTACCATAAGTGCAGTCCCAAAAAGCAGCTCACATCCACGTCATGCAATGCCCAAAACACAAAGTAAGGCAAAAGGAAGAAGGGCAGCACCGACAAGCAAAATGCTTTTTTAAGCTATTTAATTATAACATAGCAAAACAGCCTTGTTCCTCTTTGTGGAAGTGCACATGCACGAAACCATCTGGTGCACCTGAGGGTTTGTAATCCACATTTGACCTGGCTGCAAGGCTATTTTTTATCTTATAAATAAATAGCTTAATCAAGCATTGTGGTTATTGGTGCTGCCCTTTTTCCTTTTTCCTTACTTTGCAATACCTTGGCAGATCAGCAAGTGGCAATTTACCCCACAAAGTGCTTTTTATAAATAGGCCATAGCTGGGCACTGCATCCCCCTGGATGAACATAAAACAAAGAGGAACACTGCTAGCTGGAAGATGAGAACTTGGTGACCATCTGTGACTCTTGGCAAGAAGCTGAAGTCTCCTGGTCAAGCAGATGGTTCTCTGGATGATCTGTAGCAATGATCACTGATAGCTACCCGGCACCCAGGCACCTCCCAACAAGAAGATTACTGGCGATGTGATCGTTGGTGCATCCTCTGTTGAGTGGTACTGGTATGTGCATGACTTGTGGACAGGTGACAAAATAAGAAAATGGTCATGCACAACGTCAACTGTGGTCCCTGGTTCCATGTCATAACAGCGAATATTTTTGGGCGACTCAAAAAACAGTGAGTACACCATGCCGAAAACCAATTTGGCACATCACAATAAATACCGAACACCAAGTCGGCGCACATGTAAAATAATGTTTAATGCAGGGGCTGCCTTCCACACCCCCCATACTTACATAATCATCTCTGGGGGGTGGGGTGGACAATGGAGGAAAGAAGAGGGACTGTTGATGGCAATAAGTTTTAGGGAAAAAAAACACCTGCAAAAGAAAGAAAAACATACCTGTATGCAGCCCTGAATCCTGGTCCACCAGCACTGCAGACAGTGTCCCTACCCACTATGCTAGGTGGGTAACTCAGCAGCATCATGGTCCACTTCTCCATTTAGCCATCCCTCTTCCTCACCACTCCCCTCACTATTCCCTCCCCTCACTATTCATTCCTCATCGCCAATCCTGAAAGCGACCTTACTAAAGCACTCATTTCTGAATCGCTCAATTTGGTTCACTGTATTGATGTGCTACCATGGTCCCTCACTCTTGAACTGATGTGGCTCCTAAGCTGACTTACTTCTGTATGTCTAACTAGCAGCTCTCTACACTTACCACCACAGAGCTGATGCGGGAACACTGTGGCAGAGATTTAAAGTAGGTCGACGTCACTGGACACAGGTCTGCTGAAGATGGAGAAGTGGCCAGGGACCTCCTTAGGTTGGTGTCAGGTGCTGAAGCTCCCTCCAGAAGGAATCACAGGAACAGAATGCAGGAATCACAGCTGAGTAAGAAGCAGTTACCCCACCTGTTGTGGTTATTGCCTCTGGTTGCACATCACTGGAGCATAGGGCACATGGTTCTCAAGGGACATAGTCCAGTAGCACAGTTCAGCTTGTAAACAAGGCAGTTCATTTCTTAAAAGGTGGTCTATCTCTAGAGGCACTAATCATATGGTAACCCCATTTAGTCCACATGGGGCTCAGTACTCCCCGCATTGCTCCATCGGCACCCTAGAGCTATTGATCACTTTCCCCTCCCCTCCCAAGAGGGTGCTATGCCTCTAAGGCTCTTCTTCCCACTTTGACTACTTCCCTAGAGCCTTCACTTGGGGCAAGGCCACCCTTTAATCAATATTCATAGCCTGTGCAGCTGACCCTGCCTCTCTCATGAATACAGTATCAATATAACCACTGTGGCAGACCCTTCCCTTTTCTCTTTGGACCACTACATCTTTGTCCCACCTCCCAGATGCATATTAATGAGGACACAAAGGGGTTCCAGCCCCTGTGCCCCCTCTTTCTCGCTTGGGCTCTCAGTCTGCCCCTCCTTTTCCTGATGCCTACCATTCAAGTCACTGCAATGAGGCCTCTAGCTCACATTGTCTTCCCCTCTCTGTCCAGATCTTGGCCCATGTCTCTTCTTCCCACCTCCCACTCCCTGAAGCTCCTATGGTGTGAGAACTCAATCAGCCACCCAGCCTGCTGATTCCTGGCTTCCCCCTCCCCTGAGCACCTCCAGCATGAAAATTAAATAAAATCAGGTGCACTGCCCACTCACTGCCTTGCTCGGGTCTACTACTGCTGCTGAGAGGGTCAGAGATGGTGGCTGGGGAGCCACACTCCCACCCGGCTTCTTGGCTCTATTTCTTTCAGCTGGGGTGGAATGACAGGATCCAAGGTGCATGTTTACACCCGGACTAATATTCTGTTGCACGCCTTGGTCCTCTCTGCAACCCATCCCCACTGCCACTGCCTGGGACTTAAATGGGAGAAAGAGAGAGCAGACCATGTCGGGGAGTTGCACTCCCACCAAATCCAATTATTTTGCTTCTGCTGCTGCCGTCAAACCCACGCTGGAGGGAAGCGATGCTAGATGAGCCATGGGCTCACCACAAGTGTGTTTATATGTCTGTGCTCCCCGCATCCTCCATTCTGCCAGTCGAACCGAAACTGCCCTTGTGAATCCACTCCCCAGGCCCTTTTGTAGGGCAGGGGAGGTCCTGCCTGGCAGCCGTGAGGATTGGGCCTTCCGAGTCCTAAAGAGAGGGTCTCTGGTCAGGGCTGAGTCCTGCCTTCAGCCCCCCATGGCACCAAAGGTGTGAAGTTGGACAAAAGGCTGGGGAGGGGTTGGGGGACATGACAGGCAGTGGGGAAGGGGAATGGGAAACCCAGGGAAAGTAATAAAAAATCCAAATCCCCATTTGGAGGGAAGAGTCACCGTTTCTTTGTGGTGCCCTCCAACTTTGGGGAACTACAATAGGATCCCAGGGACTACTTGGCACAGTGTTAGGGTGAGTGCCACTGAATGACAGGGACTGACTAACTAGGGAAGTGTGATGGAGGGAGTGTTTTGGAAGTCACAAACTGCTTTACATTGGGGCAGAGCAAGAAAGGGCTTGACACTGGATGATATGGACTAGTTGTATCGGGACTGCATGAGAGGAAGGATGGCACTGGATGTCAGTGACTGCTGGGTATGGGGAAGGGTGAGAGGGGGTGCCACTTCACCCCAGGGACTGCTTGGCCCAGGGACAGGGTGAGGAGGGATTCCACTGGATATCAGAGACCGAATGTGTTGGGGATGGGTGAGGGAGAAGTGCCTTCTTAGTGCAGGGAAGGGGGCTGAGGAATACCACTAGAAACCAGTTACTGCTTGGCATATGGGCAGTGGAAGGGAAGAAGTGATACTGAATGCCAGGGACTGACTGACACAGGAGCAGGGTGAGGAATGGGGTGCCACTTGATGCTAAGGACTGACTGTATTGGGGTGGGTGACAAAGGTGGTGCCATTAGATGCCAGGAAAGGGTGAGGGAGGGGATGCCACTGGACACCAGTGACTAATTAGATTAGAGCAGGATGAGGGAGATGTTGCAATTGGATGCCAGTGACTGACTGGATTAGTGCAGGATAAGGGAGGATGTGCCATTGGAATCTAGGAATGTCATGGCACTAGACTGGGTATGGGATGCAAGTACCACCATATGCCAGGCACTGCTTGCCATTGCAAGTTTTGACAATGTCAGCCAAAGACCGGCATCATCAATCCAAAGTGTGTGGATCAATTACTGAAAATCATTTAAAATAAAGAAATTACTTGAAAAAAATACACATAAGCATCAATTAGGGGGTAAATCACGCCATCTCAGCAGTATAGAAATGTGATAGTAAGTGGAATAAGTCTCTGGACACTTGGTGTATATGTGGTGCGGTACTCTTCTGGAGCTGAACAATTACTTGAAGCAGCATTGGCCATGCATTAGCCTGACTTTTGCACTTTCTCTTCAAAGTATTGGTGTTTATAGAAATTTGTGTCCCTTGAATGTGACAAAGTTAGGGTAACATCAAAGCTGAATTAAACAATCAGACACATCCTAAAGAAATTCATGTCAGACATTCACCAAGAACCAGGGGACTGTTCCACCCTAATGTTGCAATCCCCTACTTTGAGGCTTTATTCTTCAGTCCTAACTGATGCCTAAAAGTAGTTTTTGTTTTGTTATAAAGCCCAGATGGAAATATATTGGTTGTGTTGTGTGAAAAAGGACACGTAACTCTGAAATGAAAAATAGATGTTGGTGTGTCTTTCTTTCAACTCAATAATATGAATTAGCAGACCAGTACATTTAGAAGTTGCTATGGAAACAGCATTGTAGTGGTTTATATAAATGATACCTCTTTCACGCTGAGTACTGTAAAACACTTCCTTATGTGCTGTATTTCCTTTGGTTTTAGACTTTAATTACATTTGTTTGAAACAACTTTGGCCTTAGCTGTGTGTTTTAAGTTTCATGTTGTTACCATCTGTTTATTTGTATCACGTATGTTCCGCTTGCAAGCAATTAATCATGATCTTGTCAAATAATGTACTTTGCCATATTGATAGGGAGATGACCCTAGAGTAAAGCACTGTTTTTTATTATTTTTTTTTAGTTTTAATGCAAGTACAATAACTGCACTTCAGACAGTGATCATGAGTTCAGCAAAATTATACTTCAAGCTGACATTCATGGAAATCACTCCACTATCACTTCCTTGCTTTCTTCCACAAATTCCATACTGTCCAACTCCCCAGTACATGCATTAGCTAGTTAAGAACCCAATATCCTCTCGCCAGACACAGTGACCACACCAGTGCATGGATTAAAATGGCAGCAGCCATAAATTTATTGAGTATTTGCAAATGGTACGGTAATTTGTGTCATGCACAATTAGAAGTCTGAACTGGAAAACCCCCACCCTTGGTGGCCATTTCCCTAAGTGACCATCACTCCCTACCCACTGCTAGGAGTGGGAATTGAGTTGTTCCAATAGCCTCAGGGAGGAGAGAGGAGCCACTGCCCCCTAAACTGGCAAGGCTTGTGACCTCCTCTCCCTCCTCTGCCATGGGTCGGAAGCAAATTGCCCAGGCCATGCCTCTCCCCTTTTGGAATCAACTCTGATCATCCTGCTTAGCAATGATACACTTGGCAGACCCGAGACCCTTACCACCACCAGACAGTCCCCAATCCTGGAACCAAGCCCCCCATTCACAACCCTCTATGACCACTCCAATACCTGGAAGGAATGTAGTCAAGAGGCCTCTCACCCTGCACTTGTGCTGAAGCTAACCATGCATCAGTAAGGTCCCATGCTTCTTGGACTCTTCCCAACTGGCAAGGTAATGTGTGGCAAGAAACTTGTGGGTCAGAAAATGGACATCCAAGGGGCCACCACTCTAGCACATGCATGTTTTTTCCCCCTGTGTTGCCAGTGACACCCTGGCTAGGTACATTGCCTCCTGCTTCTTGGGGTTTACCTGGAACTGCCCCACTGGGATGCCATCATCTGCATAGCCATCATTAGGTACTTCAGGTCCTACTCAACTGGAGTCCCTGCTGGTGAGGGTAACAATGTCAGGAGCTCTGCTGCTGCACCCTATCCAACTGTGGCAGGGCTTTGGGCTACTGGTGACATGGGAGGTGGAAAACACTGATACCATTTGGGGTACCTGTCAGTTAGTACTGCTTAGGGCCCCCAGGCGAGGCCAGCAAGGGTACTCTGCTATCCTATACCAGCTGTCTCACCAAGCCCCTTACCTCAGCATCCACAATCCCCTATAGCCCTTTTCACTGCTTACATTTCAAAGTGTTTTTCACCTGCCTCTGCGTAGCTGACCGGATCCAATCTGGAGACCTGGTTCAGCCTGTCCTCTCTACTCCCCTTGTTTTTTTGGTGATGTCCCTTCTTTGGCTGCCTCTTGGCTAACTGGGGCCTGGACTGACCACTCAGAGTGAGCACCCTCACCCTCTGTTTGCTGTTCTATAGTGACAGGTATGGGGCTTGGCTCTGGCTGGTTCATCTGGATCAGGACATGGGCCACTGGATCTGGCAGCTGCAATCATGCTTGTACCAAAGCTGACCATTACAGCACTGCCATTTCATGTAGATTAGCTAGGTCAGGGTCAGATGGAGGTTGCACCTCATGCTTCTACTTTGGAGCCATCCTGCCAAATTATGTTATGTTGGCTTAGACCCACTACCTCGAGAATGAGAGAACAGGTGTCCAAGCCAGCTCCCCAATATATCACCCCTGGTAGCTGTACTGATATATATGAAAATAATTTTATTTATTTATTTAGTTAGTTTTTAGCCCAATAGTACAGTCCCAAGTGCAGATCCCTTTGCTGAATTTGCTGGACTCCTGAGATCAAGTATAAGAACCACGATTTATACTCCTAGTGCTCTGACTCAGGTTCCTGGACTCCTCTCCATCTAATGTTCTCTTCACTTGATGCACACACCGGATACCCATGGGCATACCCAAAAGGGGGAAAGTGTTCTTGGAACAACCTCAGGGTAGCGAGATGAGCAGCGACTATTGCAGAGATCAAAGAAGAGCCTGCTGCTGCGTTCTGCTTCAGATGTGCTGCTCCCTGCCCCCAGCTACTGATTCTTGTGTAACACAGTAGTTTGAAAGGTAACCCATCTTTACAGCTCTTTCACCTGCCTCTCCTGAATGTTTAAGTGATTTATGGAACATTGCCATAGCAAATAGTAGTAGACAAGTAATCTGCAGGAGTTGTTAATCAGTCTCCTTCTACTCAAACTGCCAAAAAGTGATGTTTTCCATGAAATAAAATCCTTTTATTTCTTTGCTCTGCATCATTTGCATAAATCTACCCCTTTTTTCCTCATTGTTGCAACCCCCAACCATGACATCATGCAAGGGAAACAAAGTTTTTAAAGGGAACTGTCAGGTTTTAGCTGACTCTTTGCATTGTTTGCAAGTAGCTGTATCTAGCATTATAATATGTGTAGAACAATTCTAGTGATTTGATTGGCTGAAAGCAGCTCAGAGCTGTGTTATCATCAACCCATAATTACACTCTTGAACTACTTACAGCCATTCAGGCCCTATAACATAAACTTAGAAAAGTATTATCACACTCCCACACTCTGACAGGAGATGTCATTTCAGACCTGTCACTTCACCAGCAGGCAGTAAAAGTGAAACAACATCTACACATAATGGCAAATAATCTTTTTGGCCTACCTGCACCACAAAAACATTTTTCCAGAAGCTCTTCTACAGACTGAACTGCTATAAACACTACCAAAATAGGAAACTGCACTTTGATTATGGAGACAAACAAATCAACTATTTACTGTACCTACAATGCCTTATTATGTAAAATAGTATACAGGCTATTATGTTTCTGTGGTCACTACAGAAATAGGATACTATATCTCTCAGTAAAGAAATCTTGTCAACTTGATACTGTATGCGCAATGACTTGTTTTGAAAGTAAAACATATGAGAGCTTGTATTGTTGAAGCCACTACAGAAACATGAGACTGCACCTCACAGTAAGGAAACTGGAAAACAGCTTCTTATTGTACCCACAATGCTTTGCTATGGAAGTTTACATATTAGGTACTATACTGCAGTCACCACTACCAGAATAAAAGACTGCATCTCTGAGTAAGGAAAATTTAAGTCAATGTTATCTTTTACCCAGAATTCCTTGCTGCTGTATGTAAAACATTGACAGTTCACTTGCATGTCATCATTCTGGGGTGTGGCCACACAAAGAAAACTGAACAGCAGCCAGAAACAAAAGGATGATAAAACATAAAAAAACTAAATTACTATGGCAGATTTTTTTTGCAAAACAAATTGCAGCTTCAGCATCTGAAGCACAGCTGGCAATGACATACTATGTGAAAAAAGCATTTGGGGAACTTCCATAAATCACTTTAAGTGACCACAAGAAAGGATCTGGAAGTGCCACTGCCTGACCTGCGCTACCATGAATGGTGCGGTCAGTGACCTCCACAGCTGAATTATAGCCACTCACACTCCAGAGCTGCCAGCTCATGGGACACATGCTGCACTACCCCAGTGCCCACCTGATGGCCCTGCTCCCAATCCCTCAAGATGATTGATACCTTCTTGAGCTGCGTGCCTTCCCAGGACAAAGCTGACTGGGTCACACCAGCTGAGGTAAGACCTGATTGGGTGATGGAAGCTTACAGGAGAACAGTCAGCACAAAGGACCCCACACTCAAGCGTGGTGCTAGTCCCAATGTGCACCTTGTGGGCAAAACATTTTGGTTTACTTACTGTTTACTTCCTGATATCTTTTTTTACTGCAAATCCTAGAATCCTCTACAGCTTACATCATATCAGTTGGCAACAGTGGACAATTCAAGAGCCTACAGTGCATGTTAGAGCTTTTATGATCTCTGCTCAGATGATTTCCGGGATACCTTTCTCCATGGGCTAAGTATAGTCCTCTGTGACTATACATAGCCTATGGGGTACCTGGTTAGAATAGAGCAATCAGAACAGTGCCAGTCAAGAGAGCGCTAGTCCCTGTAGCACTAACATGGACAGTGAGAAGGGATTTACAGTCCTTACAGTAAGTGCTCCCCTGGTCACTGTCCATGGTGCTTATGGGACACAAGGGCACCAGGATCCAGGAGGATGGCCAAGCTGCTCCTGTGGCTTGGAGAGCTGGAGCACTGAGCAGTTCAGCCAGTGGCATTGGAGACCAGGGGGCTAATCCTTGTCTCCAACTTGTTTGTGCACACTGGACTTAGTATTTTTTATGTGGGGCCATGGAAGCAGTATTCCAGCCTGGCCCTGTGATCTGCTCCCCTTGGTGAGAATCCTTTAGTGTGGGGGTGTGGGGGCACAGCCTTCCACGTTGGGGGTGAGAGTGAGAGAGCCCCCTGCAAAAACAAAATTGGCACTATTCTGTCCACACAGTTCTTGACTGCTCTATTATTGTCGGCACTGTTCTGACCCAGTGCTGCCCAAGGAGGACAGCAGGACCAGCAAACAAAAGATCAGAGCTTATATAAACTCTAAGATGCACTTCAGGCTCTTGAATCTTCTCACTGCTGCCTACTGCTCTGATGTTATCTGTAGGGGATTCTGGGATTTGGAGTAACAGAAGATGTCAGCTTGCAACTAAGCTAAATTAGCCTGATACAATGTACTGTACTATAGTACACAGTAAGTAAATAAAAAAAAGTTGCCCTTAAAGTGTACATTGGGAGCATCCCTACATTTGAGTGTGGGGTTTTTGTACTGATTGTTCCCCTTTAAGGGAGGAGAGAGGTAGCAGAAGGGGGGGAGCTTGGTTACAGGGTGCCAGAGACAAACAGTGGAACTGAGGTATAGAAGAGGGGGCGGAGTAAGCTTACAGCATCTGAGTCATGTGGCTATTCCACAGACCTCCCCGGACCTTAACTGAAGCAGCACTGCTGACATACCTATGAATTGTCCTTGATTATGAGGAACATCCCTCATTTTACCCTTTAAAATTGCTGTGTCCATCCTCCGCCCTCATGGAAAAGGTGCTATAAAACAGTAATTCATAGTACAGTATTCTAAGATGCTATATCAAAAACAAACATTGTACAAGTGAACACAGTGGTTTCCAGTGTTCTGAGCTTGTATTTCCATATCTGAGGATGTGTCCCTCTTTGTCTGTTGTTTTCTTGCTTGCTACTTTTGTACTTTACTGTTAGCCGCCTATCCATTACCTGTTAATCCTGTTTTTGCCCAACTGTATGTAATTGTATCCTGTATGCTTCTGCCTATGTAACCCTCCCGGGTCGCACCTGAAAATAGGCACTTGGTTGTCTAGTGTGCCCTACCCAGTTAACAAAAACAAATAAATAAACAAATAAATAAATGATGCCCATTGTCCCTCATTTTGAGTGTCCCTGTCCCTTATTTCAGTGCCAAAAAGTTGAGGGCTATGGCACCAGGACCAGCCTATGCCTGCATTTCTCACCAACCTCAACCAAAAACCACCCTCCCTCAGACTTCTGGTGATGCCACGGGACAGCAAGCAAACTGAAGTAAGAGCTCCTTCCAAATCTAAGAATAATTCTACCTCCCCAGCCAAATTTTATTTCAACACATCAAAAATGCCTTCAGGAGCTGAGGAAGAAGACAGATGAACATGATCTAGAGCCTCAAAATCAAAATCTGATAGAGATGTAGCAGATTGTGAGGAAAGCTTTGACCACAGCTACAGCATGTGCCTTGCCAGCTCGAAAGCCCAGCATTATGATATGGACTGTGAAGGAGAGTGCCTAACCCAAAACAAATTTGAATTACTCATGTGAGGGATTAAAGCATTAAAGCCTCCCACTGAGAGAAGAAACGTGAATTTTAGCAGTTACACTCACATCTGGATGGCATGGAAAAGAGAACTGAATGACAACAGAAAGAGTTTCAGGAGTGGAGGATGGCGCCATAAAGTTATAGGGCACCATAGATACCTAGGTCTACTACAGAGTCTGCACAGGAAAAATATGTAGACTTGCAGGCCCGATCCTGCAGATACAACCTCTGCCTTAATGGGCTGCCTGAGGTGTCTTAAACTGGGCATACAGGGACATGTGCAACTTCCTAACGGACCAATTAAGAGACGTCCTGGTATTATCCGTTACAATGAACTTACAAACTGAACAAGCCCATACAGCACTACTTCCCAAACTCTTCAGCTTCAGGGTAAAGGAAGACATCCTGTGAATTGCCTAGCAACAATGAGAAATAAAGTACAATGTCACCAGTCTATCCTGAACCTGGACTATCCCTCAGACATCCAGATAAAACAGATGTAATATGGGGACATAATCAAAGCCATAATAAGCAGTCAGGTAAAATTCCAAACTCTCTATCCTTTCTGCATGAAAATTCACTCGGCAGATAGGATGAAAATGTACTACACCGCTCGAGAGGCTTGAGAAGCCTTCCATGAACATGGCATCAGACTCATGGATCCAAGCTGCACCCCCTTTCCAGGGGCTTGGAACAGCCTTGACAAATGGAATACTGTCTGTTGGCAGAACACAAAGATGGCCAGCCAGAAAGCAACACTTCACACTCTGCAACAAATTAAATCTCTCTTACAACAAGAACATGTGCCCAGAAACAACAAAGCAAGTCAACAGTCCTAACCATAACTCAGTTTCAACAGACAGAACTACAGAGCACAGAAAACCGAGAAAACAACAATCTAGTCTGCACCCATCAGGGACTAACTAAATAGTCGAAATGCTGCCTTTATGTGGGCATTTTTTCTTCTATCTTTACTGCAGTTGGTTGCTAAGTTGAACAAACTCTGGTCAGAGCCGATATGGCTGTGAAGAGCTGTAAGGAGAGGCAAGAGCGTTGAAAAGAACATGCGGTGCTCTCACTACACCAGAGTCAGCCATAACTAATACTGCAGTGATTACAGTACTGCGCATGCATGATACTTGTGCATGAGCAGTTTTCCCAGGAGTCAGCCATGTGCAACATTGCAGTGCTGATATGACTACTTATACACGATACTCATGCATGTGCAGTTTAAGTCAGCGCCACCATGTTGCACCCGGCGACCATCACTTCCCTCAGTTGCAGAAAGGAAAAGTAGTGTTCTAAGAAAGGGGTGTGTTTATGCAGCCTGTGGAAAAGAAGGGCTGCATAAACAGAATCACTGGAAACTATGTCAGAGCACTGTGGCAGCACATCAGACAGCGATCCAGTCATACACTTCCACAGTGCTCTTATACAAATCTGATGATGGCATAACATCTGTGGAGCTTGGCCCATGCGGCTGTAAAAATGAGATTCAGGAAAAGACTATTAACAAATTAAAGATCTGGTCTGGCACCGTATGCTGACACCACAGCGACATATTTATAGCGAAGTACATTACAGCGACAAGTCACTGTTGCCACTGTAATGTACCCTTGGAACCCTGGCACTACTTTCTCCAGGGTTTTTCCCTCCTTCCCGAATCAACTCCGATCTGGAGTTGATCATTTTCACTTATGGGAGCTGGGAGAGCAAAGCCCCCTGAAAAAAACAGACAGTTTCCCAACAGATTTATGCCGACCGCAACTTGCGATCAACATAAATCCATCTCTGTAGTGTTGCGTCGAAAAAAACTTTGTTGACGCCATGTCATGGATCCATCTGGCACTTGCTTGTCATCACAGTCACTTTCTCTTTCTTTTCTAAGCAGTAATTTCTGGTAAATGTGCCTTAACCATATTGATCTCAGTGCTGGTAGACTACTTCTGGTTTTCTCCTGATTGTAATAAGGGGGGTAGCAGCAGTCTTGAAGTGGTAGCTGCCATTGGTGACACTCTCTGAAAAAAGTGGTGCCCATACTCATCTACACATTTCAAAAATTACCCCTTTCCTTCCACAAAAACAAGGAGTCAGCTATAGCCTCCACCCCCACTCCTTTTCACTTCAAATGAGGAAAATTATTATGGGTTTGCATCAGATGTACAGTGGCAGCCATAGATGTATAATATTGTTAAACAGTAATCAACTGTATGTAAAAGCTTGTTTTTTTTTGACTGTGTGCTTTCCTAATGTTGTCAATACCACTCCACACATTTTGTACTCTGCCCCTGGATTTCTGTGCCCCAAGTGCATTACTTTACATTTTTGTGTTGAAACCTAGCTGCCATACCCTTGACCTCTGTTCAAGTCTTCAAAGGTCTCTGCTCATACTTTTCCAGCCTGCTGCAGATCTTGATATAATAACTGGTGACCCCCATTATCAACCCGTTTTCAAGTACTGTAAAAAGTCATATCAACCTGCAGGTTGATACGAAATAAGTCATATCAACCCGTGAGTTGATTCGACTTTTACAGTCTCACTCTGAGAAGCTTGCAGCACTTGCATTCCAGACTAAACAGATTGTGGCACTATGAGATGGTTCTCCAAGCATAGATTCAAACTCACAGCACAACCTCCATTTAAAATGAAACATACAGATCCAAACCAGAAAGCGTAATCATTTCAAGTATTTACCAGCTGAAAAACTCTTCACTAAGCATGTACTTTCCCTGACTAACCCTTATCATTTCCATAGCCAGCATGAACTTTTACCTCCTTTCCACAGCAACTGGAATGACCCCTGACCCATCGAGATGGTGAAACAACACACACTGAAGCCGAAGGACTTAGGCAAATGATTTAAACTGAAAAAAAAACAGTTTTCTAGTTTTTGATATATATTTTTTTGCTTTATTTCAACCCAATTGTGATTCACTTGACCCATCAACTTTACCCAATTGGAAGCTACGACCATAAGGTAACGCAGTCTTTTTGCACCAGTTGTTATAAAAAATAAAATCTATGTAGTAGGTTGATATGCATTTTTTTGTTCACACCCTCGGTGTGTAATCATAGTGAAACCTCTCGAGCTTCGCTCTCAAGGTTTCTTTATTACCACACACCTTGGGTGTGAAAAAAATGCATATCAACCTACTACATATGCATTATTCTCTATATAATCATGCAGAGTCAAACCTTCCCTTCCTGCTCCTTTGCAATTTCATTTCTAAAGACATTAAAGAGGACCAGGTCCAGCACTGATCCCTAAGGTACCCCATCTCATCACCCTCCCTTTCTTGGAGTGAACTCCATTAACTATCAGCATCTGTCTCCTATCCCCCTAACCAATTTCTTACCAAACAGCCGCATTTCTTTTCTCTATGAGCCAACACAGTAGACGTCATACAGAACAAATGTAACTTTCTTGGAAAGTATACAAGTTACACATACACAACCAGCATGACAGTTGTTCAGGATAAAAAGACCTTTCAAATGAGCCTATTCACTAAGCTGCACTATTTCCATTTTTTTTAAATATGGCCATCTGATTACCTGAATTTTCATTTTTCTTCATTTTTCACTTTTTGGATGGCTATATTTAAACACAAATAATGAATTTAGATTAGTGACTACCCTCATTTGAAAGATCTTTTTGTCCTGAACAACTTTCATGCTGGTTGTGAATATGTAACTTGTATACTTTCCGTGATATTTACATTTGTCTGGCATGACTCCTAATGTGTTTGCTCAGACAGAAAAAAAATTAGGCTGTTTGGAAGTGCAGTCGAGTCATACTAACATACTAAGAAACCCGTAGAAGGCCATTTGGTCTATCTAGTCTTCTTGTATTGCAGGGTCCAGAGCTCGAGCTACTGTCCCTGCCCCCACCACTCCTCACATCCTCTCTACCTATGATCTTTACCTTCCCCTTATGCCTATTCCAGACTCTTTTGAAGCTGCCCACTGTGTTCTACAAGATCACCCCTTCTAGCAGTTCATTCCAAGTGTCCACCACCCTCTCTGTGAAGAAAGTGCTTCCTGACCTCCCTCTTAAACCTCCCACCCTCCAGCTTAAGACTGTTCCCCTTGTGTTATGGTTGCTGCTCAATTTAAACAGGTCCTCCTTATCCACCTTATTTATCCCTTTCAAGTACTTGAAGATCCCAATCATGTCCTCTCTCTCTCTCTCTCTCTGTCCTGTCCTCCAGGGAGTACATATTCAGTGCCCTCAACCTTTCCTCATATTCCTTACGCTGCTGACCTGCTATCATTTTTGTATCCCTCTTTTGTACCTTCTGCAGCAGATTAATGTTCTTTTTGAGGTATGGGCACCAGTACTGAACTCCATACGCTAGAAGTGGCCTTACCAGTGACCTGTACAAGGGCAGTATAACCTCTTCTCTCCTACTATTGATCCCCTTAGCTATGCATCCCAGCTTCTTGTTTGCCCTTGCTGCTGCTTTCTTGCACTGCGTGGAGTGCTACAGGTCACTAGTGATCATCACTCCCAGGTCCTTCTTCTCCTCTGATGCAGATACCAGGACTCCACCCAGGTAGAACTATGTCTTAGGATTCTTGGCTCCAATATGCATAACTTTGCATTTTCTTGGCATTGAAGCCAAACTGCCAGATCCTAGACCACCTCCCCAGCTTTTCCAGGTCATCAAGTAGCTTCTGTATCCCGTCAACTGTGTCCACTCTCCTGCAGCACTTTGTGTCATCAGTGAATAGGCACATTTTGCCCTTTATACTATCCCCAATGTCACTGATGAAAACATTGAACAACACAGTCCTAGCACTGAGCCCTGTGGTACCCCACTGGTGACCTCTCTGGTGCCAGATAACTCTCATCCACAACCACCCTCTGGGTTCTGTCCATTAGCCAGTTTTCCACCCATCTGGCCATCTTATCCCCAACCCTGAGATTCACCATCTTCCTGATCAACCTTTTTTGGGACACAGAGTCAAAGACCTTGCTGAAATCCAGATAGAGGATGTCTACAGCTTGGCCCCTGTCTCCTGTCTTAATGACACAGTCAAAGAAGTCAGTAAGATTTGTTTGACACTACCCCCCCCATGAACCCATGCTGCCTCAAATCCTGGAGACCATGTTCCCTTAGATATTCCACCAACGTTTCCTTTAGTATGATCTCCATGCGCTTGCCCACAATTGAGGTCAGACTGACTGGTCTGTAATTCTCTGGGTCATCCTTGGGACCACTTTTGTGGAGGAGAACCACATGTGCTGTTCTCCAGTCCTGCACTACCATGCCTGACTCTAGTGAACTATTAAATAGGTCTGTCAGTGGCCCCATCAGCTCCTCAGCCAGTTCACTTAGTAACCTTGGATGTACTCTGTCTGGGCCTGGTGATTTGTCCACCTTTAATGCTAGCAGCCCATCCCTCACTCTATCCTCCTCTATCACTACATCTGTGTTCCCCTCTCTCCCTGCTCCTCTTCTCCATCCTGAAGGCACTCATCTGTCCTTCTCCCTGGTGAAGACAGAACAGAAGTATTCATTTAGTATCTCTGCTTTTCCCCATTATCCTTCACCCACTCTTCCCATTTCTTAAGCCTAACAATCCCTTCCTTCTTGTCTCTTTTTCACTTATATAGTGAAAGAAAGACCTGTCCACCTTCTTAATTCCTTCAGCTATCTGCAGCTCCTTCTGTGCTTTAGCTTGCCGGACTTCCTTACTTGCCTCACTAGCTGACCTTAGGTAATTGTCCCTATCCACTTCTCTCTTGTTCTTCCTGAATTTTTTATAGGCCAGCCTCTTTTCCTTTACTTTCTGGGCAATCCCAAAACTGAACCAGCTGGGTGCTTTGGCCCTTGTGTTCTTACTCCTGATTCTAACACACTCCTCTGTGGCAACCAGTATTCCTTTCTTAATGAAGAACCACCTTTGGTCCACTCCTATATCTGCTATGATGCCCACCAGATGGCTCCTTAGTACTTTACCCATTTTTCTGAAGTCCATCCTTCTTACATCCTAGATTTTGGTCTTAGCTGGGATGCTTTCACTGCCCATCTCCAACTGGAACCACACTCTGCAATGTTCACTCCCACCCAATGGCTCCCTGACCATTATTTCCTGTACATGCTCCCCATTTGTGAACACAAGATAAAGAATTGCCTCTGCTCTTGTTGGTTCTGTGATACTCTGAATCAGGAAAGCACTCTGCAGTCCTTCCAGGATCCACTGACTCCCGGCACATGTTGTGGATGGTATTCTCCATTCCACCTTGGGCTGGTTGATGTCCCCCACAATTACCACCTCTCCTTTCCCTGCAGCTTCCAATATTTGTGAGCTCAATTCCCTGTGCCTCATCCTGTTTGGGTGGTCTGTAAACCACTCTCAACCTCACCTTTCTCCCTCTATTGGACTATAACCGAACTCATAATGCTTCCACCTCCCCTTCCACTGACTCCTCCCTCATGCAAGTTATTCCCTACCTGATATAAACTGCCACCCTTCCCCCCTTCCCCACTACCCTGTCCCTTCTGTATAGTTTACTGTATGTCCAGGGATCGCAAGGTCCCAGTAATGGTGTGGTGATGCCCAAGTCCTGATTACTGCCACTATGTCCACCCTACTGTCTGCTAATAGTGCCTGAAGATCATTCATCTTGTTTCCAAGACTCCGTGCATTCAGAGACACCACCCTCACCTAGAATCTGACCTTCCTTCCCTTCCTCCTATTCTTCTCTTCACATTTCTACCATCTGTCATGCCAAACAAATGTAAATATCTCTAAAAGTATACAAATTACACATACACAACCAGCATGAAAGTTGTCCAGGACAAAAAGGCCTTTCAAATGAGGGTTGTCACTAATCTAAATTTTTTATAGTTTTTTTTATAAATAGCCATCAGAAATATTAATTTTGTAAAAACAAAAATGGAAATTCAGGTAATAAGATGACCATATTTTACAAAATATAAGGAATTCAGATTAGCGACTACCCTCATGTGAAAGGTCTTTTTATTCTGAACAATTTTCTTGCTGGTTGTTTTTGTGCACCTTGAATAATTTTAAAGATATTTAGATTTGTTTGGAATGTGTGCACATTTGCTGAGAATTTTGCACAGTGCCTTAGGATTCTCAGAGGAAAGCAGCTTGGAGTTCTGTCTCCAATATTCTAAACAAAAAGAAGGGAGGAGTATTTTATTCAACTGGCATTGTGATTTGCAGTTGTTGAAGGATACACTGAAAACTCCAAAAATGTGTACCACAGTATCCCATTTTCCAGCTACAGCAAGATGACTGTAGGCTCACCCATAGCCATAAAAAATGAGCTAGTCTGTCCCCAACCTGTTTGAACTGACTTGTGTACCACCTCTTCAAATCCTGCCTTTGTGACATTTATGCGCAGCCTTGCGGTGGTTTCTGCAGTCATATTCTCTATAACATTTTCATTACCCTGGGGACTGTTTTTGTGCTAATGTTTATGCTGAAAAGAACTCTTATGTTAACAATGCTCACTTACCAAGAGGAGCAAGTGCTGTCTGATGGTGACTGTTTGAGTGGGACTGGGGCTGGGTTCTTGTCCATGTGTGTGGGGTGCCCTCTGCTATCATTCCAATGGCTTTCCAGATGGTAACTTGATCCCCAGAAAATTACAGCAGCTATAATTTGGGATAGGTTAACTTTCTTTGAGATGTCAGGTGGCAGGGGGACAAAGTAAAAGTTTTGTTGTAATACACAATGGGGTAATATGATTCAGTCTGGTAAAGTGGTCTCTTTCATGTACTCAGAGCACCCCTTCCTGCACCTGAATCAGGTGGGGAGACAACCTAACCTAATTAGTGAGCTGAACCACAAGGTCAGCTTACTGCAAGACTCCAGTTCAAGAACAGAAAATGCATCAGTTGGTGTAAGGGTGGTCAGGGGTTCTGCAGTTGACCTGCTGGGGGGCAGTAATAACAGAAACACACAGTCACATGTCCTGTAGGAATACTGTACCAGTTTCTTCACTCAGGGAGTTCTGTGACCTCTGGCAGATATTACACTTCAGATGGAAATGGAGAAACTGAAGAGCAACCCAGGAGATGGGCTATGTTAAGTAACAATTAAGAACTGATCTCTGTAACAATGTACAGCATGGGCATCCAGGATTAACTTTGGCTGATGGGGAGAGCGCATAGCCAGTGGAACATGGGAAACCCTCTGATGAGGGACAAGCAAGTCAGGTGCACTGATAAGTAACAGGTCACTATGCGTTTCTCCCTTCGGGTCTCATTTCCTTTTTTAGTGGGATCCCATATTTCAAGACTGGCAATATGGTTGACCACATTGAGGTGTGAGACTGAAAGCAAAGGAGCCCACTGTCTATCATTAATGTAGTCTAGAAAAACAACAACCCCTCATACTTATATTAAATGAAGGAAAGAAGATAAAAGGGGGGCGGAGTAGAAACAAAGTGTTCCCAGTATGTAGATTTTGTGTGGACAGAGCTGCTGCCACAAACATAGATCTGAATTCAGAAGGGGTATGGATAATATTATGGTGATTAATATAAAAATTTGAATGTTCTTGGTGGGTGGAATGAGTCTAAGAGACTCTGGTTAGGAATGTTGTGGTGTCTTCTTTTGTTCTGTTCTGTTAGTTTCCTCCTTATGAGTGAAATTCAGGTAGTGGCCCCAGAGTAGGGAGGAATCGATCTGCTACTAATTAATTTACAGTGGCCATAGGTTGAGTAGACTCGGCCCCAAAGTTGTCCAGGGAATACAGCTGTTATTCCTCTCCTGTGGAAATGTCAATATTTCAAGTTGTTTGTTCAATGTTTTATGTGTTTTCAGGTTATGGTTATTGTCAAGGCTATATGTTCTTTGGAGGTACTTGATAAGGACAATGGGAGACCCTGGTGAAGGCAATGGGGAATATTTACCCCACTTAACATTCGTAGAGTCATAACTAAATATTTAGATAATGGCTGACCAACCAGTAAAGGTCTTTACCTACAGTGTGAATGGCCTTACCCAACCCATTAAAACAAAAACAAATTCTGCAATATGTACGTCAAACTAAAGCAGACTTTGTTCTGCTGCAGGAAACTCATCTTTCAGAGGCTGAGCACCAAAAGCTATCTAAATTTGGGTACCACCAAGTACACTTCCCCACATATAAATGGGTGGATGAGGGGCACAGTGATTTTAATTCCCAACAGTGTCATTTGAAACCATAGAGGTTCTTTCTGATAAAGAAGGCCAATATGTTTTGTTAAAAGGTACATATAATGACCAACCCATTACTCTGGTCTCGGTTTATGCTCCCCCTGCATCAGTTTTGGCCTTCTTTAGGAAATTATTGACACTGATTGTGGAGATAAATGAAGGGTTCCTGATTTGTGGTGGTGATCTTAACTTAACATTCAATCCCAAAACAGAGAGTACATCAGATATGCTGAGAAAAGAACACATGGTGGTGAAAAAAGTTAGGGCCCTTATGACAGAGTTGGGTCTAATGGACATTTGGGGCCACCTAAATGGCTCGACCAAAGAGTTCATATTTTACTCAGTGGCCCACCTGATATACTCCTGATTGGACATTTTTCTCCTTCATATCAATTCAATAGGAGGGCTGCATAGCTGCACAATAGTTCCTATGGTCCTATTTGCTCATGCCCCCCCCCTTAAAATGAAACTTGACCTTCAAGTATCTAAATGATCTTCTTTCTGGAGACTAAATCTCTCTATGTTGCAAGATAAGAAACTGAAGGAATAGATCCCTCAGCTCATTCAGCAGGCAGTATGTGATGATGTTGTCACAGAGTCCCCCAAGGGATTCTCTGGGATACCATTAATTCACTGAAAATTGATAGGGACAGCATCTAGGAAAAAAAAGACAGAGGCAGGAGAGACAACTCTAGTTATAAAATAAAATTCTGGAGCTAGAGACACTCCAACAACAGCTCAACAGACAATGGGGTAAGGAGCTTCCGGAAGCAGAAAAAGAATTAAACAAGATTTTAAAGCATAACATTGAACAAAACCTCATGTATCTCAAGCAGAGTTAGTGTGGTGTGATGGGGGGGCAGGGAAATAAAGCTGTTAGCCTGTAGGCTCCTAACACAATGAGTCAGGGCTCATATTCAAAAAATTCACCACCCCTCTGCCGAGATTACAATAATTAAAACAGACAAGATTGTAGAGGCCTTTAAAGAGCATTAACAATCACTTTATGCAGCCAAGACACCAACCCCACACTTTCTCTTGGATACCTATTTGGAATCGCTGCATCTCCCACAATTAACACAGGAACAAAATGATAGATTATGTACCTCCATAACAGCAGAGGAAATCAGAGCAGCCATTGAAAACAGTAAGACACCGGCTGGTCAACACAGCAGCTGGATTTCCGCATGCAATGCCAGCGACCCGGGTTCAGGAACGGACCAGGATCATCGGAGAACTGGCCAGGGGAGGAGGTTGGAGCATCCGTAGACAGCTCACCTTCTCCAGGGGAAGGGTGGGATGTGACCTGGGCACCTGCTGGTCCCTGGTGGAGGCCGGGAGCATGGCAGAGTGTCAGGGGCTCAAATCTCTGTCGGAGTGATGGACGTCGGCGTTCACCATGATGTCAGGCACGTCACTCTCGGTGGGGAGAAAACCAGAAAATGGCTCTCTGGTGAGCTAGATGATGGCTCTCCAGTCCCCTCGCTGCCGTTACAGCCCCACAAACTCCCACCCCAGCAGCACCTGGAGCCGATGCTGCAGTGCGCTGGACGACCCCCACTGGAGCCTTCCCTCTCAGAGGAGGGGGACCCACCCAGTGAAGGGATATGCTGGGCTACCTCCAGGGGGCTGCAATTTGGGGCTGAGGCAGGTCATGGGGATGGTGGACAGACGGGGCACATTTAGGTCCCGAAGGAGGTGCTCACCAGATGGAGCAAGAGGAGCAAAAAAAAAAAAAAACCAGTAAGACAGGGAAATGTCCAGGCATAGATGGGTTTCCTGCAGAGTTTTTATGAATGATTTCCAACAGAAACTGTTCCTATTACAGGAGGCATACCGCTGTGCTATGGCAGAGAAACATGAGCTAGCCCCATCATGGCATTATGCGCTGATATCCATTATTCCTAAGTTCAGCAAGGATTCTACCCTTTGTCCCTCCTATCACTCAATTTCTATTAGAAATATGGACTATAAATACTTGACAGCTGTTCTAACTAAAAGGCTGGAGTCCCTAATCCTACCTCGATTTACCATGACCAGACTGGGTTTATAGCAGGATGGCAGGCCCCAGACATTGTCCTTAGAACCTTCTATATTATAGACCACGTTAATTCCAATCACTTGTCATGGGATGTCAGACAGGAAGTGATTTTAGTTGGATATCTAACCTAGCCAAACTAGCCTCAGGGAATGAGTTGTTTCTCATATCAGTAGGACTTCCTTGTAAAACTTTTAAATAAAATAAAATAAATGAACAGCCTGTAATTCAGTTCCAACATTGAGAGAAACAGCAAAGAATACATACTGTTAATGAGACTTCCTTCTTCTATTCTGCCCCCTTAATCTGAAATTTCATTCTGGTTAACATTTGACCATGTCTCTCTGTCCAGGCCTTATGTAGTTGCTACATTTCATACTTATACAAGTCTGCAGTGTGTTCCTGTTCCTAACTGGTAAATGTTGCATGGACCTCTCTAAATTGTGTTGGACATTGGTTTCTCATCACTGAATGCCTTGTGCACTTGTTAATTTGTATATTTGTAATGTAGCATGTACATTTGTTATGTATTATTTATTATCTATACCTATATCCCAATTGTACTCTATTTTGTACCTTGGATTCAGACTATGGCAGCAACAAAGGTAGCCAGCAGGAAGGTGAGGGAGACCAAAGTAAAGACGGAATTCTGACTGGCAAAGGAAGTGAGGCAAGGAGAAAAGGCATACTTCAGGTACATGTAGAAGAAACATAAGGACAAAGAGAATATTGTGAGACTGAAGAGTGAAGAAGGATGAGATGAGAGGCACAAAGGGAAAGCAGAGATACTGAACAAATACTTTTGTTCAATGGTCATATGCAACTTAGTGATAAGTTATGCTTGTGCAACATTGTTGATAGTCTGATGATATTTGAATGAATGTGTTGTGGACTGTCATACTTGGATACTTTGGTCAGTGGGGTACCATGAAGGCAAAGGATCCCTCTTGAGAAGGGTTCCACCCCTGGAGCTGCCATGGAAACATTATTCCTTTAGGCTAAATGTACCTTAGGAAGGAGCCCCAAGGAGAGAGGTGTGCCACTGGAGAAGGGAGGAGGAGGATGGCAGAGCAAAGAAACAGTACTTATGAGTGAGGCTGAAGGAATCTTGCTTAAATAGCTTAGGCAGGGGGCATGGCTGGTAGCTCCTGCCCATTGAACTGCATGCACAGCCTTTGAATTCAGTTGGCATGTGCATCTTAGTGAGTAGTTCAATGTTTTTGGTAGTTTAAAAGTATTTGAATAAATTTGTTGTTGACTCTTATATGTAGACACTTTGGCAGTTCACATTCTTTGTCCAATGGGAACTGCAACCCTGTCAGGGTACTATGAAGACACAAAAGAACCATCTTGAGGAGATTCCACCCATAGAGACACCACATGAATATAATTCCTTTAGGCTACAGTAGGATTGGGTGGACTATTCTGTGGGGGATCCAGACCACTGGATCAAACCAGCAATCCACGGACCTGGATAAATACAGACTTCACAGCAGAAGTCCGGTTCCAGGTCTGTGGAAGTGCCATTTGTTCCATTTTGTGTATTGTTGCAACGGGGATGCCACTGGCATGTTCGCTACACATACAGGTGGCCAGCGGCATCCAATCAGGCAACAGATGGTCACATGATGCACTCATGGTACATAACCTTGCTGAATGTGCAAAGTGACCCAGATGACAGGAGGATGGTCAGAGGAGCACCTCATTCACTCACTGCAGCAGACAGACACCAGAAGAAGTTGCCAAAAAGAAAAAAAAAACAAATATAAAAAATATAGCTATTTTTGGAGGGGAGGGAAGAGAAACTAGGAGAGAGAATGGAGACTTACTGGGACAAGAGGGGAGATAAATTGATCATTGGAGGGAGGGTGATGGGTTGGGACTAGAGAAAGGAGGAATCCAGAGGGACTGCGGAGATAGTGGTGGCCTGGGTGGCTGTCGGGGGGGATGCAAAAGGCAGGTAGTGTGACTGTGTATATGATCAAGGGCAGGCTAGCAAAATGTTTGGCTTGTGCCATTGCAGAAGATCCAGAGGAGAAAGGCAGAGACTACTGGAGGCCCAAAATAAATTTTACAGTTTCATAAAATCCCAAAAGAAAGTTTCTTTTCTTTTCTTTTCTTGGCCTCAGACAGTGTAGCTCTGTGTACATTAGCAATGCCAGGCTGGCAAAATCTTTGACTTGTGCCATTCCAGATTCAGACAAGAGTGGGAGAGGCTACTCGGGACCCAAGAGAAATTTTACCAAGTTACAGAAAATCTCAGATGAACATTTTTTCTTTTCTTGGCCTCAGATAGTGTAGCTGTGTACATGAACAAGAGCAGGCTGGAAAAATCTTTGACTTGTGTTAGTCTAGATCCAGAGGAAAGAGGGAGAGACTACTAGGGGCCCAAGGGAAATTTTTCAGATACAGAAAAGCCCAAATGAAAGTTTTTTTCTTTTCTTGGTCTCAGACAGTGTTGCTGTGTGTACATGAGCAAGGGCAGGCTGGCAAAATATTTGACTTGTGCTATTCCATACCTAGAAGAGGAAGGGAGAGAGTACTGAGGGCCCAAGAGAAATTTTAGCATTATAGAAAATCCCAAATGAAAGTTTTTTCCTTTTTTTGGCCTCAGCCAGTGTGGCTGTGTACATGAGCAAAGCAGACTGGCACAATCTTTGACTTTTGCCATTCCAGATCCAGAGGAGAGAGGGAGAGACTACTGGGTGCCCAAGAGAATTTTTAGAGTTACAGAAAATCCCAAATATTTTTTTTTCCTGACTTCAGTATGGCTGTGTGTAGAGGGCAAGGGCAGCAGGCTGGCAAATAAATCTTTGACTTGTGCCATCTAGTGGGGCGGGGGGAGAGAGAGAGAGAGAGAGAGAGAGACTGCAGGGGTGACCCATGAGAAATTTAACAGTCACAAAAATCCCAAATAATTTTTTTTCCCTGGTTGTCAGTGTGGCTGTGTGTACAGGGCAAGGGTTACAGGCTGAAAAAATAAGTCTTTGACTTGTGCCATTCAATCACGAATCACAATCACTTGTTAACGTTCATTCACAATTTTGACAAGAGAGGAGAGAGAGACTACAGGGATGCCCACGTGAAATGTCACAGCCCTAGAAATTCCAAATATTTTTTTTTCCTGGCTTCAGTGTGGCTGTGTGTACAGGGCAAGGGAAGCAGGATGGAAAAATAAATCTTTGACTTGTGCTATCCAGAGAGGAGAGGGAGAGAGAGAGAGAGACTGCTGGGGGCCCATGAGAAATGCAACAGTCCTAGAAATCCCAAATACATTTTACTCCTGGTTTCAGTGTGGCTGTGTGAACAGTGCAAGGGCAGCAGGCTGGCAAAATAAATCTTTGACTTGTGCCATCCAGAGGGAAGAGAAGGACCTGCATGGGGCCCATGAGAAATGTAACAGTCCCAGAAATGTAACAGTCCCAGAAATCCAAAATTTTTTTTTTCCTGGCTTCAGTGTGGCTGTGTGCAGACTAGACACCAGGGAAACATAAAATACATAAGGGGATACATACATAGATAGATACATAGATAGTGTCGGCAGATAAGGGCCTATGGCCCACCCAGTCTGCCCATTTGAGCTTGTAAGTTCAGTTTATGTTTTCCAAGAAGTCTGTTGCCCCTTACCCCTGACCTCCAGAATTCCTTTATGTCTATCCCATGCATTCTTAAATCCTGTGATTGTTTCAGCCCCCACCACTTCCTCTGGCAGGGTGTTCCACTTGTCCACCACCGTTCTGTGAAGAAATTCTTCCTCACATTTCCTCTGAATCGTCCTTCCTCCAACTTCATCCCATGCCCTCTAGTCCTGGAACATCTTTTTAGCTTAAAAATAGTGTATTCCTGCACCCCTTTCCTCCCTGTAAGATACTTGTATTTCTCTATCATATCCCCTCTCTCCCTCCTCTCCTCCAGGGAGTACATGTTCAGTTCCTTCAACCTGTCCTGATAGGACTTGTGATGCAATCCATGCACCATCTTTGTTGCCCTCCTCTGAACCTTCTCTACCCTGTCTATGTCCTTACGTAGGTAAGGTCTCCAGAACTGTAGAGTGTACTCTAGGTGGGGCCTCACTAGTGTCTTGTATAGTGGAAATGGGATGGTAGTCAGAGGGTGGTGAGCACCAGTAGACACCAGGGAAACATACAATACATAAGGGGAAGATGATCGGAGTATGGGAAGGGCACCACTAGACACCAGGGAAACATAAAATACATAAGAGGAAGGGGTCAGAGTATAGTGGGGCACCAGTAGACACTGGGGAAACATAAAATACATAAGGGGACAATGACTGGAGGGTAGGAGTCTCCATTAGACACCATAAAAACATTACATACATAAGGGGATGGTGATGATAAGGTGGGGGCTGCCACTAGACACCAGGGAAACAGTGGCTCACTGCTCTCACAGCAGCCTGCAGCATGAGTTACAGCTGAGGCTGCAGAACTCTAGAAAGTCCCACTGTTCTAATACAGAGAAATTGAGTCAATGGCTCCTCTCTCTAAGCTGGGTACCCAGGATTTTGGGGTGCCTAGAAAAGGTATTTCTGACCATTAATTAAAGAAACAAACATAGGACTCTAGCTAAACAGATCCTGTTAAGATAGGTTCTGGTGTTTGTTTTTATAAAATAGCAGTAGTTTTATGCAATTTCTAGAGCTGGAAGAAAGTTGTGAATTACACTTTGGTGGAACTTCTGCAAAATTTCACAGCTTTTGTAGAAATCTTCAGAACTTCCGCCTTTGGTGAAATCGGAAATCTTCTGAATGTCTAGTGGTTGTGGCACCCAAAGAAGTGTTTCCTTGGTGTCCAGTGGTCCACCTTCCCTATCCCTGATTACCAGTAAAGTAATAAAATTACATTTCCTTGGTGTCTAGTGGACCCTCCATCCATGAGCACTCATATATTAATTTTCCTGGTGTCTAGAGGACCCTCTCCCTAAACCCAAGTTCCTGCACAGTAATAAATTCAAATAGCTTTTCCTTCATGTCTAGTGGACCTCACTCCTTATCCCTGAGCACCCATATATTAATTTCCCTGGTGTCTAGCAGACCCCTCCCCATCCCTGAGTGCCTGACTAATAAGAAAATCAAATAGCTTTTCCCTGGTGTCTAGTGGACCCTTCCCTATCAGAAGCACCACTGTTCGTTGACAGTAAATCTGCCGACATCCTGCACAGTGACGGTACAATGCCAACATGCGATATTGTGCCATCAAGGTACAAAATGTTTTCCCCCACACTGCCCATGCAGCGGGCTTAGCTCCCTGCACCCCCACATTTATATATTATCAACTCCAGGTTGGAGTTATTTCATGGAGGGTGCACAACACAGGCAGAAGCCATGTCAGTGCACTGTAGACCATTAAAACAAAAGTCGCTGTCATTTTTTTTTTAAGACTGTCACTGTTGTGGTGTCACTGTGCAGGGGGGCACCACTCTCTATCCCCTAGTGCCCATATATTCATTTCCCTGGTGTCTAGTGGATCCACCCTCCCTATCCCCAAGCAGCTGTAGAGTAGTAAAATCAAATGGCTTTTCCCTTTATGTCTAGCGGATCCCCTGCCCCGCTACCCCGCTCCCCCTTCCCCATCCCTGAACTGGTGACCAAAACAGCTCTCTGCTCTCCACCACGGCCAGTTGCTGACTGAGCTGCCAATGAGCACATACTGTGCAATCAGCTGTTACAGTTTGTGCTTATTGACAGCTCAGTTGGTGGCTGGCTGTGTCGGAGAGCAGAGGACTGTGCCAGTCACCAACTTGGGGACGGGGATGGGGAGGAGGGGAGCAGGGTGGTAGGGTGCTACCTGCTGGGAGGTCTGCTAGAGACCAGGGAAAAGCTATTTGATTTTATTATTATTATGTGAGCACTTGGAGATAGGGAGGGGGGTCCGCTAGGCACCAGGCAAATGAATATACAGGTGCTTGTGGATAGAGAGGGGATCTGCTAGACACCAGGGAAGAGCTATTTGATTTTATTACTATATGGATGCCCAGGGATAGGAGGGGAGTCTGCTAGACACCATGGAAATGAATATATGGGCACTCAGGATGGGGGGGTCTTCTAGACAACAGGGAAAAGTTATTTGATTTTAATTACTATATGTCTGCCTGAGGATGGGGGGGGGCTGCTAGACACCAGGAAAAGCTATTTGATTTTATTATTATATGGGCACTTGGGGATGGGGGGGGGGTCTGTTAGATGCCAGAGAAATGAATGTATAGGCACTTGGGGATGGGGGTGATCCACTAGACACCAGGGAAAAGATATGTGATTTTATTAATGTACCAATGATCAGGGATAGGGCGTGGGGTCTGCCAGACACCAGGGAAATGAATATATGGGTGCTCGGGGATGAGGGGTCTGCTAGATACTAGGGAAGGACAATTCATACATTCATCCTGCAGTTCAGTGACTCACTGAACTGTGGTATGAATGCAATATATTTATCCCACCATTCTATGTCAGAATTTACACAAAAGTTGCCAAAATGACTTCCAAACTTTCTAATTTTCTGATTGACTTTCTGACCTTTGCACAAATTCCGCTGGCAGAAGATTTTTTTCACACTGCACTAGTCATTTCCTTACTTACTAGTTCAAGTAGAAAAGAAACAAAATGGTGGGTCTCATGGCACAAAAAAATGCTTTGTGCTGTGAGGAGCAAGTGGTAAGAAACCAAAAAAGGTTTTGCAACATGGAATTTTCGGTGTTGTATCAGAACACTATTCCAAGAACACTATGGTTCCATGTGATAAAGGCAAAAATGTAAGGGTGACTCAAATTACAGCATGGACATATTGCCAAATCAAACTTCCACTACAAACCCACCACAGCACTCTCCATTACATCCACCACAGTACACAATACTTTGGCACACAATAGAATCTACCATTTAATGCGGAGGGCTATGCCTCCTGCACCTCCCAAATTATTATAATCTATTAGGGGGGCAGACACTGGGGAAAAGGGAAATACTCAGGAGGGAGGCTACTGCAGCTGGGGCACCACAGTTGGGAGAACCAGGGGACAGGTGACAAAATAAAAAACCTATCAGCCACCACAAGACACACAAAAACTCATGTACCTGCAGGCAGTCCTGAACCCAGCACCACTGATATCCTGAGCAGTGACTGTGTCTGCCACTTCAGGTGACCAGATTGTCAGCAGCAGGCTTAATTTCCACATTTAACCCGGATGACCATACCTTCCCTCATCATTCGCCATGGCTCCTCCATGCTCTACTCCTCGCTATTCCTTCCCCTTGCTATTCTGGAACGGTAGCTATTCCATTGAGCACGCAAACTGAGTCACTCATATATTATTTTTTTTTTTTATTTATGCTCCTTCGGTCAGCCGCCCTCATCTGACCAAGCCCCCCAGCCCTGTCACCAAGAATAGCCAGTGCTTACCTTGTACCCGGCCTGGGAGCAGAGCCTGTGGGGAGTTAGTCATCATCCTGCTGCCATCGGCATTTTTGTCCTCTGGTTTTTCACCCAGGGGCCCCAGGAGTAGGAGCACATGTGCGTGGAGGTGCGCATGCACCTACTGCCCCAGTTTTGACCCCTTTCCCCCGCCCCATGGCCTAGCGCCTGGCCCCCTCTGAGCCCGTGCCACTCCTAGCCTCCACTAGGGGCCGCCATTGGCCAAGAGATGCCACATCACCTCTCCGGAGAGGAGAGCCTGCCTGCCATCAGCTCTATCCAGTTCCTCCCTCCTTCCCCCCTCACTGCGGACCTCTGATGACCCAGGCTTTTTCCTGAACCCAGATTACCAGCGTGCTGTGAGTTAAGGCATCCAGCACCACAGCCCTCAGTGTCACTGGGCCGGATAGTCGCTCATATTTGAGTCACTCAATTTGCTTTGCCCATATAATGGGATACTGAACCCTACTGTGCATGCTCAGAACAGAAAAACACAATACTTTAAAGCCTTATAACTCTTTAACCATTAAATGTTTTTTTCATGAAACCTTTCGAAGGCACTACCTTAGGACATCATGCCTTTACCCTGAAAGTTTGGAGAAACAAATTCCATTCAGTGTAGGCTGTCAGTGAGAGCAAAAAAAATCCCATATTAAGTGTAAGAAACAAAATCAGACATCTACAGAAAAATGACATATTTGGAGCTCAGAAACTGCACAAGCTGCTGTCACAAAACTTTCCACAGATTTGCATCCTGCCTCCTAGACAGCATGTGCAAAATGTCAGCTAATTTCAACAAAGACTGACAAACTATTATGGTGTAAAGTTAGGGGTTTAATACTAAACACCCTACTCAACCCTAACTATTGGGACACTGCCGTGCCCCTAAAACATCTAAAACTCTGTAAATATTTACATTGTGTGTGTAATTGTCACTGTTATTTACTGTACTGTTTCTCCCTATTGTAATCTCCCATGCTGTGCCTGAAAATAGGCAGATGTTTGTCTAGTGCACCTACTTGGTAAATAAAAGCTAAATAAATAAGATAAAATTAGACACTTTCTTTTCTGAGCTCAAAGTGTAAGCAAGAAAGATCCAGATGTAATTTGACCTACACTCATAAAGGTTTTAAATGGTACTCTGTTGGATACATGAGGAAATTTGCATCTTGCTTGAAACTCTTGTTTGTAAGTCTCTGTGGCAAGACAATTGGGAGTGGGAGTTAATTACCATCAATTCTTTCAAGAGAATTAGGTAATGTGCATCAAAAGTGTGGTTCCCCTACTAAAGCCAAAGCTCCCAATTCCTAAAGTGCCTTTCCTGAGGTTAATTTGTTTTATGATAGGTGGCCCCTAGGTATAAATATCAAGTGTACTGTATATCAAATGAGGTTACATGCCATTTATATTGTATACACGCATAATAAGTTTCAGGTTCTTACAGCACCCCACCTTAATAGATATATTTACCTAACTAGGGTTGCCATCTTTAGATGAGGCAAAAACTGTTTACTAAACCACAACCCAAACTCCACCCCAGCCCCATCCATTTTTACGGCTGCATGGGTAGAGCCATGCAGACGTACAGTACTGCTATCATCAGAAAAGGGGTCTGAACTCTTAAAGCAGCACAATTTTTGTTGCTACAAGGGAGTGCAATGAATCAAAGTGCATACTGTTTGTTCAGCCTGTGGTGCTGCTATTAACCATTAGGCTGCGAACAGAATTAGAAGGTATAGCAGTTCTGGACTGATGTACTGTATCAGTCCCTGGCACAGCATGGGCCAGGACCCTAGAATTCTGAGGCCAAAGAATTTTGTGCAGAACTTGTAATCTACTGCAGAACTTCTGCAGTGCCGCAGAATTCACTGTTCTCGGTGATTTTTTATTAATATTTCTGTTTATCCATAGAATCTGGTTCCCTTCCCCTCTTTTTATATCCAAAATCCCTCTAAGCTCAGAATGTGATGTTATCATTGTTCTAACATCATAAATTAGCTAATGAAATGGCTGCATTCTGCAACAGAAATGAACAGTCACTTATCTACCACAGCTCCCACTGCCAGAGGTGGTGGCACAGCACATCAGGCATTGTGATATTTGCTGAACCTGCACTACAGCCTAATACAATTTTCAGTCTTTTGCTTCCCTTATTCCAGTATATACTTTCAGGAGCTCAGATAGACACTTCTCTCTTTGAAGCATTAATTGTACTGATTCCTAACCCAGGTAAGGCACCTGAATTGGTCACCAACTACCGGCCGATCTCCCTCCTGAATCAGGATGTTAAAATACTGTCTAAATTAATAGCGTGCCATCTTAATTTAATCCTCCCTTCTATTATCAGTCCTGAACAGGTGGGCTTTATGAAGGGCAGATCTTCTGCGGACCACCTCCGTACCCTAGCTCATGTCTTCTCAATACCAGAGGCGCTATCCCATGACCTAATTTCCCTGGATGCCGAGAAGGCATTTGACAAGGTCAACTAGCAGTACTTATTTCAGACTTTAAAGGCCTAAAATTTCCTAAAACATTCCAGATTTGGATTAGATCCCTCTATCAATCTCCTATTGTGAGAGTATCGGGAAATGGAGTCACTTCAGACCCATTTACTCTTTATTCAAGAACTAGGCAAGGCTGCCCCCATTCCCCTTTACTGTTCAACATATATTTAGAGCCATTAATCCATAAATTGCAGGCTTGCCCAGAAGTGCAAGGAATCCCAATTCACCCGTGTGAGGTCAAAGTCTCTGCTTATACAGATGACCTTCTTCTTCAAGTAGCTAATCCTGTCTCTTCTATTCCCCCAATGTTAAATATTATAAAATCCTTTAGCCTAGTTTCTAATTATAAATTAAATGTAAATAAAACAATTGTCTTCCCCCTTAATTATAAGCTTTACAAAGCGGATATTCTTAAGTTAGGACTTGCCTGAAAACAGGATTCCCTAAGATATCTGGGTATTGAATTATCAAGACTTACGGGAAGCACTACCAAATTGAATTTGGACTCTCTGCTTCATGTGATAACCCAGAATCTCAACAGGTGGGCCTCCCTTCCAATTTCCATTTGGGGGAGAGTTAACTTGCTCAAAATGAATGTATTCCCACAACTTTTTTATCCCCTGTCAATGCTTAATGTCTGGCTTCCGGTATCATGGTTCAAGAAGGTAAATAGTCTCTTTTTAGAGTTTATCTGGGCTAATAAGACTCCTAAGATCGCATTCCATAAATTAGGGGCACCAAAGCTGAGAGGTGGCTTGCGTTTGCCTCATCTAGGGCTCTATTTCTGGCCTAGTCACATTAATAAATACCTGAGATGGACATTATCTGTAACAACAAGTTATACTCCGTTATGGTTCAAAATAGAAGTGGCTCAGATTCGAGAGTGCGGTTTAGACCCAGAAGCCCTCCTTTATATCAAGGAGAACCTCCTTTCCAGCAGATTAAAAAACACTCCCATAGCACTGTCAATCAGGGTCCACTCTCAACTATGTCGCTTTCTCAAGTATAATAATAAAAGAGACTTAAATCAACCCCTGTTCGGAAATCTTAATTTTAAGATCGATGACAAATGTATCCCCTCAAATTGGTTACCTCAATTAAAGGGTATTCCATTGCATACTTTAATAGATGAAGATGATGCCTGGTTATCAGGCCAAAGTATAATGCAGAAGTTTAAAGTCTCGATTAAATATTTTTTCAGAATCATTCAAGTGAGTCACCTATTAATTAAAGTATTTGGGCAAATGACAGACTCAAATACAGGCCCTTCCCTATTATTAGATTTGATACAATTGGTGGGCCAGTAGAAAGCTGTCTCCAAAATTTACGGTACCTTGTTCGATCGGTTATATCCAGAGTGTTACGGTCCGACCCATTATTGGTTCTCCTACTTTCCTGGTCATAACATTAATTGGGCTGACCTCTGGTTTAACTGTCACAAATTTATAACGCAAGATAGACTAAGGCTGATGCAAATGCATATTTTACATTATTTATATTTTTCCCCAGAAAAATGTTAAAATTTGGACTGACATCCTCTTCACAGTGCGTGAGATGCTCTAAATATGAGAACACCTTATATCATATTTTCTGGACTTGTCCCAAAATAGTACCCCTTTGGACCGCCATCCAAAATAAGACCGACAGCATTTTGGGACTAGAGGGTCTCTTTAAACCTGAAATATGTATCTTAGGTGACTTTTCTAGTATCATATTTCCTAATAGGAAATACTACATGGCCATGATATCCATGTCACTTAAGAAAGTAATATTAAGACACTGGAAAGACCAATCTGAAATTACTTACAGAGAATGGTTAACCGAGCTTCTTGTGAACCTCAAAACGGAAAAGGCTATTGCAAGCTTAAATAATAGATTAGGAAGGTTTAAGAAGATATGGGACCCCTTATACACTTTATTCTCGATTTAAGGCTCCTCATAGTGAGGGTCTTTGTACCTAGTGTATTCTGTCATTATTGAGATGTCTGTGCTGTAGGGTTTGTAGGGAATAGGGTTAGAATAATGCTGTATTAGAAGGGTGGTGAATTTAGTTGTAGGAGGAGAGGGTGGGGTGACAGATTCAGACTGCTGTATACTGTTAATGTATAATGAAACTGTATTTGGATATCTGTCATGTATGTTAAAATTATTAATAAACTTTAAATGGGAAAAAAAAAACAATTTTCAGTCTTACGTTATTTGTTTACGAGATTAACCAGGCAGGCATACTGAGCGGGGGGCCACTCGTTTACAGATGTGACCTGAGGACAGTTACAAGGGGTACACCGGACATGTATTTACATGGATTTAACATATACATTCAGGTGCACAGATATACACAAATTTAACCTAGGTGCAGAGTATATGTATGGCAGAGACATTTAGGTACACAGGCAGTGTGAGAAACCTGTAACAGGCCATGGTAACATAACAGCACAATAATACTTAAAACATTTCTGACCCTAGAATGCTGTAGGTGAGAATAGGCGGAGCACTCACAAAGCAGGGGTGCATGGGGGCTATGGCTCATGAATGCTGGTAACAGTTGCATGTGTCAGAGAAATGGTTGTAGAGAAGCGGGTTTAGGAGTCCTGGGTTACAGGTGAGCCTAATGTCTGCAGGTAAATCATTCCAAAGTTTAGGCAAGCGATATTTGAAGGCTGATTGTCCCTTGGATGTGTGCTCGAGTGGGACTTGGAGGAGCCTAGAATCGGAGCTTCTGAGGGAGGAAGCCAAAGAAGGTTGGGCCGATAAAGCAGAGCTAAGGTAAGGGGGGAGGCAGTCTGACCAGAATTTAGCTATGACTCTGGAGCAGTGGATCGGTCTCTGGGACGCAAGTGAGTGAAGGGCTAGGGAGCTGTATAGGTCACAGTGATGGGTCATTGGGGGGCAGTCCAAGATGAAGCGGCAGAGTAAAAGAGGGTGTCCAGGCTGGCCAGGTTGGAAGAGGGTGCAGCGCCATAGACCGCATCGCCATAATCAAGTATTGGGAGAATCATTTTATGCACTAATTCCCTTCGGACCATGAAGGGCATGCACCCTTTGTTGTGATATAGCGCACCCAGTTTGGGGTGCAGTTTTTTGTGTAGTGATTCGATGTGGGCTGAGAAATCTAGGTGTTGGTTGAGCCATACCCCCAGGTATCTAAAGTAGGTGCAAGCTTCCAGGGGGGATCCGTCCAGGGTATGGAAGGTGGGAGGAGCAGCTAGGCATGAGAGTTGAGGTTGGGTGCCAAAGGTTAGGGAGACAGTTTTCTTAACATTTAGGATTAATTGTTTTGACCTGAACCAATGCTGAATGGAATCAAAGTCCTGTTGGAGAGCAGCGGACACGACACCAGTGGAGGGCCCCAGAGACATACAGTATGGTATCGTCTACATACATTTGTATGGCTGAGTTTGTGCAGGCCAGCGGGAGGTCATTTAGAAATACAGAAAATAATAGCGGGCCCAGAACTGAGCCTTGGGGGACCCCCAAGGTGACTGAGAGGGGGGCAGATATTTGGGAGCCGATTTTTACCGATTGGAGTCGCAAGTCAGGTAGGCCTGAAACCAGTAAGCAGCAAGGCTGGAGAGGCCTGCATCAGTTAGTTTAGCTATTAGCTTGGGGTGGGAGACGGTGTTGAAAGCCTTGGCCAGGTCTATGAAAATAGCTGAGGTGAGGTGCCCCCTTGTCCATTCCTGAGGAGATGTCATTAGTGAGTCTTAGGAGGTTGGTGATAGTGGAATGAGAGTTATGGAACCCTGACTGATAAGGGGTGAAGAAAGAGGTGGAGTCAAGGTATTGGGTGAGTTGGGCAAGAGAGAGAGATGTTCCTGAAGTTTGGCCAGTATTGGAAGCAAGGAGATGGGGCGGTAATTTCCAGGCACCCTTTGGGAGGGGAATAACTACCATCCTGTTTCCAAGCAGCTGGGATTTTAGCCAGGGAGAATGAGAGGTTCAGGAGGTAGACGAGTGGGGTGGCGATTGCTGGTGCTGATAAGTGGAGTAGTTTAGAGTCCAGGCCTAAGGGGCATTTACCTTTGTTGGGGTTGAGGGCCTGTAGCGCTTGTAGTACTTCGGCCGGGATGACTGGACAGAAGGAGAAAGTATTGACCAGGGGGGAGATCTGGGATTTCAATGATGAGCTAGGTGTCGGTGGAGTGAGCTGGTGGTTGGGTAGGAGAGACATGGCGCAGCTGGTGAAGAAAGTGTTGCAGGCGGTGGCAACTTCTCTAGGGTCCAAGACGATGTTGCCATGGATAGATAGGGTTGGGGTTGGTGGCTGGACTGGTGGAGTAAGTAGGGATTTGGTGGTTTTCCAAAAGTTTGAAGGGTGGCTAAGGTTGGAGGTAAGAGCCAACTTGAAATAGTTTTGTTTGGCCTACCGTATAGATTTTGTGCAGGAGTTGCGGAGGGTACGGTATCTTTATAGAGATGCTTGGGTGCTGGATAGCTTGTGTTTTTTCCAGGTGTGGTCCCTGGCCCGGCATCTACCAATGATGTCGGTGGTGACCCAGGGAAGATGGGAGCCCTTTATTCTTGTGCATTTGAGAGGAGCGTGGTGGTCCCATACAGCAAGAAAGTTATTTCTGAACATATCGAAGGCTAAGTTGATGGTGGGTGCCTGCTGTATGAAAGACCAGTTGATGTGAGCACTAGGGCCAACTTAAACAAAGCCTTGTCAATAGCATAGACCTGTTAAGTGCATACCTCACTTTTTACAAACTTATTTGTGCCTTTAAGGTATAGAGATGCCATCTGAAATGAATAACTGGTAAAATGAATTTACTTGTCATTTTTAAGAAAAATAAAGTAATTATGCCCAGAAAAGTGGAATATAATAATGTGTAGACCTGCTGAAAGAACAGACCTGTTAAATAATTGTGCTGTACACATTTTTGCCAGGGTTATTGATTACATATTATCACAGGTTGATAGAGTCAGCCAAACATTATGGAGAAATGTGTTCAGGGCCAGCTGTTGGGCCAGAGGGTAGCATGTTGTGTTTCCTTGCTGGCAACTCAGGTTCAGAGATTACCTCTGGGAGCTGGCTGGGCAACGCAAGGATTGGGGGAACACATCACTGCCCTGAGCCTAGGAAGGTATGGTGCAGTGTTCTGTCACACGGTGGACACATTGTGATGGGCTGGAGAGCTCAATCTCACAATTGGTTCACATGCATGTCATGGCCTGATGGTGTTACGTGATGCGTCAGGGGAAGCAGGTTGGCATGAAAAATGAGTTTTGTAGTAACTCCTCTATTCTGTTTATTCCATTTCCAATGGGACTTGTATGAATGAGGATGCAATTTCATGGAAATAAAAAAATAATATATATATATATATACACACACACACACACACACAGTTCTCTCTCTCTCTCTCTCTCTCTCACTATACGCACACACACACATATTTGTATGTATGTTACAGATTGCATATAAATATATAAGTGATACACAGCAGGGACCTCATGAGTGGTGTAGAAAGAACATATAAATATATAAGTGATACACAGTGGAGACCTCATTAGTGGCATAGATACCATTCATATAGAAATACCTTATTTATCACATAAGGTCCCCTCTGCATATTTCATTTATGCAATAGGCTAGGACCTTAAGGGAGAGATATTTGCTTTGATTTTTTAGGCATAAAATTATTTCTGTAAGTCTGTTATTTTTTGAACTAGTGTTACTGTACTTTCCTCCATCCTGATTGCTATAACCACTGTCATGAAAGTGAAGTCAGGATGACAAGCTGACACTGTGATATGGTAATTTGTTAGTGCCGCAGAATTTCCAGAGAAATTACAAACCACTGTTTAGGAGGTTCATGCAAATGGTGAAGCCTGTCAGCAGAACTTGCCCCACTGTGTGGCAGAAAAAGTAGGGGCCTTGAGCATGGGTTAACGTGCAGAGAGAAGCTGTGACTCTCCCAACATCCAGTTTTAAATGGGAAGGCTTTGTGAACATTTACTAATGACCTAGTAGTCTTTGGCGGGTGGGGGGGAGTTGAGGGAGAGAGAGAGAGATGTCCTGTTTTCTGGTTCAGTGACCACACAGCCAGCCCTTCTTCATTGGATCTTTTGACAGCTTACACAGTTTGTGACTCACTTTCTCTCTTATACTGTCATGAATTAATCCAGGACATGGAATGTTACTACTACATGTCATTAGTTAATATTCACAAATCCTTCCCATTTATAAAAATACATTATACCTGTCAAAATTACTGGATCAGAAAAAAGTTTCACAAATCAACTTCTAAAAGAGCTTTTGCCCTGCACTCTATTACACTGACATGGAACTAACTCTGAACTGCAACAGTCTGCTACTCGGTTACTGTATTTTCTTTAAAAGCACATAGGGTGGGATATTCAGAAATGCACCAGAGGCATGCGCAACCCCAGCACAGCACAAGTCAACTGTGCAATGGTGCAGTGACTGCATCATTCAATGGTTGCACACCGCAACATGAACCAGCGCAACATGGCTGAATATCGCAGGCACTGCGCCATGGCGCAGTGAGAGGTGTGCCAGGGAGCAACCAGAAATGCGCCATAGTGCAACCAGGGAAGTGCAAGGGGCAGAGGAAGATGTGCCAAGGCACAGCAGGAACAGTCACAGGCACAACAGGAAGCCAGGCAAGGGGGAAGGGGGCACAGTGTGGAAAAGTGGGGGCACCAGGCCAGAAACACTGGCAGGGACACAGCCAGCACACAGGTTACCACTGCACATGCAGTGCAGGCATGCAGCACCCCCCCGGTGGAAGATGCAGGGCACAGGCAGCATTAATGTCCAGGGGCGGGCACCCTAGTCCACCACACACTGGAGGGCACATGGCTGCCCGGCCAACAACAAGCCACACCCTGACACATGGCACCCACCACACACACACCACACAGCCCAAACTGATAGTCCAGGGCCACTCCAGGGCACAGCCACTGACCGAGGGGCATGCCAACACCATGCACGCACCACCCAATGACACAGGCACACCACACAGCCACCCACCACATAACTGCAGCATGGACCCACTCGCCAGCTGCAAAGCAGACACGGACACAGAAGGGTAAACAGGTAACAAATGTAATAGTAGAAAAGCAACACAGCTGTGCAGAATACAATAAACAAAGGGGAAGGTAGGTGTAGGTGTGAAGGGGTCAGGGGACAGAGCCTGTACAAGTGGATGGGGGAATGTAGGAGAAGGGAGGACAGAGGCGGGAAGGGGGATGGGGTACATCATGGCCAGCCACAACCTGCCGGCACCTGGCACCTCCCCCAGCGCTGGTCCCAGAGCAGGATCCGCCTGGTCTGGTTGGCGATCTCCATCATATGCGATGTTATCAGGATAACCTGTCGCAGCAGATGGCAGTATAATGGGAGCATGGAACCCCTCCAGACACCTATGGCAGATGAAGGGACAGGTGATCAGTGCATGTCCAAAGTACCCTAGCACCCCCCCCGTGCACAGCAGACAGTGGGAACACATGCCCCTGGAGTGGCACCCCGGCCACCTGCAGTGGGCAGGCCTATGCCTGCCACCAACCCGGCAAGCCATGTCAGTATACAGCACTGAAATCCACTGCCCAAGCACCACCCAACAGAACAGCAGCACGCAGGTGACATGGTGCTGCAGTGGAACTGCAGTGGCATAAGTGGTGGCCAGATGCACACCTGGCCCACCAACAGCTGCAACACATGTGCAATGGCCGCCCCGCAGTGCCACACACACTGCACCATGTGCCAAACACAGCTGCCATGGCACAAGGCACGGGGACCAATTTGTAAATATAAATGTGAAATAGAATAAATTGATTGCCAATCTGAGCACAACAACAGACAAGTTGTCTATCCTGTTTGTGGGAGGGGGGCAATCCAGGACAATGAGCTGTTAAACAGGACTGTCAGAGGTGCAGCTAGTATTTCCCTAGCATGCATTTGTATCTAAGGAATATTGTAACTATCATAGGAATTGGTCACCCCCACTGCCTGATGTCTGCAGACAATGTGAACACTGCAAATACTGTAAGTTTAGTGTAGCAAAAAAGAACAAAAAAATCCCACCTCCCACAAGCACAGAGCTAGTGCATGGATCCCAAATGGGAGAACTGAAATCCAAGAAAACAGAAAACTCCACTCCTCCACTAACAGAAATCCAGCACCTAGGACTGTCTAAATATTTGTTTAGTTTAAGACATTTGTATACTGTACCAGACTCACAAATGCAGCATTCAGGAAAAAATCCACATTAAAAACGTTTATTAATATAAAAAAGGCCAATAGGCTCAAAACAGATTTTGATAAATTAAAAACAGTTTGCCGAAGAATAACTCAGCTTATCCAAATCTTCAGTTAATAGAATTCAACACTTGATCATCATAAGCTGAGCAAATTCGTATATACTAACATACTAAAATGCCAGCAGAATAGGCCTAATGATCTTTTGCGTCTGCTCGTTTGGTCAGCCCCCACCCTGGGAGCTAACCTTGCTGCCCCCCTTGCCTTCTCCGGCTTCTCCCTTCCCAGTTCTGGATATTCTCTCTGCATTGGATTTTGCTTCCATAACCCTTCCCCTGTACCTGTCCCACCCCATCTTGAACCCCTCCACTGTCTCTGCCTCCACCAGCCCCCTGGGCAGCGCATTCCATGGCTCCACCACCCTCTCAGTGATGTAGCACCTCCTCCTTTCTCCTCTGAATTTTCCCCCCTCCAGCTTCCACCCATGCCCTCTAGTGGCCCCCTCCTCCTTCCTTCAAAGCACCCTGACTGCTCCTCCCCTATTTACCCCCTTCATGTACCTGAAGACCTCTATCATGTCCCCCTGGTCCCTTCTCTCTTCCAATGTGTACATATTTAGCTCTTTGAGCCTCTTCTCATAGGTCCTGTCCTCCAAGCCCCAAATCATTTTGGTTGCCCTCCTCTGGACCGTTTTCAGGAGTTTAATGTCCCTCTTTAAGTGTGGCCTCCAAAACTGCATGCAGTACTCAAGGTGTGGCCTCACCAAGCAGTTATACAGAGGGAATATCACTTCCCTCCTTCTGGAAGTGATCCCCTACCAATGCATCCCAGCATCCTGTTGGCCTTGGCTGCTGTCCTCCTACAAGTCTCCGAGCTGTTCATCTTGACATCCACCACCACCACCCCCCCCAAGGTCCCTCTCAGTCATTGAGGCTTTTTTTGTTGACTTCCAAGTTTCTAGAACTGAAGGGAGCTATAGTTAAAAATAATTTCTGAAGAACACTGCTGAGCATGCTTCTCCACTGAGAGTGGTGCGCATCTTCTGTAAACTAAAATCTTTTTTGTGCCTTTTGGCCTTTTTTATATTAATAAATGTCTTCTTTAATACTGTAAGTTCATTTGTAAGACTGACAAGTTTTTAAGTTCAAGTACAGGCAGAACGGATAAAGTCAGAGGCTTCTTAAATTGTGATACTCAAAGCACTATATACTGAACATGGCTACTTGTTCATATGATGTGTTCTGTATACAACAGGTAAGACCAACAGGCAATTCAGGGTCAGGGTGGGAGCACACATTAGGACAAAAGCCCAAGGGATTCTAAATTATGCCCTGGCTAACCATCTCCATGAGTGTGGTCCAGAAAATGTCAAATACCATTCTGTGATGTTTAGAAGATTGGAAAAGGTCACCAAATTGAAAAGAGGGGGAATTTTGATGCATGTGTATTAAACAGGGAATTGTACTGGATCTATGAAACAGGGTTCAACAGATGGCTATGATTACAGGTATTTGGAAGAGCCAAGCTGGCACATTTTTTTTGATAGGTTTGTAGGAATTGGCTTATGGCTTTTTTACAAGGTGAACTGTTTGTTTTTCACTCAGGTCATGGCTCATATTCATAAAATTCTTCTAGCTCTATATGCTGTGTATACACAGGGAAGTGCACCTAGTCCAGGAGCAGCAGCGAAAGAGACAAACATCATGAAGAAGATATCACAGAAGATATAATAAGAGATAGAAGATACACAGAATGTACTCTGCTCTGTATATATTAATTATTGTCTTCATAGAAAAGTTATAAGTATTATAAAATAATTGTCTAGACTGCTACCCTGAAACCAATAAGCAGTGGAAATTGTTTTTTTTTAAGTTAAATATGTTAGTTTTATAGTAATGTTTTAATCCTTTTTATCTGCACATATTTGTTTTCTCTCTTCTGTGTATCCCTGTTTGCACAGATGCAGATATTTAATGTAGATCACAGTTAAATCAAAATGGGTCACTGTGACTTGAAGACCCATAGTATTTAATGGGTTATGTGGCTAAGCTCTTCATCCCTTGAAAAAGGGTGATATGAAATTTGCTGGGCTTCTGCTAGTTTACCTAGCATGTAATCTGTTTGCTGTAAGGCATTTTATTGAACCTTTCCACTTTAATAAATATTCCTTCTTGGCACTGAAGCTAGTGTGGGAACAGATTTTGTTAAAACATAGTGAGTAACACCTTTTGCTGAAGCATAGCCTTGTGTTGGTGAGTGCCTTTTTTTGTTGACTTCCAATTTTCTAGAACTGAAGGGAGCTATAGTTAATAATAATTTCTGAAGAACACTGCTGAGCACGTCTCTCCACTGAGAGTGGTGCCCATCAACCACAACCCTCTGCTTTCTGCTCCAGTGCTAGTAAACAATTCACCTTGTGTATGCCTCGTGTATACTGCACTGGTATACTTTGACCAGATGCTTGTCATTTACCACTGTGCCAAAGGCCTTGCTCTGGTCCAACTAGACAAATGTTTACAGCTCTGCTCCTATTCACCTCCCTGGTCATCCCTTTGAAGAATATCATCTTCTGGAAGAACAGTATATATCCAATAAACCCATTTATGATAAAAAGGGTAAAATACTTCAATAGTTAACAAACAAGATAATGAAGTAACTAAGCAAAACAAACTCTAGCCAGAGCTGATAGGGTTGTGAAAAGCTACCAAATGGCCAAAGTCATTTTCTTTTTGGTGCCATATAATGCTGTTTAGTAACAATCATCACAGTGCTCCCAGATCCAAATAACCATTTGCCTATAACAAGCCCTCATTTTTCCTGTATTTTCCCTGTAGAGGCAGCATCAAAACCCTGTATAAATCCCTGTAGAGTTTTCCATATGCCACTAGTTCCTTCTTTGTGACTTTCTTGTTTATTTAAATGTAATATGTTGGCAGCCTTTTATCAGAAAAAGGGCTCTAATTTGCTCTTAGGTATTAAAATTATATGTCAAGATGGCCTTTGAATTATTTGGATTTATATGAAATCTATAAGGCATAATGGGGACATTTATTTATTCATTGAATTTTGTTGACCTGGTAGGCCCACTAAGACTAGAAGTCCTTTTTTCAGGTGGATGGGGGTACAGATGGTAACCAACTGAAATTGTAACATGGCATAAATCCTTACTTGAACCAGATTAAGCTGTTGGTGGTATTTTTAGTGAATAGGGGAAATTTGGCCAGGACAACATGGAAATTCTCCTACTGCATTGCTTCCAGTACGAGGTGATGCTGTTCCACTTGGCAGTTAGTCAAGATGGAGGATGAGAAGCTGAATGGTGCAGAGGTGGAACAACTTATGGAAACAGAAAATCTACAAAGAACTAAGGATTTGGAAACAGAAATTGGTGAGACTACTTCTGGCATAGGAAAGCTGGTAAGACCTGACCTAACAAAAGCCTGAATTTTTCAAGATGTGGAACTAGCACAAACTTATATAATCCCAGACTTACCATGTGATAGTGATTCCAATAATGAGGAAAGAGTGCAAGACTCTGTAAATCAGGCTGACTTGGTGATTAATTCAGAAGAGGAAACTTTCCTACGGAAAAAAATTTGAGCAAGAGGAGAAACTGTTTTTTTAGAAGAAAGCACACTTGTAAACTAAGCTCTGAGCCCTTGGAGCAAACAAGGAAAAGAAGTCTGTCTAAATGGATCAACTGAAAGCTGATGACATGTCATCATCAAAGGGCAAGCCGGTGAGTTGGGCTGAATGTATGTAGGAGGCTGGTGCAGCTGAAAAAACTAATTGTGCCAGAATACCTGAGGAATCCACAGAAACCGCATTGGGAATGGCAGAAATGAGTAGCAATCCACTTGGCCTAAAACACACTGTGGGAGAAACAAATAATGTATTGGAGGAGAGCTGGTCAGTTAAAATAGCACTGGAATCAGCGGGATGGCAGCAGAATGCACAAACAGATCAGTGGGTCTCAGAAGACTCTCTGATAAAAATGCCAGCACCTACAGACTTTAACTTTCCTAACAGAAGTAATACAGTAAATGTGACTGCACCTGAATTAAAGGTTCCTTCTAGCCTGGAACTAACACAAAATCCTGTACTGTAATGTTTAAAAGACATAACACAGCAACCTGATGGGGGACACTCCAAGGGTTTAGACCATGCATCACAAAGGCCTTTAAACCTTATTAATAAAACAGCACCAAAAACCTTTGCATCTTTGTTTAAAACCCCCATATACCCAGCAAAGAGATATAATGTGGTGTGTTTGACCTATACTGGGGTTGTGAAGGACCCACTGGACAGACTTTGTGGCCAAAACACTTCTAAAGGAATCCATGACATTTTTTTCTATGGAAATATATACTTTAATTCACATTTTAGGTGAAACCACCTTCAATATAAGATTCAAGACAGCATAGGGGTTAGAGCGTTTCTGGACTAGGCATAACGCTTTAAAAAAATCATCTCTATGGTCCCCCTTTTTAACAACCTTCTCTATCAAAACCTGCACACAAAGTTATTACAGTTCTTTTCAGAAATAAAGGATTTAGTGTACAAGATCTACTCATATGGTTAAAGCAACGTTGCACAGTTATTGATCATCCTGAGGCCATCCTGGATTCAGAAAACATATGGACTGGAATTTGGAAGGTGAAGGTCAAGCTACAAACATCAGACAATGGGATAATTCATCTGCCAAACTCTTTCTTTTTGGGGAGAGATAGGAGAATCCTGTTTTATGCAGGACAACCCAAAATGTGCTACAAATGTGGTTCACTGGAGCACTTAAGCTGTGTATGTGATACAAAATAGATGTACTGTGTATGGGGATCTTGGGCATGTAGGTACTGACTGCATAAATGAAAGCAAATGTAACTTATGTGGGGAGCTTGGACACACTTTCCAGAACTGTAGGAAGGAAGCACATAATACACCGGACCAGGCAGATGGCACAGAACAATGGCTAATTATAGCTCTAGTTCAAAAAAATAAGGTAGGAAATACAGGTACCCTTAGCAATATGAATCAGGAAAGGCCTAGCTTAGAACCCCGTCCTACCACCTCAAGTAACCCCCACCAACCTCCATCAGAAGCATCGAGTGGGATTCCTAAAGGAGATAAAAATAGGACTAGTGAGGACAGGTCTCCAGTTAGGGCCCCCCCCCGTGGTAGAGGGTTCTTCAGGCAGAATGATGCCCCTCCATTCTGAAAAGAAGTTTAGGAGGTGGAGTAACAAAGTTACAGGCTAAGGAAGCTTCAGAGCAAGAGACATAGACACAAATAACTATTTCTACCAAAAATAAATTTGAGGCACTGCAGTCTGAACAATCTGACGACTCGGATAGTTCATCAGTTGAGTCATCTGTACCAGAAGGTACTACAGACACTGAAGGGAAAGAACTACCCAGAGGGCAACAGAAAAGGAAAGCTAAAGTAAAGCTGAAAAATATAGAGAAACAAGGCAGTAAAGGTAGTCATAAATAAACAAACATGACAGAACCATTTACTTGTCACACAATAAATGTGAACAGTATCAAAAGAATAAGCAAAAAGCAAGCTGTTTTTTTCAATCTTGTCCCATTTACATTTTAGAATTTTCTTTTTACAGGACACCAGGCTACATTCACTGCCTAAAATTCAACAGGCTTCTAAAGCTTGGTACTTAGGGCCATCTTTTTGGTCTTTAGGAACTGAGACATGCTCAAGTTTGGGTATTTTGTTTAAACATCCAGAAATCAAACTCTTCAAATTATATGATTTAGTGTCAGGCAGGGTCGTAATAGTAGATGTCTTAATACAGAACTCTCCATATAGCTTGATTAATCCATATGCTCCCCAGACTAAAGCACAAAGATGTGAGATACTTAAAACAGTCATGCCTTACTTACAGACAACCCTCAAAATTATATTTGCAGGAGACTTCAATTGTCTAATCAAAGCAAAAAAGGTAAACAATACCGTGACTCCAACTTACTAGCACAAATAATACAGAAATCCAAACTCATAGATGCAGTATATCAGCTGTCAAAAATCAAAACTTCCAACCTTTCATAAAGGAAACTTAGGTTCAAGAACAGACTACATTTTTACCTTTGAACATCTACTGTACAAATACATAATGCCAATGTAACAGCCACTGAATTCGCAGATCACAAGATGGTTTCTACCCCAATAAAATCAGGAATGTCTGAAATGAAAGGTCCAGGCTTCTGGAAATTGAATATTTCTTGTCTCTCTGATACAGAGATTTACAGGTGTATTCAGAACTTTCTTGTGACAAGGAAATTGGTCTGTATTTTCTTTGAAGACCCCACCTTGTGGTGGGAAGATACAAAAACAGATTTGCAAGCACAATGTAAAAATTTTAGCAGGCATACATCTAGGCAACACTATATAACATACCTACCAAAAAGGAGAAACTTACAACAACTAATGACTGTATCCTATGAAACAGGACAAAATCTAGAACCCCAAATAACTAAATTAAAGCAGGAAATGATGGCCTTTCATAATAAAAAAAGCTAAGACCCTAAACTATCAATGGCAGTTTCGCACTCATGGCAGCATGGAAACTACATGCCCTTATGAGCACTGGCAACTGCACACACACAAGAAAAATATGTCTATTTTGAAAGATAACATGGGTAATGAATATACAGCTCATAAAGATATTCTAAGAATTATAACAGAATATGCAGGAAAGATGTATGACACTCTGGAATCAGAAAATAGTGAACTAGATAGTTTTTTAGAGGACCTTCAAATACCTAAACTAGAGGTAAAAGAGACACAGGAGTTAACAAAGCACATAACAGCATCAGAAGTTCGAACGGCTATCTCTTCCTTAACCGGTAATAAATCCCCTGGGCCAGATGGCCTACCTAATGAAATACTTAAAATTATCACGCAATGTTGCCTGGAGGAACTGACTACAGTTTTTAATACAATCCTGAGCTATAAAACAATTCCTTTAAAAATGAATATGGGTACCTTAATTTATCTATATAAAAGTGGACATAAAAACGACTTATAAAATTCACGGCCAATAACTCTTTTGAACTCTGATTTTAAAATTCTAACTAAAATACTAACAACACAGTAGTCAAAAGTAGCAATAAAACTAATCTCTTCAGCCCAAGTATATGCAATTCTTGGGAGACAAATACAAAGTCCTCTAATGCTGCTAAGTGAAGTGGTGGAACAGGGCAAACTGGGGAATCTGGATGGCTACCTAATTTCGCTAGATCAGGCTAAGGCATTTGACAGTGTGAGTCATGAATATTTGTGGAAAATACTATACCATTATGGAATCCCTATGGACATAATTAATTGGTGTAAAGGTATTTACAACACAGCAATGGTTAAGCCCATGATACGGGGTTGGAAAGGTCCTTTGATACAGCTAAAAAGAGGGGCAAGGCAGGGCTGTCCATTAAGCTCTGTCTTATATGATTTCTTTCATTGACCCTCTGCTAAGGAAAATTAATAGTTCAATTTATATAAAAGCAATATCCTTAGGCACACAGTCACTTCCCTTCAAAATGTTGACCCATGCAGATGATGTGAATGTGTTGTTACACGATGCAGAATCTATTTGTAAAACTCTAGAAGTCTGTAAAGTATTTGGCCAAATGTCTGGAGCTGCTCTAAACTTGGATAAATGTATTGGACAGAGAATAGATTACACTTTGAATTTTAAGGGACATATAGGGGGTAGAACAGACAGAACTCCAGGAGGAAGGAGCTACTGGAATAGCTAAAACTTCTCTACTGGGATGAAGAACTAGAAATCTTGTACTAGGACCTTCAATTTAGGGTAAAAAAAAAAGAGTTAGTGTGTTTGTCAGAGGTAGTTGAAGTAAATTGTTACCTGTTATCTGTGTTATCTGTGTACTTATCTAGGTGCTTGTCACAGGCGTCAGAAGGGAATTGTTATCTGTGAAGTTGACTAAGTGTAGAAAGATTTGCAAAGTATGGGGAGTGGCTTACCTAGAAGGAGCCAGACTAAAACCATATTTAAGCACTGCCCTAGATAGCTTCTGCCAGAGAACAGACAGAACACCAGGAGGAAGGAGCTACTGGTATAACTAAAACTTCTCTACTGGGACTATATTGCCTCTTTCCTCCCTCCACCCCCCCACCCTAAACCAGTTCTACTTTTATAGGCACAGGATTTAACTCACAACAGGAACTTCCTGTTTGGGAGCAGGAAGTGAGTGATCACAGAGCCACCAAAGACTCACCATCCTTGAAGGGCAAGAGTAGCTCTCTATCCCCCCCAGATGCTGGAGGTCTGACTCTGAGCAAGTAAGGAAACTACTGAGAAATGTAGGAACTTCTTGTCTTAGAACAGGAAGAGCAGGAGCTAAAAGGGCACAGAGGCAGTAAGTAAGTAAGGAAGAAAAAAAAGAAAAAGAAAATAAACAAACAGAGGCAAGAGTAAGTATTGCCAATGCCTTAGGACCTGACCTCACGTCACCCCCCGATCCCTCTTAGGAAGGTGACCTGACTCCTAGCAACGTAGCTGTTATCCCGTGCTCTCCCTAGATCTTCTTGTTTATGTGCATGCAACATGTTGTTTTATTTCCTACTCTGGAGGTCTCTCTGACTGTATGTTCCAACTCTTCCTACTCTGATTGTAACCCTATGTAATCCAGCTCTGTAACACAATATCTATCTATCAACTTACTGTTCTGTTACTTGTATGTTATTTTACCCAGGTCGCCCTAGAAAAGGGTCCTCCGGGGTCAGTAAACCTACCGGTCCAACAAAATTCAATAAAAATAAATTCCAAACAACAGGTAGGGGCCAGAAAAAAGACATGATTGGAGTGGTGCACTGCAGTGGCTGGGGAGCAGCAGTCTTCCGGGAGACGTTCTGGAGGATGCAGTGTTGTCCCATCTGCAGGCACCTCTCTGGGCTGAGGGAGGAGGTTGCTCATCTCCAGGCTGAGTTGGCCAGGATTTGTGGGATCTCCTCTCCCACCTAGGGACCACCAGGGTCAATGCCGTTGCCTCAGAGGTTGCCAAGAAAGAGGAGCGGTTGGACCACAGTGGGCTCAGGGAGGGTGAGGGTGGTGGAACAGAGGCACATTCCTCCAGTTGAACCTCTCCACAATTTCTATGCTGTTCTGGAAAGGTGTGGTTCCTCTATGGAGTCACCCACAGTGGAGACCAAGGAGGATGCTAGGAACCTCCACAAAGGAGACCCACAGGAGGGTGACATGGGACCCCACAGGGGAAGGAAACAAAACCTGGTGGGGGACTCCATTGTTAGGAAGATAGAACTGGGGGAGGAAGGGGAGAGGGAGGTAAGGTGCCTGCCTGGCGCCATGGCTTAGAGGGACAGGAAGCGAATCCTCAGGATCACAGGAGCAGCTGCACAAGGGAGGGAGCTGGATGTCATTGTCCACCTAGGGACAAATGAACTGGCTAATAAAGGGATCAGAGCAGTGCAAGAAGCATTTGTGGAGATGGGGAGGGGCCTTTGACAAATTTCACACATGGTAACCTTCTCAGAGGTGCTGCCTGTCTATGGCACGGATGAAGCTTGGGTGCTCCACACCATGGGATTCAATCAGTGGTTGAAAAACTGGTGCAGAGCTCAGGGATTTGGCTTCACTGGGGACTGGGGGTACACCTGGATGGATGCAGGCATATACTGGCGTGACGGTCTGCATCTGTCTAGGAGGAGAACCAGGATCCTCGGTGATAGGTTTAAATACTTCATTGGCAAGCATTTAAACTAGCCAAAGAGGGAGGCACTGGAAAGGAGCAGGGAAATCCTAGCCCCCCAAAAAAAGTCAGAGTACTAAGTGTGGTAGACACCAACATAGAGATGTCAATAGGGAGAAGCCCTGGGGTAAATGGAGAAAGTGACAAATGCAATAAGGACAGGGATGGGGCAAAAAGGGGTGAGGCCATCAAGAAATGGAGGGTAATGAGTACCAGTGCCTGTAGTCTGGGCAACAAGCTCCCTGAACTGGTGGCCTTGATGGAAGAGGGATGCCTGGATATTGTAGCAGTTGCAGAAACATGGTACACAGAAAACCATGACTGGAATGTTAACATACCAGGGTACACAACCTACAGGAGAGACAGGGAGGGCAGAGGGGGGTAAGTAGCTTTCTATGTAAGGGTAGGGATAAAAGCAACTGAACAAAAGAGTAAACAGGAAGGAGAGGAGGCACTGTGGGTCACCTTAGAGACTGGAAATGGCACCACAATCCGCACAGGGGTTATATACAGACCCCCATGTCAGGGGGAAGGAATGGACAAGGATATGATAGAAGGCATGCTTAGAATGGCAGAGAAAGGGGAGATACTGCTGATGGGGACCTTAATATGCCAGATGTTAACTGGAGCACCTTTGCTGCAGCCACATCCAAAAGCAGGGCCATTCTTGATGCCCTTCAGGTGACATGCCTCAGACAGCTAGTTTTGGAGCCTACTGATGAGGGAGCAATCTTAGACCTCGTACTCTCAAATGGGGACAGTGAGAGGATCTCAGATCTAGAAGTGGGTAGCCATTTGGGAACAAGTGACCACCAAACAGTGTGGTTCATAATAAACTCAGCTACAGAGTCAAGCCATACAAAGGTGAGGGTTCTGGACTTCAGGAGGGCTGACTTTGGCAAGATGGGAGAGTGCCTTAGAAAAGCACTAGCAAACAGGCTAGAAGGAGGGGTGGAGCAACAATGGGGAAATATCAAAACTGCCATCACAGAGGCAACAAGAGTTTGTGTGAAGCAAATAAACAAATCAAAATGAAAGAAAAAGCCACTATAGTTCTCAAAAGAAGTGGCGGTGAAGGTTAGGGAGAAAAAGATAGCATTTAGGAAGTATAAGGAAACACAGAAGAAGCAGGACAGAGAACTGTACCAGTTAAGGCAGAAGGAAGCAGGGAGGGTAGTCAGAATAGCAAAGGCACAAACTGAGGAAAAGATAGCCAACTCAGTTAAGAAGGGGATAAAACGTTTTATAGGCATATCAGGGAGCATAGAATGACTAAGGGAGGGATAGTGAGGCTGAATAGAATGGATGGTGGGAGGGCAGAGAGTGACAATGAAAAAGCAGAGATACTGAATGAATATTTCTGTTCAGTATTCACAAAAGAGGAAGTGGGGGAGGTGCTTAATCCAATTAACAGAAGCACTGTGGGGGAGTCGATCCCAGTCCTTTCAAAGAAGAAAGGGTTCTGAAAGAACTCCTAAAACTGAAGGTAGACAAAGCAGTGGGGCCAGATGGAATTCACCCCAGAATTCTAAAAGAATTAAGCACAGAACTAATGACACCACTGACTATTCTTTATAACAAATCATGGGAGGATGGTGTGGTACCTGAGGACTGGAAAAAGGCTGATGTGATTCCCCTTCACAAAAGTGGGAGCAAGGCAGAGGCAGGAAACTACAGACCTGTCAGTTTGACCTCTGTGGTAGGGAAAGTGATGGAATCACTTCTGAAGGAAAAAATTGTTGAGTACCTAGAGGTCAGTGAGGCACAGGACCCAAGGCAGCATGGGTTCACAGCGGGAAGGTCATGTCAGATGAATCTAATTGATTTATTTGACTGGGTGACCAAAGTAGTAGACCAGAGAGGGGCTGTGGACATGGCCTACCTAGACTTTAGCAAGGCATTTGACACAGTCCCACACAAAAGATTAGTACTCAAACTAACCAGCCTTGGAGTGGGTCCCAGGGTGGTAGCCTGGGTAAAACATTGGCTGAACAACAGAACACAGAAGGTAATTGTAAATGGAGTCCTCTCTGAAGAAAGAGGGGTTACTAGTGGGGTACTGCAGGGTTCAGTACTGGGTCCAGTCCTTTTTAATGACTTTATAAGTGACATTGCAGAGGGACTGGAAGGAAAAGTATGCCTCTTTGCAGATGACACAAAGATCTGCAACAGGGTTGATACACAAGGAGGTGGAAAGGATGAGAAGGGACGTGACAAGGTTGGAGGAATGGTCAGAAGTATGGCAGCTTGGATTCAATGCAAAGAAGTGCAAAGTAATGCACCTGGGAAACAGAAACCCAGGGGAAGATTACACAATGGGGGGGTAGTAACAACAACAAAAATGGGAAGGGACCTGGGGGTAATCATATCAGATGACCTTAAGGTTGGTAAGCAATGTGAGAAGGCAGTAGGGAGGGCTGGGGGAATACTGGGATGTATAGAGAGAGGCATCACCAGCAGAAAACAGGAAGTTGTTATCCCCCTGTACAGACAGTTGGTGAGACCCCATCTGGAGTATTGCATCCAGTTCTGGGAACCCCATCTCCACAAGGACATAGACAGGATGGAGGCAGTTCAGAGGAGGGCAACTAAAATGGTGCAGGGTCTGCAAGAGAAGCCATATGAGGAGAGGCTAAAGGAGCTTAATATGTATACCCTTGAGGAAAGAAGGGAGAGGGGGGACATGATAGAAATGTTTAAGTACCTCAGTGGAATCAACAAAGTCCAAGAGGGTAGCATCTTTCAGAAAAAAGATGTGCAAGAACAAGGGGACACAATTTGAAGATAGAGGGTGGACGGCTCAGAGGCAATGTGAGGAAGTATTTTTTCACAGAGAGGGTGGTGGACACATGGAACAGCTTTCCTGAGGAGGTTGTGGGGTATAAAACTGTGGGAGAATTCAAGAATGTATGGGACAGACATTAAGGCAATTTTTGTGGGGGGTAGGAAGAAATAGGCTGTTGGTTAAATAGGATCTGCAGCTTATCCTCTAGGTAGGGAAATGGGCAGACTAGGTGGGCCAAGCGGTCCTTATCTGCCGTCAAAATCTATGTTTCAATGTTTCTATGTTTCTATGTTGTGATCATGGATGCACCTATATAAATTTTAGGCATCTTCTTTGGTAATTTTGAGCTAGACATATTTAACTGGGAAAAGAAAATTGCTATAGCGAAAAATAAAGTAACTAACTGGAACAGATGGAAATTCAGTAAGAAGAAATGGATTTATTTAATTAAAACCTGTTTAATTCCTGCATTTCTGTACACAAGCTTTCCACCACCAAAAAACTTTGAAACAACATTTCTAACTATATTTTTTCAACTATGTTGGGGAGTAGAGTAAACCTCTTGAAAAGAAATATGCTATACCTCACTTTAAAAAAAAAGAGGTTTAAACATGACCAACCCGATATTGTTCTTTAATAGTTTTTTTATTCAGAGCAATCTAAAAACACTGGTAACAACAGACAACGTTGGATGGAAATGTATTCTTCCAACAAAATGTGCACACTGGTTTCCTTACGGGAAACATCATCACTTAAAACTATCAAAAAAACAATAAGAGTCCCGGAGTATACCAGGAGTACTTTTCTCTGATTAAAACAGTGGAATGTCACAAAGACACAGATACTAAATTTATCCAGGAAGCAACTCTATTTTATAACCCCCCATAACAGTGACAATGGACAAATGGCAAGTACTTCTGGTGATGCTAGGAAAGGAGGACAGGATGCGGGGGGGTGGAAGGTGGTTACCCTTAATGCTAGGAGCCTTGGGAGGAAAACTGCAGAGTTACAGGTGCTCATGGCAGAGGGAGAGGTGGACATTGCAGCCATCACAGAAACATGGGCCACCCAATACAATGACTGGGACATGTCTGTACCAGGGTACAGGTTATTTTGTAGGGACAGGGTGATTGGGAAAGGTGGGGGTGTGGCACTATATGTGAAGGAAGGACTGAAGTGTATAAGGGAGGAAGGGGAGGAGGGTAGCGGGTCACTTTGGATGCAAATCCAGGATTCAAGAATAGGATTCTTAGAATGGGAGTGGTGTACAGGCCACCATCTCAGATGGAGAGATAGACAGGGAACTAGCGGGACAGATCAGGAGGACCTACGAGAAGGGTAGTGTGGTGATTGTGGGGGACTTCAACATGCCAGGAGTGGACTGGAGTACCCCAACAACCAGGAACAGAAGGGAGCAGGTACTGCTGGATGCTTTCCAGGACAGCTTCTTGCTGCATATGGTCAGTGAACCAACCAGGGTAGGGAATACCATTGACCTTGTGCTGGTAAATGGGGACTTTGTGAGAGAACTTACAGTGGAGGAACCGCTGTCAGGGAGTGACCACCACTCAGTATGGCTCACATTGGATATGGGCAAGGAAGGGGTGGAATCTGGCACAAGAGTCTGGACTTCAGGAGGGCTGATTTTGGGAGGAAGGGGGAAGTAGTAAAAGGGTACCTGGCCAGAATTCAGTCTAGTATGGACACTAACCAGAGGTGGGAGCTCATAAAGCTGGGGATAGTGAAGCAACCAAAACTTGCTGCAAGGCCCAGAGCAAGAAGGCCAGGGATAAGAAATTGAGCTGGTTGAGCAAGGAGGTCATGGAAAAGGTACGGTGGAAAAGAGCTGCCTTTAGGAAGTACAAGAAAACAGGGAAGGGGAGGACAGGGAGGAATACTTGACGGAATCGAAGGAGGTGACAAGGTCAGTAAGAGGAGCCAAAGCATCTATGGAACTCAAGCTGGCACAAGGCATTAAGAAGGGGGAGAAGGACTTCTTTAGGTACATCATGGAGAAAATGAGCTGTAAGGACCACATAGTAAGGATTAGGAAGGAGGGGGGTTGGGTGGAAGCAGGGTGCGATAAGGCAGAAGCACTAAATCAGTACTTCTGCTCAGTATTTACTAAAGAGAAGAGGTGGAGTGACACCCAAGGGGGGAGAAATGGCAGAAACAGGGTCAGAAGGGGTGACAGATGGGGAAATCATGGAGGGCAGAGTTTGGGTGGGTTTGAAGGCACTGAAGGTAGACAAGGCGCCAGGTCCAGATGGCATCCACCCCAGGGTACTAAAGGAGCTGGCAGAGGTCCTTGCAGAACCTTTGGCAGACCTATTTAATGCCTCACTTCATTCAGGGTGTGTACCTCAGGACTGGAGGATGGCTCATGTGGTGCCCCTCCACAAGAGTGGCCCCAAGGATGAACTGGGAAACTACAGACCAGTGAGCCTCACATCCATCATGGGTAAGCTAATGGAGACTATCCTGAAGGAGAGGCTGGTGGCCCTCCTAGAGGCCAAAGGACTACAGGACAGGAGACAGCATGGCTTCATATGTGGCAGATCCTGCCAAACCAACCTGGTGGAGTTCTATGACTGGGTAACTAGGCAACTGGACAGGGGCTATGCAGTGGATGTCCTGTATCTGGACTTCCATAAGGCATTCGACTCAGTGCCATATGAAAGGCTGAGAAGTAAGTTAGTAGGCACAGGGGTGGGTGCAAAGCTGGTGAGATGGGTAGGAAACTGGCTTCAGGGCAGGCAACAGAGGGTGGTGGTGAGAGGGGAGCTCTCACACCCAAGGGTAATGATAAGCGGTGTTCCACAGGGCTTGGTGTTGGGACCAGTGTTGTTTAGGATATTCATTGCAGACATATCATGGGACATCACGAGCAAGATCAGTCTGTTTGCTGATGATACCAAGGTAGGAGCAGTGGTGGATGACTTAGGGGGATGGCAGGGGTTGCAGGATGATCTGGCAAAGCTTGAAACCTGGTCAGATACCTGGCAACTGGGGTTTAATGCCAAAAAGTGCAAGGTGCTGCATTTTGGGATGAAGATCCCAAGGAGGAGTTACCAGCTGGGGGGAGTGCAGCTAGCCCAGACAGAGGAGGAGAAGGATCTGGAGGTGCTCACTACAGGGTTAATGAACAACTCGGCACACTGTAGGAAGACAGCTGCAAAGGCCAACAAAATGTTGGGTTGTATTGCAGGGGGTATATCCTCAAGGAGGGAGGAGGTGATTCTGCCACTGTATAGGTCATTAGTTAGACCACACCTGGAGTACTGCGTGCAGTACTGGCGCCCGTATCTGAAGAGGGACATTAAGTTACTGGAGGGAGTGCAGCACAGGGTGACAAAGATGATCAAGGGGCTGGGGGACTTATCATACGAGAGGAGGTTGAGGGAGTTGAACATGTACTCACTGGAGGAGAGATGGGACGGGGGGACATGATTGAAACCTTTAAATACATGAAGGGAATAAATAAGACAGGTACAGAGGGGCTGTTCAAAGTAAGGAAGGGGAGGGACACCAGGGGCCATGATATGAGACTGGAGGAGGAAGGTTCAGGAGGGAGATGAGGAGACACTTTTTTACAGAGAGGGTGGTGGCTGGGTGGAATGCATTACCTGCAGAAGTGGTATCCAGTAGAACAGTGGACTGCTTCAAAAGGGGATGGGACAGGACAAGGGGGAGGATTAATGAAGGGGAAGGGTGGAAGGGAGGGGCAGCTGCAGAATAAGGAGTGCTAGCTGCATATTCGAGCAGACTTGCTAGACCTCTAGGCTTTTATCTGCTGCCAAAGTTCATATGTTCATATGTTCGTATTTACTAGAAACAACCTGTACAGTAGACACAGTCTTTGAGAAATGTCCTAGCCAGTACAGGGACACCCTAGTTCTTTTTTAAACAATAAGAGAGTACCTGAGCATTTTTGGGATTTCCTTTGGCTAGCATGCCACGAAAAAATAAATGTGAATGCTAACCAAAAGCATAAACCCAAACAAGAAAGGATATGTGCAAGGTTGACATGCATACAAACAGAAAAAAACTGTTGAGCATTTACTTTTTCGTTGTTCTTTTATCTTGGGGTTTTGGGACATGGTGGCACAAAGGTGGGAGAAAAATATTTTTAAAACAATAAGATATGTATACATTATGTATGGATTGTTTGATAATACACGAAGGGAATGGAACCCTAGTACCGTGGCCCCAGGTCGCATCTGGAAACGAGTGGTCCTCCGCTCAGTATGCCTGCCTGGTTAAACTCTTGAATAAATAAATAAATAAATAAATAGATACTTATGGTAATATTTAAATGGAATATATGGTCCATGAGATGTAATTTTACCTTGCAACAAAAAAGAAGGAAATTTAATTGAATTATTAAACAAAGTAACTCAAAATATGAGACAGCTATGTGCAAACAAACAAAGAACCCTTGACAACAGCAAATTGTTAGAACTTTGGAAGGGTTTTCCTTGGATCACTGACACTGATTTCCCTGTAACTTAAGGAAGAAAACTGTTGTCATGAGTTCTCTCCTCTTTTGATTTACCCTTGGATGGGCGTTTTTTTGTAAACTTACAAATATTGAATAACAAGTTGTAGATATATAATTTCAAATGTGGTACTGTATGTAAATTTGGATGAAATCTTATATGTGAGACTTACGTCCCTGATATTCATTTTTCTTTATACAAACTTGTTTATTTTGGAATGTACTGGCAAATTGTTTATTCAATAAAAACTTCCCCTACTCTTTTTGAGAAGTGCCATAGGATCTTTAACATCCACCTGGACAGGCAAACAGAACAGACAGGAGAACCCCCCCCCCCCATGCTGCACTACAGTGTCAGTATTGGGATTTAAAGAGCTAGTGGAGCCAAATCAGGCAGACAGGAAACTAATATAAATTTTAAGAAGTAGTCAGTTATAACATTTTATTTCTGAAGTACCTTTATTTTACCTTTTGCCCATCAGAGTCTTCTATGTCATAATGTTATGGTGGATGTGTGGAACAGCTCTTAGCATAGCAGCTGACATATCTATCTCTACTGCACCCCACTACATCATCAGCATTGTGATTTCGCTGACAGTGAAATCACATGTGAATGACCTGGCAGTCACTGAATTGCTGTTCCTAAGTAGCAGTGATGTCACAGTTAGTGAGGTCACAATGCTGGTGATGTAGTGGGGGCAGTATTGCTAGCTATGTCAGCTACCACACAGAGTGCTGTTCCACACATCACACATATTAACATCAGGTAAACAATCTTCTAAGTAAACAAAGAGAAAAGATAAAGTACCTCAAATATAAAAGGTAATGGTTGACTGCTTTTAAAATCTAATATTAGTTTTAGGCAGTACACAAGCTGTTTAACCCACATGCCTAGTGTGGGGATAGAATACACAGTCTTCTGATCTTCCAGTCTCAGAGGCCAGTGTGCATGCTATTTTTTGCATGTTTCATTTGTTAGTTTTTACACAAATTATGTCAGACTTTTTTCTGACCACCTGATGGAATCTTGAATGAGTTACATAAATGTTATTATTTTCTTCAAGGCCCTGATCCTGCAACTAAACACACTCTCAGTACATCATATTATAAAATGAGAAAAAAAAAGTCTTCTGCTTCCACTGCTTGCCTCCAATCTGTCCCGTGGAAAAGAATGTCAGGCAGCCAGCAATCTGCATTCCACTGTACAGTATGTAATCTGACACTGAGTCTGACTTTCGTTTTCAAAAAAAAACAAGAGGAAATGAGTCCTCTAGGTTGCTGAAAGAAATAGAACAAATCTGTTTGAGCTGAACAAGTGATAGAAATAGCAGTTTAAAAAGTTTTTTTGTTAATATCCTGAGAAGTTCTAAGGTACAATACAGTAGCACCCCCCTTCAGATGCCTTTAAAATAGAGCAACAAATAGCGAATATCAGAGGGGGCTGCACTACTTTGCAGCTGTGGAGGAATACATACAAATGCCTAAAATGGAAGTTCCAAGAAAAAAGTTTTAGAGCTACAGATGACAGAAGGACTGTAGGCTCCACCCACAGCTCTAAATAGAACTGCTTACAAAGCAATGAAACAAGACAATAGTGAATTCAACAGGAAGGTGTATAGAAACAGTTGAAAATTAGCAAAAGTTTAATAAGAAAGGAAAGGAAAAAGCTGGAATTTCCTATAGCCCATACAAAAGATAACGAGAAATTGTTTTTTGCCTACGTTAACAACAAAACAACAGATAGAACAGTAGGGCTACTAAGTACAGGGTCAAAGGAAGAAACTGAACCAAAACAAATGGCAAATATATTTAACAATTATTTCTGCTCAGTGTACAATAAACCTGGTAATACACTAAAAACTATTAAAATAACTATTTTTTTGTAAACTTTATTTTCATCAAAGAGCTTGTTTATATTATACTTTTATGCATATCACCATTAAGCAAGCGAAAAAAATAGTACATTTCTTCTCTTTGCCTGCAGGATAACAGATATACATCAGGGCCCAGATATTCAAAAGAGTTGCGCATGGCGCAACAGTGTTGTGCCATGTGCAACCCACTGATGCACCCTGGCACGATATTCAAAAGGGAAAAGTGCACGGCATAAATCCCGATGTGCCAGAGTGCATCAGTAATGTATGCAGGCACAGGTAGGGGGGCATGACCATGCATAACCTGCACAGCCCGATATTCAGCCCAGGATATGCAGAGCCTTGCATGCGCAACCCCTACCTGCACCAGCACAAAGTTGATCCAAAAAAAAAATGAACAACTGATGGCCACCCACAGGTGAGCTGCCGCGTGCAGGGCGCAACACGGCGGCACCACCGCAGCGGGTAACCTAACTCCCACTGCACCTGGTGGTGCCCCCCATCGATGCATTGGGCATTTGTTAAAAAAATAACTATTCTGTCCAATATCCCTGGTGGTCCAGTGGACCACTATCTGCCTGATTGCGGGCATCTGTATAGATACAGATATAAGTCCAATATTCCTGGTGGTCCAGTGGACCACTGTCTGTCCAATCATGGGCATTTGTAATTGAAAATAGAAATATTTCCTATATCCCAGGTGGTCCAGCGGACCGCTATCTGCCCGATCATGGGCATTTGTAATCGAAAATAGAAATATTTCCTATATCACTGGTGGTCCAGTGGACCGCTATCTGCTCAATCGCAAGCATTTGTAATTAAATATAGAAATATTTCCTATACCCCTGGTGGTCTAGGGTACCCCTTCCCACCCACCCACTGGCTCCACCACCACTCCCCCAGTCAGCTGGTGGGTGGCAACACCCCACCCACCTGCCGCCCCGCTGCCCACTGACTGACACCGTCGGTAGGGCTGTATGCCCATACTGTACTACACATTCCAGATATGTGAATGATTGGGCGGGTGGGGAGGAGGGTACCCTAGACCACCAGGGATACAGGAAATATTTCTATATTTAATTACAAATGCCCACGATTGGGCAGATAGTGGTCCACTGGACCACCAGGGATATAGGAAATATTTCTATTTTTAATTACAAATGTCCGCGATTGGGCAGAGAGCTGTTCACTGGACCACCAGGGATATAGGAAATATTTCTATTTTTAATTACAAATGCCCACGATCAGGCAGACAGCAGTCCACTTGACCACCAGGGATATTGGACGTAATTCTTTTTTTCTATACAGATGCCCGCGATCGGGCAGACAGAGGTCCACTGGACCACCAGGGATATTGAACGGAATTCTTTTTTTCTGTACAGATGCCCGCAATCGGGCTGTAGAGCATATTTCCAGCTGCAGGGGGCATCGGTCCCTGACAGCTGCTGCCTGCCAGGGTGCCAGGTGCAAGACGTCACGGATGGGTGCACCTGCATGCAAATGGGGCCATAATGACATGCAAATGGCCCCATGTGTGCCTTGCATACATTATGGCCCCATTTGCAAGTCAAGTTTTGAATATCACGGGCACTGTGCATAGCGCACTGGAACTTGTGCTAGCGCATCCCCATGCTCCACTCTGGCCACTTGTGCTGGCAGAGTGCCACTGCGCCATGCACACTGCGGGTGGCCAGGGGGTGATATTCAATGATCTGTGCCATGGTGCAGCTCCATTGAATATCACCCAGGCCACACCCCTGCGCAGCCAAGTTGAGCTGTGCCCAAGCTTGCGCCACAGCCTGGCACAGTTTGAATATCTGGGCCCATATATTTAAAAGTAGTAGCAGATAAGAAAGTAGATTAAGCATAGGTGATACATAATTGCAAGGCAATGTGCTGATAGTAATCCTGGATTAAATGTCCATGGGAGAGTCAAAATGTGGGGAACCACTCCTGCTGGATGGCCTCCTCCAAAGGGAGTCACACCTCCTCAAATTTCTCTGTTTGATCCCTAATTAAATATTGGATTTTCTCCAATTTCATGCATGACATCAGAGACTTAATCCAGGAAGCCACAGCAGGCAGATCTTTCAGTCTCCAGTATTGGGCTAACAGTTGGATGTCCACTGCTGCTCACAACCTCCACAGACCATGGAGGTTACTAATGCCACCCACCATTCCAGAAGGTAGTCCCAGTAGAACTTCTGTGGGATCCATTCTCATTGGTATTTTAAGTACTTCAGAGAGTAAGGAAAGAATACATTTCCAATATGTTTGAACTCTATGGCACTCCCAGATCATGTGGTAGAATTTATCCTCATGAACAGAACACTTGGGGCACAGGTCAGAGTTCAATGGATCAATTTTGTGAGCTAGACTAAGAGTAAATTGAGTATGCATCAATATATTATACTGGACAGCTCTCAGCCTATTATTCACTGAGTAGTTATTACATTTTTTAGTATATAGGACCATTCCCCTCCTGTCAATCCAACCGGCTGAATATCAGTTTCCCATCTATAACTAATTTTATCTAAAGAGTCCGGTAGAGCCCCTAAGAGAAGCTTATAACACCTTTTCAGAGGTTTGAAAGAGTAGTCCTTCTGCCTCCCCATGAACATCTCCTCAAAAGGAGAATGGGTTCGGACAGTCTGTCCCTGGTGAGTCCTTAGCCATGCCTCTACTCTCGCTTTGAGCTTTAAGTATGGAAAGAAATGTGAGGCATTCAATTTAAAGCATTGTATGAGCTCATTAAATGTTAGTATCTGTCCATCTTTTAGGAACTGGCTTAGAAGGGAGAGTCCATGAGTGTGCCATTGTTTCAAGCATCTAGTTTCAGTGTCATGTAATTTCCCTTCCTCCAGTAGAAAGGATCCCAAAGCAGTGTCTGGGGATAGTGATTGTTTATGTGAGAGAATAGTGTGTGAGTTCATCTATGCCCTCCATGTTGCTCTGGAGCATGGATTACTTTTTTGGTCCAGTCCACCCCTAAGGGATCCCACCAAAGTCAATTGGTATATTGGGAAGTGTCTGGAATCCTCCATTGCCACCAAGGCTGGGGCACTCCCCTCTCCCCCCAGCAGATCCTGTACATGAGCTAGTTGTAAGGCAAAGCAATAAAGTTGTACACTGGGGAGCCCCGACCCCCCCACACTTAGGTGGATACCACAAAATCTCCTTCCTTATTCTAGGTTTCTTACCCTGTCAAGGTAGCTGGGTAATAGTCCCTTCTAGAGATTTAATATATTTTCTCAGGGTAGCCACTGGGATAGTTTACAATAGGTATAAAAACTGTGGCAGGACACTTATTTTTATGAGATTAACTCTTCCCAAGAGAGTCAAGAGCAAGCATTGCCATCTGATGCAATTGTCCTTGACTTTTTTATTACTGGGAGGAAGTTGCCCTTCACCAAAAGAGTGAGTTTAGCTGGGAGGTTTATTCCCAAATATTTTATCATTTTAGTAGAGGGAATGATGGCACCCACAATCAAGATTGAGGGTTTCCTATCTCCTAAAGGGGGCCATTCACACTTACCACAGTTGATCTTATGTCCCAATAAAGAGCCATGTACCTCAAAAATTTTGGTCAGGGCCAGAAAGGCCTTGTCAGACTGATCTAGGAATAATAGTATGTCATCTCCACAAAGTGAGATGACATGATTTTCCCCCTTCCAGTTATATTCTGTGATGTCTACATGTCCCCTAATAGCTGTGGCCAGAGCTTCAATAGTAAGCACATATAGCAGGGGGATAGGGGACATCCCTGTCTAGTGCCTCGAGTGAGTTTAAAAGGGCTAGATAACATATTATTAGTTAGGATTTGTGCCTGAGGGGATAAATATAAGGCCTTCAACCATTTCAATATAGGTTCCCCCAGACCAAATTTCTGGAGCACAGTGAGCAAGAAGGGACATGGCCTACCTAGACTTTAGCAAGGCATTTGACACAGTCCCACACAAAAGATTAATATACAAGTTAGCTAGCCTGGGAGTGGGTCCCAAGATGACAGCCTGGGTAAAAAATTGGCTGGAGAATAGGACACGGAGAGTAATAGTAAATGGAGTCCACTCTGAAGAAAGGGGGGTTACTAGTGGGGTACCACAGGGTTGAGTATTAGGACCGGTCCTCTTCAATGTCTTTATAAGTGACATTACAGAGGGACTGGAAGGAAAAGTATGTCTCTTTGCAGATGACACAAAGATCTGCAACAAAGTTGATGCACAAGGTGGGGTGGAAAGGATGAAAAGGGACTTGGCAAGGTTAGAGGAATGGTCAAATGCATGGCAGCTTAGATTCAATGCTAAGAAGTTCAAGGTAATGCACCTGGGAAACAAAAACCCAGGGGAAGAGTACACAATGGGGAGGTGAGATACTAACAACAAAAATGGAAAGGGACCTGGGGGTAGTCATATCAGATGACCTAAAGGTGGGCAAGCAATGTGAGAGGGCAGCAAGGAGGGCTGGGGGGATACTGGGATGCATAGGGAGAGGCATCACCAGTAGAAAAAAGGAAGTTATTATCCCTCTGTACAGACAGCTGGTCAGACCCCATCTGGAGTACTGTGTGCAGTTCTGGAGACCCAGTCTTCGCAAAGACATAGACAGGATGGAAGCTGTCAGAGGAGGGCAACTAAAATGGTGCAGGGTCTGCACAGGAAGACATATGAGAGAGACTTAAGGAGCTTAATATGTATAGCCTCGAGAAAGGAGGAGAGGGGACATGATAGAAACTTTCAAGTACCTCAAGGAATCAACAAAGTCCAAGAGGTAGCATCTTTCAAAAGAGGTGTGCAAGAACAAGGGGCACAATTTGAAGATGGGGGCGGCTCAGAGGTAATTTAAGGAAGTATTTTTCACAGAAAGGGTTGTGGATGCATGGAACGGCCTTCCAGAGGAGGTCGTGTAGTCAAAAACAGTGGTGGAATTCAAGCATGCATGGGACAGTCATAAGGCAATTCTAGGGGGTGGGAGTAGAAAGAAGTAGGCTGCTGGTTAACTAGGATCTGCAGCTTATCCAGTAGGCAGGGAAATGGGCAGACTGGGTGGGCTAAGTGGTCCTTATCTGCCGTCAAATTCTATGTTTCTATGTTTAAGGGCTATTCCACCCAATTGAATGCCTTTTCAGCATTGAGAACTAGGAGACCCCTCCCTCCCCCCTTTTTCAGGGACCATTTATGAATAATGTTAATCGTTCATCTTGGTTATGCTTTGCCTGCTCCTTTCACAAAACATCCTTGATCTAGATGAATTAAAGTCTGAAGGGCCCTCTCCAACCTGGAGGGCAATATTTTGGCTAATATTTTATAATCGGCATTTAAAAGTGAGATGGGGCAATAAGAGTCACACTTGGAGGGATACTTCCCAGGTTTGGGCAGGACATTAATGGTAGCCAAAAGCTGGGATGTGGGTAGAGACCCACTCTCCACAGTCTCTTCAATCATTTCATTATTACATGTCTGTAAGTCAGTGATGTTATGTTTGTAACTAAAAATGATGACTGTTGCAGACGCTGACGTGGAACCTTTGTAAAAGAGCCTCGGCTCAAAGATATTGTAATCCTAGATTGAAATAAATAAATAAATAAAAACATCAGGGGACCCAATGTGTCCCATGTCTGTTTGTAAAATTCAGTGGGTAGGGTATACCATCTGGGCCTAGGGCTTTTCCTCCTCTGGACTTCCAGATTGCTAACCTAAGCTCTTCTATGGTTAGTGGAAGATCCATCTCCTCCTTCATGGTGAGATCCATCTTGGCCAAGCGAATACCCTGCAGGAAGTCATCTGGGTCTGCACCCTTAGCAAACAATGTAGAATATAAGGAGGAGTAGAAGTCCCTAAATATGTTATTAATTTCCTGCTGGTTGTATGTGATCTCCCAATTAGAATTCTCCAACCCCAGAATGTTGCGCTCCTCCCCTTTGTTTTTAACCAGTCCTGCCAGCCATTTCCCCACCTTGTCCCCATCAAAGTATGAGTGGGAGTGTGCGATTAAGAGATCTCTTTCCAACTTGCTGGTAGACAGCTGGTTGATCTGGCATTTAAGTTTTTAATGTTGATTGTGAGCATGCACAAGAAACATATTGCAGCAGGTTTACAGGAGCAGGTTGTGGAAGTATGGCACTGTTGTGGCAAGTGCCCCTACAGCCTTTAAAGCCTTGGCTGGCTTTCCCCAATGCCCTGGCATGCTGCTGCTGACACTAGTTCAGCCAGCATGCCACAATCTTGAAAGGTTTCAGCCGCTGCAATCAGAGGCTGCCTCATCCTTGCAGCGTCAGCCATTCGCTGCAATGAGGGAGCGACCCATCATTCCTGGGCGGAACGTTTCCAAGTATGATATTGTTTGTGAACAAGGCAGCGGCTTGCTGCCGTGTTCACAAACAATATTAAATAACCTCCAGTGCTGAGAGGGTGCCCAATCCCCCTCAGCAGCATGTGCCCCCCCACAACAGGTTTTGTTTGCCAGCAGGGGCCCAAACCCTGCCAGCTTCGGTGCCCTGCCCTTTGATGTTGCCGACGGGGTGCCCACTCCCCGTTGGCATTATATCCACCCCAGTTTCATGTGCCAATGGGGAGCCCACTCCCAGTTGGCATAATGCTCCCCACAAACACCCAGAACATTTGTGCCGAGGGGGTGCCCAATCCCCCTTGGCCCTTGCACCCCCCTTTAGTGCCGACGGGGTGCCCAATCTCTGTTGGCATGATGTGGCCCCCTCTCTTTTGTTGTGTGCCAATGGGGGTGCCAAATCCCCCATCGGCTACAGCTGTCCCCTCAAGAACAAGTCTGTTGGCATGCTGGGAGCCCACCCCAGGGTGCCACATGCCCCTGAAAACAAAAAACGGTCCCATGATGTCTTTTTTTTTTGACCTGTGAAAAAAGGAAATGGTCCCTCGGCAGTCTCTCTGCCCTCCTCCTGCAGCCTACACCCACTCACTGTGCACCCTGCCTCCCCACACCCCCACCCCATACTTACCTCCGGAGTCCAGCACAACGATGTTCAGTGGACCGAGAACACATCTGCACTCTTCAAAGCTGACCGCGAACTGAAGAAATGCCGGTAAGCTGTATAATGGAATAAATAGGGTTTTTGTCAACTTTGATGCATATCTCAGTCATTCTTTTGAATTTTGGCACCAAATGTTCAACATGGGGTTTTTGGGACCCCTCCTCATGAATTCTGGCACTGTCATGGTGTTAATCGGCCCCGAAAGGTGATTTTGTGGTCTCTGCATGGAATCACCTTTCGGGGCCGATTAAAGAAATGACAGTGCCAGTGTTCATGAGGTGATCTGTCAAAAAGCCTATGTTGCAAATTTGGTGGAAAAAATCCAATAAATTACTGTTTTATGAGCGTGGATTGTGCAGTTGCAACGCAGGCTTGAACTTCACGAATTTACAATATTTTCATGCCAGATTTTCAGCACTGGCATTTTTAAACACCTCTTTGTGAACAGTACAGCTGTCATTGTTCACATCCTGGCCGAAATGTGTTTTTGCACTTCCGGCGTAGAATAGCATGGTCGCTGTGGGAAATCAGTGTTTGGGACAGATTAAGAAAATGACAGTGACACTGTTCATGAGCAGAGGTCCTAAAATGCCTATGTTGAAAATTTGGTGACGATACTCCATAAAATGACTGTGTAACAAGAGTGCATTGCGCAGTTTGCATGCATGCTCGTAACTTCGTGAATTTATAATATTTTCACTCCAGATTTTCAACATTGCCATTTTCCCACACCTACTTATGAACAGTACAGCTGTCATTTTTCCCATCCTGGCCAAAATGTGTTTTCGCACTTCCTGCAAAGAATAGCACAGTCGCCGTGGGAAATCACTGTTTGGGACAGATTAAGAAAATGACAATGATACTGTTCATGAGCAGAGGTCCTGAAGTGCCTATGTTAAAAATTTGGTGATGATATCTCATCAAATGACTGTGATACAAGTGTGCATTGCGCACTTTCCACGCACCCTTGTAACTTCGCAGATTTGTAATATTGTCACACCCGATTTTCAACAGTGGCATTTTTTCACACCTCCTTATGATCAGTACAGCTGTTATTTTTCACATCCTGAATGAAATGTGTTCTCGCACTTCTGGTGCAGAACAACGCAGTTGCTGTGGGAAAACAGTGTTCGGGACAGATTAAGAAAATGGCAGTGGCACTGTTCATGAGCTGATGTCCTAAAATCTCTATGTTGAAAATTTAGTGACGAAACTCCATAACATGACTGTGTTACAAGAGTGCATTGAACTGTTTCCAAGCACCCTTCTAACTTTGCAAATTTGTAATATTTTCACGCCACATTTTCAACACTGGCATTTTTTCACACCTCCTTATTTCTATTTCTTGCCTTACTGCGGCGACTACCGGTGGGGGCATCCAGCCACTGGCCCTGCCTGCCGAGAGAGCACCAGGCTCACTTACATGATGGGGGATCTGGTACGGCCATTGCAGGGCCTCCCCATACCCTGTCCAGCCAGACTGACCCCGAATCCCCTCAGTGCGATTCCACGTGAGTCCTCTCGGCGAGGCAGGGCGCAGCCATCAAGCTGAATGGTCACACTCAGCCATTTTACACCTAGTTTCTGAACCCACTGGAACACGGACGTGCAATGACATCTGGGCACTGTGTGCCGATGTCCTCCATGCTCCCCCCACATATTCATTGGCATGTAGTGCCTCCGGGCATCCCCAGGGGCTGCTACAGCACGGTGGATTTCCCAAACCCTCCCTAGGATCAGGAGAGCAGTCTACGGATGCTCAATCCTGATCTGACCCACCGACGACCCGAGTCCATTCCCGAACCCAGGTTGTCGGTGTGACACGAGGTGTGGCATCCAGTGCCTCAACCCTCAATGCCACTGGGCCAGCTTCACACCTCCTTATGAACAGTACAGCTGTCATTTTTCACATCCCAGCTAAAATATGTTTTTGCACTCCTGCTGGAGAATAGCATGGTCACTGTGGGAAAACAGAGATTGGGACAGATTAAGATCGAAAGAGTGAGAGGAGGGAGTGACCGAGCTCAAGTGAGCTCTGTCAGGACTGCTGCAGATTTCTTTGTGGGCAGAAAAAGCCACCAACAGAGGCAGGAGCCCAGTACAAAAGGGCAGCCTGCAGCACCAGGAGAAACAGAATGAGTGAGCCACTTCAATGGAGCTCTGTTGGGACAGCTGTGGATTTCTTAGTGGGCAGAAAAAGGTGCCAACACAGGCAGGAGCCCAGTAAAAAAGAGCAGCCTGCAGCACCGGGAGAAACAGACGCGCCAGTGACAGGGGGCAGTGAGCAAGCTCAACAGACCAACACAATCAACATTCGGCATTGACAAATGCTTGTTTTAAGTTCTTTGGCAATAAGGAGGCATGAGGTATTCATGGCCCCCCCTTCAAGTGCAGACATTTTCTTGGTCAAAGCCTCCTCCTCATGCATAAGGGTCCTTTTCTTGTAGGCCATGTAAGAAATAGTTTCCCCTCTAATGTAGGCCTTCATTGCATCCCAAACATATTTTATGCTTGTTTCACCAGTTTTGTTGCATTCAATAAATCCCCCTATTTTCTTTTTTATTTGCCCTATGTATTGCTTATCGATTAGTAATGTTGGATCCATTCTCCACTGCACTGGGGGTGCGGGATCCCTTTCCTGTATCACCAGAACAACTTTCAGTGGAGCATGATCTGAAATAATCAGTGGACCATATGTAGCCTCAGTATCCTCCTCAACAAAACCATGGGGCACAAATATGTAGTCTGACCTAGTGTAGACCTGATGAGCATGCAAGAAAAAGGAGAATTCCCTCTCCAAGGGGCGATAGTGTCTCCAGGCCTCAACCAAAGCCCTACCCTCTGCCAGTTCCCTCAAGGCAGATACACTGTGGGGTGGGGGGTCTAGTTCTCCCTCTTGAATGGTCTTTTTGCGGGTCCCAATAGGTGCTGAAATCATCACCCATTAATATATTGTCAGGGAATGGTGCCAAGGTCACCGCTAAATGAGTGAAAAAATCTGGCAAGTCAAAATTAGGGCCATAAACAGACACCAAAGTGTGTTGGACCCCTCCGAAGTCCACCACTGCTACCACATATCTCCCCTGAGGGTCTGAGAGAACTGAGATCACCTTGTGTGGTATGTTGGGGTGCACCCAAATGGCTACTCTCCTCGCCTTGGAGGTGAATGGGGCCACCAAGAGGGATCATCCCCACGAGGAATCCAAACGAGAGGCCTCCTCCCTATTCAGATGTATGTCCTGGAGGAAGACTATGTCACCCTTCATCCATCTAATTTGTGCCCATACCCTTTTTCTTTTTACCACAGTTTTCAACCCATTGACATTCCAGGATATAAAAATGAATTTCTCCATAAATGCTGCCTTTGAGATATTGCCAGCACCCATGACCTGCATCCAAATGCTTCATTCTTAACATTGTAAACAAGCTCTATGTTTTTTTAACTTTTAACATCTTTAAACTAACCCCCTTTTCCCTCCCCATCTTGAGACATCCATAACTAACTGTAGTTAAACTAGCCCAGCTATACCCCAACCCCTGAACTAAACCAAAAAGGAGGAAAACAGATAACCAACAACTTTTAATTCCTAATAATGTAGATACTCTCATTTCTTTCCACCTACTACTTCTTGTGGATTGAGCTAGGTATCCACTGTTTACCTAGATAATTAAAGGAATAAGTTAACTTTACCCCAACCCCTGCTTGGGGTACATGGGGGGACACCCCCATACCAGAGGTATGGCCCCGAAGGGGGAGCCCTATTTCCCCTCAAACCTTTCCTCTCTATAAAAAGGAACCAAACATTGCCAATGTTGCTTCCCTTAGGTCAAACCCTCCCCAGTTGTTGTGCAGGGGTCCTCTCCCATACTGAGGAAACAGATTAGACCCCCCCATTCTTGATGCATGACTCAGTTTGATCATAATTGCTCATTCTGTCATGTGCTGTATACCTTGGAAAGGCTACAAAAAGGGATCAGTGTTACTTCTTCATTTAGCTACCCCCCGTCTTCCCCCCACTGCACTCCATATAAATGCTAGTATTCATGAAAACTGCTTTGTATTAAGTAAGATGTCAATGTGTCAAATTGAAAAAGATATGCCAATCTTAAAAGAAAATGTCCTTGCTTAATTGATTAATATTACAGTTCCAAGACTTGAACATGAATTTTGTGAACAAACTTAAAATGTCCTCAGGATTCGAAAGTCTCAAAGGTCCACAAATGTCAGCCATTTCTAGCTAAAACATAGTTCAGAAAATGTACAGGCTTCCAGGCCCTGTAGCAAGCAATGTAGCTGCAAAAATCAGTAACATACAAGGCTAAGTATTCTGTGCTGGGTTGCTACGAACTGCTTAGCTTCAGCAAGTCCGTGGTGTGGAAAATAATAGTCTTAAAGCCTGAGGCCCAAGTGACCCGCATGTGGCCAAGGGAGAGGCCGCTATAGGGGACCCCCCCACAGTCCAGCCCTTATAGGCCACCTAGTGGTGTTGCGGTTTGAGGGAGAAACGTTCCCCCTGCCCCACTCCACCCCACAAAGTAAATTCTATCACAGTACCTGATGAAATATTGTAGGCACCCTGTCCATTCAGTCCTTAGAGGCAGAAGCAAGGTGACTCTTCTTTGCCTTCTCCAGTTCCTTTACATACTCCATGGTGGCTTCAGGATCTGTAAAAGCCTTCTACTCGTGTAGTAGGCTGATACAGGCCTGCAGCGGTAAAAGCTTCCTTTGGTGACTTGAAGTACAGTTTAGATTGTTTCTTGGATGATTTAGATGAGAATGGCATCTGAGCTTCAGATTTTCTAATGTTTTGCAGTTTTCTGTTAGTTTTATAGCAGGATGGTGGAGAATTGCAGTGGATTGTACCAGAGCAGCTGAATCAACCCTCCATCTTGCTCTGTAGCTAGGCCACCCCCCCCCCCCCGAACCTATTAAAATAACTATTAAAGGTATTTTAAACAACTCACCAGGGATTACATCTACTACTGGGGTACACTATATTACTAAAATAGAGGTTAAAAACCACATATACAAAATTAAAACCTCAAAATCAGCAGGGCTAGACAAACATAACTCAAGGTTACAAAGGGAAATCAGAGAATGTATTATAGATCGTCTGACAGCACTTTTTAACTTGTTCCTAGTGATGTGGGAGGTCTTGGAGGACTGGAGAAGGGCTACAGTTTTGGCAAGGGAGACAAGTGAAGTCCTACAAACTATAGGACAGCACGTCTGGCCTCAGCCCTAGGCAAAATAATGGAAGCTATGATCAAGAAAAGACTGGAAGAAGATATAAAATCAAAAACAAATTAATAGACAGTAGCCAACATGGGTTTAGAAAAGATAGAGCATGTACAACAAACACATTCATTTTATATGAACAGGTCAATCAGCCAGTAAGTTAAAATTAATCAGTCAATATCATATACTTGGATTTACAAAAGGCTCTTGACAAAATTCCACATAATACATTACTTATGAAACATCACAGGATGGGTCTAAATGACAAACTTCTAGCCTGGATTTCTGCTTGGTTAGAAAACAGAACTCAAACAGTAAGAGTCAGGGGTAATTTTTCAGAACCCGGCAGGGTGACTAGTGGAGTTCCACAAGGGTCCATGCTGTGCCCAGTGCTGTTTGGTCTATTGATTTCAGACATGAATAAACATGTCAAAAATTGGTTGGTGAAGTTTTCAGACGACACCAAGCTAGGGGCCATAATTAGTACTGAGAGACAAGTACATAACCTAGAAAAAGATCATGAAACCATAAAGTGGGCACAGCTAAATGGTATGTGTTTCAACCAGGAAAAATGAGTTGTCATGCATTTAGGAATTAACAACAGTAAATATAGATATTACCTCAATGGCTATAAAATAAAGGAAGTAGATAGTGAAAATGATTTGGGTATACTGATTCATAAAGACTTTTAGTTTTAGTATCCACTGTAACAAGGTAATTGGGTCAGCAAATAAAATCCTGTGATATATTAAAAGGGCTTTTGTGTCCAGAGACAAAAATTGTGTGATGTCATTATACAAAGCACACATAAGACCACACCTGGACTATTGCACCACTATGTGGAGCCCATACCTAAGAAAGGACATATATAACATCAAGTGGGTGCAACATAGAGCTACCTAAGTTATTAGTAATCTAAAAAACAAGCCATGTGAACAGAGACTAGAAGAGCTAGGATTATACACACTTGAGAGAAGAAGAGAAAGAAGTGTCATGCTGCAAATATATAAGATTGTAGGGGGTGGTGAACTGGTGAACAGCCTAGGGCTGTGATTCAGCACCAGGGATATGAACTCAATGTGCCACAATATATAGGACAGTGTATGGCCTCCCACATACAACAACACAATTCTTCACCTGAGTGTTTTTTTTAAGATGGCTAAGGACCTCGAAAGCCGGAACAGAAGGGGGTTCTTTACATATAGAGCAGTGAAACTATCACAATATTTGTCAAATGAAGTAGTGTCTGTTGACTCTATAGAGATTTTTAAAATCAAAATTGATAGATTCCTTCTAAATAATGAATAAAACAAAGTCGTCCCGCTATGGCGGGAGACAGACACGATGGGGTCAAGTCTTCTTCTGTCTGTTAACCAGGTACAGAACCAAGTATAGGTTGGTTTGGCATAATCTATCCTACATAAAGCCATACTAATAAGGGTTGGAGACCTTGGTCTCAGTCAAGTGATCCATAATTCTGTCCTTGATCAGGCTGACTGGACTATATTTGCTCAGTTCTTATCTTGCCATCTTCTTAAAAACGGAGACCACATTGGCCATTCCTCTGTCCTCCAGTACCACACCTGTATAGACTGGCTCATCTAAGATTATCACGAGAGGCACTGCAGAATGTTTCTGCTGCTTTGGATTTATTTGGAATGATGTTTGACAGATAGTCTGCTACCAGGGTGGGCATGACCGTGATGTACTGTAGGTTGCATCATGATTACTGTTAATGCCATGGGGCCTCACAATGAGTACTCTGACACCATTGGGGCCCTTTGATGAATATAAGACTGAAGCATTTATTCAGCATCTCAGCCATTGCTCCTGGCTCACAGACAGAATCCTCCCCCTTCCCTTGTTTTCCGGGACCCAGTCCACTTCTTCACCTATTGTGAGGTGTGTACTGGAAAAAGGTGTTGGTGTTATTTGCAGTTCCTACTGCTATCATTGTTTCCGGATCCTGTCTACCTTAATTCTTTTCTTGTAGTCCTTCAGGACTTCTTGGTATTCCTCTCTTACCTGGAGGCAACCCATTTATTTCCAGCAGTTATAGGCCCCCTCTTTGTGTATGGTCCATTGTTTTTGGTCTCTGTTGAGTCAATGGGCTACTTTACAGACCTTTTACCATTCTTGCTTTCATGGTTGCAGACCACCACAGCTGCTTCTAAGTCAATAAATGTTTTTTTTCTGCTAAGGTAAGCACAGGGATATACTGAGGAAAGTTAGTGCAATATTTTTTCATATAGGGGAAGTCCATGGCTTTTACTCATGGGATGGGGGGGACTCACTGTGACAGACCAAGGACTACTGATCTGCAGATATTTTTCCTTGAAGAATTTAGAGAATTGGTGACTGACAAAAGACTAATGATCAATGCCTAGAATAGACTGCCCTGGTAGTGATGAAGGCAAAAACAGTAGGGGGCTTCAAGCATGCATAGGATAGACATAGGTGAATATTAGTAAATACTGTAGGTAGGGAGGAGCGATGGTCGCTGGAGACCAGTTAGCATCTGTGGAGACCATCTGGTCAGACTGGGTGGGCCAAGTGGTCATTTTCTAATGAATTCTATGTTTCTATGATCTACAGACATTTCTCCCAGATGAATTTAAATAGTTGGTTCAGATTTACTGATTTCATTCATTTTTAATATCAGAACATGGTTCATATACTATATCTGAGAGCTCTGAAGAGTGTAGGCTAAAAGGTTGTGTATTTGGCACTGATTAAAAAAAATATCAGAGAAAAACTGCAAAATGTTTACCACAAAAGCAAAGCTGAAAGTCATTTCAGGAGTCCTTGGTACCATAGATTAAAACTGAATAGTTAAGCTTTCCTCAAGGCAACTCCTACACTTGAGTGTTGTCTCTATATTTATTCATTGAATTTTGATGACCAGGTAGGCCCACTGGGCCCCAAAGGTCCCTTTTTCAGGGGCAACCCGGGGAACAGAAACAATAAGACATACATCAGGTGATTCAGAATCAATACAATTACATGCAGTCCAGTGATCCAGGTTACCAAAGAAAGACAAGATAATAGAAACATAGAAACATAGACTGTGACGGCAGATAAGGACCACTTCGCCCACCCAGTCTGCCCATTTCCCTACCTACTGGATAAGCTGCAGATTCTAGTTAACCAACAGCCTACTTCCTGCAACCCCCAACTATAATTACCTTGTGTCTGTCCCATGCATGTTTGAATTCCCTCACTGTTTTAGACCCAACGACCTCCTCAGGAAGACTGTTCCATGAATCCACCACTCTCTCCATGAAAAAAATTTCCTCACATTACCCCTGAGCCATCCCCCCTCTATCTTTAAATTGTGCCCCCTTGTTCTTACACATCTCTTTTTCTGAAAGATGCTACCCTCCTGGACTTTGTTGATTCCCTTGAGGTACTTGAACATTCCTATCATGTCCCCCCTGTCCCTCCTTTCATCAAGAGTATACATATTAAGCTCTCTCCGTCTCTCTTCATATGGCTTCTGCTGCAGAACCTGCACCATTTTAGTTGCCCTCCTCTGGACTGCTTCCATCCTGTCTATGTCCCTGCATAGATGAGGTCTCCAAAACTGCATGCAGTACTCCAGATGGGGTCTCGCCAACTGTCTGTACAGAGGGATAACCACTTCCCTTTTTCTACTTGTGATGCCCTTCCTATGCATCCCAGTATCCCCTGCTCTCCTTACCGACTTTTCACATTGCTTACCCACCTTTGGGTCATCTGATATGACTACCCCAGGTCCCTTTCCATTTTGTTGTTGTTAGTACCTCCCTGCTATTGTGTACTCCTCTCCTGGGTTTTGTTTCACAGGTGCATTACTTTGCACTTCTTTGTATTGAATCTAAGTTGCCACATGTCTGACCATTCCTCCAACCTTGCCAAGTCCCTTCTCATCTTTTCTACCCCCACTTGTGTATCAACTCTGTTACAGATCTTTGTGTCATCTGCAAAGAGGCATACCTTTCCCTCCAGACCCTCTGCAATGTCATCTACAAAGATGTTAAAGAGGACTGGACCCAGTACTGAGCCCTGAGGTACTCCACTAGTAACCCCCCTTTCTTGGAATGTGTTCCATTCACTGTTACCTTCTGTGTCCTGTTGTGCAGCCAGTTTGCTACCCAGGCTACCACCCTGGGACCCACTTCCAGGCTGGCTAACTTGATTATTAATCTTTTGTGTGGGACTGTGTCAAATGCCTTGCTAAAGTCTAGGTAGGCCATATCCACAGCCCCTCTCTGGTCTATTACTTTGGTCATCCAGTCAAAGAAATCAATTAGATTCATCTGACATGACCTTCCTGCTGTAAATCCATGCTGCTTTGGGTCCTGTGCCCCACTGACCTCTAGGTACTCAACAATTCTTTCTTTCAGAAGTGATTCCATCATTTTCCCTACCACTGAGGTCAAACTTACAGGTCTGTAGTTTCCCGCTTCTGCCTTGCTCTCACTTTTGTGAAGGGGAATCACATCTGCCCTCCTCAGTCCTCAGGTACCACCCCATCCTGTCATGATCTGTTAAAAAGCATGGTCAGTGGTGTCACTAGGTCCTCCCTTAGTTCTTTTAGGATTCTGGGGTGAATCCCATCAGGCCCCATTGCTTTGTCCACCTTGAGTTTTAGGAGTTCTTTCAGGACTCTTTCTTCTGTGAATGGACTGGTGTCAACCCCCCTACCCAGAGTGCTTCTATTGTCTGGTTTAGGTAACTCCTCCTCGTCTTCTTTTGTGAATACTGAGCAAAAGTATTCATTCAGTATCTCTGCCTTTTCACTGTCTCCTCTGCAACCTCCTTTCCTTTATTAATCATATCCTCCTCCTTAACCTTTCTATGCTCCTAATGTACCTATAAAGGTTTTATCCCCCTTCTTAACTGAGTTGGCTATTTTTTCTTCAGTTTGGGCCTTTGCTAGTCTGACTGCCTTCCCCACTTATTTCTGCTTTAATTGATACAGTTCCCTGTCATGCTCCTTCTGTGATTCCTTATACTTTTTGAATGCAGCCTTTTTCTCCTTTACCTTCCCTGCCTCCTCGTTTGAAAACCATAGTGTTTTTTTACTCTGCTTTGTTTTCTTTATTTGCTTCACACAAAGGCTTGTTGCCTCTATGATGGCAGTTTTGATTTTGCTCCATTGTTCTTCCACCCCTCCTTTTTGGTCATTTGCTAGTGCATTTTTCAGGTATTCACCCATTTTGTCAAAGGCAGCTCTTCTAAATTCCAGTATCCTTGTTTTTGTATGGCTTATCTCCATGGTTGTGCTCATTGTGAAGCACACTGTGCAGTGGTCACTTGTTCCCAGATGTCTACTGACTTCTAAATTTGTGATCCTCTCTCCATTTGAGAGTACCAGGTCTAATATTGCTCCCTCCCGAGTGGGTTCCAACACAAGCTGCCTAAGGCCTGCCCCCTGCAGGGCATCGAGAATGACCCTGCTCTTGGATGTGGCTGCAGTACCTGTTATCCAGTTAACATCGGGCATATTCAGGTCCCCCATCAACAGTATCTCCCCTTTTTCAGCCATTTTGAGAATGTCCTCTATCATTTTGTTGTCCATTTCCTCCCCTTGAGATGGGGGTCTGTATACAACCCCTGTGCAGATTGTAATGCCATTGCCTGTCTCCAAGGTGACCCAGAGTGCCTCTTGTCTGCCCCTTTACTTTTTAGTTCTGTAGCTTTGATCCCTTCCCTTATGTATAGAGCTACTCCACCTCCTCTTTTACCTTCCCTGTCCCTTCTGTAGATTGTGTACCCTGGTATGTTGACATCCCAGTCATGGTTCTCAGTGTACCACGTTTCCCTGACTGCCACAATATCCAACTGTTCATCTTCCATCAGGGCTACTAGCTCAGGATGCTTGTTTCCCAGACTATGGGCATTGGTACTCATTGCCCTCCATTTAATGTTGGCTTTATCCTTTTTTCCCCCATACCTGCTCTTACTGTCCTTGTCTATTTTTCCATTTACCACTGTCCTGCCCTGCGTTGAGCTCTGTACCTCAGTGTTTACCTTACTACCTGCCATGTTTTGTGGGGGGAGGCTTGAAATTTCCTGCCTTTTATCAGTGCTTCCCCCCTTGGCTAGTTTAAAAGCTTGCCAAGGAAGCATTTAAACCTATCACATAGGAGCTTGGTTCCCTTCATGGACAGATGCAGACCATCATGCCAGAATAGACCTTTATCTCTCCAGGTGTCCCTCCAGTCCCCAATGAAGCCAAAGCCCTGTGCTCTGCACCAGTTTTGCAACCATTCATTAAACTGCATGGTGTGCAGTACCCTAGCCTCACTCCTGCCATGGACTGGTAGCACCTCTGAGAAGGTTACCGTGCTTGCTACCCATCTGAGGCCCCTCCCAACTCCACAAATTCATTCTGCACTGCACTGTCCCATGCCTAGCTAGGTCATTTGTTCCAGGGTGGACTATGATATCTAGTTCTCTCCCTGTGATGCTGCTTGCAATCCTGAGGATCAGCTTCCTGTCCCTTCAAGCCATGGCACCAGGTGGTGACACCTTACTCTTCTCTCCCTTTCTCAGGTTTACCCCCACCAACAGAGTCCCCTATCAGAAGCTGTTTTCCCTGTGGTGTCGCTTGCCACCCTTTGTGGGTCTCCTTGTGGATGTCCTCAGCTTTCTTCTGGGTCTCAACTGAGGGTGCCATCATAGGGGAACCTTGCTCTGCCAGAATGGCATATGATTTGTGTAGAGGAACAACTAGGGGGCTTCACCTCTGGTCCACCACCCGCACCCTCCCAGAACCCACTGTGGTCCAACTGCTCTTCATACTTGGCAACCTCTGAGGCAGGGGTTGTGGCAGTGGTGCTCTTTGGAAGGGGGAGGCCTCCTTAGTCCTTGCTAGTTCAGCCTGGAGGTGGGCAACCTCCTCCCTCAGAGTTGACAGTTGCTTGCAAATAGGACAGCAACGCAGTTTCCAGAATGTCTTCTGGAAAACTACTGCCCCACAGCCAGTGCATTGCACCACTCCCCACATGTCCATCTCCCTTATAATATATTATATATACATCTTTTTTATTATTATTTGTGGTGTGTACCTACCCTTTTTGCACTGTGCTGGTTTTTTAAGGATGTGACAGTTCTGCCCAAGACCTGTTGAGGAAGTGATGTCAGAACTGTGGCTATAAAGGAAATGCCATGCCTGGGGGGCGGGTGAAGGGTAGGGTGGGTGGGTAGTCTACAGCCACTGGTGACTGTTAGAAACAATCAAATACACAACTGCTCCACTACCCTGGTGAGTATTGCCCTTTATAGTACTTCAACTAACACCACAATTTACAAGACCACGTCTCCTGCACAAATCACTCTACTGAGTCCAAGGATAAAAATTAACTCACTCCTCAGCCAGCAGGACACTTTAAAATGTTGCAAAAATATCCTTCCAAATCCTAGGTGTCAACCCCAACAATCAAACAAATTCAGTTGTATCTCACTCCCACTGGTTATAAAATTACTACACTTTTAATGGAATCCTGCAATTCGCTGCTTAATGCCGATAAGGAAAAAAAATGAAACTTTTGGTAGAAAGTGCAGCTCCCTTTCTTTACAAGTATTAACCTCACCAGGTTTCCAGGTCCTAAATGGAGTTATAGTTTGTTCTTTGCAGTGTAGCAAGGCTCTCAGCTTCCACAGACAAATCAAAGTCAGACTGACTGACTTCTAACTGTGAAGGATGCCTAAGACAGCAGTGATGAAACCCCACCCGCAGCCAATTGATTGACTACTGACACCTGTGATGTAAGCAGGCCTTTCAATGTAGGCAGTCTGCTTTGTCTGATCTCAATACACACAATCTTTCAGTGAAACCAGGGATGAAAACTTAACTTCTCAGCCAGCAGAACACTTTTAAAATGTTGCAAAAATATCCTTCCAAATCTTAGGTCTCTACCCCAACAATCAAACAAATTCTCACTCCCTCTGGTTATAAAATTACTACACTTTTAATGGAATTCTGCAATTCTCTGCTTAATGTCAATAAGGGAAAAAAAATGAAACTTTTTGTAGAAAGCACAGCTCCCTTTCTTTACAAGTATTATGCCTCACCAGGTTTCCAGGTCCTAAATGGAGTTATAGTTTGTCCTTTGCAGTGTAGCAAGGTTCTCAGCTTCCACAGACAAATCAAAGTCAGACTGACTGACTTCTAACTGTGAAGGATGCCTAAGACAGCAGTGATGAAACCCCACCCAGAGCCAATTGATTGACTAGTGACACCTGTGATGTAAACAGGCCTTTCAATGTAGGCAGTCTGCTATGTCTGATTTCAATACACAAAATCTTTCAGTGAAACTAGGGATGAAAACTTAACTTCTCAGCCAACAGGACACTTTTAAAATGTTGCAAAAATATCCTTCCAAATCCTAGGTCTCAACCCCAACAATCAAGAAAATTCAGTTGTATCTCACTCCCTCTGGTTATAAAATTACTACACTTTTAATGGAATCCTGCAATTCTCTGCTTAATGCCAATAAGGAAAAAAAATGAAACTTTTTGTAGAATGTGCAGATCCCTTTCTTTATAAGTATTATGCATCACCAGGTTTCCAGGTCATAAAATGGAGTTATAGTTTGTTCTTTGCAGTGTAGCAAGGTTCTCAACTTCCACAGACAAATCAAAGTCAGGCTGACTGACTTCTAACTCTGAAGGATGCCTAAGACAGCAGTGATGAAACCCCACCCAGAGCCAATTGATTGACTAGTGACACCTGTGATGTAAGCAGGCCTTTCAATGTAGGCAGTCTGCTATGTCTGATTTCAATACACAAAATCTTTCAGGGAAACCAGGGATGAAAACTGAACTTCTCAGCCAACAGGAAACTTTTAAAATGTTGCAAAAATATCCTTCCAAATCCTAGGTCTCAACCCCAACAATCAGGAAAATTCAGTTATTTCTCACTCCCTCTGGATATAAAATTACTACACTTTTAATGGAATCCTGCAATTCTCTGCTTAATGCCAACAAGGAAAAAAAAATGAAACTTTTTGTAGAAAGTGCAGATCCCTTTCTTTATAAGTATTATGCCTCACCAGGTTTCCAGGTCCTAAATGGAGTTATAGTTTGTTCTTTGCAGTGTAGCAATGCTCTCCGCTTCCACAGACAAATCAAAGTCAGACTGACTGACTTCTAACTGTGAAGGATGCCAAGACAGCAGTGATGAAACCCCACCCAGAGCCAATTGATTGACTAGTGACACTTGTGTTGTAAGCAGGCCTTTCAATGTAGGCAGTCTGCTATGTCTGATTTCAATACACAAAATCTTTCAGGGAAACCAGGGATGAAAACTGAACTTCTCAGCCAACAGGAAACTTTTAAAATGTTGCAAAAATATCCTTCCAAATCCTAGGTCTCAACCCCAACAATCAGGAAAATTCAGTTATTTCTCCTCCTCTGGATATAGAATTACTACACTTTTAATGGAATCCTGCAATTCTCTGCTTAATGCCAACAAGGAAAAAAAATGAAACTTTTTGTAGAAAGTGCAGATCCCTTTCTTTATAAGTATTATGCCTCACCAGGTTTCCAGGTCCTAAATGGAGTTATAGTTTGTTCTTTGCAGTGTAGCAAGGTTCTCCTTCCACAGACAAATCAAAGTCAGGCTGACTGACTTCTAACTCTGAAGGATGCCTAAGACAGCAGTGATGAAACCCCACCCAGAGCCAATTGATTGACTAGTGACACCTGTGATGTAAGCAGGCCTTTCAATGTAGGCAGTCTGCTATGTCTGAATTCAATACACAACATTTTTCAGTGAAACCAGAGATGAAAACTTAACTTCTCAGCCAGCAGGACACTTTTAAAATGTTGCAAAAATATCCTTCCAAATCCTAGGTCTCAACCCCAACAATCAAGCAAATTCAGTTGTATCTCCCTCACTCTGTTTATAAAATTACTACACTTTTAATGGAATCCTACAATTCTCTGCTTAATGCCAAGAAGGAAAAAAAATGAAACTTTTTGTAGAAAGCGCTGCTCCCTTTCTTTACAAGTATTATGACTCCCCAGGTTTCCATGTCCTAAATCGAGTTATAGTTGTTCTTTGCAGTGTAGCAATGCTCTCAGCTTCCACAGACAAATCAAAGTCAGACTGACTGACTTCTAACTATGAAGGATGCCAAGACAGCAGTGATGAAACCCCACCCACAGCCAATTGATTGACTAGTGACATCTGCAGGGACCCTGGTTTTCCATTTTTACTGGTAACACCAGTAACAATCACAGAATCCTGCTTGGTTTGCGGATTTTGAATTCTTGTACCGGTGCCTCACGGAAATTGCATGTCACTGCACAGAATCTCTAAGATTTCAGCATCTTTCTAAATTTTTTTTTTATTTTCTCTTTCTATGTCCCCTTCTCACAGCATCAGTCTCCACTTTTCAGAGTTCCCTAGGCTGGCTATCCCTTAGCTTCACCCCCAGCTAATGCTCAAGAGCTCATGTGGTCCTGCCCCTATCCTGCCTGGATTGTACCATCCCAGGTGGGAAGGGAGGGAACCCCAGGTCACCCCTCCACACTCCCTTAGTGTATGTCAGGCAGTTCAGTGGGTCCCTCATGGAGCCTGGTTATGAAGTCTGGAGCACCTGGGTCCCTTCTGCCAGTGGCCAATGTGGGGTTATTGTTCCTGGTTTTCTGGTCTTTGTACCTGAGGGCACCGGCACTACAAGAGATCCAGGAGGTGGGTCACATAGAAACATGCCACTGCTCCAGATCCTGGCTAGCGTTGTCCCCTCCTGATCACTCTGCAGCACCATTGCATCACCACCCGTGGTCACACAGGTGGTGGTAAGCAGCAGGACCTGCAGCCCACCCTCCCTGGAGGAGGAGGAAGTCCCCAGGTGCTCAATCCCTACTCCCTGGCCAGACCTCCAGCAACTCGAGGTTTGCTTCTGACCCTGGGTCGCTGGCATTGCAAGCAATAGTGCTACCTCAGAGTAGCCAGCACAGCCCAGATTTCAGCATCTTAAAATGAATGTCCTGTGCTTTTGCATTCTTTCTGCTGCTGCATATGAGTCAGTAAGAAATCACCCACACTGCTTTGTTGTAATCAGCCATTCAGTTTAACCACCCATGCCTAGTGGTTAGAAGTAACAAACAGTGAATGAACTTGGTATATCCAGCATACCTGGGTTTGATTCCCACAACCTCCACTTGCATACTGTGCAACTCCAAGCAAATCTTAACCTCCCCAGTGCTTCTAGGTCACTCATGAAAACAGACAGTTCTGCCTAGTGGGCATTACACCTGCTTTACAAAGAATATAAAAAAATAAATATGTTTACTACAGCATAGAATAGTAGTCAGGGTACCATGTAATTTACCTGAGTGTTACTTGGGCTGCAATGATTTTGTATAGGTAAAGATAAATGTTCAGATGCATTTTATGTGTTTTATAAGCTTGTTTTTAGATTTTAGTCAGGTTTTTATAGTATTCTTTGCATATAAGCATCTAGGTTGTAGATTGCTAAACGCAGGATCACTGTTACCAACTAGCTTATTCAAGTTTATAATCAGTAGGGCCATCCAAAATCCTCAGTTGTTTGAATGAAACTAGTCTGAATGAAATGTTCATAAAGAAGAAACTGCCTTACCTACTTATGAAAACACTTACAGTTAGCACCCCATTTAGGTGATTAGATAATTTGCTACCTTTTCTCCAACCTGCTGTTTCAGTCTCTGTGGCAACAAAAGTTTTCTGATAGACTGCTTCAACAAAAGCAAATGTTAAGTATTTAAGTGTACTTATGTTGGCCATGCAGTTTTGATAGCACAGTCAATGTCGTTCAGAAGGTAAGACCCCAGGGCTGTATGATGCTGGTGGGCAGAGTAGTCTCAATTCACATCTGAACAAAGACACCGAAAACTGGAGACACCCTTTTCATGGACACCAAGTAAAAAAAAAAAACATCCACATGTCTGAGATGCATAAATCCATTTGAACGTCTCCACTAATCTCATGGATTTTGTTGGGCGAGACACTGTATTTCAAAGAAGCAAATTCAAGCAGTTTTTTTTTTGCTCCTCCTATCTCCTGGCCATTCACTCCTTCAGGCTTGCCAAGGCCCCTACCACCGCTACTGAGTCCCAGCCACCATCCACTGCCCTTACGCCATGCTGCCAGGTAACCAAAATATCCTTCATTGGTGGGTCCCTACCCTGTGGGAAGACTACCAGGGAGGAGAATTGCCCTAAAGAGCTTCCTGTATCCTGGGCATGGCAGTGGTCAGAACAGAACACATGTCTGGGGATTCCGACTTATGGAGGATGAACGGCTGTCCTTGAGTTGGTCAGCAGGTGTTTTCCCATTTCTTGGGAGTGTGACAGGCCACATGATGTCAAGGCACAAGCTGACGTCCATCATGCTCCCTCCTGCAGTGAGGACTTTGACATGTTGTCATGCCTCTGGCCTCCATCAGGGCCAGCAAATGCTGAGCTGTGAACCCACCCTCCCTTCAGGAGAAGGTGAGTGGGTCACTGGACACTCAAGCTGTCACCCTCCAGCTGGCCCTCCAACACCCAAGTCTGTTCCTAAACCTGGTCCAGTGGTGTCACAGGCAGAAATCAATCAGGCAGTTAAATTATAGATAGGAAAAACAAGGTAGCCCACCTTAAGCGGTGATGGTTCTGCATTAATTCACATCTAGGTTCTACAAGCAAAGAGACCAAGTCATTTATAACTTGTGCTTGTCGGTGTGGGCGTTGAAGAAAGGATCATAGTGCTGTCACTACTGCCATCACCACAGAGGGATGTGGACTGCATTATTTACTACTGCCATTACACCAAAGGGGTGGGGGCTGTGCTTAACTGCCATCACCACTGATGAATGGGGAATGTAGTACTGCTGCCATCACACCTAAGGGATAGAGCCACAGTGCTGCTGTTTCTGTCACACCTGAGGAGGGAGGTCATAGTGCTGTTGCTGCTGCCATCACACCAGAGGATGGGGGCGTACTTTCTGGTGCTGCAGTGCACCTGAGGGATGGGGTTGTGATGCTGCTTCTATCCACACCTTAGGGATGGGGCTGTAGTGTTGCTGCTGCTATCACATCTTGTACCTAAACAAACTTTAAATTGGTACAAGGATGGAAGGATGTGCAATAGTGGAGGTCAAAATTGCTAAAATGCATGTTAGCAGAGGTTAAAAGAATTGTTAAATAAAGTACACAAAACCAAACACCAGTAAACCCGGTTTGGCTTAACAATACAATTGACAATACAATTTTCTGATATGTGCAAAACGGAATATCCCCTTTCTCAATCCCGGTAAACCAGTGTCCCTGGACATCTGTGATGTAAACAGGCCTTTCAATGTAGGCAGTCTGCTATGTCTGATTTCAATACACAAAATCTTTCAGTGAAACTAGAGATGAAAACTTAACTTTTCAGCCAGCAGGACACTTTTAAAATGTTGCAAAAATATCCTTCCAAATCCTAGGTTTCAACCCCAAAAATCAAGCAATTTCAGTTGTATCTCACTCCCTATGGTTATAAAATTACTACACTTTTAATGGAATTCTGCAATTCTCTGCTTAATGCCAATAAGGAAAAAAAATGAAACGTTTTGTAGAAAGCGTAGCTCCCTTTCTTTACAAGTATTATGCCTCACCAGGTTTCCAGGTCCTAAATGGAGATATACTTTAGTTCTTTGCAGTGTAACAAGGTTCTCAGCTTCCACAGACAAATCAAAGTCAGACTGACTGACTTCTAACTATGAAGGATGCCTAAGACAGCAGTGATGAAACCTGACCGAAGCAAGTGATTGACTAGTGACACCTGTGATGTAAGCAGGCCTTTCAATGTAGGCAGTCTGCTATGTCTGATTTCAATACACAAAATCTTTCAGTGAAATCAGGGATGAAACTTAACTTCTCAGCCAACAGGACACTTTTAAAATGTTGCAAAAATATCCTTCCAAATCCTAGGTCTCAACCCCAACAATCAAGAAAATTCAGTTGTATCTCACTCCCTCTGGTTATAAAATTACTACACTTTTAATGGAATCCTGCAATTCTCTGCTTAATGCCAATAAGGAAAAAAAGTGAAACTTTTTGTATAAAGTGCAGCTCCCTTTCTTTATAAATATTATGCCTCTGAGTTTCAGGTCCTAAATGGGTTATAGTTTGTTCTTTGCAGTGTAGGTTCGCCTTCCACAGACAAATCAAAGTCAGGCTGACTGACTTCTAACTCTGAGGATGCCTACAAGACAGCAGTGAAGAAACCCCACCCAGAGCCAATTGATTGTCTAGTGACAACTGTGATGTAAGCAGGCCTTTCAATGTAGGCAGACTGCTATGTCTGAATTCAATACACAAAATTTTTCAGTGAAACCAGGGATGAATACTTAACTTCTCAGCCAGCAGGACACTATCAAAATGTTGCAAAAATATCCATCCAAATCCAAGTTCTCATCCCCAACAATCAAGCAAATTCAGTTGTATCTCTCTCCTTCTGGTTATAAAATTACTACACTTTTAATGGAATCCCACAATTCTCTGCTTAATGCAAATAAGGAAAAAAAATGAAACTTTTTAGAAAGTGCAGCTCCCTTTCTTTACAAGTGTTATGCCTTACCAGGTTTCCAGGTCCTAATTGGAATTATAGTTTGTTCTTTGCAGTGTATTGGTTTCAGCTTCCCAGGCAAATCAAGTCAGACGACTGACTTCTAACTGTGAAGGATGCATTAGACAGCAGTAATGAAACCCCCAAGGCAATTGACGACTAGTGACACCTGTAGTAAGCAAGCCTCTCAATGAGAGCAGTCTGCTATGTCCCAGTTCCAATACAAAATTTTCAGATAAACTAGGGATGAAACTTAACTACTCAGCCAACAGGACACTTTAAAATGTTGCAAAATATCTTTCAAATCCTAGGTCTCACCCCAACAATCAATAAAATTCAGCTATCTCATACCTCGTTATAAAATTACTACACTTTTAATAGAATCCTACAATTCTCTGCTTAATACCAATAAGGAAAAAAAATGAAACTTTTGAAAAGCGCAGCTCTGTTTCTTCATGACATTATGCCTCACCGGGTTCAGGTCTAATTGGAGGTACAGTTTGTTATTGCAGTGTGGGTTCTCAGCTACAGGCAAATCAAGTCAGACTGACTAACTGTGAAGGATGCCTAAGCAGCAGTGATGAAACCCCACCCTCATACATTGATTAACTAGTGACACCTTGATGTAGACCTTTAATGAGCAGTCTGCTATATCAGTTGATACAAAATCTTTCAGTGAACCAGGATGAAAACCTTCTCAGCCAACAGGACCTTTTAAAATATTGCAAAAATATCCTTCAAATGTAGGTCTCTACAACAATCAAGCAAATTCAATTGTATCTCCTCCCTGGTTATAAAATTACACACTAATGGAATCACAGTTCACTAATGCAATAAGGGAAAAAAATGAAACTTTTGCAAATCTGCTCCATTCTTTACAAGTATTATGCCTCACCAGGTTTCAGGTTCTAAATGGGTTATAGTTTCTTCTTTGCAGTATTACAAGGTTCTCAGCTTCCTGAACATCAAAGTCAGATGACGACGCTAACTGAAAGATGCCCAAACAACAGTGAAAACCCATCACAGCCAATTGATTACAAGTGACACCTGTGATACAGCAGGCCTCAATGCAAGCAGTCTGCTGTGTCTGTTTTCAATACACAAAATCTTTCAGTTAAACCAGGGTTAACTACTTCTCAGCCAACGGACACTTTTAAATGTTGCAAAATATCTTCCAAATCCTAGGTCTCAACCACAACAATCAAACAATTCAGATCTATCTCACTCCCTCTGGTTATAAAATAACTACGCGCAATGGAATCAAATTCTCTGTAATGCCAAGGAAAAATAAAATTAAACTTTTTCTAGAAAGCGCAGCTCTTTCTTTAAGTATTATACTCATGAATTTCCTTGTCCTAAATGGAGTTATAGTTTGTTCTGTTTAGTAACAATATTCTCACTTCCTGAACAAATCAAGACAACTGATGACTTCTAACTGTGAAGGATGCCTAATACAGCAGTGATAAACCCCACCCACAACAAGTGGCGGACAGGACACCTGTGATGTAAGCAGGCCTTTCAATAAGGCAGTCATATATCTAATTTCAATACCAAAATTTTCAGAGAAACCAAGATGAAAGCAACCTCAGCCACGGACACTTTTAAATATTGCAAAACCTTCAAATCTAGTCTCAACCCCAACAATCAACAAATCAGTTGTATCTCACTCTCAGGTTATAAAATTACTACACTTTAATGGAACCTAATTCTCTGTAATGCCAATAGGAAAAAAAAAATGAAACTTTTGTGGCGTAGCTCCTTTCTTTGTAATATACTCACCAGGTTTCCAGGTAATAAGCAGGTTATAGACATTCTTTGCAAGTACAGGTTCTCCCTTCCACAGACAAATCAAAGTCAGGACAGACTTCTAACTGTGAAGGATGCCTAACACAGATGATAAACCACCCAGGCAATTGATTGATAGAGCCTGTGATATAGCAGGCCTTTCAATGTAGGCAATCTGCTATGTCTGATTTCAATACAAATCTTCGGTGAAACAGGATAAAATTTAACTTCTCAGCCAGCGGACACTTTAAAAATATTTGAGAATATCCTTCCAAATCAGGACTCAACCGAACAATCAAGCAAATTCAGTTGCATCTCACTCCCTCTGGTTATAAAATTACCACACTTTTAATGGAATCCTGCAATTCTCCGCTTAATGCCAATAAAGGTAAAAAAAATGAAACTTTTTGTAGAAAGTGCAGCTCTCCTTCTTTATAAGTATGATGCCTTGCCAGGTTTCCAGGTCCTAAATGGAGCTATAGTTTGTTCTTTGCAGTGTAGCAAGGTTCTCAGCTTTCACAGACAAATCAAAGTCATGCTGACTGACTTCTAACTGTGAAGGATGCCTAAGACAGCAGTGATGAAACCCCACCCAGAGCCAATTGATTGACTAGTGACACCTGTGTTGTAAGCAGGCCTTAATGTAGGCAGTCTGCTATATCTGATTTCAATACACAAAATCTTTCAGAAACCAGGATAACTTAACTTCTCGAGGCAGGACACTTTAAAATTTGCAAAATATCCTTCCATATCCTGGGTCTCAACCCAACAATCAAGCAAGTAGTTGTATCTACTCACTCTGAACATAAAATTACCACACAATGAATCTGCAATTCTCTGCTTATGCCAAGAAAAAAAAATGAAACTTATTGTGAAAGCTGCTCCTTTATTACATGTATATGCCTCACCAGGTTTCCAGGTCCTGAATGGAGTTATAGTATGTTCTTTGGGTGTAACAAGGTTCTCAGCTTCCACAGACAAATCAAAATCAGACTGACTCACTTTAACTGTGAGGATGCCTAAGACAGCAGTGAAGAAAGCACACGAGCCAATTGATGGACGATGACACCTGAAGTAAGCAGACCTATCAATGAGCAGTCTCTATGTCTGATTTCAATACACAAAATCTTTCAGTGAAACAGGTAAACTTAACTACTCAGCCAACAGACACTTTTAAATACGCAGAATATCTTCCAATCCTAGGACTCAACCCCAACAATCAAGCAAATTCGTTGCATCACTCCCTCTGGTTAAAATTACTACACTTTTAGTCTACAATTATCTATACGCCAATAAGGAAAAAAATAAACTTTTTGTGAAAGCGCGCTCCTTTCTTTACAAGTATCATCACCAGGGTTCCAGGTCTAATCGAGTTATGGTTGTTCTTTGCAGTGTAGCAATGCTCTTAGCTACAGACAAACCAAAGTCAGGCTGACTGACTTTTAAATGAAGAAATACCAAGACAGCAGTGATAAACACCCCAGCCAATTGTTGACTAGTGACACCTGTGACAGGCCCTTTCATAGGCAGTCTGCTATGTCTGATTTCAATACAAATTTTTCAGTGAATCCCGGGATGCAACTGCTCAGCCAACAGGACACTTTTAAATGTTGAAAATGTCCTTCAAAATCCTGGACTCAACCACAACAATCATACAATTAGATGTTTCTACTCCCTCTGGTTATAAATACTACACTTTAATGGAATCCTCAAATTCTGTATGCCAATAAAGGAAAAAAAAATGGAACTTTTTGTAGAAAGTGCAGCTCTCTTTCTTTATCAGTATTATGCCTAGCCAGGTTTCCAGGTCCTAAATGGAGTTATAGTTTGTTCTTTGCAGTGTAGCAAGGTTCTCAGCTTTCACAGACAAATCAATGTCATGCTGACTAACTTCTAACTGGGAAGGATGCCTAAGACAGCAGTGATGAAACCCAACCCACAGCCAATTGAATGACTAGTGACACCTGTAATGTAAGCAGGCCTTTCAATGAAGGCAGTCTGCTCTGTCTGATATAAATACACAAAATCTTTCAGTGAAACCAGGGATGAAAACTTAACTTCTCAGCCAGCAGGACACTATTAAATGTTGAAAAAATATCCTTCAAATCAAATCTAAACCCCAATAGTAAAAGCAATTGTATCTCACTCCTTCTGGTTTATAAAAACTACACTTTTAATGGAATCCTGCAATTCTGCTTAATGCCAATAATGGAAGAAAAATGAACTTTTGTAGACAGCTCCTTTCTTTACAAGTATTATACTCACGAGGTTTCAGGCCTAAATGGGTTATAGCTTGTTCTTTGCAGTGTACAAGGTTCTCAGCTGCCACAGACAATCAAAGTCAGACGATGACTTCTAACTGTGAGATGCCTAAGACAGCAGTGATGAAACCCACCAGGCCAAATGATTGTTAAACACCTGTGTTGTAAGAAGGCCTTTCAATATGGGCAGTCTGCTTATATGAGTTCAATCACAAAATCTTTCAAATCAGGGATGAAAACTTAACTACCGGACAGCAGGACACTTTCAAAAGGTTGAAAAATATTCAAATCTAGGTCTCAACCAACAATTAAGAAAATTCAATTTATCTCACTCCTCTGGTTATAAATTACTACACTTTAATGGAATCGCAATTCTCTGTAATGACAATAAGGAAAAAAATGAAACATTTTGAAACATAGCTCCTTTGTTACATGTATTATACTACCTTGTTTCAGGTCCTAAATTGAGTTATAGTATGTTCTTTGCTGTGTAACAAGTTCTCAGCTCCAGACAAATCAAGTCAGACTGACTGTTCCAACTGTGAAGGATACCTAAACAGCAGTGAAGAAACACCCAGAGCCAATTGATGTACTAGTGACACCTGTGATGTAGCAGGCCTTTCAATGGGCAGTCTGCTATATACAGTTTCAATACAAAATCTTTCAGTGAAACCAGGATGAAAACTTAACTTCTCAGCCAACAGGACACTTTTAAAATGTTGCAAAACACTTCCAAATCCAGGACTCAATAACATCAAGCAAATTCAGTTATCTCCTCCCTCTGGTTATAAAATTACCACACTTTTAAAGAATCCTGCAATTCTCTGTAATGCAAATAAGGAAAAAAAAATTTTTAGAAAGTGCAGCTCCCTTTCTTTACAAGTGTTATGCCTTACAAGGTTTCCAGGTGATAATTGGAGTTATAGTTTGTTCTTTGCAGTGTAGTATGGTTCTCAGCTTCCACAGGCAAATCAAAGTCAGACTGACTGACTTCTAACTGTGAAGGATGCATTAGACAGCAGTAATGAAACCCCACCCAGAGCCAATTGACTGACTAGTGACACCTGTAATGTAAGCAAGCCTCTCAATGAAGGCAGTCTGCTATGTCTGATTTCAATACACAAAATTTTTCAAATATACTAGGGATGAAAACTTATCTTCTAAGACAGCAGGACACTTTTAAAATGTTGCAAAAATATCTTTCCAAATCCTAGGTCTCAACCCCAATCAAGCAAATTCAACTGTCTCAGCTCCTCTGGTTATAAAATTACCACACTTTTATGGAATCTAAAATTCTCTGCTTAATACCAATAAGGAAAAAATGAACTTTTTGAAAGCAGCTCTGTTCTTTATAGTTATTATACATCGGTTTCAGGTCCTAACTGGGTTATAGTTGTTATTGCAATGTAGTAAGGTTCTCAGTTTCCACGGCAAATCAAGTCAAACTGCTGACTTCTAACTGTGAAGGATGCCTAAGACAGTGATGAAACCCCACCGCATCCAATTGATTGACAGCTAGCACCTGTGATGTGGCAGGCCTTTCAATGTAGGCAGTCTGCTATGTCGAATTCGATACACAAAATCATCTTTCAGTGAAACCAGGATGAAAACTTAACTACTCAGCCAACAGGTTCTTTAAAATGTGAAAAAATCTTCAAATCGTAGATCTCTACCCCAACAATCAACCATCAGTATCTCACTCCTCGGGTTATAAAATTACTACACTATGAATGGAATCCTGCAATTCTCTGCTAATGCCATTAAGGGAAAAAAATGACACTTTTTGTAGAAATCGTAGCTCCCATTCTTTACAAGTATTATGCATCACCAGGTTTCCAGGTAATAAACGGAGTTATAGTTTGTGCTGCTGAGTAACGGTTCTCAACTACGACAAATCAGGAGGACTGACTGACTTCTAACAGAAGGATGCCTAACACAGCAGTGATGAAACCCACAGAGCCAATTGATTGACTACGACACCTGTGATACAAGAGCCTTTCAATGTGGCAGTCTGCTATGTCTGATTTCAATACAAAAATCTTTGGTGAAAGCAGGGATGAAAATTCTTTCTCTGCCAACCAGAACACTTTTAAATGTTGCAGAACATCTTTCCAAATCCTAGGACTCAACCCCAACAATCAAGCAAATTCAGTTGTATCTCCTCCTCAAGTTCTAAAATTACTACTTTTAATGGAATCAAAATTCTCTTATACCAATAAGGAAAATAATTAAACTTTTTTAGAAGCGCAGCTCCCTTTCTTCACAAGTATTATCTCCCAGATTTCCTGGTCCTAAATGAGTTATAGTTGTTCATTTAGTGTAGCAATGTTCTCAACTTCCACAGACAATCAGACAGACTGACTGACTTCTCTATGAAAGATGCCTAATACAGCAGTGATGAAACCACCACAAATTGATGGACTTGGGACACCTGTGATGTATGGTACTTTCAATAGGCAGTCTGCTATGCTTATTTAATAAAAGTACAGAGAACAGAGATGAACAACTTCTCAGCGTGCAAACTGCTAAAGGGTGTTGCAAAATATCCTTCAAATCCTAAGTCTCAACCCCAATCAACAAATCAGTTGTATCTCCTCCCTCTGGTTGAAAAGTACACACTTTAATGGAATCCTACAATTCTCAACAATCCAAATAAGGAAAAAATGAAACTTTTAGAAAATCAGCTCATTTTATACAAGTGTTATACCAGGTTTCCGGTCATAATTGGAGTTATAGTTTGTTCTTTGCAGTGTGTGGTTCTCAGCTTCCACAGGCAAATCAAAGTCAACGACTGACTTCCACAACAGAAGGTACTAACACAGCAGTGATGAAACCCAGAGCCAATTGATTGACTAATAACACCTGTGATATAAACCAGCCCTTTCAATGAGCAGTCTGTAGTATGATTTCCAATACAAAATCTTCGGTCAAAGCAGGAATAAAAATTAACTCCAGCCAGCGGACACTTTAAAATGTTGCATAAATATCATGCCATCCTAGGACTCAACGAACAATCAAGCAAATTCGTTGCATCACAACCCTCTGGTTATAAAATTACCACTTTTAATGGAATCTCCAATTCTCCACAATACCAAGGAAGGAAAAAAAAAAAAACTTTGTAGAAAATGCAATCTCCGTCTTTATAAGTATGATGCCTTGCCAGGTTTCAGGCCTAAATAGACCATAGTTTGTTCTTTGCAGTGTAAGAGTTCTCAACACTACGAACATCAAAGTCATGCTGACTGACTTCTAACTGTGAAGGATGCCGAGACAACAATGATGAAAACACCAGAGCCAGTGGTGACTAGTGACATCTGTATTGTAAGCAGGCCTTTCAAAGGCGTCTGCTATGTCTGATTTCAATACAAAATCTTTCAGAAACCAGGGATGACTTAACTTCTCAGACAGCAGGACATTTTTAAAATGTTCAAATATTCCATATCCTGGTCTCAACCAACAATCAAGCAAATTCAGTTGTATCTCACTCCTCTGATTATAAAATTACTACTTTTAATGGAATGCAATTCTCTGCTTAATGCCAATGGAAAAAAAGAAACTTGTGAAAGCATAGCTCCTTTATTACATGTGTATACCACCAGGTTCAGGTCCTAATGGGTTATAGTATTTCTTTGCAGTGTAACAGGTTTCTCGCTTCCACAGACAAATCAAAAATCGACTGACTGACTTCTAACTGTGAAGGATACTAAGACAGCAGTGATGAAACGCCACCAGGCAATTGATGGACTAGTGACACCTGTGATAAGCAGACCTATCAATATAGGTCTACTGTCTGATTTCAATACACAAATCCTTCCAGTAAAACCGGGATGAAACAACTACTCAGCCAACAGGACACTTTTAAAATATTGCAGAATATCCTTCCAATCCTTGGACTCAACCCCAAAATCAAGCAAATTCAATTGCATCCACCCTCTGATTGACAAAATTACTACGCACCAATGGAATCTACAATTCTCTGCTTAATACCAATAAGGAAAAAAAAAATAGAAACTTTTGTGAAAGCATAGCTCCTTTCTTCTAATGCTCCAGGTTTCAGGTCCTAAATCGAGTTATAGTTTGTTCTTTATGATTGTAACAGCTCTTAGCTTCCACAGACAAACCATGTCAGACTGACTGACTTTTAACTGTGAAGGATACCAAGACAGCAGTGATGAAACACCACCCACAGCCAATTGATTGACTAGTGACACCTGTGATGTAGCAGGCCTTTCAATGTAGGCGATATATGTCTGATTTCAATACATTCTTTCAGTGAATCCAGTTTGAAACGCAGTTCTCAGCCAACCGGTTACTTTGCAAATGTTGCAAAGATATCGCCAACCTTCAAATCCTAGGACTCAGCCACAACAATCAAGCAAATTCAGATGTTTCTCACTCCTCTGGTTATAAAATTACTACACGCATAAGGTCCTGCAATTCTCTGTAATGCCAATAAAGGAAAAAAAAAAAGAAACTTTTGTAGAAAAGTAGCTCTTTCTTTATCAATTATACTAGCCGGTTTCCAGGTCTAAATAGATTATAGTTTGTTCTTTGCAGTGCCAAGGTTCTCAGCTTTCACAGACTAATCAAAGTCACGCTGACTGACTTCTAACTGGGAAGGATACCAAGACAGCAGTGATGAAACCACCCACCAATTGATGACTAGTGACACCTGTAATGCAAGCAGGCCTTTCAATATGACGTCTGCTCTATCTGATAAATACACAAAACCTTTCAGTGAACCAGGATGAAAACTTACTACTCAGCCAGCAGGACACTTTTAAATGTTCCAAAAATATCCTTCCAAATCAAGCTCTACCTCAATAATAAAGCAAATTCAGTTGTATCTCTCCTTCTGGTTATAAATTACTACACTTTTAATGGAATCACCAATTCTCATATGCCAATAATGGAAGAAAAATGAAACTTGGCACAAGCTCCCTTTCTTTACAAGTATTTACCTCCACGAGGTTCCAGGTCCTAAATGGGTTATAACATTCTTTGCAGTGTAAAGGTTCTCAGCTGCCACAGACAAATAAAGTCAGACGACTGACTTCTAACTGTGAGGATACTAAGACAGCAGTGATGAACCCCACAGAGCAAATGATTGACCAGTGACAATAATATTTGTAAGCAGGCTGTTGAGGCAGTCTATGTCGATTTCAATACAAAAATCTTGCAGAAATCAGGGATGAAAACTTCTCAGACAACAGGACACTTTTAAAATGTTGAAAAATATCCTTCAAATCCTGGTCTCAACCAACAATCAAACAAAGTCAGTTGTATCACCTCCCTCTGGTTATAAAATTACTACACCCGTGGAATCCTGCAATTCTCCTTAATGACAATAAGGAAAAAATGAAACATTTGTAAGCATAACCCTTTATTTACATGTATTATGCCTCACTTGTTTCAGGTCTAAATGGGTTATAGTATATTCTTTGCTGTATAGGTTCTCAACTACAAACAAATAAGTCAGACTGACGACTTACAACTATGAAGAACCTAGACAGTGGCCACCCAGAGCCAATTGATGTACTAGTGACACCTGTGATGTAAGCAGGCCTTTCAATGTAGCGATCTCCTGTCTGATTTCAATGAAAATCTTTCAGTGAAACCAGGGATGAAAACTGCCTCAGCCAGCAGGACACTTTTAAAATGTTGCAGAATATACTTCCAAATCCTAGGACTCAGCCCCAACAATCAACCAAATTCAGTTGCATCTCACTCCCTCTGGTTATAAAATTACCACACTTTTAATGGAATCCTGCAATTCTCTGCTTAATGCAAATAAGGAAAAAAATGAAACTTTTTTAGAAAGTGCAGCTCCCTTTCTTTACAAGTGTTATGCCTTACCAGGTTTCCCGGTCATAATTGGAGTTATAGTTTGTTCTTTGCAGTGTAGTATGGATCTCACTTCCAAACAATCAAAGTCAGACTGACTTCTAACTGTAATGATGCATTGGCAGCAGTGAAACCCACCAGAGCCAATTGATGACAGTGACACCTGTAATGTAACCAACCTCTCAATGAAGGAGCCGCTATATGATTTCAATACACAAAATTTTTCTGATAAACTAGGGATAAAACTTAACTATAAGCCAGCAGGACACTTTTAAATGTTGCAAAATATCTTTCCAAATCTAGGTCAACCCCAACAATAAACAATTCAGCTGTATCTCCTCCATCTGGTTATAAAATTACCACACTTTAATGGAATCCTACAATTCTCTGAAGCCAACAAGAAAAAAAAAAACTTTTTGAGAAAACAGCTCTGTTTCTATAATTATATACGGGAACCAGGTCCTAACTGAACATAGTTTGTTATTTGCAGTGTAGTAAGGTTCAGCACCACAGGCAAATCAAAGTCAATGACGACTTCTAAGTGAAGATGCCTAAACAGCATGATGAAACCCCACGTCAATTGATTGACTAGTGACACCTGTGATGTAGCAGGCCTTTCAATGATCTGCTATGTCAGATTTGATACAAAAATCAAAGTGAAACCACGGATAAACAACTACTCAACCAGCGGACCATGCAAAATGTTGCAAAAATATCTTCAAATCGTAGGTCTCTACCCCAACAATAACAAATTCAACAATACCTCACTCCCTCTGGTTATAAATTACTACACTAATGGAATAATCATGCAATTCTCTGCTATACCAATAAGGAAAAAAATGAAACTTTTATGAAATCGTAGCTCCCATCTTTACAAGTATTATCACCCAGGTTTCCAGGTTCTAAATGGGTTACAGTTTCTTCTTTACGGTGTAACAAGGTTCTCAGCTTCCACAGACAAATAAAGTCAGACTGACTGCACCGACTGTGAAGGATGCCCAAGACAACGTGATGAAATCCATCACGCAATTGATTGAAAAGCACACTTGTGAGTAAAGACCTTTCAATGTAGGCAGTCTGCATGTCTGTTTTCAATACACAAAATCTTTCAGTTAAACAGGATGAAAACTAACTTCTCAGCCGGACACTTTTAAATATTGCAGAATATCTTCCAAATCTAGGTCTCAACCACAAAATCAAACAAATTCAGATCTATCTCACTCCCTCCGGACATAAAATAGCTACACTTTTAATGGAATGTTAGAATTCTCTGTAATACCAATGGAAAAAAAAATCAACTTTTTCAAAAAAACTCCTTTCTTCAAAGTAGTATGCCTCAGATATCTGGTCCTAAATGGAGTTATAGTTTGTTCTGTTTAGTGTAATGTTCTCAGCTTCCACAGACAAATCAGACAGACTGACTCCTAACTGTGAAGGATACAAAGAAGTGAAACCCACCCCAGCCAATTGATGGACTTGGGACACCTGCCAGTGAGCCTTTCAATGGGCAATCTGCTATCTGATTTCAATACACAAAATCTTTCAGTGAAACAGGGATGGCTTACTACTCAGCCAGCAGGACACGCCCAAAATGTTAAAATATCCTTCAAAGCCTAGGACTCCACAATGATCAACAAATTCAGTTGTCTCCCACTCGGTTTAAATTAATGCTTTTAAAGAAATCCTGCAATACTCTACTTAATGCCAATAAGGAAAAAAAAAAACTTTTGTAAATAGCTCATTTCTATGTGGCATCAGGTTCCAGGTAATAAGCAGGTTATAGTTGTTGTTTGCAGAGTAACACGGTTCTCAACTTCCGAACAAATCAAAGTCAGACTGACTGACTTCTAACTGTGAAGGATGCCTAACACAGCGATGAAAACCCACAGGCAATTGATTGACTACTGACACCTGTGATATAAGCAGGCCTTTCAAATGGCAGTCTACAAGTATAATTTCAATTCAAAAAATCTTCGGTGAAAGCAGGATGAAAATTACTTCTCTGCCACCAGGACACTTTCAAAATTGCAGAATATCATTCTAATCAGGACTCAACAACAATCAAACAAATTCAATTGTCTCACTCCCTCTGGTTATAAAAATTACTACTTTTAATGAGATCCTGCAATTCTCTGCTTAATGCTAATAAGGAAAAAAAAAAAAGAAACTTTTTTTGTGTAAAAAGTGCATCTCCCTTTCTTTATAAATAATATACCTCAGAGTTTCAGGTCTAAATGGAGTTATGTTTGTTCTTTGCAGTGTAGGGTTCTCAGCTTCCACAGACAAATCAAGTCAGGCGGACTTCGCTCTGAGGATGCCTGGCAACAGTGAAGAACCCCACCCTGAGCCAATTGATGTCTCAAGTGACAACTGTGATGTAAGCAGGCCTTTCAATGGGCAGACTGCTATGCAATTCAATACACAAAATTTTTCAGTGAAACCAGGATGAATACCAACTTCTCAGCCAACAGGACACTTTTAAAATGTTGCAAAAATATCATCAAATCCTAGTTCTCATCACAACAATCAAGCAAATTCAGTTGTATCTCACTCCTCTGTTTATAAAATTACTACACTTAATGAATCCTACAATTCTCTGTAATGCAATAAGGAAAAATGAAACTTTTGCCAAAAGCACAGCTCCTTTCTTTAAGTATTATGCCTCACCAGGTTTCCAGGTCCAAATCGGGTATACTTTGTTCTTTGCAGTGTGTAATGTCTCAACTACAGACAAACCAAAAGTCAACTGACTGACTTCTAACTGTAAAGGATGAAACAGCAGTGATAAAACCCACCCACAATCAATTGATGACAGTGACACCTGTGATGTAAGCAGGCCTTTCAATGAGGCAGTCTGCTATGTTGATTTCAATACAAATTCAATAGTGATACGGGATGAAAATGCAATTTCTCAGCCAACAGGACATAACATGCAAGATATCCTTCAAAATCTAGGACTCAACCCAACAATCATGCAAATTCAGATGTTCTCCTCCTCTGGTTATAAAATTACACTTTTAATGGATCCTGCAATTCTCCGCTTAATGACAATAAGGAAAAAAATGAAACTTTTGTAGAAAGTAGCTCTCTTTCTTTTAAGTATTATCCTCGCCAGGTTCAGGTCCTAAATGGAGTTATAGTTTTTTCTTTGCAGTGTGAAGGTTCTCAGCTTTCCCAACAAATCAAAAAGCCAATGACCTTCTAACTGTGAAGGATGTCTAGACAGCAGTAATGAAATGCCACTCAAAACCAATGATGGACTAGTGACACCTGTAATGTAAGCAGGCCTTTCAACATAGGCAGTCTGCTATGTCTGATTCAATACACAAAATCTTTCAGTGAAACCAGGGATGAAAACAACCTCAATGACGGACACTTTTAAAATGTTGCAGAATATCCTTCAAATCTAGGACTCAACCCGAACAATCAAGCAAATTCAGTTGCATCTCCTCCCTCTGGTTATAAAACCACACTGCTATGGAATCATACAATTCTCTGCTTAATACAAATAAGGAAAAAATGAAACTGTTTTGAAAGTACACCTCCTTTCTTACAAGTGTTATGCCTTACCAGGTTTCAGGTCCTAGTGAAGTTAGTTGTTCTTTGCAGTGTAGTATGGTTCAACTACAGGCAAATCAAGTCGACTGACTGACTTCTAACTGTGAGATGACATATACAACAATATAAACCCCACAAAACCAATTGATTGACTAGTGGTAATGGCAAGCCTCTCAATGAGGCAGTCTACTATGTCTGTTCAATACCAAAATTTTCAGATAAACTAGGACCAAACTTAACTTCTCAGCCAGCGGACACTTTTAAAATATTTGCAGAATATCTTTCCAAATCGGTCCTAAACCCAACAATCAAACAAATTCAGCTGTATCCTCCTCGGTTATAAAACTACACTTTAATGGAATCCCAATTCTCTGCTTAATGCCAATAAGGAAAAAAAAACTTTTTATAAGCGCTCTGTTTCTTTAGTTATTATGCCTCACCAGGTTTCAGGTCCTAAATGGGTTATAGTTTGTTCTTTGCAGTGTAGTAGGTTCCCAGCTGCCCAAATCAAAGTCAACTGACTGACTTCGCTGTGATGGATGCCTAAGACATCGTGATGAAACCCCACCATTATCAATTGATTGACTGGTGACACCTGTGTAAACAGGCCTTTCAATGTAGCAGTCTGTTATGTCTGATTTGATACACAAAATCTTTCAGTGAAACCGGATGAAAACTTAACTTCTCAGCCAACAGGACACTTTTAAAATATTGAAAAAATATCCTTCAAATCGAGTCTCTACCACAACATTCCAAGCAATATTCAATTGTATCTCACTCACTCTGATTACAAATACTACACTGAATGGAATCTGCAATTCTCTGCTAATGCCAATAAGGAAAAAATGAAACTTTTGTGAAAAGTAGCTCCATTCTTTCAAGTATTATGTCTTACAAGTTTCCAGGTTCTAAATAGGTTATAGTTCTTCTTTACGTGTAACAAGGTTCTCAGCTTCACAGACAAATCAAAGTCAGACGACGACTAACATGAAGGATGCCTAAGACAACAGTGACATCCCATCACAACCAATTGATTGACAAGTAACACCTGTGATGTAAGCAGGCCTTTCAATGTGAGCAGTCTGCTGTGTCTGTTTTCAATACACAAAATCTTTCAGTTAAACCAGGGATGAAAACTAACTTCTCAGCCAGCAGGTCACTTTTAAAATGTTGCAAAAATATCCTTCCAAATCCTAGGTCTCAACCACAACAATCAAGTAAATTCAGATCTATCTCCTCCCTCTGGTTATAAATGACTACACTTTTAATGGAATCAACAATTCTGCTTAATGCCAAAAGAAAAATAAAATTAAACTTTTTCAAAGCAGCTCCTTTCTTTAATATTATGCCTCACCAGATATACAAGTCTAGATTATAGTTTGTTCTGTTTAGTGTAAATGTTCTCAGCTTCCACAGACAAATCAGACAGACTGACTGACTTCTAACTGTGAGGATGCTAATTCAGCGTGATGAAACCCACCACAGCCAATTGATGGACTTGGACACCTGTATGATAAGAGCCTTTCAATGAGGCAGTCTGCTATATGATTTCAATACACAAATCTTTCAATGAAACCAGGATGAAAACTTAACTACTCAACAACAGGACGTTTAAAATGTTAAAATATCCTTCAAAGCCTAGGACTCATCCACAATGATCAAGCAAATTCGTTGTATCTCACTCCTCTGGTTATAAAAATAATGCACTTTTAAAGAAATCCTGCAATACTCTGCAATGCCAATAAGGAAAAAACTTTTGTAAGCGTAGCTCCTTCTTCCATGTATTAGCCATCACAATTTCAGGTAATAACGGGTTATAGTTGTTGTTTGAGTAACACGGTTCTCAACTTCAGGAACAAATCAAAGTCGACTGACAGCTTCTAACTGTGAAGGATGCCTAACACAGCAGTGATGAAACCCCACAGACCAATTGATTGACTACTGACACTGATATAAGCAGGCCTTTCAATGTAGGCAGTCTGCAATGTCTGTTCAATTCAAAAATCTTTCGGTGAAAAGGGGATGAAAATTTAACTTCTCTGCCAGCAGGACACTTTAAAATATTGAGAATATCATTCCAATCCTAGACTCCCCAACAATCAAACAAATTCAGTTGTATCTCCTCCCTCTGGTTATAAAATTACTACACTTTTAATGGAATCCTGCAATTCTCTGCTTAATGCCAATAAGGAAAAAAAAAAGAAACTTTTTGTATAAAGTGCATCTCCCTTTCTTTATAAATAATATACCTCACCAGGTTTCCAGGTCCTAAATGGAGTTATAGTTTGTTCTTTGCAGTGTAGCAAGGTTCTCAGCTTCCACAGACAAATCAAAGTCAGGCTGACGGACTTCTAACTCTGAAGGATGCCTAAGACAGCAGTGAAGAAACCCCACCCTGAGCCAATTGATTGTCTAGTGACAACTGTGATGTAAGCAGGCCTTTCAATGTAGGCAGACTACTATATCAATTCAATACACAAAAATTTCCAGTGAAACCGGGATGAATAACAACTTCTACTCAGCCAGCAGGACACTTTTAAAATGTTGCAAAATATCCATCAAATCCTAGTTCTCATCAACAATCAAAGCAAATTAGTTGTATCTCCTCCTCTGTTGTAAAATTACTACACGCAATGAATCCTACAATTCTCTGTTTAATGCCAATAAGAAAAAAAATAGAAACTTTTTTGTAGAAAAGCGCCAGCTCCTTTCTTTACAAGTATGCCTCACCAGGTTTCCAGGTCCAAAAATCAGGTTATACTTTGTTCTTTGCGGTGTAATGCTCTCAACTACAGACAAACCAAAATCAGACTGACGGCTTCTAACTGTAAGGATACCAAGACAGCAGTGATGAAACCCCACCACAGTCAATGGATGACAAGTGACACCTGTGATATAGCAGGCCTTTCAATATGAGAAGTCTGCTATGTTTGTTCAATACACAAATTCATTCAGTGAATGCAGGGATGAAAATACAATTTCTCAGCCAACAGGACATAACATGGTACAAATATCCTTCAAAATCTAGAACTCATAACAACCATACAAATTCAATGTTCTCCGCCCTCTGGTTATAAAATTGCTACAATAATGGAATCTGCAATTCTCTGCTTAATGACAATAAAGGAAAAAAATAAAACTTTTTTGTGAAAGTACGTCTCTTTCTTTATAAGTATTATGCCTCACAGGTTGGGTCCTAAATGGGTTATAGTTTTCTTTGCAGTGTGAAAGGTTCCAGCTTTCACAGACAAATCAAAGTCATGCGACTGACTTCTAACCGAAGGATACCTAGACAGCATGACAACCCACCAAGCCAATTGATTGATAGTGACACCTGTGTTGTAACAGGCCTTTCAATGTAGGCAGTCTGCTATGTCAGATTCAAAACACAAAATTTTAAATGAAACCAGGACGAAACAACTGCTCTGACAACAGGACACTTTAAAATATTGCAAATATCCTTAAAACCCTAGTCTCAACCCAACAATAAGCAAATTCAATTGTCAATCCCTGGTTCTAAAAAGTACTACACTTTTGTGGAATCCTGCTCTCTGCTTAATGCCAGGAAAAAATGAAACTTATTGTAAGCATAGCTCCTTGTTACATATTATGCCACCCAGGTTTCAGGTCCTAAATGGGTTATAGTATATTCTTTGCAGTGTAACAAGGTTTCAGCTTACAGACAAATAAAGTCAGACTGACTGACTACAACTGTGAAGGATGTCTAGACAGCAATATTGAAACGCCACTCAGGCCAATTGATGGACTAGTGACACCTGTGTGTGAGCCTTTCAAGCAGGCAGTCTGCTATGTCTGATTCAATACACAAAATCTTTCAGTAAAACCAGGGATGAAAACTTACTTCTCAGCCAGCAGGACCTTTTAAAATGTTGCAAGAATATCCTTCCAAATCCTAGGACTCAACCCAACAATCAAGCAAATCAGTTGCATCTCCTCCCTCTGGTTATAAAATACCACACGCAATGGAATCCTGCAATTCTCTGCTTAATGCAAATAAGGAAAAAAATGAAACTGTTTTAAGTACACCTCCTTTCTTTAAGTATTATGCCTTACCAGGTTTCCAGGTCTAATTGAAGTTATAGTTTATTCTTTGCAGTGTAGTATGGTTCTCAACTACAGGCAAATCAAGTCAGAATGACTGACTTCTAACTGTGAAGATGTATACAGCAGTAAACCCACAAAGCAATTGTTGATAGTGACACCTGTAAAGCAAGCCTCTCAATGAGGCAGTCTGCTATGTCTGATTTCAATACAAAAATTTTTCAGATAAACTGAGGTGAAAACCAACTACTCAACCAGCAGGACACTTTTAAAATGTTACAAATATCTTTCCCAATCCAAAGTTCAACCCCAACAATCAAGCAAAGTCAGCTGTCTCCTCCCTCAGGTTATAAAATTACTACACTTTTAATGGAATCCTCGATTCTCTGCTTAATGCCAATAAGGAAAAAAAGAAACTTTTTAGAAAGCGCTGCTCTGTTCTTATAGTTATTATCTACCAGGTTCCAGGTCCTAAATGGGTTATAGTTTGTTCTTTGCAGTGTGAGTGGTTCTCAGCTTCCAGGCAATCAAAGTCAGACTGACTGACCTAACTGTGATGGATGCCTAAACATGTGATGAACCACCATTATCAATTGATTGACTAGTGACACCTGTGATGTAAGCAGGCCTTTCAATAAGGCAGTCTGTTATGTCTGATTTCGATACAAAATCTTTCAAGTGACAGGATGAAAACTTAACTACTCAGCCAGCAGGACACTTTTAAATGTTGCAAATATCCTTCCAAATCATGGGTCTACCCCAACATTCAAGCAATATTCGGTGTATCTCACTCCTCTGGTTACAAAATACTACATAGATGGAATCCTGCAATTCTCTGCTAGCCAATAAGGAAAAAAAAGAAACTTTGTAAGCGTAGCTCCATTCTTTCAATATTATGTCTTACCAGGTTTCAGGTTCTAAATAAGTTATAGTTTCTTCTTGCAGTGTAACAAGGTTCTCAGCTTCCCAACAAATCAAAGTCAGACTGACTGACTTCTAACTGTGAAGGATGCCTGAACAGTGATGACATCCATCACAGCCAATTGATTGACAGTGACACCTGTGATGTAAAGCAGGCCTTTCAATAGAGGCAATCTGCTGTGTCTGTTTTCAATACCAAAATCTTTCAATTAAACCGGGATGAAACCACTCCAGCCACGGGTCACTTTAAAATGTTGCAAAATATCTTCAATCTAGGTCTCAACCACAACAATCAAGTAAATTAGATCTATCTCCTCCCTCTGGTTATAAAATGACTACACTTTTAATGAATCCAACAATTCTCTGTAATGCCAAAAGGAAAATAATTAAACTTTCTAACGCAACTCCCTTTCTTTACAAGTATTATGCCTCACGGATTTCCTGGTCTAACTGGGTTATGGTTTGATCTAAATGTAGCAATGTTCTCAGCTTCCACAAACAATCAAGACGACTGACGACTTCCAACTGCGGGATGCCTAATACAGCTGTGATGAAACCCCACCACAGCAATTGATGGACTTGTGACACCTGTGATGTAAGCAGGCAGCACAAAATGAGAGTCTGCTATGTCCAATTTCAATACACAAAATCTTTCAGTGAAACCAGGGATAACTTAACTACTCAGCCAACGGACCTTTTAAAATATTGCAAATAACCTTCCAAACCTAGGACTCATCCCAATGATCAAACAAATTCAGTGTATCTCACTCCTCTGGTTATAAATTAATGCACTTTAATGAAATCACAATTCTCTGTAATACCAATAAGGAAAAAATGAAACTTTTGTAGAAAGCAGCTCCTTTCTTCACATATTATGCATCACCGGTTTCCAGGTAATAAATGAGTTATAGTTGTTCTTTGCAAAAGTACGGTTCTCAACTACAGACAATCAAAAGTCAGACTGACTGACTTTAACTGTGAAGGATGCCTAACACAGCAGTGATGAAACCCCACCCAGAGCCTACAGTTGATAATGACACCTGTGATGTAGTAGTCCTTTCAATTTGAGCAGTATACCTTGCCCACAAAATCTTCGGTGAAACCAGGGATGAAAACTTCTTCTCCTTCAACAGGACACTTTTAAAATGTTCCGATATCATTCCAAATCAGGATAACCCCAACAATCAACAAATTCAGTTGATATCTCCTCCCTCTGGTTATAAATTACTACACTTTAATGGAATCACACAATTCTCTGCCAATGCAATAAGAAAAAAAAAAAACTTTTGTATAAGTGCATCCTTTCTTTATAAATAATACCTCACAGGTTTCAGGTCCTAAATGGGTTATAGTTGTTCTTTGCAGTGTAATGTCTCAGCTTCCAAACAAACCAAAGTCAGACTGACTGACTTCTAACTATGAAGGATACTAAGACAGCATGATAAACCCCACCACAACCAATTGATTGACTTGTGACACCTATGATTTAACATGTCTTTCAACACTGGGCAGACTCTTCTCACAATGTCCAATACAAAATACTAAGTGAATCCAGGATGAAAATGCAATTTCTCAGCCAACAGGACACTTTTAAAATGTACCAAAGTCCTTCAATATCCTAGGACACAACCCCAACAATCAGCAAATTCAGATGTTTCGCCCTCCTCTGGTTATAAAATTACTACACATTTAGAGAGCCCTGCAATTCTCCGGCTTAATGCCAATAAAGGAAAAAAAAACAAAACTTTTGGTAAGTGCAGCTCTCTTTAATTATAAGTATTATGAATCACGGTTTCCAGGTCTGAATGGGTATAGTTTTCTTTGCAGTGTGCAGGGTTCTCAACTCACACAAATCAAAGTCATGTGACTGACTTCTAACTGAAGGATGCCTAAGACAACAGTGAAACCCCACGAGCCAATTGATTGCTAGTGACACCTGTTGTAAGCAGGCCTTTCAAAGTAGGCAGTCTGCTATGTCTGATTCAATACACAAAATCTTTCAGAAACAGGGATGAAAACTTAACTTCTGGCAGGACACTTTAAAATGTTGCAAAAAATCTTCAATCCTAGTCTCAACCCAACAATCACCAAATTCAATTGTATCCTCCTCTGGTTATAAAATTACTACACTTTTAATAGAATCCTACACTGCTTTATGCCAATAAGGAAAAAAATAAGTTTTGTAAGCACAGCTCCCTTCTTTACAAGTATTATGACTCACAGGTTTCCAGATCATCGGTTATAGTTTGTTCTTTCCAGTGTAGCACTGCTCTCAGTTCCACAACAAATCAAAGTCAGACTGACTGACACCTAACTATGAGGATACCAAGACAGTGATGAAACCCACCATAGCCAATTGATTGACTAAGCGACACCTGTGATATAAACAGGCCATTCAAGTAGGCAGTCTGCTATGTCTGATTCAATACAAAAATCTTTCCTGAAACTGAGAAAACAACTTCTCAGACAGCAGGACACTTTTAAATGTTAAAATATCCTTCCAAATCTAAGTTTCAACCCAAAAATCAAACAATTTCAGTTGTATCTCTCCTCTGGTTATAAAATTACTACACTTTTAATGGAATCCTGCAATTCTCCTTAATTCAATAAGGAAAAGAAAATGAAACATTTTGTACCGTAGCTCCTTTTTACAATTATGCATACCAGGTTTCAGGTCTAGTGGGTTATAGTTGTTCTTTGCAGTGTGTATGGTTCTCAGCCCACAACCAAATTAAAGTCAGACTGACGACTTCACTATGAGGATATAGACAGAAGTAATGAAACCAACCAGACCAAGCGATTGACTAGTGACACCTGTAATGCCAAGCCTCTCAATGACAGTCACTATGTCTGATTTCAATACACAATTGCCAGATAAACTAGGGATGAAAACACTTCTCCAGCCAACAGAACACTTTTAAAAATTTACAAATATCTTTCCCAATCTAGGTCTCACCAACAATCAACAAATTCACCATATCTCACTCCCTCGGTTATAAAATTACTACTTTTAATGAAATCGCAATTCTCTGTGGCCAATAAGGAAAAAATGAAACTTTTTGAAAGCGTAGCTCCCTTTCTTTACATGTATTATGCATCACCGGTTTCCAGGTAATAAATGGAGTTACAGTTTGTTCTTTGCAGGTAACACAGTTCTCAACTACAGACAAATCAAGTCAGACTGACTGATTTCTAACTATGAAGGATGCCTAACACCAGTGATAAACCCACCAGAGCCAATTGATTGACTAATAGCGCCTGGCAAGTAGCAGGCTTTCAATTGAGCAGTCTGCTATCTGATTTCAATACCAAATCTTTCGGTGAAACCAGGATGACTTAACTACTCAAGAGCAGGACACTTTTAAAATGTTGAGAATATCATTCCAAATCCGGACTCCACCAACAATCAAACAATTCAGGTATCTCACTCCCTCTGGTTATAAAATAACTACCTTATAATGAGATCTGCAATTCTCTAATGCCAATAAGGAAAAAAAAACTTTTTGTATATGCATCTCCCTTTCTTTAAATAATATGCCTCACAGGGTTTCCAGGTCTAAATGGGTTATAGTTTGTTCTTTGCAGTGTAGCAAGGTTCTCAGCTTCCACAGACAAATCAAGTCAGGCAAACTGACTTCTAACTCTGAGGATGCCTAAGACGCAGAAGAACCACCAAGCCAATTGATTGTCTAGTGACACTGTGATGTAAACAGGCCTTTCAATGTAGGCAGACTGCTATGTCAATTCAATACACAAATTTTCAGTGAAACCAGGGATGAATACAACTACTCCAACAAACAGGCCTTTTAAATGTTGCAAAAATATGCATCCAAATCTAACTCTCATCCCAACAATCAAGGAAATTCAGTTGTATCTCACTCCCTCTGGTTATAAAATTACTACACTTTTAATGGAATCCTACATTCTTTGCTTAATACCAATAAGGAAAAAAATAATCTTTGTGAAAGCACAGCTCCTTTCTTCTAGTATTATGCCTCACCGGTTCCAGGTCCAAATCGAGTTATAGTTTGTTCTTTGCAGTGTTAATGCTCTCAGATTCCTGAACAAACCAGATCAGACTGACTGACTAACTGTAATATGCCAGACAGCAGTGATAAACCCACAACCAATTGATTGACTAGTGACACCTGTGATGTGAGGCGTTCAATGTGGAAGTTTGCTATGTCTGATTTCAATACAAATTCTTTCAGTGAACCCAGGGATGGCTTAATTTCTCAACCAGCAGGACCGTTTAGAATATTTAAGTATCCTTCAAAATCCTGGACTCAACCCCCAATCAAGCAAATTCAGATGTTTCTCCTCCCTCTGATTATAAAATTACACTTTTAATGGATCCTGCAATTCTCCGCTTAAAGCCAATAAAGGAAAAAAAAATAAACTTTGTAGAAAGTGCAGCTCTCTTTCTTTATAAAGTATTATGCTGTCGCCAGTTTGATTCAATGGATTGTTCTTTATGAGTGTAGCAAGGTTCTCACCTTTCCTGAACAAATCAAAGACATGCTGACTGACTTCTAACTGTGAAGGATGCCTAAGACAGCAGTGATGAAACCCCACCCTGCCTATTGATTGACTAGTGACACCTGTGTTGTAGCAGGCCTTTCAATGTAGGCAGTCTGCTTAGTCTGATTTCAAATCCAAAAAACACAGGAAACCAGGGATGAAAAAACTATCAGACAGCAGGACACTTTTAAATGTTGCAAAATATCTTCCAAATCCTGGCTCAACCAACAACAAAGCAAATTCAGTTGTATCTCCTCCCTCTAGTTATAAAATTACTACACTTTATTGGAATCCTGCAATTCTCTTAAAGCCAATAAGGAAAAAAATAAACTTTTGTGAAAGTGAATCCCTTTCTTTATAGTATTATGCATCACCAGGTTTCAGGACAAAAACAGGTATAGTTTATTCTTTGTAGTGAAGCAAGGTTCTGTTTCCACAGACAATTAAGTAGGCTGCCAACTTCTAACTCTGAAGGATGCCTAAGACATTGAAACCCACACAGCCAATTGATTGACCAGTGACACCTGTGATGTAAGCAGGCCTTTCAATATGGAAAGTCTTAGGTCTAATTCTACAATTTCATTGAAACCAAGGATAATACTTCTCAGCAGCAAACTTTAAAATGTTGCAAAATATCCTTCCAAATCAAGGTCAACCCCAATCAGGAAAATTCAGTTATTCCTACTCCCTCTGGATATAATTACTACACTTCTAATGGAATACTGCAATTCTCTGCTTAATGCAATGGAAAAAAATGAAACTTTTAGTAAGTACAGTCCTTTCTTTATAGTATCCTACCAAGTTTCAGGTCCTAAATGGGTTAGTTTTTTCTTTGCAGTGTAGTAAGGTTCCCGCTTACAGACAAATCAAAAGTCAGGCTGACTGACTTCTAACTCTGAAGGATGCCTAAGACAGCAGTGAAACCCCACCCAGAGCCAATTGATTGACTACTGACACCTGTGTATAAGCAGGCCCCTTTCAATGTAGGCAATCTGCTATGCAATTCAATACAAAAAGGTATAGTGAAACCAGGATGAATACTTAACTTCTCAGCCAGCGGACACTTTAAAATGTTGCAAAAATATCCTTCCAAATCCTGGGTCTCAAACCCAACAGTAAACAAATTCAGTTATATCTCACTCCTACAGTTTATAAAATTACTACTACACTTTTAATGGAATCTGCAATTCTCTGCTTAATACCTATAAGGAAAAAAATGAAAGTTTTTGAAAAAGCAGCTCACTTTCTTTAAATATTATGACTCCCCAGGTTTCCAGGTCTAATCGAGTTATACTTTATTCTTTGCAATGTGCAATGCTCTCAGCTTCTACAGACAAATCAAAGTCAGACGCTGACTTCTAACTGTGAAGGATAAGACAACAGTGAAACCCACCCACAGCCAATTGAACAAGTAACACCTGTGATGTAAACAGGCCTTTCAATGTAGCAGTCTGCTATATCTGATTTCAATACACAAAATCTTTCAGTGAAACAAGAAATAAAACAACTATAGTCAGCAGGACACTTTAAAAATGTGCAAAAATATCCTCCAAATCCTGGTTTCAATTGCAGGATTCCATTAAAAGTATAGTAATTTTATAACCAGAGGGAGTGAGATACAACTGAATTTGCTTGATTGTTGAGGTAGAGACCTAGGATTTGGAAGGTTATTTTTGCAACATTTTAAAAGTGTCCTGGTGGCTGTGAAGTTAAATTTTCATCCCTAGATTCACTGAATGATTTTGTGTGTCTAAATCAGACATAGCAGACAGCCTACATTGAAAGGCCTGCTTACAGCACAGGTGTCACTAGTCAATCGATTAACTGTGGGTGGGGTTTCATCACTGCTGTCTTAGGCATCCTTCACAGTTAGAAGTCAGTCAGTCTGACATTGACTTGTCAGTGGAAACTGAGAACCTTGTTACACTGCAAAGAACAAACTATAACTCCATTTAGGACCTGGAAACCAGGTGAGGCATAATACTTGTAAAGAAAGGGAGCTACGCTTTCTTCAAAAAGTTTCATTTTTTTCCTTATTGGCATTAAGCAGGTAATTGTAGGATTCCATTAAAAGTGTAGTAATTTTATAACCAGAGGGAGTGAGATGCAACTGGATTAGTTGATTGTTGGGGTTGAGACCTAGGATTTGGAAGGATATTTTTGCAATATTTTTAAAAGTGTCCTGCAGGCTGAGAAGTTAAGTTTTCATCCCTGGTTTCTCTGAAAAATTTTGTGTATTGAAATCACACATAGCAGACTGACTACTTATAGAGGCCTACTTACATCACAGGTGTCACTAGTCGATCAATTGGCTCTGGGTGGGGTTTCATCACTGATGTCAAAGGCATCCTTCACAGTTAGAAGTCAGTCAGCTTGACTTTGATTTGTCTGTGGAAGCTGAGAACATTACTACACTGTAAAGAACAAGCTATAACTATATTTAGGACCTGGAAACCTGATGAGGCATACTACTTATTTTGAAAGGGAGCTGCACTTTCTTCAAAAAGTTTCTTTTTTTTTCCTTATTGGCATTAAGCAGAGAATTGCAGGATTCCATTAAAAGTGAAGTAATTTTATAACCAGAGGGAGTGAGATACAACTGAATTTGCTTCATTGTTGGGGTTGAGTCCTAGGATTCGGAATGATATTCTTGCAACATTTTAAAAGTGTCCTGCTGGCTGAGAAGTTAAGTTTTCATCCCTGGTTTCACTGAAAGATTTTGTGTATTGAAATCAGACATAGCAGACTGCCTACATTGAAAGGCCTGCTTACATCACAGGTGTCATTAGTCAATCAATTGGCTCTGGGTGGGGTTTCATCACTGCTGTGTTAGGCATCCTTCACAGTTAGAAGTCAGTCAGTCTGACTTTGATTTGTCTGTGGAAGTTGAGAACCGTGTTACTCTGCAAAGTACAAACTATAACTCCATTTATTACCTGGAAACCTGGTGATGCATAATACATGTAAAGAATGGGAACTACACTTTCTACAAAAATTTACATTTTTTTCCCTTATTGGCATTAAGCAGAGAATGGCAGGATTTCATTAAAAGTGCATTAATTTTGTAACCAGAGGGCATGAGATACAACTGAATTTGCTTGATCATTGGGGATGAGTCCTAGGCTTTGGAAGGATATTCTTGCAACATTTTAAAAGTGTCCTGCTGGCTGAGAAGTTAAGTTTTCATCCCTGGTTTCACTGAAAGATTTTGTGTATTGAAATCAGACATAGCAGACTGCCTACTTTGAAAGACCGGCTTACATCCCAGGTGTCACAAGTCCATCAATTGGCTGTGGGTGGGGTTTCATCACTGCTGTATTAGGCATCCTAAACAGTTAGAAGTCAGTCAGTCTGTCTTTGATTTGTCTGTGAAAGCTGAGAACCTTGTTACACTGCAAAGAACAAACTATAACTCCATTTAGGACCTGGAAACCTGGTGAGGCATAATACATGTAAATAAAGGGAGCTATGCTTTCTACAAAAAGTTTCATTTTTTTCCTTATTGGCATTAAGCAGAGAATTGCAGGATTCCATTAAAAGTGTAGTCATTTTATAACCATAGGGAGTTAAATACAACTGAATTTGCTTGATTGTTTGGGTTGAGACCTAGGATTTGGAAGGATATTTTTGCAACATTTTAAAAGTGTCCTACTTTCTGAGAAGTTAAGTTGTCATCCCTGGTTTCCCTGAAAGGTTTTGTGTATTGAAATCAGACATAGCAGACTGCCTACATTGAAAGGCCTGCTTACAACACTGGTGTCACTAGTCAATCAATTGGCTCTGGTGGGGTTTCATCACTGCTGTCTTAGGCATCCTTCACAGTTAGAAGTCAGTCAGTCTGACTTTGATTTGACTGTGGCAGCTGAGAACCTTGCTACACTGCAAAGAACAAACTATAACTCCATTTAGGACCTGGAAACCTCGTGAGGCATAATACTTGTAAAGAAAGGGAGCTGTGCTTTCTACAAAAAGTTTCATTTTTTTCCATTATTGGCATTATGCAGAGAATTGCAGGATTCCATTAAAAGTGTAGTAATTTTATAACCAGAAGGAGTGAGATACAACTGAATTTGCTTTATTATTAGGGTAGAGACCTTGGATTTGGAAGGATATTTTTGCAACATTTAAAAGTGTCCTGTTGGCTGAGAAGTTAAGTTTTCATCCCTGTTTTCACTGAACGATTTTGTGTATTGAAATCAGACAGAGCACACTGCCTACATTGAAAGGCCTGCTTACATTACAGGTGTCACTAGTTATTCAATTGACTGTGGTTGGGGTTTCATCACTGCTGTCTTAGGCATCCTTCACAGTTAGAAGTCTGTCAGCATGACTTTGATTTGTCTGTGAAAGCTGAGAACCTTCCTACACTGCAAACAACAAACTATAACTCCATTTAGGACACGGAAACCTGGCGAGGCATAATAGTTATAAAGAAAGAGAGCTGCACTTTCTACAAAAAGTTTCATTTTTTTTTCCTTTATTGGCATTAATCGGAGAATTGCAAGATTCTATTAAAAGTGTAGTAATTTTATAACCAGAGAGACTGAGAAACATCTGAATTTGCTTGATTGTTGGAGTTGAGTCCTAGGATTTTAAAGGATATCATTGCAACATTTTAAAAGTGTCCTACTGGCTGAGAAATTGTGTTTTCATCCCTGGATTCACTGAAAGTATTTGTGTATTGAAATCAGACATAGCAGACTGCCTACATTGAAAGGCCTGCTTACATCACAGGTGTCACTAGTCAATAAATTGGCTGTGGGTGGGGTTTCATCACTGCTGTCTTGGCATCCTTCACAGTTAGAAGTCAGTCAGTCTGACTTTCATTTGTCTGTGGAAGCTGAGAGTATTGCTACACTGCAAAGAACAAACTATAACTCGATTTAGGACCTGGAAACCTGGTGAGGCATAATATTTATAAAGAAAGGGAGCTGCACTTTCTACAAAAAGGTTCACTTTTTTTCCTTATTGGCATTAAGCAGAGAATTGCAGGATTCCATTAAAAGTGAAGTAATTTTATAACCAGAGGGAGTGAGATACAACTGAATTTTCTTGATTGTTGTGGTTGAGACCTAGGATTTGGAAAGATATTTTTGCAACATTTTAAAAGTGTCCTGTTGGCTGAGAAGTTAACTTTTCATCCCTGGTTTCACTGAAAGATTTTGTGTATTGAAATCAGACTGAGCAGACTGCCTACATTGAAAGGCCTGCTTACATCACAGGTGTCACTAGTCAAGCAATTGGCTCTGGGTCAGGTTTCATCACTGCTGTCTTAGGCATCCTTCACAGTTAGAAGTCAGTCAGTCTGACTTTGATTTGTCTGTGGAAGCTGAGAACCTTGTTACACTGTAAAGAACAAACTATATCTCCATTTAGGACCTGGAAACCTGGTGAGGCATTATACTTGTAAAGAAAGGGAGCTACGCTTTCTACAAAACGTTTCATTTTTTTTTCTTATCGGCATTAAGCAGAGAAATGCAGGATTCCATTAAAAGTGTAGTAATTTTATTACCAGAGGGAGTGAGATACAACTGAAATTGCTTGATTTTTGGGGTTGAAACCTAGGATTTGGAAGGATATTTTTACAGCAATTTAAAAGTGTCCTGCTGGCTGAGAAGTTAAGTTTTCATCTCTAATTTCACTGAAAGATTTTGTGTATTGAAATCAGACATAGCAGACTGCCTACATTGAAAGGCCTGTTTACATCACAGGTGCCACTACTCAATCAATTGGCTGGGGGTGGGGTTTCATCACTGCTGTCTTGGCATCCTTCATAGTTAGATGTTAGTCAATCTGACTTTGATTTGTCTGTGGAAGCTGAGAGCATTGTTACACTGCAAAGAACAAACTATAACTCGATTTAGGACCTGGAAAACTGGGGAGTCATAATACTTGTAAAGAAAGGGAGCTGCGCTTTCTACAAAAAGCTTCATTTTTTTTCCTTATTGGCATTAAGCAGGCAATTGTAGGATTCCATTAAAAGTGTAGTAATTTTATAACCAGAGGGAATGAGATACAACTGAATTTGCTTGATTGTTGGGGTTGAGACCCAGGATTTGGAAGGATATTTTTGCAACATTTTAAAAGTGTTCTGCTGGCTGAGAAGTTAAGTTTTCATCCCTGGTTTCACTGAAAGATTTTGTGTATTGAAATCAAACCTAGCATACTGCCTATATTGAAAGGCTTGCTTACATCACAGGTGTCACTAGTCCTTCAATTGGCTGTGGGTTGGGTTTCATCACTGCTGTCTTAGGCATCCTTCACAGTTAGAAGTCAGTCAGTCTGACTTTGATTTGTCTGTGGAAGCTGAGAACACTGCTATACTACAAAGAACAAACTATAACTCAATTTAGGACCTGGATATCTGGTGAGGCATAATACTTGTAAAGAAAGGGAGCTGCGCTTTCTACAAAAAGTTTAATTTTTTTCCTTATTGGCATTAAGCAGAGAATTGCAGGATTCCATTAAAAGTGTAGTCATTTTTTAACCAGAGGGAGTGAGATACAACTGAATTTGCTTGATAGTTGTGGTTGAGACCTAGGATTTGGAAGGATATTTTTGCAACATTTTAAAAGTGTCCTGCTGGCTGAGAAGATAGTTTGCATCCCTGGTTTCACTGAAAGATTTTATGTATTGAAATCAGACATAGCAGACTGCCTACATTGAATGGCCTGCTTACATCACAGGTGTTACTAGTCCATCAATTGGCTCTGGGTGGTGTTTCATCACTGCTGTCTTAGGCATCCTTCTCAGTTAGAAGTCAGTCAGTCTGACTTTGATTTGTCTGTGGAACCTGAGAACCTTGTTACTCTGCAAAGAACAAACTTTAACTCCATTTAGGGCCTGGAAGCCAGGTGAGGCATAATACATGTAAAGAAAGGGAGCACCGCGTTCTACTAAAAGTTTCATTTTTTTCCCTGATTGGCATTAAGCAGAGAATTGCAGGATTTCATTAAAAGTGTAGTAATTTTATAATCAGAGGGAGTGAGATACAACTGAATTTGCTTGATAGTTTGGGATGAATCCTAGGATTTGGATGGATATTCTTGCAACATTTCAAAAGAGTCCTGCTGGCTGAGAAGTTAAGTTTTCATCCTTGGTTTCACTGAAAGATTTTGTGTATTGAAATCAGACATAGCAGACTGCCTACATTGAAAGGCCTGCTTACATCACAGGTGTCACTAGTCCATCAATTGACTCTGGGTGGGGTTTCATAACTGCTGTCTTAGGCATCCTTCACAGTTAGAAGTAAGTCAGTCTGGATTTGACTTGTCAGTGGAAGCGGAGAACATTGCTACACTACAAAGAACATACTATAACTCCAATTAGGACCTGGAAATCTGGTGAGGCATATTACTTGTAAAGAAAGGAGCTGTGCTTTCTACAAAAAGTTTCATTTTTTTTTCCTTATTGGCATTAAGCAGAGAATTGCAGGACTCCAATAAAAGTGTAGTAATTTTATAACCAGAGGGAATGAGAAACAACTGAATTTGCTTGATTGTTGGGGTAGAGACCTACGATTTGGAATGATATTTTTGCAACAATTTAAAAGTGTCCTGCTGGCTGAGAAGTTAAGTTTTCATCCCTGGTTTCACTGAAAGATTTTGTGTATAGACATCAGACATAGCAGACTGCCTACATTGAAAGGCCTGCTTACATCACAGGTGTCACTAGTCAATCAATTGGATGAGGGTGGGGTTTCATCACTGCTGTCTTAGGCATCCTTCACAGTTAGAAGTCAGTCAGTCTGACTTTGATTTGTCTGTGGAAGCTGAGAACATTTTACACTGCAAAGAACAAACTATAACTCCATTTAGGACCTAGAAACCTGGTGAGGCATAATACTTGTAAAGAAAGGGAGATACTTCTCTACAAAAGTTTATTTTTTTCATTATTTTCATTAAGCAGAGAATTGACGGATCCCATTAATAGTGTAGTAATTTTATAACCAGAGGGAGTGAGATACAACTGAATTTGCTTGATTGTTGGGGTTGAGACCTAGGATTTGGAAGGTTATTTTTGCAACATTTTAAAAGTGTCCTGCTGGCTGAGAAGATGAGTTTTCATACCGGTTTCCCTTAAAGATTTTGTGTATTGAAATCAGACATAGCAGACTGCCTACATTGCAAGGCCTGTTTTCATCACAGGTGTCACTAGTCAATCAATTGGCTCTGGGTGGTGTTTCATCACTGCTTTCTTCTGCATCCTTCACAGTTAGAAGTCAGTCAGTCTGACTTTGATTTGTCTGTGGAAGCTGAGAACCTTGCTGCACCTGCAAAGAACAAACTATAACTCCATTTAGTACCTGGAAACCTGGTGAGGCATAATACTTGTAAAGAAAGGGAGCTGTGCTTTCTACAAAAAGTTTCATTTTTTTTCCCTTATTGGCATTAAGCAGAGAATTGCAGTATTCCATTAAAAGTGTAGTAATTTTATAACCAGAGGGAGTGAGATACAACTGAATTTGCTTGATTGTTGGGGTAGAGACCTAGGATTTGGAAGGATATTTTTGCAACATTTTAAAAGTGTCCTGCTTTCTGAGAAGTTAAGTTTTCATCCCTGGTTTCACTGAAAGATTTTGTGTATCGAAATCAGACATAGCAGTCTGCCTACATTGAAAGGCCTGCTTACATCACTGGTGTCACTAGTCAATCTATTAACTGTGGGTGGGGTTTCATCACTGCTGTCTCAGGCATCCTTCACAGTTAGAAGTCAGTCAGTCTGACTTTGATTTGTCTGTGGAAACTGAGAACTTTGTTACACTGCAAAGAACAAACTATAACTCCATTTAGGTCCTGGAAACCTGGTGAGGCATAATACTTGTAAAGAAAGGGGAGATACTCTTTCTACAAAAAGTTTCATTTTTTTTTCCTTATTTTCATTAAGCAGAGAATTGCCGGATCCCATTAATAGTCTAGTAATTTTATAACCAGAGGGACTGACATACAACTGAATTTGCTTGATTGTTGGGGTTGAGACCTAGGATTTGGAAGGATATTTTTTGCAACATTTTAAAAGTGTCCTGCTGGCTGAGAAGATAGTTTTCATCCCTGGTTTCACTGAAAGATTTTATGTATTGAAATCAGACATAGCAGACTGCCTACATTGAATGGCCTGCTTACATCACAGGTGTTACTAGTCCATCAATTGGCTCTGGGTGGTGTTTCATCACTGCTGTCTTAGGCATCCTTCTCAGTTAGAAGTCAGTCAGTCTGACTTTGATTTGTCTGTGGAACCTGAGAACCTTGTTACTCTGCAAAGAACAAACTTTAACTCCATTTAGGACCTGGAAGCCAGGTGAGGCATAATACATGTAAAGAAAGGGAGCACCGCGTTCTACTAAAAGTTTCATTTTTTTCCCTGATTGGCATTAAGCAGAGAATTGCAGGATTTCATTAAAAGTGTAGTAATTTTATAATCAGAGGGAGTGAGATACAACTGAATTTGCTTGATCGTTGGGGATGAATCCTAGGATTTGGAAGGATATTCTTGCAACATTTCAAAAGAGTCCTGCTGGCTGAGAAGTTAAGTTTTCATCCTTGGTTTCACTGAAAGATTTTGTGTATTGAAATCAGACATAGCAGACTGCCTACATTGAAAGGCCTGCTTACATCACAGGTGTCACTAGTCCATCAATTGACTCTGGGTGGGGTTTCATAACTGCTGTCTTAGGCATCCTTCACAGTTAGAAGTAAGTCAGTCTGAATTTGACTTGTCAGTGGAAGCGGAGAACATTGCTACACTACAAAGAACATACTATAACTCCAATTAGGACCTGGAAATCTGGTGAGGCATATTACTTGTAAAGAAAGGGAGCTGTGCTTCCTACAAAAAGTTTCATTTTTTTTTTCCTTATTGGCATTAAGCAGAGAATTGCAGGACTCCAATAAAAGTGTAGTAATTTTATAACCACAGGGAATGAGAAACAACTGAATTTGCTCGATTGTTGGGGTAGAGACCTACGATTTGGAATGATATTTTTGCAACAATTTAAAAGTGTCCTGCTGGCTGAGAAGTTAAGTTTTCATCCCTGGTTTCACTGAAAGATTTTGTGTATAGACATCAGACATAGCAGACTGCCTACATTGAAAGGCCTGCTTACATCTCAGGTGTCACTAGTCAATCAATTGGATGAGGGTGGGGTTTCATCACTGCTGTCTTAGGCATCCTTCACACTTAGAAGTCAGTCAGTCTGACTTTGATTTGTCTGTGGAAGCTGGGAAAATTTTTACACTGCAAAGAACAAACTATAACTCCATTTAGGACCTGGAAACCTGGTGAGGCATAATACTTGTAAAGAAAGGGGAGATACTCTCTCTACAAAAAGTTTTATTTTTTTTCATTATTTTCATTAAGCAGAGAATTACCGGATCCCATTAATAGTGTAGTAATTTTATAACTAGAGGGACTGAGATACAACTGAATTTGCTTGATTGTTGGGGTTGAGACCTAGGATTTGGAAGGTTATTTTTTGCAACATTTTAAAAGTGTCCTGCTGGCTGAGAAGATGAGTTTTCATACCGGGTTTCACTTAAAAATTTTGTGTATTGAAATCAGACATAGCAGACTACCTACATTGCAAGGCCTGTTTTCATCACAGGTGTCACTAGTCAATCAATTGGCTCTGGGTGGTGTTTCATCACTGCTTTCTTCTGCATCCTTCACAGTTAGAAGTCAGTCAGTCTGACTTTGATTTGTCTGTGGAAGCTGAGAACCTTGCTGCACCGCAAAGAACAAACTATAACTCCATTTAGTACCTGGAAACCTGGTGAGGCATAATACTTGTAAAGAAAGGGAGCTGTGCTTTCTACAAAAAGTTTCATTTTTTTTCCCTTATTGGCATTAAGCAGAGAATTGCAGTATTCCATTAAAAGTGTAGTAATTTTATAACCAGAGGGAGTGAGATACAACTGAATTTGCTTGATTGTTGGGGTAGAGACCTAGGATTTGGAAGGATATTTTTTGCAACATTTTAAAAGTGTCCTGCTTTCTGAGAAGTTAAGTTTTCATCCCTGTTTTCACTGAAAGATTTTTCGTACCGAAATCAGACATAGCAGTCTGCCAACATTGAAAGGCCTGCTTACATCACAGGTGTCACTAGTCAATCTATTAACTGTGGGTGGGGTTTCATCACTGCTGTCTCAGGCATCCTTCACAGTTAGAAGTCAGTCAGTCTGACTTTGATTTGTCTGTGGAAACTGAGAACTTTGTTACACTGCAAAGAACAAACTATAACTCCATTTAGGTCCTGGAAACCTGGTGAGGCATAATATTTGTAAAGAAAGGGAGATACTCTTTCTACAAAAAGTTTCATTTTTTTTTCCTTATTTTCATTAAGCAGAGAATTGCCGGATCCCATTAATAGTCTAGTAATTTTATAACCAGAGGGACTGACATACAACTGAATTTGCTTGATTGTTGGGGTTGAGACCTAGGATTTGGAAGGATATTTTTGCAACATTTTAAAAGTGTCCTGCTGGCTGAGAAGATGAGTGTTCATACCGGGTTTCCCTTAAAGATTGTGGCCCAGATATTCAAAAGGGTTGCTCCATGCGCAACAGGGTTGCGCATGCGCTAGTCCTACATTGCGCCATTCTGCGATATTCAGCAGGAGGCAGTTGCTCCACTTGCAACAGGTTGCGCAAAAGAGCAATGCAAATGAATGCATGCTCAACAGGAGGGAGAGGAACCATGCATAAGCTGTGCAACCTGATATTCAGTCGGGTTGTGCAGAGTTGTGCATGCGCAACCCCCAACCTGCGCCTGCACAACCTTGAGCCAAAAAAAAAAGGATCAAGTTGAGGGCCACCCACAGGTGAGCTGCTGTATTGCAGGGCACAACACAGCAGCTGCCACCCCTGCCTGGCCCCCAACTCGGTCCCTGTGCCCCCCCACCAGCCCGATCGCGGGCATCACAGTTACATGAAACCCCCACACATCTCCCACAGCCCGATCGCGGGCAGTACACGTACATGAACCCCACACACACATCTCCCACAGCCCGATCACGGGCAGTACAAATACATGAACCCCCCTCACACACATCTCCCACAGCCCGATCACGGGCAGTACAAATACATGAACCCCCACACACACACATCTCCCACAGCCCGATCGCGGGCAGAACCTACATGAACCCCCAGTGCCCGATCGCGGGCAGAATGTAACTCTCCCCAGCTCGAATAACTCCTGGTGGTCCAGTGGACCGTAAAGCCCGATCATGGGCAGAATGTCACAGCACAACCCCCAAAACATCTCCTGGTGTCTAGTGTCCCCCCACCACCACGAAGCCCCTCCACCCCGCTTCCCCCACCCACAGCCCGTTAGACGACAGCATCCCACCGCCTGCCGCCCGCCGCCGCCGACTGACTGTCGGTAGGGCTGCGCGCCCGTGAAACGTGGCTCTGCCAATGGGCATGCAGCCCTGCGGACGGTCAGTCGATAATGACGGCGAGCAACAACGAGTGGGATGCTAACCCACCGGCTGCGAAGGCAGGGTGGAGAACTAACAATGGGTGGAGTGGGACACCTGAACAAGGAGATGTTTGGGGGTTGTGCTGTAACATTCTACCCATAATTGGGCAATTGGGGGCATACAGGTTCTGCCCGCGATCGGGCTGTTGGAGATTGTGTGGGGGGCGTATGTCGTGTTCTGCCGCGATCGAGCTGTGGGAGATATGGGCGGCATACATGTACGTGTTCTGCCCACGATCGGGCTGTGGAGATAATGGAAACGCGACGTCTGTTCTGCCCGCGATCGGGCTGTGGAGATGTGAAGCGTACATCGTGTTCTGCCCGCGATCGGGCTGTGGAGATGTGTGGGGGTGACATGTACGTGTTCTGCCCGCGATCGGGCTGTGGGAGATGTGTGGGGGTGACATGTCGTGTTCTGCCCGCGATCGGGCTGTGGGAGATGTGTGGGGCGACATGTACGTGTTCTGCCCGCGATCGGCTGTGGGAGATGTGTGTGTGGGGGCGACATGTACGTGTTCTGCCCGCGATCGGGCTGTGGGAGATGTGTGGGGGGTGTCAAGTAACTGTGATGCCCGCAATCGGGCTGCATTGTGCGTCGGTCCCCGACGACTGCTGCCTGGCAGGGTGGCCAGGAGCAAGTCCTCGGGGATCGGTGCACCTACATGCAAATGGCATGCAAATGGGGCCATAAATAGATGCAAATGGCCCCCCCGGCACCTTGCATAAATTATGGCCCCATTTGCATGTCACCTTTTGCATATCGGAAATTTGAGCATGGCGCAATGGTACTTGCACCAACGCAAGTTTAATGCTCAACTCTGGCAACTTGCGGTAGCCCAAGTTCCACTGCGCCATGCGCAAGTGCTGTGGCTCGGGGGTGATATTCAAAGGAGTTGCTCAACAGCGCAACTCCTTTGAATATCACCCCGGCCACACCCCTGCACAACTATTTTGAGCGGCGCAGGGGCTTGCGCCTCAGACTGGCGCAGTTTGAATATCTGGGCCTTTGTGTATTGAAATCAGACATAGCAGACTACCTACATTGAAAGGCCTGTTTGCATCACAGGTGTCACTAGTCAATCAATTGGCACTGGGTGGGGTTTCATCACTGCTTTCTTCTGCATCCTTCACAGTTAGAAGTCAGTCAGTCTGACTTTGATTTGTCTGTGGAAGCTGAGAACCTTGCTGCACCACAAAGAACAAACTATAACTCCATTTAGTACCTGGAAACCTGGTGAGGCATAATACTTGTAAAGAAAGGGAGCTGTGCTTTCTACAAAAAGTTTCATTTTTTTTCCATTATTGGGATTAAGCAGAGAATTGCAGTATTCCATTAAAAGTGTAGTAATTTTATAACCAGAGGGAGTGAGATGCAACTGAATTTGCTTGATTGTTGGGGTAGAGACCTAGGATTTGGAAGGACATTTTTGCAACATTTTAAAAGTGTCCTGCTTTCTGAGAATTTAAGTTTTCATCCCTGGTCTCACTGAAAGATTTTGCGTATCGAAATCAGACGTAGCAGTCTGCCTACATTGAAAGGCCTGCTTACATCACAGGTGTCACTAGTCAATCTATTAACTGTGGGTGGGGTTTCATCACTGCTGTCTTAGGCATCCTTCACAGTTAGAAGTCAGTCAGTCTGACTTTGATTTGTCTGTGGAAACTGAGAACTTTGTTACACTGCAAAGAACAAACTATAGCTCCATTTAGGACCTGGAAACCTGGAGAGGCATAATGCTTGTAAAGAAAGGGAGCTACGCTTTCTACAAAAAGTTTCATTTTTTTTTCCTTATTGGCATTAAGCAGAGAATTGTAGGATTCCATTAAAAGTGTAGTAATTTTATAACCAGAGGGAGTGAGATACAACTGGATTTGTTGATTGTTGGGGTTGAGACCTAGGATTTGGAAGGATATTTTTGCAACATTTTAAAAGTGTCCTGCAGGCTGAGAAGTTAAGTTTTCATCTCTGGTTTCTCTGAAAAATTTGGTGTATTGAAATCAGACATAGCAGACTGCCTAATTTGAGGCCTGCTTACATCACAGTTGTCACTAGTCAATCAATTGGCTCTGGGTGGGGTTTCATCACTGCTGTCTAAGGCATCCTTCACAGTTAGAAGTCAGTCAGCTTGACTTTGATTTGTCTGTGGAAGCTGAGAACCTTACTACACAGCAAAGAACAAGCTATAACTATATTTAGGACCTGGAAACCTGGTGAGGCATAATACTTATATAGAAAGGGAGCTGCACTTTCTTCAAAAAGTTTCTTTTTTTTTCCCTTATTGGCATTAAGCAGAGAATTGTAGGATTCCATTAAAAGTGTAGTAATTTTATAACCAGAGGGAATGAGATACAACTGAATTTGCTAGATTGTTGGGGTTGAGTCCTAGGATTTGGAATGATATTCTTGCAACATTTTAAAAGTGTCCTGCTGGCTGAGAAGTTAAGTTTTCATCCCTGGTTTCACTGAAAGATTTTGTGTATTGGAATCAGACATAGCAGACTGCCTACATTGAAAGGCCTGCTTACATCACAGGTGTCAATAGTCAATCAATTGGCTATGGGTGGGGTTTCATCACTGCTGTGTTAGGCATCCTTCACAGTTAGAAGTCAGTCAGTCTGACTTTGATTTGTCTGAGGAAGCTGAGAACCTTGCTGCACTGCAAAGAACAAACAATAACTCCATTTAGGACCTGGAAACCTGGTGAGGCATAATACTTGTAAAGAAAGGGAGCTGTGCTTTCTACAAAAAGTTTCATTTTTTTCCTTATTGGCAATAAGCAGAGAATTGCAGGACTCCAATAAAAGTGAAGTAATTTTATAACCAGAGGGAATGAGATACAACTGAATTTGCTTGATTGTTGGGGTAGAGACCTACGATTTGGAATGATATTTTTGCAACATTTTAAAAGTGTCCTGCTGGCTGAGAATTAAGTTTTCATCCCTGGTTTCACTGAAAGATTTTATGTATTGAAATCAGACATAGCATACTGCCTACATTGAAAGGCCTGCTTACATCACAGGTGTTACTAGTCCATCAATTGGCTCTGGGTGGGGTTTCATCACTGCTGTCTTAGGCATCCTTCTCAGTTAGAAGTCAGTCAGTCTGACTTTGATTTGTCTGTGGAACCTGAGAACACTGCTTACTGCAAGAACAAACTTTAACTCAATTTAGGACCTGGAATCCAGGTGAGGCATAATACATGTAAAGAAAGGAGCTGACCGCTTTCTACAAAAGTTTCATTTTTTTCCCTGATTGGCATTAAGCAGAGAATTGCAGGATTTCATTAAAAGTGTAGTAATTTTATAATCAGGGGAGTGAGATACAACTGAATTTGCTTGATCGTTGGGGATGAATCCTAGGATTTGGAAGGATATTCTTGCAACATTTCAAAAGAGTCCTGCTGGCTGAGAAGTTAAGTTTTCATCCTTGGTTTCACTGAAAGATTTTGTGTATTGAAATGAGACATAGCAGACTGCCTACATTGAAAGGCCTGCTTACATCACAGGTGTCACTAGTCCATCAATTGACTCTGGGTGGGTTTCATCACTGCTGTCTTAGGCATCCTTCACAGTTAGAAGTCAGTCAGTCTGACTTTGATTTGTCTGTGGAAGCTGAGAACCTTGTTACTCTGCAAAGAACAAACTTTAACTCCATTTAGGACCTGGAAGTCAGGTGAGGCATATTACATGTAAAGAAAGGGAGCTGCTTCTACTAAAAGTTTCATTTTTTCCCTGATTGGCATTAAGCAGAGAATTGCAGGATTTCAATAAAAGTGTAGTAATTTTATAATCACAGGAAGAGAAACAACTGAATTTGCTCGATCGTTGGGGATGAATCCTACGATTTGGATGGATATTTTGCAACATTTTAAAAGTGTCCTGCTGGCTGAGAAGTTAAGTTTTCATCCCTGGTTTCACTGAAAGATTTTGTGTATAGACATCAGACATAGCAGACTGCCTACATTGAAAGGCCTGCTTACATCACAGGTGTCACTAGTCAATCAATTGGATGAGGGTGGGGTTTCATCACTGCTGTCTTAGGCATCCTTCACAGTTAGAAGTCAGTCAGTCTGACTTTGATTTGTCTGTGGAAGCTGAGAACCTTGTTACACTACAAAGAACAAACTATAACTCCATTTAGGACCTGGAAACCTGGTGAGGCATAATACTTGTAAAGAAAGGGAGCTACGCTTTCTACAAAAAGTTTCTATTTTTTTCATTATTGTCATTAAGCAGAGAATTACAGGACTCCATTAATAGTGTAGTAATTTTATAACCAGAGGGAGTGAGATACAACTGAATTTGCTTGATTGTTGGGGTTGAGACCTAGGATTTGGAAGTTATTTTTGCAACATTTAAAAGTGTCCTGCTGGCTGAGAAGATAAGTTTTCATATCGGGTTTCACTGAAAGATTTTGTGTATTGAAATCAGACATAGCAGACTGCCTACATTGAAAGGCCTGCTTACATCACAGGTGTCACTAGTTAATCAATTGGCTGTAGGTGGGGTTTCATCACTGCTGTCTTGGCATCCTTCACAGTTAGAAGTCAGTCAGCTGGACTTTGATTTGTCTGTGGAAGCTGAGAACCTTGCTGCACTGCAAAGAACAAACTATAACTCCATTTAGTACCTGGAAACCTGGTGAGGCATAATACTTGTAAAGAAAGGGACTGTCTCTCTACAAAAAGTTTCATTTTTTTTCCTTATTTTCATTAAGCAGAGAATTGCCGGATCCCATTAATAGTGTAGTAATTTTATAACCAGAGGGAGTGAGATACAACTGAATTTGCTTGATTGTTGGGGTTGAGACCTAGGATTTGGAAGGTTATTTTTGCAACATTTTAAAAGTGTCCTGCTGGCTGAGAAGATGAGTTTTCATATCGGGTTTCCCTTAAAGATTTTGTGTATTGAAATCAGACATAGCAGACTGCCTACATTAAAAGGCCTGTTTACATCACAGGTGTCACTAGTCAATCAATTGGCTCTGCGTGGGGTTTCATCACTGCTTTCTTCTGCATCCTTCACAGTTAGAAGTCAGTCAGTCTGACTTTGATTTGTCTGTGGAAGCTGAGAACCTTGCTGCACTGTTAAGAACAAACTATAACTCCATTTAGTACCTGGAAACCTGGTGAGGCATAATACTTGTAAAGAAAAGGAGCTCTGCTTTCTACAAAAAGTTTCATTTTTTTCCCTTATTGGCATTAAGCAGACAATTGCAGTATTTCATTAAAAGTGTAGTAATTTTATAACCAGAGGGAGTGAGATACAACTGAATTTGCTTGATTGTTGGGGTAGAGACCTACGATTTGAAAGGTTATTTTTGCAACATTTTTAAAAGTGTCCTGCTTTCTGAGAAGTTAGGTTTTCATCCCTGTTTTCACTGAAAGATTTTGCGTATCGAAATCAGACATAGCAGTCTGCCTACATTGAAAGGCTTGCTAACATCACAGGTGTCACTAGTCAATCAATTGGCTGTGGGTGGGGTTTCATCACTGCTGCCTTAGGCATCCTTCACAGTTAGAAGTCAGTCAGTCTGACTTTGATTTGTCTGTGGAAGCTGAGAACTTTGCTACACTGCAAAGAACAAACTATAACTCCATTTAGGACCTGGAAACCTGGTGAGGCATAATGCTTGTAAAGAAAGGGAGCTACGCTTTCTACAAAAAGTTTCTTTTTTTTTTCCTTATTGGCATTAAGCAGAGAATTGTAGGATTCCATTAAAAGTGTAGTAATTTTATAACCAGAGGGAATGAGATACAACTGAATTTGCTTGATTGTTGGGGTTGAGTCCTAGGATTTGGAATGATATACTTGCAACATTTTAAAAGTGTCCTGCTGGCTGAGAAGTTAAGTTTTCATCCCTGGTTTCACTGAAAGATTTTGTGTATTGGAATCAGACATAGCCGACTGCCTACATTGAAAGGCCTGCTTACATCACAGGTGTCAATAGTCAATCAATTGGCTATGGGTGGGGTTTCATCACTGCTGTGTTAGGCATCCTTCACAGTTAGAAGTCAGTCAGTCTGACTTTGATTTGTCTGTGGAAGCTGAGGAACACTTGCTACACTACAAGGAACAAACTATAATCCAATTTAGGACCTGGAAACTGGTGAGGCATAATACTTGTAAGTAAGGAGCTGTGCTTTCTACAAAAGTTTCATTTTTTTTCCATTATTAGCTTTAAGCAGAGAATTGCAGGACTCCAATAAAAGTGAAGTAATTTTATAACCAGAGGGAATGAGATACAACTGAATTTGCTTGATTGTTGGGGTAGAGACCTACGATTTGGAATGATATTTTTGCAACATTTTTAAATTGTCCTGCTGGCTGAGATGTTAAGTTTTCATCCCTGGTTTCACTGAAAGATTTTGTGTATTGAAATCAAACCTAGCATACTGCCTATATTGAAAGGCCTGCTTACATCACAGGTGTCACTAGTCCATCAATTGGCTGTGGGTGGGGTTTCATCACTGCTGTCTTAGGCATCCTTCACAGTTAGAAGTCAGTCAGTCTGACTTTGATTTGTCTGTGGAAGCTGAGAACATTGCTACACTACAAGGAACAAACTATAATTCAATTTAGGACCTGGAAATCTGGTGAGGCATAATACTTGTAATGTAAGGGAGCTGCGCTTTCTACAAAAAGGTTAATTTTATTTTTCCTTATTGGCATTAATCAGAGAATTGCAGTATTTCATTAATAGTGTAGTAATTTTATAACCAGAGTGAGCGAGATACAACTGAATTTGCTTGATTGTTGGGGTTGAGACCTAGGATTTGGAAGGTTATTTTTGCAACATTTTAAAAGTGTCCTGCTGGCTGAGAAGATGAGTTTTCATATCGGGTTTCCCTTAAAGATTTTGAGTATTGAAATCAGACATAGCAGACTGCCTAATTTGAGAGGCCTGCTTACATCACAGTTATCACTATTCAATCAATTGGCTCTGGGTGGGGTTTCATCACTGCTGTCTAAGGCATCCTTCACAGTTAGAAGTCAGTCAGCTAGACTTTGATTTGTCTGTGGAAGCTGAGAACCTTACTACACTGCAAAGAACAAGCTATAACTATATTTAGGACCTGGAAACCTGGTGAGGCATAATACTTATATATGAAAGGGAGCTGCACTTTCTTCAAAAGTTTTCTTTTTTCCTTATTATTGGCATTAAACGAGAGAATTATAGGATTCAATTAAAGTGTAGTAATTTTATAACCAGAGAAATGAGACACAACTAGAATTTGCTAGATTGTTGGGGTTGAGTCCTAGGATTTGGAATGATATTCTTGCAACATTTATAAAGTGTCCTGCTGGCTGAGAAGTTAAGTTTTCATCCCTGGTTTCACTGAAAGATTTTGTGCATGGAATCAGACATAGCAGACTGCCTCACATTGAAGGCCTGCTTACATCACAGGTGTCAATAGTCAATCAATTGGCTATGGGTGAGATTTCATCACTGCTGTGTTTAGCATGCCTTCACAGTTAGAGTCAGTCAGTCTGATTTTGGATTTGTCTGTGGAAGCTGAGAACTTTGCTGCACTACAAAGAACAAACCAATAACTCCATTTAGGACCTGGAAACCTGGTGAGGCATAATACTTGTAAAGAAAGGGGCTGTGCATTCTACAAAAAGTTTCATTTTTTCTTATTATTAGTAGAAATTGCAGGACTCAATAAAAGTAGAAGTAATTTTATAACCAGAGGAATGAGATACAACTGAATTTGCTTGATTGTTGGGGTTTGAGACCTACGATTTGGAATGTATATATTTTACAACATTTTTAAGTTGTCCTGCTTGCTGAGATGCTAAGTTTCATCCCTAGTTTCACTGAAAGATTTGTGTATTGAAATCATACACAGACTACCTACATTGGAAAGGCCTGCTTACATCACAGGTGTCACTAGTCCTTCAATTGGCTGTGGGTGGGGTTTCATCACTGCTGTCTTAGGCATCCTTCACAGTTAGAAGTCAGTCAGTCTGACTTTGATTTGTCTGTGGAAGCTGAGAACACTGCTATACTACAAAGAACAAACTATAACTCAATTTAGGACCTGGATATCTGGTGAGGCATAATACTTGTAAAGAAAGGGAGCTGCGCTTTCTACAAAAAGTTTAATTTTAATTTTTCCTTATTGGCATTAAGCAGAAGTTGCGGAGTTCCATTAAGTGTAGTCATTTTTTTTAACCAGAGGTGAGATACAACTAGATTTACTTGATAGTTGTGGATTTGAGTTCTAGGATTTGGGAAGGATATTTTTACAACATTTGAAAAGTGTCCTGCTGGCTGAGGAAGATAGTTTCATCCCTGGTTTCACTGAAAGATTTTATGTATTGAGAATCAGACATAGCAGACTACCTACATTGAATGATAGCACATCACAGGTGTTACTAGTCCATCAATTGGCTCTGGGTGGTGTTTCATCACTGCTGTCTTAGGCATCCTTCTCGGTTAGAAGTCAGTAAGTCTGACTTTGATTTGTCTATGGAACCTGAGAACCTTGTTACTCTGCAAAAAACAAACTTTAACTCCATTTAGGACCTGGAAGCTGGGTGAGGGCATAATACATGTAAGAAAGGGGAGCACCGGTTCTACTAAAAGTTTCATTTTTTCCCTGATTGGCATTAAGCAGAAATTGCAGGTTTCATTAAAGTGTAGTAATTTTATAGATCAGAGGGAGTGAGATACAACTGAATTTGCTTGATCGTTGGGATGAATCCACGATTTGGAAGGATATTCTTGCAACATTTCAAAAGAGTCCTGCTGGCTGAGAAGTTAAGTTTTCATCCTTGGTTTCCAGTGAAAGATTTTGTGTATTGAAATCAGACATAGCAGACTGCCTACATTGAAAGGCCTGCACATCACAGAATTGTCACTAGTCCATCAAGTGACTCTGGGTGGGGTTTCATAACTGCTGTCCAGGCATCCTCACAGTTAAGAAGTCAGTCTGAATTTGACTTGTCAGTGGGCTGGAGAACATTGCTACACTACAAAAGACATACTATAACTCAGTGGGACCTGGAAATCTGGTGAGGCATATTACTTGGCAAAGAAGGGGAGCTGTGCTTCCTGCAAAAGTTTCTTTTTTTCCTTTTGGCATTAAGCAGAGAAGTGCAGGACTCAATAAAGTGTAGTAATTTTATAACTACAGGGAATGAAACAACTGAATTTGCTCGATTGTTGGGGTGAGAGACCTCGATTTGGAATGATATTTTGCAACAATTTAAAAAGTGTCCTGCTGGCTGAGAAGTTAAGTTTTCATCCCTGGTTTCACTGAAGATTTTGTGTATAGACATCAGACATAACCAGACTGCCACATTGAAAGCCTGCCCATCTCAGTGTCACTTCAGTCAATCAATTGGATGAGGGTGGGGTTTCATCACTGCTTGTCTTAGGCATCCTTCACACTTAAAGTCAGTCAGTCTGACTTTGATTTGTCTGCTGGAAGCTGGAAAAATTTTACACTGCAAAGAACAAACTATAACTCCATTTAGGACCTGGAAACCTGGTGAGGCATAATACTTGTAAAGAAGGAGATACTCTCTCTACAAAAAGTTTATTTTTTTCCATATTTTTCATTAAGCGAAGAGAAGTGCAGCGGATCCATTAATAGTGTTTAACAATTTTATAACCAGGAGTGAGATACAACTGAATTTAGCGATTGTTGGGGTTGAGACCTAGGATTTGAAGAAAGTTATTTTTGCAACATTTTTAAAAGTGTCCTGCTGGCTGAGAAGATGAGTTTCATCGGGTTTCCATAAAGATTTTGAGTATAGAGAAATCAGACACAACAGACTGCCAACATTAAAAGGCCTGTTTACAACACAGGTGTCACTAGTCAATCAATTGGCTCAGGGTGGGGTTTAATCCTGCATTCTTCTGCATCCTTCACAGTTAAGTCAGTCAGTCAGATTTGATTTATCTCTAGAAGCTGAGAACCTTGCTGCACTGCAAGAACAAACTATAACTCCATTTAGTACCTGGAAACCTGGTGAGGATATACATACAAAGAAAAGAAACTGCTTTCTACAAAAGTTTCATTTTTTCCTTATGGCAGTAAACAGACAATTGCAGTATTTCATTAAAAGTGTAATAATTACAACCAGAAGTGAGATACAACTAGATGCTTGATTGTTGGGGTGAGACCTAGGATTTGAAAGGTTATTTTTACCAGCACATTTAAATGTGTCCTGCTTTCTGAAGTTAAGTTTTCCATCCTACATTCACTGAAAGATTTTGCATGTCGAAATCAGACAAACAGCAGTCTACTACATTGAAGGCACGATAAGTATCACCCAGGTGTCACTAAATTAATCAATTGGCTGTGGGTGGGGTTCATCACTTCCATAGGCATCCTTCACAGTTAAAGCAGTCAGTCAGCTTTGATTGTCTGTGGATACCAGAACTGTTACACGCAAAGAACAAACTAGCTCAATTGGACCTGAAACCTGGTGAGGCATAATGCTTGTAAAGAAGGGCTACGCTTTCTACAAAAAGTTTCTTTTTTTTTTCCTTAATGGCATTAAGCAGAGAATTGTAGGATTCCATTAAAGTGTAATAATTTTATAACCAGAGGGAATGAGATACAACTGAAGTTGCTTGATTGTTGAGGGTTGAGTCCTAGGATTTGGAATATTCTTGCAACATTTAAAAAGTGTCATAACTGGCTGAGAAGTTGAGTTTCATCCCTGGTTTCAGTGAAGATTTTGTTTATTGGAATCGACACGCAACTGACTGCCTACATTGAGCCTGCTTACATCACAGGTGTCAATAGTTAATCAATTGGCTATGGGTGGGGTTTCATCACTGCTGTGTTAGGCATCCTTCACAGTTAGAAGTCAGTCAGTCTGACTTTAGATTTGTCTGTGGAAGCTGAGAATCTTGCTACACTGCAAAGAACAAACTATAGCCATTTTAGGACCTGGAAACCTGGTGAGCATAATGCTTGTAAATAAAGGGCTGTGCTTTTCTAAAAGTTTCATTTTTTTTTTTTTTCCCTTATTGGCATTAAACGAAGGGTGCAGGACTCAATAAAGTGAAGTAATTTTATAACTAGAGGAATGAGATACAACTGAATTTGCAGTTGTTGGGGTGAGACCTACGATTTGGAATGATATTTTGCAACATTTTAAATTGTCCTGTGGCTGAAGTTAGTTTTCATCCTGGTTTCACTGAGAGATTTTGTTGTAAATCAGACTTAGCGACTGCCCACATTAGATAGCCTGCTTACATCACAGGTGTTACTAGTCCATCAATTGGCTCTGGGTGGGGATTGCATCACTGCTGTCTTGGCATCCTTCTCATTTAGAAGTCAGTCAGTCGGCTTTGATTGTCTATGGAACCTGGTTATTACTCTGCAAAGACAAACTTTAACTCATTTAGGACCTGGAACCGGTGGGCTAATACATGTAAAAGGCACGCATTCTACAAGTTTCATTTTTCCTTAGTGGCAGTAAGCAGAAAGTGCAAGTTTCATTAAAGTGTAGTAATTTTATAATCAGAGGGTGAGATACAATGAATTTGCTTGATCGTTGGGGATGATACTAGGATTTGGAAGGATATTCTTGAAACATTTCAAAAGTCCTGCTGACCTTGAGGGGTGGTTTTCATCTTGGTTTCACTGAAAGATATTGTGTATTAGAAATCAGACATAGCAGACTGCCTACATTGAAAAGGCCTGCTTACATCACAAGGTGTCCCTAGTCCATCAGTAACTCTGGGTGGGGTTCACAACTATCTCCAAGGCATGTACAGTTAGAGTAAGTCAGTCTGAATTTGACTTATCTGAGAGCCAGGGACATTGCTACACACAAAGAACATACTATAACTCCAATTAGGACATACAAATATTGAGACACAATACTTGCAAGAAAGGAATCGCTCTACAAAAATATAATTTATTTTTCCTTAGCACATTAAGCAATAATTGTAGAATTCCATAAGTGTAGAAATTTAATAACCAGAGGAGAGACAACTGATTTGCTTGATTGTTGGGGTTGAGACCTAGGATTTGGAAGGATATTTTGCAACATTTAAAATTGTCCTGCTTACTGAAGTTAGTTTCATCTGGTTCACTGAAGATTTTATACAACTGAAATCAGACTTACATGCCTACATTGAAGGCCTAACACATCACAGGTGTCACTAGTCCATCAATTGGCTATGGGTGGGGTTTCTCACTGCTATCTTAGGCATCCTTCACAGTTGCATCCTGACTTTGATTTGTCTGTAAACTGAGAACTTGCTGCACTGCAAGAACAAACTAAATCCATTTAGGTTCTGAAACCTACTGGGCATAATACTTGTAAAAGGGCTGTGCTTTCTAAAAGTTTCATTTTTCGTTATTGGCGTAAGAAAATTGCAGGACTCAATAAAGTGTAGTAATTTTATAACCATAGAATTAGTACAACTGAATTTGCCCATTGTTGGGGTAGAGACCTCGATTTGGAATGATGTTTTGCAACAATTTAAAGTATCCTGCTGGCCCAGAAGTTAAGTTTTCATCAGTGGTTTCACTGAAAGATTTTGTAAACATCAACATACAGACTGCCTTCGTGAAGGCATACTTACATCACAGTGTCAACAGTCAATCCTTTGGATGAGGTGGAGTTTCATCTGTCTTGGCATCCTTCACACATAGAAGTCAATAAATCTCACTTTGTTTGTCTCTGGAAGCCAAGACTTTTTACCAAGAACAACTATAACCCATTTAGGACCACAAACCTGGTGGGCATACTTGTAAAGAAAGGTAGACCTCTTTCTACAAAGTTTCATTTTTCCTTATTTCATTAAACGAAGGTACAAGATCACTAACAGGTAGTAATTTATAACCAGAGTGGTGAGATACAACTGAATTTGCTTGATTGTTGGGGTTGAGACCTAAGTTTGGAAGATTATTTTTGCAACATTTAAAAGTGTCCTGCTGGCTGATAAGATGAGTTTTCATATCGGGTTTCCATAAAGATTTTGTGTAGTGAAATCAGACACAGCAGACTGCCTACATTAAAGGCCTGTTTACATCACAGTGTACTAAGTCAATCTATTAACTCTGGGTGGGGTTTCATCCTGCTTTCTTCTGCATCCTTCACAGTGAAGTCGTCAGTCAGCTTTGATTTTTCTATGAAGCTGAAAACATGCTGCACCAAAGAACAAACTATAACTCCATTAGTACCTGGAAACCTGGTGAGGCATAATACTTATAAAAAAAGGGAGCTGTGCTCTACAGAAAGTTTCATTTTTTTCCTTATTGGCATTAAGCAGACAATTGCAGTATTTCATTAAAGTGTAGTAATTTTATAACCAGAGGTGAGATACAACTGAATTTGCTTGATTGTTGGGTAGAACTAGGATTTGAAGGTTATTTTGCAACATTTTAAATGTCACCTTTCTGAGGTTAGGTTTCATACTATTTTCACTGAAAGATTTTAGTAGAAATCAGACAACAGTCTGCCTACATTGAAAGACTGCTAACATCACAGGTGTCATAGTCAATCAATTGGCTGTGGGTGGGGTTTCATCCTGCTGCCAGGCATCCTTCACAGTTAAGTCAGTCAGTCTGACTTTGATTGTCTAATAAGCCAGAACCTTGCTGCTGCAAGAACAATCTAAACTCATTTAGGCCTGAAACCTCTTGAGGTATAATACTTGTAAGAAAGGGTATGCTTTCTAGCATTTTTCCTTAGACATTAAGCAGAGAGTGCAGGATTCCATTAAAAGTGTAGTAATTTTATAACCAGAGGGAGAGATACAACTAAATTTGTGATTGTTGAAATAGAGACCTAGGATTTGGGTTATTTTGCAACATTTAAAAGTGTCCTGGTGGCTGAAATTAAGTTTTCATCTAGTTTCACTGAATTTTGTGTGAAATCAGACACGCAGACTGCCCACATTGAAAACCTGCTTACATCACAGTGTCATTAGCCAATCAATTGGCTCTGGGTTTCATCACTGCTGTAGTGGGCATCTTTCACAGTTAAGTCAGTCAGTCTGACTGGTTGTCTGTGGAATTGAGAACCGTGTTACTCTGCAAAGAACAAACTATTACTCCATTGTGCCTCCAAACCTGGTGATGCATAATACATGTAAAGAAAAGATACACTCTTACAAAAAGTACATTTTTCCCTTATTGGCATTAAACAGAGAATTGGGATTTCAATAAAAGTACATTAATTTATAACCAGAAAGTGAGATACAACTGATTGAGCGATCATTGGGGATGAGTCCTAGGCTACAGGATATTCTTAACTTTTAAGAAATGTCCTGCTGGCTGAGAAGTTAAGTTTCATCCCTGGTTTCACTGAAGATTTTGTGTAATGAAATCAGTCATAACAGACTGCAATGAATGATCTACACATCACAGATGTCCAAGTCCATCAATTGGCTGTGGTGGGAATTCATCACTGCTTATTAGGCATCTTCACAGTTAGAAGTCAGTCAGTCAGTCTTTGATTTGTCTGTAGGCTGAAAACATGATACCTGCAAGAAGAGCTATAACTCCATTTAGAACCTGAAACCTGGTGAGGCATAATACTTGTAAAGAATGGGAGCTACTTTCTACAAAAGTTTCATTTTTCCATATTGGCGTGTGAAATTGCAGTTCCATTAGGTGTAGTAATTTTATAACCAGAGGGTGAGATACAATTGAATTTGTTTGATTGTTGGGGTAGAGACCTACGATTTGGAAGGATATTTTTGCAACATTTAAAGTGTCCTGCTTGCTGAGAGTTAGTTTCATCCTGGTTTCCAAGAGATTTTATGGATAAAAATCAGACATAACAGACACCTACATTGAAAAGACAACACATCACAGGTGTCACTAGTCAATCAATTGGATGAGGTGAGAACCATCTCTGCTGTCTTGGCATCTTACAGTTAAGTCAATCAGTCAGACTTGATTTGTCAGTGAAACAGGAACGGCACACACAAAAGACAATCTATAACTCAAGCTAGGACCTGAAACCTGGTGAGGCATAATACTTGCGAAAGAGCTAAACTCTAAAAGTTTCTTTTTTTTTCTTATTGGCATTAAGCAGGTAATTGTAGTTCCATTAAAAGTGTAATAAATTTTATAACCAGAGGAGTGAGATGCAACTGGATTTGCTGATTGTTGGGGTTGAACCTAAGTTTGGAAGGATATTTTGCAATATTTAAAGTGTCCTACAGCCTGAGAAGTTAAAGTTTTATCCTGGTTTCTCTGAAAATTTTGTGTATTAAAATCGCACAGCAGACTGCCACCTGAGGAGGCCTGCTTGTCACAGGTGTCACTAGTCAATCAGTGGCTCTGGTGGGTTCATCACTGCTGTCTAAGCATCCTTCACAGTTAGAAGTCAGTCAGCTTTCCTTTGATTTGTCTGTGAAGCTGAGAACCTTCCTGCAAAGACAAGCTATAACATTTCAGGACGGTAACCTGTGAGGCATACTACTTATACATAGAAAGCTGCACTTTCCCAAAAAGTTTCTTTTTTTTTTTCATAGTGGCATTAAGCGAAAATTGCAGGTTCATTTAATGTGGTAATTTTATAACCAGAGGTGAGATGCAACTCAATGTGCTTGATTGTTGGGGTTGAGTCTGGATTTGGGATATTCTTGCAACATTTAAAAGTGTCCTGCTGGCTGAGAAGTTAAGTTTTCATCTGGTTTCAAAGAAAGATTTTGTATGAAATCAGACGTACAGCTGCCTTCGTGAAAGCCTGCTTGCATCACAAGTGTCACTAGTCCATCAAGTGGCTCCGGGTGTCGTTTCATCACTGATGTCTTAGGCATCCTTCACAGTTAGAAATCAGTCAGTACAGCTTTTGGTTGTCTGTGAGCTGGGAACATTGTTACCTGCAAAGAACAAACTATAACTCCATTTGGGACCTGGAAACCTGGGTGAGGCATAATACATATAAACAAAGAGCTATGCATTCTTAAAAAGTTTCATTTTCCTTATTGGCATTAAGCGAAATTGCAGGATTCAATTAAAGTGTAGTCATTTTATAACCAGAGAAGCGAAATACAAAATTTGTGGTGTTGGTTGAGACCTAAGTTGGAAGGATATTTTGCAACATTTAAAGGTATCCTACTTTCTGAAGTTAAGTTTTCCTGGTTTCCCAGAAAGGTTTGTGTAAGAAATCAGACATGACCTCTAACTGTGATGGATGCCTAAGACAGTGATGAAACCCCACCCATACCTATTGATTGACTAGGTAATTCCTGATGTAAGCAGGCCTTCAATGTAGGCAGTTTGCTATGTCTGATTTCAATACACAAATCTTTCAGTGATGCCATGATGAAAACTAACTTCAGCCAGCAGGACACTTTTAAAATATTACAAAATATCCTATCAAATCTACGTCTCAACCTCAATAATAAAGCAAATTCAGTTGTTTCTCTCTTCCTTGGTTAAGAAATTACTACTTTTTCATGGAATCCTGCAATCCTCTGCTTAATGCCAATAAGGAAAATTGAAACTTTGTAGAGCGAGTTCCCTTTATTTACAAGTATTATGTCTCACCAGGTTTCAAGTCCTAAATGGAGAAGTAGTTTGTTCTTGCAGGTAACATGGTTCTCAGCTTCCACAGACAAATCAAAGTCTACTGACTGATTTCACTGTGAAGGATGACTACAGCAGTGATGAGTCCCAACCCATAGCCAATTCATTGACTAGTTACACCTGTGATGTAAGTAGGTTTTCAATGGTGAAGTCTGCTAGGTCTGACTTCAATACACAAATCTTTCAGTGAAATTAGTCTGAAACTTAACTTCAGCTGTAGGACACTTTTAAAATGTTGCAAACATCTCTTTTGAAATAAGGTCTCAACTCAATCAGCATATTCAGTTGTATCTCACCCTCTGGTTATAAAATTACTACACTTTAATGGAACTTACACTTTGCTTAATGCCAATAAAGAAAAAATTAACCTTTTGTAGAAAGCCCAGCCCTTCTTACAATTGTTTTGCCTCACCAGGTTTCCAGGTACTAAATGGAATTATAGTTTGTTCTTGCAGTGTAGCATGTTCAGCTTCCTACAGACAAATCAAAGTCAGACTGACTACTTCTAACTGTGAAGGAAGCCAAAGACAGCAGTGATGAAATCCCACCAGAGCCATTGATTGACTAGACACCTGTGATAAGCAGGCCTTTTAATGTGGTAGTTGCATTGTCTGATTTTAATACACAAATCATTCAGTGAAAGTAGGATGAAAACTTAACTTCCTGAGCAGGACACTTTTAAATGTTGCAAGGTCCTTCCAAATTCTAGGTCTCAACCTCAACAATCAAGTAAATTCAGTTGTATCTCACTACCTGGTTATTAAATTATTACTTTAATGGAATCCTGCATCACTGCTTAATGCAACAGGAAAAAATGAAACTTTGAGAAAAGCTTTAGCTCCCTTTCCTTAAGGATATGCCTCACCAGGTTTCTAGGTCGTAATGAGAAATATTTGTTTTAGTGTAATGGTTTCAGATTCCACAGACAAATCAGTAAGACTGACTGACTTCTAACTGTGAAGGATGCTTAAGACAGCAGTGATGAAACCCCACCCACAGCCAATTGATTGACTAATGACATATGTGATGTGTTGTGTCTTCAATGTAGGCAGTCTGCTATGTCTGATTTCATTACACAAAATCTTTCAGTGAAACCAGGGATGAAACTTATCTTCTCAGCCAGCAGGACACTTTAATGTTAGTGCATTACTTTCAAACTTAGGTCTCAACCCCAACAATCAAACAAATTCAGTTGTGTCTCAATCCTCTGGTTTAAATTATACACTTTTAATGGAATCTGCCATTCTCTGCTTAATGCCAATAAGGAAAAAAAATTAAACTTTTTGTAGAAAGCGTAGCTCCCTTTCTTTACCAGTATTATGCCTCACCAGGTTTCCAGGTCCTAAATGGAGATACAGTTTGTTCTTTGTAGTGTAACCATGTTCTCAGCTTCCACAGACAAATCAAAGTCAAACTGACTGACTTCTAACAGTGAAGGATGCCTAAGACAGCAGTGACAAACCCGACCCACAGCCAATTGATTGACTAGTGACATCTGTGATGTATGCAGGCCTTCAATGTAGGCAGTCTGATATGTCTGATTTCAATACACAAAATCTTCAGTGAAACGAGGATGAAAACTTAATTTCTCAACCAGCAGGACACTTTTAAAATGTTGCAAAATATCCTTCCAAATCCCAGGTCTCTACCCCAACAATCAAGCAAATTCAGTTTTATCTTACTCCTCTGGTTATAAAATTACTACACTTTTAATGGAACTTGCAATTCTCTGTTAATGCCAATAAGAAAAAAAAGAACTTTTTGTAGAAAGTGTAGCTCCTTTCTTTATAAGTATTATGCCTCACCAGGTTTCCAGGTCCTAAATGAAGTTAGAGGCTTGTTCTTTGCAGTAGTACAGTTCTCAGCTTCCACAGTCAAATCAAAGTCGGACTAACTGACTTTAACTGTGAAGGATGCCTAAGACAGCAGTGATGACACCCCACCCACAGCCAATTGATTGACTAGTGACTCCTGTGATGTAAGCAGGCTCTTTCAATGTAGGCAGTCTGCAATGTCTGATTTCAATGCACAAAATCTTTCAGAGATGTCACGGATGAAAACTTAACTTCTCAGCCAGCAGGTCACTTTTAAAATATTGCAAAAATATCCTTTCAAATCCTACGTCTCAACCCCAACAATCAAGCAAATTCAGTTGTTTCTCTCTTCCTCTGGTTATGAAATTAATACACTTTTAATGGAATCCTGCAATACTCTGCTTAATGCCAATAAGGAAAAAAAATGAAACTTTTTGTAAAAAGTGCAGCTCCCTTTCTTTAAAAGTATTATGCCTCACCAGGTTTCCAGGTCCTAAATGGAGCTATAGTTTGTTCTTTGCAGTGTAACAAGGTTCTCAGTTTCCACAGACAAATCAAAGTCAGACTGACTGACTTCTTACTGCGAAGGATGACTAAGACAGCAGTGATGAAACCCAACCCATAGCCAATTGATTGACTAGTTACACCTGTGATGTAAGCAGGCCTGTCAATGTAGGCAGTCTGCTATGTCTGATTTTAATTCACAAAATCTTTCAGTGAAACCAGGTATGGAAACTTAACTTCTCAGCCAGCAGGACACTTTTAAAATGTTGCAAACATATCCTTTGAAATCCTAGGTCTCAACCCCAACAATCAAGCAAATTCAGTTGTATCTCACTCCCTCTGGTTATAAAATTAATACACTTAAAATAGAATCCTACAATTCTCTGCTTAATGCCAATAAAGAAAAAAAAAACTTTTTGTAGAAAGCCCTGGTCCCTTTCTTTACAAGTATTTTGCCTCACCAGGTTTCCAGGTCCTAAATGGAGTTATAGTTTGTTCTTTGCAGTGTAGCAATGTTCCCAGCTTCCACAGACAAATCAAAGTCAGACTGACTGACTTCTAACTGTGAAGGAAGCCTAAGACAGCAGTGATGAAACCCCACCCAGAGCCAATTGATTGACTAGTGACACCTGTGATGTAAGCAGGCTTTCAATGTGTAGGGAGTCTGCTATGTCTGATTTTCAATACACAAAATCTTTCAGTGAAATTCAGGGATGGAAACTTAACTTCTCAGCCAGCAGGACACTTTTTAAATGTTGTAAACATATCCTTTCAAATCCTAGTTCTCAACCCCAACAATCAAGCAAATTCAGTTGTATCTCACTCCTTCTGGTTATAAAATTTACACACTTATAAGTGAATCCTACAATTCTCTGTTTAATGCCAATAAAAAAAATTAAACTTTTCTGGAAAGCCCAGGTCCCTTTCTTTTACAAGTATTTTGCCTCACCAGGTTTCCAGGTCCTAAATGGAGTTATAGTTTAGTTCTTTGCAGTGCAGCAATGTTCCCAGCTTCCTCAGACAACTCAAAGTCAGACTGACTGACTTCAACTGTGAAGGATGCCTAAGGCAGCAGTGATGAAACTCACCCAGAGCCAATTGATTGACTAGTGACACCTGTGATGTAAGCAGGACTTTCAATGTAAGGCAGTCTGCTATGTCAGATTTCATTACACAAAATCTTTCAGTGAAAGCAGGGATGAAAACTTAACTTCTCAGCCAGCAGGGCACTTTTAAAATGTTTCAGAAATATCCTTCCAAATCCTAGGTCTCAACCCCAACAATCAAGCAAATTCTGATTTATCTCACTACCTCTGGTTATAAAATTACTATTCTTTTAATGGAATCCTGCAATTCTCTGCTTAATGCCAATAAGGAAAAAAAATGAAACTTTTCGTAGAAAGAGTTGCTCCCTTTCTTTACAAGTATTAAGCCTCACCATGTTTCCAGGTCCTAAATGTAGTTATAGTGTGTTCTTTGCAATGTAACAAGGTTCTCAGCTTCCACAGACAAATCAAAGTCACTCTGACTGACCTCTAACTGTGAAGGATGCCTAAGACAGCAGTGATGAAACCCCACCCACAGCCAATTGATTGACTAGTGACACCTGTGATGTAAGCAGGCCTTTCAATGTAGGCAGTCTGCTATGTCTGATTTCAATACACAAAATCTTTCAGTGATGCCAGGGATGAAAACTTAACTTCTCAGCCAGCAGGACACTTTTAAAATATTACAAAAATATCCTTTCAAATCTTACGTCTCAACCCCAACAATAAAGCAAATTCAGTTGTTTCTCTCTTCCTCTGGTTATGAAATTACTACACTTTTAATGGAATCCTGCAATCCTCTGCTTAATGCCAATAAGGAAAAAAAATGAAACTTTTTGTAGAAAGCGTAGCTCCTTTATTTACAATTATGATGTCTCACCAGGTTTCCAAGTCCTAAATGGAGAAGTAGTTTGTTCTTTGCAGTGTAACATGGTTCTCAGCTTCCACAGACAAATCAAAGTCTGACTGACTGACTTCTTACTGTGAAGGATGACTAAGACAGCAGTGATGAAACCCAACCCATAGCCAATTCATTGACTAGTTACACCTGTGATGTAAGCAGGCCTTTCAATGTAGGAAGTCTGCTAGGTCTGACTTCAATACACAAAATCTTTCAGTGAAATCAGGTCTGGAAACTTAACTTCTCAGCCAGCAGGACACTTTTAAAATGTTGCAAACATCTCCTTTGAAATAATAGGTCTCAACCCCAACAATCAAGCATATTCAGTTGTATCTCACTCCTCTGGTTATAAAATTACTACACTTTTTAATGGAATCCTACAATTTTCTGCTTAATGCCAATAAAGAAAAAAAATTAAACTTTTGTAGAAAGCCCAGCCCCTTTCTTTTACAATTGTTTTGCCTCACGGTTTCCAGGTACTAAATGGAATTATAGTTTGTTCTTTGCATGTAGCATAATGTTCCCAGCTTCCACCAGACAAATCAAAGTCAGACTGACTGACTTCTAACCGTGAAGGAAGCCAAAGACAGCAATGATGAAATCCCACCCAGAGCCAATTGATTGACTAGTGACACCTGTGATGTAAGCAGGCCTTTTAATGTAGGCAGTCTGCAATGTCTGATTTCAATACACAAAATCATTCAGTGAAAGCAGGGATGAAAACTTAACTTCTCAGAGAGCAGGACACTTTTAAAATGTTGCAAAAATATCCTTCCAAATTCTAGGTCTCAACCTCAACAATCAAGCAAGTTGATTGCTGTCTTCACTCACTCTGTTATTAAATTACTACCTTTAATGGAATCCTGCAATTCACTGCTTAATGCAAATAAGGGAAAAAATGAACTTTTTCGTAGAAAGCGATGCCCTTTCCCTACAAGTATTATGCCTCACCAGGTTTCCAGGTCCTAAATGGAGAAATACTTTGTTCTTTGCAGTGTAACAAGGTTCTCAGATTCCACAGACAAATCAAAGTAAGACTGACTGACTTCTAACTGTGAAGGATGCTTAAGACAGCAGTGATGAAACCCACCACAGCCAATTGATTGACTAATGACATATGTGATGTAAGCAGGCCTTCAATGGAGGCAGTCTGCTATGTCTGATTTCAATACACAAAATCTTTCAGTGAAACCAGGGATGAAAACTTAACTTCTCAGCCAGCAGGACACTTTTAAAATGTTACAAAAATATACTTTCAAATCCTAGGTCTCAACCCCAACAATCAAACAAATTCAGTTGTATCTCAATCCCTCTGGTTTAAAATTAGTACACTTTTAATGGAATCCTGCCATTCTCTGCTTAATGCCAATAAGGAAAAAAAAATAAACTTTTTGTAGAAAGCGTAGCTCCCTTTCTTTACCAGTATTATGCCTCACCAGGTTTCCAGGTCCTAAATGGAGATACAGTTTGTTCTTTGTAGTGTAACCATGTTCTCAGCTTCCACAGACAAATCAAAGTCAAACTGACTGACTTCTAACAGTGAAGGATGCCTAAGACAGCAGTGACAAAACCCGACCCACAGCCAATTGATTGACTAGTGACATCTGTGATGTATGCAGGCCTTTCAATGTAGGCAGTCTGATATGTCTGATTTCACATACAAAATCTTTCAGTGAAACGAGGGATGAAAACTTAACTTCTCAACCAGCAGGACACTTTTAAATGTTGCAAAAATATCCTTCCAAATCCTAGGTCTCTACCCCAACAATCAAGCAAATTCAGTTTTATCTCACTCCCTCTGGTTATAAAATTACTACACTTTTAATGGACTCCTGCAATTCTCTGTTTAATGCCAATAAGAAAAAAAAAGAAACTTTTGTAGAAAGTGTATTCTTTCTTTATAAGTATTATGCCTCACCAGGTTTCCAGGTTCTAAATGAAGTTATAGCTTGTTCTTTGCAGTGTAACATGTTCTCAGCTTCCACAGTCAAATCAAAGTCGGACTAACTGACTTCAACTGTGAAGGATGCCTAAGACAGCAGTGATGACACCCACCCACAGCCAATTGATTGACTAGTGACCCTGTGATGTAAGCAGGCTTTTCAATGTAGGCAGTCTGCAATGTCTGATTTCAATGCACAAAATCTTTCAGAGATGTCACGGATGAAAACTTAACTTCTCAGCCAGCAGGTCACTTTTAAAATATTGCAAAAATATCCTTTCAAATCCTACGTCTCAACCCCAACAATCAAGCAAATTCAGTTGTTTCTCTCTTCCTCTGGTTATGAAATTAATACACTTTTAATGGAATCCTGCAATTCTCTGCTTAATGCCAATAAGGAAAAAAAATGAAACTTTTTGTAAAAAGTGCAGCTCCCTTTCTTTAAAAGTATTATGCCTCACCAGGTTTCAAGGTCCTAAATGGAGTTATAGTTTGTTCTTTGCAGGGTAGCAATTTTGTCAGCTTCAACAGACGAATCAAAGTCAGGCTGAATGACTTCTAACTGTGAAGGATGCCTATGACAGCAGTGATGAAACCCCACCCAGAGCCAATAGATTGACTAGTGCACCTGTGATGTAAGCAGGCCTTTCAATGTAGGCAGTCTGCTCTGTCTCATTTCAATACACAAAATCTTTCAGTGAAACAAGGGATGAAAACTTAACTTCTCAGCCAACAGAACACTTTTAAAATGTTGCAAAAATATCCTTCCAAGTCCTAGGACTCAACCCCAAAAATCAAGCAAATTCAGTGTGTTCACTCCCACTGGTTATAAAATTACTACACTTTAATGAATCCTCAATTTCTGCTTAATGCCAATAAGGAAAAAAAATTAAACTTTTTGTAGAAAGCGCAGCTCCCTTTCTTTACAAGTATTTTGCCTCAACAGGTTTCCAGGTCCTAAATGGAGTTATAGTTTGTTCTTTACAGTGTAACCATGTTCTCAGCTTCCACAGACAAATCAAAGTCAAACTGACTGACTTCTAACTGTGAAGGATGCCTAAGACAGCTGTGATAAACCCCACCCAGAGCCAATTGATTGACTAGTGACACCTGTGATGTCAGCAGGCCTTTCAATGTAGGCAGTCTGCTATGTCTGATTTCAATACACAAAATCTTTCAGTGAAGCAGGGATGAAAACTTAACTTCTCAGCCAGCAGGACACTTTTAAAATATTGCAAAAATATCCTTTCAAATCTTACGTCTCAACCCCAACAATCAAGCAAATTCAGTTGTTTCTCTCTTCCTCTGTGTTATGAAATTACTACACTTTTAATGGAATCCTGCAATCCTCTGCTTAATGCCAATAAGAAAAAAAAATGAAACTTTTTGTAGAAAGCGTAGATCCCTTTATTTACAAGTATTATGTCTCACCAGGTTTCCAGGTCCTAAATGGAGAAGTAGTTTGTTCTTTGCAGTGTAAAATGGTTCTCACCTTCCACAGATGAATCAAGGTCAGACTGACTGACTTCTTACTGTGAAGGATGACTAAGACAGCAGTGATGAAATCCCACCCAGAGCCAATTGATTGACTAGTGACACCTGTGATGTAAGCAGGCCTTTTAATGTAGGCAGTCTGCAATGTCTGATTTCAATACACAAAATCATTCAGTGAAAGCAGGGATGAAAACTTAACGTCTCAGCCAGCAGGACACTTTTAAAATGTTGCAAAATATCCTTCCAAAATTCTAGGTCTCAACCTCAACAATCAAGCAAATTCAGTTGTATCTCACTCACCTGGTTATAAAATTTCTACACTTTTAATGGAATCCTTCAGTTCTCTCTTAATGCCAATAAGGAAAAATAAAATGAAACTTTTTCTAGAAAGCGTAGCTCCCTTTCTTTACCAGTATTATGCCTCACCAGGTTTCCAGGTCCTAAATGGAGATACAGTTTGTTCTTTGTAGTGTAACCATGTTCTCAGCTTCCACAGACAAATCAAAGTCAAACTGACTGACTTCTAACAGTGAAGGATGCCTAAGACAGCAGTGACAAAACCCGACCCACAGCCAATTGATTGACTAGTGACATCTGTGATGTATGCAGGCCTTTCAATGTAGGCAGTCTGATATGTCTGATTTCAATACACAAAATCTTTCAGTGAAACGAGGGATGAAAACTTAACTTCTCAACCAGCAGGACACTTTTAAAATGTTGCAAAAATATCCTTCCAAATCCTAGGTCTCTACCCCAACAATCAAGCAAATTCAGTTTTATCTCACTCCCTCTGGTTATAAAATTACTACACTTTTAATGGAATCCTGCAATTCTCTGCTTAATGCCAATAAGAAAAAAAAGAAACTTTTTGTAGAAAGTGTAGCTCCCTTTCTTTATAAGTATTATGCCTCACCAGGTTTCCAGGTCCTAAATGAAGTTATAGCTTGTTCTTTGCAGTGTAACAAGGTTCTCAGCTTCCACAGTCAAATCAAAGTCGGACTAACTGACTTCTAACTGTGAAGGATGCCTAAGACAGCAGTGATGACACCCCACCCACAGCCAATTGATTGACTAGTGACTCCTGTGATGTAAGCAGGCCTTTCAATGTAGGCAGTCTGCAATGTCTGATTTCAATGCACAAAATCTTTCAGAGATGTCACGGATGAAAACTTAACTTCTCAGCCAGCAGGTCACTTTTAAAATATTGCAAAATATCCTTTCAAATCCTACGTCTCAACCCCAACAATCAAGCAAATTCAGTTGTTTCTCCTTCCTCTGGTTATGAAATTAATACACTTTTAATGGAATCCTGCACCTTCGCTTAATGCCAATAAGGAAAAAATGAAACTTTTTGTAAAAAGTGCAGCTCCCTTTCTTTAAAAGTATTATGCCTCACCAGGTTTCCAGGTCCTAAATGGAGCTATAGTTTGTTCTTTGCAGTGTAACAAGGTTCTCAGTTTCCACAGACAAATCAAAGTCAGACTGACTGACTTCTTACTGCGAAGGATGACTAAGACAGCAGTAATGAAACCCAACCCATAGCCAATTGATTGACTAGTTACACCTGTGATGTAAGCAGGCCTGTCAATGTAGGCAGTCTGGTGATGTCTGATTTTAATTCACAAAAATCTTTCAGTGAAATCAGGTATGGAAACTTAACTTCTCAGCCAGCAGGACACTTTTAAAATGTTGCAAACATATCCTTTGAAATCCTAGGTCTCAACCCCAACAATCAAGCAAATTCAGTTGTATCTCACTCCCTCTGGTTATAAAATTAATACACTTATAATGGAATCCTACAATTCTCTGCTTAATGCCAATAAAGAAAAAAAACTTTTTGTAGAAAGCCCTGGTCCCTTTCTTTACAAGTATTTTGCCTCACCAGGTTTCCAGGTCCTAAATGGAGTTATAGTTTGTTCTTTGCAGTGTAGCAATGTTCCCAGCTTCCACAGACAAATCAAAGTCAGACTGACTGACTTCTAACTGTGAAGGAAGCCTAAGACAGCAGTGATGAAACCCCACCCAGAGCCAATTGATTGACTAGTGACACCTGTGATGTAAGCAGGCCTTTCAATGTAGGCAGTCTGCTATGTCTGATTTCAATACACAAAATCTTTCAGTGAAACCAGGGATGGAAACTTAACTTCTCAGCCAGCAGGACACTTTTAAAATGTTGTAAACATATCCTTTCAAATCCTAGTTCTCAACCCCAACAATCAAGCAAATTCAGTTGTATCTCACTCCTTCTGGTTATAAAATTAATACACTTATAATGGAATCCTACAATTCTCTGCTTAATGCCAATAAAAAAAAAATTAAACTTTTTCTGGAAAGCCCAGGTCCCTTTCTTTACAAGTATTTTGCCTCACCAGGTTTCCAGGTCCTAAATGGAGTTATAGTTTGTTCTTTGCAGTGTAGCAATGTTCCCAGCTTCCACAGACAAATCAAAGTCAGACTGACTGACTTCTAACTGTGAAGGATGCCTAAGGCAGCAGTGATGAAACCCCACCCAGAGCCAATTGATTGACTAGTGACACCTGTGATGTAAGCAGGACTTTCAATGTAGGCAGTCTGCTATGTCAGATTTCATTACACAAAATCTTTCAGTGAAAGCAGGGATGAAAACTTAACTTCTCAGCCAGCAGGGCACTTTTAAAATGTTGCAGAAATATCCTTCCAAATCCTAGGTCTCAACCCCAACAATCAAGCAAATTCTGATTTATCTCACTACCTCTGGTTATAAAATTACTATTCTTTTAATGGAATCCTGCAATTCTCTGCTTAATGCCAATAAGGAAAAAAAATGAAACTTTTCGTAGAAAGAGTTGCTCCCTTTCTTTACAAGTATTAAGCCTCACCATGTTTCCAGGTCCTAAATGTAGTTATAGTGTGTTCTTTGCAATGTAACAAGGTTCTCAGCTTCCACAGACAAATCAAGGTCACTCTGACTGACCTCTAACTGCGATGGATGCCTAAGACAGCAGTGATGAAACCCCACCCACAGCCTATTGATTGACTAGTGACACCTGTGATGTAAGCAGGCCTTTCAATGTAGGCAGTTTGCTATGTCTGATTTCAATACACAAAATCTTTCAGTGATGCCATGGATGAAAACTTAACTTCTCAGCCAGCAGGACACTTTTAAAATATTACAAAAATATCCTATCAAATCTTACGTCTCAACCCCAACAATAAAGCAAATTCAGTTGTTTCTCTCTTCCTCTGGTTATGAAATTACTACTTTTTTCATGGAATCCTGCAATCCTCTGCTTAATGCCAATAAGGAAAAAATTGAAACTTTTTGTAGAAAGCGTAGCTCCCTTTATTTACAAGTATTATGTCTCACCAGGTTTCCAAGTCCTAAATGGAGAAGTAGTTTGTTCTTTGCAGTGTAACATGGTTCTCAGCTTCCACAGACAAATCAAAGTCTGACTGACTGACTTCTTACTGTGAAGGATGACTAAGACAGCAGTGATGAAACCCAACCCATAGCCAATTCATTGACTAGTTACACCTGTGATGTAAGCAGGCCTTTCAATGTAGGAAGTCTGCTAGGTCTGACTTCAATACACAAAATCTTTCAGTGAAATCAGGTCTGGAAACTTAACTTCTCAGCCAGCAGGACACTTTTAAAATGTTGCAAACATCTCCTTTGAAATAATAGGTCTCAACCCCAACAATCAAGCATATTCAGTTGTATCTCACTCCCTCTGGTTATAAAATTACTACACTTTTAATGGAATCCTACAATTCCTCTGCTTAATGCCAATAAAGAAAAAAAAATTAAACTTTTTGTAGAAAGCCCAGCTCCCTTTCTTTACAATTGTTTTGCCTCACCAGGTTTCCAGGTACTAAATGGAATTATAGTTTGTTCTTTGCAGTGTAGCAATGTTCCCAGCTTCCACAGACAAATCAAAGTCAGACTGACTGACTTCTAACTGTGAAGGAAGCCAAAGACAGCAGTGATGAAATCCCACCCAGAGCCAATTGATTGACTAGTGACACCTGTGATGTAAGCAGGCCTTTTAATGTAGGCAGTCTGCAATGTCTGATTTCAATACACAAAATCATTCAGTGAAAGCAGGGATGAAAACTTAACTTCTCAGAGAGCAGGACACTTTTAAAATGTTGCAAAAATATCCTTCCAAATTCTAGGTCTCAACCTCAACAATCAAGCAAATTCAGTTGTATCTCACTCACTCTGGTTATTAAATTACTACTCTTTTAATGGAATCCTGCAATTCACTGCTTAATGCAAATAAGGGAAAAAAATGAAACTTTTCGTAGAAAGCGTAGCTCCCTTTTCCTTACAAGTATTATGCCTCACCAGGTTTCCAGGTCCTAAATGGAGAAATACTTTGTTCTTTGCAGTGTAACAAGGTTCTCAGATTCCACAGACAAATCAAAGTAAGACTGACTGACTTCTAACTGTGAAGGATGCTTAAGACAGCAGTGATGAAACCCCACCCACAGCCAATTGATTGACTAATGACATATGTGATGTAAGCAGGCCTTTCAATGTAGGCAGTCTGCTATGTCTGATTTCAAATACACAAAATCTTTCAGTGAAACCAGGGATGAAAACTTAACTTCTCAGCCAGCAGGACACTTTTAAAATGTTGCAAAAATATCCTTCCAAATCCTAGGTCTCTACCCCAACAATCAAGCAAATTCAGTTTTATCTCACTCCCTCTGGTTATAAAATTACTACACTTTTAATGGACTCCTGCAATTCTCTGCTTAATGCCAATAAGAAAAAAAGAAACTTTTTGTAGAAAGTGTAGCTCCCTTTCTTTATAAGTATTATGCCTCACCAGGTTTCCAGGTTCTAAATGAAGTTATAGCTTGTTCTTTGCAGTGTAACAAGGTTCTCAGCTTCCACAGTCAAATCAAAGTCAGACTAACTGACTTCTAACTGTGAAGGATGCCTAAGACAGCAGTGATGACACCCCACCCACAGCCAATTGATTGACTAGTGACTCCTGTGATGTAAGCAGGCCTTTCAATGTAGGCAGTCTGCAATGTCTGATTTCAATGCACAAAATCTTTCAGAGATGTCACGGATGAAAACTTAACTTCTCAGCCAGCAGGTCACTTTTAAAATATTGCAAAAATATCCTTTCAAATCCTACGTCTCAACCCCAACAATCAAGCAAATTCAGTTGTTTCTCTCTTCCTCTGGTTATGAAATTAATACACTTTTAATGGAATCCTGCAATTCTCTGCTTAATGCCAATAAGGAAAAAAAATGAAACTTTTTGTAAAAAGTGCAGCTCCCTTTCTTTAAAAGTATAATGCCTCACGAGGTTTCAAGGTCCTAAATGGAGTTATAGTTTGTTCTTTGCAGTGTAGCAAGGTTGTCAGCTTCCACAGACGAATCAAAGTCAGGCTGAATGACTTCTAACTGTGAAGGATGCCTATGACAGCAGTGATGAAACCCCACCCAGAGCCAATAGATTGACTAGTGCACCTGTGATGTAAGCAGGCCTTTCAATGTAGGCAGTCTGCTCTGTCTCATTTCAATACACAAAATCTTTCAGTGAAACAAGGGATGAAAACTTAACTTCTCAGCCAACAGAACACTTTTAAAATGTTGCAAAAATATCCTTCCAAGTCCTAGGACTCAACCCCAAAAATCAAGCAAATTCAGTTGTGTCTCACTCCCACTGGTTATAAAATTACTACACTTTTAATGGAATCCTACAATTCTCTGCTTAATGCCAATAAGGAAAAAAAATTAAACTTTTTGTAGAAAGGGCAGCTCCCTTTCTTTACAAGTATTTTGCCTCAACAGGTTTCCAGGTCCTAAATGGAGTTATAGTTTGTTCTTTACAGTGTAACCATGTTCTCAGCTTCCACAGACAAATCAAAGTCAAACTGACTGACTTCTAACTGTGAAGGATGCCTAAGACAGCTGTGATAAAACCCCACCCAGAGCCAATTGATTGACTAGTGACACCTGTGATGTCAGCAGGCCTTTCAATGTAGGCAGTCTGATATGTCTGATTTCAATACACAAAATCTTTCAGTGAAACCAGGGATGAAAACTTAACTTCTCAGCCAGCAGGACACTTTTAAAATATTGCAAAAATATCCTTTCAAATCTTACATCTCAACCCCAACAATCAAGCAAATTCAGTTGTTTCTCTCTTCCTCTGGTTATGAAATTACTACACTTTTAATGGAATCCTGCAATCCTCTGCTTAATGCCAATAAGGAAAAAAAATGAAACTTTTTGTAGAAAGCGTAGATCCCTTTATTTACAAGTATTATGTCTCACCAGGTTTCCAGGTCCTAAATGGAGAAGTAGTTTGTCTTTGCAGGTAAATGGTTCTCACCTTCCACAGATGAATCAAGGTCAGACTGACTGACTTCTTACTGTGAAGGATGACTAAGACAGCAGTGATGAAATCCCACCCAGAGCCAATTGATTGACTAGTGACACCTGTGATGGAAGCAGGCCTTTTAATGTAGGCAGTCTGCAATGTCTGATTTCAATACACAAAATCATTCAGTGAAAGCAGGGATGAAAACTTAACGTCTCAGCCAGCAGGACACTTTTAAAATGTTGCAAAAATATCCTTCCAAATTCTAGGTCTCAACCTCAACAATCAAGCAAATTCAGTTGTATCTCACTCACTCTGGTTATAAAATTTCTACACTTTTAATGGAATCCTTCAGTTCTCTTCTTAATGCCAATAAGGAAAAATAAAATGAAACTTTTTCTAGAAAGCGTAGCTCCCTTTCTTTACAAGTATTATGCCTCACCAGGTTTCCAGGTCCTAAATGGAGTTATAGTTTGTTCTTTGCAGTGTAACCATGTTCTCAGTTTCCACAGACAAATCAAAGTCAAACTGACTGACTGACTTCTAACAGTGAAGGATGCCTTAGACAGCAGTGTCAAAACCCCACCCACAGCCAATTGATTGACTAGTGACACCTGTGATGTATGCAGTCCTTTCAATGTAGGCAGTCTGATATGTCTGATTTCAATACACAAAATCTTTCAGTGAAACCAGGAATGAAAACTTAACTTCTCAGCCAGCAGGACACTTTTAAAATGTTGCAAACATATCCTTTGAAATCCTAGGTCTCAACCCCAACAATCAAGCAAATTCAGTTGTATGTCACTCACTCTGGTTATTAAATTACTACTCTTTTAATGGAATCCTGCACTTCACTGCTTAATGCCAATAAGGGAAAAAAAGAAACTTTTCGTAGAAAGCGTAGCTCCCTTTCTTTACAAGTATTATGCCTCACCAGGTTTCCAGGTCCTAAATGGAGAAGTAGTTTGTTCTTTGCAGTGTAACAAGGTTCTCAGCTTCCACAGACAAATCAAAGTCAGACTGACTGACTTCTTACTGTGAAGGATGACTAAGACAGCAGTGATGAAACCCAACCCATAGCCAATTGATTGACTAGTTACACCTGTGATGTAAGCAGGCCTTTCAATGTACGCAGTCTGCTATGTCTGATTTCAATACACAAAATCTTTCAGTGAAAGCAGGCATGAAAACTTTACTTCTCAGCCAGCAGGACACTTTTAAAATGTTGCAAAAATATCCTTCCAAATTCTAGGTCTCAACCTCAACAATCAAGCAAATTCAGTTGTATCTCACTCCTTCTGGTTATTATATTACTACTCTTTTAATGGAATCCTGCACTTCTCTGCTTAATGCCATTAAGGAAAAAAAAATGAAACTTTTAGTAGAAAGTGCAGCTCCCTTTCTTTAAAAGTATTATGCCTCACCAGGTTTCAAAGTCCTAAATGGAGTTATAGTTTATTCTTTGTAGTGTAGCAAGGTTGTAAGCTTCCACAGACAAATCAAAGTTAGGCTGACTGACTTCTAAATGTGAAGGATGCCTATGACTTCAGTGATGAAACACCACCCAGAGGTAATTGATTGACTATTGACACCTGTGATGTAAGCAGGCCTTTCAGTGGAGGCAGTCTGTTATGTCTGATTTCAATACATAATATCTTTCAGTGTAACCAGGGATGAAAACTTAACTTCTCAGCCAGCAGGACACTTGTAAAATGTTGCAAAATATCCTTCCAAGTCCTAGGTCTCAACCCCAACAATCACGCAAATTCAGATGTAGCTCACTCCCTCTGGTTTTAAAATTACTATTCTTTTAATGGAATCCTGCAATTCTTTGCTTAATACCAATAAGGAAAAAAAATGAAACTTTTTGCAGAAAGCGTAGCTCCCTTTCTTTACAAGTATTATGCCTCACCATTTTTCCAGGTCCTAAATGTTGTTATAGTTTGTTCTTTGCAGTGTAACAAGGTTCTCAGCTTCCACAGACAAATCAAAGTCAGTCTGACTGACTTCTAACAGTGAAGGATGCCTAAGACAGCAATGATGAAACCCCACCCAGTGCCAATTGACTGACTAGTGACACCTGTGATGTAAGCAGGCCTTTCAATGTAGGCAGTCTGCTATGACTGATTTCAATACACAAAATCTTTCAGTGAAAGCAGGGATGAAAACTTAACTTCTCAGCCAGCAGGACACTTTTAAAATGTTGCAAGAATATCCTTCCAAATCCTTGGACTCAACGACAACAATCAAGCAAATTCAGTTGTATCTCACTCCCTCTGGTTATAAAATTACTACACTTTTAATGGAATCCTGCAATTGTCTGCTTAATGCCAATAAGGAAAAAATGAAACATTTTGTAGAATTTGTAGCTCCCTTTCTTTACAAGTATTATGTCACAAAAGGTTTCCAGGTCCTAAATGGAGAAGTAGATTGTTCTTTGCAGTGTAACAAGGTTCTCAGCTTCCACCAACAAATCAATGTCAGACTGACTGACTTCTAACTGTGAAGGATGCCTAAGACAGCAGTGATGAAACCCAACCCAGAGCCAATTGATTGACTAGTTACACCTGTGATGTAAGCAGTCCTTTCAATGTACGCAGTCTGCTATGTCTGATTTCAATACACAAAGTCTTTCAGTGAAACCAGGGATGGAAACTTAACTTCTCAGCCAGCTGGACACTTTAAAAATGTTCTAAACATATCCTTTGAAATCCTAGGTCTCAACCCCAACAATCAAGCAAATTCAGCTGTATCTCACTCACTCTGGTTATAAAATTACTTCACTTTTAATGGAATCCTACAATTCTCTGCTTAATGCCAATAAGGAAAAAAAAATTAAACTTTTTGTAGAAAGCGTAGCTCCCTTTCTTTACAAGTATTTTACCTCACCAGGTTTCCAGGTCCTAAATGGAGTTATAGTTTGTTCTTTGCAGTGTAACAATGTTCCCAGCTTCCACAGACAAATCAAAGTCAGACTGACTAACTTCTAACTGTGAAGGATGCCTAAGACAGCAGTGATGAAACCCCACCCAGAGCTAATTGATTGACTAGTGACACCTGTGATGTAAGCAGGCCTTTTAATGTAGGCAGTCTGCAATGTCTTATTTCAATAAACAAAATCAGTGAAACAAGGGATGAAAACTTAACTTCTCAGCCAGCAGAACACTTAAAATGTTGCAATAATATCCTTCCAAATACTAGGACTCCACCCCAACAATCAAGCAAATTCAGTTGTATCTCACTCCCTCTTGTTATAAAATTACTTCACATTTAATGGAATCCTGCAATTCTCTGCTTAATGCCAATAAGGAAATAAAAATGAAACTTTTAGTAGAAAGTGCAGCTCCCTTTATTTACAAGTATTATGCCTCACCAGGTTTCCAGGTCCTAAATGGAGTTATGGTTTGTTCTTTGCAGTGTAGCCAGGTTCTCAGCTGCCACAGACAAATTAAAGTCAGGCTGACTGACTTCTAACTGTGAAGGATGCCTAAGACAGCAGTGATGAAACCCCACCCAGAGCCAATTGATTGACTAGTGACACCTGTGATGTAAGCAGGCCTTTCAATGTAGGCTGTCTGGTATGTCTGATTTCAATACACAAAATCTTTCAGTGAAACCAGGGAAGAAAACTTAAATTCTCAGCCAGCAGGTCACTTTTAAAATGTTGCAAAAATATCCTTCCAAATCCTAGGTCTCGACCCCAACAATCAAGCAAATTCAGTTGTATCTCACTCCCTCTGGTTATAAAATTACTACACTTTTAATGGAATCCTGCAATTCTCTGCTTAATGCCAATAAGGAAAAAAAATGAAACTTTTTCTAGAAAGCGTAGCTCCCTTTCTTTACAAGTATTATGCCTCACCAGGTTTCCAGGTCCTAAATGGAGTTATAGTTTGTTCTTTGCAGTGTAACCAAGTTCTCAGCTTCCACAGTCAAATCGAAGTCAGACTGACTGACTTCTAACTGTGAAGGATGCCTAAGACAGCAGTGATGAAACCCCACCCACAGCCAATTGATTGACTAGTGACACCTGTGATGTAAGCAGGCCTTTCAATGTAGGCAGTCTGCTATGTCTGATTTCAATACACAAAATCTTACAGTGAAGCCAGGGATGAAAACTTAACTTCTCAGCCTGCAGGACACTTTTAAAATATTGCAAAAATATCCTTTCAAATCTTACGTCTCATCCCCAACAATCAAGCAAATTCAGTCGTTTCTCACTTCCTCTGGTTATGAAATTACTTCACTTTTAATGGAATCCTGCAATCATCTGCTTAATGCCAATAAGGAAAAAAAATGAAACTTTTGTAGAAAGTGTAGCTCCCTTTCTTTACATGTATCATGCCTCACCAGGTTTCCAGGTCCTAAATGGAATTACAGTTTGTTCTTTGCAGTGTAACAAGGTTCTCAGCTTCCACAGACAAATCAAAGTCTGTGGAAGATAATGAACGTAGCAGAGCATGTATTTTTCCAAATTTTAAACCACAAGTGCAACTTTTGAGAGAATTGGGTCATGATTTGATGTCATTTTTTTTAAGAAGAGTGGAGATGGGTTTTGTGATCAGGGTCAGGGATGATTATCCTATTCTCTCACATTGGCTTGGGCTTGTACTGAGCAAATGGGACTTAAGCCTGGTGTGAAATATTGGTAGTGAGGGGCTTCCTGCACCATAGGTGGGAGAGTGTTCCACAGTTTTGTGGCTGTGAGAGTGAAGGAATAGCCTCCCTTGAAAGTCTTGATTTTGGGGATTGCCAGTAGCGACAGACCCGAGTTTCTGAGCATTCTAGGGTTAGGCTTAGCAATGATTATTCCTGTTAGGCTTGGTGGGGCCACCGGGCACAGCAATTTGTATGCAAGGCAGAGCAGAGGATGCTGTAGATGAGCCTTGATAGAAGGCCATTGCAGCTGGGCTAGTGAGATGCAGTGGTGTCTTCTTGGTTGACACATTGTCACAAACCTCACCACCTTGTTGTACAGGACCTGATGCCTGCTAACTGCACTCTTTGCCATGCCCTGGATTACAGGGGTAGCATAGGTAATTGTGGGTAGGAGGACTTTGGAGGTGATTGCTCATCTAGCCTCTGGGTTGAGTTGGCTTTTTAGCCTTTACATGGTGCCTAGTTATATGTGGATAACCTTGTTACCTGGTCAACGTGGGGCTTAAAGGTGAGACAATGGTCAATAGTTAGCCCTAGGTATTTTATGTTGTCAACTACATCTGTTCGTTCAGCCCCAAAGGTAGTAACTTTTAGGGAATTGGTCCGGTCCCGGCCCAGGGATTTAGGACCAAACAGCAAGGCTTTGGTTTTTGCTGTATTGAGGACCATTTTGTTTGATGTGAGCCAGGCCTCAAGTGTGTTAAAGTCCCTTTTTGTAGGAGAGGGCCCAAATCACTTAGTGTAGACTTGGCTCGGTAGATGACAGTATCGTCTGCATATTGAACTACTGAGCTATCCCCACAGTGCCAGTTAAGGTCATTAGTGAAGAGAGAGAACAGGAGAGGGCCAAGACTTGAGCCCTGAGGTACACCCTCCTTGATGTGGTAAAAGGACGGATAGCTCTCCTTTCCAAATGACCCTCTGGGAGTGGCCTAAGAGGTTTAGGGCCAGGTCATCAAGCCCAATGCCTTGAAGCTGAGTAAGAAGAAGGCTATGATCCACAAGATCAAATGCCTTGGACAGGTCTATGAAGATACCACCCATCAATATGCCCTCATCTATTGCCCTGAAAAGGTCCACTGTGAGTTTGGTGAGTGCCGTGTCCGTTCCAATGTTTGCCCAAAAACCGTGTTGTGAAGAGGCTAGGATTTGGTGGAGCTCCAGGTAGTCTCTCAGTTTCCTATAAACTAGTCTTTCCTGCAATTTGACCAGGGTACACAGCAAGGAAATGGGTCTGTAGTTATGTATGTGTTCATGAGATCCACCCTTATAAATTGGGACCACGATGGCTGCCTTCCACTGCTGTGGAACTTCTAGTAAGGACCTGTTGATGATCCAGGTCAGAGGTTTGGCCAGGGAGTGTGCACCTTCCTGCAGTAACCTTGGGCTAATTCCATCCGGGCCACCAGAGCTTTTGTGTTTGAGGGCTATAAGTAGTTTCCAGACCTCACTCAATTTAACCTTTATCAGGTGAAATTGGGGTCTGTTCAGACAGTGGGATTCCTCAGAGCTCTATACAAGCTTTGGTGTCGGTAGCCCTACCTTGTATGCATCGAGGTTGCTGAAGTGGTAGTTGATTGCTGAGGCTATTAGCTGGCAATCACTGATGCACTGTCCTTGTACCTCAATTTGACCTTGCGCATCCTTGGAGTTGCCCTTAAGCAGTTTGTTGATTTGTGCTCAGAAGTGCTTAAGGTTCCCTAATGTGGGCCTTTGAAGGTGGGTGACACATTCCTTTTTGGTGAGTTTGATGTCTAGCTTACATTTATTTCTTTGGGTTTTGTAAGTCACCAGGTCTGCGGGAAGATGGGAAAGCCAGAATTTCTTCGAAGCCTTGTCCCTTCTTTTCATCTGAGATTTCACAGAGTGGGAGAGCCATTTATGGCAGCCTCCTTTTGTATGAAGTTTTTTGAAGGGGCAAAGAGGGATACTGCATAGAGGAGTGAGTTTTGGAAGTAGACAAGGGTCTCATCCAATGTTGGGAGGGTCCTAATCGGGCTCCAGTCCAGACTACTTAGGTAGTCATTGAAATTTCCAGGCATGAAATAGCAGAAGTCAAGTACAGTAAGAATCCTGGGGGGAATCTTTAGTGTTCTGTTCTTCCACATACAGAATATTGGGGAGTGATCACTAATGGTGTCCGCCAATATACCTGCTTTCTGTATGTTGAGGTAGTTGGATACCAGAGCCCAGTCAACAATAGTATGGTTCCCCATTTTATAATTTACCCTGGTAGGTAGAGAGATGACCTGTTCCAAGTTTGTGTCTTGGATCACAGCCTTAAGGAACTTTTTGGGGTCTGTGGCCCAGTTCAGATTAAAATCTCCCATTATTAGTAGTTTGTTGGTTAATTCTCTGCCTACCAATTCGATTATGCCCTCTAGAGCAAGTTGGGCATTCTTAGGAGGGTGATAGACACAGCCGATGGTGAGATGCTTGGCCTCACCAGGAGTTAGACAGATGAAGATTGACTCCCTGACCTGGCAGCTACCAAGGTTGGATTTTAGCAGACTCACATTTAGAGTGTCTTTCGTATAGATTAGGACACCTCCCCCTCTTTTTCCTGCCCTATCCTGTATGAAGATATTGTACCCCAGGAACATAATCTCATGGTCTTGAATATGGTCTTTTAGCCAAGTCTCTGATATTGCAAGGACATCTGGCTTGTAGAGGGTAAGCCAGGCTTGGACCTCATGAATTTTTGATCTATGGCTGCATACGTTCATATGCACTATCCTGAGGCCTTTCGATGATGCCCAGTGAGGATTCTGAGGGGAGAAAACAAGGAAGATGTCTAGAGGGGGCCCTGGTTAGACTGAATATCTCCTCTGTGGAGCAGCAGGAGAGCAAGTAGTCAAGCTAACCCTTGCTTGATTGAAGGTTTAAGGAGGCTGTGTAGCCTTCTGCACACATCGTGAATCACCCCGTAGTAGGAGCCACGCTTTACTAGCTCATGTGCAATGAGGCTTTTGTATTTAGTTATGGGAGAGGTCCTATAGTAGTGACCCCAAGGGTCAGGGTCACTGAGATTTTGCCTCATGGGGTCACGATGTCCTTGCCTTAGACACATGTCCACCCAGAAGAGAGACAGTATGTATACTAAGGCTAGGAGTACACCCTTATTAAGGAGAGAGGCTGAGGGGTTAGAAGTCCAGTGGGACTAAAGGCATGTGGTGCCATAGTTGTATGAAGCATATACCTTGGCCATGTAAGAGAACTGGTATATCTCCAGTGGAATAAGTTATTAAGTTGGAAATTTTTGGTAGGTGCCTCAGGAGAGACCTCTTGTATTATACTAGGGGCTGTATTCCCTTGCCATTGACCTTGTCCTAGTGGAAGACTAGGGGAAGAAGATAACAATGCCAGTGTCATCAGAAGTTGCTACAGGAGTGTGAACTTGGGCCTGGCCACACTTTATCTAGCTTAATGACCTGTCTGGATCCCATGCAACACTATAGGGGCTCCTAAGTATAAGAAGAGTGGCAGGTACTGGTAGACTGCTGCACAATATGTCAACCATGCAGAATAAACAGAATAACTGACCTGCCTATACTCATGGAAAGCAGCACGGCACGTTAATATTCAGTCTGTCACTTTGTGCTAGCTTTTCATACTAAACGTCCTGTCTAAAGGTCGCAATGCAGCTATACAGCATGATTCCAGAAATAATTGCTGGTGAGAGCAGGTCCTGGTACTAATCAATTTTGGGATATCAGGTCTTTCACAGTAACTCTGTAATGCCTATACTCTAGTCACAATGCTCTGCAACTTTGAGGTAGAGCAGCTCAGCACTTTAATATTCAGGCTATCTCTTTGCACAGGCTTTCACCACTAAAGGTCCTGTCTACAAATCAGTGTGCAACTTTATAAAATGGGTAGGCTAAATCAGCCAATCAGAGTTTAACCTCACCATGCATGAAATATGTTCCATGCATGGTGAAAAAAAAGGACGGCAGTAAAAAGGCTAAAATCATCAAGCCTTAGAACGTTGGCATTTAAAAATGCCGCCATGGTTGTTTCCTCGCTAAAAGCTGAACCCGCTCACTCACTCCCTTCAAAACTATTTCTTCCCTCTCTCTGTGTTGGCATTCAAAATGCCGCCATGGTTGTTTCCTCGCCAAAAGCTGAACCCGCCGCTCCCCCTTCAAAACTCTTATGGAGAACACGAGAGAAACCGTGACGGTGATGTCTACAGCATCAGGTGCCAGATGACTTCAGGCGTGACTTTAAATGTTTTGAATAAGCCTCATTTTGTATGCTGTACTCTATGGGTTTGATGTGACCTGCAAGAATAAAATGAAAAACATGTTGAGAACCTCTTGGTTCTCTTTCCTATCCTTCATTTTGTTTTCTGGCAGGAGCTCATGGAAAGTCGTGGCTTTTCCTTGTAATTATGCCACTGAGCTCCTGCAGGACTATGCGAATGCGAGTGCCGGTGATTTCAGACGTGCTCAAACGTGTGCTCATTCATGAAGGTATTTAACCTTCTAATTCTGTCCCGAATGAAGTTTTTGTTTTGAAAGTCCATTTTACCAAGTCCAGTTACTCTCCGGAATTGAATTGGAGCACTATTCGGCTGTTTTTAAGTTCTTTATGTAACGAGGGATTTTCTGTTTTCTTCAGCATGTCAGAGCCGTGGATTTCTTCCTCCTTCTGCTGCAGCATTTTGCTAAAAGCCAGCCGACCACTGTCTGTATTCTTTTATCTCGCTGTTAGAATGGGTGGTGCTTTCTGAGGCTAGAGTATATATGCTATTACATTGGTTTAAAAGCATATTGCTACCGTAAATAAAATAAACTCATGGAAATAAAGATATAAAGTTTAAAGTAAGGCAAAACAATGTCCATGGAAGGACTATTTTATCATACATTAGCATCATTACATGTTTTTTTTTTACATACAAACAATATTTCTCTAACTGCAAACAGTTAAATAAAGGTAGGGTCCCATTTTATAAGCGCAATAAGACACACCAGGTGTGTGCATGGAACAAATTTTACCGGACGCCAGGGGCTAAAGGCACTCGGCCAAGGCCTCGTGCCTTATTACACCCCTGGCTGTACGGTAAAATCTGTTCCATGCACACCCTGTCGTGTCTTATTGCTTACATAATGCATTACTTCAGGATATTTGGTGGCTAGCACAGGTCTAATCACTAAACGATTTGGGAAGTCTGATTATGCCAGTACCTCAGTGATTCCTATGCTCAAGTAACTATACTATACAATTTTAAGGATTCAGGCTGTCACATACAAAGGTTAGTTCTAAGTAGGTGCTTGAGCTATATTGATTGAGTAATTCAAGGTAGAAAAGTACTCTTTAGGAAGAATAGACAGCAGTCACAGTTCCATGCACTGCCCTATCTGTGTACTAGCGGTCAATGCCAGCAGTTACTTTCAAGTGGATGACTGAGACTGTTAGGGGGCTGGCTTAAAGAGCCAATAGGATTGATGGACAGATGGTGGGAGGGCTTGAGGGTGTGGTCTCTGCCCATTTAAGGGGAGGAGGGAACGGGCAGGTGGGTGGGAAGAAAAATGCACTCCTGGTTCTCCCCTCTGCTCTTGGACTCTGCTGTTTGTCTTCCCAGATGTATGGCAGGACAATATCCTGAGTCCGAAATCAAAATCCTCATAGATGGATGATTGGTTCAGCCCCTGCCCAGCAGGTAAAGATGTTCAAAACTTGCCAGCTTTTTGTGGTGTGACTCCTGCGCTGGTATCAGCTATGCCAGAGGGAGGACCATCTGGCTCTTCCATAGAAACTGGCACCTCAATCCCTGGAAATTAATCTTTTTATCTTTTGGCTCCATTGGAGGGACTCCCACCTTCCATGGGAAAGCTCACTGATCCGAGTTTGATGCAGGTCTTCTCAAGAGTGAGCCACTGTGCCCAGAGAGTGACCTTTGAGGGAGTCTGGACTGAGGCATCACAGCCTGAAGAGCCAATCAGCCAGAGTAGTTATTTTTTGAAAGTTCCCATCGAGAAGATATGTCCAACCAAGTAAAAATAAAATGCACTCATTGTTCTTCCCTCCGCTCTCGGACTCTACTGTTTGTCTTCTCAGATGTTCAGCAGGACAATATCCTGAGTCCGAAATCAAAATCCTCGTGAATGGATGATCGTTTCAGCCCCTGCCCAGTGTGCAGAGATGGTCGAAAGTTGCCAACTTTTCGTGATGTGACTCCTGTGCTGGTATCAGCTATGCTAGAGGGAGGACCGCCCAGCTCTTCAATCGAAGCCGGCGCCTCAACCCCTGGAAATTCACCTTTTTATCTTTTGGCTTAGTTGGGGGGGCTCCCACCTTCTGTGGGGAAGCCCGCTGTAGAGCTTTTTATACATGAATTTAGTTGAATATAAAAACAACATAGAGAATACTGGTTGGGCAACCATGTACAACCAGCATGCGCTGCCACAGAAGGGTTCTGATTACATCAGACCTCGAGAATGAAGCTTGAGAGGCCTGATGTAATCAAAAGTCCAAGACGGTATCATAGGCTGGTTGGGCATGTGGTTACTCAACCTGTTTTTTTTATACTGTATAATGATTTTTGTTTAGTTTTTAATCATTGTTTTCTATGAGAAACCAGAGAAGGTTGACCACACCAAGGGCCAAGCAGTAGGGTGTTACAATGCTGTGCAAGTGACTCAGGTTTTGAAAATGAACTCTAGAAGCTGAATTGGGAAGTAGGCCTGGTTGCAAAAGCTGCTGCTTGGCAGTGCGTTGAGATGCTGGAGGGTTGGCATAAGGCTGTGGTGCCATAGTGAACCTAATGGTGGCCAAGGGAGCTTGCACACTGTGGATGAAGTTGCTGTATGCAGCAGAAGCCACCAAGAAGGCCCCACCCACACTAGGAGTGGAGGGAGGAGGAAGGAGTAAGGGAGAAATCTGGGGAGACAAACCCATAACCATCTATATGATGGCCTGAGCTCCAGGGCCATCCCTTGGGTCCAAGTGGCAGCTGACACTAGATCCTAGTTCACATAGTGCACTTTTTCAGGGGAAGGATGGCCCTCACCGGGAGACCATTCCACAGAGCGTAGATCTGTGGGGCCCATTGTATGAATGAGGACCCAGGAAGGACAGGAGATAATGGCCCTGAGCAGGGTATATCCCTGATTAACATGGCCAGGGGGGAAGCTCTATGACAAAAGAAGAAACCAGAGATGCTAATAAGTTTGGGCGCAATTTATTTATTACAAATGGATTGACAAACTTTGCTTTTTTCTGATGTTGTAGGTTCTCACAACTTGTAAAACACATCATTCACATGTTACCTTTAGATGAGATAAAAACTGATTTGCATGGAGAAGAGTTCCAAGAGTTGCCTCTCAGATGTAATGACTTTCAATCTTTCCTACTGTTTGAGACTATAGTTACTGTACATGCAACAATCCCATTTACTGTGAGCCTCCACTTTTTAGTAGATTGGTTTACATTTTTTCACCACCAGTAGCTGTCTGCCATAAAATTGTATGAGAAAATTTGTAGCAGCTGTTAGAAAAGTGTCTGACATATATCACTCAGAAACCTAAAACATGAAAACAGGGCTTAACACCAGATTGACAGTTGAACTTGTGCAGCGTCTCTTGCTAACTGATTGATGGTGTGGTAAGTAATATTTCTGCCTTCAGAGATAGACATAAAGGATATAAAGCAGATAGATGCATATGAAAATAGGAATGAAAGAAGATCTTTGGCCCATCAAGTTATTCTATTTCCTTTACAAGCTCAGTAGGCAGTATCATTTATTCTTTTTTTCCTCTAGATTCCTACTCAGCCTTAATCTAGAGAGGTGCTGCATGATTCTGAGACTGGACCCACTAAACCTTGCCAGTTGTTGAAAATGAATAACATTGTATTTTTCATAGGCTATCCAATGACCCAAGTAGCTTTCTTTTTTTGGGGGGGGCGGGGCACTGGTACTATAACTGTTTGATTCGGATTTTGGCCGCACACCAATAGAACCCCTAAAAATTTTAAGAAAAATGTATAAGAAATATGATCAAATGTTTTTGGGATAGGCAGGGTTGAGCTTGCTAAACTCTTAACATCACACCAAAGAACAGCAGAGGTGTGGCCTTCTCCTAATTAGTAAGATCCCCATGGGCCACCTGTAAGCCTCTAATGGCCAGAACACACTAAATAGAAGATAAAGCCAGAGAATGGTTTCCACACAAGAAAAAGAGAGAAAGTGGTGGGACCTCAGCTTATATTAGCATGTTAAAATATAAAGTGTAGGTATCTGGCTTATAGTCCAGTCAAGCAACAAGCTGTTTTACTCAAAATTAAACTTAATTGAAAGGAGAACAAAAATGAACCCAAACACCACCCTTCTATTACTGCTGCTGATCTAAAATAAACTCTGTGAATCACCAGTCCCATCTCCCCTAATGACTATTGGAGTAGTGTGAAAAATATGGCTGGAAATCTAGCTCTTCTTCATCCACCATGGCTGTGAAGGGGTCCAGGAGCTGAAGCCTTCCAGTTTTAAAGCTTGGACAGATGACAAGGGCCTAGAAAATATCACTATGATAAACAATGAGTCAATATAGGAATCACTTAGAACGGACAAAGCTAAATAAACAACAGAACTTTTGCTTTACGTACAATACTGGAGATGAGAATGCCCCACCCCCACCTTAAAGAAGTACATCTACCACCTAGCAGAAAATGTGAAAGCCCTATACATGTACCCAAAATGACTCTTACAGCACTGTCTTAACATAGTATAAACCTGGCACAAGAACAAAGCTGCGGATGTCTATTTTTTGTCCTTAATTATATCCAGATTAAGTCACAAAGCCAGGTTAAGTGAGTGCCGTGTATTCTAATTACAGTATTTACTCTGTAGCCAGGTAGGTACTCTGCAACACTGGTTTGCAGTCCAGGAAGATCATATTTATTGGTCAGCATCAAAAAATAGGATCAAAAAGTTGGCCCAGTGGCATGGAAGGCAGAGGTGCTGAGCACCTTAGCTGCTGCAAATCTAGGAACCTGGGTTTGGGAATGGACTTTGTTGCCAGGGATTCGCTGGGAGGAAGAGGCTGGACTGCTATCCTTTTCTGGGGAGGGAAGGCAAGTAGTCTCAGCCTTTGATTTCCACCAGGTAGCGGCATGGTGGTAGTGCAGATGTGAGCCACTTAAAAGGTGAAGCTGCAGTGCTGTAGGGCATGCATGCCTTCATACACGTCTTTACATTCTGCCATGGCACGGGACTGATGGCAAAAATTGAAAAGGAGATATGTGGGCTTCATGAAGCCCTGCCTGCTGTTCCCTGGCCTGTGGCACTACCAGCCACTGGAGACTTCTGAATTTTGACCTGGGGGGCACAGCCCTCCCTCACCTGGCTCTGCCACAGGGGGAATCTATGGGGACTGCAACCACTGGCCCAGGGAGGTGTGTGCTGATCAGAGAGAAAGACAGCAGTGCTGATTGCCCACCGACATGCATCATGTGAAAAAAAAGATGTATAACAAAAATAGAAGTGATATTCTGGTAGAACTCAACAGCTAGGAAAACACCCTTTCTTGCCACCAACTCACTTCAATCAACCACTGACACCTCCAATGGTGAACAACCTGATTTTCCTACCATCCACCCAGCAACTGACCCAAATTGCCTGCCATGTACCACTAAAAACCATTGTCAATGAATGACTCTGCAAAATCCTGTGCAGTTCCACAGCGGAAACATCACACTCAACAACTGCAGCTTCAATGCCACCATTAACTTTCAAAATAGTAGCATGCAAGTTTTTTGGTTTGTTCTCTACTACTGATCTGTTAGTGCACTATCTTTGTTCACACCTTTTCACTACTTTATTATTTCTTATCACATTGATTAACATCAGGGGCTGGATTTCAATGGGAGGTGCAAGCATGGCACAAAAACTGGCATTACACTTTCACCTGCATCCAACCCACTGACTGCTGCATTCAGTCAGACAGCAGACCAGCGCTATCTGACTGAATATCGGTCAGTGTCAGTGCCGAGCAAAGTGAAACTGCACTGCCCCAACATGGACCAAAGCTATATCCAGCTCACAGGGATTAAAGCTCCCAGGAATGGATAGTGCAGGGACACCTAGGGGCTGTATTCAGCCACAACATGCAGATGAGCCCATTGAGCATGCAAGGCACTATGGGGTACTTTCCATGCCCATTATGGACTCATTTGCATGGTGTGCTGCAGCCCATTAGTGCCCATCCTGTGTACACCTGACTTTATCCTTGGAGTCTGGTGGCATCCCCCAAGCATCTGTCCCATATTATGTGTCACATATCCTTCATATCTAGTGGCACCAACCCCCTATCCCTGAACACACATCCCTCATTCATATCCCTGGTGGCAAGTGACAGCACTTCACCCCCTAAACAACTGGCCCATGTATTGTACCTATCCCTGGTGAATAGTGATGCCCCCCTCACCCGAACACCTATCCTGTGCATAGGTCCATATCCCAGGTGTCTAGTGGAACCCACTGAACACCCTTGCACAACAATATTGACTACCCTGCTGTCCAGTGGTAACCTCACCCTGTTCTCCTGAATGCCCGTGGACATACGTAACAGTAAACATTGACGATCCAGCATCCTCCCCTATGCCCACTTCCAGAACACCAGTCATCCACCCCCCATACCAGGATGTCCATAGCTGTGCTGGGAATCCTGCTAAAGTGACAGGCACAGCACACCTCTCACCTCCTCAGCCAGCCACTGTATGAGCTAACAGTGAATGCACACACAGTATAGATATCCTGTATGCACACTCACGGTTAGCTCATATGGCAGCTGTGTGGGAAAGTGAGAGTTGGGCTGTGCCATTCACACCCCTGGACATCTTGGTTCAGGGGGGTTGGATGGGTGGTGTTCTGTGAGAAGGTGGGGCAGTGGGGGGATGCAGGACAGTCAATGCTCACAGTTATATACATCAAAAGGCATTCAGAGGCAGGGTACAACTGAACAGCAGGACAGTCAATATCATTGTACACAGGTGCTTGGGGGGTGCCACTGCACACCAGGGATATGGACCTATATATAGGATGGGTGTTTGGGAGTTGAGGGGAGTGACACTAGACACCAGGGATATAGATCTATATATGGAAAGGGTGTTCAGGTGGTGGGGGTGCTACTAGACACCAAGGATAGGTACAATACAAGAGACGTGTGCTTGGGGGGTTAGGTGTGTCACTAGACACTAGGGACTACATCTTTGCAAATGTGATGACTGATTGCAGGTGGTCAGCTTCAGTACAGAACCTTGTGTCAAGGGGGGGTGGGGGCTTAGCACCCAGTTAAGTTATGATTTTCTGTGGCGATAAATGGCACTGCTTTGGGGCCCATTTACCATCATCA